>BJEL01000078.1:1451250-2902500 GCA_019972355.1 Drosophila kohkoa
TATGTAAATGTGCCGCAACATGGTTCTGATTAAAGATAGCAATATTGCCCATGCATACTCTTTATTTTAGCACTTCAAAATTTAGAGTCGATGACCAGCCATGTTTTATATATCATTGATAAACAATAAACCCATTTAAAAAATATCAAGGACACATGCATTACGTTTTTTTTTTTCGTAGGAAATTGTTATTCAATACTTAATATTCGACAATCGCTAGATCGCTAAACTAGAAATTTAATCATAGCAAATCATTTAATTCTTCTTCAGCAATAACGTTAGTATCTGATTAAACAATAAATTTGATTTGTCTTTTAAAAAAATGAGAAGAAATTAAAATACATTTTATATGCAATACAACATGTTGATACACTTCTGTGTTAGCACTAACACTTTTCAGGTTTTAAAATTTCATTTAAAATTCATTAAAACAAAAACAAATAAAATGTGCATCGAAGTCATCGTCTATTTTTATATTTAAATAACATAATTTGCAGTTTTCACTACTTTAGAATAAACTTATGCAAAGCTAACGGGCTCTGCTGATAGCAGAGTATCAAGTTTGTTCTTCTTACTAACTTGCTAGCACACACACACACACACACAGTGACACTCATAAGCAGAGGCAAAACTCACACACACACACTCTCAGGCAGGTCCGCTTAGTAGACGTAGATGTGATGCCTGTTGTGCGTTGTGCTGATGTTTTATAATGTTTACCAAATATTCTTAAGTTTGTCAATTCGTCGACGAACACCGTGGGGAGTGTTTCAACGTCGCTTGCTCTGCACTAAGCGAATTCTGCCGAGAGACGCGTCGCCTTCTGCCACGAATTTGTCAACAACTTAATGATAATCAGCCAAACGTTTAAGCGATAACTTGATCAATTAATCCGAAAAGAACATTGATAAATCTTAATCAATTAAAAAAGGAAAAAAGTGTGAATACTCATCGATTAATCAATTAACAAAAGAATTAAATAACACAAAAATGAAGCAAACTTTTTTGGCAGCTTGTTGTATTGTAAGTGTGTGTGAGTGTTTGTGCTTATGTGTTGAGTGATTTAATTATTGTGCATTCTTTTCAAAGCTACTGGCCGTGCTGTCTGGCAACAGTCTGAGTGCAACGGCAGCCACAGTTCGTCCTTATAAATTTGGATTTACCATCGAGGAGCAGCAACATCGTGCAGAGCAACGAGGTGAGCGAAGGTCATCGAATTGATGCAGTTTACTCTGCGAACTGACACTAATGATGGCATTACTTGATATTACTTGTTATTACGCGTAATTGATTGACACCGAAACCGATATATGCAAATTGAGATGCGTCATTATTGTCATCGTCGCATCTCCATCTCCATCTCCAACGCCAGCTGCCACTGGCGACTAAAATGCAAACGTGCAACAAACACACACAATGCGACGACAAAAAAGGCAACAACTTTTGAACTTTTGTCCATTGCATTGCATTGCATTGCATTGCGAAGATGCAACGCAACTAAATATTTTTGCTTGTGCAATGCCGCACAATACGAGTTTGCAATTTTAATTGCAAGTGCAACTGACACCTGATGTGCAGCAGGTCATCAATTGGAATGCCTCAGCGTCGTTCTACGATTAACTAATAACTAATAAAATCGCATAACACATTGCCATCTCCCTGCGGCAACAATAGACACACTTTATGCTTGAATTATCAATAGAAAACAGAAAGAACTCTGGCGATTTGCATAACACGTAGAGAACGTTCTACTAGATAATGTTGTGTCTTATTTATGGATTTGCTTCATTTCAATACCAATGCGAAACAGGCAACTTTTCAATATTTATAATTCCGTTTCGAATTTTACTTTGGATTCTGATTCTGATACCGAAATGCCAGAGTTCAATATACAAATTTTAAACATATTTAAATTGTGCAAATTGTATTGCAAATTATATGGGGTAACTTGTTGTGCAGATTCAAAAATTATATATGCACAATAAATACACAAATCCATATCATAAATTATTATTATATTAGTGGATGAAATTTTTAAACGTCTAGCAGAAACTATTAATAGTGTGATGTGTATTAGTTTAGAGTGTTTTTTCTCCGAAACGCTTTCCATAAATCAAAATAGTTTCTAAAGTTTTTTTTTGCATATTCAAAAAGTTTTCCAAATTTCGCTTTAATCTGTTCAGTTCCAGTTTAGCTCCAAACAAGAAATGTTTGCTTCTTCTTCTTTCTTATGCATATTTACATCACAATAAATTCTAATCTTGCAAAATGATAAACCAGAATATTTGAAATATATTCTTACTCCCTAATTTTACGATTATGGACATACATATTATATAGGCATGTCTCGAGTGCTATAATTTAGCCCAAAACAAGTATGAAAGTAAATGTCGCACGTGCTCGACTGTGAGATTCTTGGCAGCCATATCTGGAGCATGTAATTTATTAAATTTCATTAAATGAAGACAGTCAGCTGGAGAAGGATAAATCGATTGAGAATTTTTTTTGCTGATCACGATTATAAACTCGTTAATCCGATTAATAATATTCATCTGCGTGCTACTTGTCGATAGCAATAAATTTATTATACTCACTCAATTAATGCGTTCCAGATAACAAGGATTGAGGTAAAACCAGCTTAACGGTGCAATTGAAGCTATATTTACCCATCTACAATTATTTGTTAAATAATATTTTGAATCTTTGAATTCCAAAATAACAAAAATTTTAAGGAAACCAAGAACTAGGGTACTCAAAATATTTATGCAAAATGTGAATTTTATGAACGGATTTCTTAATGGTCAACTTGATTAACAACCTCGTAAAAAATATGGAAGTTACAAACTTTTATGAACAGCATAAATTTTAATATTCAAAGTTCTATAACAACAATATATGGTAATGAAATTTCTGAAAATATTTTTAAATTGAATTCTGTAGTGTTTCACCTCCTAGAACAGTAGCCTTCAAGCTGCCATAATCAAAACAAAATTCAAGTTCGACCTCAACTACAATCTGTATATGGAATAATGAATCTTTTAAGTATAGTGCATACGACCTTGACTAAAGAGTTAATAATAGAAATAGCTGCACTTGAAAATATGCGAAATCGTAGTCTGGAAACATAACTTAAAGCTGATAAAAGGCATAAATTATTGATTGTTTTCATTGTTAAGCAATTTAATGGTTATGGTTATGGTTATGGCGAATGATAAAACATTTAAAGCCACTATAATCAGGTATTGTTGCTATTGTAGTATTTATGCACAAATAATCGACATTAAAATACTTCCAAACTAAGCTCAACGATAAGAACGTCGATAAGTCTATGAAAACTCGTTTAAGTGACGTGCAGAACCAGAAAGTTAGAACATCACAAATTTGTAGATGGACAACAGGTGTCGTATGGTGGGTGGCAGAAGCAGGATGTAGCCACAGTTCTTGGTATACTACACATAAGTCTTGCCCTGGACAAGCCAAGTATGAGAGAAGCCATTGACCAAAAAAAGCGTAACATAAAATATGCGCATGCGTAGGCAAAAAAAAAAAAACAGCGACAACACAAAACTGTTGACGATTGTCATTATCGATACAGTTTATTAGATGCTTATCTTTATGAACGGGCTGAGAAACGGACGGACGGACGGACAGACAGTCCCTGTTTGTCTGGTTTGGTTTAGGCAAACTCGCAGTAAAAATATAAATAAATTCAAACATGAAAATGTAAAGAATGAACAAGCTGAATTAAGCTGGAGTCAAGCTCTGATTTAACATTCGGATATTCATAATGAAAGTGAGACAGTATGAACTAATCTCCTCTCTCTCTTTCAGATGAGCTGGGCATTGTTATGGGCGAATTTGGTTTTATCACCGCCGATGGAAGATACCACGTTACGGTTTACGCCACCGACGAAAATGGCAAATTTCGCATTATTTCAATGAAGAGTTTTCCCTATGTAGCTCCTCCTGGCAAGCCCAGCACGAGTAAGTTCCTGATTATATTGTTTATTCAGTTTTAATTACAAGTTTTCCATTTCTCTCAGCTGTCGCCACAACGACGCGTGCTCCGCCGCCAAAGCAAAGTTTTGCTGGAGCTGCCTGCTCCGGCTGTTTCATAACCAATAATGCTCCAGCAGCAGCAGCTACTTCATCACCTGCTCAGCCAGCTCAGCGTCCAGCTCAACATCACAAGACTGAGATACGTCCGCTGTCGCTGCCGCTAGCACCAGAAACGATTACAGACCCAAGTAAGTTGCCCCTTGTCTACCAGAAGCAGGCCTTTAAGCTGGCCCAACTGGCTGTCAGCCAGATCAAAGAAAAGATGAACGCTCTGCTTCAGGGCCAAGCTCAAGGAGGTCAGGCTCAAAGCGCAGTCCCGGCAACCCCAGCTAGCCAAGCCTCACTTCCCAGTGTCTCACTTACTAAGGCGCCAGTTCTGGCCGTGGGTTTACCACAGGGTCCGCCAAATGGACAGACTCCAGTGACCCCAGCTAGCCAAGCCTCACTTCCCAGTGTCTCACTTACTAAGGCGCCTGGTCTATCTATCGGCTTACCACAGGGTCCGCCAAATGGACAGGCTCCAGTGACCCTAGTTAGGCAGACTCCAGCTGCCCAAGCTTCAGTGCTCTCAGCTAGCCAGGCTCCGAAGACTCCAGTAGGCCAAGCTCAAGTCACTTCAACAGTTAAACCTCAAGTTACTTCAACTGTGAAGCCTCAAGTGACTTCAACTGCAAAGCCTCAAGCAATTCCAACCCCAACGGTTCAGTCTCTGGTGCTCCCAGCTAGCAAACCTTCAGTAACTTCAACTTACCTCGCTCCAAAGATTCCAACGGACCAAGCTACAGTGACTCCAGCTGGTCCGCCTCTTGTAACTGCAGCTGGCCAAGCTCAAGTGTCGCTAGCTGACCAGACATCCAGTCTACCTCTGGGCTTGTTAGCTCCTGCCCCAGCACGGGGTCCTGTTAGGATAACTTCCACAGGTGAGGTGCAGGGTCTGCTTCCTGACAAGCCTCTGGGAGCCTCTCAAATAACCGATGAAACCTTCGTTGACCGTGGCGTTAATGTGGCGCTGCCCTTCCAGCAGTCCATTGCGCATTCCATTGATGCTGCGCTGGCAGAGAGTCAAACACACAAACAAATTGCACCGAGTCCGCACAAACAACCACAAGCACAACCGCAGCAGCACACACAACAGCAACAAGTACACACTACACCCACACAAAACAAGTTGCAACCAGGCAGTGTAACTCCTCAGCCTTTGCATATTCAGCTTAATCCCAGCACGTTCCCGACCAACACTATTTCTAAGCCTCAGGAAGTACAAAAAGTGACTATTGATCTGTCTGAGACTCAGCAAATTACGCCTGCCCCAACTGGACCAAAGGATCTGCAGAGTCATAGCTTCGGCACTCCTGTGAATCAAGGAATCCAGCAGCAAGCTCAGATTAAGCCCAGCACTTTCGAAATCCAGCAGCCACCCAAGGAACCAAAGGAGCCAAAACCGGCTTACCAACCACTGAATACGCACCTCAATCCGAACACATTCCAAACACATCAGCCACCCAAGGTGGTTGAAAAGGTGAGCATTGACTTGGCGCAAGCTCCGAAGATTCCTCCAGCGACAACAGGACCAAAGGATCTACAAAGTCACGCCTTCGGCACTCCTGTTAAAGTGGATCCTGTCTCGCCAAAGCCTTCACAACAATTCCAACAAAACGTCCAGCCTCAGCAACCAGTTTACCAACCACTCAATACGCAGCTCAACCCCAGTTCCTTCCAGATCCTGCAGCCACCCAAGGAAGTGAAAAAGGTTACCATTGACTTGGCACAAGTGCCGAAGATAACTCCAGCGACAACTGGACCAAAGGATCTGCAGAGTCATGCCTTCGGAACGCCAACTTTCGGTGTCAAACAGCAGGATAATCAAAAGGTGTCCCAAAGTGCTGCTGGAGTCACAACTAAGCCTCCAAGCTCCCAGGCAACATACCAGAAACCGAACAATTCCCCGACAGTGCAGAAACCATCCTTGAATCTGAATGTGCTGAGTGCTCCTTTAGTTTCCAACAACCGCGAGCAGCTGAATAAGCAAAACCTTGGAACACCAACAAAGCCGAAGCAGACTTCACAAAAAAGCACACATACGTTACTATCCCAATTAGCGGCTTCAAAGCCGCTAACGAAGGATAATGTGGAGAAAGCCATGAAGCAAGTAGTGTTGCCCTTGACCAACAAGATCAAACAGACTGCCCAATCTCAGCACAAAGAGAAGGCGACGCCCACACATCATGCCACAGCTGCCACACCATCGCAATTTAATGCCGCCTTTGCAGCTGCTGATCGTCTGAATAGAGTTGTTATAGACAAAATGCAGAAAGTGGCGCTTCCAGCTTCTGAAATCATTCCCAAACTTGTGGCGAATCAAAAACACAACACACCACAGAAACAAACCGCACAGCACAAACTCACCACACAAAAACCCAACACACTGCAGCAAACTTTTATTCCGCTGCCTGCAGCAACGGGTAACAAATTTGTAGCTCCACACACGCATGCAACACCAGAACACACACACGCTGCCAGCGAGATCCGACCAATAAGTAAGCTAAGCAGCTGATTCATAATTACATTCAACTTAAGCAATCAGTACTTAAATTAATTACCCTACTAATTACATTTCTTCAAACAGGCACACCGGCTATCGGAGCAGTTGGCAACGCGGCTGCGAGCAACAATGGCTTAGCGCAGCCAGCAACCAATGCACAAAACTCACCCGCTAATAGTCAGTCTCCTGCAAATTCTCCAAGCTTAGCAGCGACAGCAACCAAAACGGGAACCGGTTCGACCGGTTCGTCTGCTAAGCAGCCAGCCCTAGCAGTTACAACAACTCAATCGGGTAGCGGTTCTTCACCATTTGGTAAACAGCCAGCGTTGACTTCAACCCAAACCGGATCGAGCCAAACGGGTGAAGCGGGAGATTTGTACAAATTCAAATATCTATTGGACTACAACGGTCATGAGGAAACCGGTAGTAGGAATGGTGACAAAGAAGGCAATTACTTTGCAATCGACGAGGATTCTGTGCTACGTACCATTGAGTACATTGCCAACGAGTTCGGCTACCAGCCTCGCATAAGCTGGCGTAGATTGGATGCAAGCGAAATCGCTAATTTGCCAACAGAGAATTCCCTGAAGCATTACGAGTTCAAGTGGTTCAACAAGCCATCGGAATAGTTGAGACGCAAATATATATTAAGGTAAAATAAAAATATGTAATATCTGGTGTAAATAACAATAAAACCTAAATTGAGGAGTACAAAAAACAAAATACGAGATTGAGAATTGTTCTTGAATCGGGTTTTATTTTTGTTGAAATTATTCACTTAAATCAACTTAATTATTAGAGGGGGACACAATGTGGGCGTGTGGGTTGGTTATTTGTATTATTCCTTAGGTATTTTGTAAAGTTACATTCAGAATTTAAAAATTGTTTACATTTAGATTTAGCATAAAGTTGCATATCTCAATTACACATACAATTAAAATTACACACATTGATTTATTTGTGTTAAATTTGCGCTTAAAATTTATAAATATTTTTTATACACACAGAGTTTTTAATTTTATGCTTTTTAAGATATTTGGTTTTTTAATATACGATGTAATTGTTTTTTTCTTTTATTTATATGTAATTCGGTTGTTTCAAAAATATTCAAGAGTTTTAACTGTACAATCAACTATCACAGTCAACCATATCGAACTGATAAATAAATCATTCTGGTTTATGAATTTGCAAATAATACAAGAAAATTAAATAAGAAATCCAACAAAGAATACTCGACTAGAAAATACGCTGTAATGAACAGCAAAGAGTGGAGGAGAAGCGTCTCTGGAGTCGCTGAGATCAAAGCGCTTTTAATATTGGAATTGAAATGATGAATCGAATTTTGTGCTGGGAAACTCATCCAGAAAATGGAAATAGAATTATGTATACCTAATGCAATCTATATTTATTTACAGGTCGCTGACAACAAACACTAAAGAGTTCTCTATAGAGTAAATTGAAGCGAAAACTTTCGACTTTTATCTGCTTATCAATTTAATTATACATTTTGCTTAGAAATATTCTCTATGGTTTTTTATTGATTTTATTTTGGTTTTTTAAGAATTACTTGAGAAATCGAATGACTCACTTTCTATTAACAAGTGGCAAAATGCTAACAACAATTCAAAATGCCGCAATATATATTCGTACATAGATTTATGAGACTACACATAGAGCGAGTGTTTTGTTGAATATATTTGATTTCGCGAAGATCTCTTGGGATGCCCCGAAAAATTGTTAATTGGAAAACTATTTTTGTTTGCTTCTCATATGTATGATAGTTAAAGAGTTCTTAACTTACAGCAACAACGACAACTAAAATACACTAAATACACATTCATTCACACACTCATACACACTCACTCACACTCACGCCTAGATGTATGCTTTGTTGGGGGATTGCTGTTGTTGTTCTTCTTTTGGGAATGGTTCTTTCGCTAGTGGCTACGAGTAAAATCCGTCTACAGTTGCTGCATTTTGTTTGCTGGTGGTTTTGGTTACAGTTTTACAGTTACAATAAAAACGTCGCTTGATCTCCGCCGCCCTTCATGTCCAGATAGTCATAGAAGGAACGCTCAGTGCCATGTCCGCTGACACTCGCATAATTGCCACCATGATGACCCGGAGGATATGGCAATCCAGTGCTGCTTCCACTGCCACTGTCCAGCGTTGAGTCACCAGCAACGGCGCCGGCGGGCGTTGCTGCTGGGGGGGGCGGACCACCGCCAATGCTCAAGCCGAACTTCTCCAAGTGGCATCATTTGAGCAGCGACGGCAGACTGCTGTTCATCAGACGATTGCCGACGACCAGCGAATTGAGCGTCGAATTGCCGCCGCCCACACCAACGCCCACGCCCACCCCGACACCAACGCCCACACCCACGCCCATGCCCATGCCGGGCACACCGAGGCCAAAGCTGGCGCCGGCATGCGTCGGTGCCGTTGTCAATGTGGCCGTGTTGAGATTGAGATTGTTGCTCACACTGCTCACACTGCTCACCGCATCCGCATTGCTGGCAACGTGTGTGTGGGCACCTCCATTAAGATTACTGCTATTGCTGTTGCTGGTGGTTGCGGTGGCACTGCTTCCCCCATTACTACCTCCTCCAATACTTCCTCCACCACCGCCTCCTCCTCCTCCTCCTCCGCTGCTGTTGGTGGTGGTGGTGCCAAAGCCGCTCATAATGCCAGCACCGCTGGGTACGCCAACGCTAACTGCGCTGCCACCGCTGGCGCTGGCATTGCTCTCATATTATGATGGTCATGCGTAGTGAGGATAGGAGCTGAGGTGCGGCGCCACATGCGATGGCGTCACATGGCTCATCGAGTGCGGCTGATACAGATTCGTTGCCGGACTGCCCCAGTTGCCCCACGAAGCGGCCGTTGGAAAGATGGAAGCTGCAAAGAGAACGAAATAAATTAAATACAAGTAAGAAAGCTGCTGTCGAGTGTGTTCGACTGTGAGATATCCGCTACTCATTTTGAATACAAGCAAAATATTGCGGTATTATTCTCAAAATATACCAAAAATACTACGAAAATGCTAAAAATTGTATATTTGGTATATCGATATAGTACCGCATTCAAAATATACCATAGATGGCATAATGTACCAGATTGTCAGCCAAAGCAACTAAGATCTCTACATAGTAAATAGACGTTTTTGCCCATAGAAAAGAATTTCTTTAATAACTTCCACAATTTTTATCTGATTCCAAATTTTAAGGAATCACAATTACTATATTTTGTATTGTATATACTAAAATTTGAGACTCTAGCTTTAAAATTACGCTTGTTATTCGAGTTTTGTTGATTTGCGGGGCGGAAGTGGGCGTGGCAAAATTTAAAACAAACATGATCTGTGTGCAAATATAACAAATGGGCGTAGAAAAAATTAAGCCTCTATCTCTTATAGTCTCTGAGATCTAGGTGTTCATATGGACAGACGGACAGACGGACAGACAGACAGATGGCTAGATGGCTAGATCATCTCCGCTGTTGACTGTTACTTTATAGGGTCGGAGATGCCTCCTTCTACCTCTCACATACATTTCCTGCCAGTACAAAGTTATAATGCCCTTCTACCCTATGGGTAGCGGGTATAACAATTGTCTTAACATATTCATAGATTAAGTCTTTGCTCACCTGAGGAAGAAGTCATGCCATGATGTGGACTCATAAACGAACTGAGCTTCGCGCTGTGATGATATGGCGTCATGAACAGGTCGCTCTGATACTTGTAGGTGGGATCACTGGCCGCCGGCTGTGTGGCCGCTGCTAGGCCTTGAAAATCAAATTTATACGCATAGCGTTTGCCATGCACCTTGGTCATGATGTTCTTGTCATAGTAGTATCTGCAAATAAATAAATGCCATGGGCTGGATGAGTAAATGTCGCCATTACGTCTCAAGGGGGTGGCCATCTGACCATGGGAAATGCAAACAAAAGTTGCTGCTGCCGGACACAGTGAATAAATAATTACAAAATAATGCGCGCTTTATGCGTTTTAAGTTAATTTGCTGACATTAAGCGATTTTAGTGCTAGACACCCCTGACATGGCCTCAAACCAACTCCATTCCTCCCTCTACAGTCTTTCGCCCTGGCAATTAAATGGCAACGCCTTGCGCATAAACTCAAATAGAAATTTGTGGCACAGCGCAAAACCAAATTGCTTGGGCAGCCAGCCAACAAACAGTCAAACAAGGAGTAGACGAGGGGAATGGCAGTCAGTCGGATTGTCAGACTCTTGGGGTCCTCTCTAAGACCCGTGACCAAGACAGACGATGGTCTGACATTTTATTTGCTTTTCTTTGCTTGCTCTTCGGGGTACATAGAAAGATTCATTATCTTTGCACTATGGGAAAACTAAACAATTGAATTTGCGAAATTTCAAACTGAATGCCAATAATGTAGAACAGTTAATTTCAAGAAATTCTGAGTAATCTAGAAATGTAAATAGTTTAAATAAATAAATAGTATAACACAAACAAATATAAGAATTTAATTTAAGTATGTGTGCCACATTAAATATATTAATAATCACACAATATATTAATAAAATGATATTAAAATTACAGAAGTCATTAGTTTCAATTTTAATTAACGATTTTTTAAATAGCAATAATACTTTTGGTATAACAAAATATATTAGCTCTGTACTAAGAAAAAACTAAAATGGCAAATTTGTCAATTTTCAATCGGTTTTCTTCGCCTTTAGCTAATAAACTAACACATACAGTTTTAAGAAATTCGGAAAGATTTTAACAGCTTTAACAGCTTTACTATAGGAGCTTATTTTTAAAAATGACTTCATTCAAATGTTGTCCAATCTGAAAAGATTGTTAAAGCTAATAAAGTGGAACATAACATTTCAATAAATTTGAAGTAAAATTAACAGTTTTAAGTAATATATTTATATGTATTTATAAGACCTATTTTATATATATTGTATTTATAAGACCTAAGACCTATATATATATTCGAAAATCGTTTAAATAAATTAGATAACTGAACACAATTTGCACAATTCCTATTTGAAAACATTATCTTAAGGTAAAAAGTTTTAAATAAAATTTCAAGAAATTTTATAAATTTTTTTAAAAATAAAATAATACTCAAACTTTATTTAGTTTCAGCTTTAATTAAATAAGAAATAGTACACATTGTCATCTACACAATATAATTAAATATTTTCTACTGCATACAACATATAATGTGAAATGCGCTGCGCTTGAAAAAATGATTTAAATAAATTACGAAACCGGCGAAGCGAGTGCGTTTCATGCGAATGCTTTAATGCAAATTGGCATAATAATGCATTCCGTTACGTTTGGATATTTTTGTTGTTATATTTTTTGCGCAATCTTTTTGTATACAATCGGCCATAAATTATGCCAATTAATGGCATAAATTAAAAGCAGCAGCAGAAAAAAATCAAGAGACAGAATGAGAGAGAGAGAGACAATGGGCAATGCAATTTGAAGGGAATGCAATGCGCTCCATGGAGCAAACAATCAAAACCAATCAATGACTGATGATGGACGCGGGACAAAGCACACAATCAGCGAAGCAAACAGCAGCAGCAAAAAAGGATTAAAGTAAAACCCATTTACACATGTGTGTGTGTGTGCGTATCTGTGTGTGTGTCTTCCGAGTGGCCAACAAAAGGGCAGCTGGCTGTGAATAAACAAGGCAAATGAAGCATTAAAGCACTTGTCCTTGTTGTCTTTATGTGGCGAGGACTTACATGGCTGCTGTGTTTTAATTCACACTCAAACACACTCACACTCACACTCACACACACATACGTACACACATGTATAGAGCAGTGCAAACAAATGTGTAGCATACTTTTGAGAGCTCACATTTCTTTTGCACACATGAAAGCAGAGATGACTGAGACTGCGTTCAATTGAGTTGAAATGTGTAAGGAGGTGGAAAAAAACATAAAAATATATTCAGAGCAACAGACAGATAGGCAGACAGAGAGACAGACAGGCAGAGGACGTGTTGACGCTTCCGCACATCAAAAAAAAAGGTTTTTCCTTTTGCTCTGCTTTGCTTTGGCTTTGTTGTTGCTCAAGCTGTGCGCTTTATCCAACACTTTTTACATTTATTTACATGTTGATTGTGTGTCTATCGCAAATTGGCTGCCAGGATTCTTCCACTTGAATTGTCAGCTTCTCCTTCATTGGCATTGGCACTCATTGGCCGTCGCCTTCGCCTGCCTGCCTGATTGCAAGTGACAGTTTCAAGGAGCAATCCCCTCCTGCCAAAGGGTTGACAATTCTGTTTGTGTACTGTTTGGTGCTGTGTATGCTTAACAAATTGACCGTTGCACAAATACTTAGTTCTGCATATGTTTCTGGCAACTTTTGAGCAAACAAAAACACACAACAACAAACCTTGAACATCAACTGAAATCACATTCAGCTGGACATACAGCAATAAGATTGCAAAACAAGATTTATTGGATTTATGATTAGGTTATGAAAACAATTTCTTATTGAATTTCATTGCCCTGCCACGCCCACAAGATAAACGCTCACTTATGTCGTATTTTTTTTCCCAATAAAATCTGCCGTTTTTTCCGTTGATTTTGTGGCACAATTGTCATCAAAGCGGCTAATCAGCGACGAATCTATCGATTGATGAGCAGCATTAGAGCAAATTGCACACATGGCAGCATTTTTATTTTCTGCACCAGATTCTAGACTAATTAGCAGCACTTGAGCGAACAAAACAACCCCGAACAATAGAAAATCGTTTAACTTACCTTAAGGCGCGACTCAGTTTATCGTAGTTCATGTTCGGCTTCGATTTGCGTTCGCCCCAGCGACGTGCAACTTCATCGGGATCAGTTAGCTTGAACTCGCCGTTGGTTCCCTCCCAGGTAATGCAGCTGGCATTGTTGGAGTCCGACAGCAGCTCGAGCAGGAATTGCCACAATTGTATCTGACCAGAGCCTGAAATGAGAAATATATTTGGTTTATGCTTTATGACTTTTTGGCACTCAAATTGAAATAGAAATAATATAGTATAGTATATATATAAATGGCATTTAATGGCAGTATTTTGCCTGCCTAAATGTCCGTCAAAAGAGCATATCCTTTAGTTTAGTCCTTTTGCTGCTGTTGCTGCTGGACACCATCAACCAGCAAGCATAAAATTAACTTTGACTGCTTTTGCTTTTTGCTGGATGTGGCACAAAGTAAGCATTTTGTGGCATGCAAAAGTGCCATAAAGCATTTCCGACACGCCGCTGGGTTCCCTCCTCTACCCTCTAAGAAGGAGGGATCATACTGTGCTGTGCCAGCTTGAGCTTGAGCTTGAGTTTGAGGGTTGCCGATATTTATGTTATACAACAATTCGATAAATTTGTGTGCGCTCCCCTTGCAGCTGTTTTTGTGTAGCACTTGCAACTTGGCATTACAACTAAGTCAAAAGCACCGGATATGATATAGCATGCTGAAGAATATTTAAGACAACAACTAGAACTGTGTCACTATCTATAGTAGTTAGTTCGGGTCAAAAGAGAAGCAGAGATTGGGGTATACAAATAATGTTCATTATCAAAAAATAAAGCTAACTTAAGGTAATTTAACACCAGCATTACAACTGTCACTATCTATGTACATTCGAGTAGTTAGATTGGGTCAGAAGAGGTTGTTCTCCAATAGCATATTAAAATTTTGAAGCTTAAATTAATGTATATTCTGTTTTTTTACAATAAGAAAATTTTTGTATTTCCAAATATTTAATTTTTTTTATTACATTTAATAGAAAAATCAGAACTGTGTGAACTTCTAGAGTCTAGAATAGTAATTTTGAGTCAAAAAGACTTTGAGCAACAAAAATATTGTTCATTAGCAAATAGGAAAGCCTGACTGAAAACCTCTCCTATCGTATTAAAATTTTAAATTTAAAGAATTACCATAATTCCTGTAAGACTAAGAAAATTTATGAGTTTTCATATTTATTATATTTTTGTTTTATACAGAACTTAATGAATTATATGGAATTTTATAAATACCTTGAATATGTTGATACAAAGAAAGTGCTTTCAATGTACTTTAAAATATTTTATCAGTTAGCATTTCTTGAAAACATTATAATAACGCAATTGTAATGACCATTTAAGATAGTATTTTTTTGCATTACTTAAATTTGTGAATTACTCTGTTGCTATTGAACACTTGACTCTCCTCAGAATAACACATAAATTCGAATAAAATAGTACACTATGTTTGGTTTGCTTGTCAGTCTCCGGTTTCATAAATAGCACATTAGCTTTTAAAAGGACATAGCTTGTGTGTTCTTTTGACTTAATGGCATGTCAATTGTTTTGCCACGCCTTTTGATGATGAGCGTCGTCCGTCTCCAACTCCGACTCGGAATGAAGTTATCATTCATCCTTGTCATCGTCGTGTTGGCACTTAACACATTCTCTTGGCCATGATTTGCAATTAACGCAATATTCATGACGTTCTCACACATGAGCAATCCTCGTCCTGGTGGCCAGGACACCACCGCCGCTAGCAAACAGTGAAAGCCAACTTAACTTTAACTTCCCAGGGCCGTTGCCTTTGCCTTTTGCTGTCAGTTTTCATCCCTCGTTGGAAAACCCTTCCCCTTTCTATTCTTTCACTTTGTGTGTGTCCTTTTTTAGTGTGTGTTGCGTTTGCGCTGCTTTCGCTTGACAGCGAACAGAACAACGAAGAGAGAGAGAGACTTTATCCTGGGGCACGGCCTAATTGCCAAATGATTAAGCGATTTATGATGTCTGCAATGAATGCGTGCCGAATCCCTGACACACACACACACACACACATTCACACAATACACAATAATAATAATTTTGTAAATGCTTTAACACGCACAAAAGAAAATCGCAAGTATGCGCGACGACATTTGAATTTTGATTGTGGCAACTCAAAAGGTCAACCGAAGATGCAGACGATAAATGAAATGCTTGAACGATTCTACAAATAATATTGAAAGTTAACTCAACTAAAAGTCATAAATAAACTGCTTGTATGGTGTCTGCAAAACTTTATAATACTTTTTGCCAGCAAGACACTTGTATAATAAATGGAAAACTGACAAAGGACGAATTAGCTTTGAGAGAGTGAGCAACATTAGTAATAGAATAGAATAGTCAACTAACGATTGGCTACTTTTTTTACATGTTGTGTTTTTGCATTTAATATTTAAGATAATTTTAAGTTTGAGTGTCACATTGTCACCGAAATTTAAGGTAAACTTGAATCAATAACAAATGAACAATTTCAATTTTTTTAAATTTAAATTCAACATTAAATTATTATATTTTTGTTTTATTTTCAATTTAAATTTAAGAAGGAATGATTTTAGCTCGATATTTTTTCTTATAGGTTCAATTTTGATATATTTGCATTTAACCAACTTCCAGATCTTCCAAATCTGCTCATTTAATTTAAAATACTCTTAATTTAAAAGCTATTAATCTTAAATTGAGATATTTGCTCTGGGTTCAATTTTGTTATATTTGCATTCATCAAATAAGAAAGAAATCTGGAATAACCGATCTATAATTATTCTAGAATTTTGATCTTCTGGAATTGAGAATTTGTATTCTGAGTTTAACTTTGACACTTTGGCATTCTAGAAAACAGAATATATCAAATATAGCAAATTAAGAATTTGGCATAATTTAATTATGATTCAAGATTCTTAATTTAAGCATGTTTTTTCACACTTTCTTGCTGCTTTCAATTACTTATCTTTTGACGTTTGGAGCACCTCTAAGAAATGCTAATTAAATAAGTTGGTTGAGCAAAATTAAAGGCGGAAAAAAAGTAGCTAAAGTACTGGAAGTAATTAGCTAAAGCAGAAGGGACTTTTCTTTTACACAATTTGCTTTGATGTTGCCGACTGAGGCTGCACTTAGGGCAGCACCTTTTTTAATTATAAACAAGTTTTTTTTTTTAGTTTTTTTCGTTGGTGGCAATTATGTCACGACTCGCAGACCAACAGCTAGTTGTAGTTGTAGTTTTCATTTGAGTTTCAGAGTTGCTTTATGTTGTATTCTTACACTCTTTTGGCGTTGCATGCACAAGTTGCAGCTGTGTCTGAGCGCACATGCAAATGAGGCAAGAGGCACGTATTGCGCTTGCAGGCCGAGACCGGACTTGGCTAACAAAGCGGTTCCGTGTCCAAAGGAAGCCATAATTAATCAAAAACAGCATTTTTGCCACCCAAAAAGCGAAAGCGCACACTGTGTGTATGTGTGAGAGTGTATGCGTGTGTGAGAGTGTAAGAGTGTGTGTGTTTCTCAGTGAGCTTTTGCGATTAACTTCAAGTTGAACTTAAGCGGCAACTTGGCAACGGCCTAAACCACACAGCACACAACAACAAACCCAATGAGCTTGACTGAGACAGAGAAAGTGAGAAAGCCCATAGACTGTGTGAGCCAGAGGGAGATAGCAAGCAAAAGAAAGAGCAAGAGAGAGAGAGACGCTTTGCAATGGCGCTCGGTTCGTGTAAATGTCGCGCCGGAAAATGTTGGGGCGTCTGAATTTTTATGCTAATTCCGTTCAAACGCCATGTTTGCCAGCCATGCTGGAGTAAGGCGAAAAGGGGGCGCGGTCCCCCTTTGGTGGGGTTATTTAAGGGGTTCAGCTCTGGTCAACAATGGCGGCCCAGGGCAAAGCTCATCCTGGCATAGAATCAATACGAATTATTGATTATATTCTAACCAAATACAATGCAATGCCAGTGCAGAAATTGAAAATCCACAAAAATTAAAGCTAAGCTCTGATAAAAAAATCAATTTGATGTTAAAGTTAAGCTTTGTTTTGCTTTACTACATAAAAATAGATGAAAATTATAACATTTGATTATGAAGTTTAAAACTATGAAGAGTTAAAGCTATGAAGTGTAAACTATTATAATCTAATTTAAACATGTACATAGAAAATAGAATCAAAAATCTTGAATCTTGAAGAAATTCTTCAAATAATAACTTGAAATTTAAAAAGTGTTTCAACACAATCTTAAAAACCCATTTTAGTATTAAGAATACGTATAAATTTTAACTTCATTTAAGAATTTACCTTCTTGGATTAGTTTTTATACTGTATAATCACAATTCATGATTTTATTTTCGATTTTAGAATGTTCTTGTTTGTTCTTTGCCTAATATAAGCTTCAAACAAGAAAAATTATTTACAACAAATTTATAAATATACTAGACTTCAAATTTAAAAAATTAATTAAATCTATAACAATAGAACAACAAAATAATAATAAAATAATAATAATGTAGGGTCTTTATTTTATTGTAAAAAAAAATAGTACAAAATAATAGAGTAAAATTTTTACTGCACTAACTTTTAATCAAGCTGATCGTAAACAAAAACATATGCTTCCTTTTAGTTTAACAAAACATAAAACAACTTAATAGAAAATACTTTTAGACAGTAAATTTTTTTTATTGTAACTTTTTATCGGAACTTTTATTCAGGCTTATCGCACAAAAAACTTAGTGAACATAAACTTTAAGCCTACAAAACAGGTTTTAAATTGTGAAAATAAAATAACATAATTAAGTAATAAACATAAAAGTTTATAAATGCAATGAGCCTAAAGTTTTTCACAGGATTATTTATCACAAGTACCATAAAAACCCTTTCGCATTGCACCTTTTTTTCCGACTCTCTTTTTGGCAATTAATCATAAGTGATAAATGCACACCCACTTTTTAACCCTTTATAAGTTATTTTTTTGATTTTTTAATGTCAGTTTTGGGCGCGTGCTGACTAAATGCAATCGCATAAAGTTGAAAAATATATATAGAGAAGTATGTATGTAGGGAGCTGAGCCACGCCCAGAGCAACGCTTACACACACGTCCGATATGCGCGGATAATAAATTTCCGAAAAGCACCTTTCGCATAAATTAGAAAAGCTGTAGAAAGGGATGGGGGGAGGGGAGAACGGGTTTCAGCACGAGGTGTGCATGCAATGGGTTAATTTGTTAGGGCGCCGCGGCGTAGCCAGTGACTAACGTTAAGCCAGGAGCCAGAAGCCGAGGAGAATCTCAGCCAGAAATTGATATGATAATGAAATGCAGCTCGAGTGGCGAGTCGAGTGTGTGTGAGGGGTTGACTTATGGACACATTGCGGGGCACGTGCCCCACGCTGGCTTGATCAACTTAATCTAAGCACCTGTATCTTTATGCTTTTGAACTCACCTGAGCTGGCCAGTCTGCTGCTGGTGGGTCCGAACATTTGATATGGATCTGCAAAGAAAAAAGGTGGTTGCAGCACATTAGTTTATTCCTTTTTCTTTTTTTGTTTGTAAGTGTTTTATGCAAATGTTAATGAAGGACCTGCCAAAAACGGAATACATTACGAAATATATAACGCAAGGCAACATCGAAAAAAAAAGGAAAATAGACGTGGGCAAGTTACGTTTCCGCTGATGAAATGAAATGCATTACCGAAAACTGCACTTACAGGCGACGCTGTACAAATGTGGTTCATTTGCGCACAATTGTTGAGTACACTCACACCCACACACTCACTTCGAGTTGAATATCCATTTCACTTATTATCCGGCGCGCATTTCCTGCATGCGCAGCGACAGCAAAAAGCTTAGCATACTCTTAGGCGCCCAGCGCAGGTGCTTCTAGCTAAAGGTTACACATCTGCTCTGCTCTGCATTGCTCTGCTTTCTGCTGCTCTGCTTCATAATTCGCATCATTTAAATTCATAGAGTCTGCAGCATTGTTTCTTTGCATTGTTCTATGGAGCAATTTAATGTCCCGACGGCAGCTACAATGAACAGTTTTGCTGTGGCACGCGTCTTATTCATGCAACGGCCGTCAAAAAATTTGACAGCTACAGCAAAAAAATGCACAAGAGAAGGAGAAAGAGAGAGAGAGAAATAAAACCAAGCCAAGTTCTTGGCATCGTTTTGAGTGCGTCTGGGCCGCTCTCTAATTGAGAATCCTTTATGGCATTTCAATTGTTTCCATTACGCTTCAATTCAACTGCAACTGTGAATGTGAATGCGAATGTGAATGAAACGGGGAATGCGAATGAGTATTGCGTTGAATGTGCCTCACTTTTGTTTCCATTCGATTTGAAGTGGCGTATTTAAGGTTTTGATTTGCGACAGTATTTCGGGGGTTTATGCGATTCACATTTTTTAAAGCGAGGGCGAATCAAATGACGCACGACTCACTCGCAAACACTCACTTTGACTTCGAGTGGTGGTATTTGTTTCAACAGCAAAGAAGTAAAAAAAAAAGAACCGAATTGAAAAGAAATCGCGTTCCGTACCCGAAACTCAAGTGCCACTTGCAACGTGCGCACATTTCAACTGTGCAACTTTATTAGTATTAGTTGGTAAACAGCCAAACAGCCAAACAGCATCGCCTTTAAAAAACCTTTTCTTCCAACAGCAGTCGATGTGTTTATGTTTGCCCTCAGATTGAGGCATAAACAATGCGGCACGTGGACTTAAGGACCTTCTATTACTGCATATTACGAGTATGCCTACACTTTAAATGCTTTTAATGGAACACCATACACGCAACGGGTTTGTTTTTCAACTTTCAATTGTGACACTTACCAGGTTGCCGTAGTTGTGTGTGCGGATCATGTTTGATGCTCAGCGCATTCGAGCTGTAGCCTGTAAAAATCGGAAACGTAAATAGAACAACAATCAAATTAGTATCGTTAGGAATTGGAAATACAAGTCAAAAATAAATTAATATACTAGAATGTAAGTGGAATAAGAATTTTGAATTATCTGGTGGCAAGTTAATGAGATATCACTGTTACAAACTAAATATTACTATATTGATGAAAGAATAATATGTATGTTAAAATAGCAATTGGTATATTAAAGACAGAAAACTGTTTTAAAAATGTTATTGAAGTCAAAATTCAAAAATGTATTATTGTAATATAAAATAAACGATGTAATGGAACTTTATTAATATGATTCCACTATAGTGTAAATTATTAAGTAGAGAAACAGTAGGAATGCTAAAATACAGAATTGCTACTTTATTTCTGACAATAAGGAAAAAAAGCAAAATAAGTATGACAAAACCATTTATTTTAAATTGCCACACTAAAAAAATACACTCTTATTGAGGCCATTCAACAATTCGTAGCCAATCACCAACCAATCCAAGCAAAGTGTTCAGATATCCAGTTGGATTTTAGAGCATGCTTTAAAAGTCTATGTTTCTTCTAAGCCTTTATATTATTCTATGAAGTTAAATTGTAATTTTAAATACTATAAACTTATAAGGGACTGCTTTAAAGATTACAAAAAAAATATCCTAATTTTCAGTGATAGCTCTTATCTTTGACATTATCTTTTCTTAGATTTCCCTTTACAAAATAAAATATAATAGATATTTACAAAAGTTTCAATGAGCCTCGAATGTTAGTGACATGTCCTTCAACATCCTATCGACATAATCTATTGCTATCATCTTTTTTACACGCTCGATAAGATCACTTAAGAAACTCCGTCACAAATTTGCCTCGAGCAGATAGCAAACTGTCTGTGAGAGCTAAGCAGTTATGAATAATGTGAGCTTGTGTTGCACAAACACTAGAGAACAAGGCAATCAAAGGCATTATCAATTCAACCGCAGTGCAAACATTATCACAGTGCCTGTCATCAAAGCAGAAATCAGAGCCGAAGGCAACCGAAAAGGACCTGGAGTGTGACTGTGACTGTGACTGAGACTGTGACATGAGCAATGCGGTCGCCTGTTTCATTTTAATGGAATATGATTGTAGAGAAGCAAAACAATGCCGCTGGCAATTCAATTTAAAACTGTTCAGAGAGATAGATCTCACGAGAGGCGAGAGACGAGTGTCAAAATGCGTTCAAGTTGTGGCAAACTTCACGCTCTATACAAATTAAAGCCGCAGGCAGCGGGCGACAGGCTACGACGGCCAAAGGACATAGAGTTGGAGATGGAATAGAGGGCATGGCTGAGTGGTTATGCACCGCCCGCTGTTGTTTTCGTTGTCACTTATTGTGCAAAAAAGAGGCAACAACAACATCGTGAACAAATGAGAACTTTTCATATGACATTTTTGGGTTTTGCGCTTTGCGCTTTACGTGGCCACTCAACTGCGAAGAGCACAAAAGACGCCCGATTGCATTTGAGCGTCACATCACAGCAGGAACACTGGAATGGATGGTGTCGGCTGCTCTGGATGCTTCGCTGCTTCACTGGGTGGGTGGTTGAGTTGGGTTTGGGTACAAAGAAAAACTTTAGCTGCACGATTTTGATGGCATCATCTAGCTGGCAGCGTAAAACATTCAACCAAGCTGAAATTTTTGCGTACATTTTATGTCAAACACTTTTCATCCGAGATTTTCACGCACTCGCCTCAAGCGATTCTGCTTTGTTTTCGTAATTTTCAATTAAGTGTTTTCATAACTAGCTTAATGAGCAGGTTAAACACTGTGTGTGTTGAACCCCTCTGCATCCCTATGCGTGTCCTCGCTTCGCTTCATTGCACCCTGTTGAACCCTTCTCTGTATTAACTAACTGACTAAGGGACTAACTGACAACAACACGTGTAGTCAACACCTTTTCGGCTTGTTACTTTTTTTTCTTTCTTTTTTTGATGTGTGTTCAATTGATGCTTGTTGATTTGTTCGATGCACATTATTTTTTTGTAAAGCATTTTGCACGGTTCACTGAGTTCCCTTTTCAGCATAATCGCACACGTATTTGTTGTGTGTGTGTTCTTTGCTTGATAATGAGCACAAATTTAAATATTTATGCATTGCTTTTATTGACTTGTGGCCAATAATTTCCCATCATTTGGTTCTTACAAACTTTGAGGAGACTTGAATTCTATATATGCCAATTTGTTAGCTTCAAAGTTTGGCAAACTGAGCAAAGTTATTGAACTTGTAATATGTTATTTTTACTTGAGATATCATTTAACTTTTTGAAAATTGAAAACAAGTACCTAAGAATATAAATCAGTTTTAAAATCTTATATAAATAGAATTGTAAGTTACGTGAAAAAAAGAATGGCAAACGATAAAAAGACCTACCTAATACAATAAAAAAAAAAGAATTCATTAAACTTGGATATATACAAAATTAAGTAATGTAAGTAACATTAAACAATTTCTTGATTCCTAAATTTTTATTATCAGTCTAAGGTTCCTTTTTTCGTTGCTAAGTTAATCTGTTTATGTGGAAAATACCGAATTGTACTTTACTGTGTTCTACTTTATTCTTTCTTCTCATTTTTTTTTTGTTTCAATTTCTTTTCTTCTCTTTGCATTTGTAAACTTTAAAATATTCCTTTGCTGATAAAGTGTTCAATCAATTGAAAAAGAAAACAAGAATTTCGACATTTTCATGTTGTCATTTGATATTTGCATTCCTTATTTTTTTGATACGTATTTCTTGTCAGACTTGAAGTATCATAATGCT
The DNA here is from genome assembly GCA_019972355.1 of Drosophila kohkoa. Taxonomy (NCBI): domain Eukaryota; kingdom Metazoa; phylum Arthropoda; class Insecta; order Diptera; family Drosophilidae; genus Drosophila; species Drosophila kohkoa. Next base: position 1,474,330 of record BJEL01000078.1, read on the forward strand.
AATGTACATTTGCTATTGAATATAGATATGATAGAAAACTAAAAGTACAAACTAAATACTCAAGTAGTAAAAGACTTTTTGAGATACTAAAGTCAATTATCTATCTCTATTTCTTTCCTTCACTCTGAACATGTTGTAGCTGATAACTTTTGCTATAGCAGCTTTGAATTTTCATTTAAAACATAAAGTACACTTCACCGATTTCCACTAATTACTTTAACAACTGTTTTCAATTTTAAATGTTCACTCACCTTGCGATTGTGTCGAGCTGTGGGAGCCCCACGACGATTTGTACGAGGAATCTAAAAAAAAGAAAAGAGAAAAACACAATTGAATTGAAATTAGAATAAATAGCCTTGGCAAAACAAATTTTTCACATTGTTGAAATATGGCAAAAGTTCTGCACAACGATGGAACTTAAATGTGATAAATATTAAGTATTAGTTATTAATATTTATTTACTTGGATTCCACGTGGGATTGCCTATGACCGATGGCCTGCCTGCGGATTCACACATTGCCCACTCACCTGCGAAGAGCATTGAGAAATTGCTAAAGCTGCCCGTGGAGCGTGACAAATAATCAGCGGATGACTTGATGTCAAGCATTGTGACAGCAGCGTCGGCAAAACACCGCCGGCGGTTGCCCAAAATATGTTTTGTGCAACGGTTCCTTCACTCTTCTTCTGTTTTCTTTACGATTGTCTGCCTATTTGCCTAGCACAAGAATTGGCAATTGTTTTGCTGGTCTTGCGGTAAATTGGTCGCCGGATCGGAAGCTAATAATACGCACACAAGCACATAGTAGACGACACGGATATGGACACAATTTTTTGGAGGTTCTATGGCGTCTCCAACGCACAACATCGACAACAAAACCGGAGCTCAGCAATTGAATTTATTTAAAAAAGTCAACACACGGCTGGCGGCAGCACGACGTCGCGAGGAGGAACAGGAAAAGGAACGGGAACGGGAAAAGTGACGATCGGAACCGGTTACCGTTACCGGACACCTCGACTTCCGGTCGAGCTTTCCAATGCACTTTGGACCTGCTTTGATTTTTAGTCTGCGTTTCTGTCTCTGTGTGTGTGTGTGTCTCTCGATTTATATGTGTCAATCAGAAGGCGCTTCTTGTTGTTGTCTGTTTTGTGTGTTTTCTATATAAGCACACGAATCACGAATCGCATCGCATCGCGTATACGCAGCGTGTAAATCACTTTCACGGTAGGCAGAGTGTGTGTGTGGAGTGGAGAGTGTTTTTATTCTGAGATTTTTGAGCACTGACACCGGGGATTGCGTCCGATCTGTGGCACGGCAGCGTAACAATTGATTTCATTCCGTCGCCAAATCGCGCATATCCTGGCCGGGCTACCGGGCTGGGCTACACACACACAAAAATCCCAGTCTCGCTGCCCAGTTTTGCAACCCCTCAGTGTACCAAAGGCGCAGGCTCAGGCCAGCATGGGAGTGTGAGAGTGGGAGTGGGCCCGAGGGGGGTGGGTTTCTGCAGCTGGTGATTGCTGGTTCGCTGGGTGGGTGGTTGGCTGCTGCCGCTCTCGTTGCTGCTGCTGCCTCAAATGTAGCTCCTGCTTTTGTGTATCTATCTGTCTGTCTGCTACTCTCTGTCTGTATGTGTGTGTATAAGTGTGTGTGCGTGTGTGTGTGCGTGTGTGTTGCCGACTCTGTTTGACGACGACGTCGCTGCTGTTGTCCTTTATGCGCCAGGATATACTTAGGTTATAATCCACACCAAAAAGGCAGCCACCCCTTTTCCGCCGAAACACCAATCAGCGTTGAGACAAGGTGTGGCCTAGCTTTTCATACACATACACACACACTTACACTCGCTCTCTCTGTGTATGACAAACACACGGCGAAAGCTTTTTGCAAATGGCAGTGTTTTACACTCAGAACTTAGCTTTCTTCATGTTTATTTTTGTTTTTGGGCAACTTAATGCTTATGAACAGCGACAAAACTGTGCACTATCGATCACAGTTTCATATCTGATAAAGTGCTGCCCCCGCTGCCCCCTGCTCTCTCTCTCTCTCTGTTCCCTACCTCATGCTTTACTCTCTCATTTCTCCTCAATGTAGGAGGTTACCGTTTCCACTTGAAATCAGCGCCGCAGCTTCGTTGCTGCCACTTGTCAGTGCGCTCTCTCTCTTTCTCTTTTTCAGTACACACTCTCTCGCTTTCTCTCGTTAACTCTACGTCTCTCTCACACTCTAGCACTCTTGCTCGCTCTCTCGCTCTTTGTATGTTACTATTCCTTTCTGGGTGCCTCTGTAGGCGACACTGACACTGCCTGGGCAGCCAGCAAGGCAGCGAAGCAGCGCTCAGAAGTGGCGTCGCCTTTTTAGTGGGTGACACGAAGCAACAAGGACGGATGTATTATCCACTTCCTTTTTCCTTCCACCAAACACAAGGATATTACCGTTTCGTCGTTCGCCTACACAGTCAGCAGTCTACACTCCCAAACACCCACGCACACACACCCGTTACACACACACACACTTGCATATAAACGCTGCGCATGAGAAATTCAAGTGGGCGTTGGAGTACAGAGTGCAGGCAGTTGCAGAGGGGGGAGGGGTCTCAAAGGGGGGTCAGGGGTAAACACCTGAAAACAATGAAGGTGCTGGGAGAGTGAGTGATGGCCATTGAAGTTGCTTGTTGCGATGGCTCGCATCGACAATAGTTGCGATGTTGTTGTTGTTGTTGCCCGCTGATTGCAAGCGCTGCGTGGGGATGCGTTGACGTTGACGACAACGTCGCTGTCGCTGTTGCAGTCGCTGCCACAGTCGACGTCAGCTTCGACAGCGTCGTCAACGTCAACGTCGCTTTAGCTGCCTCAAGTGCAACTTTTGCTATGGAAAATATCTGACACACACACTTACATACACACACACACTCACACTCAGCACTCATATTCACTCACACTCTCATACACTCACACTCACTTCGCTTTCGCAAGTTTAATTAATTTTTGTGATCATTGAAATTGTTTTTGCCTAGCTGCAAAACCCGTTTCGTTTCGTTGCGTTGCGTTTCGCTTCGTTTTGTCCTGCCGTCGGCTGCCAATGTGCCTTGGTCCTTTTGGGTCCTTTGGTCCTTTGGGTCCTTCTGCCACTGTTGTGGGTGGCTAATTCACAGGCGTCAACGTACAAATTGCAGCTGCTCACCCACGTTCACACACAAAGCGAATGCTTTTATAGTTTCTCTCTCTTTTTTATTTTTGTTTTCTGTTCATTCCTTGCTTTGCTAAAAACAAATTTCGATTTTCACACACACAGCAAAAAGTTGGCAAGTCAAGGCAAATGACAAGCTTACATGGTTGTGTGTGTGTGTGTGTGTGGGTGTGCGTATGTGTGTGTATACGATGGAGAAGAGTGTGTGTGTGTAGCTGCTGCCAAGCTTTGACAAGTTATTTAATAAAAGTTATCTGAAAGGCGGCTTCAACTTCAGCTCAACAACAGCCATTTATCATCATATGCTCTTAAGCAACGAGAGTCGCTATACAAGTAGTAAAAATCAATTAAGCCGGATAGATGTTAATTTAAAAAACAAATCAAAACTCATTTCAAATTTCAGCCTAAAGTCCTTAGATGCTTGTTAACTCAATATGTAATCCCCTGATTAATTCTATGTAGTAATTAATAATAATAAAATAAACAAGTACGAAAGTTACAGTCGAGTGTGCTCAACTGTGAGATACCCGCTACCCATTTTGAAAAAAAGCAAAATATTGCGGTATTTTTTTAATATACCAAAAATACAATTATACTAAAAATATACCAAATGGTATTTTTGTTATACCGACTAGTACCACATTCAGAATATACCATAGACGGCATAATATACCAGATTGTCCGCCAAAGCAACTAAAAACCCTAGTAAGTGGGCGTTTTTGCCCATGCAAAAGTATTTCTTTAATAACTTGCACAATTTTTATCTGATCGCAACCAAATTTTCAGGAATTACAATTACCATAAATATTATTGTACATACCAAAATTCAGCTCTAGCTCTGAAGTTACGCTTGTCATTCGATTTTTTTGATTTGCGGGGGCGGAAGTGGGCGTGGAGAAAATTTGAAACAAACTTGATCTGCATGCAAACATAACATATGCTGTCTAAAAAAAATTATAGCTCTATCTCTTATAGTCTCTGAGATCCAGTGTTTCACACGGACAGACGGACAGACACACAGACGGGCATGGCTAGATCGTCTCGGCTATTGATGCTGATCAAGAATATATATACTTAATAAGGTCGGAGATGCCTCCTTCTACCTGTTTCCTGCCGGCACAAAGTTATAATACCCTTCTACCCTATGGGTAGCGGGTATAAAAAGGGAAAAAGGCCCCAGAAGCCAGTATTGTCTTTTTTCTCAAATTAAATGTAGTATTAAATAGTAGATATAATACAATAAATAATAATAAAAAAAAAAATCAAAAAGTTTTTGAGTCTTTTTGTCATTTTTTTTTTTAGCTGTTTCTAAATTCAGCTTTCTTCAAGTATTATACTATAAAAAGAAACTTTTGAATACACTGTTTTTACAATTATGATTGGAAATTTATTTTTTTAATGTCTCAATTGCTATATATAGTAGTTTTTAAGTTGTTCTTTCTCATTATCTCGCTTTTAACAAACTCAAAAATAATGCTCATTTATAAAATATTGGAAAACTTGATAACCTGGAGCACATTATTTTAAAAGTTGAGTTAAAGGATAATTCAATGCAATACTATTTGATTTCATATCTTTCCAGTTCTATTCATAAGGGGAACGTACATTCAACGTTATTTAAAATATGAAAAAGATAATTTTAGGCTCAAGCTTTTTGTATTCAATTAAAATATATCAATAGTGAGTAAAATAATGTAAGAATGGAGGATAAATAATGAAACTCAGTTGCCACATTTGCAACATTGAACGAAAAACGAATTTATTAATGTCGATATTATCACTATTTATAACCAGTGGTGTCATTTTTTTCTAAGCAAAAAAAGCTGGATCAGCGAAAACAAAAAGCTAAAAAAAGCGAAATGCCAGAGAAAAAAGTTAGGAAAAAAGCTTATTTTTATAAAGCAATGTGGTATATGTTTTTCATTTATAAACCCTCAGTTCAATACGTAATATAAAATATAATTGGTAATTCTCTGACAGATGTCACGTGCGACCATCTTTACAGTGAAAAAAAAAACATAAACTGAAAAGGTTATTCTTAAGGCTTTGGATGAGCACTATATTTAGAGCTAAGATTGATTTTAGGAACTTGTTCTGTTTTAAGATAAAATATATACATATGTAAATTCATTCATTCATTTCATTTTTTGGATTGCAATTATCAGATAAGAAAATAACACAGAAAAAAAAATTCCAAAACCATTCGTAGCTTGTAGACTTCCTTTGGCATCGTCAATTTGTTTTAGCGCAAGCGAATTTCACAATGTTAGTTATGCAAATCGCTCCAATTTAGGTGCAAACTTTTGAGGGAAGTTATTTGATACAAGTAAATATCGATATTTTGTCGCTAGAAATATATTTTTAACATTTCAGATGTTAAATTCAATTTAAACATCACTAAAATTTGAGTAAAAGTAAACTAAAGAAAAAGGTGCTTAAATTTGGTCAAAAAGCCAGAATTCCCGCTGCCCGCTGTTTTCATATTTTTCCCGCAATTACACTTCAAAAAAATCCAAATTTGACGGGAAAAAAGCGGATATGACACCACTGTTTATAACAATCTATTTATATGATCAAATAATCCTTACTGAAAAAGCGACCCTCGCACTGAAGCTTAAATGTATGTGTTCAAGTGCGTGTGTATGTATATGTGTGCGTGTGTGTGTGTTAACCAGTGCTAATGGAATCTAAAATGGCTAAATAGCAATTTGCTGTTCTTTGCGAAGGCTGCCGCCAGCAGAAAGCGAAGGAGAAGAAGGTGGAGCAGCAAGGAGACACCCAAGTTTACTTGGCTCAAATGTTTGCCAGGACTCTAGGTCGCTCTCAAAGTGTGTGTGTGTGTGTGTGTGTGTGAGAAATGGTGTGAGGTTATGTCAAAGTGTGTGTGTGTGTGTTTGAGATTTAGTTGGTATTTTAATTGCATTCATTATGTAATTTCATTTTCACGCTTGTGGCGAAACTTTAAATTAATTTCTTTTGTGGCGTAGTTTCCGCCATTTTGCCGCCCTCTTCAACTCTCTCTCTCTCCCACACTCTCTCGCTCTCCCTCCACACGCTGTAGGCGAACATTTCCGTTGGGAGAGCTATTTAAGCTGAGGTTTTGTAAGGCGCCACACCTACATTCTCGTGTTTTCTTTGCAAATGCGTCATCTTTAACGCCCTCCCACAATCGCGTACCACAATCGAATTCCCCTTTCTGCTGGCAATGCATCAAGGTCTGTCCATTTATTTGTGTGTGTGCAGTGAGAAGTCAACGGAGCGTCAAGACAAACATGACACAAACTGTGGGGAGAAAAGCAACGATAGAGAGAAAGAGACTGAGGACAGGGAGCATATTGTCTGACTTGGGCAACCACCAACATTTGCAGTTAATAAGAAACGCAATCAACGCTGCGATTTGTTTTCTCAAGCTCAATAAAGCAGCCGAAAAAAACAGAAAAGAGAATAGCGAAAGACAGAGAGAGAGAGAGAGAGAGGGAGTGATAGAGTGAGAGAGATGGCTGAAATTTTGCTAATATTACGCGCGTCTGTGTGCATGCAACAAAAACAGACTGCCTACAATAACAACAAGAGTCAAGGCAGGGCAAGGCAAGGAAAGGAGCTGTTGTTGTCCTGGCACACGTGGCCATTAATGACGTATGAATGATGTAACACGCGACGGCAACAACAACAACAACGAGTCGGAGGCACGTGGCCAACTGGCCGACTGCTTGCCAGAGGCATGACAGCCACGATTCGAGGCAAGGGGCAACCTATGACGACGTCGACGACGACTTGGAATGATTGCTCCTTTCTTGGCCAGCCAGTGGCGGGTCTTTAATAAGAGTCCATTCGACAGCAAGGATTGCTCACTTTTTGCCTGCAGCCATTTTATGCGTTTGTGTTGTGCTTTTTGTTATTACAGCTAAAAATGCGTATTGTTATAATCCCAATCACAACATGTACGAAAGGGATATGGTTCAATATGAGTGTAACGAAGTTTCGACACTCTAAAATAAATGTTAGTGATATGTTTAAGGTTTTAAAGAGGTTTTGTTATGTCTTAAAAACTTTAAGAACAAAATTAACGTTCTTTTAGGAATATTAACTGCTTGTCAAAAGTATTATATGTCTTCAGAATTTGATCTTTAAAGAGTTTTTCTTTTAGCTTAATAAACTTGTTTTGTAAATTTGAAAACTTACAAAAATTTGTATATCAGATGTGTCATTAAAAACACTTTCACTCGAAAATTCCTTTCAATTTCACTTTTAGGTGCTACAGACTCCTTTTTCAATGATTTCGAAAACATCGACTATTTTGACAAAGCTTTTGGTAAAAACAATAATGAAACTTCACTTTCATGTACAAAATTTCGATGAATCATAAAGGATCTTCTCTTTAAAACTAAATTAAAATTTAATCAAAACGAATTAAATAACTTATGTAAATCCAAGTAATCTTGAGAGTAAGAATATCTGTTGGAAATTTGTGACTTCAAAAGCATTCAAAACGCCTCAAAAGAGCATCATGCCCTCTCCCTTACAGTGCAGAAATAAAACGAGCACAATGCATATTGTTATTTATATGAGTCTGACTCTTGGCTGGTTCACAATTTGTTAATCAAATGGGCGGCAACGGCCATAAAGTGACAACCCATAAATCAGCATTCAACTGGCTATAGCAATGGGTTAATGGTTATTTTTTGAGCCTTGCTTTCTTTTTCCGCTATTCCAATTGAATTAAATGGAAAAATTGAATACTGAATATGTACTTATTGTATTTATGCGATTGTGAATGTTATTCAACATGTTAAAGAATATGTTATTATGTGTAATATATATACGATTGATATTGATTATAGTGTAGGAGTCCTCACAGATACTTAAACTGAACACAGATACTTGCTGTCAACAAAATACGAGTAATAGCTCTCTCTATCTATTATAATTTATGAGATTTAAGTCTCCATTCGGCAGACGGATTTAGAGATTTCTTTAGGTCCTTTGAGATGAAACTTCATTTAATAAATAATACAAAAATTGTTCAATATTAATTTGTCGTATACAAACTTTTTATTTTAATAAAAATTTTAAAAGAAAAGAAATTGAATAATCTTCATTTCAAGAATATTGCATATTCAAATAATATGAGAAATCTAGAAAAAGCAATTAATATCCGAAACAATTTAACAAACTTATTATTCACACAATTCCCACCAACCAACCGAAAAACCAATTCCCACAAGTATGATAAACACAAACATTAAAAGTGAAAATTGTAATGACAACAAATTACAGACACGAAGGGAACCATTCCGAAAAAAGGAGCAGCGAAAAGGCAAATGGGCAAATCAATGAAGGAAAAACATATTGTAGTTGTTGCCGTGTCCACGGTCGAAGTCCTTTTTTTCTTCGTTCCCTTTTCGGTTGTCTGTCTAAACAATACGCGTTATAATTGCGCAATCGAAACTGCAGCAAGTTGTTCGACAGTCGAGAGGGTGGGAGAGAAAGAGGAGGTGGTTGGTTGACTTTTAAAGTGGGGTGCGATTTGACGACTCCGATTACGAAGGACGTCGTAACGTCGCGTTGGCGGTTAACGGCAGCGTTTGACTTGTGTGTTTTTTGAAACATTTTTGAAAGCTAACATATTCACACGCTGACCCTGGGCATTGGCCCGTGCCAGGAGCGGCGACAATCAGCAGCGAAAGGGGCCAATGACAACAAACAACAGGCAAACAGACAAACAAACAATTAACATACAAGTTATACAGTGGCAAGGGTTTCAGGTTGAGGGTTGAGAGAGCGTCGAGGTTCACGTGTCGAGTGTCATAAATTACGGCGGTTTGACTCGTGCGACCCTCGAAATTGTCAATTGCCCTGATTGACTTTTTGGCGATTAATGTCTCTCACGGTTTTTCGGCCGAATGTCTCTCTCACGTGAGTTGTGTTACTTGAGATAAAACCCAAAAAATGCTGAACGAGAAAAAATCAAAACTGCAACACAATAAATTGTTTGCTGTGCTTGCTTGCTGGCTGTGCTTGGCTTGTGTTTGGTCCTTTGGCTCGAAGTCATAAATTCAATTGACAACTAAATTGCAGTCGCTTGGCCACCGGAGACGCTTCGACACGGCCACCTCCGGCTCTGGCTGCGCTGCGTTTCCGGCGAGGTGCAAACGACGCGTCGACCGACGTTCGCCGCAAAAGTAGTGGAATTAGAGAAGAGAACGAGTTCGAGTTCGAGTTCGAGAGCCAGAGTCCTTGTCGTAGTCGTCGTCGTCCTTTCTAAACTTTCAAGTGCGCGTGATTTTTGATATTTCATGTCGGAAGCAGGTCATTTTCAAGCGCATAAATCACAATGCTGGCTGCCCAGCGGAAACAACCTGTTGCTCAACTCTCTCTCTCTCTCTCTCAGTCTCTGACTATTTTCTATTTTATATTTTGATTTTTTTTTTATTTAGAATAGTTCAGGGGCAAATTTGTAGCTTGCATTATCGTCAGCGCAAATCAGTGCACAACTATTCGTAAATTAGCAACATTTTCCAGCTTGTTGCCGTGATCACAATTATCATCACAATCATCATTATCATCATCGTCAGCATACTGAGGCAATGCCAAGAGGGGGGCAACAATGAATTGATTTATGAGCAACTCGTGCACAAATCTCAGGGGGTTGCCATAATGACTTGGCTGGGAGTTAAGTGAACCGCGAAAAAGGCCATGAATAAAAATATTTGGACATCAATAGGCACACACACACACACATTAACCCACACGCAGTTCGCCTGGGAAAAAGTTTGCTTTGTGAACCAGGCCAAGTCATGCTCATATGTTTTTTTTAGCAAGCCAAAAAAACGTTCTTATGTATGAATATATTTTTAAGCATTAATATGCGCGCATAAATTTAAGCCAAGCGTCAGTCCGCGAAGCTGTCATAAAGGACACGACGGGGACAAGGCCAAAAAGGACACGCGAATTGTATTGAAGAAGCTGGCGCCGCATTTTTGTACCATATTTATATTCTTTTATTATTTTTTTTGGCTGTCAGCAAATGTGCGCCAGTTGGCAACCAGCAACAGCAACAGCATTTTCAATTTATTTTCACAGCCTGAAACAATTACGAGAAATGAAAAACGAATGAAAAACAAACTGTGCGCAAATGAAATCAGAAATTAAATTTGAAGTGAGCAAAACATACGGCGCCCTGACATAGCAAGGGGCATAGGAAGGGGAAGGGGCAACGACTGAATGGAGTGTCGAGTACTGAGCACCGAGGCAAGGACATTTGCCACAACGTTGTGACAACAGCAACGTGGCGCTGCTTTATGGGCGTTCTAAATGAATGAGTGGGTGTGGCACAAACTCAACTCGCAACTCAACCGCCGGCTGTGTGTGAAGAAACGTTCAAGGGTTGGCAGATTATGCGATTAAGTTGAACATTTTTGAAGATACACGCGACTAACGAGCAACAACTGTTAACAAATGTTGCAAGTTTCAACAATTCGCAGTAAACTAATTAAGTTAGTGAAGCGAGCTAAACAGTTATGGCATTTAATTTTAGATAAGTGAGGATAATTTTAAAGAAAACATTCTAGTTATCAATATGTTAAAATAATGAGAAAACTAAAATGAATAAATATAATAGTGTAGAATAGGAAAAACTAAAATAAAACAAAATTGCTTTTTAAATTTTTGCGATTAATATTATTTAGAAAAATTAATATTTTTATTTCTTTTGTTCTATATATATAAAAGTTTTATAAAGTATTTAAATTAATATTAAGTGAATGTTTGATTGTTAGTAAAATATAAAAATAATGAGAAAACTTAACTAAACCATTTTAAAAATGAAAAATTGCAAAACTTAGTTAAAAGCAACTTGCTTAAAAATTCACAAAATAGTATAAATTATAAAACTTTATTAAATTAATTTATTTAGTTTTTAATATTTAGAAAAATATTAAAATAGTTATTATATTTTTTTCGATTAATTCTCTACTGTAGGAATATCGCTGTCTATTTTAAATAAAACCATATTCTAAAAATGTACCGAATTAATATACCCAAAAATTCTAAATTATACTGAAGGCTATATTTGGTATATCGATGTAGTACTACATTCAAAATATACCATATAGTACAAAATGTACCAGATTGTCAGCCAAAGCAACGAAGATTTGATCTCAGAAGGCATTTTTTTGGCATTCAAAAGTATTTCTTAGAGACTCCTACCATCTTTAGACAATCCTAACCAAATTTTCAGGACTCACAAATACCATTGTTACTATTGTATGTACCGAAAATAGTATTAAAACATTAAACAAATTTATATTAGTTTTAAAAACCAATAATTTGTTTACTTTGGAGACTAACAACAGTTTATTTAGCTTTCAATAATTTATGCAGATGTAATCAATCAAAGTATAAATTAATAAAGTAATAAGTAGCTCAACTACAGCAAATAAACGCAATGAAAATTTGTTTGTTTTATTTACCCTTTGTCGCACTTCAATCAGTATGCACAAGTAACCACTCAATTGTCCATGCTGAAATTTATCTCACACTCAATGAGCTACCCCTCGGGAGTTTTCACAGTAACCATCCCCCCTACCCCTTGGTCTGACTGTGATAGCCACGCTGTCATCGACGCGTGCGCCCTAATGCGCTTCACATAACATTTTGATCATTTTATGATCTGTCGATTAGCTTCATTGTTGTTGGCCCATCTCCCCCCCTTAGCTTTTAGACTGGTGTCTGATGAGAGCTATCTCTCAAGGGTGTGTGTGTGCGAGTGTGGAGTGTGTGTGTGCGGAGTAACACGCTTAATAGGATTAGCACTGAAGAGCACTTATGAGTCAAATTATCAACGGTAGCAAGAGCAATTGTTTTGACTGTTGCGTTTTGTATGTTGACAGTGCCAAGGACTTAAGGACACACACCAACACACATTAATACACACTATTGTTTGTGCAACTTTCCCACCATGGTCTCCTGCTGGCAATAAGCAACAAAAGCCTGAGTACAAGATTAAGCTCAAGGCATTAAGAAAATCAAAGTCAAGTGTGCAGCCAACATTAAACGGCAACATAAAGCAGCGCCCTCTGTTGTGCTGTGACGAAACACTGCAAATGGTTGTTGTCCTGACTGAAAGCTGTCGAAACTTAACGACTAAAGCTACGAATGATGAATGAATTGGGAACTTACACAATGCATTCGAGCCACCAGTTGTGGTATTATTGCTGCTGCTGCTGCTCTTGCCAACGCTGTGCCTGCCCAGATCGCTGCTCGAGGCCGAGGATGAGGAGGCGGCAACGACAGCGGCATGCGTCGAGGACGTTGTGGCGCAATCCAATGTCGATTTTTCTGCAAGTAAAGCAAAAAGCAACACATTAATTGCCAGGGCAGCACAAATTTGCACACTCAGCACTCGGCGCTCGGCACGCTCTCGCAATTGGCCACGCAATGCAACCAGTGAATGGAGCCGCTCATAAATCTTCACATAGATAATTGTCAGCGTCTCGTATCAAAAACTAACAGCCCGTTTATTTATGGGCCCAAATTATGGTACTCGCAGTCTACATGCCACATTCTAAGCTTAGTCCTTATAGAGCTGGTTCTGTCGGTTCGACCGTGACGCGGCTGACACGCAACGCCGCTCAACGTTCACCCTCCACCCGAACACAGACAGAGCCTGTGAACCGCAAAACACATAATAGCTACTGAGGGTTGTGACTTCAGCAGACCAACCGACCAGTCGACCCATCCATCGACCAGTAGCAATGTTTAATTGCCGTAAATCTTTGTTTGATGTAAACAACAATAAGATGAACCGAGACATTCGCTATGCTCTCAATTGACATGTCAATGCGACAACATTCCAATCCCGTTCTCAGTCTCGCATCCTGTGATGTCAATCTATGCTAATATGCATGAAGCTCAGCCAAATGTGAGTTGGGAATATGACAGTGTCATAATTGTTTCCCAGCAAAATGTACAAAAGAATCGCTTTTATGTCAAGCAAATTGAAATATTTCGAAAAAAAAAACTGCTACTTAAATTGAGTATCATTATCAGTATCAGAGTATCATTAAATTTACTGAACTTTGTTTTAAATGCAATAAAAGTAGTATAATATTAAACAAATTTTAATAAAATATTCTTTAATTTTCATCATTTTTTTGCAATCAATACTAAAACGCATAAAAAATGTCAGGTCTAACAAAAATATTGCCACTTTAAATTTTCAAAGCAAAGTACTGAAAAACTAAATTAGAAAAAATTTAATATGTATATATAAAAAAATATAGAAAATAAAGTACTACTAAAATTATATTTATAAAATAAAAATCAAAAAGAGTTTGACTAAAATATAAGTTATTTTTAAATTTATTCTTACTTTCGTTCTTTGTTAATAAAACTTCAAAGAACAATCAACACTTATATAATAGAAAATATTTCAGACCAAACAAAAGTGTTCCATTTTTAATAATAAAGTTTTCAAGCAAAGTTTTAAATAAACTAATTATCAAAACATATATTTAAAAATATACAAATTACATAATATTTAAGCGTTATCAAAAGAAGTTTTAATACAACTATCCATATAATATGTTAGGATTCAATATATACTCTCAATTATCAGAAACTAAAATATGAAAATAAAATCCTCAATACAAATACCGGATCAAAACCAAAAAAAAACGACTTCAGTTATAAATTTGCAAGGCGAAGTACTAAAAACGAAAATAATGAACTTGCAAAAATTCTTATAATTTATCTGCGACATTCAGAATCCTTATTTATATTCATCATACTCGTATTTCTTGCAGCACAATTGTAATTATTTTTTGCTTGTATGCTTTGTGCGCAAAATATAATGAGTTACGCATGACAAAGTCCTTTTACTTTGGCCAAGGAGCCGAGAAGCAGGCAAAGAAATGCCGAGAAATTTGCTTGAAAGGATTCGTTTTAATATTTGCTTGAGCGCGTCGACTCAACTCAGCTCGTCTCGACTTGAGTGGAGTTTGAGTCGAACAGCCAAGCAGGCTGGCAGCCATTTTGTGTGGCTGAAGGAAGAAAAAGGACCTGCCACCCACTTGCTTGTCATATTGAGATCCGGCTTAGCAAAGCGACATTTACCGTTCCACTTTAAGCAGCACATAAAGCCAAATCCAAAGACAGAGCGCTACAATTGAAATTTGACCAAAAAAACGGAATGGAAACGAAATGAAACTTGACTTAAAGATACTCTGTATTAAAATGTAATCCACTGTAATCTGCACTAATACTCCTTTAAGTTCTCACCCGTTTTTTAAAGGGTATAAGCAGCAAAAAAGAAAACTATCGCATGAAAACAATTGTAGAACATGGCAGCGAAGGCGGCATAACAAACTCTTGCCAGGCACGCGATGGACAGTGCATTTTTGATGTTTCTATCAAACCGCTGGCAAAACTTCTCCTTTAAATCCTCTCCCCCTCACCCACATTATAAGCCACTTCCGTTGTGCCGGCATAAATTGATAAATAGCAAAAAAAAAGGCAGAAGTACAACAAAAAAGCAGACTGAGGGCGACCTCAGGACCTTGACGTTTATATGGATAATTCAATTTAGATTTTTATAATTTTTGCTGTTGTCTCATTTTTTTTGGTTTTTTTGGTTGTTGACTTTTCATTCGTGCTGTTACAACAGGCCAAAAATTATGTACACGGCATGCCGCTGACCGTCTCTCTATGCTTTCCTTGCTTTTTCTATTTTCGTTTTTCGCCGGTTATTTTTTTGTGCTCTTTATTTGGCCCATAAAATGTAACGTTGGCTCGGACAATTTTCGCTGGTCGCTGGTCAGCATATGTCGTGTTGTTGAATGTGTTTAAATAAATACGCGAAATTTGCCACTTTTGTAAAAGAAAATCTGTTTTTTGTTTGGCCGGAAGTGATGTATTTGTTTTTCCGCCATTTTCGCTGACATTTGTGCCAGCCAGAAAGAGAAGGTCAGTGGGTTGCTCCCAACCCGAAATCGTTTTATTTACCTGTTCGAACTTTGTGCTCCACATGCGACGTGCTGCTCGATGCTGAATGCGGCACTGGCACCGTAGCCGAGCTGACCACATCCAGTGTGGCACTCGGCAGCTGGCCACCGGCGCTGGACGTGATGACTCCATGCTGTGTGCCTGCTGGCGAGCAACCCGTTGGCGGTTGCAGCGTATCCAGGCGATGGCGTTGCACACTTCCCCCTAGAACTCCAGCGCTGCTGCTGCTCACAGTATTATAGTTAAGCACACCCACTCCCACGCCCACTCCCACTCCAACGCCCACTCCGGCGCTGGGATTGTGTGACAGGCCAAGACAATTTCCAGCTCCACTTCCGTTCTGCATGGCAGGCAAGGTGTCCAGCGTGTCGGTCAGACGTTGACTGGAGTAGATGTCACTGTGGCACGCAAATTGCTTTAACACCTGATGATAATCTATAATGTTCTTACTCACCTGAAGGCGCTGCTGGCGCCAAAGAAACTGCTGCGATCCTGAAGCGCTGCTTTGGCCTTCTCCACGCTCTGTTTCAGCTGCTCGAACGTGGACTGATGGAAGCGATATGATGTCCAGTCGGGTGAACATTGTCCCAGCGTCAGGCAATCCTCGGTCTTCACCTGAGCCAACGTTGGCGGCGACACTCGCTTCAAGTCCAACGCCGTTTGATACGAACACGAATTCTCGTACATGGCGCGGCCTTCTGAAGCGTCAATGGCTAGATGTTGGTTGAGCAAAGGATTCCACTTGACTCTGTGTGGGCAGATGAAAATTTATTTATTTATTAAGCAACTAATGTATCTAATGTATATTTTGGGATACAAATTTTAAATATATTGCACTTTTTGTCAGATATATTTTAAATAGAATTGTATATTTATTGATTATTTATTTTATTTACATTGACAGATAAATTTTAAAAAGATTTTGTTGCTTAATAAACTATTAAGAAAAATTAAAAATTATGAAATTGTCAAAAATTCATATTATTCAATTCATTATGAAATAGATTAAAATCGTATAAAAGCATAATATGTGCTGAACTGGATTTCAATGAAAAGGAAATGTGAATTTAAAACCGATTGAAATAAAGTAAAAGACAAATTTATTAAATTTCTACAAAACAATAACAAAGCAAACACCATTAAAGTGAAATGCCATAAAAAAAAGAAATGAACTTAAGTTGTATTAAAAACAAGCAGATAAACAATAAAAATATTCATTTTTTATTTATAATTTTAATAATAAAAAAAACAAAAATCAATTTAACTCTTTAATAATTATAACGCTTATATAAATTAGATTATTTTTGTATTCTAAAATATTTAATTAAATGGTAGTAAGTTTCTACATTTTCTAAACAATCCTGTCATAAAATCACTGTTCTTTAATAAAAACCTACGGCAATTTTATTGTATATAAAACATATAATACTTTAATGTAAATCTTTTTTGCCAAGCTCTTGTTTAGGACTGAAAAGTTTGATAAAAACTGGCAGCCATAAATCAAAGTGCAATTGCCTGCAATTAATGGCAGCAATTTAAAATGGTTGCAAAAATAACACACTCGCACATAATTAGCCGAAACTGGCAGCTAGAGCTAGAGAGCTAAGATATATAGCCAACCGATACATATATATATGTATGTATGTATGTATGTGTATACAGAAGCAGACGACATGCATAATTATCTGCTTGGTTATTTATTGTGCTGTGTTGTGTTGTGCTGCGTTCTGCTTGCATGGGAGTACGCTGCGTATGAGCGTTATGCGTGGGCGGCAACAATTTGAGCGTGCTTTTCTAATGGCCAAATGGACAGAGACGGGCGCTGACCATGCGCTATTGTTTGTTGTGTGCTGTGTGTTGTGTGTGTTGCATGCCATGCAAATTTTTGCACTCTGCCTTCATCGGAAGTTGCTGGATTTTGATTTATGCCAACGAAATTTATGCCACAAATACTCGCATTCAAAACAGCAGCCCAAAAGGGGGAAAAGTGGGGGAAGGTGGAGAGTGCAGTCAGTGCTCAAGCTAAGAACTGATTCTTAAATTTCAGAGCAACTTTAATGTTGCTGCTACATTTGATTATCAGCAGTGTCGCATCTTCAACATCATCATCAACAACAATATAAACGGCCTGCACACGCCTTGTTTATTATTTATCATTGTATTCGCTCTCGTCTCGTTTTTTACATGTTACAGCAAATTTGTGAACGGTCGAGGCACAAACATCACGCAGCCATTTTGAAGTTATCGCATTCGTTGAGCGCGCGCACACCGGAAATACGAGCAGGATACCAGGATGCCTTGACTATGCCAGCATTGGGGATGTGACGCGTGTTCTGATGCTGCTGCTCGTAGTTGAATGAAAAGATTGCCAGGCATTAATGCCAATACACATACATATACATATAACATATTTTTGCATACTGTTCATATCTCTGTCTAATGACATAATGCCCAAGCAGAGCTTTTAATTAACAGGATGAGGCCACACGCGACCTCGTCACAGGCAGCAGCCACTTTAATGGTTTGTAAGATTTCCCAATCGACGCTGGTTAATGGGTTTGCTAGCCGAGCTCGAGCTCGAGCTTGAGCATGAGGGGAGGCGGAGGCGGAGGCGGAGCCGGGAACGTTACTGGTACCGGGGCGTGGCTATTTTACACGTAGTTGAATTTATCAGATTTTTCCTCAGACTTAACTAAATTACTTGCTCTCAAGGACATTAAGCGAGTGTGAATATGGAAAAGAAAATGTGTTTATGGGATGGAACTCGCAATTAAAAGTTATCAATAAAATCTATTCATAATAATAATAATTATACAAATTTAAAATATTGTAATTTGGGGTTTAAAGTCATTTCATTTTCAACTTACTACTGTGGACAAAAAGTAAATTTAATTTGTTTGTAAAATCAAAAATCTTTATTTATTCTTCTACTACACATACATTGAAACATAGTTTACTAAATTAGAAATATATTAACATGAATAATAATAAAATAAATAATTCAATAATAACCCTGAAAAGTAACGATTAGCTAAATAATATTGATAATCCAAGTCAAAGAGAACAAAGCCAAAAATATCATAGAATAAACAAAAAATATAATAAAAGATAAACAGAATCTAGAATACCAAAACTGTATAAAAATTGTTGTAGATAAATTACTAAGGTTTTAAAATACTTTTAAAAAGTAAAAGAGATATTCGTAGTTTTTAATATGGAAGATCTCTACACTAAACCTATCTAAATGACACTCAACTACTTGATCTTACGATATTATCTATATATTGTATACAAATCTGTTAGGAGGTATATATACCTTTATTTCTTATTATTTTATTTATTTATACTTTTATTTTATTTAACATTTTACTATTTCAAAATCTGAATTAAATATCTTAATATGAAGCTACCTACCAAAGTAGATACCTTGGTACAGTAAAATTATTATTTAAATACAATATGAAATATCAATTTCCAACGCAAACAATTTATTTTCAAACTAAGTAATGTTTTGCATGAACTTGAATTGATAATTAAAGGAATATCTATTCTTTCACAAAAATGATTTAGTTTTACAATTATAAAAATATTTACGAAATATTATTTGCAAGAACTTTCAAATTATAGTTTTTGAATAGATCATAAAAAAATATTGAATGTTCAACTATAAACTAATACAAAACTTTCAAATTATAGTTTTTTAATAGATCATCAAAATATTAAATATTTCACTATAAACTAAGACACATTATATGAATGAAGTAATATAATAATATAATCTTACAGAATCTTTTACTATGAAACGAAATTCAATATTATTACTTCTAGTATTGAACAAAATTCAATCCAAAAAGAAAGATTGTTTTCAGCTTACCTCAGGATTATGCTGGTCTCTGTGTTATAGTATATCCAAGAAATATGAGCTATACTTTATTCCGATTGTTTATAAATTCATTGCACACTTTTACACTTGCATAGTTTGATTAATATTTGTTAAACGTTTGCGTTAGTCATTCACTTTGCTTGGCGGCATGTTGCACTTTTTTTGCGAACCGGAAACGAAATTATTGTCCAAAATGGCGACGGATACGCGACAAGTGAACCGGGTTCGAAGTGAAGGTGGCAAAAGGGGTTCGAAGAGCGGAGACCGAGGACAACGTCAACGACAACACGCGCCACGCAAATTGTTTAGTTTGTTGCAAGTTGCCAGTTGCAGCGTTGTAACGGATATGCAAGGAAATTTGTCAGTGCGACAAGGACGAGGACAACAACAACGAAACGCCGACGGATGGCGGCAAAACGCGTCACTTTGCCATAATGTGTGTGAGTGTGTGTGGGTGTGTGTAGGGGAATCCCCACTCACTACTAACTGCTCACTGCCTCGGAGTGTCAAGAGTTTTTATGGGCGCGTGACGTGGCGTGGAGCCGCCAACAAAATCAAAAGGAAAATTTCAATAATTTCCGCACAACAATTTTCGCAAAGCACACACACTCATGGTGAAAAGGAAGAACATGTGACATACACATGAAGTGCCACGCCTACTGCCAAAAGCAACAAGCGTATTTGTCCAAGTTTTGTATGCAATGTTTTCTTTTCTTCACTGTTTTTTTTTTTGTTTGCTTTCTGTTGCCCTGCCCACTTGGTCAAAGGCTTCAGTTCGTGGCTGGCTTCCTGTGGCTGTTGCTGTTGCTGCTGCTGTTGCTGTGGCGGTGGCGTTGGCTTGTGTCAACGTGTGGCCGACGAATCTTAACCGCAAAGTGCCGTTATTATGTTTGTCCGCGACGTGTCGTAACGGTAACGCGCACTCCAAGTTAATGTGTATATCCCGTTAGCTGCTGCTTGCAGCTCGTCCTTACACACAAGCACACAAATCATCTCGTGTTTCGCGCTCTCAAGATGGCGACAACAACAGCAAGCAGCAAGCAGCAGCAGTAGCAGAGCTGTTGATACTCCTCCCACATTTGGAGCTGGTAATCATCGAGGTCCCATCGCTGCTGCTGCTGCTGCAAAGGATGCCCCATGCTTTTGGATATATTTTCACCCCACTTATCGCATCGTTCCACATTTTTGCGGTGGTTGATGCGCAGGCGCGCTCCATGCGACCGAACGTCTATTTATCTGATGCTGCTCGATGGGCGGAGCTACAGACAACAACTCGGTGTGTGCTCTACGTTCTACGTTCTACGGTCTTGGGCAGCACTGTGGCACAGGCGGTGGCATCATTAGTCCAAGCAAAGACCCCATTTCGGGCGGAAGTGCGTATGAGCAATATTTTAACAATGGCGTTTAAAACAGTTAAAGAGCCAGCACTAACACACTCACACACACACACACACAGATGCACACACGCAAGTCGACTTCTGCTTATCTGTGTGTGCGGCCATTAGGCTCTTAGTTTGGGGCCAACTCGCCTCATTTGTGGCATCGTTTTCAATGCAACGTTGCCTACTTTAAGGCTCTGCTTGCCACAAGACAACTTGGTGTGAGACTCTGTGGTGGCATGTGGCATGCGGCAGCGGTGGCAGCCACCGCCACCTCAGAGATAAGCGCACACATAATAACATTTTAATTTTACCAAGTGCCCACAATGACGCGCAAGATTTAGCCGCAAAAAGGACGCCAAGTCGACAAAAAAGGATATAATTAACATGTCGACAGTTTGAGTTATGTGTATGTGTGTATGTGTGTGCGCACATAATTACATAAGATTAAGAAAATGATTAGAGGGACTAGATTTTAAAGCACAAAGTAGAGCGAGCAAATAGCTGACATTAAACTTCCTCAAATCGATTAGGATATTAATGACTTTTTTATAGATTGTAAAAAACTTTCAAATAAAATTGAAGTACAAAATCTAAAATTTATTAATTTTTTATTAGACTTATTATTAAATAATTGAAGTATACAATGCTATTATTTTACGGTCTTAAAAAATAATAACTAAATTAAATAAATGGTTTTGTAAAACAGAAATAAATATTATAAACGATTAAAAATAAATAAAGTAAATACAGAAAAATGCAGTTAGAGTAAAAGATATGATATATGATATATATTATATTATTATTATACATTCATATATACATTGAAATATTATGAATTTATATTCCAACTACGTGAGCTAAAATTTCCCATTATTTCATAATATTTTGAACCTTACTCTGTCTTAGATAATAATAATAAAAAATAAAATAAATAGATAAAAATATTACATTGCAAATATATTAAAATATTAAGAATTAAGAATATATATTCCAACTGCTTAATCAAAAATCGACGAGTATTTTTTTGATATTTTAGACTTTACATTTACTTACTTAATGACATTCATTTTACAAAACAACTAAAATAAAAAAAAAATAATAATAATAATATAAAACAAAATATTACATCGCAAATAAATTCAAATATTAAGAATTTATATTCCAACCACTTAGATCAAAAGTCTAGCAGACCTTCGCCAAATGATTTTTATTATTTTAGACCTTACTATCACATCCATAATAGATAGTAGCTATTAATAGCAACTATACTTTATCAGCAGTAACTTAAATATCGCAGTGAGCAATCAGAAACGTGATGACTTAACCATTTTTGTTCGTAGGGTTATTTTATGATATTTGTACATAGACAAATTCATAGTTAGGTTCGCTCTGGTGATCACGTATCAAAAAAAAGATCACATAATTACACAAATACAGCTTTTTGTGTCAATCAAAAAACAGTTATGATATCAAATATCAAACTAAAAAGCACTTACACATTTCAGACACTCTTAACGCATCAATTAAAATTAAATTATTTAGGTAACTTAGTAATAAATACCATTAAACACAACGTTCGATTTCAATTTAATGTAATTAAACACACTGTCCGATGTCAATTTAATATATAAATTAAACAATACTGAGGCTATAAAATATCTATATATCACGTACACATTTCAAACACTTTAAACACATAAATTAAAATGGAATTGCTTGAATAACTTAGTAAGCAAAACAATTAAACACGATAACGGATCTCATTTCGATCGCTTATAATGATCTGAGTCACTAAAATTAGTCTAAAACACGATCTGCCTTTCCCCCCCAAACCAAGTTCAAAGTAGATCAAGTTTATTGACTCAAATTAGATTTAATTTGCATAGACTTAATAGCTAAATGAAAAAATGTGTCAAAATATACTTAAAAGAATTTAAGCAATTTTTCGATGATGTAGGAAACTGAAATATTTGTAAGGAAATTGTAGAACCAGATCCATATTCATAAGTAGAACATTTCCTAGCCACAGTTTTTGCGCCCACAACTTGTTTGTCTTCAAACATGTTTGTTGACGTCGATCCAATTAACAACAAATATATTGTTAATCTTGTTTAAGAATACAAGTTTTGTAACTATAAATATGTGCTTAAAACGGAGCCACTCTCTTCAGCTTAAAATAATAATAACAATTTGTTATAATGATAATAATATTGATACCAAATGTGCATTATTTAAATTTTTTAAAAAGCCCCAAATAGAAATAAATATTGACCAAGATCAAACAAGTTCCGTTTAGGACTGGTTAGCCAATGTCTGGGCATATCTACGTATAAATAGCTTCCACTCTCTTTAAAAGACAACACAGAACGCGATAGCGCCTGATTGTGACAAGGTTGATACTCTGCTCATTGTGACATTGATAAAGACAGGAAGTCGGAATATTCCATTTGAAACATATTGAACTCTTAAATAATAATGATGTGCCTTAATCTATATAAGTTGTTTGCGTGCATCGCGTTGTTTGTGCTCGCAATAAACGCGCAGCGTTTCGATCGCTACACAAGGGATAATTATCTGGCCTTTAGTGGACGCGCATTTGGGTGAGATAAGATCCGTTATTCGTAGCTTTCGTAGTGTGACTAATTTGTACTCTTCTATGCTCCACAGCGAGGGCGTTCTTCGGCCAGGTTACGATCAGGGGGAAAATTATTTGGATGCTCCCATTTTCAGTGCTCCGGCTGTTTCTGCGCCCGTTTATTATGGTTGATGTAAAGCTCGCAGGATACTGTAAGCTTTTTAGTCGATACACAAACCCCAAAAATTAAGCTTTTTCTAAAACGTTATGTATATATAGCATTGTAGACACTGTCATGTATAAAATATCAATTTTAATTTAATTAAACACTCACACATTTTTACATTTATCACATAAGTTGTATGTACTCAAATGACAAATAGTATTTAAAGTCTGTTAAGTTTGCACTTGTTCATTTTGCCAACATTTAAATAATTATCATAAGAAAATGGGTATCGTAAAAAAGAATGAATGAATGTCTTGGGGTGCAAAGGTGAATGTATGCGTACGTATAAAAACATAAAAGGGAAAGTATTAGTTCAGTTACAGTTTTGTGCATGTGATGCCGCTAAAAAACACACACAGACAACATCTTTGTTAGCATCTAAATACGGCTCTTGGAATTGCTTCTCACATCAAACAATTTGCGCACAAAGAAGACCTGGAGAACGAAACAAAATAATACGTTTGAAATACGATATACTCTAAATACAAAGCAAACAAATTCTCACCTGTATAGAGCACGTGATTAGGATGACAATAATTTGGCTAATGGAGAAAGTTTGAATGTAGGAATTGTTGTCCAACAACAGAGCATAATCTCGAGACTCCCGATGCCGACTGTGCGCCTGATAACCCAGCATATCGTTGATGTTGCGCTCCACTGTGCCAATGGTGGCCGTGAAGTTTTGCATGTTCAGCTGCAGCTCTTCAATCTCCTTGGCGTATTTGTCCCAAGCATCGTATTTGACGACAGTAATGTAGATGTTTACCAGCTTCCCAGCAAAGCGAGAGAACTGATTGTCAATGCAAACAGAATAGTAGCCACCAGGTGACACTTGGTCTGTGTAATCTGCTGTAGCTTGCCATTGATAAGGCTTCACAATTTCACCAGCTGGATTGCGCACAGCAAATCCAGCCATGCCATCGCCACCTCGCACCACCTGGCAATCAAATAAGATATGAATAGAGACTACGTGGGCGTCGAGTTCATTTATACTTACACTGAACGAGACATAGAACGTGGCTCCCGCCTGCACATACTGATGGTAGCAGTCCTCCTTACCGGCATCGATGTGCACCTGTATGCGTTTGTTTTTTAAATATATTACAAAATTTAAATTGACTGTTGTTGTTTTTGTTCAATGGAACTGTATGTTTGAGACGTCACCTTGTAGTCCATAGCGACGGCGGGTAAATTTTCGTACCATGGCTGCTGTGCTTCCTGTGCGCTGGACGTCTGGATTAGCAGGGCACAGCAAATGAAGGCAATTGGCACGAATAAATTCAATCGCTCCCGCTGCCACGTCGATCCCATTTTAATTTTGTAAACAATAGAGTTGTCACTTCGCGTTGAGCTGTTGCTGGTCTACGCAGAGTTAACATTTCGCTGCACTGTTATTAACAGAGAGTTCGAGTTTAAATTGGTGAAAGTGCAGTCTCTTTTGAGTATTTTGCAGAAAAGTAAAGAATGAAACTTGCCCTCCAAAATCGAGCTGTATAATTAAATTAAGTTCGGTATCTGAAATAATTAGTAAATTTTAAATAACTTAAATACTTTTAAAAATTTCAATAAAACAGCTGTTAGTTAACATAACAGAAGCCCTTGATTATAACTTTAGCATTATAAAAAGTAACAAGTGGCCTGTAAAGGCTATCGATAAATCTTAAGCAGGAGAGCCCTAGCTATGGATAATTTAGTGTTTTAGTGTTCTGCGGAAACATATATTAAATAAAAATATGGGATGTGGCTACATTTACTAAATAATGAATAGTTGATAATAATAGCTGTATTCAAGACAATACAGCTGTTCGCTCTAAGAATCGATATTTCTCAAAATTTCTAATAAATCGATAGTTGTATAGTGTCATCGATATTTCATGTCTAGTCGACGCCCGGTTTATTGAAAATGAAAACAAGCAAAAGTAGAGAATAAACATTATTTGCATCGTTGATAAGAGTTTCGCAATGGTTTGATAACAATATATAAGTAAGCGTAGTGGTTATCGCTTTTCGGTTGCAGAGAGTATGCTCCACTCTCAGTGTGTATCTGTGGTTGGCTGCAAAACACTTGTTGATATGGAATATTTTTGAAGTGCATATTGTTCATGAACAAACTGTTTGTACTTGTATATGTGTATAATATATGAATATCATTTGGTTTGCTAAGTGATTATATTATATATCAAGTGTTTATGCGGTTTTACAACCCGCTGTATTAAATAGATAAAGAGTCCAGCTCTAACGGAAAACAACTCATTATAGTACGAGATGGTGAACGTCACGGAAGATATTTTTGCCACGGCTGCAGTGAATCCGTTCACCAAGAAAACGGAGCAAATACGACGCTTCACGCTGCGCAATGAGGAGCAAATGACAGTCCAGATATTGACGCTGGGCGCCACCATCAGCAGCATCAAAGTGCCTGATGCTCAAGGTCATGTGGAGGACGTAACGCTGGGATTTGATAACTTGGCCGGATATCAGAGTGCCCAGAATCCCTATATGGGCGCAACAGTTGGCCGTGTCTGTAATCGCATTGCCAATGGCCGTTTTGTGCTCGATGGCAAAACAATTCAAGTGTCCCGCAACCGAGGTGAATTGACGCTTCATGGTGGATTCGTTGGATTTGATAAAGCTCACTGGGAAGTGGACCAAGTGTTGGCCAATGGCGTTCGCCTGAAGCACACCAATCCCGATGGCCATGAAGGCTATCCCGGCGAGGTAACAGCAATAGTTACATTTACGCTCACCGAAGACAACTGTTTGCATGTCGTGATGGAAGCCGTGACGACGAAGCCAACACCCGTTAATCTCACCAATCACGCCTACTTCAATTTGGCTGGCCATAAAACAGGCAAAGCGGCACTTGATCAGCATGAGGTTCAGATAAATGCTTATGGCATCACTGAAACGGACTCGAATTCCATTCCTACAGGCAAAATTCTACTTGTGGACGGCGGCAATTTCGATTTGCGTGTGGCCAGCAAACTGGGTGATCGCCTCAAGCAACTGGAACCTGCAGTGGGTTTTGATGACAATTTCTGTGTGAAGTTCACGCCACCAGCTGCCATTACCAACATTGCTAGAGTGGTGCATCCACCAAGTGGACGCTGGTTGGAGATTGCCAGCAATCAGCCGGGCGTGCAATTCTACACCTCGAACTTCTTGCCAAATACAGCGAACGGGGAAACTCCGGTAGCCGGCAAGGAAGGCGCTACTTATGCTAAGCATGGTGGCTTCTGTTTGGAGACGCAAAAGTTTCCTGACTCCGTGAATCATGAAAACTTTCCTTCAACCATACTGCGACCCGGAGAGAAGTATCGTCATGAAGTTATCTACAAGTTTGGAAAGCTAAGCCAATGATTTTACAAATCAATGCGATCAATGAAGTAACAAGTGGCAAATAATATATATGCATTAGTTGTAGATATCTAACAAATATACAATATTGGACCTATAATAGAGAAACCAAGTTTACCTAATAAACTGCAAGCACGTTAAATACTTTTTGCTTACGTTGATCTTAGATTAGCCAAAGGCGACTGCACGCCTTAGGGCCATAAAGTAAGTTAAATTATTATATCCAACAGAGACTATATAAAAGACGTGTTCAACTCGAACTGATTGTCTAAATAAACAAATGCAACTAGAGCTAATCATAGTGTGTCTGCTGGTGAGCTCTCGCTGCTGTCTTGGGCAAAGTCAAGGCAGCTTGAGGATTATCAATGGATCAGCCGCAAAGCAAAAGCAATTTCCCTACCAGGTGGCATTGCAGGTCTACTTCACCAACTCTGGAGGGGAGCCGAGCACCTGTGGTGGCACAATTATCTCGCCACGTTGGATACTAACAGCTGCTCACTGCTTGCAAGAGCCGAAGACTGTTCTGTAAGTTGTCCATCAATAAAAATTGAAAGTAAATATATTAACCATTTTAAATTCACAGGCAAAAGATACTTGTGATCGCTGGTGCTGTCAATTTGACAGCACAAAATTCCGCTGGCTCTGTGCAAATGTGGATTAAAAAGAGTGACACTATCGTTCACCCAAATTATGATCGTGGCACGGTCGCCTTTGATATTGGACTCATCAAGTTGCCGCGTGAGCTGAAGATGTCTGACTCCATAAGAGCCGCCAAGTTGCCCAAACGCAAAGATAAAGCTTTGTACGTGGGTCGAACGGCAATTGTCTCGGGCTGGGGATTAATGGCTAAGCAGCAGACCACTGATTTATTGCAACATCTAACTGTAAAGATAATCTCGAATAAGCAGTGCGAACAGGCGTGGAACGATCAACTAAAAGGCGATAAAAAGCTGATGCTTAACTCCTTTTTGTGCACCGATTCCAGCAAAGGATTACCATGCCTTGGTGACTCCGGTGGACCTTTGGTGTTGGACGATGGATCACGAACTATAGTTGGAATAGTTTCGCATGGCTACGATGAGAAGTGTGTCATCAGGGTGCCAGATATATTTACACGCGTCTCTTCGTTTCGCAATTGGATTGAGAAATATACGGGGCAATTAGCCTAGTTAGATAGTTGGGATTGAAATATTGTATTCGTTTTTCTTTTCAAACATGTGCTTTATTCTTATTACTCATACAAACTCCGTACACTCCCCTTTCTTCCATACTTTCATAATATTTTCTTTATGTTTTCTTTGTGGCTTTGCTAAATTTGTTGTTATCGTTTTTGTTTTTTTGTTGTTTATGGCTGATAGTGTTAAACAATTTGCTTATGATAATGTTTGAATGTACTCTTTGTGGGTTTTGTTGTATCGCTTACGTGTGGCTAATGTTGCTGATTAATCATGAATTCATTTGTTTATTATTTTTGCTGTTTTCTTTTTCATTTTTTTCTTTGTTTTTGTTTTCTTTTATATCTTATGTAAATGCAATTTGTTAAATGTACAAAATCTAATAGAAATGATTATGCCTTTGCAAAACTCGTTCACCATTTCAAGAGCATTTCTTTTTGTATTGGTTTTTTTTAGAATTAATTATTTACAATATTTAAATAAATTTGTCAAGAGTTTATACAATTTGTTTATGTTAACAAAGATGTTAAGAGTATTAAGAACTTTCAAAAATAATTAATCGCTTGCGCTTTGTTTATTGTTAATACGTTTTTGCTTGAGAATTTCGAAATTTATAAAAGCTTACTTTGGATTTTGGTTTTTTGAAATTTTTGAAAAATGCACAGAATTCTTAAGTATTTGATATTAGAAACAATAACTGTAAAGCAAAATGTTGTCTTGGGTTTGTGATAAAAAAAAAATGGTCAATTATAAATATATTTACTATGCGTTTAACTAGATTTATTTTCATATATGCGTGTATATGTGTGTGTGTTTTTCTCTTTAACTGTTTATTATTACTTTATGGGGATTATTATCGATGCATTTCCGATATTCATGTTCACGCCAAAAAAGAACGAAAAAATTCATTTTAGTATTATTAACGCATAAACTCTTTTAACTGAGTGTGAATTCCGAATCGTGATTCATATTATTTTATTTGAATTAATTTATTTGCTTTTCAAGTATAGATTTTGCATGTATAGGTTTTTGTTTTTTTCTTCGTATAAAATGGTTTTGCTGGGTTTGTTTTTAATTTTAAGTCATTTAACATACGCAAAATATATTTTGTATATTATTTTTATTTTTTTTTTGTGTTGTTCTTAACTAGCTTTATCTGTATATAAGTAATTATTATATTTGCTAAATTTTGCTTTTTGAAACAGTAACTTTCAGTCATCTTGTAATCATAATAATACCTATATGCAATTATTATTATTTTCATACATATTTTTGTGTATATATATATATATTCGTTTTATTTTTTAATATTAATTTGTTATGAGCGTCGTGTACAATGCATGAGAATGCATTAAAAAACGCATTTCTTATATAGTGTGTCGTGTTAATAGATTTCATTATTATTATTATTAATTATAGATCTCCGTTATTCTCGTCATGTTGTATAAAAGCTAAATATTTATCGCTGCGTATAATGATAATGTTTTATTATTTGTAATTTCCTTTGTTATATTTCTGCTCTAATTCTCCGTAAAAATGGCTTCAATTTATTAAAAATTGTTTGTTCGACATTGTTTTCTATTTCCAACTAAATTTGATTTATTCTTTTTTTTTGGCAGTTATCGTTTTGTTAGGTTCTTTGACTTTGTTACTTAAATCCCTTTCATCATTCTGCGTACATTTCAAGTATTATTTAATTATAGTTAATTATGTTGTGTATATGGTTTTTCTCTCATTATTTATGTATATGCTAAGCAACTAACATTGGACCATTCCATTGCGCGACGCACTATATAAGAAAACTAGCTAATTACTTGATTAATTTCATATACTCGTAAGTAATCGGGTATAATATACTCGTATGTTAATAATATTATGTGATTTGTTGTGTGTTTTGCATTTTCTCTGTATGTATGTTATAAAAGTTGAATATGCACTTTTCGACAATAGCGGCAAAACATCATCATCATCATAGTAATAAAACTAAATCAGTTTTACACACACACATTTCAATTAGCTGGCATTCCAGCTAATCCAAGTCCAACTCCATCTCCAAGACCAGCTCCAACCAGGCGGTAAAATATTATACACATAAGGTATCAACGAAAGGTGTCTGTCCAGGCAATGCGAGGATACAAGTTGGATCAACTGCTGACGCGTATAGAAAATTATGACTAGAACTAAGACTACGGCCAAAAAAAGTCATCAGTCGCACTCGGGACCCTCGGAGAAATGGCCACGCACATCGAGCGCCGATGCCAATTGGAATATGATGTGCGACAGCGAGGGGTGCTCGAGAAGCTCATTCGCCGGCAGCTGCGGCTCGCAGCGCGGTCGCATGTGACGACCTCGGAAGCCGCGATGCAAGCGGAGCACAACATCACAGAAGACGAAGCGTAAGATGAGTGTGCGCAGAAAATCGTCGCCAAAGAACTGAACATAGGACGAGTCTGAAAGCCAAGAAAGATGAAATGGATTTAGAGTAAGGTCAAAAATTTTTTCTCTTGAATTTATTACTACACTTCCATCACTTTTTTAAAACAGGATAAAACAAAATGAGTAAGAAACATATTCTTTAAGGTTTGACTGTAATAGACTCTTTAGATATAGACTGCGATAGACCAGTTAGATATAGATTGATCGATAGAATTTCAAAAATATTTTTTCCTGAATTCATTGCTACACTTCCCTCACTTTTTCAAGAAAAGATAAAACAAAATGAGTAAGAAACATATACTTTAAGGTTTGACTGTAATAGACTCTTTAGATATAGACTGCGATAGACCAGTTAGATATAGATTGATCGATAGATCCTTTATATATGTATATATATTTCTAATATATATGTATATTACTTTGTGACTCTGCCCTTGATTCCATATGTTCCAATATGGTGTTCCCGTAATGCAATTTTGAGAACCAATAAACCTTATAATGCTGTACTTTACATGCCTGCTAATTTATATCTTAAAAAATACAGACTAGATGTTTTTAATATGACATTGGAGTCAATATCAAAACGGTAAACTATTCGAAACCTACAACAACCTTAAAATACTTAGAAGGTCTACTTGTTATAGAGATCTTGACGGATAAACTAACGGTGTAAAATCGACTCAATAATTGATAGCACTTAAAGTAAATATGATATACTTCATACAGTCGGATATATCTTCTTCAGCCTTTTATGTACATTTCTATTTCCACAAATATTTAATAGACTCTTTCTTACTTCTTTTATAAATGAAGGGTCTAAAAAAACTTGTATTGAATCATGTAGGGATCAAAAGCTCACCAATAAAACCAATGCCCTGTTCGATCTCATCGATGCGACAACGTGTGACGAGACGCGAGGCCTCGGTGATGAAACGATCCACATAGGTTTGACAGCGCTCCCAGTGATGAATGGGCACATCACCGACATTGCAAATGTAGCAGAGCGCCGTGAGCGGAGAGTGCAGGAATAATGTAAACAGCGAGCCATGATGTTGCACATCGGCTATAAGATACAGGATACATATAAAAGACTAATCAAAGATGATGAATGATAGCAACTACCTTGGAATGCGGGCGGCACATCTTGGGGGGACATGAGGACGACCAGCGGCTGGCCAAAGTAGCGGGGTATGTGCTGAAAGACAAACGAATTATCCGAATCGATGATGATGAACATGGGCCGACGCGTAAACGGATAAAGATCACCCGGATAGAGACAATGATTCTCCTTGTACGATTTGCCACGACACGACAAACCGCCGCCATCGACGCTATCGCGTTTCACACTGGTGGCCAGGCCACCCAGCTCATATCCATCTAAGGGATCAAAATTTAATTAATCGATGAATTGAATATTATGTGAGCGTTTACTCACAGTCCTCGGGATGCTTGGTGGTGGAGAAACAGCCGTCCGCTGACATGTACAATAGTAAAGCACCACCCAGTGGCAGTTCCTTAAAGCCGCTGGCTAGAAACACCAGCAGCTGACTAATCGAAGGCTTGTATAGTAAATATTTATGAGGATTGTCTCGATAATGACGACCATTCTCCAAGTATCCCTTGGATCCCGGCACTCCATATGGTGGTATGCGACTAGCCGCCGGACTGGCGTCGTGTCCATGCAGCCCATGCGACATGCTCAGCGGATTCGTAGCCGATTCCGTTGGCTCACGCTCCAATGTTTGCAGCATCCTACAGAATAAGTTGATCATTAAATGTAATTTTTGAAGCCTGATCGCTTGCTTACCTAAACATATCCATGGTGAGCTCGGAGAATTTGGCCTGCTCGCAGGCTGAGCCCACAATGAGTATCTCCTGGAGGCTGAGGGTCATGTGCGGGGAACGCTCGCACGGCGGCGTCGTTAGCGGTGATAACCTAGAACCGGAACCACTGCCCATAAGTCGTTGTAGTTGTGCTGGTCCACAAGCAAATTGCGGGGGCCCGTGCTTTCACAGAAGAATTGAGAATGTGGCGCACTAATGAGGTGATATGGGGGGAAGGGTGTATGTGTGTGTGTTGATGTATGTGTTCGTGTGTGTATGTTTATATGGGGGAGAACATATGAAATGATAACGTTGTGTGTGTGTATGTAAGTTGTATTGTAGCAATGAAATACACCTGCGTATAACAGTGTCAACTTCGAACTGCAACTGTCATAAATTGCAATTCCAATTTGCATAGCATACTTTTAGGAGTCCCAAAAAAATTGCTATGCAAATTGATCGAATTATTATCTCGTTATACACCGCTTGCATTTCATTGTGTTGTGTTTGTGTGTGTGTGAGTGTGGGTGGAGGGAAAACATGGAAAAGTGCATGACGAATGACAACGGTGAGTGTTTCTTTGTTGTTTTTTTTTTTCAAGTCTTCTGTGATAAGCACAATAAATCAAATAATTGATAGCAACAGAACAGAAGCAAAACTTGTATACCTACGCTCGAACGAAAATAAGAAATATAAACAGAGAGAGAGAGAGAGCGCGAACCCTCCCATAACCAAACAACCTCCCCACAAGCTCTCCATACTCCTACTCCGCCGACGAAAGCACGGGCAAAGTGTACGCGGGATGGTTGAATGGATTGTGCCAACGACTCACCTGTGTGATAATATGATTGGATTGGAATCGGCATGCAGCACGGCTACCGCTGCCTCTGCCTTAATGAACCCCTTAATCTCCTCCAGCACCAGAGACCATTCCAAATGATCCTCGGGCTCGTAACTGCAATGATATGTGTGAATACCGAAAAGAGAAAGTGTGAAAAAAAACCTTGATCAGCAATTGTTATTTGGTTGGCCTTTTACGTGTTTGTGTACTCCTGTATTTGCTTTTCCAATTCGGTGACCAGCTCGCGAACCAGCTTCATCTTCTTGAGCAGCAGACAGACGACAATAAAGCGTGCATAATAGCGCAGCTTCTTCACCATCAAATCGGGTCGATCCTCTTTGGCGGCACGCGAATAATACGCACGTCCTCGGATTGCCGCATAAAACTGATACGCCTCATTCAGGTAGTTTGTTTCGCTGGTTCTTAAACTGTTCAAAGAATATTAAAAATACATTTTAGTAAAATAAAATAAAGAAGCGATTGAACTACTCACTAATAGTGATAATAAAGCTGTCCGATTTTGCTGGCTATCTCGCCAATTTGCCAGCGTTTCAGTCCATACTTTGAGTCGAGCACCATGCGATGTTGCTGCTGGAATTTCCACAGTTTCGTGTAGACATCAAAGGTGCGTCCAAAGTACGCTTGCCACTGTCGATGGCCATACTGCGGCAGATCTCTATAGAATTTGAATATGGAATACATTAGTATTTTCCTGAATATTTCATCTTTCAACTTACCTGAGTCCGTTGAACAGCTGTTTGGATTTCTCTAGCAAATGGCAAAACTCCAAAACAAGCTTTCTATCCTGTTCTTCAGTGGACTCCATTTTCACCATGCCGTTCTCTGCCGCCCCAAAGTGTTATGTGTGCGAACCGGGTTTGCTAGAACAAAGATTAGAAATCAAGCTTAAGTCATAAATAAACAAACTGCATCAGGCAACTGCTTCTATCTATCCAATCTCAATCTATCCATCCATCTATCCACTGCGATGCAGTTATGTATCTATTATACTTGTGCTTGTTATTTCCCATAGATATTCAGAGCAGGGAGCAGTGTCTACTTGAGATTTTTCTTTCTTTTTTTATTTTGCAGTCACTCCTTGAGCTATCGATAAAAATGATGATGACGATAATGATGTTGATGCCTCTCCAGTTGTCGTGGATACAATAAATGCCAAAGCGGCGTATGCTTAATGGGCAATTTTATTGCTTGCTGCTGTCATTATTAAATTTTTAATTTTTATGCCAGCGCAAAACAATAAATTTATTACAAAAATAAATAAATTTAGATACTGAGTCGAGACTGTGTCCGGATGATGCAATATTTAAAGTCAATATGACAAGTTCGAAATCACATTGAAATTTAATTAAAATTTCCATTTGGCGAAAACAATTACGTAGCCTTTTAAGTGCACAGTCAGACAGAGGCACAGCTGGACGGGGATTGAGTTGGAGCGGGAGATATCGAGGGAGAGAGAGAGGGAAAGACAATTGGCAGCAGCTATGCATCAAAAGCTCAATTAATAACGCTCGACCAGGTGACTAAGTCAGCATTTACACAAAAAAACGAAACCATAAAGAGAAAATAGTTCAACAAAAAATAGAAAAAATCATAATTAAAAGAAACGGGAGGCAGAAGGAGGCCAACAGGCTGCACACAAGGTTCGTTCGGTTAGTGCAAAATGGCGCCACAGCGACCACATTGATTTGGGTTTGACCAAACTAGGTCGCTGGCTCACACACAAAAAACTTTCAATATGAGCTCATCAGCAACAGAGACAGCATCGCCTGCCGCCCGAGAGGGGGGCGAGGAAGTGTAGAGTGAAGAAGAGTGCAGAATAAACACAGTTTTTTTGTGCTGTTTTCGAAGGGAAGCTGCTGCTGCGAAAGACATGCGTCACTCAGAATTGTGAGTGAAGCGGCGCGACTTCATAATTATGGCGCCCTAATCAAATTAAGAGTTCATTTAACAAGTCAAAATTACATAATATGAAAATTACGCATACGCAACGTGAACATGAACGTTGACAAGACGAGACGAGGCCTAACGAGTGTGTCTGTCTGCGAGTGTGTATGTGTGTGTGTGTGTGTCGTGGAGACACCTAAACAAAGCTGATAAACTAACAAGCTGACTCACTCACTCACTCACTAACTAACTCACGCTGGCTTTAGTAGCTGCTGCTGCTGCTGCTGGTCGGCTGCTGACTTCATCATCATCAATGCCATCACCCTCATCACTCGCATCACCATCATCATCAGCAACAGCAGCAGCAGCAGCAACATGTCAACATGTGGAAACCGGAAATGAAAAAACACAAATACTAAGCAAAAGTCGTTGCCACTCTGCCAATGCTTATTAACACATGCCCCGCTTCCAACACACACACACACACACACATCTTTCTTATAAAGCTGGTGCAGTACATGCAACAAATTAAATTAAACACATTTAATTTATGGCTGCAAGCTGTTGATTACTTTTCACCGACTGCAGTTCTATTTATGCTTTAGTATATATATTAGTCTGAGAGTTTTTGACATTTTTGTCGCCTGGCAGCTGGCTGCATGTTGTAAGAAGCAACAAAAAAAAAAGTTGGTCTGCTCAACTGGCTGCTTTAACTAGTTGTAGTTGTTGTTGTTGCTTGTGCTTGTGCACGACGATGATGACGACAACTGCTGGAAAATCCCAATCCTAGTCAAACAAAGCGCGCAAAAAAGTATGCAACGCACTTTGGCGCTCAACGCCAGACAGCCGAGCCACAGCACAGAACAGAACCGAGAAACGGAGAGACGGAGGAGAATGGAGAATGGAGAACAGAGGCAACGCTTTTTGACTAACTGCCAAGCGGCCCACATGTGTGCGTGCGTCTCTCTGCCTCTGTGTGTGTGTGCGTGTGTATATGTGTTTTCAATGCCCGCCAGCACTCCAACAAATATTACTCGCTGGCACTCCATACTCTCAACGCTTTTGCTATTTGACAAAGCTGCACATTTCTTTTTTTCTCCTGTTTTTAATACTTATTTTTTCTGTACATTTTTTTTTTGCTCTGAGTAAACAAGCATGAAGCGGGTGTGTGTGTGTGTGTGTGTGTGTGTGAGTGTGGGTAATCCTTCAAAGGCATTGTAGGCTACACATTTACACATTTAATGGCATTTTGACACTGATAATGATGTTGTCCTTTTGCATCCGCACAGTACCCAACTTTAGCTTAACAATCGAGCATATGTAAGCATATATTTTACATATACTACTCGTATATATAGATGAGACACAAAAGTATTTGTGTGCTCTTTTCTGTGACAGCTGCTAACTTTATTTATATATATTAAAAGAGGAGCGCACAAATTATAGAATTCAACACAACACACAAAACTTTGCCTCAGGCCACACGTCGTAGTACATATTTCTAATGCAATGCGCTCGCTCCTTGCCTTTGCCTTTGCCATCGCCTTCGCCAGGATGCGAACTGTGAAAAGGAAGCTGTCTGTCTGTCTAAAGCGAATTGCCGGAAAAACTTTCAGTTCAGCATTTCGATTTTTTTCTTCTCTTTGTTGTTGTTGCTGTTTGTTTGCTGGTTTGTTTCGTTTCATTTCTTGAGGCAGTTTTGCCATTTTTCGCAACTGATTCGCAAAACTGTATTTATAGAATTAATTAAATAACCAACAAAGAGCTTGACAGCTTGTCAACAAAATAAAAAGAACCAAAAATGATTTCCCTTGAAGCGCCATTTGCAAATTGTTTTTAATGTGCATTCAACACAACTTACCTTATCATTGTTGTTGTACCTGCCACTGCCACAGCCGCTGCCGCTGCCAGCAACAACAACAACAACAACAACAATACAACAAGCAGCAGCCGCCACCGTTGACGTTGACGCTGACGTTGCCGTTGCCTCTCGTTGTCACCGTGGCCGATGCCGATATCTGAATTGTTCCAAGAATCTTTTGCTATCCGTGCCTCTATCCGTCTCCGTCTCCGTCTTTGTAGAGTTGCGTTGCCTCCAACCGGCTTCGGCTGTGCTGCAGCGTTTTTAGATTTTAGCTTTTGGCTTTTTTGCTCCTCGCTAGCAGCGATGCACTGCAGCTCCAACTTCTGCCACTGCCACTGCTGCCACACCTAGCATATTTCTTTTCTTTTCGTGTTTTTTTTTTTTTGTTGGTTAGTTGGTTGGTTGGTTGAACTACGCGTTTGCCATGTCACTTTCACTGTCCCTTTGTACTATCTACCCTACTATATACTATATATACTCTTTTCTTTTTGCCGGTTTGCAAAGCAGAGGAAATCGTTTCGCCTTTCGCTTAGCGCGTTTCACGTTTCGTTTCACGCACTTTTCTTTTCTCGCTCACACACACACACACACACTTTGGGGGCTCTTCGTTTTGTCACTTCTTTTCTCCTTTTTTTTTTTTGCGTGTGTGTTATTTTAATATTTTCTTCTTTTTTTTGGCGGTGCTTGGATTTTTGTATGCAATTCTATTGTGTGATATCAAATTACCAATTGATGGGTTTGATCCAAAACTAATTGCGAATCTCGGGGAATAATTTCTTTTGGGGTGCCAAAAACGAAATTCGGTGAATGAAAGAAACGCGTTGTGGCCGTCGTGTATGGCTGCACAGTATTGAATTTTTTCGCATTTACATTTTTAACGAGGGGGTTCGGGGTTGGGGTTGTTATTGATTTTTTGCCCAAAAACTGACAGCTCGCCTTAGTGCGCACGTCACGCCGCCAGAGGGCGCTTATTTTGACAGTTTGCCAAACGGGGGTTGTTCGCTGCCAAAAACATCTGATTGCCCCGTGTGTAGACTTGCCGTTAACATTTCAAATGTGGAAAGTCTACAAACATTCAAGCAGCTATGCAACACTTTTTGTTTTGTTCGTTTCGTTTCGCTTTTTTTTGGTTTTATGAGTCATACTACATGAACACACAGTGAATTTTTATTGCATTACATAAATTACTATAACATTTACAATTAGCATTACATAAAAAGCGCCATGTTTTTTTTTTATCCAAATAATCATACAATACACTAAAATGGTTCTTGTTCTACCCAAGCAGAGGAAGCATGAATTTGAAATTAACTATTTTTCTTTCTTTGTGTCTGTCTGACCTTTTGTTTCTATGCAAACTAGTCTCTCAGTTTTAAAGCTATCTAAATGACACTTCAGATAATCATTTTATATACCAGAATTGGCCAGATCGTTTTACTATATCATATAGCTATCATAAGAACGATTGTTCAAAGATTAATTCGAACAAAATCTACAAGCTATCAATTTGATATATTGTCCTATTCGAAATTTTTTCAAAATTTTACTACCATATCGTTCGAATATAAAACTACGAAATTTTTTCAAAATTTGACTACTATATCCTTTGAATATATTTATAAAACTATGCTTCTCTGCGAGGGCGATTTAAGCTTCGGCATGCCAAAGATACACTCTTAGATTTTCAGTGCCCAATCATTGCACACTATAAGTATCACAATGAATAAATTACATTGCTCGATATCAGTATTTCAGATCTATAATTGATCTATATATAATAAATATTTAAGTATACGTATTTATATATAATTGTGATAAAAACAATAACTACATGCATTTTGGTTGTTCTTCTTGTTGTTGTTGTTGTTATAAGTATTACAGTATTTCAACTACTTATGTTTTTACTGACGCCAGATCTTAAACCTCTCTTTTAAAATATACGCGTAGCTTTCAGTCTTTAAAAAAATCCGAAAACAAAAATTCGTAACTGCAATGCGTCTAGTTATCGTATATATGTATCGTACTCGTATGTATATCGATCTGGTCCGATTCCTGTGGTAATCGGTAATCGGTAATATGGAATATGATCTCTTTGGGAAGTGCAAGTTAAAAGTTTAAAAAATTTGGCTGCTAATTATTTCGATGTACAAGTATTCACGGAGTCTCACACTGAATGCTCACATAAGTTTACAAATGAATGATGGATATGTGTCTATATATATATAGTGTATATATTGAGCATTTTATAGAGAGTGCATTCGTTGTGAACTCCACTCAAAAGACGGTTGATCAAAGAGACACGCTTTACAGTCGCGTCGCCTCCGATACTGTGGACACATCGCAACCATTATTCGATGGCGTCATCTGGTGGGGCTGCTGACCCACTGAAATGCCCACATCGGCCGTGGGTCTGGGCAGATGCGAATAGTAACCCATTTGACAGGTGTTATGATGCGACAACTTCTGATTCTGGCTCAACTGATATTGAGCAGCCTTCAGCGCTTGTTGCTGCTGTGGCGTCAGACAATCACACGCAGCCAGCAGCTCCTCCGTGGACTTGGCTGTGATCGTTGTGGTCGTGGTGGTTGTCAGCTCACCCACAAACTCAGTGGGAGGCGGTGCATAGTTCTCCACATCGCCGTAGGTGGAGAAACGTCCATAGGGATTGCGACGGGGCATCGAATGACGTTGCTGGGCCAGCTGAAGTTTCACGGGTGGCGTCATGGCCACCGTATCGAGATAGCCATAGCCATAGCCTTGACCAACGAGCGCCTTGTTGGCCAGATTATCCCACGACTTGGGCTTTTGCACATAGGTCATGGTGTTGGGATAGATCTGGGACGGCTGC
The DNA here is from genome assembly GCA_019972355.1 of Drosophila kohkoa. Taxonomy (NCBI): domain Eukaryota; kingdom Metazoa; phylum Arthropoda; class Insecta; order Diptera; family Drosophilidae; genus Drosophila; species Drosophila kohkoa. Next base: position 1,513,836 of record BJEL01000078.1, read on the forward strand.
ATCTGTGTGGTGGTCACATGATAATGCTGCTGCTGTTGCTGCTGATGATGATGATGAGCATGCACATGTGGATGCGGCTGCTGTTGTTGTTGCTGCATCTGTTGCTGCAACTGTTGCTGTTGCTGCTGTTGAGTTGGCTGCTGTTCGTACGATTGACGCGACTTGGTCGACTGTTGACGCGATGCTTGCTGCGCTGCATCGCTCTTGGGATCCCAGAACAGTGTGTCCGTGCTGATGGAGGTGGTATAGGAGGCGGAATCCGCTGGCGCAAACTCACTCGACGTACACGAGTGCAGACTGCAATGGCTGGCCAAACCCGAGGCCAGGTCAAAGTAACGCGAACGCACGCTTCCCGCCTGGGATTGCGTTTGCGAATGCGCTTGAGGGGTTTGATGATGGTAATGATGATGCGACTGCGTTGCTGGCTGCGTCTGATCATGCCGATGCCTGTGATGATGGTGATGATGATGATGTCCCCCCGTCGGACGCTCAGAGGCAATCGCCTTGGCCTCCATCGCACTGGGTGAGGCGTGCTGTTGTTGAGTCTGTGAATTGCCACGCGAGGCGGCAGAATGTTTGCTCTCGGAACGCTCGCGTTCGCGATGCTTGTGCTTGTGCACATGCTCCTTGTGCTGGCGATGGCGACGCCTGCTGGGCACACACTGCGTATCGCAGCAGGGACTGGCCAGATCGTAGGCATCGAGGCTAACGTTGTCGCCATTATTGTGCGACTTTTCGGCTGACTTATCGGAAGACTTCCAGCGAAAGTGACCCACACAGGGATTGCACGAGTGTCCGGCATGGCAATGCTTTGACTTCTCCAACTTTGGCGGCTTCGCAGGCGGCTTGTGCTTCTCACAGGTCCTCGGTGGTGGCGCCGGTGGCTTCACTCCCCCACCGCCCCCGCCGCCTGCGCTGGCGCTGTGATACTGTTGCGTGGTGCTCGCCGTCGCCTGACTCGCTGTATTCGTGTCCAGCGATTCGGTGCGCTGCATCATATAATGTTGCTGTTGCTGTTGCTGCTGTTGGGTGGCCTGGTGATCGATGCTGCTGCTGCTGCGCTGCAAACCAATCACACCGCCCTCAATATAGTTGTCCGCATTGCCGTGCGTTGTGGGTCGCAGCACATAGCGATATGTGGGATCCAGATAGTGATAGGTGAGCATAAATTGCGCTGGTGGCGGTATTATAATCGGTTGCTGACGCATCGCCAAATTGGGCACATCCTCCGTGGACAGCGCGGGGCGATAGAAACCCGCCTCGACTGCCGTTGACTCTGTGGGTGAGATGCCTTCAGCATCGCTGGGCGAGGTGTTGGCATTCGCCTTTTTGCGTGCCGGCAAACTGTGCGTCTTCCACTTGCCCTCGAGCAGCTCCCGTTCACGCAGATGCACACGCTCCAGCTCGTTCATCTTCTGCTGCAACAAGGTCTGAAGTTGTATATACCTCATATGCAGATCCACCTAGAAGCGAAAGAAAATTCAGTTAAATAATCCCCGAAATGAAATCTTCAGTAATTAACCTTTCGCACACAATCCTCGAAGAGCACAACCATGCGCATTCTCATGTCGCATTTCTTGATAAACTCCACAATGGTCTTGTGATCAGCCTTCTCCATATCGTTGCCATTGATTGAGAGTATCACATCGCCCTCCCGCATCCCAGCCCGATACGCTGGGCCACCGTATTCCACATAGTCCACATAGGTAATCATCTCCAGCTCCTCGTCGCATTTGTAATGGATGCCATAGCTTTGCAGTGTGAAGCCATAGGAATCGTTCTTCTTCTCCACAATGATGGTGCGACGTCGTCGATCCTCGTCTGGCTTGGAGGCCAGAAAACGTTCCGACTTGTAGCGTCCAAGGATGTGTGTGGACTTCGACAACTGAAAGAAATAACAAAGAGCATGTTAATTAAAGAGCTGTGCGGCTATTTAACCAAGATGTGGCACATCAAATTGCCCCCAGCTGTAGCATTAAAATGATGTTTGTCCAACCCAGTCGCTAGTTTTCCCATGAATACGCTATGAGCAGGCAACACTTTCACTGGCCATCCTCGGGGCATCAACGGAGCCAAGACAATAGGCAACGGCAAACAAGTTGCCCACAAAACTAAACACACACATTACAGATAAACAGACAGCGCCACTGAGCGAGAAGAAGCCTCGGCCTTTCATTAATCCTTTATTGCTTCAACTGGGAAACGGGAAACGCGGCGAAAGGGAGAAAGTGTGCAACAGCAGGAGGTAGAGCAGGGGAGGGGAATCGAAAGCAGATACTAGACGAGTAGGAAGTGGCTTGCACTTTGTGATGGCTGCTTTTAAAGCTATTCAGCCAAATGATGGCAAATTAAATGCAAATGTCTAAGCTCCTTGTCTGTGGTCGCCTGTGGACACAGTGATCAACTGCACAGAGCGCACTGTATGTACAGTGGTGTCTATGCTTACAGTGGTGTCAATGGATGTTTGTGTGATCGAAAAATTTAAAAAGATTTAAGATTGAGATGAAATGATAAAGGGGAGAATCATAAAATTTAGAAAGTAGGATAATGAAAATGTGAGATATATAGGAAAGAAAGAGAAAGCGGGAAATGAAGGAAAAAAATACGAAAAGGAGAAAATGTTAAGGAAATAGAAAAACCCAGTAAGAAATGCGAGAGTACTACAGAAAAGTAAAACTATGAAGAGGAAGACATATTTACAAGAAAGGGAAGAAACAGAGGAATATAGAAAAATAAATTAAACAAAGAAAAAGTTGAAACCAAAAATAGTATAATGATAGAAGACAAAAAGTATAGAACAAATTATAGGTACGAAGAAAGGGCAAGATATACATATAATATATACATATATATTGGAAGAGAGAAACAACAAAATAGAAAATAGTAAACCTAATAAAAATAACTATGTGAGAAAGGAAAACTAAAAAAAAATAATGAAAAACAAAAGAGACCCGAATAATCATATTGACAGAAGTCAGAGTGGTCGAAAGCAAAGGTGGTGAATGGAATACAGAGTGATGACATAAGAAGAGACATTATCTAGATAACCAAATGAGGTAAGAATTTATGACAAAAAATTTAATTAGCCATATATTTACTTTACCCTGACTATAATACCCCTTCAACACCTACACAGGGTATAAAAATGTCATAAATTCATAATTGAATTAAAAAGTTGAACAAGAAGTGTGGTTTTACTTGAGGTTGGGGTCAGGGTGAATGAGAATGTGTATGGCTACTTCCGGGGCATTGAATAATTTAAAGCTGATCGGCGGGGCGCAGCTAGCGTTAGCTTTGTTGACGGTTGATGCTTGGCCATGTGCCTGACGAAGCGTAAACTCCATTCATTGGCAATGAGCCGAGCAAAGAGGTTAAACAGCTGAGGAGGTTTTCACCCACACTCCAGAGTGCGATAAAAGCCACCACCAACGTTCACGATGGGGCATATACAATATATGCAGAGCGAGAGAGCGATATGGCGACGACAACGACGACGGCTGGCCAAACACCACCCAACAGCCCCTACTTACAAAACAAGCAGCAGTCATCACCCACCAAGCAACCACCCACGAACCACCCACCCACCACCATCAATGCCACACGCCACAAGACAATTTCAATTGAGCCAACGCTGCAGGACATCGCATTATGACTCAATAACCAACAGCCACCCAAGACCAAGCCCAAATCCAAACCCAAACCCAAGCCCAAGCCCAGGCTTGACATTATATTTCCCCCCACCCCACCACATTTTCAATTACAATTTCCATTTCAATTATAATGTCAGCCACATACCTGCGTATACTCAAGCTCCTCATCGCTGGCATCGAGACTCTTGTGATGAAACTTAAGGCGACCCAAGCTACCCGTTCCATTGACATAGTGCGACGTCGGTGGCTGCTGCAGGTTGCAGGCGGCCGCAATGAGGCTGCCCACCGAGGTGGCATTGGACACCGAGATGGAGACGGCAGCTGCTGTGGTGGCGGCACTGCTGGCCGCCGTTGCAATGCTTTGGCAGCTGCTGCTCATCGCCTCGTCTTGCCTGTCTTATTGATTTCTTCACGCAGTCATCATCTTAGCAAAGTCCAAAAATTTAATGTGCTTTGTGCAAATCCTTTAGACAAAGACCGAGATCGACAAAAGCCAACAAAAACCGACCGCAACAGATACCGACAAAAATTTCACTTGACTTTGAATGCAGCCAAAAAAAAAAAAAAAACAGACACGAGACTCGAAATTCTGAATTGAACTGAACTGAAGTGTGCTCAGTTCAAGCGCGCCGCAAGTTGTAATTACAATTAGTCATAGCGCTATATTATTACATTGACCAAATTGCCATGATTATATTTTGTTGTTGATGAAAAAGTTTTTCCATATTCGTATCGTGTGGGTTTCCGCTTCGTTTGTTCCACTTCCGTTCGAGTTTCGAGCCGTACTGAAACTGTGACCATTCCAACAAAAAAAGTTAAAAGAGCAGCAGACACACGGGAGAACATGCACCCAGAACATTACCGTTAGTGCGAGTACTTTTATTTATGGCACATGTTGACTGTTGGCCGTTGCATAGTAAAAGCGCGCGCTCAAAATTGAAAAGCGCATGCGCGGTGTTGCCACCTAATTAACATCGCAACCACTGGCAATCTTTTACAAAAGTCTACATATGTTTTTTTGTTTCCGAAATGTTTTTATTAAAAGCTTACAATATACATATGTATGGAAAGTTGTTCTTATTCGGCCAGCTCGCCACCCGGCACCAACTGCAAGGAAATTGTTTATATGTACATATACAAGAAACTTTTGCGCTGAATTCATTGTGTACCCACCATTGTTATGTTGTTGCCATTGAGCAGAATCTGATCCAATTTGGTGATACGGCGTCCATCAGGCGTGTTTTCGTATTCCGTAACATCGTCCAGCAACATGTTGACGAAATCATCAAATCCCAAAAGAGTTCCCACCATTTCCTTGTCATTCTTCATGATGATGTGAATTCTAGAGCCGATGCATTTGTCCACCAATTCTGCCGGTAGCATTTAATGTTGAAGTTACGAAATGCTTTAAATAATTGTTTAATTGCTTACCTAATGGCATAAGTGTGGAGATATTTGCGGGCGGCGGTACAGCAGTCATTTTTCGAAAATTAAACAAACAATGTCTACTAAATAAATGCAGAAGCAGCTAAACACATGCGAATGTTTACAATTTATCGATAACCTGCCGCAAACGTTTGTATTCCAGAAAGTTGCCACCTTGATTTAATTTGTTGCTACTAATATTATGCATATTTTCTACCTAATTCAATTTGTGTTGTCCTTTTATTTTTATTTTTGATAATTACAATCAAATTAACTAATTTAAAAGGCTTCCCGTTAACTTCGTTCGCTTTGTTGTGGCAGCCGGGATGTCTTTGATAATCGATAACTATAAATAATTTTGTATCGATTACAGCAGCCGGTGTTTTGTTTACAATTCGTAAAGAATTATTTGCAGCAATGAACGACGGTAAAAAATTAATTTGTAACCCAAACATAATTATTTCCACTCTAATAACGTATCTTAATAGAGGAAATTATAAAACAACGACTGCTGATTGACGGCGATGGCACAGGCGAAGACCGCAGGCTCAACATGCTATTGAAGCAGTTTCTGAAATGGGCCAACTCCAAAAATGATTCCCCAGAGACCAAGTAAGTAAAGTATCATTAATAATTACACAATAGCTAACAACTGTGGATTGCAGCCAAATAATGTATGATCGCCTTATGGCGCAATTGGCCCAATGTCAATTTGCTGCTATGAAAAATGTGCACACCCTAAATATGATCAAGGAGGAGCAGGAAAACTATAGCAAACTGGCTGAAAAGCACAAGGAAAGCATTGAAATGGCCAAGGAGGAGATTGAGGGCAGTAAGAAGGAGCTGATCGTGGCTAAGGAAATACGCAAGAATAAAATGGAGTACGATTTACTCGCCTCTCTTATTGAGGAGCAACCGGATCGCAAAGGCACCGAGAAACAAATTGAAACCATCAAAAAGGAGATTGATAAATTGACGCAGAAAAAGCTAAAGATGGAGCACAAATTTGAGAAACGTCGCAACGATTTCACTCTACTCATGTACACAATACATGAATTGGAGCAGCAGTTAGAAGATGGAAACAGTTCAGGATCGTCGTCATCGTCCAGTGAAAGCGATGCCGCATCCATAAACAATGACAATAATGGCATCATGGAGGTGAGCGACGAAGACGATGATGAGCTCAACAGCATGAGTCCCACTAAATTTGATAGCAATCGTGGGAATGTCAAAGAAAACTCGGCATCAACAGAAAACTCCAAGGAACCCATTTCCATGTCTGTTGATGAAGATGCGGTGCTAGAGCTGAGCATTGAAAAGGATGATCACGACGAAGTGGCTGTGGCCAGTTAAATCATGTACAAAACAAAACTATTAAAATACAACTTTATATATTCAGTTTGTATATTAACTAGAGACTATTTGTTGAGCTCAGGTTGAAATGGTTGCTCTGTTTCTTACCTTAAATTGGTTTTCATAGCAATTTATCTTAAAGGTAAACCCCATCTTATTGCACAATCAAATTTCGTAAACTACGTTGTAGAATTATATTTTCTATATATTTGTGCATTGTGAGAGTTAAGTAAAATTGCAACAAAGTTAGCAATCAATTGCTTGACTTAAATTTAAGATCAGCCACCAATGAAACATGATCTGATGGAAAAGTAACCGAAGGAATAGCTTCATTGGCACTCAGCTCCTCGACCGATGGCAGCGGCACCGATTGCAGCAAGTCAAAGGAGTCGCTTTGGTAGAATATGTAATCCAAGCAGGCAGCGAAGAGCGTTGTGTAGTTGGTAAACTCTGGCGTGCCGCAGGCCGAGACCATTTTAAATGATTGTCGCAACTCAACATCCTTGACCGCCTCCTCCTGATTGCTGCTCCAGTCTACAAAGTTGCTATCGACAAACTGTTCCGTCATCAATTTATAAATTCCGCATTCAGGCACACTATTAAAATCGCCACAAAATATGAGACCAATATTTTGGGGATCTGTTATACCGTGCTCTTTGATGGCCTGCTTGTAGATGTGCTCCACAAAGATCAGCGAGAATCCAATCTGCAGTAAACGGATGTGATCAGCATCGGGATGGAAATACAAATGTGTATTCGCGACCATCACATAACGTTTAGTTCCCTTCAGCTGGAACAAACACAACTGCAGTGTTGTGGATCGATCACAGATGCGAGTAGCTAGCTGCTCGTTGTGTTTAATCTTCTGCCAGAGCGGTGCAAAGATGGGCAGACTGCTGATGTTGTCACCCAAGTGCAGCACATAAGTGTTTAACAATTCAAAGCGCGATGTGCGATAGAACAAGGCGATGCCCTCGGCCACTTTACCTTTGGGTGTCATGATGCCCTGGAAATCTTCGGCAAGCACTGGCTGCAAATCGTAATCAAAGATCTTAATGTCCACCTCCTGCAGACACAACAAATCCGCATTGTAGCCAATTAATTCCTTGATGAATAGCTGCTTGCGATAATCAATTTTCAAGTTTGCTGGCGCACAATAGGGAAAGAGCGTCTTCCGCGCATAGTCGCCATCCGCATACAAATCTGCCAGCAGATTGTAGCTGACCACACGAATCTCTGCAGGATTGCTGAGTGGCTTTTTAGTATATTGCTGGCGTAGTTCGTAGGGACAATTTTGTGGTCCCGCCTGCACAGGGGATGTGGTTACATACTCAACAGGCGGCCCATAGACGCCATGTTCATTGCCAGGTGTCACCACCAGCTTTAGATAGTAATCAATATCTTCCTCAGTCAGCTGGTAAATCAATCCCTCGCTGCAATGTGTCCACTCCGCTTTAGTCGAGTTGGGCTTCAGCGTCTTGTACCATTGTGCTTTGGAATGCTGTCGCGTGGCAAACTGCAGTTGTAGCTTGAGGGGATACACGAGAAACCCAGCCATTATGGAGCTGGGCAATTGAAGACCAGCAACCCATGGCTGATTGAACACAATGTCCAGTGACTTGTCTATCACACGCAGCTCAAGTCCTTGCGATTTGTCCGACAACAGTTCGTTGAATGTAATGCCAGCAATGCTCTCCACGCAATCCTTGCGATGCACTGCAACCACAATCTCCTCTTGAGTCTGTGGAGCAGTTGGCACTGTTTCCTCTGATTTCTTGGATTTCTTTTTGCCGCGTTTGTTCACCTCCTTCTCAATGTTATTGCGTATCCGGATCAAGGCCTCATCGATGCATTCGTCCATGCGGCGACAGAAATTAAAGTCACGATCAACTTTGAGCGCTTCGTTGGCATAACGAAAAGTGATGTGAAGTTCCTGCGTGTCTTGGGCATTGCGGAGATAAACTTTATCCATGTCAAAGGATTTGCGTTGAGAGCGGGTTGAGAATGCAGAGAAATGTGTTTGTTGTTGGATTAAACGTTGCGCACAGCGATTAATAAATTTGGCGAGCATTAATCCAGCTTATCTCAATGGCACCTTGCACGTGGTGATCAAATACGGGGAATACGTATTGAATTCTTATTCCCTACATTAAGTTAAGTGGTTTTCACTTATATTATTTAATTTGTTTATTGCAACCAAACAAAATGTGTTTTTGCTTTATCAGCAGTGCCGAGTTTGTTGAACTTCTGCCCAATTTTGCACCAGTGTGCACAGCTGATTCTACTACTTTTGGCTCAAAGGGTGGCAACCTTGAGACCACTAACAGCTGAAGTGTGAAATAAAGCTGATTAGTTAACGAGCCAATACGAATATAATTATTGGGTTACATATTATTCTTAAAAACAATTACAAATATAAAGCTGACACACTTTTTAATATAACGACTATTTAAAATTGGCAAAATAATAATCATTTACAATATTTGCTTCATTAGGAAAGCCAATAAGAAAATATTTGCGGATTCGTTTGAGTACAGCGATAGGGGTGGGCAAAGTTCAAACTCGCAGATATCGGTCGTGTTTATGTTTTCATAGCCTGTATCGATAGGGTAGATATTTTAAAAATAAATATTACAATATAGCATTATGTTGGTGTAAACGACGATTTAACGAATCAAAATTGCCTTTTCGATATTCTTCGAGCTTCAAGATACTGTCATTCCTAAACCAATCTAGGGTTCACGCATCATCTATCGCTGCAAACGAGAGTGCTATCGATGTTTCTCCACCACTAAAGTGATTACAAACAAACGTATAAGTAGGGAGATGTAAAAAATTTGAGTACCAAAATATATTAATTAAAACTATATTTAATACAAAACGAGTGCACGTGCAAGCCATTGGCACCCAATTCTTAAAAATGACAAGCGACGAGAAAAGGTAAGTTCATAGGGAAACCAAAACGAAACGCACAAAAAAAAGAACTACAAAACTTGCAGAGTAGAGCTTTGTGAGGTTATGTAGCTGTGTGTGTGTATGTGTGTTGTGTGTGTATATTAATTTGTGGCTCTTTTTATTGGGGAGCAGTTACGACTCCAGCGACAACAGTGAGGCAGAGGAACGTCGCAGTGCCAAGCATAAAAAGTCGAAAAAGCACAAGAAACATAAGAAGTCATCCTCTGCCGACAACAAAGTGCACAAGAAGCACAAGAAATCAAAGAAGCGCCATCGCCATCATAGCGAATCCTCCAATGCATCCGACAACAAACAACGAAACTCCAGCAGTCAAAGTCAAAGTCTTAGCAGTAAATTTACTGAAATAATGCAGAAAAATGGTGGTGATTTCCGTATCATAAAGCCTAATATGCAAACGGATCCATGCAGTCTAGTCGAGGAGATCACCAAGACCATACAGAACAAAGTGATGACTGTGCCCGTGTTAGAGGTGGCTAGCTCTGGTAGCGAAAGTGAAGTGTAAGTATTGCTATAATCCATGTATATGAATTAGAAATTAATGCGCGTTTGTGTGCAGTCCCATGGATGTGGTTAGTCCGGTTATAGACCCCAAACTGGAGGATGAGCTCAATCTGGAGGAACTGATGAAGCAGAAGGCTCTGTTACAGGCACGTCTGGGCGCCTACATGTCAGACACCGAGTGCGATGAATCTCGCTCCAATTCGGTGTTGGTCAAACGCAACTCACGTGACGAGGACAACGGCGAGCGTCGCCGACAGCAACAACAGCCGAGGGAACAGCATCATCAGCAGACCAAATTGGCAGCTAGTGAGGCGCCGTCGAAGCGCAGGCTAAATTCCTCCTTCAACTCCTGCGCGCAGTCTGCAGCACCGCTGGCAACTGCAACTAGTAAACATGTTAATAATCAACAAACTAACATCCATAACTCAAACGAATCCGATGTTATATTATTGGATGATTCTAGCGGTGGCCAGCGCACACCTTCGCCCACACCGGACAAGCGACGACGTCATGCCTCGCCGCCGCCCCACTCCCTACCCGCCTCTGTCCATCCCCGAAGCCGTACACGCGATGAACCGCCACCAGCTGCAGCCAGCAGTCGTCATCATCGAGATGCGGGACGTGAACGACGCTCCCGTGAGCGTATGCCTCGCGAGCAACGCAGTCGCACACCACGCCGTCGCCTGGAGCAGCAGCAACAGCAGCATAATCGCGGCGACCAGCGGCGCCATCATCAAGAGTACAATCGCAATATGGAGGATTTGCGACAGGAGATCAATCGTGACAAGCAGCGCGAGAGACGCGAGCAAAGCCGCGAACGTGACAGACGACCCAGCGACAGAGAACACAATCGTCAGCCAGCGGAGCAGCGTGGCGGACGTCCCAGGGAGCGTGAACGAGAGCGAGAACGGGAACGGGATCGTTGGAACCGACCGCGTTCGCATAGCCGCAGTAAGTTTGAATCTGATAGGCGACGCGAGCGCGAGCGTCAACTGGAGCAGGATCGTGATGGAGAGCGTGGCGCTGCTCGTGGTGCTGCTGGGCGTGGAGCACGTGGCTCGGGCAATGGCGTGGGCGCTGGAGAGCGTGATCGCTACAAAGGCTCGCTTAGTGAGGGGCAGAAGCAGCACGATAAAGAGAGTAGCGACGAGGAAAATGAAAGCTTTGACATTGACATTAATGAGGATGACGATGACGAGGAGCGCATTATTGAGCTACGACGAAAACAACGCGAGGAGCTGCTGAAGGTATTTATATTAAATCTCAAATCATGTTGAATTCACTATTTTTAACTATGCTTACATGCAGAAACTGGGCAGCAATGATCAAGAGTCGCGTACAACCAGTCCAACACCACGCAAATCTAATTCCTACGAGTCGAGAAGCACATCGCCAGTGTCATCGCGAGTCGATCGCTCGCAACGCACACCAACGCCAACGCTTAGGGATAAGGTGGAGGAAGAAGAGGAGGAGCCACAGCTCAATGCAGCCAAGAACAGCGCTGTCAAGGAGAAACGCAACGATTGGGATATGTTTGCCGATCAGGATGTGGATTCCAATTTTGATGTGAGTCGCAGGCTTGTAAATGTCACGCCTAAACACACAATTCAACAAGAAACCGTTGTTAAAACTTCAACTCCTTTCATTTCCCACAGTCACCCAGCACAATTGTGCAGAACAAGCATCAAAACGAGAATCCCGCCTTGACGGACAATTGGGACGATGCCGAGGGTTATTATCGTGTGCGCATTGGCGAGGTGCTCGACAATCGCTATCTTGTCAGCGGTTATACCGGACAGGGTGTCTTCAGCAATGTGGTGCGTGGTCGCGATCAAGCTCGTGGTGCCGCCAATGTTGCCATCAAAATCATACGCAACAACGAGATCATGTAAGTGGTTGTTGAATGGGTGCATTAACCTCATCTATGCTAAACCTACCCTTTCTTTCAATAGGCACAAAACTGGTCTACGTGAACTGGAAGTACTGAAGAAACTGAACGATGCCGATCCCGACGATCGTTTTCACTGTCTGCGTCTGTATCGCCACTTCTTTCACAAACAGGTGCGTATGCATATACATTTTATAAAAAACTACTACAACTTTTCATCCCATCTCTTTAGCATCTCTGCATGGTATTCGAGCCGTTGGCAATGAATTTGCGTGAGGTACTTAAAAAGTATGGCAAGAATGTGGGACTTCACATCAAGGCAGTGCGCAGCTACACACAACAATTGTTTTTGGCCCTCAAGCTGCTGAAGAAAACGGGCATTCTGCATGCGGACATTAAGCCCGATAATATTCTGGTCAATGAGAATAATCTCATATTAAAACTGTGCGATTTTGGCTCTGCGTCGGGCATCAGTGAAAATGAAATTACACCGTATTTGGTGTCACGTTTCTATCGTGCACCCGAGATTATATTGGGCATACCATATGACTATGGAATTGATACGTGGTCGGCTGGTTGTACCATCTATGAGTTGTACACGGGCAAGATCTTGTACAGTGGCAAAAGCAATAATCAGATGCTCAAGTTCTTCATGGATGTCAAGGGTAAAATTCCAAATCGTATTGTGCGCAAGGGTCAGTTTAGAGAGCAGCATTTTGATCAAAGCTGCAATTTCCTCTATCATGAAATTGACAAACTAACCGAGCGGGTAAGTAGAGCTCAAATTATCGATGAGATAATCCCTTTAAACCAACAATGTTTTGCAGGAAAAGATTGTGGTAATGCCCGTTGTCAAGCCAAGCCGCAATCTACAGCAGGAACTGATTGCCGATCAGAATCTGCCCGATGATCAGCACCGAAAGGTGACACAACTGAAAGATCTGCTGGAGAATATGTTTGCTCTTGATCCGGGCAAGCGTATTTCGCTAAATCAGGCGCTAATGCATCCATTTATACAGGAGAAAATGTAGATGAGACAACAGAATAAACGTAATTCAATATTTTCTAGATCGTAAGAAATTTCGTTAGCGATATTAGTTAAAAAGTTATCGTTATTAAAAAAAAGCAAAACAAAACAAAAAAGAATAACTTCATCAAACTCCAAATACCACTCTCACCCCAAAAACATATATAAACAAACAAAAAAAGAATATATAAACTACAATTACTATATATACAAATATGATATATATATGCTGACAATGTATATAAGTTCAAGTGGTTTTTGTTGTGAAGCGAATTGTCATAAGCGAATAAGATTGTTATGTGTGTGCGTGCGCTTACAAACTAAGTATAATACTTTTAATACAATATATACTATCTATATATATGCATGAATGTAAAAAAAAGAAACTCCCACATACCAATTTATTATCACACACACACTCTTTCAAATCACACAATCACACACACATACAATATATATTATAGACCATCTATAGAGTATGCCTTGACTGGAGAAATTGTTATTAATATTCAATACCATTTCAGTGGAACTGCAATTGATCCAATAATGATCACGTCCATGCGGAGCAGCCACGACAGTTCAGAGCAGTTGAACCAACTGGTAATAATTTATTTTTGGGTGCAAAATCAGTTAATAATAACCCAATGCTATCAGCGCCAGTTTTCCTATATGTATATTTATTTATTTTCTTTTTTCGTTTATCATTTACTTTTCCTACCCTGATTCGATCAAAAATCACAACATTTAATGCTGTTATTTTCTCTGAACTTGCAGCTACTTGGCGAAAATGCCTTGTGGAAAAGTGCGCGCGCGTCTTGAAACTTGAGACATTCCCACGTCGGGGCGTAAGTTGTATGATTTGATCAAATCGCGTGATTTACTTAGCATCCTTATTGTATTTCTCAATAGGTATCCGGGAAGAGCTTGAACAAACTTGAAAAAGCAAAGCAAAAGCAAATCAGGTAAAGTATTTTCCCATGACTAACAATATCCATATAGTCTGTTTCAATGAGTTAATAAAAGTATTGAAATTATGTTTGAGAATGTATGTATCTACAAAAAAATGCTTAAAAAGTAATTTGGACAGCATATTAATATTTTCCGCTATATATGTGTAATATTTCTTTTTATTATAATCAATCTATAAAGTTATGTTCGTTTCTTGTCTTTGTCCACTCACAACTTTTAAATATCGTTGAAGAAAAGCAAATGAAATGAATATGAAAATGTGGTGACCGAGTGATACGTTCTTCCTCAACAGTAGAGATTACTGTCATGCTCTTTTGGTCTAAGTCTACAAGGACAAGACTTCTAGAAACGAGTTTCGAATACTTTTGATTGGTTTTCGGGTGTTTAATACAAAGTCAACTTTTTATTTTATTATTTCAATACAATAGCTTATATTTTCTTATTAAACTTAAACGATTTCAGAATACATTCTTGTTTAACATAAATCCGATACATTAATGTATTAAAAAAACTTTAAATGTAACATGTAATTTATGACAATTGAAACAGACTTATTGGTATCTTGGTTATATGGACTCCTATTTAACAGACTAGTTTTATATTTAAGCAAAATAAATATTAACTTATATATGACGAGCCTTGTAGCTGCCTTCACAACAGTTCCTCCTTCGTAGTGTTAGTCCAATGTATCGTTGGGTGTTGGCAAAGCCAGTGCCGTCTGCAAGGATTCACTGGAGTTGAGTGTATGCAGTTCTGGTGGAGTTAGTTCACTGCGCAGCGACCACTTGAACTTCTTGGGTTTCCAGTTGTTGTCAGCATTTGGATCACGCAGCAGACCAAACGCACACTCAAAGACGCCCACAGATCTGTCGCCTGTATGCAAAGTGCCGCAACAGAGCACCACAACATGGCCATAGACATCGATGCGTCCTTGGACGCCCGTGTGTCTTAAGTTCGGATTGAAATAGAAACCAAATTGATCCTTAGCACTGAATAATGAGGCGATAACCTCTTCGGCTGTTGAGCACTCAACGTCACTAGTGCCGTCATCAGCAATCACACTAAGCTGCAATACGGAATCGCTCCATAAATCCGATGGGTTCAGATCGTTGGCATTGAACTTCTCGAAGAACCATTCACCAAATTTGCGCGCCATCAAATTGATGGGATAATCCTGCTCAGTTAGCTCTATACGTTCAATTGTTGTTATTGAAGTTTGCTTGGCAACTGATTCAGTTGTAATTTGTCTATCCCAATACTGAATGACTCTCATAACCAGATCCGCTTTAGTGAAATCGGTCGATGTGCCCGGCAGTCTTGTGTGCAAGTACTTGAAAAGCAGATCTCTGGTAATGTGTCGCTTGTGTAGTACCTTGTGTATGTCCTCCAAATGCGCCGTGACGTACCCAAGCGCCTCTGCAATGCCAAATAAAAAGGAAGATGAAGCATTTTGTTTGTTATTGTTTTGATGCTTCATTTGTTTTACCCTCGGCATCTTCGATAGTGCACACGTTTTTTGTGATGCTTCTCGCTAGCTGCAGCAGCACAGGAGTATTTTTTTCGTTGACCAACAGATCACGAAGTCCTGCACAGTGTGCTTCCGATATGGCAGATGTGATAGACATAATTTTTTTGATTCTTTAGGACTATTACAAAAATTGCCCGACATTAGGCCGGCCAGTTAAATAGTTGCCAGTGTGACCGTATGCGTTGCACTCACAGCTGATGCATCAAGCACTGGGTACACACTGACAAAACAGTGCTGTCAAATTATAAGGATTGTTAAATATCCTCATTTTAAGGAAAATAAATTAAATATTTTGTTAATAGCATGTGTTAAATTAGAAGTGTCAAAATTATTTAAAAAAATAATCATAAATTTGCAGTCTATATGACCTCACAGAGTGTAGTGTACAGCAAAATCACGATTGCATTACCGCATTATTATTTATTTTTACTCTCCGTTTTCGCACAATCATTCGCAACAAATTATTTATTTACGTTAAGAAAACAAGTTTGTGTGCAATAACAACAACAACAGCAAACAACTGGGGACAGAGTACACGTCAAGAGCTTTCGAGCCAGAGGGGCTGGGCCTTATCTCTGTTATCGCAACTGTTTCCGCGACAGCAACTAATAGCTATGTCGGCCCCAATAAACATCGATCAGTAATTCGCTCATATTACCGGAGACTTAACGCAAAACTTTTTCACGCTTCCCTTTCAAATTTTGTGGTGCATACGTAATTACACAACACAATAAATAATTAAGCGAAATGGATTACCAGCTGGAGGGTCCATATGTTGGCGCCATAGATGAGGGCACCACATCGGCTCGCTTCATGATCTTCAAGGCGGGCACCGACGATGTCGTCTGCTTCCATCAGATCGAGGTGCCGTCCATCTTCGCCAAAGAAGGATGGTGTGAGCAGGATCCCGAAGTGATTATCAACACGGTTAACGAGTGCATCGAAAACGCATGTCGCAAGCTTCGTGCTCTAGGCGGCAAAGTCAAGGTGAGCAATTGGGAGAGGCATTATACATTATTATTAGTCTTAACAAGCGACCGTGATCGACTGATAGATACCTTGCATACAGTTGTATTGTAATCATAGCAAATTTTATGGCCCTACAGCTTCTGATAAGATGTAGGGCATGCCTTTTGATCGTGATCTATTGATGCTTCTTTGTGATAGGGTATTTATTATAAATAGATGTTTTAAGAAAAATAGTACAGCGAAAACTTCCATACCCATACCCTATAACCGGAAAATTATTGCTCGTTTTCTTTTATTTTAAAAATAGCTTAATTATCAGTGTCTGGTAAAATTCCAATGAGTCCCATGTAAACTCATTTTTTGTTTTTATGTATAAACAAAATTATATGTATAAATGAAATTATATGTAAAAGAGTAAAAGTCAGATATACCTGTGTAGTTCTGATAATCCATAAGCAAAATTCTACCGTCTAATGTGAATATTTTGGTTTGTATTGTTATTTAAAAAAAAACTTCCTAATGAATCCTCATAAAATTTTCGAGTACTTTCAAAATTCTATTAATTTCATGACATCCACAATTTAAGTGAGTGTAGAAACCCACAGATAAATTTAGTGTGCTTAGACTTAGCGAACGAGTAAATATATAGTTTATAGGATTGCACATGACCCCATCTTCTTGCCCCGTGTCTTCCCACAATACTAAAATTACTAATATTTAGGATATATTATACTCCATGCGTGTCCATTGTTAAGAGCTCTTTACTGTCAGGATCATATTTACATAAAATCTTCACACATCTCTATTAAAATTAAAGGTGTAGGTTAACTCCTCGCGTCCTGCAGATAATCACGATACTTCTGCGCCTCGTCAATGCGTTCCTCGAGTGTTCGCGCTGGCAAATTCTCGGCACGATCATCCAGCTTCACATAGATCTGATCATTGTGCCCAAAGTCGCCAGTGCGACGTGGCATCACATGAAAGTGCACATGAGGCACCGTCTGACCAGCCTGGGCGCCATCCTGTACCGTTACCGTGGCCGACGTGGTGCCATAGATCTGCTCCAGCAGTCGCTGCACCATGCAAACGGTGGCAAACAGATCGGTGATCTCGGCACAATTGAGACCGTTGAGTCGTGGAGTCACACGCTTGGTGGAGACCAGCACGTGACCCTCGACAACGCAGCGCAGATTGGTGAAGGCATAACAGTGTTCCGACTCATAGAAGATGGTTCGCTTGTCCACAATATTCTCGGCAAAAGCACGATCCTGTCCATCCGCCTCGTTGGGCATCTTTAAATTATAGGCAGTCAAACTGTAGATATCGTTGCGTCGATGCTCAAAGCACGGCATGCTCTGGTAGAGTTTGTCCAGCGTGGAGAGGTCCACCTCAGCGGTGGCCACACCCAACTCCTGTTCGCCACAGTCAGCCAGCACTTTGCCCCACGGGCTGACGATCATGGCATGACCCCAAGATTGACGCTTGGCATTGTGCCAACCCTGCTGAGCAGCGGCAATCACAAAGCACTGAGTTTCTATGGCACGCGCACGCAGCAGCAGCTCCCAGTGGGCCTTGCCTGTGCTGTAGGTAAAGGCCGATGGATAGGAGAGCAGTTGAGCGCCCAGTTTGCGCAGCAGCAGAGCCGTCTCCGCAAAGCGCAAATCATAACAGATCTGCAGGCCCAGACGACCGGCTGGTGTTGCTAGTGGACGCTCCAGACTCTTGCCCGCCTCGACGTAGGAGGATTCCATCAGTGTAATTTCCGGAGTCTTCACATCGAACAGATGAAGCTTGCGATAGACACCCACAAGATCACCTTGATCGTTGAGCAGCACATGTGCGTTGTACATTTTGTTGGGTTCATCGCCACCTGGGGAGCACTTGAGCTCGTGCAGACCGCCCAGAGATAGCCAGATTTGATAGCACTTGGCCAGCTCACGATACTTGGCCATAAGTGTACCGTTTAGGGGTTCGGCCAGAGTCAAGAGTTGACTCTTCTCCTTGGCCACAAAGTCACAGCATTCGGGTAGGAAAAGTAATTTGGCTTGTTTGGCTTTCGCTTGTTGGACCAGCTGCTTCACTTGGCGTAGATTGGCGGCTTTGTCGTCGGTTGCGCACATTTGGCCAACGGCCACAATGGCCGCTGTTTGTCCAGTTGACATAATGCTGCGATATTGCTGTTGATAATGCTGGTGATGACTGCTGTTTAGGAAGCTGGCCACTTTGCGACTGAGAATTTTGAGTGTGTTTGACATTTGAAAATGAAACAGGAAAAAGGTAATTGAGTCTCGCCTACGCCTATTTTTTGTTACGTCGTTTTGGCTCGGTTTCTTATCAGCCGACTTTTTTTTAGTTTTGTTTACTACACTTTTCTCGCCGTACAGTGTTACCACACTCCAATTTGTGGAAAGTACGAGAAAAAGTACAAAAGCAATGTTGCCACACCTGAGCTTATATTTAAATTGATTTATATTAATTTTTTTAATGTCATTAGCAATGTTTGTGGGTTGAATGTTTGCGGTAATTAACTGGATTAATTTTTTTTCTATGGGCTCCGCTGTAAGGCTTCAAACAATTTTTATTTATTTTCTTACTTTTAGTTTTGTAACAACTCATATGCATAGGTTTTAGTTATCAATGATTTAGCATTTTATTGTGATTAGTTGCTGCACTCATTATGACGTTTTCTGTGCTTGAACTGCACAGTGTTGCCACACCTTACAAAACAATAATTTATACAAGCGGCAAATTTAAACGTTCGAACACTCAATTAGGTCAGATTAAGGTCAACAACTAATAAGTTCAATATAAGTATATAATATATATATATATATATTTATTTTTTTTTTGCAGGATATCGTTGCTATTGGCATTACGAATCAGCGCGAGTCGACCGTAATTTGGGATCGCAAGACCGGCAAACCACTGGCCAATGCCATTATTTGGCTAGACAATCGCACTGGCAGCACAGTTGAGGATTTGCTCAAAACAATACCAAACAATGCCCGCAACATTAACTATTTACGACCACTTTGTGGACTACCAATCTCCCCCTACTTTTCCGGTGTCAAATTACGATGGCTACGCGACAATATGCCCACGGTGAAGAAGGCCATGGACGATGACACTGCCATGTTTGGAACCATTGACACCTGGCTGATGTACAGATTAACAGGCGGCGTCCGAGGTGGCGTCCACAAGACAGACGTGACAAATGCATCGCGCACCATGCTCATGAACATTGAGACCTTGAATTGGGATCCCAATTTGCTTAAATTCTTTGGCCTGCCACGCGGAATTCTGCCCGAGATCTGTTCAAGTGCTGAGCACTATGGCGACATTGCCGATGGCATACTGAAGAACATTCCCATAACAGCCGATCTAGGAGATCAGCAGGCAGCTTTGGTGGGTCAACAATGTCTAGCCAAGGGTCAGGCCAAGGCCACCTATGGCACCGGCTGTTTTTTGCTCTACAATACAGGTCCGGCGATTGTGCATTCGACGCATGGACTGCTGACCACCGTTGGCTACCAAATTGGACGCAGTGCACCGCCGTTTTATGCGCTGGAAGGTAGCGTTGCCATTGCAGGCGCTGCGTTCAATTGGCTGCGCGATAATATTGGTCTCATTCAAAATACCAGCCAGATTGAGGCGATGGCCAGCACAGTGGACAATTCATTGGATGTGTACTTTGTGCCAGCCTTCAATGGCCTCTATGCCCCGTACTGGAATCAGGATGCTCGTGGAGTAATCTGTGGCCTAAGCGAGGAGACAACCAGTGAACATATTGTACGGGCCACACTCGAGGCGGTTTGCTTCCAGGTTCGCGACATTCTCGATGCCATGCACAAGGATTGTAAGATTCCGCTGGCCAAGTTGATGGTGGATGGCGGCATGACTGTGAACAATCTATTCCTGCAACTGCAGTCCGACTTAGTTGGTATCCATGTGCTACGCGCCAAGATTTCCGAGACCACTGCGCTGGTAAGTATTTCTTCCAACTGTGTTCTTAATGTGAGTTTAATATATTTATATTTAACAGGGCGCTGCAATGGCTGCTTATAAGGTTGTGGAACCGAATTACAACATGGAGGGTCCGCTTTCCAAGTCTGATAAGCGTGTGCCCATCAAACCGAAAGTGAAGTCGTCGGAACGCAATCTGCGCTATGAGAAATGGAAAATGGCCATTGAACGATCTCTGAACTGGGAAACATCGACGCTATCGCAAGGCGAGCGCGAGTCCTTTGATGGTGCTTAAGCAACAACAGATTGTAATCTTTTTGTTTTTATATATAGGTTCAGGTTGATTATTTTCTTTGCAGCAACTATCAAACTGTATATGAAGTTTATATAAAGTGCTCGCATTTTTTGTTAATTTCGGTTTGTTTATATAATTTATAATGTTTAACAAGTTTTTTCAGAATAACAAACATTTTAAAACTAGTATCACGTCTAGCAAGATTGCATTTTAATTATTCGCTATTGAATCAATCAGAAAATGACCGCCAACGATTTCAAATCAGATCAGTGTTGCCCTACAACAAAAATGAAAAGTGCAACAAATTATTGCGGTCAAGTTTTAATTGAAATAAAAATATTGAAATAATTGTTTTTGATATTGTGCTTAACTATAAATACAAATGGTAAATATATGCATTTAACTGGTAAGTAATGTCTTAGTTTTTATGTGTTTTTCCTACACAATTTTGCCGCACTCAAAAGTTGTGATTTTTATCAGCCCAAAATTTACACATTAGTTTATCAGTTATTTTATACAAATCTATATACATAAATATATATCAAAAATGAACTTTTATTGTATTCAAATTTTAATTGGTGAATCAGACATCATTTTTTCGTGTATAATTTGGTATTGGTATATTTAATGATAACTATATAAATACATAAGTTTAATAATTCTTTTCAATCGTTGCCTGTGACTACTCTAAATTACTTTTGATCGGCCACACTTTTTGTCGATCATGATGGACGACGCTCTTGTCGCATTAACACAAATGAATCAGTCATCACTAATCTCTTTACGCATAATTTTGTCGAAGATGCGTTTCTAAAGAAAGACTTGAAGCCAAATATAAATACAAGAAAGAACATATTTTAAAGAGATTGTCCGTATTCTTAAACCAACTTGTTCTTTAATTAAAAAAGTGATTTATTCAACACTAAAAACACTTAAAATTCAGTAGCTTAATAAACTTCTTATCGCTACAAGACTTTAAAACACTATGTACACACTGGAACAGTAGCGCTGCCCAACGAGAAATGCATTCGCCAATGTGACCCTATTGCTATGTATATGATCATTAGCCTCAGACATATGTGGCAACCACTGTTGATATTTTGTGCTTTTTCAGTACATTCCCTGAATTCGTTCGGGTGACTAGCATTGCTTTATTAGCTATTGGAAATGTAAGACTCAACGTGTATCTGATTAAAATATTGCAAATAAAATTTAATTTTGTCTTTTTCACAGCAATTAATGAGATTCTTATAATGACAGAAAATTTACTTGAAGGGCGCAAGCAACTGGAGAACAGTTCTGCTAATTTAAAAATAGAACAAAACAATAATCAGACTGAAAATTTGCCGGAATTACTACCCAATGTCATACAAAGCAAGGAAGATAAAATCCGCATGGAGACGGAAGCTATCAGCCAGAATGGCACATCTGATAATCAAGAACATAAAATAACTCAATTTGTTCTGCAATTACTTGGTGATCTCAAAGGCCAAGAGGAACTTCATTTAAGCGAAGTAAAAGAGCTTCGTAAGGAGCTGGAAGAAAAGGATAATATATGCAATCAGCTAAAACTTGAAATATCCCAAGTTCGAGAAAACCCTACATTTTATGATCTTAAAAGTCACGAAGAACGTCATTCACGAGAAGTAAAAGATCTTCGCACACAGCTGGAATTAAATGATAATGTAAATCAGAAGTTAACAAATGAAGTGTTTACTGTTCGGAAAAATTTTATTCAAATGCGCAAGCAATTGCTTAACGACCTCAAAATTAGAGAAGAATGTCATTTACGATACGTAAACGAGCTTCGTGAAGAGTTAAAAGCAAAAGAAAGTAATATTAAAGATCAAGAAGAACGCCATTCACGAGAAGTGAACAAACTTCGTGAGGAGCTGGATGTAAGGGATAACACATGCCAGGAGCTAGAGCTTAAGGTATACCAAGTTCGTGAAAACCCTGAATTTATTAAAATGCGACAGCAATTACTTGATGATCTTAAAGGCCAAAAAGAACATCATTCACAGGAAGTAAAAGAGTTTCGCAAGGAGATGAAAATAAATGATAATAAGTGTCATCAGTTAACAAATGAAGTTTTCGATGTGCGGAAAAACTTCATTCAAATGCGAGAACAATTACTTAATGATCAAAAAAGTCAAGAAGAACGTCATTTACAAGAAGTAAAAGAGCTTCGCTTGGAGTTAGAATCAAAGGATAATAATCTTAAAGATGCAGAAGAACATCATTTGCGAGAAGTAACAGAGCTTCGCAAGGAGCTGAAAATAAATGTTAATATGTGTCAGCAGTTAACGAATGAAGTCTTCGAGATGAAACAAAGTCTTGAAAGTCAAGAAGAACGCCATTTGCTAGAAATAAACGAAAAGCATAAGGAGCTGGAGTCAAAAGACAACTTATGTCAATTGTTGGAGCTTAAAGTGTCTCAAGTGCGAGAAAATCCTGAATTTCTTCAAATGCGACAGCAATTACTTGATGAACTTGAAGGCCAAGAAGAACTTCACTTGGTCGAAATAAATAAGCTTCGTAAGGAACTGGAGGCTAAGGATACAATATGCCATCAGTTAGAGCATGAAGTATTCGCAGTGCAGGAAAATGCTGAGTTTATTCAAATGCGAGAACAATTAATGGATAATCTCAAAGATCAAGAAGAACGTCATTTACGAGAAATAAGTGACCTTCGCAAGGTGCAGGAGGACAAAGACAAATTATGCTTGAAGAAAGAGCAGGAAGCAGCTCAACTCCGAGATCGTCTTAACTTCAACATGTCTTGCCCCATATGTATGGAGCCATGGAATTCTTCGGAACATCGCATGGTTGCGTTGTTATGTGGTCACATTTTCGGTGAATCATGCGCACGGCAATGCCTGCAAAGAAATTTACATTGTCCAGAATGCCGTGCTCCTGCTTCAGAAAGTAATATCCGTAAACTATTTACCCGTTAGTAATTTATTCAATCTGTCTGTACTACGCGTAATAAATTTGAACAATACAAATGAGCCAATAAACAATTTATAATTTCTTATCTATTTACATATACATATATACATATTCATATATATCATTAGCTTCTTATGACGCATTCATTTACTGATTGAACTGTCAAGATCTATCAATGCAGTAAAACCAATGGCCAAGTTTGACAAGATAATCGGTATATTTTTCTTTAATCTATAGAGAACACAGAGTTTACAACGGCGATAATAGTAATTTTGTATATTAACACAATTGAATTAAAATTTGCGTATAAACAAAATTTCATAATTTTAAAGCTATGTAATTACATATTTCTCCTACATAATCATTTTATTAAAATTACCAATCGAATAAATTATGCAGAAATACTGATCGTAAATTTTACTTTATTCTTTAAACATTTTTTTTATGGTCAAATGTTTAAAAAAATATTTTTGTAGAACCGTGAATGGGGATTCCCAGCAACAACAACGAAACCTAGACTTTTCTTTGTGTACACACTGGAGGGCTTCGTCGCAAAATGAGATTTAAACTCTCACTAGTGTGACCTTACTGCTGCCTTACTATATTCTTTTGAGCAATATGGCAACTCTATTTCCGGCTTTTGCATAGAGGTGCAGAAACATCGATGTTCGTGTCCATCGATGTTTTAAAAAAAAAACATCGAGTAAAACATCGATGTTTAACAAAAAAAGAAAAGAAAAGGCAAAACAGGACAAACGATAACAATGAGGTTTATTTGAGATCATTTAAGTGTCTAGTTTTGTTGAGGAAAAGAAGTTGATCAACAACTTCAGATTTAAGTCTTGTTCTGCGATCAGATACGATTTGTCCAGCTTTGCTGAACACCCTTTCAGACTCACAGGACGAGGCTTGTACACAGAAATATTTTTGCGCAACCAATTTGAGATCGTTGTCATCAGTCCTCTGTAAAAAGTATTTTTTATTTAACATGTTTGTCATAATTATTTGAAAAACATTCCTCCCAATACTTTAAAGGGTCGCAAGTGTCAGGAGCGTTTTCCTTTTCCATAAATTGCCTTGTGGTAATAATGGCATCGGCTCGGGTGGACTTCACTTTGATTTGTTTTGCAAAAATGAAAATGTGAAATTTGGCTAATTTCGCTAAGTGAAGCGTGGGCTTGTAAAGAAGATATATAACTTACTTTTCACGTAATTCTCCATCTTGCCTTCGTCATCCATCAACGTCCACCAAACCACCAACTAGAAATCCTAAATATTATCAAAAATTTTGTTAGTTGTTAGAAAAAAATTAAGAATTTAATTGACCTACAATTTGTTCGTACCGAGCGCAGAGTTGTTAGTGAAAACATCGATGGTGATCACGAACCATCGATGGTTTCGATGTTTTGAAAACATCGATGTTATCGATGCTTCACTCGATGTTTCTGCACCTCTACTTTTGCAGTGATTTCCCTAAACTTTTTAGAAGGTTGGAAGTAAAGCTGGTTTAGCTCTAGTGAAGAAGAAGTAAGAATTGTAATATAAATTTGTATTGATTTTAAAATTTAAACATTACAAAACACTTTAATTTTTATTTACAGAATAACGATAGTAGAGTAGATAGAGTTTCCAGTATCATCAATTTCTAGACGAATTAAAACAAAATAAAGATGAGAGTAAACTGCAATTCGAAAAGATTCAAAAGGAGGCTGAAGCAATGAGTATTAAAAATGCTCAGCTTGAGCTCAAAATTTCTGATTTGCTTAAAAATATGGAAAATCTTCGCAAAGATGAAGGCGATAAAAGCAACCTGAGGCAAACCAACGAAAGCAAATGCCAGACGATCGACAAAATCACGAAGAAGTTTAAATGCACGAAGTTTAAATGTATCGTAAAGATATGGTCGAAGAGAATAATATGTATCATCAGTTAGAGCGAGAAATAAAAGATCTTCGCATGGAGCTAAAGGTGAAGGATATATGCCAAGCTTTGGGACTTTAAGTATCCCAAGTACGACAACAGCCCTTAATTAAGAGCAAGAACCCTTTCGACATTCTTTTTCCAGCTGCCAAACATATCTCTATCCCCAGATAGAATCAAATGGTATCTGGTTCCTTATCTCTTTCTTCGCGATGGTATACTTCTTATGATTGGGCTCCTTGGGTACATTTGGCACGCGGTGTCCTATGGGCTGGCATAAAAGTTTTGGCGTAGTAGTGACGCGACACTTTTTCCACTTATTTATTCGAGGAGTTTAAACAGATTATCGTGTTTTGTGGCAATTTGTGACACTTTACTTTCACGATCACTGTTAACGACATTCTGCGTTGTTTTACGCTATTGGTCTGTCAAACTACTTTTCTGCCAGGTCCCTACTATTAAGAACGACAGTTCTTTGAGTTTATAAAATATAATATTTGCGAGACAAGCTCGACTTATTTTATTAATTGCAGATTACAAACGAAATATTAATTTTGATTGAATATAGAATGAACAGGCCTCTGCCTGTTGTTCTGCCGACGGCGCTGCTCCGTCGTTCCCATCGCTACTTTATTGGTGTTCTCGTTTCCGTTGTAATTGCAGTCGTTGCAATTATCACTGCGGGTTCGTGGCTGTTCTTGTTGTCGTACCGCTGCAACTGCTGGATCTGCAATTGGCGGTATTGTGTCTTCGCTGGTGTAGTTGTTATTGACGTTTCCGTCGACTTTTCGAGGATCGAGTTACTGTCAAGTTCCCAAAGATTTAATTACCGAAATATAACTGACGCTTCGCATGTGTCGTTGGTTTTGCGCTGCATTGTGTTTCGTAACCTGTAGTTCGATGGAACCGACTATGTTGTTAACTTGCATATTCTTCAACCAACTTGTTCTTCAATTCAAATGGTGATTTATCCAACACTAAAAATACTAAAAATTTAGTAGCTTAACAAACTTTTTATCGCTACAAGACTTAAATGCATTATGCACACACTGGAACAGTGGCGCTGCCCAACGAGAATTGCATTCGCCAATGTGACCCTATTGCTTTTTATAATGATACGATCATTAACCTCAGACCAACCTCAACCACGGTTGGTATATTGTGCTCTTCCAGTACATTCCCTGAATTCGTTTGGCAAGCATTGCTTTCTTAGCTGTTGGGAATGTAAGACTATCTATATAAATCTGATTAGAATATTGAAAAAAAAAAAAATTAATCTTGTCTTTTCTACAGCAATTAATAAGAATAAAATTATTAAGTATCTTATGATGACAGAAAATTTGCACGATAACCGCAAGCAACTGGAAAACAGTTTGGCTAATTTAAAAATTGAGCCGAACAATAATCAGCCTGAAAATTTGCAGGAATTATTACCCGCTGTCAAACAAAGCAAGGAAGATAAAATGCTTCAATTCGAGAAAATTCGGATGGAGACTGAAGCTATCAACCAGACTGATAATCAAGAACATAAAATACTACAATTTTTACGCCAATTACTTGGTGATCTCAAAGACCAAGAGGAACGTCATTTAAGCAAAGTAAAAGAGCTTCGTAAGGAGCTGGAAGAAATGGATAATATATGCCATCAGTTAGAATTGAAGGTATCACAAGTTCGTGAAAACCCTGAATTTGTTAAAATGCAACAGCAATTACTTGATCTTGAAGGTCAAAAAGAACAACATTTACAAGAAGTAAAAGAACTTCGCGTAGAGTTGAATGCAAAGGAAAATAATCTTAAAGATACAGAAGAACATCATTTGCGAGAAGTAATGAAGCTTCGCAAAGAGCTGAAAATAAATGTTAATATGTGTCAGCAGTTAAAGAATGAAGTCTGCGAAATGAAGAAAAGTCTTGAAAGTCAAGAAGAACGACATTTACTAGAAATAAACGAGAAGCATAAGGAGCTGGAGTCAAAAGACAGCTTATGTCAACAGTTGGAGGTTAAAGTGTCTCAAGTGCGAGAAAATCCTGAATTTATTCAAATGCGACAGCAATTACTTGATGAACTTGAAGGTCAAGAAGAACTTCATTTGGGCGAAATGAATGAGCTGCGTAAGGAGCTTGAGGATAAGGATAAGTTATGCCATCAATTGGAGCATGAAGTCATCGCATTGCAGGAAAATGATGAGTTTGAGCATTAGTAAGAACAATTAATGGAGAAAGAGGAAGAAGCAGCTGAGCTCCGAGACCGTCTTAACCCTCGCGTGTCTTGTCCCATATTTATGGATGCTTGGAACACTTTGGAATCGTTGCTTTGTTGTGTGGTCACATTTTCGGAGAATCATGCGCACGACAATGCCTGGAAAAATATTTAGATTGTCCAGAATGTCGCGCTCCTGCTTCGGAAAATGATATACGTAATCTATTTCCTCGTTAGTAATTTCAATGTGCTTGTACTTAAATTTGAACAATATAAAAGTGTCAATAAACAAGTTATAATGTCATCAGCTTCGTCTGACTTATTTATTTACTGATTGAACTATCAACAACTATCTAGATAGTTGAGTCATGAGAAATGAGTCAGACGAAGCTCAGTGCAAACCAATGCATTGGTCATTGCAATGGCCAAAAATGATAAGATAATCAGTATATTTTTCTTTAATCTATAAAATATACAGGCTTTACAACGGCAATAATAGTAATTTTGTATATTAACACAATTAAATAAAATTAACAAAATTTGGCATTTATATTAGCCACAAATCATTTTAAAGCTATAGAATTACATATTTTTCCTATATAATAATTTTATTAAAATTTCGTACCAATCAAAGAAATTCCGAAAAAATAGTGTTTTAATAAGAATCGGAAATTTTACTTTATTATTTTAAAACGTTTTTTATGGTCGAATGTCTACATTAAATGCTGCTTGGTGTATACGGTGGCTCTTGAAAATAAATCCGCTTAAAACAACGAACCCCTGTTTCACACTGAAGAGGCTTATAATGAATACCCCTGAAATCCAACTAGAAGGAGTTACTCTGGAGCAGCCATCGCAAGCCAAGTATCTTGGAATTACACTGGACAAGCGCCTTACATTTGGGCCACATTTAAAAGCCACAGTTAAGAAATGTAACCTAAGCAGCACCTATCCAGCAACTGCGTTGGCTTATAAAAAGACGAAGCACTTTGCCGCTAAGATGCAAAAGGGCAGTGTGTGCGCATCGCATCCAGCCAATTTGGCTTTATGGTATTCAGATCTGGGGGATCGCAGCCAAATCCAACTATAAACGGATTCAGGTGTTTGCAGAATCGGATACTACGAAACATAACAGACTGTCCCTGGTTCGTGCGTGGCACAACGCTTCTTAGAGACTTGAAGCTACATACTGTGGAAGAGCAGATTGGGAGACACACAAGCCGATATAGCGATAAACTTAGAAGACACCGCATTCTACTAGCCAGGAAGTTACTTCCAGCGAGACCATTGAGACGTCTTAAACGGCAAGGCTTTGCCAAAACAATTATGTGCCAATAACGCTGATACATATGTATGAAATCCTCATATTTGTGTTGAGGTTTGGTTTATTTTTTTTTATATTTGATACTCCTGTGATGTTAAGGTACTTTAAATTTGCTATACAGATTCTTCACTTAATAAAATGAAATATCAAAAAAAAACAAGTTAGAAAGTTACAGCCGAGTGTGCTCGACTGTGAGATACCCGCTACCCATTTTTAATAAGGGCAAAATATTGCGGTATTTTCAAAATATACCGAAATTACTAAAAAAAAAAATGCTGAAAATATACCAAATGGTATGTTTGGTATATCGATACAGCAAACCATTCAAAATATACCATAGACGGCACAATGTACCAGATTGTCGGCCAAAGCAACTCAAACCCCTAGTAAGTAGGCGTTTTTGCCCATACAAAAGTATTTCTTTAATAACTTCCACAATTTTAATCTGATCGCTACCAAATTTTCAGGAATCATTACTACTATAGTAATTATTGTATAAACCAAAATTCGCAACTCTAGCTTTAAAATTACGCTTGCTATTCGATTTTTTTGATTTGCGAGGGCGGAAGTGGGCATGGCAAAAATTTGAAACAAACTTGATCTGCGTGCAAACATAACAAATGCTGTCGAAAAAAAAGTTAAAGCTCTATCTTTTATAATCTCTGAGATCTAGGTGTTCATACGGACAGACGGACAGACACACAGACGGACAGACGGACAGACACACAGACGGACATGGCGTCTTGGCTGTTGACGCTGATCAAGAATATATATACTTTATAGGGACGGAGATGCCTCCTTCTACCTGTTACATACATTTCCTGCGGCACAAAGTTATAATACCCTTCTACCCTATGGGTAGCGGGTATAAAAAAAAAATTCCGTAAACTATTTCCGATGCAAAAAAGCTGAAAAATTAGGGGAAAAAAAGCTATAAAAAAGCAGATTTTTCAATTCATTGGATTCTCTATATTTTTCTGATAGTCACAGGCTGAGCGCATGAAATCGGTTATATTGAAACATATGTACAATATTTGGAGAATTTCATTAAAGCTATCCTCATTCTCCTCATTTTTATTGTCATATGATTATCCAGTTCCTATCATGTTTAGGAATTTATTAGGAAGCTTATACTATATCTATAGCAGCATTTGTCAAGTCTGCGCAAGCCATAACTGTAAATGCATGACTTAGAATAAAATGTATTTCCATTTTAAGTAGAAAACAACGAGTAAAAAAACGAATAGCGCTGTCGTCTTCAAAGTATTTACCTTTTGCTTTTTGGTCAAAACATGGGCGCGCAAATCAGAGAGTTTTGCGGTGATAGTACATTTGCAGTAACTGTCTTCCGTGTCGTCCGATATTTTTGTTTAAAGTCATTTGACTTTTTTTAAAACAATCAAAACACACTGATCATAAGATCAATTCACTTTCGCCTTTAGTGACGATACGATAAGAATTGGCGCGTTCTTTGAGATTGCTTAATAACACTGTACAATCGATTTGTCACTAAAAATGTTGGCAAGCATCGACATAACAGCTACAGCAAATATTGTCCCATAATTTTGTGCAAATAGAAAAAAATCTAAAAAAAAGCATTTAAGTAAAAAAAAGCAGAATTCCCGCTGCCCGCTGTTTGCAATTTTTTCAAAAAAATGGTATTTGAAAAAAGCCAGTTTTGACGGGAAAAAAGTGACTCTGGTAACACTGCACTGGAGCGGCTTCGTCGCAAAATGAGAATTAAACTCTCACTAGTGTGACCTTACTGCTGCTTTACCATTTTCTTTTGACCTATATAGCAACTCTATTTCCTGCTTTTGCAGTGAATTCCCTAAACTTTTTAGAAGCTTTGAAGTAAAGCTGGTTTAGCTCTTGTGAATGTAAGAATTGTAATATAAATTTGTATTGATTTTAAAATTTAAACATTACAAAATACTTTAATTTTTATTTACATCGAATATTGACAACAATATACCAGATTGTCAGCCAAAGCAACAAAGGCCCCGAGTAAGTTAGCGTTTTTGCCCATAGAAAAGTATTTCTTTAATAACTTCCAAAATCTGATCGCACCCAAATTCTCAGGAATCATAACTACTACAGTAATTATTGTATATACCAAAATTCGTAACTCTAGCTTTAAAATTACGCTTGTTATTCGATTTTTTTTATTTGCGGGGGCGGAAGGGGGCGTGGGAGAAATTTGAAACAAACTTGATCTGCGTGCAAACATAACAAATGCTGTCGAAAAAAAATTATAGCTCTATCTCTTATAGTCTCTGAGATCTAGGTGTTCATACGGACAGACACACAGACGGACAGACAGACAGACGGACATGGCTAGATCCTCTCGGCTGTTGACGCTGATCAAGAATATATATACTTTATATGGTCGGAGATGCCTCCTTCGACCTGTTACATACATTTCCTGTCGGCACAAAGTTATAATACCCTTCTACCCTATGGGTAGCGGGTATAAAAATGGAGGATCTGAAAAAAAAAAACATTTTAGATATGATGGCAGAAAAATTGGCTACTGAGAGTAGAGTTGCTAATGCGGAATTTAAGCAGAATAACGATAGTCCTAAGAGTTTCCAGTATCATCAATTTCTAGACGAATTAAAAAAAAACAAAGATGAGAGTAAACTGCAATTCGAAAAGATTCAAAAGGAGGCTGAAGCAATGAGTATTAAAAATGCTAAGCTTGAGCTCAAAATTTGTGATTTGCTTAAAAATATGGAAAATCTTCGCAATGATGAAGGCGATAAAGAAGATCAGCTGCATATTCAAAAGGAACCTTAAACAAACGAACGACAGTAAATACTAGAGATCTACAAAATCAAGAAGAAGTTTCAATGCACGAAGTTTCTAAGTATCGTAAAGAGATGGACGAAGAGAATAATATGTGTCATCAGTTAGAGCGAGAAATAAAAGATCTTCGCATGGAGCTAAAGGTGAAGGATATATGCCAAGCAAATGGTATCTGGTTCCTTATCTCTTTTTTCGCCTAGGCCGGGTCTAATAACTGTTCGATCTACGAAGAGTTTTTGTCTTTTCGTTTTTCTTTTCACTTGATCTTTCTTTTTTTCTTGTTTCACTTAATACCTACGCTTACAGTGCTATTAACATCTCGACGAGACTTTGGATTAATCCCGTTTGTCCCGCGTAGAGTAGCGATGGTATACTTCTTATGCTTGGGCTCCTTGGGTACATTTGGCACGTGGTGTCCTACGGACTGACATAAAAGTTTTGGCGTTTTTCCACTTATTTATTCGAGGAGTTTAAACAGATTATCGTGTTTTGTGGCAATTTGTGACACTTTACTTTCACGATCACTGTTCACAACATTCTTCGGGGTTTTACGCGATTGGTCTGTCAAACTACTTTTCTGCCAGGTCCCTACTATTAAGAACGACAGTTCTTTGAGTTTATAAAATATAATATTTGCGAGACAAGCTCGACTTATTTTATTAATTGCAGATTACAAACTAAATATTAATTTTGATTGAATATAGAATGAACAGGCCTCTGCCTGTTGTTCTGCCGACGGCGCTGCTCCGTCGTTCCCATCGCTACTTTATTGGTGTTCTCGTTTCCGTTGTAATTGCAGTCGTTGCAATTATCACTGCGGGTTCGTGGCTGTTCTTGTTGTCGTACCGCTGCAACTGCTGGATCTGCAATTGGCGGTATTGTGTCTTCGCTGGTGTAGTTGTTATTGACGTTTCCGTCGACTTTTCGAGGATCGAGTTACTGTCAAGTTCCCAAAGATTTAATTACCGAAATATAACTGACGCTTCGCATGTGTCGTTGGTTTTGCGCTGCATTGTGTTTCGTAACCTGTAGTTCGATGGAACCGACTATGTTGTTAACTTGCATATTCTTCAACCAACTTGTTCTTCAATTCAAATGGTGATTTATCCAACACTAAAAATACTAAAAATTTAGTAGCTTAACAAACTTTTTATCGCTACAAGACTTAAATGCATTATGCACACACTGGAACAGTGGCGCTGCCCAACGAGAATTGCATTCGCCAATGTGACCCTATTGCTTTTTATAATGATACGATCATTAACCTCAGACCAACCTCAACCACGGTTGGTATATTGTGCTCTTCCAGTACATTCCCTGAATTCGTTTGGCAAGTATTGCTTTCTTAGCTGTTGGGAATGTAAGACTATCTATATAAATCTGATTAGAATATTGAAAAAAAAAAAAAATTAATCTTGTCTTTTCTACAGCAATTAATAAGAATAAAATTATTAAGTATCTTATGATGACAGAAAATTTGCACGATAACCGCAAGCAACTGGAAAACAGTTTGGCTAATTTAAAAATTGAATTATTACCCGATGTCAAACAAAGCAAGGACGATAAAATATCACAATTTGTACTGCAATTACTTGGTGATCTCAAAGTCAAAGAGGAACGTTCTTTAAGCAAATTAAAAAAGCTTCGTAAGGACCTGAAAGCAATGGATATTACATGCCATGAGTTTGAATTGAAGGTATCACAAGTTCATGAAAACCCTGAATTTATTAAAATGATACAGCAATTACTTGATGATCTTGAAAGTCAAAAAGAACATCATTCACAGGATGTAAAAGAGTTTCGTAAGGAGATTAAAATAAATGAAAATAAGTGTCATCAGTTATCAGTATCACAAGTTCATGAAAACCCTGAATTTATTAAAATGCGACAACAACTTCTTGATGATCTTGAAGGTCAAAAAGAACAACATTCACAGGAGGTAAAAGAGTTTCGTAAGGAGATAAAAATAAATGAGATAGAAGTTTTCGATGTGCTGAAAAAGATCATTGAAATGCAAGAGTTTCAAAAAATTCAAGACCAACGTCATTTACAAGAAGTAACAGAGCTTCGCAAAGAGCTGAAAATAAATGTTAATATGTGTCAGCAGTTAACGAATGAAGTCTTCGAGATGCAGAAAAGTCTTGGAAGTCAAGAAGAACGACATTTACTAGAAATAAACGAGAAGCATAAGGAGCTGGAGTCAAAAGACAGCTTATGTCAACAGTTGGAGCTTAAAGTGTCTCAAGTGCGAGAAAATCCTGAATTTATTCAAATGCGACAGCAATTACTTGATGAACTTGAAGGTCAAGAAGAACTTCATTTGGGCGAAATGAATGAGCTGCGTAAGGAGCTTGAGGATAAGGATATAATATGCCATCAATTAGAGCAGGAAAATGCTGAGTTTATTCAAGTGCAAGAACAGTTAATAGAGAAAGAGGAGGAAGCAGCTCAACTTCGAGATCGTCTTAACTTCAACGTCTCTTGTCCCATATGTATGGATCCATACAATTCATCGGAACATCGCATGGTTGCGTTGTTATGTGGTCACATTTTCGGTGAATCATGCGCACGACAATGCCTGGAAGAATATTTAGATTGTCCAGAATGTCGAGCTCCTGCTTCGGAAAATGATATACGTAATCTATTTCCTCGTTAGTAATTTCAATCTGCTTGTACTTAAATTTCAACAATATAAAAGTGTCAATAAACAAGTTATAATGTCATCAGCTTCGTCTGACTTATTTATTTACTGATTGAACTATCAACAACTATCTAGATAGTTGAGTCATGAGAAATGAGTCAGACGAAGCTCAGTGCAAACCAATGACCAAATGTGATAAGATAATCGGTATATATTTTTCTAATCTATAAAATATACAGGCTTTACAACGGCAATAATAGTAATTTTGTATATTAACACAATTGAATAAAATTGTGCGTATTAACAAAATTTGGCATCTATATTAGCCACAAATCATTTTAAAGCTATACATACATATTTCCCCTATATAATAATTTTATTAAAATTTCGTTCCAATCAAATAAATTACGAAAAAATAGTGTTTTAATAAGAATCGGAAATTTTACTTTATTATTTTAAAACGTTTTTTTATGGTCAAATGTCTACATTAAATTAAAAAAATATTTTTGTAGAACCGTGAATGGGGATTCCCAGCAACAACAACGAAACCTAGACTTTTCTTTGTGTTCAATCTGGTGCGCCTTCGTCGCAAAATGAGATTTAAACTCTCACTAGTGTGACCTTACTGCTGCTTTACCATATTCTTTTGGCAAATGTGGCAACTCTATTTCCTGCTTTTGCAGTGAATTCCCTAAACTTTTTAGTGACTCAGGAGCATTGTGTGTTTAGCTCTTGTGAATGTATGAATTGTAATATAAAGTTATATTGATTTTAAATTTTAAGTATTACAAAACACTTTAATTTTTATTTACATCGAATATTGACAACGCAGATAATTTAAAAAATAGAGGATCTGAAAAAAAGCATTTTAGATATGATGGCAGAAAAATTGGACGATGGTCTTAGGCTGCTGGAGAGAACAGTTACTAATGTGGAATTTAAGCAGAATAACGATAGTCCTAAGAGTTTCCAGTATCAGCAATTTCTATACGATTTAAAACAAAAAAGAGATACGAGTAATCTGCAATTCGTAAAGATTCAAACGGAGTCTGAAGCAATGAGTATTAAAAAAAAAATTTTTTTTAATTCTTAAAAATATGAAAAATCTTCCCAAAGAGGAAGGCGTTAAGAGCATCTGCATATTCAAAAGGAACCTTAAACAAACGAACGACAGTAAATACTAGAGATCTACAAAATCAAGAAGAAGTTTCAATGCACGAAGTTTCTAAGTATCGTAAAGAGATGGACGAAGAGAATAATATGTGTCATCAGTTAGAGCGAGAAATAAAAGATCTTCGCATGGAGCTAAAGGTGAAGGATATATGCCAAGCAAATGGTATCTGGTTCCTTATCTCTTTTTTCGCCTAGGCCGGGTCTAATAACTGTTCGATCTACGAAGAGTTTTTGTCTTTTCGTTTTTCTTTTCACTTGATCTTTCTTTTTTTCTTGTTTCACTTAATACCTACGCTTACAGTGCTATTAACATCTCGACGAGACTTTGGATTAATCCCGTTTGTCCCGCGTAGAGTAGCGATGGTATACTTCTTATGCTTGGGCTCCTTGGGTACATTTGGCACGTGGTGTCCTACGGACTGACATAAAAGTTTTGGCGTTTTTCCAC
The DNA here is from genome assembly GCA_019972355.1 of Drosophila kohkoa. Taxonomy (NCBI): domain Eukaryota; kingdom Metazoa; phylum Arthropoda; class Insecta; order Diptera; family Drosophilidae; genus Drosophila; species Drosophila kohkoa. Next base: position 1,549,846 of record BJEL01000078.1, read on the forward strand.
TTATTTATTCGAGGAGTTTAAACAGATTATCGTGTTTTGTGGCAATTTGTGACACTTTACTTTCACGATCACTGTTCACAACATTCTTCGGGGTTTTACGCGATTGGTCTGTCAAACTACTTTTCTGCCAGGTCCCTACTATTAAGAACGACAGTTCTTTGAGTTTATAAAATATAATATTTGCGAGACAAGCTCGACTTATTTTATTAATTGCAGATTACAAACGAAATATTAATTTTGATTGAATATAGAATGAACAGGCCTCTGCCTGTTGTTCTGCCGACGGCGCTGCTCCGTCGTTCCCATCGCTACTTTATTGGTGTTCTCGTTTCCGTTGTAATTGCAGTCGTTGCAATTATCACTGCGGGTTCGTGGCTGTTCTTGTTGTCGTACCGCTGCAACTGCTGGATCTGCAATTGGCGGTATTGTGTCTTCGCTGGTGTAGTTGTTATTGACGTTTCCGTCGACTTTTCGAGGATCGAGTTACTGTCAAGTTCCCAAAGATTTAATTACCGAAATATAACTGACGCTTCGCATGTGTCGTTGGTTTTGCGCTGCATTGTGTTTCGTAACCTGTAGTTCGATGGAACCGACTATGTTGTTAACTTGCATATTCTTCAACCAACTTGTTCTTCAATTCAAATGGTGATTTATCCAACACTAAAAATACTAAAAATTTAGTAGCTTAACAAACTTTTTATCGCTACAAGACTTAAATGCATTATGCACACACTGGAACAGTGGCGCTGCCCAACGAGAATTGCATTCGCCAATGTGACCCTATTGCTTTTTATAATGATACGATCATTAACCTCAGACCAACCTCAACCACGGTTGGTATATTGTGCTCTTCCAGTACATTCCCTGAATTCGTTTGGCAAGCATTGCTTTCTTAGCTGTTGGGAATGTAAGACTATCTATATAAATCTGATTAGAATATTGAAAAAAAAAAAAATTAATCTTGTCTTTTCTACAGCAATTAATAAGAATAAAATTATTAAGTATCTTATGATGACAGAAAATTTGCACGATAACCGCAAGCAACTGGAAAACAGTTTGGCTAATTTAAAAATTGAGCCGAACAATAATCAGCCTGAAAATTTGCAGGAATTATTACCCGATGTCAAACAAAGCAAGGAAGATAAAATGCTTCAATTCGAGAAAATTCGGATGGAGATTGAAGCTATCAACCAGACTGATAATCAAGAACATAAAATATTACAATTTGTACGCCAATTACTTGGTGATCTCAAAGATCAAGAGGAACGTCATTTAAGCAACGTAAAAGAGCTTCGTAAGGAGCTGGAAGAAATGGATAATATATGCCATCAGTTAGAATTGAAGGTATCACAAGTTCGTGAAAACCCTGAATTTGTTAAAATGCAACAGCAATTACTTGATCTTGAAGGTCAAAAAGAACAACATTTACAAGAAGTAAAAGAACTTCGCGTAGAGTTGAATGCAAAGGAAAATAATCTTAAAGATACAGAAGAACATCATTTGCGAGAAGTAATGAAGCTTCGCAAAGAGCTGAAAATAAATGTTGATATGTGTCAGCAGTTAAAGAATGAAGTCTGCGAAATGAAGAAAAGTCTTGAAAGTCAAGAAGAACGACATTTACTAGAAATAAACGAGAAGCATAAGGAGCTGGAGTCAAAAGACAGCTTATGTCAACAGTTGGAGGTTAAAGTGTCTCAAGTGCGAGAAAATCCTGAATTTATTCAAATGCGACAGCAATTACTTGATGAACTTGAAGGTCAAGAAGAACTTCATTTAAGCGAAATGAATGAGCTGCGTAAGGAGCTTGAGGATAAGGATATGTTATGCCATCAATTAGAGCATGAAGTTATCGCATTGCAGGAAAATGATGAGTTTGAGCATTTGTGAGAACAATTAATGGAGAAAGAGGAAGAAGCAGCTGAGCTCCGAGACCGTCTTAACTTCAGCGTGTTTTGTCCCATATGTATAGATCCTTGAAACGCTTTGGAATCGTTGCTTTGTTACGTAAAGTATTTCCTCGTTAGTAATTTCAATCTGCTTGTTCTTAAATTTCATCTATTTATATATATATATATATATATATATATATATCGTTAGCTTCGTCTGACTTAATTATTCACTGATTGAACTATCAACAACTATCTAGATAGTTGAGTCATGAGAAATGAGTAAGACGAAGCTCAGTGCAAACCAATGACCAAATGTGATAAGATAATCGGTATATATTTTTCTAATCTATAAAATATACAGGCTTTACAACGGCAATAATAGTAATTTTGTATATTAACACTATTGAATAAAATTGTGCGTATTAACAAAATTTCGCATCTATATTAGCCACAAATCATTTTAAAGCTATATAATTAAATATTTCTCCTACATAATAATTTTATTAAAATTTCGTACCAATCATATAAATTACGAAAAAATAGTGTTTTAATAAGAATCGGAAATTTTACTTTATTATTTTAAAAGGTTTTTTTATGGTCAAATGTCTACATTAAATTAAAAAAATATTTTTGTAGAACCTTGAATGAGGATTCCCAGCAACAAGTATAAAACCCAGACTTTTCTTTGTGTACAGTCGCTATGTTGTCTGCTACTAAAACACAATTGGGATATCGCGAGGCGATAATAGGGGGTAAGAAATGGCAATTCCAGGGGAGAGAAATTTAAAAACTACTCCCAATCATCCGGGGTAGTAGATTGCTCGATCAAGCCGGTAACTGTCGCCGTCTAAAAACTACATAAGCTGAAGAGTAGAATCCGATTATAGCGACTTTTAAGGGCCCGTCGTTATATCCGGAACACCTACTAACCAAAAGTTGAAAAATAAAATTTTGTTTACTTTATGGTTGCCATAGGTTTTTAAAATACAACTAATCAATGTTTTAATCAATTTAATTTGTATGGGGACCCACCAAGTCATCGAATTTTCGTCACAAAAACGCTATAAGCGGCGTCGTTATAGCCGGATTATACTGTAATTTGTTGTGAGATTAGAGATCTTTATTTGTCCGCTGACCGTTTCTCTGTACCTATCCACTCCCAGTTAGTTTATGATTTGCACTATTACTGGAGTAAAAATTAAATTAAATTAAAATAAAGCCTACAAATAAAATGATGTTAAATTAATTGAAGAAAAAAAAAACAAATTAAAATTCCAAATTAAAATAAATTAAAGTAGATACAACATGTATTTTCTTGTAAATATGACACAGTAGGGACGACAAAACACATTAATTTAATACAAAGATACTTTAAAAATTACTCGCGGCGAGATTAATATATTCACATTTACAAAATTACATATATGCATACATATATTTTTACCACCCCACTCATATCGCCCCTTAACCAATCCGAAGAGCTCTTAGGTAGGTCAAGGTAGATGATTAAGCGATTTAGATAAATAGCTATATAAACATACAAAACAAAAACATGCGTCTATGAATTGATAAATAAATATATACGAACTACCCAAATGAGTAACATATAAAATAAGTTATCCATTGCGCCGTTGTGGCTATTATGTTGTTTCGCATCGTCCTACTACGTAATTTTTGAATCTTGTTGAAGTCCAAATATCTGTTTGTTATCTATAAATATATGTAAATACCATAAATTAAATGTTAGTTAATAAGAACAATTCTTGAATAACATATTTGTAATTACGATGTTGTTTGTGTGAGTTTTCTCATCATGGAGGGGAGGGGAATTCCACAGCGCTACGCCGGATTAGGAGCAGCCACTGATGTAGTGGCCAACGCAAGGGAGATGGCGCCGATGTGGCCATCTCAGGCAGGATGGGTACGCCGGGGTCCAACTGGGCCCTATTCAAACATAAAATTGGATCAGTGAGTGCATTTGTTGTTTGTATATTCTTTTGTTTAGCGTAATTTTCAACTGCGCGGCTTTTTTTTTTTGTTTGTTTTGTTAGTGATGCGATTCTTCTGTGTTAAGGCAGCTTGTACGTATCCAGGGAGGACAAACAGTCCGTAACACACCAGAAAAATTGGACGATGGTCTTAGGCTTCTTTATGAGTATCGAAATGGAATATATGGACGAAAAGAATAATATGTGTCATGAGTTGGAACTTGAGGATACCTCAAGTGCGGCAAAACCCAGAATTTAATTTAATGCGACAGCAATTACTTGACGATCTTAAAGGTCAAGAGGAGCTTCATTTACGAAAAGTAAGACAGCTTCGCAAAGAGCTAGAGGCAAAGGATAATATATGCCAGGAGCTAGAACTTAAGGTCTCCCAAGTTTGTGAAAACCCTAAATTTATTAAAATGCGACAGCAATTACTAGATGAACTTAAAGGCCAAGAAGAACTTAATTTGGTTGAAGTCCTTGGAAAAAGAGCAGGAAGCAGCTCAACTCCGAGATCGTCTTAACTTCAACATGTCTTGTCCCATATGTATGGAGCCATGGAATTCTTCGGAACATCGCATGGTTGCGTTGTTATGTGGTCACATTTTCGGTGAATCATGCACGACAATGCCTGCAAAGAAATTCAAATTGTCCAGAATGCCTAGCTAATTCTTTAGAAAGTAATATCCGTAAACTATTTCCCCGTTAGTAATTTGTTCAATCTGTATTACGCGTAGTAAATTTTAACAATACAAAAGAACTAATAAACAATTTTTAATTTCTTATCTATGTACATATGTACATATGTATACATATATCATTAGCTTCCTCTGACTCATTGATTTACTGATTGAACTATCAAGTCAATGGCCAAGATAATCAGTATATTTCTCTCTAATCTTCAGAATATACAGAGTTTACACAATTGAATAAAATTGTGAGTATTAATAAAATTTTGAATCTTTATTAGCCAAAAATCATTTTCAAACTATAAAAAAATTTGATTAATTTAGATTACATATTTGTATTTAAATTTTGTACCAATCGAATAAATTATGTAAAAATACTGATTTAATAAGCGTCGGAAAGTTTACTTTATTTATTTAAAACGTTTCTTTTATATTAAAATGTGTATATTAAATTAAAAAATATTTTTGTTAAACTGTGAAAAGGGATTCCCAGCAACAACTACGAACCCTAGACTTTTCTTTGTGTACACACTGGAGGGCTTCGTCGCTAAATGAGAATTAAACTCTTACTAGTGTGACCTTACTGCTGCCTTACTATATTCTTTTGAGCAATATGGCAACTCTATTTCCGGCTTTTGCAGTGATTTTCCTAAACTTTTTAGAAGCTTGAAAGTAAAGCTGGCCCATGATACAATTATACAAGGTAGTCTCGTCGGAAAAAGCTTTCGTCAGTACGCATTCGTTTTTCGACGCAAGAGGTTGTCTGCGGACGAATTTTTTTCTGCAATTAACCCTTGCGCAAAATGACATTTTGCAATGTATGCCGTAGACACGGATAGAATTAAAACATTTAGAGAATTAGAGAATTCTCATATATATTATTAATATTGTTCGTAAACAATTTACATTTTAAAAATATGTTAAAGAGACATTAATATCAGCTTCAAAATATGTAAATATTAATTGCATCGTCAAAGGGTTTCATTGTCGTCTCGCTCACACTGCTGTGCTGAGACTCTTTCACTCGCACTCATTGTTTTGTTTAAAGTCGGACAGCTTTTTCCGACGAGACTACCTTGTATAAGCTCTAGTATTAGCTCTAGTGAAGAAGAAGTAAGAATTGGAATATAAATTTGTATTGATTTTAAAATTTAAACATTACAAAACACTTTAATTTTTATTTACAGAATAACGATAGTAGAGTAGATAGAGTTTCCAGTATCATCAATTTCTAGACGAATTAAAACAAAACAAAGATGAGAGTAAACTGCAATTCGAAAAGGTTCAAAATGAGGCTGAAGCAATGAGTATTAAAAATGCTAAGCTTGAGCTCAAAATTTGTGATTTGCTTAAAAATATGGAAAATCTTCGCAAAGATGAAGGCGATAAAGATCAGCTGCAAATTCAAAAGCAACCTGAGGCAAACCAACGAAAGCAAATGCCAGACGATCGACAAAATCACGAAGAAGTTTCAATGCACGAAGTTTCTAAGTATCGTAAAGAGATGGTCGAAGAGAATAATATGTATCATCAGTTAGAGCGAGAAATAAAAGATCTTCGCATGGAGCTAAAGGTGAAGGATATATATATAGGTATCCCAAGTACGACAACAGCCCTTAATAAAGAGCAAGAACCCTTTCGACATTCTTTTTCCAGCTGCCAAACATATCTCTATCCTATTCTTATGCTTGGGCTCCTTGGGTACATTTGGCACGCGGTGTCCTATGGACTGGCATAAAAGTTTTGTTAGTGACGCGACACTTTTTCCACTTATTTATTCGAGGAGTTTAAACAGATTATCGTGTTTTGTGGCAATTTGACACTTTACTTTCACGATCACTGTTCACAACATTCTTCGGGGTTTTACGCGATTGGTCTGTCAAACTACTTTTCTGCCAGGTCCCTACTATTAAGAACGACAGTTCTTTGAGTTTATAAAATAAAATATTTGCGAGACAAGCTCGACTTATTTTTATTAATTGCAGATTACAAACGAAATATTAATTTTGATTTAATATAGAATGAACAGGCCTCTGCCTGTTGTTCTGCCGACGGCGCTGCTCCGTCGTCGTCGTTCCCATCGCTACTTTGTTGGTGTTCTCGTTTCCGTTGTAATTGCAGTCGTTGCAATTATCACTGCGGGTTCGTGGCTGTTCTTGTTGTCGTACCGCTGCAACTGCTGGATCTGCAATTGGCGGTATTGTGTCTTCGCTGGTGTAGTTGTTATTGACGTTTCCGTCGACTTTTCGAGGATCGAGTTACTGTCAAGTTCCCAAAGATTTAATTACCGAAATATAACTGACGCTTCGCATGTGTCGTTGGTTTTGCGCTGCATTGTGTTTCGTAACCTGTAGTTCGATGGAACCGACTATGTTGTTAACTTGCATATTCTTCAACCAACTTGTTCTTCAATTCAAATGGTGATTTATCCAACACTAAAAATACTAAAAATTTAGTAGCTTAACAAACTTTTTATCGCTACAAGACTTAAATGCATTATGCACACACTGGAACAGTGGCGCTGCCCAACGAGAATTGCATTCGCCAATGTGACCCTATTGCTTTTTATAATGATATGATCATTAACCTCAGACCAACCTCAACCACGGTTGGTATATTGTGCTCTTCCAGTACATTCCCTGAATTCGTTTGGCAAGCATTGCTTTCTTAGCTGTTGGGAATGTAAGACTATCTACATAAATCTGATTAGAATTTTGAAAAAAAAAAAATTAATCTTGTCTTTTCCACAGCAATTAATAAGAATAAAATTATTAAGTATCTTATGATGACAGAAAATTTGCACGATAACCGCAAGCAACTGGAAAACAGTTTGGCTAATTTAAAAATTGAGCCGAACAATAATCAGCCTGAAAATTTGCAGGAATTATTACCCGATGTCAAACAAAGCAAGGAAGATAAAATGCTTCAATTCGAGAAAATTCGGATGGAGATTGAAGCTATCAACCAGACTGATAATCAAGAACATAAAATATTACAATTTGTACGCCAATTACTTGGTGATCTCAAAGATCAAGAGGAACGTCATTTAAGCAACGTAAAAGAGCTTCGTAAGGAGCTGGAAGAAATGGATAATATATGCCATCAGTTAGAATTGAAGGTATCACAAGTTCGTGAAAACCCTGAATTTGTTAAAATGCAACAGCAATTACTTGATCTTGAAGGTCAAAAAGAACAACATTTACAAGAAGTAAAAGAACTTCGCGTAGAGTTGAATGCAAAGGAAAATAATCTTAAAGATACAGAAGAACATCATTTGCGAGAAGTAATGAAGCTTCGCAAAGAGCTGAAAATAAATGTTAATATGTGTCAGCAGTTAAAGAATGAAGTCTGCGAAATGAAGAAAAGTCTTGAAAGTCAAGAAGAACGACATTTACTAGAAATAAACGAGAAGCATAAGGAGCTGGAGTTAAAAGACAGCTTATGTCAACAGTTGGAGCTTAAAGTGTCTCAAGTGCGAGAAAATCCTGAATTTATTCAAATGCGACAGCAATTACTTGATGAACTTGAAGGTCAAGAAGAACTTCATTTGGGCGAAATGAATGAGCTGCGTAAGGAGCTTGAGGATAAGGATATGTTATGCCATCAATTGGAGCATGAAGTTATCGCATTGCAGGAAAATGATGAGTTTGAGCATTTGTGAGAACAATTAATGGAGAAAGAGGAAGAAGCAGCTGAGCTCCGAGACCGTCTTAACTCCAGCGTGTTTCGTCCCATATGTATGGATCCTTGAAACGCTTTGGAATCGTTGCTTTGTTACGTAAAGTATTTCCTCGTTAGTAATTTCAATCTGCTTGTACTTAAATTTCATCTATTTATATATATATATATCGTTAGCTTCGTCTGACTTAATTATTTACTGATTGAACTATCAACAACTATCTAGATAGTTGAGTCATGAGAAATGAGTAAGACGAAGCTCAGTGCAAACCAATGACCAAATGTGATAAGATAATCGGTATATATTTTTCTAATCTATAAAATATACAGGCTTTACAACGGCAATAATAGTAATTTTGTATATTAACACTATTGAATAAAATTGTGCGTATTAACAAAATTTCGCATCTATATTAGCCACAAATCATTTTAAAGCTATATAATTAAATATTTCTCCTACATAATAATTTTATTAAAATTTCGTACCAATCATATAAATTACGAAAAAATAGTGTTTTAGTAAGAATCGGAAATTTTACTTTATTATTTTAAAAGGTTTTTTTATGGTCAAATGTCTACATTAAATTAAAAAAATATTTTTGTAGAACCATGAATGAGAATTCCCAGCAACAAGTATGAAACCCAGACTTTTCTTTGTGTACAATCGCTATGTTGTCTGCTACTAAAACACAATTGGGATATCGCGAGGCGATAATAGGGGGTAAGAAATGGCAATTCCAGGGGAGAGAAATTTAAAAACTACTCCCAATCATCCGGGGTAGTAGAGCGCTCGATCAAGCCGGTAACTGTCGCCGTCTAAAAACTACATAAGCTGAAGAGTAGAATCCGATTATAGCGACTTTTAAGGGCCCGTCGTTATATCCGGAACACCTACTAACCAAAAGTTGAAAAATAAAATTTTGTTTACTTTATGGTTGCCATAGGTTTTTAAAATACAACTAATCAATGTTTTAATCAATTTAATTTGTATGGGGACCCACCAAGTCATCGAATTTTCGTCACAAAAACGCTATAAGCGGCGTCGTTATAGCCGGATTATACTGTAATTTGTTGTGAGATTAGAGATCTTTATTTGTCCGCTGACCGTTTCTCTGTACCTATCCACTCCCAGTTAGTTTATGATTTGCACTATTACTGGAGTAAAAATTAAATTAAATTAAAATAAAGCCTACAAATAAAATGATGTTAAATTAATTGAAGAAAAAAAAAACAAATTAAAATTCCAAATTAAAATAAATTAAAGTAGATACAACATGTATTTTCTTGTAAATATGACACAGTAGGGACGACAAAACACATTAATTTAATACAAAGATACTTTAAAAATTACTCGCGGCGAGATTAATATATTCACATTTACAAAATTACATATATGCATACATATATTTTTACCACCCCACTCATATCGCCCCTTAACCAATCCGAAGAGCTCTTAGGTAGGTCAAGGTAGATGATTAAGCGATTTAGATAAATAGCTATATAAACATACAAAACAAAAACATGCGTCTATGAATTGATAAATAAATATATACGAACTACCCAAATGAGTAACATATAAAATAAGTTATCCATTGCGCCGTTGTGGCTATTATGTTGTTTCGCATCGTCCTACTACGTAATTTTTGAATCTTGTTGAAGTCCAAATATCTGTTTGTTATCTATAAATATATGTAAATACCATAAATTAAATGTTAGTTAATAAGAACAATTCTTGAATAACATATTTGTAATTACGATGTTGTTTGTGTGAGTTTTCTCATCATGGAGGGGAGGGGAATTCCACAGCGCTACGCCGGATTAGGAGCAGCCACTGATGTAGTGGCCAACGCAAGGGAGATGGCGCCGATGTGGCCATCTCAGGCAGGATGGGTACGCCGGGGTCCAACTGGGCCCTATTCAAACATAAAATTGGATCAGTGAGTGCATTTGTTGTTTGTATATTCTTTTGTTTAGCGTAATTTTCAACTGCGCGGCTTTTTTTTTTTGTTTGTTTTGTTAGTGATGCGATTCTTCTGTGTTAAGGCAGCTTGTACGTATCCAGGGAGGACAAACAGTCCGTAACACACCAGAAAAATTGGACGATGGTCTTAGGCTTCTTTATGAGTATCGAAATGGAATATATGGACGAAAAGAATAATATGTGTCATGAGTTGGAACTTGAGGTATCCCAAGTGCGGCAAAACCCAGAATTTAATTTAATGCGACAGCAATTACTTGACGATCTTAAAGGTCAAGAGGAGCTTCATTTACGGAAAGTAAGACAGCTTCGCAAAGAGCTAGAGGCAAAGGATAATATATGCCATGAGTTAGAACTTAAGGTATCCCAAGTTTGTGAAAACCCTAAATTTATTAAAATGCGACAGCAATTACTAGATGAACTTAAAGGCCAAGAAGAACTTAATTTGGTTGAAGTCCTTGGAAAAAGAGCAGGAAGCAGCTCAACTCCGAGATCATCTTAACTTCTACGTGTCTTGTCCCATATGTAAGGAGCCATGAAATTCTTCGGAACATCGCATGGTTGCGTTGTTATGTGGTCACATTTTCGGTGAATCATGCACGACAATGCCTGCAAAGAAATTCAAATTGTCCAGAATGCCTAGCTAATTCTTTAGAAAGTAATATCCGTAAACTATTTCCCCGTTAGTAATTTGTTCAATCTGTATTACGCGTAGTAAATTTTAACAATACAAAAGAACTAATAAACAATTTTTAATTTCTTATCTATGTACATATGTACATATGTATACATATATCATTAGCTTCCTCTGACTCATTGATTTACTGATTGAACTATCAAGTCAATGGCCAAGATAATCAGTATATTTCTCTCTAATCTTCAGAATATACAGAGTTTACACAATTGAATAAAATTGTGAGTATTAATAAAATTTTGAATCTTTATTAGCCAAAAATCATTTTCAAACTATAAAAAAATTTGATTAATTTAGATTACATATTTGTATTTAAATTTTGTACCAATCGAACAAATTATGTAAAAAATACTGATTTAATAAGCGTCGGAAAGTTTATTTATTTAAAACGTTTCTTTTATATTAAAATGTGTATATTAAATTAAAAAATATTTTTGTTAAACTGTGAAAAGGGATTCCCAGCAACAACTACGAACCCTAGACTTTTCTTTGTGTACACACTGGAGGGCTTCGTCGCTAAATGAGATTTAAACTCTCACTAGTGTGACCTTACTGCTGCTTTACCATTTTCTTTTGACAAATGTGACAACTCTATTTCCGGCTTTTGCAGTGAATTCCCTAAACTTTTTAGTGACTCAGGAGCATTGTGTGTTTAGCTCTTGTGAATGTAAGAATTGTAATATAAATTTATATTGATTTTAAAATTTAAACATTACAAAACACTTTAATTTTTACTTACAGTGAATATTGACAACGCAGTTAATTTAAAAAATGGAGGATCTGAAAAAAAGCATTTTAGATATAATGGCAGAAAAATTGGACGATGGTCTTAGGCTAATGGAGAATAGAGTTGCTAATGTGGAAGTTAAGCTGAATAACAATAATCCTGAGAGTTTCCAGTATCAGCAATTGCTAGACGATTTAAAACAAAACAAAGATGAGAGTAAACTGCAATTCGAAAAGATTCAAAAGGAGGCTGAAGCAATGAGTATTAATAATGCTCAGCTTGAGCTCAAAATTTCTGATTTGCTTAAAAATATGGAAAATCTTCGCAAAGATGATAAAGAAAAATCAGCTGAAGATCAGCTGCAAATTCAAAAGGAACCTGAGGCAAACCAACGACAGCAAATGCCAGACGATCGACAAAATCACGAAGAAGTTTCAATGCACGAAGTTTATAAGTATCGTAAAGAGATGGACGAAAAGAATAATATGTGCCATCAGTTAGAGCGAGAAATAAAAGATCTTCGCAAAGAGCTAGATGCGAAAGATATTATATGCCAAGATTTGGAACTTGAGGTATCCCAAGTACGACAACATCCAGAATTTATTTTAATGCGACAGCAATTGCTTGACGATCTTAAAGGTCAAGAGGAGCTTCATTTACGAGAAGTAAAAGAGCTTCGTAAGGTGCTGAAGGCTAAGGATAATATATGCCATGAGTTAGAACTTGAAGTATCCCAAGTGCGGCAAAACCCAGAATTTATATTAATGCGACAGCAATTACTTGACGATCTTAAAGGTCAAGAGGAGCTTCATTTACGAGAAGTAAAAGAGCTTCGCAAAGAGCTAGAGGCGAAAGTACAACAACACCCAGAATTTATATTAATGCGACAGCAATTGCTTGACGATCTTAAAGGCCAAGAGGAGCTTCATTTACGAGAAGTAAAAGAGCTTCGTAAGGTGCTGAAGGCTAAGGATAATATATGCCATGAGTTAGAACTTGAAGTATCCCAAGTGCGGCAAAACCCAGAATTTATATTAATGCGACAGCAATTACTTGACGATCTTAAAGGTCAAGAGGAGCTTCATTTACGAGAAGTAAAAGAGCTTCGCAAAGAGTTAGAGGCAAAGGATAATATATGCTATCAATTGGAGATTGAGATATCCCAAGTACGGGAAAATCCTGAATTTCTTCAAATGCGACAGCAATTACTTGATGAACTTAAAGGCCAAGAAGAACTTCATTTGCTCGAAGTAAATGAGCTTCGCAAGGAGCTGGACGAAAAGGATAAAATATGTCACCAACTAGAACATGAAATGTTCGGACAGGAAAATGCTGAGTTTATTCATATACGACAACAATTAATGGATAATCTCAAAGATCAAGAAGAACGTCATTTACGAGAAATAAGTGACCTTCGGAAGGTGCAGGAGGACAAAGATAAATTATGCTTGGAGAAAGAGCAGGAAGCAGCTCAACTCCGAGATCGTCTTAATTTCAGCGAGTCTTGCCCAATATGTATGGATCCTTGGAATTCTTCGGAACATCGCATGGTTGCGTTGTTGTGTGGTCACATTTTCGGCGAGTCATGTGTACGAGAGTGCCTGGAAAGAAATCCGAATTGTCCAACGTGTCGAGCTGAAGCCTCTGCAAATGATATACGTAAGCTATTTACTCGTTCTTAACAACTGGTTCAATCATGTAAATTTTAATGGATATTATAAATTTACCACGAGCGAATTTTTATATAAATATCCAGTATCCAAGTGTAAATCAAACCAAAAAAAAGTTAAATGCTGAATAAAATAAAATAAAAATTAAAATTTTAGTTACATTTTTACTATATTAACCATTAGCTAAAGAAAAAATGAAAACGAATTAGTTATAAATTGTTCGTATTGTTTGTTTTTTATTTTTGTTTATTTTGATTTGCGTATACAAAATTTTGGATGAAAACGTAGAAAGCGTTCTGGGTGCGTGCAGCTATAACATGGCAGTGTGTTATTTGCCCTTGGGGCGACTTTACTACACATGTTCATCAACGATGCCTGGAGCCGCAGCAACCGCAGCAGCTTGCTCCAGATCGTTTAACATGACAACGCCGCCGGCAGCTTCGTCTACGGCAACAACAGCGGCAACTGCGTCACCAGCGACGCCTACGCCAACAATGCCAATGGCGACAGCAGCTGCCATGTCAGCGTTATTTGCTTGAGCATTGACCACGGCTATAGCTGGGGGCGGTATGGGATTGCCACCTGAAGCAAGAAAACAAAGGAAAGTTTATCAAAATGGACAATAAGCAGCGAGCCCAGAAACACTTTGCTTACTTGCATCTAGTTCAAGTGGTGGATCAGCATTCGCCTCGGCGAGATTCGTAACTGATTTCGATTTAACACACTGGAAATCCACATGGCGACTTTTGGCCTCCTCTTTCTCCCACGACATGTGTATGAAAGGTCGTTGCACGTAGCTGTAAATGACCTCAGCACGACCGCCAGGACGTCGACGTATCTTTTCTTTGTGCGTGGGATAACCTTCGATGCCGCAGCGTATCTTCTTGAGACCGCGATCCTTCATCACCTGCTTAGCCACATCGCGATTCTCGATGTACTTGAAGAAACGATGCATAGCCGTGCTATGCACAGCTATAACGTGGATGAAACAATTAGAGATGTTTGGACAAAGGATAAGTAGAAGTGGAAGTGAAGAACTTACTCTGACAGTACTCCTCGCCCATTTGAGGTGGGAACTCTTCGTCCCAATCGACCATGTCGTCGTCGAGCAGGACAACCACGTGACATTCGCGATCGCCGCGTTGCGCCGATGCCACCATCAACGGCAATATGAGATCCTCCAGAAAGACCTCGAACTGTTGACGAGCGCCCTCATTGCTCAGCTCATGGAGCAGGCCTCCTTTTGATGACAAAATTCACAACAACAGAGGCGTTTGGTCAGCATGTCAAGCAGAGTTAAAAAGAGAAAAAAAAAGACGGGGGGAGAGAGAGAGCATAGCAGACGGCAACAAACTAAGTGACGCCGTCCGTCTGCCAAATCAACAACCACACAACATACTCACTTAGATTCTGACAGCGAACTGTTGTCGCATCAAACGGTATCAGCAGGTAATCACAGGCCTCTTTTAGCTCCGGCACCGAAACGGTAGGCGGACATCGAATGACGCCACTCTTGTAGTACTCAAGTATGGCGCGAAACACCAAATGTGAGATGCCATCGGCCAATTCGTATTCACCACGCTCATTGGGATGCACAAACTGAAATCCCGAGCCAAACATTGTGCCCAACATCGTGTTTGGATGTGCGGTCAGCAGTGTTTGCTCCACCGTAAACCGGACGCCATCCACCAGCATTGAGATACGCTCTGGGGGACCCATACGAACTGCCGCTGCGGCAGCGGCGGCTGCACCACTGGTTGTTGGTGTCATGGATTTGTCGAGCTTGGAAATTGCGCCGCTTGAGACGTTCATTGTGTGTGTGTGTGAGTGTGCGTGTGTGTGCTGTTGCCTTTGCATATATGTGCTGCTCCGACTGCGATTTTTTAATATTCGACGTCTGCGCTCCTCGGCCGCTTCAAGATTCTCCTCAATGCTACTGCTGTCACTGTATGTGTCCTGTTGTTGTTGCTGCTGCTGCTGTTTGTTGCCTGGATTGCTATTGTTGTTGCTATTGCTGCCACTACTATTGGAATTTGGAGTTGTTGACATTTTTCGAAATTGTTTTCGTTTGCACTGTGTGTCGTGCAGTTCGGTTTAGTTTTTGAAAAAAAATTTAACTCGTTGAAGATTATTCCAGCAAAATGCAGACAAAGAAATACATTTGCATTTGTGTGTTTGGTTGTTTGTTTGTTTCTTGCTTCTTCAACAGCCGTTGGCGGGGGTTGGGGGGCGGTTGCCGAGGCGGGGCTGTCTCGTCTGTGTAAGCTTATCTCGATTTGTTAATCTGTAAGTCGCAGTTACTAGTTCAGCGTGCTGCTTACGTTTGCTCCCATTACTTAATGATGTAAAAATTTGTGCGAATTGTTGTTTTGCGCTGCCTCACATATAAGCAAGTATATTCTCTCCTTTTGCTTCTTTACAAGTGTGCCTGCAAGTAAATTTTTCAAAAATATACTAGTTTGCTTGCAAAATATATATCGCTCGCGGAGGTCTGGCTACACTCAATTTGTAGAGTGGGAGTCCGCAACTATTTGAAATGTATTTAGATTCCCGTCTTGTTATTTGTCATTTGATTTAACTAGCACTCAACAATGAAATTATGTTTAACTAATGCTCACATGAATAAATGTTGTTTTCTGCTAAACTTTAAAAAACGAGTGCGTAATTTTTTGTTGGCATACGAATGTAGATACAAAGAAATTTGATAAGTGACCGCAGGATAAATTTCAAAATATACCAAAAATATACTTTTCTACAAGTATCGTTGATGTTTAGATGCACGCAAAACGTAAATTGTGAACCAATGCATATATCGATAATCGATTCCGGTACAGCTCTAATAATCGATAAGCCGAAAAGCAAAATGGCAGACGTAGAAAACGAAACCGAGAAGAAAATCTTGTAAATAATCCGTAAAAATTGCATATTTGTCGCAAATATTATGCCAATTGCGCGAATCGCGAGTGCATAATAAAACGTAACGTGTAATTTGTTTGCTGAGTCCATTTCGGCCACCAGCAAGTGCTCGCGTGTGTGTCTGCGGCGGCAAAAGCAAAGCCCAGAGTAATATAGAGTAATCCCAATCAAAATTCGCTCGAACGCGACAACCAAAACAGCCAAACAAAGCAACAAATGTGGCGACAATGCCAACCAGCGGGCACGGGCATGATTTAAAAAACATTCTCAAAATGTGCAATTTGCAAAAACAAATAATATTACTACAATAAAAACGTAGGAAAAAAGGTGCAAAAAACGTCGAATGTGTATGGTAGAGGAGTGATTTGAGAAGGCGCTGAGGAGTGGAACAGAGATGTTCGCACAAAAGCTGGCGGCTGCAACACGCATGCCACCTGCGTCCCGCTCGCACCTATGCGATAAAAGCGCGCGCCCTTAAAACGAGCGTGCGAGATAGATGGATTTTTTTTTTGGGATGGCATTTGACGATTGCGTTTCACAGTAGCCAGCTTTTGTTTGTGGATTAGCGATTTTCTATTTTCCGTTTTACTGTCAGTTTCAGTACGTTCTTTTTTTCGTTTTTGTGTATTTTTTGTGTGACGAAAAATGCATAGAAAATGTACAACTAAAAATTTGCAAATGTGCAAAAAACTGCTGAGGCTGATTGTAAGCAAAAAAAATACATTTTATAGGGATGTTCGAGAAAAGTAATAATAATAATAATAACATTTTGGATGTGAGAACAGCACAGTGATTTAATAATACGTTTTTTGAGATCGCAAAAAGTGCGTGCGAAAAACAAAAATAATCAAAACGACGAAGGAGAGAGACAAGAACAACAATAACACAAAAGCGCGGTGGGAGCGGCAGGCTGAAGAGCGCGCTGTTATTGCTGTAGAGCAGTGCACGGCACAAGACTGCAAAGTGGCGGCGCTACTCGGGATTAGTGCTGGTGCAGCGGCAGCGGCGGCGTCCATGTTCCACGGGCGGCAGCAGCAGCAGCACAACAACAACCACCAAAACAAAAACAGCAGCAACAATAACACAAATTATAATCAGCATATTTATAATATACACAACAACAACAATTCAAAGACCAGAAGATTGCAACAGCAGCAGCAACAACAACCGGCGGTTTGGTTGTGGTGTCGTCAATTGTGGCCTTAAGCATGTAGTAAGTACTTATCATATCATACATATGTATATATTTTCCAAAATTATTGCTAGTTCATTGATTAATCTCTTTGCATTTACCCTGTTTGTTGTTTTATCCATTCAGGTCGCACTTGGCAGACATTAAAAGCAAACGCGGGAGGTCTAAGTCTTAAGCACAATTCGAGAGCCGAGACAGAACTGAAACGGTTCAACGAAGACGCGAAACCAGATCAACTACACAAAGTAAACAAAAGCACACAAAAACACAACACCAATGAAAAATGTCACAAAGAGGTAAACGCGGTAATCAGCAGCAGCTGCAACCGCCGCAGCAGCCGCCGCAGCAGCAGCAGCGACAGGATGTTGAACCGCAACCGCCGCCCACGAAGCGACGCAAAGGTCGTCCGCCCAACGGTGCGCCAACAGCTGCTGCAGCAACAACGGCAACAGCAGCGACAACTGCAGCCACCGCAACAGCAGCAAATGCAGCATCATCCTCAAGTACAGCAGGAACAGGAACTGCGTCGGAGCAACATGAGCACAGTCCGCAGGCAAAGTCAGCAACAACGAAGCTGCCGGGCAAGGCTAAATCGGCCAGCAAATGTAAATCGCAGGGCAACAACAGCAATAGCAATAACAACACCAACAACAGCAACAATAGCGGCAGCAATAGCACGTGGCAAGCACGCTCCGTGGCCGATATTAAAATGTCGAGCATCTACAATCGCAGCTCAACAGAAGCGCCAGCTGAACTGTATCGGTAAGTATACTACTTTTACCTCAAGGATTAATCATCGTATCCATCATTGTATTCTATATTCTGTAATTTTAGCAAGGATCTCATTAGCGCAATGAAATTGCCAGACTCAGAGCCATTGGCCAACTACGAGTATCTGATTGTAACCGATCAATGGAAGCAGGAATGGGAAAAGGGTGTCCAGGTGCCCGTCAATCCCGATTCGCTGCCCGAGCCGTGTGTTTATGTGCTGTCAGAGCCAATTGTGTCGCCAGCGCATGACTTTAAACTGTGAGTACTCAACTCTTTCCAATTGCAATCTATTTTACTCGTATTTGCAATATATTTTAATTATTTTCAATGAATTTGTTATTGTAGTCCAAAAAATCGTTTCCTGCGCATCACCAAAGACGAACACTACTCGCCGGATCTGCATTGCTTGACGAATGTGGTCGCCCTGGCGGAGAACACATGTGCCTATGACATAGATCCAATCGATGAGGCCTGGCTGCGTCTCTACAATGGGGATCGCGCTCAATGCGGTGCATTTCTCATCAATGAAACGCAATTTGAGCGGGTCATCGAGGAGCTAGAGGTAAATAAAATGTTGCAATATGCCATAATTGAATTGATTGATTTGTAAATTTGAAAATGCAGGTGCGTTGTTGGGAGCAAATTCAGGTCATACTTAAGCAGGAGGAGGGATTGGGCATTGAGTTTGATGAGAATGTTATATGTGATGTTTGTCGATCGCCCGACTCTGAGGAGGCCAACGAAATGGTATTCTGTGATAATTGCAATATCTGCGTGCATCAGGCTTGTTACGGCATTACAGCGATTCCATCAGGTACATTGTTATGATATGGGTATATTAATATCCTTTTACTCATTTCAAATTTGAAAATATTACAGGTCAATGGCTTTGTCGTACATGCTCAATGGGTATTAAGCCGGATTGTGTGCTGTGTCCGAACAAAGGCGGCGCTATGAAGTCGAATAAATCGGGCAAACATTGGGCGCATGTATCATGCGCACTCTGGATACCGGAAGTGAGCATTGGCTGTGTTGATCGCATGGAGCCGATTACAAAAATCTCAAGCATTCCCCAAAGTCGCTGGTCATTGATTTGTGTTCTGTGTCGGGAGCGCGTGGGCAGCTGTATACAGTGCTCGGTGAAGACCTGTAAGACTGCCTATCATGTGACCTGTGCCTTTCAGCATGGGCTCGAGATGCGTGCCATCATCGAGGAGGGCAATGCCGAGGATGGTGTCAAATTGCGTTCCTATTGCCAAAAGCATAGCATGAGCAAGGGCAAAAAGGAGGGTGCAAGTGCCAGCAGTCATCATCATCATCATACATCCGCCGCCAGTAGCATGCAAAAGAATAATAAATTTGCCAGCACTGGCGTTGCTGCTGGCGATGGCAGCAATACGCCCGGCGGTGGCAAAGGTGAGGATCATCGCAGACGCAAGAATCATCATCGCAAAAACGACATGACCTCCGAGGAGCGTAATCAAGCGAGAGCGCAGCGCTTACAGGTATGAATTGTATAGAGTCTGCAGTTAATATTTGTCATACTGAACAACTTCTTGATTCAACTTTTGTTGCAGGAGGTGGAGGCGGAGTTTGATAAGCATGTGAATATCAATGACATTAGCTGCCATTTGTTTGACGTCGACGAGGATGCGATCGTGGCCATTTACAACTATTGGAAACTGAAGCGAAAGTCTCGACACAATCGTGAACTCATACCACCCAAGTCCGAGGATGTGGAGATGCTGGCACGCAAGCAGGAGCAACAGGATCTTGAGAATCATAAACTGGTCGTGCATTTGCGTCAGGATCTGGAGCGTGTGCGTAATCTGTGCTATATGGTCAGTAGACGTGAAAAGCTTTCGCGTTCGTTGTTCAAGCTGCGCGAACAAGTCTTCTACAAGCAGTTGGGTGTGCTCGATGAGGCTGTGCAGCAGCAGCAGGCGGCAGAGAGCAGCGCCAGTGGCAGCGGTAGCGGCAGCGGTAATAAGCAGCAACAGCTGCAACGTCCCGCATTGGATACGGATGCCATTATTTATGCGAATGATGGGCCAACGCTATATGATCGATTCTATAGCTCGACGGATCAGCATACTGTGCCGGCGCAGTACCAGAGCTTACAATATATACTGGAGCAGCTGATGGGCAAGGTGCAGGCACGTGGACGCGCCTCACAGTCGCCCACCAAACGCAAACAGGCGGCGATCAAGAGTTCGCCCAAAAAGAAACTCAACAATGGTGCAATAACAACAACAACAACGACAAATACAACTACGACAACGCCATCAACGGCAACGGGAACGGCAACAGCAACAGCAACAACACCAGTTGCAGCTGCTACAACGTCAGCCAATACAATGGCCAACAAGGCCAACAAGCCACGCGGCTCGCCAAGGGCGCCAGCAACGGCGTCCACGGCGATGCCGTGTGCGGGGAGGCGTGCCTCAAAGAGCGGGACGACAACGGCGGCGACGTCGAGTCATCATAAACCACACAAATCAAATGCAACGGCTGGCGGAACGTCCGCCGTTACGTCAAGCGGCAGTTCATCATCGGGTGATTCCAGCTCGGCGCATGATAGCAGCAGCAGTAGCGCCAGCAGCAGTTCTTCCTCCGATTCCGGCAGTGCCAGCGGGTCGGCCAGCGACTCCGGCAGCGATAGCAACAGCAACCGTAGCTACAACCACAACAAGGGCAGTCAGGCAGCCACAACAGGCAGCGGCGGCAAGGTCAGAAAGCAATCGTATGCGAGAAGCGTTGAGCAGCGACAAAAGCAACGGCAACGGCGTCAAAGTGAAGCAGCTGCGGGTGCGTCTGCGGCGTCTGGCGATGCCCGCACCAGCTGCAGTTCCTCCAGCGACGAAGACGATGAACGGCGCGAGCGGAATCGTGAACGGGAACGTGAACGGGAGAGGGAAAGGGAGCGAGAGCGTGGCAAGCAGCGCGTTAATAAGTCAGCAGTACCTGCTAAATCGCAAGCATCTAAGTCAAAGCACAGCACAACAACCGCAACAGCAGCAGCAGCAACATCAACTGGTGCGGCGGCTCGTCGAAAGCTTTCCAGCAATGGAACAACTGCAGCAGCAGCAACAGCTGCAGCAGCGTCCACGACGACTCGCGGCCTTGCTCAAATGGACAAGGAAATGCAACAGCAAGATCCAGGCAGTTTGTCCAGCGATGAAAGTGAGGAGTTGCTGCCGCTAAAGCCGGCCGAGATGAGGCGCCATCTAACCACTGGCAACACATCGTCGAGCACAGTAAACGCAGGGTCAACAATGGCAACGGCAAATGCAAATCGCAAGCTGGGACATCACATCTATTCCGATTCGGATAGCTCGTCAACGTCTGTCCACGAGCCCGAACCGGAGGAGGAGCATGCGGCTGCCGAGAGTAATGTGAGCGATTCACAGAATCAGCAAACGATACGTACCAAGGCGGCCATGAAAGAGTTTGTTCCAGGCACAACAGCTGCCACATTGGCGACGGGTACCGCAACAGCGACAGCAACAACCACAACGACAACAACCAAATCCAAAGGCAATAGCAAAGCGAATAGCAGTAAGAGCAATGCCACAACGTTTCCAGCGGTCGATCTGCTGGTGGTGCCACAGCGACAAGCAGCCAAAAAGGCATCCGAAAACATGCGCATATCGACGAATCTCGCGACATCACTGCTGCCCGATGCCTCCGATCGTTTGCGTGATCCGGAGCAGAGCAGCAGTGCTAGCGCAAGTGCGGGTAATAGCAGTGCCAAGAGTAAAACGAAAGACTCGAGCTACCGGAACACTGAGGTGGACAAAGCACGACCAAAGGAGCTGCAGAAATCGTCGGGCAAAACGGCTGGTGAAACAACAGCGGAGCGTGGCAAACGCGGAAGACCGCCAAAGGTGCAAAAGGACAAGGAGAAGGAAAAGGAAAAGGAGAAGGAAAAAGAGAAGGAAAAAGAAAAGGAGAAAGACAAGGATAAGGAGAAGGAAAAGGAGAAAGACAAGGAGAAGGTTGCCAACTCCAGTTCCAGCACAACAACAACAACAGCTACATCTGCGCCTGCTCCCAAGAACAATGAAGTGGCCAAGCTGCAAAACTTTGCCGTTTCCTATGTGCCGCAGCGACAGGCAGCCAAGAAGGCAGCCGAGCAGCTGAAGAACAGCGGGGCAGCCTTGGCCAAGGTTGCCCAGGAGTCGAGCACAGCGAATGAGCTAAGCGAAAAGGATGTTGCGCCCTCAACAGCAACGACACCAGCCACGCCCACAACAACAGCAACGCCAGCAACGGCGACAACTCTGTCAAGCAAAACGTCAGCAAGCAAACAGCAGACAACAACGACGCCTGTGCGACGAGCCTCCAACCTGAAGGAGCAGCCGCGTCGACGCTCCAAGGAGGAGGCGCCGACGCCTGTCAAGCGACGCATTGCGGCTCCGAACTTGTCGAGCTCTAGTTCGGGTGACAGCGACAGCAGCAGCAATTCCTCCAGCAGCAACAGTGACAGTTCTAGCAGCGGCAGTGGCAGCGGTACGGACTCGGATAGCGATAGCGATGCTCTGGAGAAGCGCAAGTCGACACCAGCAACAGCTTCGTCAGTGGCAGCGCCAACGCCGGCAGCAGCAGCAGCAGCCACGCCCACAGCGACGTCCACGATGTCAGCGACAACCTCAACCTCAACCTCAGCAGTGCCAAAGCGTTCACCGCGCAAATCGCTGGACAAGCCGCCACCAGTGGCGCCTCTGGCTGGTCGCACTCGTCAGAATTCCACAACCAAATCGCCAAAGAGAACACCGCAAAAACAGGCGCCGGAGACGTCGCCACATGTGCCTGTCACACCCAAGTCAACGGCTTCGCAACGCCGCAAATCTTCGCTCGACGATGCGGCCAAGCAAACGACGCCAACAACAACAACACCATCAGCGCCAGAGACAACAAAGCGTGCCACACGGAATTCCAAGTCTCGACCACCGTCGCCAACACCTCCGACACCAGTTGTCGCCGTCAATGCCAAGGTCAGTCCCGAGAAACCAGCGGCGGCGGCGGTGACGACAGCATCGAGACGCAAGTCTCGGGCTGAATCGCCGAAAAAGACGCCACCGAATCTGGAGCATGAGATAGCGCAACGCAAGGCGGCGACGGGACGAACGACGAGTGCGCTGGACAAGCTGCTCGATAAGAAGCAGCAGCAGTTGAACAATGCCACGCCCACGCCGACACCAACGCCAACATCGACGCCCACGCCGCCACCCAAGCTGCGTGCTCCAACTCCCATTCAAGTGCCAGAGCTGCCAGCAGTCGAGGTGCCCGAAGTGCCAAACGAAAGGGAACGGGATCGAGAACGGGAACGAGAGCAGGAACAACAACGATTGCCAGCGGAAGCCGAGGCTGGTGAACAGCCCATGGACATTGACGAGGAACTGACAACGGCACCGACTCACACCCAGCTATCGGCGAGTGCCAGCAAATTGGCTGAACTCTCAGCGGACATTGACGAGCGGCCGCCGGCAGCGCCGTTGCCTGCCTCGCCCACACCCACGCCCTCCAACGATGAGCTGTCCGATGACGCGGGCAGCGATCACAGCGATCGACGTCGCGGCAATCGCTGGCGTTCACGACGCCGTCGACGACGCGCCACACGGGATGAGGACGACGACGATGAGGAGGAGCAGCATACACATCATACGCAGCATCTGTTGAACGAAATGGAAATGGTGCGTGAGCTGGAGGAGGAGCGCAAGAACGAGTTGCTGGCGAATGCCAGCAAATACTCGGCATCGACATCATCGCCTGCGGTCACAGTGATTCCTCCCGAGCCGCCAGAGATCATTGAGCTGGACTCGAACTCCAATTCAGGCGAACAGCAGCAGCAGCAGCAACAGGCGCAGCAGCAACAACAGCAACAACAATCGCATCAACAGCAGTTGCAGCAACAGCAACAACAACAGCAGCTGCCACCAACCACACCGTTGCAAGTGGCAGCGCCGCCTGCCGAACAAATGCCATTGCCTTGCAGCGCCTTGGAGCTGGATGCAGGGCATCAGCCAATTGTGGACACCATACTGGAGATGGAGGATAGCAAGTATGGCAACAATTTCACCTCGAATCTGTCCAGTGTGGCGAGTGTGCTGAATCCACCCAACTCGGGCCCGCTTACCACACTCATCGGTGGTGGCAGCAACAACAACAGCAGCAGCAAGCAAATCTCCGAGGAGGACAGTGCACAGGCAACGCGTAATCTGCTCGAGAAGCTTCGCAAAACGAAGCGCAAAGCGGCGCTGGATGAGTGCAAGGATTCGCTTGATCTGCTGCCGCCAACACCTGCCATTCCCTCAGTCTTTCCATTCCATAATGCTGCTGATCCTGAGGATCTGATACATGCGCAAAAGGAGCTACAGCAACAACAGCAGCAACAACAACAGCAGCAACAGCAACAAAGTTGTCTCTTTAGCAGTTCGGCGCCTAACTCGGTGGCCAGCCAGATGACCATCAAGGACTCACCGATGACGGCGAATAGCGGCGGCAGCTATGCCAACAGCTTGGCCAATACGCCCACGCATGCCACGCCCACCACAAATGCAAGCAACAACAATCTAGGCTACAGCAACGTCGTCAACTATCAGGCAACGCAGGCGGCGCTCAGTTGCTACCTAGACAAGGCCTCACCACATCAGCAACAGCAGCAACAGCAACAACAAATGCACCTCAAGCCAACGGCGAGCAATGGCAACAATCAAAGTTCGGCAGCAGCAGCTGCTGGGGCAGCAACAACAACGCCAACGCCCGACTTTGTAGACTTGGCAGCGGCAGCTGTGAAGAATAGCCTGAGCGCTTATGGAGCAGGAGCAGCATCGACAATGCCCACGCAAACATCGTCGACTGGCAATCAGTTGACGGGCAGCGGCAACAACAACAAGCTGAGCGACTACGATGAGAACACACGCATGCAGTCGCCATTTGGACGCATGCAACGCTGGAATGAGAATGATTTGATAGCCGCACGACGCAGTTCATCGCCCAGCTCGGTGTCCGAATCAAATGATCAGCCGCCCAGCCAATTGGCGCAGCAGCTGGACAAGAGTTTCTTCAACAGCTATGCGGCGGCAGCGGTGAGTGCAG
The DNA here is from genome assembly GCA_019972355.1 of Drosophila kohkoa. NCBI lineage: Eukaryota > Metazoa > Arthropoda > Insecta > Diptera > Drosophilidae > Drosophila > Drosophila kohkoa. Next base: position 1,575,139 of record BJEL01000078.1, read on the forward strand.
CCAGCGGCGGCACAGCGGCAGCAGCAGTTGCTGCCGCAGCTGCAGCGGCGGCTGCTGGCGGTGTGAGTGCCAACAACAATAACAACAACAACAGCGGCAGCAACAGCGCCTATGGCAGTCACACACCGTTGGTGAACGGCATCGATGCCATGTCCATGTACAATAACACGCCTCAGCAGCAACAGCAACAGACGACGCCGACGCATGCGCAACGCACGCCGAACAGTCAATACAACGGCGGCATCTATCCACAGTTGGCGGCCATGATGCAACAGCAGCAGCAGGGCACACCCACAGAGGCGGGTAACCAACAGGGAATGTATGGCAACAGCGGGACACCGCAGCAACCAACGACGCCGTATGTGGGTACGCCGTATACGACGCCCAACATGACGCTAACCACAACACCGAATCATCAGTATCAGCTGCAATCGCCAGTCGATGGCAATATGCCGCCATATCCGGGCACGTTGCTCAGCAGTTGTGCCGAGCAGCAGATGCCACCGATGATGCCACCCACGCCCCCCGTGCAGGCGGTGCCACTGGAGCCGGTCTCAGTGCCGGTAACGGTGCCGGTGAATGTGCCAGTGCCTGTTGCAGTGCCGCTTCCTGTGTCCGTGCCCGTCCCAGTATCAGTGCCTGTGTCCGTGGCTGTGCCCAAGGATGGTGTGTCGCCCAGCAAGCGCAGCAGCTCCAAACAGCAGAAGCAACAACAGCAGCAGCAGCAACAACAACAGCTGCAGCAGCAACAGCAGCAGCACAAATCACCACAACTGCCGCAGGGCAAATCACCAGGCAAATCACCGCGACAGCCAACGGCATTGCATCCACCGCCGACACCAACACCACCGATGCCCTCGCCTGTTGCCAATGCAGCGCCTGCCAAATACGATCCACTGACGCACACACTGACGGGGAAACTGCGACAACGGGCGCCGCGTGGAAGTGGCGCAGCAGCGGGAAGCCGGGGACGCGGACGTGGACGAGGTCGTGGCCGTGGTGGGGCGGCGAGCAATGCCATATTGCCGTTGCCGCCACCGATGGCGGATTACGGCAGCAACACGCACATTGTTAACAATCTGGTGGGCACGCCTTTCGAGTTCAACAACTACGATGATGAGTTGGCCGGTCCTGGTGTGGAGAATCTGCAATCGTTGCGCGATCGTCGTCGCAGCTTCGAGCTGCGTGCCACGCCCAACTCCGCAGGTGCCGCTGGACCGCCCACCACAAGCTATGCCAGTTGCAAGCTGCGTGGCCAAAACAAGTCGCAAGCGACAGGAGGAACTGCGGCCAGCAATCCGTTGATGCATGAGATTGTGCAGCCTGTGTTGCCGGGTCCCGTCGATATGCGCACCTATAATCTGGGCTTTGAGGCGCCGCACAGCACCGCCTCCCAGGAGGCGTATCAGAACAATTTGTTGGGCGCCTTTGACTCTGGAACAGCGGATCAAACGCTTAGCGAATTCGATGAGGAGGATGAGCGACAGTTTCAGTCGGCATTGCGTGCCACGGGAACGGGCAGCAGCAGCAACAACACCAGCAGCAACACTAACAACAACAGTGGCAACAGCAGCAACACATCGCCCAACAAGCTGCCGACAACAGCGGCAACAACAGTTGCAGCAGCAGCTGCGGCTGTCGCGGCCACAGCAGCCGGAGTGGGAGTCGGAGCAGTGCCTGGAGTTGGAGCAGTCGGTGCACAGCCAGCGGCGAGCAGTTTGCTCAACAGCGCATTGCACTCGACGGAGGCGAATCAATCGGCGCCAAGCGTAGCGAGCAACACACTCGTCTCAGAGCTGGTGCCCACGATGGAGGCCTCGATGGAGGCCACCTCGGAGGAGGTGTCCATAGACTCGGACACAACGACGCTGACGACGAAGGCTTCGTTGTCGGATGCACGCAATCAACTCAAGCTGAAGATTAAGGGACCACTCGCCTATCCGGATCTGCACTACAGCACGGTGACGAACAGCAGCATGTCCAGTAGTTCATTGGTGCAGGCGAATGCAGTGCAGACAACGGTGACCGCACAGCTCACGGCAACGGTGGCCAGCACCTCGTCCTCGTCGATGACGGTGAGCGGCAATTCGAGGCGTATGCGCAAGAAGGAGCTGCTCAGCTTGTACGTGGTGCAGAAGGATACGCTGAATGATGACAGCTCTTGTGGTTTGCCAGCTGCATCCGATAGTTTGCCCCTGGAGAATATGCGCAAGTCGGATGCCAGCGAACTGGACGATGAACAGTTGACGGGCGGCAGTTCGAAGCGCTTCAAGAAGAACTCGAGCAGTCGCGAGCTGCGTGCCTTGGATGCCAATGCGGGTCTGGAGGAGCAACTGTTGCCGGCGGGTGCTGGCGGCGGGGGCAACGATGGACGGCGACGCAGCGCCTGCAGTTCGGGCAGCACGGACAATGGCAAGACAGGTGCAGCGAGTAGTGCGGGTAAGCGACGGGGGCGCAGCAAAACGCTGGAGAGCAGCGAGGATGACCATCAGGCGCCCAAGCTGAAGATCAAGATACGCGGACTGCCGGCGGCGAGCGGGGAAACGAATGCCGGTGTTGGCCTCAATTCGGAGAGCAGCAAGTACAGCAGCTACGAGATGACGCGACGGGCGTGTCCGCCGAAAAAACGTTTGACCAGCAACTATAGCACACCAACGCTGGAGGAGATCAAGCGTGACTCGATGAACTATCGCAAGAAGGTCATGCAGGATTTCGACAAGGGTGAGGATAACAACAAGCGTGAGTTGGCCGGCGACAATGAGACTCTGCTGGTCAAGCCGAAGAAGGATAAGAAGGACAAGCCGAAGAAGGACAAGAAGGAGAAGAAGCGTCATAAGCAGCAGCAGCAGCTCATACTTAACAGCAACAGCAGCACTACCAACACCACAACAATGACCACAACGCTGATTGAGAACACGGCCAGCGATTCACCGGGTGAGAAACCAAAGCTGATATTGCGCATCAATAAGCGGAAAACGGAGACAACGACCACCACAATGATGACCATCAGCAGCAGTGGCGCAGCGCAAGAACAGCCGCAAATGGAGGCGCCGTTGCGCTTGAAGATCGCTCGAGTCTCGGCCGGTGGTGTCTATGCGATTGGTGCCAAATCGGAGACAAGCAAAGAGCCAACTCCCACCTCGGTGGCAACAACAGCATCGCCGGCAGCGGCATCGGAACTTCCCCTACTGCCACTAGTAGGTGCATCGCCGTCGTCGGGCATGATGATGCCGAACAGCTTCACGCCGCACTCGCAGAATGCGAACGCATCGCCGGCGCTGCTGGGCAAGGACACGAGCACACCGTCGCCTCCCTGCCTCGTGATTGATTCCAGCAAGAGTGCGGATGTCCATGACTCGACGTCGCTGCCGGAGAGCGGGGCAAGTGCATCGGTTGGCAGTGGGCTCGTTGGGGTCGGTGGTGGAGTTGTTGGCGTTGGGCCTACGACGCCGTTGTGCGTGAATGTGGGTAACTATGATAATAGCAACAATTCACTGCCATCGGCCAGCGGATCGGGATCAAGCAATTCGTGCAACAGCAACTCGAACAACAATAACAGCAGCAACAGCAACAACAATAATAACAACAACAATAACAGCAACAGCGGCAGCGGCAACGGAACAACAGGCGGTTTACTTCCATTGAAAAAAGACTGTGAGGTTAGATGATAATCATATGTAAAGCAAGCGATCGAGCGAGCGACCAATCGATAATTATCGATCGATCGATTACTTCCAAACAGCAACAAGTGTCCTAAGTTACCCCTAAACACAAAACAACAAAAACACACCACCACACTCTCTTTCAGCACCACCTTAACCTCGACCTCAACCTCAACCTCGAACTCTACTTCCGCATCCCTCATCTTTCTCTTTTAAATGTTTGTACAGCACACTCGAACAGTTCCCTATACCTATAATACTATCTTGTACAGTTAGTTTGTAAGTCCTACCATCTACCACAATCCTGCAATCACTTCCCTTCTTTAAGTACTATCTATCTCTCTATACATATATATAACTCTCGTCCCGTGTTTGTAAGGTTTGTTTTACACAGCTACACCGAGATATTATTTCAAACGTATTTATATAAATGATAAAATGATAACGATAAAAATGCCTCACAACACACTACAGAATATAACCTACAAACAAAACAAATTACTAATTGCATAATTGTACATTTTAATTAAAGCGAATTTTATATATATACCTATATATGCATATACATATATATATATATGAGAATATATTTAAACTAGTTTAGAATATGTAAAATACTGTATTAAAGTTATATTTTCGCATTATGTTTATGTTTAGCCTAAATATCAGAAACGAAACGAAACAAAACCATAAATATAATGCTCGGTTATAGAACGGATCATGATGTCGGGTCGGGATCATGAGACGTTAGCCTGCTAGTTAACCCACTTCCATAAAAATACCTACTCATATATAAAGAAAAGCAAGTAAAATCGTAAACAAATCTATATAAACATATATTATATATATAAATACACATATATATATATATATAAATATATATGTATATATTTTAATTATTTATTAATACCTATTTAAAAATGACACAACAATGAGAAATGCATAAAATAATCATAAAACACAACATTAGCAAAAGAATTTGTTAAAAAATGAGATGAGAAAAAAAACACAAAAAAAAGAAGAGAAAACTTAAGCGCAGTTGTAGCCTTTAGTCATTAATTGTAGTTCTTAGCGAAAATCAAAGTCGGCTGCCCCGGATAACGATGATAGGAGAACGGATGGGGCACTTGCCGCAACTAAGTGCATATATAAAAGCAACCAGCAACATATACCTAGACCTAAACCACAAACAAATCGAAACAAAACCAACAACAACAAAACAACAAATTTGAAGTGTTTGTATTTTTAGAGTATAAGTCAAATTGTGTCGAGAAACTCCAAAAGTTACAGCAACAAATTAGTTTTCCGTTTTTAAATTCTTATTTTTTTATATAGTTAATTTCATTCTGTTTATCGTTTTCTCTTTATTTTTTTTTGTAGCATTTTAGCAATAGCAAAAAGAAATACAAGTAAAAAAACAACAAAGACGCCTTTTGTCTAGGCCAAGTCAAAAAACACACACAATATAAATATTTGTGTATATGTTTATATATGGTTAGGCATATGTTCGATCTGATCGAGCATTCCAACTCGAGGATTCTCTTTTATTATATATAAAAACAAAAACAATGTAATGTAATTCTTTTCAAAACAGTATCGATCACAAAGAACTTGATTATGTTTAACTATATATAAATATATATCCATGTATGTATATACAAATTTTAATTTAACGCAAAGTTACACGACAAACTATTATGCATAACAGGAAAAAAACGAAACAAAAAAAGAAAAAAAAAACAAAGTAATCTACACATACAAAAATATTTATTCCAACATATTCAGAAATTGTAATCTTAGATCTATTGAAATGGTAAATTGGAAAATTTACGATGATAATTGTGTAATTGTAAATAATTGTGTGTATGGGAGAAAATGTTTTTTATTATTACGTTCGTTCTAATCTAATTATTAATTAATTCTGATTATTAATTTTAAATTGTAGTTTTAGCAAAAATTTAAATAAAAACAAAAAGCCTTATTTAAAAAAAAAAAAAAAACAAAATCGACAACAAGAATATAAAAAAAGAAGGAATCAAATACTCTACACAGTTGCACAACCATTTACTTTTCATCATTCAGGTTATAAATAACTATAATTATATAAATAAATACCAAGAGAAATCCACTTTTGAAGCCACACAAGAGTCAATCGGATGGAATCAATAATAATACAAAAAAATACCAACAACAAAATCTGTCAATTAAACAATGCATTAAATTGATTCACGTTGTGGTTGACATTGAAATTTGAAGTTTTGACACTGAACAGTTCGAAAGAATAACTAACTAACTCGTAATAATATATAAATGGATGTAAGGACTAAATATTTTTGGTGCCGTTTTGTACAAATGAAGCAATATTCTGAACTTGTTACTACGCATTGAAGAACAAACTATAGTTTAGTCGATAAGTCGACCAAATTGTGGTACTTATTTTGTTTTGGGTTAATGAACACACACTTTTTAGGACAGCCAGACCAACTTCTAGTTGAATAAAACACGTAATACTATATATACATAAATATATATATATATATATATATTTATAAATTAAGTGAAGAAATATTTCAGCCAATCGTTTTGCAGAGTTTAAATAATTGGGATAAGTCGAGAAACCTCTAATAATATGCCTAAATAACGTATAAAATGAAGGAAATACAGAATAAATTCATTAAGGAGAAACACATCAAGTATAGATTTCTAAGCAAATAGGCAAACAATAAGTATTACTAATGAAATTATTATTATTATTATTATTGCATTATTATATTATTATTATTATGATATATGATTAAGTGTTGAACAGGTGGCAACAGTTAGAGATTAAGCAAGTAGGGCTACATAGGGAAATATACAGAAAAGCATATTAGAATTAGAGTTAGAATGTAGAAATTGCAGGCATACGAAAAAGGAGGGGAAAGTAAGTGTTATTTGAACCACAGAAGAACAACAACAATCTAAGCACATGCCTAGTAAATCCAAATATATATATATACATTATGTAAGATACGTATATAACAACATTTTATGTATGTTAAATAATTATGAACATCATGATTTCTACACTTGCAAAAACACAAAAAAAAAAAAAAAACAAAAAAACAAAAACTTAAGTAAAAATTCAAAATATGTATAAATAATGCTGTAAAAATCAAGAAACCAACCAACTAGTAAAGCTAAGTTGTATTATAAATATGAAAATATAGAAGAAATTATACATAAATTATTAAAAAAAGTCAAAAGGTCTTTTACTTACGGAAAAAATTCCCTCCCAAAAAAGAAAACACATATCTGTTCAGAGTTTTATATATAGTAATATATATATTTTTGTTTACATATATTTTCGTCTTCATATATATAGATTTGTTTTACACATCTTAGAATTGGGCTTTTCTTTTTTCAATAATAAGTAAGTAATACTAGAATATTTGCGTGTGGAATTGAAGGTATTGAGCCTTACATTTCGATAACTAAAAAGATTCTACAACCAGATGAAAGATCTTGACTAATTTGTTGGATCGTTGGATACGTATATATTTGGCCGCACAAAAAGTCGCGAAGATATAGTGTATATATAGCTTGTGTGGTACAACTGATTGATATTAGTTTCTAGTTCTTCCGATAGATAATCATCTGGTTTGTGCATATATTTGTTTATATAGTAAATGTATTGTTTTTTTGTTTATCGGAAATTGCTATTTAAAGTCACATTGTGTATTTGTTTTCTGTGTGTGTTTTCAATTTGGGATTATAGCGCATTTCTATAAATTACACTTAAATTGTCTAATCGCTGTGTGTCCTGTGTGCTGCTTTACGAACCGAAATGAACTATTTACATGCTTAAAGATTGCAAATTTTTTGGAATTTCACTTGGAAAATTATTGTATTAGTTAGACTTTGTGTTTTTGTTTTTGTATGTGAGCTTAGATTTTTCATTTGTTGTTTTTTGCTTTTGTTGACGAAGACCAAACATTTGTGGAGATTCTCTTTTTTTTTTTTTATTAATAATCACACAAAAAATATATATCATATTGTATTGTAATAATGTGTGGTTGCTTGCTTTTTGTTTTTCTTTAAATTTTAAAGCATTAAACTTTCTTTTTGTTTTGTTTCTACTCAATGTAGATGTCCTCGATGGGATAAGCGGTTTCAATAAATTTCTGATAGAATCGTTGAAAGGCGCGTCTGTTGGATAAAGTAAAAATAAAAATGAATATCATCTTTCATATAGGGGTGGCATATCAAGTTGAAACTCACCCCACAGCCTCGGCAACGGGTCGTGTCGACTCAGAGCCCTTGAAGACGTGACAGGCGAAGCGCTGCACTGTCGGATGCTTGGTGATGAAGCCAATGAAGCGATGATCCCGTGGATGAAAAGCGCAAAACGAGACATTCTTCAGCGAGTAGAAGTAATCGATGCAGGGTTTCTTCTCCTTTTTGTTCTGTTTAGCAAGACAATTAATGAGTTATGGCTAGTAAAGTATGCAACATTCTCTCTTGACTTACATTTGGTGCCGAGCGATCGACCATGCGCAATCCTTGATCGGATACCTCCAAAATGCACGTTTGTCCCGTTGGCGAATTCCCATATTCGCCGACAATTTTGCGCACCGCCTGACAGACGACGCCGGTGCCCTTGTGTGCCAGCGTCTCCACGGAACCCAGATAACCGAGCAGGTAGCGCTCCTTCTTCACCAGCTGAACCGTCGGATCAAACTCATTGTAATCCAAATCAACGGCATAGGCCGAGGGAAAGATCCCTTGACGTCCGGTGCGCAAATTGACTCCCTCGCACCACAAATCCTCGGCCTCCTTTTGCACATAGATGGCATCGCCAATCTCTAGCTCAATTTCATCATGATGCCTGGGTACAAACTTGTGCAGTCCCCGATGTGTGGCCTCCAGCATCTCCAGCTGCCCGAAGGGTACACCACCAAACGGTGGCGGGAATGGAGATTGGGACACCGGGGATGTGATCTGTGGCGACATGCTCTTGAAATCGTTGGGCGAATGCGCAGTGCTGTGGCCGCTGTCCACATCGCCCAGGCTCTGCAAACGCTCCGAATCCGGACTGGAGTCCTCGTCCAGCAGATAGCCACACTTGAGCGACAAGAACGAGCGCTGCTGATTAGAGCGTGGCGGAGCTCCTCCAGTTGCTGTGGCGCCGCCAATGCGAAACTCATCCGCCAGCGTGCAGGGCGTTTGTCCAGCGGCACCTAGAATATGTAGAATGGAAGCTGCAACGAACCCATGAGTAGATTAGCTTCAACTACGTGGGAAGGCGGGAGACAGGACGTTTTTGTGGACACATGCTTGGGTTGTAGGCGGAATGTATAAGAACTCCACTTACATTTCTTATTTTTGGGTATCTCGGGCAGCTTGCGACGACGTCGTGTGGCCGCTGCAGCTGTGGGTGTCAACAGCTCTGTGGTGGCGCCAATGGTCACGGGTCCGGGGCCAGTTGTCATGCCATTGATGCCAATGAAGCCGCCAATGGCATCCTGATGATTCAGCGGATGATGGCGATGCGAGTTGAATGAATCATTCGTATCAAGCGAACCATCCGAGGAGAGTGTCACCTTCAGCCCATCGCCGAGCTCATCGTCCTCGACTTGACGCTGTAGTTTCGCCTCCTCTTCCTGATCGGATCCATCGCTTTTCGAGGAGTGCGAATCATCCAGGTCATCGTTGGGTATGAGACTGTGTGTGTGTGTTTATGAAATCGAAATCAATTAGCGATGAACAGTAAAAACAAGAGTTTAAATTTTGAATGACAAACACGTGTCGCAATTGATTTTTCACTGCGGTTTCGACGACACTAATTGGGTGGGATTTGAAGTGAAGTGTGTGTACTTACGAGTAAAATGCATGTGTGTTTTTCTTTTTGCCAAATGGGCTGCTGCTGACTGCATGTGGCTCAAATATGGGCCTATGGAATTCCTCAAATTCGCTGTCGGCCATTTCGATGGCCCAGCACAGCTGCCACGCCTATTTGTGGAGCTACAGCTACGCCTACGTCTACGTTTGCTAACTGCAATTAGTTGTTCACTTTCTGAATTTTCACTTGCAAATCGCACACAACATTGCCACACACAAAATCATTCAGCCCAGAGATACTTTTTTTCACTTTACAAAATCAATAATTTCCTTGGCGTTGTGTCTTCGTACTTCAGCCCAGTTTGACGTCCACTTGACTGTTAATGTTCCACGCTCTGCTCTGTGTGGTTGGGATATTTTTCTTCATCGTCAGGAAGCTTGCTCTCTCAATTTCACTCTCTCTGCGCTCCCTTTGCCACACGCTCCACACCACTTACTCTCTCTCTCTCTCGCTCTCTTCGCGCTTTTGCCGTTTTGCGTAACTTGCAACTTGTTTTTGTTTACAACTAAATAACGCTTTGTGAGTTCGCAACTGGTCCGCCTCCCTTGGGGGTTGTCATCTTTCAATCATGCGCACATCCGTTCTCTGGCTTTTGCCTTTTGCTTTTAGGGGGTGGCTTTGTGTTGCATTGCTCTTGTGCGCTTGCAACACAAGCTGCGACTGCCAGCCGTGCCTCAGGGGCATCGAAAGCGCATTTGCATTTGAATTTTGGCGCCATACCAGAAATAAAAATGAACACAAATTAAATAAATTAATAAAAGGAAATATAACTTGAATCAAAGAAATTAAAATTAAATAAAAGTAAATAATTCCAACTATGAATAACAAAAAATAGAGGTAGACCAATAAATAATACAAAAAAAATAATAAAATTACCACATAAATTATTATAATTATAAAATAAATTAAATTAAATATAAATATGTCACAACATCTTAAAATACTATATTTATATTTAACAAAGTTCTAAGTATACACAAAGAAAAATGAAATGAACAATTTGTAATTTTTATACTACGGGTCTGAGTTGCTTCGTCTGACTCAGTACTCTATTGTATATTTAAAATGCAGTACTTTATTAATATACCATATAGCCATTGGTATTTTAGTATTTATGTGGTATATTATTTGGCTTTCATTAAAAATAGGTAGCGGATATCTTACAGTCGAGTTATTTTGTATTTGTTTTAAGAACTTGATAAGAAAGTCGACTTTAAAAATAATATTGTATTTAGAAATACTTTATTCTCTATCCTAATATTAAAAAAAGTAATAATAAATAAAAGAAAATAGTTAATATTTTTAAAACAAAAAAAAAGTATTTAATTTAAGGGCTTTTGCTTACAGACAATTCAAATAGAAGATCTGCACTTCGCATTATTTAGAAATTATTTTATTTTAGAAATTACATATATACATACTACAATTTTACAGTATATTACTTACTATATGGGCTTTTACTTTCTTATTTAATGAGATGATACATTTTCCAATTGCAAAATGTTCAAAATACTTTAAAAGTATTTAAAATCTTCAACTGGATTTTGGGTAATCACTTGCATAGAATATTATACTATACATGTACTTCCCCCTCTCCGTATTGCCCGCTTACACTGCTGCTGCCTTGTGAATTAGTTGACTTAACTTAATTATACCGAAATCAACAGAAATCACAAACGCCATTCATCGTTGGTTTCCGTTTTCTCCGCCCCCAACTGCTGAAACTTGAAAGATATGACCCCGCCTCTCTAAACGAGCGAGTGGCAAGCAGACATTAAGCTTGTCTGTCTGTCTTTAACACAATCAGTTGGATCGACTGACTGTAAGCAACCAGTTGCAATAAATCTATCAACGAGTGTGTATAAATGGAATGTTGCTCACAGTTTCGCAACAGCAATCACTTTGAATGTCTGTCCAAGTTCATGGCGCAGGACTAAGGATACGCTGTGTAGCCCATTACGTTTATCACATCCACCCACACATAAGTACACACACTAAAGTGCTGTGCGAGTGTGAATGTGTGTGTGTTTGTGTGTTTAGTTTTCCTAAGTAGCTTCACCCGCATATTTTAATAGCTAGCTCACAGTTTGTCTTGCTGTGGTTGTTGTCCCTCGTCGATTGTTTGCTTTTCTCTAAGCGCAAGCAAAGGACTCGAAAAACCAAAAGAAACTGAAAACAGACAAACCGCAAAAAGAAATTGACATTTATCTATTATTGACTCTGTTTGGCTTTGGGCTAGGCTCCACGCTGCTTCTGTGATGTCGTTGCTGCTCTGCCTTGGCCAACATCTTTCAGAGCGCATTGTCAAGGCGAAAGAAAAAGCATCAAGTGGTTGTCCCAGTCATGCGGCACATACCGTGAAGTTGACTAACTGACGAGCTTCAAATTGAATGCGTTGGATTGGAAACAAGAAGCTACTAAAATGGATGGTTGCTTTTGTGTGGGATTAAGCTTAAATGTATCGGAAGAAAAGTTTCTTTTACTATGAATATTCTTCTTGAAGAAAACTAGCAGCCCTAATTAGAAAATTTGTACATTATAATTACTAGATTTTAATATTTCCTTTTTTCTTAAAACGAAAATAAATTTAACATTTATTTTAATTTATGTTATTTTAGTAAAAACAAGAAATATAGCTACAGTAAAGTGTGTCGATTGAGAGATACTTGATACTCATTTTAAATAAATTATACCAAATTAAATAACAGAAATACTAAAAAGATACCAAATGAGCATAGTATTATACTCAAAATATACCACAGAGTACCACATATAGTACATATACTCATTCAAAAATATTTTTATATCAGACCGCAACAAAATTTCCGGAAATTTAATGACTAAAGTTATTATGTTATTATTGTATGTATTTAAAATACACGCACAACCCATTTTGAATTAAAGAAAAACAGTGTGGAATTACACAAAACAATTATATTCTAAAATTAAATACTAAAATATACCGAAGACTATTTTGGATATATCGATATACTACTACTACATTTAAAATACACCATATACTATACAACAAAATATGCCAGATTGTCAAAACCAAAGCAACTAAAACCTTATGATTTCTTAAATAATATTTCTCAATATATAAATGTACAAATTTCTAGGAAGTGCAATTTAAGGAAAATTACATTGATTCGTTTAATAATGAAGTTGTTTATTATTTTTATCAATCGTATCTGTATGTTAAAAAATTCTTAGAACTTATATCCTCTCAAATTAACATAATAAAATATTTTAAAACATAATTTGTGTAAGAGCAACCCCAAACTGAATTCCTGGTTCAAACTTTTGTCTAGTTGCCACTGTTGCTGACATGGTCAAGCTGAGATTTTGTTCCCCTTATTCATCGTTTTCCATGCCCGCATAAATTACGTATACGTCGCTGCTTGAAAGTCAGTCGCTGACAGCAAAATAAAAGTTTCGAGCTGAACTCAACAAGTCGTCGAGCCAAAGCATTTAATGTTGTTGCTACTGATTAGAAAGTGAAATGACGTCATGCGTTAGCATTTAGCTTTAGCCTGATTTCAACATGATTTGGCCAATCAAAACGATGCGTATCCTTCACCCACCCACACACACTTATTCACACACACATACACAGACGCACCTAGAAAGAGGTGGAGTCTGCGAAAAGAAAAAGTCACTTGTAGCTTTTACATCCTTGAACAAATTTATCTCGCTACGCACACTTAATAAATACAATTGAATATGTATGTATGCTTAATGGCTGTCAGTGTGAGAGTGCGTAAAGTGTCTGTGTGTGTGTGTACTGTCAGCAGCTGCCTATAAAAGGCGCTGTAACAGTGCCAGGATCTTGCAGTTGCCGTTGCGTTGCGCATACGACGCGTGTTCCCAGTGCAAAGTAGAATAGAATTTTGTGATTTGTGTGAAACATTCTAGTGACCTGTTGTGAATCCCTTTTGAATATGAGTGCATCGGGCAAAAGTCTATTGGGCTTGTGGCTTTATCGCAGTGGCGAACAGGAATGGTCCGTTAAACAGGGCAGCCCATTGCATACGCTTAAGAAGGACTCCTCAACTTCCTCTTCCTCTTCGTCCCCATCGCCGTCGGCCACGTCGCATGCAAGTCTCTCTCGACATGCCTCGGCGCCCAACGACAATTTTCTATTGTTTTCACCCAAAAAACAGCAGGATCGCAATGGCAGTGGCGGAACTGTTGATGTGGTGCGTCAGCATTCGCCCGGTGAACGAATCTCCATTTTATTTACGCTCAAAAATCAAGTTGGAAATTTGGCACGCGCTTTGCAAGTTTTCCAGGAGCTGGGAATCAATGTGCTGCACTTGGAATTGTCGCCACTGGAGACATCTACCAACCAAGCCGATGTTTTGGTGGATGTCGAATGCGATCCACGTCGTTTGGATCAGGTGGTCAAAATGCTTAATCGCGAGGTCGCCTCGGTCAACTATACGTCCGTGAATGCGCATAGTTTGGCCAGGGCGCCTTCGCTCTCGGCCTGCTCCAGTTTTGGTAAGTGAATTTCAATAATATATATCAGGGATTCAGAGTTCAGGATTTATAATTTCTAGCAAATTAGAACCTCTTGATTCTTAAGGTCATTTTAATTTTTGAAATATTTAAAATTTCTTGATAATATTTTATTCAAGCAGCGAAGACAACTTACTTATAAAAAGCTTTAGATTTGTAAGCAGATTATAGTTATATTAAAGTTGATAGATATAGATATCTTCCCTTATACAATAGATATCATAATTAATTCTAAAAGTCTAAAAGTTGATGTACTTTTTAAATATATGATAATTATGGCTTTGTATAAGATTCTTCTGTACAATAATACAGATAAACTTCAGGGCTACTGGCTGTATTTAGTGAATTATAGTTTTGCGAGCTGTATGTTATGTATTCAATTTATTAATTGATGCTTTTACAATGAATTGCTGAAATTTAATTATTTAACTATAATTAATTCCTGATTCAAATTCTTCCTATAATATTTCTGGGGCTGTAAAAAAAATATGATGTTCATTTTACTCGCAAAAAGTTTCGAAAGTGTTCGCAGGTTTTGAATGATTTTTTCGAAATAAATATTTATGTAAATGAATAATTTATGTGAAATATTTTTTATTGTAAAAAATTTGCATCATCCAAACACCACAAATTTGAACATCCTTTTTTTTATAAGCAATTTAATTTAATTTTTAGTTATAGTCACGCTGTATTTTGAGGGTATGGTTATTTTTATGTGATAATTGTGACCATCACAGTTCTTTCGCTATGCGATGTAAAAAGATTATTATGTAACGATATTGTTTTTTAAATGGAATACTATTATTTTAATAAAATTTCCAAGCCCAACAAAAATTTTTCTTAGTCGGGCGTTAGCGACTGCTATTCCATAAATCAGAAATTACGTTCCTCTTGTTTTATTTTATTTTAATTTCCATGTAGATTTTGGCGATATGGTTTGGTTTCCACGCAAGATTTCGGACCTAGATCAAGCGCAAAATGTGCTAATGTACGGCTCTGAGTTAGATGCAGATCATCCGGGTTTTAAGGATCCAGTTTATCGCAAGCGACGTGAACAATTCTCGGCTATAGCCAATAACTTTAAGCAGTAAGTTATACCTTAAGCTGGTATCTTTATATATTAGATATATTTCCCTTCCATACTCATTTATTCCTCAGTGGCAATCCAATTCCTCGAGTGCAGTACACACCGGAGGAGGTGAAAACTTGGTAAGTGAAAATTGCATTTGTTTTAGCGCTGTGGTTGCTAAAGTTTTTTACTCGTCTCCTCCTTAAAAGGGGCACGGTGTTTGTGGAGTTGCATCGTCTCTATCAGCTGCATGCGGTGCCCGAGTATATGGAGAACTGGCCCGAGTTGGTCAAGTTTTGTGGCTATCGGGAGGACAATGTGCCCCAGCTGCAGGATGTCAGCTCCTATCTGAAGCGCAAAACGGGCTTTCAACTGCGTCCTGTGGCGGGTTATCTCTCACCTCGAGATTTTCTCTCCGGTTTGGCTTTTCGAGTGTTCCATTGCACACAGTACATCAGGCACTCATCGGATCCCTTCTACACCCCTGAACCGTAGGTGTAAGCACCTAGAGTTTGTTGTATTATTCGATTAACTTGACTACTTTCTAGTGATTGCTGTCATGAACTTTTGGGTCACATGCCGCTGTTGGCCAACTCGAGTTTTGCGCAGTTCTCGCAGGAGATTGGTTTGGCTTCGCTCGGAGCTTGCGATGCGGACATTGAAAAGTTGGCAACGGTGGGTTAAGAAAAATATTTCTATTCTATTTCGATTATAAAATAGACAAAAGGGAAATTTTGGTTTTTACTGTGGAGTTGATGTTGTTCATCATGAATCTAGAAGCATTTAGAACTATACGCACTAAACATTATATAGTGATATTTTTATATACATTAAGCAGGTCATATTTTATATTTCATATTTTTTCGCATCTCTCTTAACCAAATCAGGAAAATTTACATTAAGGCACATTTTAATAAGATGATATCATTAAATATTGTGAAAAAGGCAATTTTACAATTTTATAGAAAAAATCTACTAGACTATTAGATACCCTGTATCTGTATAAGTATCTCAGCTCAGTTTTGACATTACTTAATTCGCCAAAATTGAAATACAAAAATATTTTGTTGTTTGGGTTAAAGAAATTTTGAGTTAATTTGTAGTCTGATGACAAGAGTCTTGCGAACAGGGTATCTCCTAGTTAAGCACTCTTAATAACAGCACTTGCTCCTCTTATATGCCTTTAAGCTATGCTGCATTTGCATTACAAGATATAAATTACAATTTAATTTTGTGTTTTCTTTAGGTGAAATTAAAATACAAAATTCTCAATTTTATTTAGAAAATATTCTCTGAATTCAATGTTCAAGAAATTTTGGATAGTTTTTTTCCCTTGGGAGCAGAGTATCTCATAGCTGAGCATTTATAATTGCAGCACTCATTTTTTAATAAGAAAAGCAACATTTGAATTACAAGATATGAATATTAAATATGTGCAAATAAAATTAATTTTGTTTGTTTGGTTGTTTCAAGGTTAAAATTAAATACAAAATTCTCAATTTTATTTAGAAAACATTCTGTGAATGTAATGTTCGAGATTTTGAATTACTTCTTAGTCCTGGGAACAGGGTATTTCATTGTTGAACACTCTCAATTACAGCACTCATTCTTCCCTTATACATTTCCAGCTCTACTTTTTCACTGTGGAGTTTGGACTCTGCAAGCAGTCGGACAGCAGCTTCAAGGTGTATGGCGCTGGTCTCTTAAGCTCCATAGCTGAGCTGCAACATGCGATTACCGCGCAGGAAAAGATTAAGAAGTTTGATCCGGAATTGACCTGCAAGGAGGAGTGCATCATCACATCCTATCAGAATGCCTATTACTACACGGACTCCTTCGAGGAGGCCAAAGAGCAAATGCGGTAGGAAAGAAATAACTCAATTTATAATACCTAAATTTAATTTATAATTTCAATGAATTTGCAGCGCCTTTGCTGAGAGCATACAACGTCCGTTTGGTGTGCGATATAATCCGTATACGAGCAGTGTTGAGGTGTTGTCCAATGCGCAGAAGATCACGGCTGTGGTCAGCGAGTTGAAGGGTGATCTGAGCATTGTTTGCTCCGCCTTGCGCAAGATCTCGGCCACCGATGAGAATCTCGATGTGGACAGCATAGCGAACATGTTGCACAACAGTCTCAATGTGCGTGCCGCCAATGGAGGCAATGCGAATAGTCCCGACAATCTGGAGCATTACATAGCCGAAGGCGATTAGAGAGGGCAAACTTGTTATGTACGAACACTCGAGTATTGGGACCATATAATCACTATATTATTGATGTCTACTAACATAATATTTATTTTGAACTCGGTATTTAGCCTAAAAAACTACGCGCGTCTCTCTTAGCTCTAAACTTAAATAAATTGACTTCTTGCTGTACAAATGTTTTGCTGAAGCTGGAACTTAGACTAAAGTTAAAACTATTTATAGATCATATCACAGTCGCTGTTGATGAAGAACTTCTTGCTAATATAGCTGGAAGTGTACTCCATCAGTATGTTGGGTATGGTCCATACCGTAAAGCTCAGGGCCAAAGCACGCCACTGAGCAATGATCAGCGGCACCTTTTGCAGCCAACTAATTCGATTGCTGACCCGACTCGTCACCTGGCTGGTGACGCCTCTCACCATGCCACCGGCGAGGCCAGTGACACTGACTTTGCGACGCCGTTTTGTGGTGGGAGATGCGTCTGATTTGTTGGTCAGTGTCAAGTCACGTTGCTCCAGTTCGACGCGTTTCATTTCGACGCGTGGCGCGATCTGTATGCGATCGACAGTGTCGCAAATTTCCTCATTGCTAATCAGTATGCCAGCCACGATATACATCAGCTTGAAGACTCTGTGGAGTGGTTAAGTATGTCTACATTAGTCTCGGTTTAATAAAGCTATTACTATATTGCTTTCTGGGCACACACACACCTCACTGTATGGGAAATCATCGTGGACGAACGGCCGAGAGTTCAAAAGTTCCCCAAAAAAAGTGCACTAAGCGGCGCTGCTTATCAGTCAGATTATAAGCGTATATATATGCTGTGCATATATAGTAAGTTTGCGTATATATTTTAGACACTCTAAAATGCTGATTGTGTTTTATATTTTCAATTTTAATTTGTTACTTTTGTTACTCCGTTTTTAGTTTTCACTTCAGGATCACACTTTACACACTTTGTTTGTTGTTGATTTTTGTTGCACTACGTTTCTTATGCGCATAAACCGCACACGTCTATAGCTCTAACTCAACTGAACGATCGCGCGCTCGTTGACGCTCATCGTAGGTTGATAAGTTTTAGCGATAAGACTGCGACTGAGTTTCTAATGCTGTCCGAGCGTTGGCAATGAATACATACTTGTATTTATGTGTATTATCTGTACAGTTAATGCTTTCTTCTATGTTCAATTATGTCTGGAGAACAGCATGCTCTCTCTCTCTCTCTCTCTCTCTCTCTCTCTCTCTCTTGCTCTTAGTCGCCTCGTTCGCACTCTTAATCCCATTCGCTCGGCTTTGCTGATAATACTTTGACATGTTTTCTTATCGATCGATTTTATGGTTATTTGGCGGCGGCGTTAAAATAACTCTGAATCGCTTGGAAACTACGTAATGTTTGCTGTCTGTGGTTGCACTTTGGAACCAACTCAGTATAGAAAACACTTGAATACTTGAGAGCATGAGCTGTCCACACACTGTTGTCCCAATGCGTTGTTGTTTCCCCCTACCGAACACTGATTAGAATCTAACTACAATATATTTGTCTATGCTGTGACGGGAACTGTTTGTATTTACTGATAGTGTTTGTTTTTTCGTGTCTGAGATCAGGCGAGACTACCTGCAGTATATAAACAATATAGTACAATCAAAAACTAATGGTACACATGTACAGTCTGAGACTTTTTAATATTATTAATAGCACTTTTTATGTGCATAATTTGTTGAAATAATTTAATTGCTCGTTAAATTTAAATCGTTGTACAACTTGAGAATTTGAATGGAACGCATGCGCCAACAAGTTTTGGTTGTTGTATTGGCTAAGTGAAATTACCCAGTGTACTAAGGGCAATAATTTAGACCAAATTGCCTTTGGAACGTTATAAGGGAATTTGAAAGTGGCGCCATCTATGATTGAATGTGTATTCAATGGTAGTTGATATGAAATAATAAGAATAAAATAGGCAAAATTATTTCAATACCTAATATTTTGAATGCTTGGTAGCAGAAATATAATTTGCTGTATTTGCTTATCAACATAGTTCCCATGTATTGGCTGATTGTCATTTATTTAATATTACATCACTCTTTAAAATCAAGAATCGCAAATTACTCATGCTTTCTTTTTGCGAAAAATACACAAGGCAAACAAATAGTTCATATGAATAGAAATTTAATGCAATAGTTTAAAATATGATATGACTAATAAGAATGCATCACTAGCTCATATGTGGTATTAGTAAATGAGTAATGAGTGTTTATTAAACTCATGCAAAGCTTGCCTACAATATGATAAAAAACTTAAAATTCATCATGAGGAAAATAAAACTTTGAAAATATTAGCTCTGCTATTATTTAATTAAACTTGCTGGCTTATTGTATAAATTAAATGAAATATAATACTATTTGCACAATTGATTCAGTTTATCACATAATTGTTCAATGCTTACCAATATTAAGTATACGCAGGTTGATCTATTTAGTTTGATGAATGTTTAAGAATGTTTAAGCAACTTATTATTCATAATATATATGTACCTAAAACGTGCTATAATTATTATATATTAAAAAGTCATTCTAATAACAAAGATCTCAAAAACCTATTTGAAATGTACTCAACATAGTTTTAACTACATGTTTCTTACACCGAAGTGATAAAGTTCTTCACTTCACATGATATTTATTGCACTGCAATGTGACCTGCAAATTGTTCTTCACTTCTTCTTTACTCAATTGCATCTTTCAAGCATTTGAAATAATTATCTCAAATGCTCTTTTCCAAACAAAGTTCCCGATTAGACTTGAGAATTTTATCAGAAGCATGCCAGAAGCACGACACGATGAAATTTACACATGTATTTGCAATTTGTTTGTGGTGCTCATAACAAATTGTTGCAAAACCCAAGCCAATCAAGTTGTTTATTTAAAGCCAATCATTTGATGCCAAGGCAAAAGGCATTTAATTTGTTAACTTGATATCTATCAGCATAATTGACTCAAATTCTGGCTCGTCTCTTCCTTTCCTTTTTCCCCCCACTTTTCTTTTGTCAATAGCACAACATACTCGAAAGTTGTCTAAAATTCTTAAGCCAAAGTCAAATATCTACGGCACACACGCACACACACCCATGCACAACATTCTGTGAGACTGAGAGAGAGACTTTTCACACATAAATTATGTAGCCGTCCGGTTGGCCAAGCTATCCACACCCCAACCGAATGGGGTTGACCGGACGTCTGTCTGTCTATGTGTCTGTGTAAAACAAGATTATTTACAAATGCATAAACCACAGAATCTTAAACAAAAAGGCCAAGGGGCAGGTCGAAGGCAGGGCGAAGCAAGCTGAAAGACAAGAAAAACAATTTTCACACAATTTTCGAGAGTGAAATTGGCCAGACAGAGGTGGAGTGCAACAGCAACAGCAACAGCTACAGCAAAATATAAATGTGAACAAAGCCAGCAAGTTGACAACGGCAACAACAAGTGGCATGAGAACCACAGGATCAGCAATAAGTAGCACACAAGCAGGCAAGCAGGCAGCAGTCAGAGGCAGAGGCAGAGGCAAAGGCAGACAAGTCTGAGTTGTTAAAAGGTATTCCCCAAGAATGTCTACAAAGGACAAGCACAAGCACAAGGACGACGACGGCCAAACAAATGCCTGGGCAGACAGCAGCAGACAGCCAGAGCACTGATTTGCTGCCCAGGCTTCCCAACTGAGGCAAGCGAAGCGAAGCCAAGCCAGAAAAGCCAGTCAAGGCAGCTCTCTGTTTCCTTCTCCCCCCCAACTTGCCAGCCAACAACAATACACTTCCTACAGACACACACAGAAAGCAGAGTAGAGCAGAGCAGGAGAAAGAGGAGGAGAGTCACACACAGAGCAACAACTGTTAAGTCCACTTAGAGCAAAACATTTGCCAGCATTTCGCCTCAGAGAGATGGAGACGTTATCGTCGTCAACATTGCTATCGTCTTGGAGCAGGAAACAACAGCAGGGAGCAGGCGGCATGCGAACGACCTTGACACACAATTGCCACTGCTTACCACACACACGCACACACACACACACACACACAGAGCAGGCAAGACAGAGAAAGAGCAAAAGACAGAGCGAGAAAGGGAGAGAGATGTGGTAAGAGGGAGATGAGCAAAATGCTCATTCAAGTGGCGCCCCAAAGTGTCCATTCAGTGCTTGGCAGCTTGAAAAATTATTCCGTCTGCCACTGCTGCTTCCTGCCACACACTCACACACATGCAGCTAGGGGCAACTCTCCAAAAGTGCCACAGCAATTGTGAGTCAGAGTCCGAGTTTGAGTCTGAGTCTGAGTTGCAGGATTCCGAGTTGGAGTCAGTGGTTGGCCACTGGCCAGAAGCTTCGACTTCTTCTCGTTGGTTAATTGGGTGTGCTTATAAGTGAGTGAGCTAGTGTGAGTGCAAGTGTGTGTGAGCAAGTGTGTGTGTGTTGGCTTACAAATTGTTGTCTGCTGCTTTTGCCACTTGGCACTTGGCTCTGCAACTTGCTAAAATGTGTTTGTTTCCTTGCCTTACATGAACAGCTCGCAGTGTGAGTCGTCTTCTACTTGCAGCATGCAGCATGTGGCATGCCGCCTGCTTGCCACTGCAACTGCATATGCTAATCCCTTGCAACACTTGCATGCTGCTCCTCATGTTGTGTGTGTGTGTGTGCGTGTGTGTGAACTTCTGGTGTGTTTATTGCTTGAAGATTTGTTAAGTGTTTTGCCCCTAGATAAATGGCAAAGGTTTTGGCACGCCTTGCAACATGTGGCTGCCACACATACACACACACACACCCAAACACACAGACACACTTGAGGAGCTTAAAGATAAGCGCCAGAGTCTGGCAAATTTAAGCGCACTAAATTGAAAACCGAAAAGAAAACCAACAAAAAAAAAGAAAGCGTTGCGCTTAATAAATTGATGGAAAAAATTGCTAAATTGAAATTCGAAATAATGAAAATGCATAAAACAAAAAAGAAGTAAGTCATCGAAGAAGAAGCAGCACAAGTCGCAGCTTAGGCAATTGCGGGAGGTGCGGCTTTTGAGGTGTTGCGCCTGAACATGATATATGATAGAACCGCAAACAGGAGAAGGACGTGGCAGCTGCCTTTCCCCCTTCCCCTTCCCCCACAAAATGCTAGAGAGACACAGCAGGAAATAATTCCAACCACTGGGAGAGAGCAGAAGAGGGGGAATGTGTGCAAATATTGAAATGGGTGAACCACCAAAAATAGCCAGGAATGTTGTAGGGACAAAGAAATCTAAACAACAACGAGCGCTGCCTGCAGCGACGCTGACTGCGATGTAAATTTTTGCCGGGGTAACAATAAATGATGATGGCCAAGAAGAAGTAGACGATGGACGTAGTTGTTGCTGTCGCTGTTGCTGCTGCTGCGGCTGCTGTCGCTGATTAAACGCGGTACGTTGGCTGGTCACATGCCACGAATGCGTCGCGAGGTGTTGCCCAAAACTGGAGGACAAGCTAGAAGAAGAGGACACACGTGGCTACGTGTCTGGTGGCTGCTGCTGTTGTTGCAGTCAAGTGAGTTGTGCCCCTACCCCTCCCCCCGCGCAAATGCTTTGCTTTAGTGCTTGCAGGTTCAGACTCCAGACAGCAGACGACTGAGGCTCACTCTTAGACCATTCGATGGTGTGGCATGTGGCATGGAACAGCAGCAGCAGCTTTTTGGGGGAGAGAGACTTGTAGCAACATTTCCGACGTTTCATACAAAGGACCAGAAAACTGCAGATTGCAAAAAATCAACTAGAAAACTGTCTGCTGCCTTTCTGCGCGCATATTTGTTGTTAGCCATATATAGATTTTTGTGTTGTCCAATGTTTTTTCGGCTAACATTTCCGGCTGTGCTGTTCTCGCATCTCGAATCGTGTTGTTGCTGTATTTCTCTAATTTATTTCATCATTTTATTTGTTTCACCGTTTTTATTTGCCTCGATTTCAAACACGCGCGCATGCAAATGATGTTGAATGCGATAAGTGTTCGAAGGATTGTCTAGCAGCAGTTCCAGATTGGGTTTTACTAAACTCTAAACTCTTTCCCTTGTTTTCTACTCTCCACATTTACATATATAAAGTATAACGTATAAAGTATAAAAAAAAGAATTGATAAAACACTTGAAAATTGCAGACATGCGGCTTGGGGGCGCTGCTTTTGATATATGAACTTGAGGGACGCCGCGCATTGTCTGCTCTCATAATGCGCTGGAGCAATGGGAGTTACGACTCCCCATCATCATCATCATCAACATCTCGCGGAGGGGATAAACGGCAAGTTGTGGCCGACGAGTGTCTCGCAAACACACTAACACACACACATGCTTAAAGCTTCGAGTTGATTTATTAAGATCTTTTTATTAGCAGCGACCAATGGACAACAAGTTGAAGCGTGTTAATTGCACTAAGCAAATAAAATCATTGTTTGAGAGCAGGCGAGGATTTCTTGCTCAAATTGCAAACACAGTGAATAGCAAATAGAAATATTAATATCTTGTTAACAACTGTATTTACCGAGTAGATGACAAGAAGTTCTTAAGTTAAGCGTAATTATATTGGTCTTGCCTTGACTTGTCTTTTAAGCAAATAAATTCTTTTTAAATATTTTTATATTTTTGACATTTTGTTTTATACATTTATTTAAAAGTATACAAATCAAACACTAGTATTAAAAAGGAATACTGTTGAATTCATATTATTTTATAATCTCTTTGCTAAGGCTTATATTGCTCAATATTGTCTACTCACATTATATATAATGTAATGTATATATGACAAATAGCGAATTCGACATGTGAAGCGCGAAAGGGAATAAACTCCTTTTTTAAATATATTGAAAAAACAAAAAACATTTTATAATTTGTTGTTGAGAGAGTCCTTTGTGCCTTACAGAAATCAGTTTTTGACATGAAACTAGCTTCTGCTTTTGTCGCTCTATTTGCTTAAATTATAAAATTGATTAATATTAATATTAACCTCATCCTCAATTATAGCAATACTGTTGTTTGTCTTCTTTTTAATTTCAATCCATTGTTTCGTTATCGTTTTATTAAAAATATATTTTACAGTATAGAATTTAATGCGGCAGCTTTTTTTGTTGCTATTGTACTGTTGGAATACTCTAAAATATATTCGTAGTTGAAAACTATTTTTATTCTGCAGGGAATTTCTTATACTATTATATTTTGTATATTAAGTATACGCCACATGTCAAGGATTAATTTGACTTTTGAATGAATTTAGAGAATTAAATGAAATTAGTTTCCAATTTATACCTCAGCTTTATCATTGTTTTCTTACAAATTCATTACTTTTAAATATATTCTTAAAATGAAATAACGTTGATGCTACGGAGAATATTCCATATTACAGTTCGCATATCTAGTATACGCCGCATGTCTAAGCTAAAATGGCTATTAAGCAATTTTTTAATTTTGTTACAAATTGAATAATTTTAAATATATTCGGACTAAGAAACTACTTTGATGCTACAGAAAATCTTCCATATTACAGTTTGCATATCAAGTATACGCCGCATGTCTATGCCACATAAACTCTTCGACTATATATACAACGCGGAACTCAATGTCTCAATATAGTGTGGTCGTGCTTTTCTGTCGGCCTTTTGCATTAACATAAGCTCTGGCAGAGCTCACTCATGACGCTTGTGTCTCGTGCAGAGTCCGATCCTGATGACGTCGATACCAGGGAGTGACCGCTCCTTCAGTTGTTCTTCTCTGGTTGCTGTTGGTGTTGTAACTTTGGCGGTATTTTTTGTGTTATTTTCCGTGTTGTTACTGGCTGCACATAAACCAAATATGTATGTAATTTTTTGCAATGTTCTAACAAAATTTCGAATTTTTTTCATTTAGCTATTTTATTTTGCATGTCTCTTTGGACGGGGCCAAGGATTGCTTGTTGGTTTATTTTAGGTTTTTTTTGTCCCGTCACTTGGTAGACGAAGCACGTAGGAATATTCTGGATGTCCTGCTTGGCTGTGTGCGATATAATAATTTCATATGACGTCCAGTGACCTGAGCGACCTGTGTTGTTGCTGCTGCTTTGCTCTCTGTCCTAAACCCGGTCCTATTCTGGCCTGGCTGGATAGCTGGATGGCTGGTCGTCAACGTTTCCTTCCTTCGGCTGCTTTGATATATAATTTTTGCATTTTTTAATGCCTCGATTGCCCCAAGCAGCGGAGTGAGTTGTGCACATGAGATGGACTCGCCTCTTCGGGGCACGTTAGTGTCCTGTACTTTTGGCAGCACATAATCTCATTTATTTAGCAAGCAAAACGCTTTTTAAAATCAAATTTCCGCTAAAACATTTTCTATTTGCCATTTGTAGCGCACACACACAAATATCCTTTTCCAAATATCCTTTTCCCTCAATAGAGCCAAACAATGTCATCTCTTTTTTGTGGTCGGTAGAAATCAATTTTAAAGATTTCCTTGAAGCATAGTCCAAAATAAATGCTACGAAATTGAAATAAGATTGTTGTGAATATAATTTGTATGCATAATAGGAAAGGAAAGGATTAATATTTGTACTTCATTATTATTACTTTGGCTTCTATTTCAATAAATTAAAATTTTCCTAATTCTAAAATCAAATAAGCGTATGTATCTCTCTCATTTGTGGTCGGTAGAAATCAATTTTAAAGATTTCTTTGAAGCATTTCTAAAGTGTTTCGATAGTCCAAAATAAATTTGAAATGAAATTTTTGTAAACGTCATTTTTATGCTTAATATGAAAGAAGATTACATATGGTATTTATGTATGTATTGCAGATTAATTTTGTTTCCATTACAATGATTTATTTATTAATTTTCTAAATTCATTAATTCAGTAAGCGTATGAATGAAGAGTCTAACAATGTCATCTCTCTTTTGTGGTCGGTAGAAATCAATTTTAAAGATATCTTTGTAATATGTTTTGATAGTAGAAAATTGAGGCTACAAATTTGGAATAATTTTGTAATGATTTTTGTAGAATTCACTTTTAAGCTTCATATAAAAGCAAAGGATAATATTTGCACATATTTGATTGAGATTAATTTGGAATGTATTTTAATACATTAGCAATTTCTTAATTAATTTAAAAGCGTATGCCTCAAAAAGCCAAAAAATGTCAACTCTCTTTTGAAGAGAGAAAGCACAAGTTTTCTATGAAGCAAAGATTTCTTTGAAGCATTTCAAACGTGTTGACCATCAAAAGTAAAGGTTTGATATTTAAAATAGATTTTGTCAACAAAATGTATATACTTAATATGAAAAAGATTATTTTGGCGCTTTTTATTTTAGTTATTTTGAATTACAATTACAATAAGCATTGCTTAAATATCTTTCCAGCATTATATAGTATCTTTGCTTGCTTTATCCCTTCTTGTAAGACTCTTTAAAAGTGTTACAAAACTAAGCTAAAATTTAAATACTCTTAAGAGAGTATTCAGTTTAACTTTAAGGTAAAAACGTGATTTTGAATTGCTGCTGCGTTGCAGCTTATTTATCTTTTTTATTGCACATTAGTTTTCGTCGGCTTTTGTGACTCACAGTTCACAGTCTGTGGAAATAATTTAGCTTGATTTGCAGTTTGATTGATGCCACGCTGTCATGAGTTTTGCTCTGCTTTATGCGCTTTTTTGTTGTGTGCTTCATGTGCTACGTATGCTATGCATAAGCCCATCGGTCAAATGCATGCCATATATCCATAACCATATCCATATCCATTATAATTGATGTCCTGGATATTTATAGTATAGAAAATCGACACACGCGAGTGAGTGAGTGAGTAGAGTGAGTGCGAAAAAAGAGCGAAGAAAATTACACAAATAAAAAAAAAGAAGAGAAGAGGATGTGGCCAAGAAATAAATGAGAAATGGAGGAAAAGAGTCTAAGCAAAGCAAAGCAATCACACACACGCACACAGAGCCCAGAGGCAGCCAGGCGCAGTGTGGCTCCGCCTTCTAACGCCAGTTGGTGCGTCGTCATCGTCGTCGTCGTCGTCGTCGTCCT
Source organism: Drosophila kohkoa (assembly GCA_019972355.1). NCBI lineage: Eukaryota > Metazoa > Arthropoda > Insecta > Diptera > Drosophilidae > Drosophila > Drosophila kohkoa. Next base: position 1,602,515 of record BJEL01000078.1, read on the forward strand.
GGGCACGCGTTATATACCGAAAAACTAACGGCAACACAGGCGATAAGAGCAATTGCCATGAAGAAGACGAAAGGCTGTAGCTAGGCATCGACGAGGAGGCGGCATTGGCGAAAGAGGCGCACAAAAATACACTCAGTAAATGAAAATCTATGGCAACCGCCTAAAAGTAGGCAACGCACGGCGCGTCCTCTCCACTTGTACATAAGTGTGCGAGAGCCGAGGCGATAGGCAAGGCGAAGCTTTGGCAAAAGAGATGCTGGCAAAAAGTGGGTGTCGGCTTATTGCAATGTCGAGCACAAACAGCAATAGCAACAACAACGACGCTACGATGCTGCCTCAAGAAACAGAGGGAAATACAACGCGGCGTATGAGCAATGTTCACATATATACGAGATGGTCATAGATCAATCATGGCCAGAGCGAGATGCCAGATCGTGTGCTAAACTGATTTTTGCTAAATAATTTTTGGTTACCCTGCACACACATACATACACTTGCACACACTCACACACAACACACACACACACACACACAGACAGAGTGCACTCTCACACAAGGCAAACAAGCAAAACGCTCAAGCACTTTAGTCAATTTAATTTCCTAATTAGCTGCGGCGTTGCAAAGCGACGTTGTCCTTCATCAGTTGCCGCTGTTCCTGTTGCTGTTGCTGCTGCTTTCCTTTTGCTATTCTTAGTTGTCCCATCTCATCCTTGTCTATCAGCGCTTGTTCAGTTCATTAATGTGCGTCGCCCCGTTTGCCTTTGGCGAAAGTGCGACCTTTCCTCATGTCCTCATGTTGCCTGTTGGTAATTAGCAACACACGTTGTTGGTCCTTTAACACGACCGCTGATGATGATCCTTGTTCGCATTAAATTAAGTCAAAACAATTACGGGCAGAAAAAACCCGCGCAAAATGTCAACAACGAGACACACTGACTACTGCCAACAATATTCCTTCTTCCTTCTTGTTTTTTTTTTTACACATGTTTATTTTAATATAAATATACTCTCTCCTTCCCGTTGCATAGTGTGAGCACGTGTGAAAATGTGCCACTACATGAACGTGTGTGCTTGTAGGTAGATAAACTTTTTGTGCTCTGCGGCTAACCGCATAATGAAGTGTCCTGTAAAGGATATCATAAAAAAATAAAATAAAAACCATTTCACACATTGGCAGCGAGCTGACAGCTATGCTAGTCATCCGCCCGGGAGCTTGCCTTTTATACCCCTTGATAGGAAGGTGAAAAGGGTATACTAAATATGATAATGCTTCTACATAATATAGGAATTGTTTCGTGTACGAATATCTCATTCTATTGTATACTGTTATTATGTACTTTCGTTTCATTTATTATTTTATTATTATTTATATTATATATAAATATATATATATTATATATATATATAATTATATTATATATATATTATATTATATTATTATTATTATATTATATTATTTTGTTTATATACATTTCTCAACAAACAATTGTCTTCTAGTTCAAATTTTCTGCTCTAGTTTTCAGTTTTTTCTCCGCGTCTATTAAAAAGTAACTTCATTTGTTGATAATGAAGTGTTTATTAACTATCAATATTATATTATTTTATTACTTTTACTTTACTGTATTATAAATTTTATATTTACATTCCACAAATGACAATTTTTGTAGATATAAATTTTACTAATTATCAAAGGAAAATAACTGGAAGGTTAAAGTGAAATATGAATATTAAAATATTAAGTTTTCGTATAATAAAACATATAAAAATATGCAATAATATAAATTCTATATTACGTATTATAAAATATCTTATTAAATGCAATTGTTTTCTTTATAAATTTGTTTTTTAATCCTGTTCTCGCAAAATAATGTCCTGACTAGTTCTTATGATATAAATAACATTCATGATAGCTACTGCCAAGTGTGCTCGACTGTGAGATACCCGCTATCGATTTTGAATAAAAGCAAAACCAGTGTTATTATTCAAAAATATACCAAATTAATATACCACAAAATGGTAAACTAGACAAAAGATTGCATTTTTGGTATATGGATATAGCACTACACTCAAAATATACCAAAGCAAACCTGTTATGTTATGTAAGTAAATAACTTTTACAATTTTGATCTGATCGCAACCAAATTTTCAAGAATCATAAATACTGTAGTTGTTATTGTATGTACCGAAAATGGCTATATCGTCTCAGTTGATCATATATACTTTATGAGTTTTCTTTATAATTAGCATTTAATATTAAATTTTTCCTACTTCATTTCGTGTTCTAGCTTTTCGTTTTTTCTTTGCGCTTATTCACTATCAATTTATACAGCGGTCGTTTTTATATATACTCATATTAGAAATCAAAATATTAAATAATGTATTTATTATAGTTATGCATGTACTGGGTATTTTTGTTGTACATCAATTCGAAAGTCAACTTAAACTTGCCCTTTTTTGTGGCTTGTTGAGCTAATTTGTTTTACTTTGTTTATATTAAAAACATTGTTGGCCCGCCGGATTTCCGGTTTGGCTGTCAGCGACAAATGCATGCAAATGTGTAAACCGCAAAGGATAACATTTGCCGGACACCTTGCAGCCACTGCCACAGCCATTGTCAGAGCCTGCTTGCCTGACTGCCTGCCTGCCGGAGATGACGACCGTCTCTCTCCTCTCTTCCTTCGTTTCCTTCTGTGCATTCCGATGCCTGCTTGCTGGGGCTTGTCTCTCTGTCTGTCTGTCTGTCCGAATGTCCGACTGTCCCTGCATCTTTGTGTGCATGTCACATTATGTGAGCAATTAAATTGTCATATGAGCGCACCCTGGCAAGGTAATTATGCGGTTGGTCACCAGAATTTGGTTTTGACTGCCAACGAAGTCTGTGGGGGCTGCTGAAGATGCTGGCTTATCACGACCCGTTGGCGGTTAATTCTTGTGGTGTTGCCAAACTGCCAGCACACACTCTGCCATTGCCATTGCCATTGCCCTCGTCATTGCCATTGCAATTGCCACTGTCTCAGTCTCAGTCTCAGTCTCAGCCTCTGTCTCAGTCTCTGTCTAAAACACTAAGGAGCTTAAGAGCTATGCGCAAATTCCCCAGATGCCAGAGGCTCTTAGCGTTAGGCTATGTTTAAATGCGCAATGCAATCGCTTAAAACATGCTGTATGCATCACAGAGGTATCAGATTAACCAATTTCCTTATGTGGAAATAATTTAAACATTGATTAGTTTCATATCGCAACTTGAACTCGCTACTATAATAGTTTATTTATTTGATTTTCGTTGTATTTAGTGCGGATAATATAATTGTATATTTAGTAATACTGCAAATAAATATTTGGCAAATTCCAATTTGTGAAATAGATAACTAAATATTAATTCATTTATTTAGAAATAGTGCACAACAATGATTTTGTTGTGCTGAATCTAAGCTGAATGAGACTTTCTTTAAAATACAATTTCTTATCAATCATATTATAATTATCCGATTCAAAATTTTAAGTTCGTTAGTTGTAGAAATGTGTAAAATACTTATGACAAAATCGAAAAGAAATTATGTAGGATTCCATTGATCGAAGATGTGCTTCTTGAACAATCCAACAAATGCTTACTAGGAATGGATGATGAACGCTTGAAAGTTGTCATCCACTAAACTTTTTCATAAGAGTCCTTACATAATAAAGTTTTTTTTTTTCCAAAAGTATAAAGTTTATATGTATGTAATGTTGGTTATAGATATATCCTTTGATTATTTAATATGTAGGATATTTGATAATATATAAAATATGTTTTGATTGACTGCTGCTGCTGTTCTACATTTGACGATAAGTATACTACTGGCGACTGAGGATCTGAGCTTAGTGTCTGATAGACACTGTCTATCGACTTGCAAGTGCCAATCAATACTGATAGGGTCATTCGATTAGCCTCCATCCTCCGCCTCCATTTCTCTTTGTAAGTGTAATTGTAAAAGTGTGAAGTTTGATTATGATGCCATATCGACGTTAAAAAATTGGTTTACCAAAATATAATATTAAAACAAAATATACTCAAGAAACATTGGACTTTATCTCAACATCTGTTTTGGCATCAAAAAACATTTTGTTTAAATTTTAATTTAATTTAACAATTAATTGATTAACTAATTTATCCATATTGAACCCATAAAAGTAACGCCGCTTGTAAAAATCAACTACACAAAAAAATATATGGTATAATCGAATATAATCTATTTATTTTCAATTTAATAATACACAATACATTGAAATTAACTATCTTTTTAATCTAAAAAATATGAATATTATTTAAGCGTAGAATACTTAATTTAAAAATTTTTTTATATTTTTTTATAAGAGTTTTTTTTGTGTTCAAATAGGGTTGCATTGTCAGTATTAATCACAACTTGATAATTTCATTTCTTATAATCAAGAGATTTCTGCTAAAAAGTAAACAACTACTTTGAAAACCAATATAAGCTTATAGAGATGTCTATTAATTAATTTGCTTAATACTTGTTAGCTTAAAATGAATTCTTCATTAATCAAGCACTTCTTCCGGGTCTATTGGAGTGCTCTGCTTGTGAGACTCTCGCTCTCTAGCAAATTTGCAGACAAAAAGTCCTTAGCAAATGAACAGGCAGCCAGCCCCATGATCCGTGTAAATCCAAGCCAACGGGTTGTGGGACACACAGACACAGACACCCAGAAACACGCCGAGAAAAATGCTGGGAAAACGCTACTTGTGCGGTGGTTTCTGCTGCTGTTTTGGCACATTCTCGGTTTTCAGTTAAGTGACCGGAAAATTGGGATCCTTTACGGCACATTTAATTCACACATATGAGGCGGCACAATTACCACAGCAGCAGCAGCAGAAGCCGAGGACAGAGGCAAACGTTACACACTCGACAAACACACACACACACACACTCTGGCACTCAGATTTGTCGGCGAGTCAAAGAGACACACACAGTTGGGATCCCGTGTGAACGTAGACAAATAACACTTAAGAGCGATATGCCAACAGTGGATTCCAGGGGCTCCATGGCCAAAGGAAGTGCCTCTTGCCTTCTGTCCTTCTGCGCTGTGGCCGCAGAGCAGCCAAAAGGCACGCGCCACAGAAATCGCGCGTGCCACACACAGCAAAAGCCGCACACACACACACACACATTTGCAGAACCCACTCAGCTGCAACCTCGACTACGACGACGACGACGACTTTTTTATTATATTTTCACGCAGTGGGATATAAAAAAATATATGTATATATATTTTAAAAGGAATTTATTCTAAGGACATGTCAACACACATTCACATTTACATTCACAGACCCCTACTCTTGGAGTCAGCGCTAAAAAAATAAATTGTTTTTCTATATATACAAAAAAATATATATATGTATATATGCGAGTATTATGGCTTAGTTGACTTGACTCTTTTGGCAGGCAAATCCTGACCAGCCTGGCGTGCTTTGCGGTCCTTTTTTTCTGTTGTTATTTGCTGGGGACAACAAAAAAGGTCAACGAGTTGGAATGTGTTTGCCGCATGCTTGTTGTTCTCTATGCTCTAACCAACTCTGGCATAATCAATGTGTCGCAAAACTTGGGCTAATTTGATATCTATATAATGTTACTATAATATGTTTACAGTTTTTATATCCTGGTATTAAAATAGAATATATTTCGTTCGTTGTATTGTATCAATTGAAATCTACCAAATTAATATATGCTGAGTACTGAAATTCACCAAAGGATATATTTGGTATATTGGTATAGTACAACATTCAAAATATACTATAGAAGATTGTCAGACAAACCAACTCTGCTCTATCCCATTGAGGCATAATGAGTGTGTCGCAATTTTAAATCAGTTATTATCTAATATGAACATGATTTTATGCATCATCCTGTTTAGCGATGCTTTTCTACTATTGTATTGTGTTTTATTTACTTGTGGTCTATATAAATATTGTATATTTAATTTCATGTGCTTTAAAATATAATAAAGTATAAATCAAAATAATATCTGATGATCTGTAGAAGTAGATGAAATCATTCCTATACTCCTAAGAAACCTAAGCTAAGCAATTGACCTTTTATGTTTATGTATGTAACACACCAATGCAATTAACTAATTTAATATTTATTTTTTAATTTTTTAACTATATTATATTATTCTTAAATTCTTTATCTTATAAAATGGAATATTGTAATCCATTTGACTTATAAGATGGCACTTATGACATTTATAAGATGGTAGTGGACAAGGAATAAGTAAGTATGGTGTGGTAGATACATGGAAAAAAATAAATCGAATTAAATTTCGATTAAATGCAAAATGTTATAAGTAAATGATAAACTTAAATAAACTAATGAAAACAATTGTCTGACAATGTTGATTAAATGCCAATTCAATTCAACTCAATACAATATATTTTTCATTTGTATATTAGTTTTTTTTTAAATAAATCATAATATTATCTCATTCCACTCGACATTCTTAAATGCTTTATCTTATAAAGTAATATGTTGTTGTATATTTAATGCATATTGGATTTTAATAAACTAACAGAGTTGCTTTGGTTATCAATTTGGTATGATTTCAATGTAGTACTATATAAATATACAAAATGTATCCTTTGATATACTTTTGGTATTTTTGAGGTTTATATATATTTTAAAATTAATAACGAACTGTTTTGCTTTTATTCACATTGGGTACCGAGTATCTCGCAGTCAAGCACACTCGACTGTAGCTTTCTTATTTAGTTATTAAATATTTCTGTTGTTGTTTGCGATATATTTGAATTTTTTTCCCCTATAGAGTATACACGCTTCGCTTCTTAGGATTAACTTTATCTCAACAATGGAATTATGAAGGTATGACATTTGTGCTCAGAAATAAGTTTAACTAACAGATTTGTGTTTGCTCGCTTACAGCAGATGATATGTGGCTTGCCACACAGCATGCAACAGCAGCTAATTGTTTGTCACTGTGTTTTGGGTATCTCTGCGGCACTTTGGCCACAAGTTGAAGGCGATGTTAATGAGTTGTAATTGTGCAGTGAGTGAAAATGTGTGTTTTTTTTGGTGGACATGTTGTGATTAGCTGAACTTTAATTGAACAACAACGATAGCGATGGGGAAATGTGCAAATTGTGCTGTTGCATAGTTTTGGGCGTTGGCTTTTTGTCTTATTAAATGACAAACGATATATGCTGATGCTGACGATACAGACGAGGCTCGGCACAAAGTCAAGAGCAAACAGTATTGAGAAGAAGTGAGTGAGTGAAAGAAGTTGGAGTGCCTAGAAATTGGAGGAGGCAGCTGCTTTGCATACTCGACGAACGCATAATCAAACACCAAAGAGCAAAAAATCGTAGCCTATCAGCAGGCGGCTTCAAAATTCGAACGAAATGCAGGCAGGCAGCACAGGCTCAAAGCCTTGCTGGTCCTGGCCTGGTCTCTGCAGATCCTGCGGCCCGTGCGGTGTTTCCTTCCTGGTGAGCCAGGTCCTGAGGAGTCCTGCGTCCTGCGTTTGGCTCAAACAAATTTTTGGTTTGTTGCTTTGGCCAATGTTGTTTGTTGTCTTTCGGGGGCGTCCGGCCAGGTGCAGGATCCTCTTCGCTTGGAAATTGCGTTTCCGCTCCAGGAACGCCAAGCTCAAGCCTCCCCAAAACGAAAAGAGATAGAGAGAGAGAGGGAGAAGAAAAAACGAAACTCCCTCCCGAAATGAAAACAAGAAGAGACGCTGCGACGGCAACGGCGATGGCGACAGCGCATTTCCTTTTCAGCAACGTTCGGCATCCTTTTGGCTATCCTGCAGCGCCTTTGTGGCCAGCCCGCTGCATGCGTATGTGTGTATGCGCATATGTGTGTGTGTGTGTTAGTTTTTGTTTGTTTGGTTTTTGGCGGAAATTTTGCGCTTGCAAATCGCATGGAAAATTTCAAGAGGTGAAGCAACAAACTCCCTAAAACTTCAGTCTGCGCTGCGTTGTGTTGTTGGTTTTGGGCTTGAGCATTAACATCCCACCATTGAAAGGATTTTCATTTCGCAGCTTAACAACGATGCGGGATGCTGGACACAGCAGCAACAGCAACAGCAGCTGCAGCTGCGTTTTGCTTTTCTAAATGATAGGACTCGACTCGCACTCACATTCGCACTCTGACTCGGCAACCGCGTCTAGCCCAACGACTTCAGCAGCGGCTGGAGCAACAATGCAACCCACACTTGCCCCATGCCCCACATCCTTGTATGCTAGGCTCAGCAATGCAGCTGACGCATGCATGCATAGCCCCGGTCAAAGAGGGAGAGAAAGAGAGAGAGAGAGAGAGAGAGAGCTTAACAACGACAACAGAACAGAACGAGGAACGGAGAACGGCCAACGGCGACTTGGGCCAGAGCATCGATTGAATTTATTTGCATTGACCGTGAGCCGCAGAGCAAAAGAAGAGGAGGAGAGTAGAAGAAGACGATGGCAAGAGGTGGAGGGGGGTGCGGCAAAGTGTAGAATGCGTTTGGGGCGTAGGCTGGTTAACAATTCTTTCGATTTTCATTTCCGTCTGTAACAGCAGCAGCAGCAGCAACAACAGCAACAACAACGACAACAACAAATGCAAAAGGCGATGGGGCAACCACAGCAGCTAGAGCAGGGTGTAGGCTTTGCATGGGGCAGGCTGGCAGGCAGCAGTGTGTGGCATGCAACGCACACAAACATGGCGCAAAAATCATTAGAAACTCCTTTGTTAGGGAGCGCACGTTCGCTTGGGGAAATAAAACTGGAGAAAAGTCCAACGACAACGACACCAACGACTACGACTACGACTAGAACGTCGACGTCGACGATGACGACGATGCTGATGGCGGCTTTGCATTTTTTGTGTTGGCTGCGACGACGACGATGGCAACGTCGCGTATGCGCAATTTTCTAACGGGCAACAACAACAACTACAACAATGACAGGAACAACAGCAACTAACCAATTGACCGAGGTAGGCCTAGGGTAGAGTTTTTGGCCCTAGACTGACCCATCGAAACCTTCTCATCTGCTCTCCCTTTGCCCGTTAGCTGTGCCTTTGCTGATGTGGCTACTTCTATTGTTGCACAGCCGCCTTCTGGCAGCTGCCCCTTGACTGACTGTTGCCCCCTCTCACTCTCCTCTACTCTCTATTCTCCACTGTGCAACCAGCATGTTGTGTGTGTTGTATGTTGTAGGTTTGCTTCTCTCTGTTTTGCTGGCATTCCCATCTATTTTTTTTTTTTTTTTGTGTTTTGTGTTGTTTCCTTTAACTGTGCGCTACTCTTGCTGTTCCTTTCGTTGATTTTGCGTGATCTACACTTTAAGCAGCCGCCAACGCAGTTAAACGGATAGCTGCACAAAAAATTCTTTTGAGCAAAGTATTCGTCATGCCACTGGCAACAATGCCTAGTCATGGACTAGCCAGAACAAACATCATCTCCAACCTCAAGAGCTGAGGAATAAAGCTGCACACTTCCGGCTTATTCCCTTGTTTTTCACAATCATTTGCTTCAGACGATTTTTCGACTACTCGAATTGAAAAATGCCCAATCGAAATTAAATTTACGCTATGACCCAACACAACGCATTGATTTTAATGATCCTCGATTTGTTTTAGACAAATAATTTAAATCAAATATTATTTGGGATCGTTTTTGTCACCATTTTTTTTTTCTCAAATTTTTATGCACCTTTAATTATGAAGGATAAAAATTTATAAAATAAAGTAAAGTTTTGGAGTATTGAAAATTTAAAAAACAAAGTTATATTCTTCGAAATCTTACTTAAAAAAATAAATAAATTCACTCTATTCTACACACAAAAAAATGAATTTACTTCTTGATTATATCCTTTTAAAACAATATGGGCAGATAAACTTAAACTTATTCTCATAAATAATTAAATCTAATAATTTATTTCATAGACATGAATATATTTAATCTTATTGCATTCAAGCTGTATTCAAATTTGTATAATGAATTTATTACCAAAGCTTTTATTTTAAAATTCATTGCAGTAATGGTGAAATATAATCATTTTGGTTAGGGAAACACTTTTTCCAATTCGAGTAGACATTGGAATTATGAAAAATGTTATGGAATTTAAAATTGCCTTTTATATTTTTAAGCTATTATTTTACTTAAAAAGGAAGATCGTTACTTTTTATTATTTCAAAATATTAAAAAAGGTATATGAATTTACATCATGTATTCTCTAAAGAGTTTGGAAAAGTTAAATCGTTATTGCCCAAACAAAAGTATTTCTTTAATAACTTCGACAATTTTTATCTGATCGCAACCAAATATTACTTTTTAGGGTCGAAGATGGCTTCTTCGGCCTGTTACATGCATTTCCTGCCTGCACAAAGTTATAATACCCTTCTACCCTCCCTATGGGTAGCGGGAATAAATAGTAATGGATAATTAATCAAGAAAGATCGCCTGTCCACTGACGCTACAAGCAAATTGTATTTATTAATATAAATGCTAATTTTAAAATTTCTAAATAATACAATTTTTAATAAGCATTCAAATTAAAATCAAATTAAAATTCAAATTTACTTTGAAGTTCTAAAGTTAGAATACAACAAGCCAAGTTATCAACAAACAAGTACAATCAAACAAGTTACAATCGAGTGTGCTTGATTGTGAGATACCAGCTACCGATTTTAAGTAAAAACAAAACAGTTTGGTATTATTATTAAAATATATTATATAAAATTAATATACCGAAATACTAAATTATACCAAGGAGTATATAATACATTCAAAATGCAAAATATACAAAAGAAACTTAGTATAAAATATAAAAGATTGTCAGCCAAAGCAAGTAAGACCTGTAGGAAGTATCCTTTTTATACCCACTACCCATAGGGTAGAATGGTATTATAACTTTGTTCCGGCAGGAAATATATGTAACAGGTAGAAGGAGGCCGACCCTATAAAATATATATATTCTTGATCAGCATCAATAGCCGAGACGATCTAGCCATGTCCGTCTGTGTGTCTGTCCGTCTGCCTGTATGAACACCTAGATCTTAGAGACTATAAGAGATAGGGCTATAAGTTTTTTTCGACAGCATTTGTTATGTTTGCATATTTCTTGCAGCCAAAACCTTATTATTTGAAGCTGATCGCCCTGACCGCTAGGGCTACAAATAATTTATAAAGCATTTAACAACCAATGAACAGAATTGCTTTGAGTCGAGTGTTATTTTAAGCGTCACTGAAGAGAATTTTCGTAATTAATGGTCATTTTGATTTGAAAGTAAACGTCATCTGAAGAAAATTTAATCGAGAGTAGTTTTTTAATTATGGTAATGAAAAATATAAAAGAAGAATAATTTTTAGATATATTTTGGTTACGTACTCTAAACATAAAGAATTCGACTAATAATAGAATATAACTTTTTTTATAGAAAATCGGAAATTGAATAAATAGAAAAAGAATTTTGAGAATATTGTATTTTCACTGAAAAATTTCTTTAATTTTTTTTTAACAAAGCAAGAAAAAAGTAAAACATTTTCCTACAAGTAGAAGCAGGAAAATCTTGTACTTTAATCTTTAAACAACAGTATTAGTCAAGGTCTTCTTTTATTACGATTTTTGTCAGTCGTTTCCTTCAGTTTGCAAAAGACTGAAAAAATGCTGCAATCGTTCAGTGCTTGAAGAGCTCTTCAGAGAGACGTCCCCAGTTTGAAAAGGATGCCATATGTAGTTTGAGTTTGAGCTTGAGTGGTTTGTTGTCCACTTCGATTTGTAGGTTAGCTCTCTCCCATCGAATGCATTTGCTGGGAAGGAAGGATGATGGGCGTAGGTTCTTTATTTTGTGCTGGTTTTCACTTTTTTCCTTTACGGTTTGTTTCTTTTTTCATTTTTTTTCTGTTTTTATTTTTTTTTCTGGTGGCTATGTCCATTTCCTGTCGCCATTTCTTTGACTTCAGTTTAGCAGTGAGTCGGCTGTTGGCAATTTAAACTCTTTCACTTTGCTGGCGGATGTCCTTTAACGTGGTTTCCAGACCGCTGCCCACACGCTTTCTTCACGCTATTTTCAATAATTTCGCTTTGAAATTTCCTACTAGTCGCTGCTGTCGATGTCGCTGCCAGTCCAAAAACGGAAGCCAATACTCGCTAGTTTTTTCCACTACACTTTATGTTGGTATCTTTCGTTTTTTTTTTTTGCGTTTCCATCTTTGAACTTGCCAAAGCGGAAAGGGCTTTCATTTCCGTCGTGCAAAAGACTGAATCCTGGACAGCGGATAACTAAATGAAAGCAGCGTGTGAACACGACTTCAACGAAAGCGCGAAAATTTGCACTCTTTTCAATCTTCATTTCACTTGAAAGACATCTCACAGTACGTATACGCAATATCTATTTGTTAAATACTTCAAGTAAATATAGATAGTACAAAATTCAATCAAGATAAGTTTTATATACATCAATAAGAATATTGCATTCTTCATAATTTTAAAAGTAATTAAAGTCTAATAAATAAATTAAATGTTCTTTTTAGAATTAAAGTAAAAAGAATTGTGTATTAATTTTTTTTAATTCGAAACCTTGTAATTCAAAACGATCTTAAGCTAGCAGATTTCAACATGTTTATGTTTTTAAATATCTGCAATACAAAAGAGAATTAAATTACTTATTTAAATTTAAAGTTATGAATTGATCTCAACAGAAAAGTCTTAATCGCACCATTATTATGTTTGATATTTGCAGTCTTAAATTATTTAAAGGATTAACAACAGTAATTATTATACCCCTTTCTTTTAATGTAATTCAAATTCGTGAAAATTAATTTTGATATTTAAATTATGAAATTATATTAGAAGCACTTCCTTTAAGAGAAATTATTAAAAAAAAAATTAAATTAAATTAATTAAATTATTTAACTATATACAAAAATTTAAATTTTACAACTTTTTAATTCACAGTCATCAGCAAAAATAAATGGAGAAATTTTACTTCAAAATATATATTTTTGATGTAAATTTGAATTAATTATTAACTCTTAATTATATTTAACAAAAAAAGATTCACTCAAATTGTTCTAAGAATCTTAATCTTAATTTCTAAAAGATTCCAATATGAAAGGAAAGAGAATAAAAGCTTTAGTTGATTTACCTAATGTAAACTAAAAACAGCAGGTGAATAATATATATTTTTAAATATTTAAATAAATTTTCCAAATTTTATTTTTATTCAAAGATTCTTAATCATTATTCTGACCAATATCAGAGGAAAGAGAGAAAAAGCTCAAGATTCATTTACCTAACGGAATGAGTAAATTTGCATCTCTTTCAGGTGAATAAAAAATAGTTTGAAATATTTATTTTTTAGAAATTTCATTTTTAATCTTAAGATATTTTCGAAATAAATAAATAACGCCTAAGATTGAATCCCTTTTGGTACCTGGCGGAACCTCGTTCGAGATTTGCCGAAGTACGTTTGTGTGATGGCCGAAGTTGCTCAGGCGTTTATAAATATTTACGATGGTTGGGTATTTTTTTCTATAAGCATGCACACAAACACACAAATGCCACGCTCCTCCATGCAAGAGCATTCACACACAGGCATAGATATTTATATGTATATATTTCATATATATACATATATTTAAAATGCCAGCCAATGGGCGTTGAACACGAAGTTGGGCCTCGCTAAAATGCACGAAGCACAAAAAAGGCCAAAAAACGAGAAAGCAAATCAAATAAAATATGCAAAATATACAAAAACATACGCACACACACACACATGGGGACACGGAGACATGCGAATGGGGATTTAGTTTAGTTGTTGTTATTGGTTGCGCACATGTCAACTAGCAGCAACAACAACCACTTGGGCTTTTTAATGCATGCTAGTGTATGTGTGTATGTGCGTGTGCGTGTGTGTAAGTTGGCTACAACAATAACAAGAGGCGAGAGGCCTACAACTCGTATAAGCAACTGGGAGTCGAATATTAAAAATGCGTTCGTGGCGCCGCCTACCGCGTGACGTCACGAGCACCAACAACAGCAACAACAACTAAAGCTCCTCGGCCGCATTTTGCATTTCCTCTTTTGCTGCACATCTTTTAGCTTATTGCATTTTTTTTCTCGTTTTTTTTTTGTGTCTCTCGTTCTCGTACTTGTTGTTGGTTTTTTTTTCTTTTTTGCGCAAAGTTTTTGCTCTTTTTGGCGCTCCCAATGAGCGATGTCAAAGAGAGCGGCATAGCGTTCGCTCGCTCGCTCACTCGCTCACTACGCTGAAGAGGCCCTGCTGGCCCCCTCACCAAGCAGCTTGACTGCTCTCGTGCATGCATGGGCATGCCGACTAAGTGTGTGTGTGTGTGAGATTGTGAGTGTGAGTATGCTTGTAGGGAGCGCCAAGCTTGCGCGCTCGCTCACACCAATGCGACGGCCGCTTTGAACGATTCGTATGGAAGGCGTGGCCAAGTTGTTGTTGTCATCATCGTCGTAGTAGTCGTCGTAGTTTTTCTGTGCTCTTTTGGCAGTAGTTGACCTAAGCAGCAGTCGGAGCAACAACAACAATTGCAAATGAATGGCTGCAATAAGCTGAAGATGCCGTCAGGGGTTGCGCTAAAAACTATTCGCAACATTTTCTTACTGGACCAACAGCAGCAGCTTCTCTCTTTCTTTCCGGTTAGAAGAATGTTGCCGATGTTGTTGTTGCTGCTGCTGCAGTTGCTGTTGCAATCGGGCCTGTTTTTTGTAGGCGCAACGTTTTGGGTTATGCGTGTGTTGTCTTGACGTTATTCGCGATTTTTATGTATTTGCTTTATTGGTGCGATGATGGAAATATGGCGACTTGGGGCATGGAGCATCATTGGGGTCGGGTCTTAGGTGCCCCGACACTTGTGCGTGGCAATCAAAGAAGCAAGCAAGAAAGCAAATAAAAATGCTAATTGAATGTGAGTGCAGCTTTCAAATTGATTGCAGATTGATTTTAGCTGCAAGCAGTAAAATATATTTAATTATTATTATTTATAGTTTCAATAGAAAGCAATTTTACTTTACTTCAATACTTGATTTTTATTTATTGTGCCTGCAAGATCAAAAAACTTTGCAAAGAGCAACCGCCTAAAAGGCAAACAATGGCGCGCTCTCTTAAGACTGAGCGAACTCTTAAGCAAACGAAAACATTGAATTTGAATTCGCCGCAAAAACCGGAATAACATTTTGCCGCTGCTCTCGCGCTCTCTCTGACGCGTGCTCTCTCACACTCACTCCCTCCCCTATATATTGTGGTGCTTGGCGTTGTTGTCGCTCTCGCAGTCGTAGTCGCAGTCGCCGTTGGCAGCGCAGTCGACGCTGGCAGCGACGTGTGTATGGCTGAGTTTCGAGTTTCATTCATTGTATCTGATAGATACTTTTGCCGAGCAATCAGTTCGTATTTAACTTTCGTCGTGAATGCAACGTTTGTAAGAGGCAGCGAAAGCAAAAACCAGAAACAACAACAACAAACCGACACACACAACAACAACAACAATAACAATAATAACAACAACAACGAAAACATTTTCAAAAAACGCCAAAACATCGTCGCGTGTGCGTGTTTGTCTATGTGTGTGTGTGTGAGTGCGAGAGTGTATTTGTGAGTGAATGAAAAGCAAACGCTAGAAGAAAATTCAAAATAAAAACAGAGCGTAAGAAAAAACGAAACAACAACAAAAACAACAAGAGTGCAACAACATGTGTTGCATGCGGTGAACAACAACAACAACAACAAACTGTGACAACAACTTGCAACAACAAAAATCTATTTCTATATGGTATTTATATATATATTGAAAACTCAATTCTTAATAGTAATAAAAAATAATAATAAGTGCAACAAATGCGTTGCGAAAACCTTGGAAAAACTACGTGGAAAACTCACAAATTGTGAATGACGGTGAACAGTGAGTGTGTGAGTGTGTGTGTAAATTGTTATTGTAATTGTAATTGTTATTGTAATTTGTGAATGTAGCGAGCTACATTCGCATACGTATTTGTTTGAAATGGAATAAATAATTATGATTATTATAATAATTGCAGTGTATGACAAATGACAGTCAGTTAGTCAGAGACGAGTGTGCGGTGAGGGGAAGGGGGGAGGGGCGAGGGGTGAGCGAATACTTTGTTGGCAATACTCGTGCTTAACTTGCATTTAATTGCCGCATAAAAATCGATTTTTGCTTATAAATAAAATATAATAAATTATCAAAGTGTTCGTTCTCCATCTCCCTCCCTCTCTCCCCGCTCGCTCTGTCTCTTTCTCGCTCATTCGCACAAAATTTGCTGCAGCAACACTGAGCTAAGAAAATTGTAATTTATAAATTTATAACGTGCACCCAAAGTCGCTATTCTCCGCCCTCTCCTTAACCCCCCTCCTCCACTAGACTAGGTCGTAAAAAGTGTTGTTGTTGTTGGTGTTGGCATCTTTTTGCCTTCTGCTCAAGTTTTTTGGGCGCTCAGAAAATAGCAAGAAGAAAACTTGCGCGAGACTTTCCAGCAGAGTTCTCTTCTTCTTCTTCTTCTTCTTGCTGCTTGGTGGTGTCTTGTGTGTGTGTGTGTGTGTGTCTTGGGTGGGTGGCGCGCCAAAAACAGTTTTGTAAACACGCACACACACACACGGATACGACGCACCCATACACACAAACACACAAACACATTACACAGGCCGTAAAAAGCAAGAGCAACCAACGGGAGCAGCAGCAACGTCGAGACTTGTGTAATTTATTACTTGCTGCATAAATAATAAATAAGCGTAAATAAATAAATACAAAATATTTATATATGTATATTGTATGTATCGCATATAAAATGTGCTGCTGCCGTTGTTGCTGTTGCTGTTGCTGCCCATCCACAACAACAACAACAACAACACAAACAACAACAACCCACGCGCTGTGCAAACTTCGAAGGACTCGTAAATTAAATAAATAAAAATAATAAATATTAAAATAAAAAGCGCTCAAGTTGTGCGTTGCTTTTGCTGTTTGGGTGTTGCCTTTTTTATTTTTAATGTGCACTTTTTTTTCGTCATCGTTGTTGTTGTTTCAATTTAAAATTTTATTTTATGCCGTGCAACAGCTGCGCGCATTATAAATAATTAATCAAAAATACAACAACTACAACAACGATAAGGAAGCGAAACAAGGCTCTCTCAGAGACTTCAGCTTTTCAGTTCAATTCGAATACCAAAAAAACACAAAAAAAAAAAATAAAGAAACTTGAAAACCAAAACAGGAAATGCCAAAGAAACGGCAACAACAAAAGGAAAAGGAGAGAAACAAATTAAATTATGTATAAATATTTGTGCACATTTAGGCAACTGGCAATTTTATATTTATTTATTTCTCGTTCTTTCAAAGAACGCATAAAATTTAATGCCGCAGCCAGCAACAACAATAAATAAAAGTAATAACAAAAAAAAGCAAAGCAGTAATAACATTAATAATAAAAAAAACGAAGCATAATAAAGCAAAAGTTACCAAAAAAAAAAAAAAAAACAAAAATATATATGTATATAAAAAAGAAAAACAATTCGCAGCGTAGAGAATAATTTCTTATTACTTTTTTGCTGTTGTTGTTGCCATTGAGAAATCGAGGAGCATGGATGAACAACAACAACAACAACAACAACTACAATAAAAAAATAAACAAAAATAATAATAACAGAAGGCAGAGAGTCGACGTCGACGTTCAGTCGAGTCAGTCACAAGATTTAATTGGAATGAAATAATAATCATAAAAAAAGAGTCGCGTAAGAAGAAGAAAGAAGCAGCAGCAGCGACAGCGACAGCAGCAGAAATATAATAACAATAATAATAAAAATAAATTAATTTTATGGCCGACTGTGTTTGCATTTGCCGCACAAGCGCATACGCATACATTCAGCACACACTGTACAGTGAAACATTGTTCGTTGTCCCCCTCAAAATACCGTTAGATAGGGCGAGTAGGAGTTGGCAACAATCTCAGTATAAATATATACTAAAATCTTTATGAATATACTATAATTATAGGCATACATTCGCCACACACTGTACAGTGAATCATTGTTTATTGTCCCCCATGTTGCCACAAAATAATGTTAGATGGGGCGAGTAGGAGTTGGCAACAAATATATACTAAAATAGACAGGGCGAACAGAAATTTGCAACGAACTCAGTATAAACATATACTAAAATCAATATTAATATACTATACGCATACATTCGGCATACAGTACAGTGAAACATTGTTCGTTCTCCCGCATAAAATACCCTTAGATAGGGCGAGCAGTATTTGGCATAAAACTCAGTATAAATATATACTAAAATTCATATAAATATACTAAACTCATAAGTATACATTCGGCACACACTGTACAGTGAAACATTGTTCGTTCTCTCCCACAAATTTCCATAAAATACCGTTAACCAGGGCGCATAGCAGTTGGCAACAATCTCAGTAGAAATATATACCAAAATAGTTACGGCGAGCAGTAGTTGACAACATACTCAGTATAAAGATATACTAAAATTTATATTAATATACTATACGCACACACTCGGCATACAGCACAGTGAAACATTGTTCGTTCTCTCCCACAAATTTCCATAAAATACCGTTAAACAGGGCGCATAGCAGTTGGCAACGAACTCAGTATAAACATATACTAAAATCAATATTAATATACTTTACGCTCACATTCGGCATACAGTGTGCGTTCTCCCGCATAAAATACCCTTAGATAGGGCGAGCAGTAGTTGGCATAAAACTCAGTATAAATATATTAGTATACTAAACTCATAAGTATACATTCAGTGAAACATTATTCGTTCTCTCCCACAAATTTCCATAAAATACCGTTAAACAGGGCGCATAGCAGTTGGCAACAATCTCAGTAGAAATATATACCAAAATAGATAGGGCGAGCAGTAGTTGACAACATACTCAGTATAAAGATATACTAAAATTTATATTAATATACTATACGCACACACTCGGCATACATCACAGTGAAACATTGTTCGTTCTCCCGCATAAAATACTGTTAGATAGGGCGCGTAGCAGTTGACAACATAGTCAGTATAAATATATACTAAAATCCATATGTATATACTATGTATCCACATGTATCCTCGACTATTTAAATAAATATAATTACGCAAATGCGACGCAACGCGACGCGTTTCGGCCTCAGCGACAGCCATAAATATTAATATTTAATTAAATATAAATATATATTTCGCATTTATTTATAACTTGCAGCGCGACAAATGAAATGAAAATGATAAAATACTAAATACACACACACACACGCATCCAATATATATTCACGCATTTAAAATAAATAAAATTTACCAAATTATATAGCGAGATAATTGTCGTGGAAATCTCTATAATAAATTAGGACAAAGCTGAAAGCTAATAAAACAATTTTTTTGTTGTTTTCAGTTTTTTGTATTTATTTTAATTTTTTTTGGGGAGCGCGTTTCGAAATGAATAGAATAGAGAGATTCATGGTCTTGGGACAAGATTAATGGCCTTATTTAATAGAGTTATGACTAAAGCACAACGCACAGAAAATAAATATAATATATGCAATTGAAATACAATAAATAAATATATATCAAGTTACGCTTATTTGCATATGCCATAAAATACGTACATTTATATATATAGCAGTTATAATCATTGAACTGTTTGGGATTAAGTGCCAGTTGGTTCTGTGACACATCCAGACATCATATAAGGGTTATGTGTAGTTCTCGAAAACTTTGCTTACGTACTTTACGCGATTTGACGCTACACACACACACACTCACACTCACACACATGTGTGTTCAATAATTCATTTAAATCTTTCGCGATTTCCTTGAATTGCAAAAAATCTAGTTTGTTGAAGTTTATTGCGTTAATGATTAATTGAGTATATAGAAATGTGTTATTTTTGGGGAAATTATATTTTTTTACTTTTTTTTTAACAGTTTGATATTATTGATTTGAAGAATTGTAAAATTCATAAAATACCATTAAACTGAATTCGATATACTTAAAGATTAACTGAGAATATAGAAATTAGTTTTTTGGCATTCTTATATTATTATAATTATTATATAAAATTTTGCTTGAAATATTAAAATTTTCCACTGAAGGAAATATAGAATTCGTAGAAATACTAAATATTATAAGAATCAGAAAGGAATATAATAGCTAATCACACAATTTTATTCATTAAATATTGAACAATTTTGATAGACTCTTGAGGATAGTTTAACAATAAAGACTCATTGAAAATGTGTATTTTTTCAAATTTCAAAGGTTAAAATATTTAACATATACATAATATTTGAAGTTATACATTATTTAACGTCATTTATCTGACTTTAGTAATTTTAATACTCACAGAAATTCTTAACATAAAAAGGTTGATAGAACTGTTTACATTTTTAATTACAATTGATAAGGAAAATTGATTCTTTTTAATTTTAAAATTATGGTTTCAATACAGAATCACGCAACTTTTTGTCCTCTTTAATTGTAAAATTCTTAGAAGCGATATGTTAATATTTTTTATTTAGAAATGTGAATTTTTGCGAATTTTGTGGTCGATAATTTTAAAATGTGGGTGAAGTTAAGAGTTTATAAAAAATATAATCATTTCTTTCAGTTTATAGATAAGCATTTTTAACTATTTTAAAATAATTATAACTGTAGCTTGAATATGGGAAAAGTGAACAAAAATTTAGAATTCATAGAAGCACTACAGATACTTTCAACTGAATGAATTTCTAACAACAATTAACTATAAATAAAGAAAACCGACATTCCAATAGAAATCTACAGCGTATGATGATTAATCAAGCTCTATAAAATAATTGTAAAATTATTAAAATATTTCTCTAATTTCAAAATATTACAATATAGCTTTTTTTATTGGCCTTTGTTCGAAGTGTTTTCACACGCAATTTGCATTTTTGTTTCGATTTCATTACAGCGTTAACAACACAATTTCTCTCTCTAAAGAAAAAGCAAAACAACAACAATCTTTACTATGTGTTAAACAACAATATAAGCCAGACGATCATAAAAAATACAGAAAACTGAACACTGAACTGAAGTAATTGCAAAAACGTAGAGCAAAAAAATGGATATGACAAAGGACATCATGGACTTTGAACAGAAGCTCGACAGCGAGCAATACGAGCCAAATGATTACACAATGGTCAACATAGACATACCAAAGCAGTCCGAGCCGCAAACAGAAATGGCCTACGAAACGGCCAAGACAGAGGAGCGAGAGTTGGAAGAGACAACCGCAACTCCAACAGCAAACACAGAGCAGCCAGTGGAAGCTGGCGAAGATCAGCCAGAGGAGGAGCAACCACAAGAGTTGAAGCTGAAGCTGAAGTTGGAACAGAAATTGTCACCCATAGTGAAGGAGGAAGCAATCACAACAGAAGAGAAACCAAATCGAATGAGAGCTGTGCTCAATGAGCAGCCACTGACGCCACCGCCACGTCCGCTCACCTCCAGCGAGGTCGTAGGTCACACCGACTCCGATGATCCCGAGTTGCGAGTGCAACTCACAGCGAAGAAGTCCCGCTCTCTGCCTGTGTCCCCACAGCCTTTGGTCTCGCACAATCTATCGGCCATTGGACTCTTTGAGTTCGGACAGCACAACAACAATAACAACAACAAAAAGTTGACAACAATAAGATCAACTGAGAAGCCAAAGCTTGGCCAGAAATTGTTTGCAGCTCCAACACAACGCAAATCTTCGCCAGTTGGTGGAGATAATCAACAGTTTTGTTTGCGCTGGAACAATTATCAATCGAATCTGACAAATGTGTTCGATGAACTGCTGCAGAATGAATCCTTTGTGGATGTGACGCTCGCCTGCGAAGGACACTCGATCAAGGCACACAAAATGGTTTTATCCGCTTGTTCTCCCTACTTTCAAGCACTGTTCTACGATAATCCCTGCCAGCATCCGATTATCATCATGCGCGACGTCAATTGGAGTGATCTGAAAGCGCTCGTTGAGTTCATGTATAAAGGCGAGATTAATGTGTGCCAGGATCAAATTAATCCGTTGCTAAAAGTCGCTGAAACTCTCAAGATACGCGGCCTGGCTGAAGTGAGCGCTGGCTCAAGTTCGGGAAATAATGCTGGGATTGGAGGAACTTCTTTGCTGCCGGAGCAACGCATGACTGTCTACGATGAGGACGATGATGAGGAACTTGCTGCCGCTGCGGCGATTATCAGAGATGAGGAGGATGACGATGAGCAGAAACCGAAGCGAGCTCGCCTGCTGGCCAAACTCCAGGCGGAATCTGCGCTCGATCTCAATCAGCGTCAGCGCAAACGTTCCCGTGATGGCAGCTATGCCACGCCCAGTCCGCTGCCCTTGCCCCTGCCCCTGCGCTCGGAGTCGCCGCAGCAACGTGCTGGAGTCACTCCTCAACCCTTGGCCATGACCACATCGACCATTGTGCGCAATCCGTTTGCCTCGCCCAATCCACAATCGCTGCAGGCGCATCTCTCCGGCAGCTCGTCGTCCGCCTCGAGCAGCTCCGGTGGCTCCTCCACAGTTGGCGGTGCCAGCGGCAACTCGGCTGCCTCCTGCATTAGCTCCGGCTCCGCTGCCGCTGTTGCAGCTGCGTCGAATGTTTCAGCCGCTTCGGCTGCGGCTGTTGGCAGCTATCGTCCCAGCGCACGCAGCTGCTCCCCGCCTCCGCCGCCCTCGGCCCACAGCAATGGCTCCGCCGCTGCCGGCGCCCTCTCCTCGCCCACTGGCAATCCTTCGGCCTCATCTAATGCGCAGTCGCAACTGCCTCCGCACATGGCCGCCGCTGTGGCCGCTGCTGCCCATCATGCCTCCGCCTCGGCTGTGGCGCCTCCGCCGCCTTCGTCGGCCTCCTCGATGCATCATCATGCTGCAGCTGCCGCAGCTCAGCAGCTGGCTGCTCAGCATCAGCTGGCGCATTCCCATGCAGCTATGGCCAGCGCCTTGGCTGCTGCTGGTGTCGGTGGAGCTGCTGCTCCTGGCAATGCGGCTGCTGCTGGAGGAGCTGTGGGCAATGCTGCATCCTCGGTGGGTGCTCATCATGATGACATGGAAATCAAACCGGAAATTGCTGAGATGATACGTGAAGAAGAGCGGGTGAGTTTATCAACTATAATATTTTACAATATGTGATGAAGAGAAAAAAATTTAAAATATGAAATATTTAACAGATATATTGGGTGGGAAAAGGTATCTGTCCAAAGTCTGTAAGGCCAACAACATTTAAAATATATCATTATATATTGTCTGCAAAGCCAACACACTTTTCCTCATTTAAACCTTTTTATCGTTTATAAAGATATCATTAAATTGCGTTCAATTTTTCAAAGCTGTTGGCTAGAAGTTTTACACAAGCTGAGAATGAAAACTATAATAGTTTAATTGTGGAAAAAATTACTCAATTGCGCACAGTTCAAAGCCAACACAGTAATCTCTTTAAACTTCGAACTGAATGATCGAAAAATATCTTTAGAATATGATAGTCTCTAAATGAGCATAAAAAGCGATGAGTTGAGGAAGAAGTTTTATATGAAATAGGAATGAATATGAATATGAAAGTCTTATACCATATGGAAGTGAAGTTTTCTATGAAATGGGAATGAGTTATATTACGATATAAATAGAATTTAACAATAGGGATAATTGTTGAATAGATCTAATATAAAAGCAACTTTTCCCACTCTAAAATCCTTTCAAAGTTCTAAAAATACATAGACTTCAAATAAGATCAAAGCTGGCCATAAAAATGATCAATTTCTTACAGAAGAATAATAATGATAATGATAATACTAATGATGGGCTTAAAATCCTGGAAATTATAAACAATATCTTAAATTATCTCTTACTGAGCATATCTAAGTTTATAATCTCTGAAACCTTGTTATAAAAAAATCCTTAAAATACGATTATATCACTGTATTTATATTCCGTAGCCAACAAGAAATACTTGTCCTCAGTTTACAATCAACAGTGTTGTAGATCTCTAAAAAAAAACCGTAAAATACGATTCTATCAATACCTATACACGTTCCTTAGCTAATAAGAACTTTTTTACCCACAATAGGAATTGAAAAGATTAGCTGTTCATTTTTATATGTATATTATATTTATTTTGCGATAAGATCTCATTTTTTCTTTAGTTTAACTTATCGAGCACAACTTTTTGACCTTTTTTTAATAATGATTTATTTCTAAATAACTTTACTGACTTGCGGTCTTTCGCTTATCAAAAACAAAAGAAAAAACCCCTGCATTGTTTTTATTGGAGTAAAAATTGTAAATGATTTCGGTTGGCATTCTTTAGCTGAAATGAAATGATCCAAATTTGGGTTTTGGTGCTAGAAGCAGGCCAAAGTCGAAAATTGTTCATGTGATTAGCGCGTCGAAAGTGGAGCGTATCATAATAATTGCTTAAAGTAAATATCAAGTTGATAAGTATTGTTAATATAATTTATGTGGTTATTGCTACTTGAGATCGTATGCCAGATAGTAACTGATACGGCGACTAACTGGCCAATTATGACACTTAATGTCAAGTAAATAATTTTGTAATAATATTTAGGTGAGATCGATTGAACACGAATGTTCGATCGATCGATCGATCTATCGAAAACTGAAGGAGCTACTAGAAAATGTGTTATTTATTTATTTAGTTCTTTTGTCGGGCACATTTTGAGTGCACCCTTATAAGCATATCTGACCAAAGGCCAAAAGCAGACCTAGTTGAAATGTTTTTACATATTGTCGAGACTCACATTAAAATCGAATGAAAAAAAAAGAAAACAGCACAAAACTAGGAAAAGTGCATAAATGCATGCCCATTAACGAAAATTTACACAACAACTAGATGTATTTACCTTATTGCATTTGTGGCTGTTATTTCTATTAGATTGCACATTAAAGCTGATTTTCTATTTGTATAAGAAACTGCGCTGCGCTCTGCGCTCTGCGTTTAAGTTTAAGGCGAGGTCTCCGACATTAACTGCGTCAGCGACTTGAAAAATAATTCAACATTTAATGCTAATGACGAAAATTGCGCAATGCACGCATACGACAACAACAACAACGACGACGACGACTTCGACTTGATGGCAATTGCATTCGACAAAAAAAAAGAAAGACAGAAATACAAAATTGTTAAACAAATCACACACAACAAAACAAAACAACAAATTGTAAAAAATTGATGCCAAATGCAAACAAAAGTGCGCAAATATTTGTCTCGCACACGTATCTCAAGGCGCTGTTGCGTTTTTCTATAATTTCAACTAATGTGGCTTTGATTAAGCTTTATTGCACTTTTGTGTGCAACACATTTTTCAATACCCTGCACAGCAGTCATAAAATGCAATCATACTCAAATGGGTATGATAAGATAATAAAAGATCTATTTCGAAACATTAATTACTGCAAAGAATAAAGAATCTCTTTTGATGTTATCTATTTTGCTCAAAGAAGAGTTTATCTTTTATATAATTTCGTAGTGAAATTCTAAGAGTTTGTTTTTAAGATCTATTTCGAAAGAATATAATCTCTTTTTTTATTATGCATTTTGCTTGAAGATGAGTGAATACTTTTTTATAATTTTCTGGAATTTTGTATATTATTCCAAGATGATCTACTTTGAAAGTATAAAGTTTAGTGAGCCTTATCTTTATTATATATTTTCTTTCTCAATTTTGAAAATGTGATTGAATTTGTATATTATTATACGATGTCAAAAGATCTATTTGAAAAATTAAACATGAATTACTGCAAAGAACGTATTTTTTAATTAAATTGTCAGTATTTCATTGTTAAATTCTATATAACTTTATTAAACGATTCTATTTTTGAAAGATGATAAAAATATCTATTTCGGAACTTTATGTACAGTATAAAATATAATTTGTTTTCATGTTCGCTAATTTGCGGAAAGATTAGTTTATCTTTTTTAAACTTTATTCTCAGTATTTTGTTGTAAAAATCTGCAATTTTTTTTCAAGACTTATTTCAAAACATTAAATACTATAATCATAATATAATCTTTTTTTATGTTCGCTTCTTTGATGAAAAATGAGTTTATTTTTCCTAATAATTTATTCTCAGTATTTCGCGATTTGATTAAATTTTTATATTGTTATTATACAGAGTAACTTGCGCTGTTCTTTTTGCTGACTTTTTATGGTTAACAGCTGTCATTATTATTAATAATATTTGCGTTAGTTTATGACTTGACTTGGCTGCCTTTTTTTGTTGTTGATGTTGTTGTGCCACAAAACTCTATGTAAAAATCTTGACATTGAGTTTTCAAATGGATTTGTTTTTCACATTTTTTTTTTGTTTTGGTGTGTGTACATTAATATTGCACTTATAAAAAGTATATGAATTTATTGTTTTTTGTTTTTATTCTGCGAGCTGTGTGTTGTTATTGCAAGTATTGCTATTTGTTGTGTGGCATAAATAATGCATATACTTATGCATCGCGCTCGCTGTCGATGAGTGTCTTTCGAGTGGTTGACTGCGGCTTATGAATATGGATGTTGAACTGGAATATACATAGCTTTGGAGATGTATAGATACGAGAGAGATACGTTGTCGATACATATCGACAGCAGCTGCTGCTGTCGGCTGTTTAAATGAGACTGCGACTTTTGCTTTGGCAACCATTTTCATCATTTTTGCGCTTAATTATCTTTTTGCTTTGCACAATTTACTGTTGCTTTTTCTTAATTTATTGAAATGAAATCAAGAGAAAATTGTAATAAAGCGCGATACCAGCCGCAAGTCGAGAAGCAAACGCCAAAAAAAAAATAAAACTTTTTCTGTTCATCCAAAGTCAAAAAAGCAAACGGAAAACTTCGGTCTTCGGAGGTCTTGGGAATGCCCCCCACTCCCATAGAAATGAAGTGACTATGAGACGCCGCCGCAGACATGCGGAAATGCGTGTAGGTGGCATATTTGCGTTCAAACAGTGTCTGCCAAAAAGAACTGCGCGCCTATTACTTAATAGAGTCAAACTCTGTCACAAACACTGCCAACAGGCAGCACTTGCTCTCTGAACTCGCTCTGTCGCACTCTCTTGCGCTCTTTTCTACTCTCTCGTTCTCAGCTTAGTGTTGGCGTTTCATTCACAGAATTGTGAACACACACACACACATACGCGCGCGGAGAGGCTGGCACACACACAACGAAACACACACACAGCGAGAGCACGAGCATACCAAGCACTCAGCAAAAATTACGCGATGTCGCAGCTCAAGGAAAACGTAGAATGCGTTGCCTGGCTGCGAAGGAACGAAGGAATTGAAGAGGGAGGGAGAAGGCATCGTTTTGGGTTGGGGAAGATGCTGCTGGCCAAGCATCTAGCAAAGTTGTCTCTTGTCTCTCTCTCTTTCTCTTTCTCGCTGTGTTTACACATCGTTTTGTATGACGCTCACTTGAGTTCCTTGACTTTTTGGTGGATTCTCCTTGGCGCTGTGTGTGCGTGATACCCCTTACAATACACTACCCAATTGGGTAGCTTGTCACTTAAGATTACAACTAAAATTGTAGACAATTAAAGCACACTTTTAGCTAAGTATTGGAAATATTTTGCTGGCCATTCTCTATCTTATTTTATTTTAAAGGGTGTGCCACATTTCTGATTTTCTTCAGCTCAAGAATCTTGCAATTGTTTCTGCAAGAAAATTACTGAAAATTGCCAAATGCGGGAACGGGAAAGTTCTTTGACAGGCATTTTTCTCTTTGTCTGCCAAGCGTTAGTCATAATTGTAATGTGTGAGTTTGTCTCGAAGTTAAGACGTCGATTTATGCAAAGCAGGTTGCTTGAACTCCAGAGCGGAGGTCATTACGATACTACAATACAACGGCGCATGTTATCTTAAGACCCCCGGTTTAGGGATCGTGTGAATCTGCTGGCCCCAAAAAAAAAAAAAAAGAAAAACGTTCAAAGATGTCAACTATTTCCTGAACTGACAAAACACACACAGAAAACTGTATTTAACCTGTGCGGTCGGCTCATTAGGCCTCTCAAATTTTTGTTTGATTGATTCAAATGTCCAACCGGTAACTCGTAAATCAAATTTATGTTTCTTTTTAGACTTTTTAGACATTTAAAACACCAAGAAAAACAAAAAGCAATCGCCGCCAGACCCACCGCAAATGACAGTGTGAAAATGTTTAGGTCTCCACATTTTCGGGGCTTATAAGCATTTTCCTCATTTTCTTATCGGCTTAATAAAATTAACGCATTTTCTGGGTTTCCTCCTTCTGACGCTGCTAACGATTAAGATTTCGATTCCGTAAATAGTAATATAAAAATTCCAACTCTTACGAAATCGATATAACACAAAAACAACAACAACAACAACAACAACAACAAAAAATAAAGCAGCGAGAAATAAACATATAATTTATGGCACAATTTCGATAATTTGTTGTGCATTAGTTCGTGTGTATTTCCTGTGTTCTCTTTTTAAAGAAAAAGCCATAAAAAACATGATATTATAAAGCGCTTTTGTTTTTGTTTTTGCTGTTCGTTATATAAACAATTTATATTGTATTTGTTCGAGGTTCACTTTGAAATAAATAAGTAATTTATTTTATTGGGCCAAAGGCAACATGACGACGACAAAAGGTATAAAAAAAACGGATGTATATTAAACCCTCATAGATCTTATCGCGACAGAACTAATACACAATATAATAACCAAGTAAGACTGCATTTAGAGTTGAACATGGCAGAAGAGTAGATACGCTGCATAAAACATAAGAAATTTGCGTAGATATTTGTCGCGTTTATTAATGAAGAAATTCTTTGCTGTGGCAATCGCTATCATAATAACAAATGTGTGTAATCTTAATTTTCGTGTCGATTAAAGTTTTAACGTAATTTTGCTGATAAGATTTTCCCCGACCGGTAAATATTTATTATTATTATTTTGTTATATATGTATGTACATACGCGTATGGGGTTAGATACACACACTTGTGAGTTGGGAAATCAAGTGTTTCACAAGTCAACAAAAAACAAAAAAACGAAGAAAAAAATAGCTAATCACAAGCCATTAAAACAATTCCTTTTGTCATAGATTCGACGTGAATGACTTGAAATAATTTTTATCTTTAGAGCTCAACAATTTACAGCTTAACGGTGATTGTTTAAATAAAAACGATTATAGTGCAATAGAAGATATATAAATAGATGTCTCGGTATTTGCGTCAATGTCAAGAGGCAAAAAATAGTCAAGATACGACCGCCACACGACGACGGACAATCTATTTTCAAAATTTCCATTCAAAAAGTCGATTTATAATATCTTTATAACACAGGAAATATCGTTTTAGAGCTACAACAACAAATTCATGAAATTCTATACTTTGGATTTTGCGTATATAAAAATAGCTAAGATAAAGGTTTGCTCCATTAATAGCCAAATGAATTATCGATCTTACTTTCTTTCCATTTAAATTGGTATTTTTTTTTTGTATCCCATAAATCGTATCCCGTTTGTAATTGTAAGATCTGATGATGACTCTCGGTCATTGGCCGCAGAGACTCTGTATCTTTTTTCATTGCCAGCAAATTGAAGACGACAACCAACAGCAGCAGCAACAGCAACCTACAACATTCACTCTTACATTCACAGCTTACACAGTTGAGAGAGTGTGTTTTTATTTCTCTGTGTTGTGTATTTATTTTTTTGAGCACATTCACATTCATTTACATCTCCATTCGCGTCATTTGTTTTCCTTGCGACGGCTGCGTTAAGTTTTCTTATATTTTCATTTATTTGACTGCCTTTCATTACATTTTATTTATTTATTCCACATTTATTGTAGGGTACACACATTTGTATGTCGTTAGTTCAGTTGGGACAGAGCAAAAGCAACAGCAACAATGACGACGACGGTGACTGTTGCCGCTGTTGTCTTTATGACGACGATGATGATGATTATTATTGCCATTGCCGACGTTGTTGTAGTTTTCTGTTGCTGCTCGTTGTTGTTGCTGTTTTCATTGTACGAAGACATAAGAAAATTATAGGTATCTGCCCTTATGGCGCACAGCTCAGCACAGCGCAGCGAAGCGAAACAATAAAATATAAAATAAAATATGTACGAGTATGTTTACGCAATTACAAACAAACAGACAAACAGACAGACGGAGATACAAATGGACAAACGGACGTACAAACAGATCAACAACATACTATACAACAGACCGAGTTGCGAGAAGCAATTCGGAACTGCCTCAGAGTTATAGTTGTTGCTGTTGCTGTTGCTGCTGCTGGGGCGGAGCAGGAGGAGTAGACGAGGCTCTGGCGGTGCAAGCAATTCAATATTTATAACTGGCAGCAGCAGCAGCAGGTGACGCTTGCCAGGTACAGTTACACAGACACACACACTCGCATAAATACAGCAGCAGATACAGATATAACGCGTGTATCTTATAGATACTTTTGGCAGCTGCAGCATGAAGTTAACGCCGTGCACAGCGCACAATTAAAGATAGCCAAAAAGAAACGAAATGAAACGAAATGAAAATTGTTACCGTTGCTCACTTTTCACGTGCAATTTTCTCGAACCCTACAAATGGCATTATAATGCGCTATAATTTTCGACAAACCACAGAGGCGTGGCCCTAACCTTGCAGATCGCACCCAGCAGATAGACACGAAACCAACGAAATTAAATGAATAATGCGAGAATACAAAAGTTGGAAATTTCAAGTATATGGAAATATGTGGCAATAAATTTGAAATGATAAATTTGCCATGCATATAAAAAAACGCATAGATAGAAGAGAGAGAAAAGCTCAACTTGAGCTGCGCTTTCAAGCGTTTGCATTTAGCGTAAATGCTGTGCTCTATTTTTGATAATTAGCATCATCATCATCATTATATCTTTTTGCAACACAGTAGTAGAGAGAGCCCTCATGTGTGGCAGGACAAACAGCGGCAAATTTGCGTTGCGTAAAAAAGGACAACGAGCTAAGTAAACGCCTCTAATTTGGCATTAACTAAAAAAGCTTTAACTGAGAAGTGCAAGAACAGAGTAGAGCATAATTGTGCCACACACAAACTGCATTCATGCCTCATCCTGCTGCTGTTTGTGCCGCACATTTTGCGGCTGCTTTCTTTGGGGAGGCGGCAGTCTTTATGCAAAAGCAATTTGCTGGAAATGTTCGATTTGCAGCACTTTTCACTAGGGTTTTCCAGTTGCTTAACGCGCGGCGCGGTCGAGTATCCGCCTCACGTAGCTCGACACAAGTGCTTTATCCTCGTTCCGTATCCGCACATTCGCATCCCTTTTGTGGAGCGCCAAGTGTGCGTATAATTTGCCTTAAAATTAGCTTACGTCAGCTACGTTTGAGCCATAGACTCAACTCGACTTCGGCTGTTTAACCACCTTTTAGAAGAGCAGCTGGTAAACGAAAAGTTCTCAAGTGTAGTTTGTGTTTTGCATTCCGAATATAATAGATAACTGTGCGATCTATTTGTGTTTATTTATCTATGGATGTTTAGTCGCATCTGTAAATACAATTTTTCAGTCCGCTTTGAAGTTGAATGCTGAGGGGGAAATATGCTTCGAGTTTCGTTTTCGTTTGATGCAGAGAGAACTCGCGTTTGATTTGTTATTTTATTACTTTACGAATTTTAACACATCTGCTGAAAATGCATTTGTAAATTATTAAATGCATCTTGCCAGTCGTCGTCGTCGTCGTGCCATCAAACAAACACATGTAAATGGCATGTTTGGCCAGCCAGTTCCTCCAGCGCTCACTTTGTATCTGTATCTGTATCTGTATCTTTTTGTGTGTGTGTGTGTGCGCATATCAATATTTATTACTTTGTGTACTGCACAACAACAATAACACAGAATTTGTATGTGTGTGTGTGTGTGTGCATTGCTTGCTGCTGCTGCTGCCTTAGTAAAATTCGTTTTTCATTATTTATTTCTTTTACTTTTGCCGCCTCTCGCTCTCTTTTGTTTTTAATTCTGTTTGGGCTGCCTTTTTGAATGCATTTCTTTATTTAGGCAGCAACAGCAAAAGGCAACAGCAGCACCCCCGCATCGCATCACAGCACATCGCAATGCAATGCAATGCATCCTCATCCCCATTTCGAAGATCTGTTAAATAAATCGAATCATCTGTGTGTTTTACACACATATGCGAGAAGAGTCGAGAGTTCAGTTGAGTTGAGTTTTGCTTCCTCCTTTCCTTCTCCTCCTTCTTCTTCGTGTTGTTGCTGTTGTGCTAGAGCAAGCCTGAATGTACGTAATTATTTCGATTGGATATACTCTCTCGTACTATAATTTGTAAAACGAAACATATGTTCCCATTTTAGTTGCTGCTGCTGTTGCTTTTCCTCTTTCCGTCTCTGTTATTTATGCATTTTATTAGTTGTGCTGCGTGGGGGATTTTGGATGCAGCAGAGAAGCTGCAGCTAATTCGACTAGCAACTAAGATGCATCCATATAAATGGTAAACTAATCCAAAATGCCTTCGCATTAGATAGTTGTATGGCCGCTACATATATAGAGTAGAAGGGTATTATAACTTTGTGCCTACAGGAAATGGCTTCTCCGAGCAAGCAAGCTTAACTTTAAAGCTGGAACTGCGATTTTTGGCTATCACAGTATTTTTAAATACTGAATATTGATTGCGATCCGATAAACGATTTACCAAATAACGACTGACAATCTGGTATTCGTTGTACCCTATGGTATATTTTAAATATAATATCGATATATTTTTAGTATATTTTAGTATTTTTTCGGTATATAGTTAGCCAATGACATTTTTGTATACAGTAATATTTAAATATACCAAATACCACCCTTAGCATATTTCAGTATTTTTTCGGTATATCGTTAGTCTGACATATTTAGTGAGTATAGTAACATATCGATACAACAAACATCATACTTGGTATATTTCAGTATTGTTTTAGTATACTTTACTGCACTGTTTTGCTTCCACTAAAAATGCGTAGCGGGTATCGCACATTCGAGCACACTCAACTTTTGCTTTCCTACTTCTTTCCTAGTAACAAGCTTGTATCTTTAAGATACCTGGTCATAAATATGCAAATGCAACGCTAAATACATGCGGACATTTGCCGTGGGTAAACAATAACTAACGTCTTTACAATATTTGTTTAACGACGAATACATTTTCTACTCAATATTTATTTAACTGTAACGCTTGTGTCAACAAGGCAGAGCCGAAGAAAATGCCAACTTGACCACGCCCCGCTGCTTAAATTGACACCGTTAATAGAAGATGATGGATTCTTGTTGTGTCTTCAGGAAGATGCGAGAAGCGAGTGTACAGTCATCGTCATCGTCATCATCATCATGATCGTCGTTGCATCCTATTTGCAGAAAAGCGTTGTCAACGCACTTTTTGGTGTCACTGTGCGACGAGTCTATTTGTCTGCCGTCGACGACGACGACGACTGGCGACGGGCGACGCCGCATTAATTCTTAGGCAATATTTATAGTTGTATTTTGTCAAATATTTGCACAGTTTGTTTTGTGCGCTGGCAAAGACATTTATCAAGACACCAGCAGCACTCGCTGTTGCAGTTGCAGTTGCAACTGCACTTTGCATTATGCATTCATGTATTTGCATCTGCAACAACATGATTGCTTGCCTGCTTGCTTGCTGCCTGGCAGCGTGCAACATGCTTCGTGCCGCGTGCTAATTGCAGCCGCAGACGTTTGTCATGCGCCTATTTGGCTGCCTCGACAACTATTTCTATATCTATGCATCTTCTTTTGGCATTTTCCGTTCATTCATTATATTGTCGTGTATATTCATTGTCCATATGTGTATGTGTGTGTGTCTCTCTCTGTCTACATCCATGTGAGGTCAAATTTATTTTATTAATTTCAGCCCCAACGACAGCGGCCAGCCATAAATTCAAATCTATCGCTAATGTGTGTGCCGTTTATTTCAGGCAAAACGGCGAATCCAAAAAAAAAAAAAAAAATCACACAACATAGATAGAAAAAACCACAATATTCAAAATTAAATAGCAGCTAATTTTTCTCAAACGCCACACGCACAAATCGCTTTCCGAAGCCCAAGACATTTATAACAAATTATTGTTTCAAAAAACACACACAATCGCTGGCTCTGGTGTGATTTCAAATCAAATTGTACATAATTAAATAATGACTATTAGCTGCACGCGCCTCTTTACAACTTTATATAATTTTTTTGTTTGCAATTTGTTTTGAGCTCTTCATTTAGCTAAAAGTTTTGAGTTAGCTAAATGAGCTGAAATTAAGCATTAAGTTTACGATCATTTAGCATGGCTTATAACGAGTCGGTTTTTGAATGTAATAAATAGTACATTGATATACCAAAAATAATATTAGGTATATTTTAGTATTTTTTGAAATATTCGTAGAAAAATATAGGTGTTTTTTGCGGGCATCTCACAATCGAACACCCAACATTTGTTGATTGTTTTAGTATATCAATATACCAAAAAGAAGTTTCGGCATATTTTAGTATTTTTTGGGCATATTTGTAGAATAATATCACATTGTTTTGTGGGCGATTCACAACACGTCGTAATTTTTTGCGTGTTATACTATATCGATATATAGCCTTCGGTATAGTTTAGTAGATTTTGGTTTATATGTAATATAATACCGCTCCGTTTCCCAGGTATCTCGCAATCGAACAAACGATTGTAATTTTCTGACTTGATTCCTAAACAAATTTGTAATTATTTTCCTTTGGATTAGCTGATTCTTCAATTACAATTTAATTATTATTTTAGCACTCACACATTCATATATTTCTTAGTAGCAAATCGCAATGCGTGAAAAAGCTGGCGTAATTTATCTTGAGCACAAAACTTTCCAGGAATTGTGTAGTTTTCATGTCGGCTATAATTAATTAAATAATTTTTTTATTTGTATATAGATATATATGTTTGTATGTATGTATATAATAACATTTATGTGTGCGCTCGTCGTATATAGAGGGGAAACCAATATGTGTGCTGATTAATAATGAACAGGGCACAACTATATAAATTTTGTGCAGAGCTATAATTAAATTGATGTGGCTGAGTCAGTTTTTGCTCTGTTTGCTGAAATGACGCCAAGTTGGTCAATGGTCTATGTCTATGTCTATGTCATTTACTAGCATATATAAATATGTATATGTATATATATGCATGTGTATGTGTATGCACATATATTAATATCTCTCTACTTACTTATATTGTATATTTGTAATTTGTAGAATGAAGTCGATTGCAGAGCAATTGAGAAAACGCTGCGTCAGCGCGCTGTAATTTAGCATTCGCCATAGATACAAATATTAGTTTAGACACTCTGTGTTTATTTCAAATGTGTCGTGTGAGAGTGTGTGTGTGTGTGAGTGTGTGTAATTAATAGTATTTATTTTTAATTCATACGTTAGATGCTGTATTGCCTCAGCAGCAGCAGCAGCAGCTGTAGAAGCATTTTATATTTATTTATTATTTTTATTTTATTCTTTTTCTAAGAAAAGGAAATAGTCATGTTACGCTGGAGTGAACTTTACTCTGTAGAATTGGCAGCTAAAGTTGGGAAGATACTTTTAGTATAATCAAAGATAGATATTTACAATGCTGAAGATTTAAACATCTAAGATGCTTGAAGAATAATCTACTATTGATACCAAAAATTAACAACAATATTAAAAATTAACTTAAACTTTCGAAGATTTGAGATTATTAAAATTAACTACATTTTTGAAGATAAGATCTAAGATGAAAGATACTTGAAAAATAATCTAACATAGGTTGTCAAACTTTTTCCATTTGAATACTTACAATCCGAAATACTTCCATAATAATCGTATATGTTTAGTTTACAGGGTATTTGAATGACAGCGCCAGATTTAACGTTCGTGAAATCTGCAGAAATTCTTTAATATATTTTAAGTTTAAGCATTTATTCTGTGCTTGTTGTCTTTGCAAAGCAATTCGAATAACATTTTTAATTATTCTCTTTATATGAATTTTTTGGTTGGTTTGTTAATTTTTTTGTTTGTTTCGTTGTTGTTGTTGCTGGTGTTGTTGTTTTTTTTCGCTCTCTACCAACGAACAGGTCTTTGAACTGTATTTGCATGTGCGCCAGATACAAGATACAAAATCCGCTTCTGTGTATTTATTTCTTCCTTCTTGTTCTTCTACTCGCTGGCTGTTTGCACGGGCGAGTTATTAAAGTTTTATGTAAATGTGCATAATTATTTCAAATTGAATTCTAAATTTATAGTTTGCAATGAGACGAACGACGAAAAATATGTTGACTAAGCGTCGTCTTTGCGCCGTTTGTTTGTTGCGGGTGGCAGCTAAATGGGAAGTGAGGAGAGTTGGCGGAGGAGGAGGTGGATGAGGAGGAGGAGATCAACGATTGTTTGTAAATTTTTCGTGATGCTGCTGAATGGTGGTGATTCAACATCAACGGCTTATAATGAAATTGGTTTATTAGTGATAAATATGGCACTGTCGAGGTGTGGCCGAAATGAATTGAATGCATTCTCGAAATGTTGAGTGACTCAACGCAAGAAGGTGTTTAAAAATAATTAAACAAAAAATTAATCAAAAATGTTTCGTGGTGCCCCCAATTCAAGTTAACCTTTTAGCTGCGACCCTCACAAAAAATAAATTCATAAAGAGAAAGAACTGTAACAATGAGAGCACAAACTTGTCATTATAAAACTAAACCATCTAATTAAATGGTAGCCACTAAAGAAAGCAGCCATGAAAGCAGGGGGAA
The DNA here is from genome assembly GCA_019972355.1 of Drosophila kohkoa. Lineage (NCBI taxonomy): Eukaryota > Metazoa > Arthropoda > Insecta > Diptera > Drosophilidae > Drosophila > Drosophila kohkoa. The sequence continues at coordinate 1,639,351 of BJEL01000078.1, forward strand.
ATATATATTATACTAGTTTAATTTAAGAGGAAAAAAGTACAAGCTGTGTGTGTGTGTGGCATACATATAATTATAATTTTTTGGATTTTAATATACGAGACAGGCGCTGAGATCAATTAAAAGCCAACGCTTGCTATGGTCATTAAAAACAGCTGCCCCACCAAATAAAAAGAAAGAAGGCTTCAGTCGAGTGTGCTCGACTGTGAGATACTCGTTATCCATTTTGAATAAATGCATAGCTGTGCGTTATTAATCTTAAAATATACCAAATTACTATACCGCAAAAATACTAAAAATATACCAAAACTAATATTTAGAATATTGATACCGCTACCAATTTTTAATCAAATCAAAAGATTCTTCAAATATACCAACTTAATATAATGCAAAAATACTAAAATATACCAAAGTCTATATTTTGTATATATACCACAAAAGTATTAAGATAAATTAAAGGCTATAATTGGTATATTAATAAAGTACAACTTTCAAAATATACCATAAAGTACAAAATATACCAGATTATCACCCAAAGCACTAACACCCGTAGTAAGTAGGCGGTATTTCCCATACAAAATAATAATAAGTAAGGCAGAGTGTTGAGAGTTTAAATGTGATCGACGTAGAAGTGCCCTGTGTTGCTTATAACCCAAGACCCTCATTACAAGGTATCCAGCAAAGAGATATTTAATCGTCAAGACAAAGATAAAAAGGCAAAGACAAGGCAGAGACACAGAGCCCAACAACATGCTTAATAACGTAAATTTAAATAATAATAAAAAAAAGTGGGAAAAACTTTGAAATGTTGGAACTGCTCTGTAATTAAATATATAATGTAAAAGACTCAACGAATTCCAACAAATAATAAAATATGAGTTTTTCTTTTTTTTTTTCTGTTTCTCTCCTTTTATATTGTATTTTGTGCGGTGGTGTAATTTTTATAGTTTTAATTAATGGTTTTTTATTGTGCGCCAACATTGTGCTCTTGTTGTTGCTGTTGTTGTGTGGTTTTTTTCTTTGAGGGTGCGCCACTCTATTTTCCATTTTCCCCCCACGCACACATAAACTCACTCGACTTACTTTTTTTTTGTGTCGGCCAGTTGAATTACATTTGTAATTATTTTTATTGTACTTATATACATATCTAGTATGTTGTTGTGCTTCTTTGTCACGGTGACTTGGCGTTTTAGATGTTTCACTTTTCTGCATTTCCATTTCCCTCCCCTCAACCACCGCAACTTCATTTCGTATTCTCCTTTCTCGATATTGTTTTGTAGCTAAGCATTTTTTCTAGCATATTTATTATTATCAGAATTTATATCGGAACTCGGAGCATAACATTTGCATTTGTTTTTTGTTTTTGGCGCGTTTCTCGCTCGCGAAGTGACATTGAAATTTTTTCCCTTACTTTAGAGCTTCTGAATTTTTTAAACGTTATGCTACTGATCGAACTAAATTAGGGAATTAAATTGTCGATTAGTTAACGCTTTACATCTGCGCAACAATCACTGTGTTTATTCGAACCCATTTGTCTTTGTTTATTTACACTCAAAGTGATGTTATTAATAATATTTATTTGCATTTTTTACTATATAAATCAAATTTTGGGTTACATGTGTTCTTATTTCTCGTTTTCTTTGACTCTATCGGTGTGAATCTGAAGTTGTATAGGTGTTTGTTAGCGACACGTTTTAAATACCCAAGGCAAAAGAGCTCTGAGTGGGTATATTGACTTGCGGGTAATTATGTAACTGTGAATTGGAAATTAAAAAAGAGATAAGAAAAAAATGTTAATGCTTTTTTTTCTGCCTATTATTGTTATTATTACAGTTATCGGTGAATTAAACATTTATAAAAAAAAATGATTTACCAAATTTAGTGCGGCCTATTATTATTATTGATAAAAAGAGTTAACGGTGATATGAAGAGCCAAAAAATATATATTTCACAAATTATTTTGTGCCTATCATTATTATTATCATTTTCTATCTATGCGAAATTGATTCAATTTGAAGCCACAATGTGAGTTAGCATAATCTAAATTGATTCTGCAAATATATCACTTATTCGCTAGCTGCTTATCTTAAGTTGTATAGGATATCTTCGTATCATGCTTATTATAGAGATCAACTCATTATTTGTATTTGTTGTTGGCTGTCGCTTTGTGTCTTTATTTGCATTAATTATTTATTTGCTCGTTTGCCAGTTTGTGCGCATGCGCAAAAGGCACAAAAAAGAAAAAAAGAAGAAAAATATATATATGAAACATAAAAAAATAAATAACAAACGGCAAACGAAATGCTTAAAATTTATTTTAATATACATTTTGCCCGTGGCTAGAGAGATCTTGGAATGTTTTGAGTTGTTGTTGTTGTCGTTGTTGTTTCTCTTCTTGTTGTTGCTATTCACTTCTATTAGTGAGAATTAGTTGTATTGTTGCGGTTGCTCGAGCTGCTGCTTGTGGCATTGTTGTTGTTGCTGTTGTTGTTGCTCCTCTGCCTTGTTGTTGTTGCCGTGCTTATTTGCATTGACGACGGCGTGTGGCGGCTGTCTAATCAAATCAAACTTCGTGGAGCGGCATTTTGATTGATACGCTTTTTGTTGATTGTTGTTGTCGAGATCGTTTTTTTTTCTATTTCGTTTTTCTGACTATGAGTTGAGCTAATTATATAACTTCGGGGGGTACGCACTGACCTAATGAGCCATAAGAGATCTATTTATAAAATAAAACAAAGCACAACGCGCCATATGTAACTATGCACACACACACACACACATACACACACATACACACACACACACATACATACATCCATAAATATGTATTTTTCATACTTTCAATCCCCAACAAAATGCTAAATGAAAGCGTTTCAATTGTTTCGTTTATGTTTTTTGTTCATATCTCTTGAAATTATTATTATTATCTTTAACAAAAGCAAAGTTTAGAGCTATCGCAATCAAGTTCCATAACTTTTATGATCCAGATGACGCGGCGCTTTTTCCTCTGCTGCTTTATTTATTTGTTTGTTTTTATGTGTGTGTTTGTTGTGCGCGACAATAAACACACATATACTACAACAAATAATAATAAAATAATAAAACTTTAGAAAAGAAATAAACATATGCAATATTATTATATAAAAGATTTGCCGCCCCCAAATCGCCCCTCCCCCCTTTTTTCGAGACTGAGACTGAGATTGCTTGGACAGCTGGCTTTGTCCCGCCATGGGGTATTTATTAATCAAAACTAACTTGTTATTGTATAGTGTATTTCTTTTTACTATTGTTACTCGCGATAGTCATCGTTGTTGTTGTTGTTATTGTGCGTGGCATATTTTCGTCAATTTTTACTAATAAAATTTAATTTATTTAAATTTAAAATAATAAAAACCAACTCAAACTCAACACACATGCAGCTGGCCGCATAAATGCGAAACATAAAATCAAATCCCAAGCATAAAAACAATATAAACAAAACAACAACATTTCTAAATAAAGCAAAAACCATATATAAAATAAGAGAAGAAATAATTTATGCCCAATTCCAAATGGCCAAAAGAGACATGAAAAATAAATTCGTCTATATAAAACTGAGGCAAGAAATCGCCAAAAACACAGCAAAAGCAACAACAATGACACAAAATTCTTCACATCTTGTGAAACAAATAATAAACATAAAAAGCAAATTACACAAATTTAAAAATAATAAAACTAAAACGTGTCTGCATAAATTAATTAATAAGTCAATTCCAAATCCAAATTCGAATTCGGAATCTGAATCTGAATCTCAATCTCAATCCCCCAATGCGAATACGAATACGAAAACAAAACGCAACGCAAGACAAAGCGAACGATCAGCGAATTTGTTTGATAAACGCGAATCTAAGGAGCTTTGCTGCTCTTAGTTATGTTACAGGTTTTTTTTTGCTCGCGTTTTTATACCCGCTAACCATAATTGTTTAGCTGATAATATAGTATATTTTGTATTCTGTGGTATATTTTGAATAAAGTACTGTATCGATATACCAAATATAGTTGACATATTTTCAGTATTGTTGTGCTATATTAATTTTGTATAATTTAATACCACACTGTTTTGCTTCTCTTCAAAATTAGAATCGGGTATCTCACAGTCGAGCACACTCGACTGTAGCTTTCTTACATGTTTTTTTTCGCTGCTCATTCATATCTTATTTTTGTGTATTTCGGATATATTATAAAATTGAATTGACAATTGATTTTAATTTGGAGAGCCATAAATAAAAGGATAACTCATGCGACTTTTATTCCCATGAATTCACTCTTTAATTAATTAATCTCCTAATTTGTTGTCGAACTCGATCTCACTTTTTCATGACTGGCAAAAAAGAAAAAAAGTATTTCCTCTTGCAGTGTGCTCAATTTTGTGACCACAACTGTCTTCAGTCTGTCTTCTCAGCTAATTTATCGATAAGCATTGTCACAATGTTGCCATACTTTTGAAATCTTTATTTTTTTTAATTAATTATTCTCCTAACTTGTTGTCGAATTCGATCTTACTTTTCTATGACTGGCTAAAAAAAGACCGAATGAATTTCCTCTTGCAGTATGTTCAATTTTTTGACCGCAACTGTCGGCCTCAGCTGATTTATCGCTAAGCACAGCTCAGAGCGTTGCCATACTTTAGAAAACTTTGTTATCTTGAGGTTGATAAACTTGATCTAGAGGTTATTTTTTGTTATATGTAGATTGCTTTTAAACAAATGAGATATGCTGCATAGAATTATGAGACGTCGTTAACGACATTGTGCAAAGGTTAAAACCAAGTTCAGAAAGTTATAAGCACATCTTTTATTCAATATTACTTTTATCGTTTTTTATGGCCCTTTAGTTTTTCTAGTGCTTTCTGACGCATTGTCTGTAATTTGGCCTCTCATAAAATATACAGCCTTATAAAGTGCTTTAAAGGGAAAAAGAAATGAGCAAATCCATCCATAAAAAAATATAAAAAAATATGTGTATATATGAAAGAGATCTCCAATGGGCACACACAAAACGTTAGACAAATAAATACTAAAAGATATTTAATCGTAAGCAACAACAAATAGAATTACAATAGTGCCCCTCACAGTTAGATATCTTCTTCTCTCTTTGCTCATTAAAAATAAATAAAAAGCCAGACTAAAAACAATCGAGCATTTTGTTTGTTGAAAAAACAATGTTAAGTCAATAAAAATATGTACTCATTTTTATACTACGTGCGTGTGTGTGAGTGTGTGGATAATATTAAGTATAAATTTTAAAGGCGCGACTGCTAAAAACTCGATGCTAAAAGAGACAAACAGAGACCTGTAAATTTCTAAAGCCAATTTGCCCATGCGTTCGCTAATGCCACGCCTCTTATCACAGCGTCTTTTGTGTCGCGATATTTCCTCCAATTCCCCCCTCGGTAGATCGACTAACAACTACCCTGTATTTGCATTAGCATCTTTGTTTGGCAATTGTTGATCACTTTCTAGAATTGCCGATTGTGAAGACATTTGTTGTCTCAAGGGGTATAAAATAGCATATTGTATTTGATTTATTTCGTGCGTGGCCAAAAATAAATTTCGAAAAAAAAAACAGAAAAAAAGGAGAAGCCAAGAAGATAATAAAAAATAATTTTTGCCATTTATATTTATATTATTAATTTGAGCTGCGCGCGTGTTGGGGTAGTTATTGTTGATGCTTTTCATTCACAGTGATTCACTTATTATTATTTATTTCGAGCGTTTATGTAATGCTTCTTTTTTTAGTTTCAACAAATTTCTTGACAACAACAACGATGATGGCAATAATACTGTACTGCAGGCAGTCGCTTTTTGTTTATAATTAAGCGCAAAAAGCGTATTTCTTAATTATTTATTTTATTATTGTTTATTTTTAAATGGGCTACAGACAATTTCCTGCACTTGAAGCGAAACAAATAAAAATGACGCAGCCTTTTTGTTGTTGTTGTTGCTGATTCTACAACCTTGTTGCTATATAGATACACATCACATTATATATATAAGATATATATCTGCTTAATATTGAGGCACAAATCTTTATTGAAATCCAAACATCAGCTAATATATATGCCATATATTTCGCGTTAAGAAAATTATTTTATGGCTCGCCAAGGCAATTTTTATTTAATTGCTAAAAACACACAAAAAAAAAAAAAAAAAAAAAAACGAAGAGTAGAGAAATAACAATAACAAATAGAAAAATACATAGAAGCAGCACATTAGTAATCTAAATGAATGCAAAAATGTTTATGAGCATTATTTAAACGAATTTCAGCGATGGTGTGTGTTAAAATTTAGTTTCAAAGAGGCAGAGAAGGGGGAGGTGGAGGAGGAGGAGGAGTAACTGAAATCTCAGGGACTGGTCAACTGTGCTTACTTAGTGTGTTGGCCAAAAGCTGCTGCCAACGCTAATTGGCTGCGGCTCTAATGCAAATTTAATTCGTGTGTATTTGTAATTATTTTAGAAATGCGTCCTGCAAATCAAACTGACAGTTACAGACAGAGACGGCGATGCAGATACACACAGAATACAGATGCAGATACACAGATACATAGATACATTTGCAGTTTGAAGCTTTGTGGCCAGTCTGTCGACTGTGCTTGTATTTACATACATATGTAATTATGCACACACACACACTCAACCGTAGATAGAGACTTGCTGTTGTATGATATTAATTATCTTAAGCATAGCGCGCGAATGCAACGTTCGCTTGACCAAATCAATATTAACTTGCCACATGTAGATACAATTGCAGAGACAGTTGCACATTGAATATACATGTGACAGCTGATGGCCAGCATGTGTGTATTAGTGTGTGTGTGTGTGTGCGACAATTGGCAACATAAAAGATGCATGTGTTGCAGCGGTTGCCCCGTTTGGCACTTTAATGAGCTGCTGCTGCACTTCGCAGGCTGCAACTCAACTATTGCATACATTTAGGCCTACGTCTCGCTCTCTTCTTCTTTCCTCTCTCTTTCTCTATGAAATACAATCAAATATGCATTTTAAAAGTTGGCCAACTCGACTCGCAAGTGACTCCCACATGGCCTCTGCACCTCAAACAGAAGCTGCAGCTGCAGCTAGGATCAGAGACCCAGACCAAACTATATTTGTCTAACCTCGTCGCTAGCAGACACACACTCACACGTTGCACGTTGCATGTTACATGTTACACAGGTTACAACGTTGCGCATGTTGCACACACACACACACACACGTGTAACTGTGTCCAGGTCCGCGCCTCTATTTACCCAGGGTGCCCGAGTGCATGCTGCGCTCTGTTTTAGACTCACTTTTGCCTCACACTTCTCACTTCTCTCAGTGCTCTCCTCTCTCTCTCTCTTTCTATGCTATTCAAAAAATTTAATGGCATTTTAAATAAGAAATTACAGAGGCCGTGCATATTTCATAAGATTTTCCGTATGGGGGGCAGCAACGCGGCGATGGCGATGTTCGACGTGGCGGCTGAGCGAGAGAGTTCGACTCGCCTCAACTCAACTCAACTCGACTCGCCTCGACACAACTTCCCAAAGGTATCAAATACAAAACAGCAACTCAAACAGCAACTGAAACTGAAACTGAAAACTAAAAATGTGCGCGCGGCACAACTAACCAACCAACCTCCCTCCCGCCTCCTCTATACCACCCTCCTCTTGAAGCTAAAGAAAATCGTGGCATGCCTCTGCTATATAGTTGGGCTGCACTTTTTCGCCTACAGCTGCAAACATGCACAAACACACATACATATATAGATAGGAAGCAAAAAAAAAATAATAACGCTGGAATGTGTTAGCTGTAATTCTTGTTTTATACGACTACAAGAGAGGGGAGGAGAGGGAAGGGGCAAGGGGCAAGGCAGGTTGCAAAGTTGCTTTACCTTTTTGCATAGCATTGGATTTTGCTAAGTAACATAGCGGCATTTCATTTAATATTTATGTCTCTCTAAATATTAAATATTATTTCAAGGGTTTATGCGAGTGCACACACACACACACATACACAATGTATACACACACACACACACTCTCGCACACACACATTGCAGTCAGTTTTTGTTGGCTTTGAGTGCGCGGGGACTTTGGCTTTTGGTATCTTGGCAGCGGAGCCGATTCGATTGGCCGCCACAGCGCCCGTAGGTAGACATTCAAATATGCATTACAGCAATGCAATGCGTGTGCGTATGTATGTGTGTGTGTTGGTGTGTGTGCGTGCAGCTCAAATAACATAGCATACATCTGTGCGCTTGACCGAAATGCAGCTCGCGCGCTTCCTGCTTTGGCATTTCGCTTTGTCTTTGCCTTCCTGTCTTGGTATTTACTTTGCTGCTCGCTTATTCATATGGAAAACACTTGCCACATACACATACACATACACACATGCATCCTTGCTTATGGACATGCTTGTGCATGTTGCTTTGACATGTCCGTGCATGTTAGATTTCGCCCCGCGTCAAACTAATGATGATGACAAAGGGGGCGGGCAACACACACATACATATAACATATATTTTTTTCTACTCTCGAGGAATATTGAATTAATATTTAATGATCGTGTGCAGTCGTTTTAACACTTGCCAGACAATTCAGTTGCAAGTTTCTGCTGCTGCTGCTGCTGCTTGCACTTTCAATCAGCTCAAAGGACACGCAAGGCTCTGAAGTAAACGTTACGCTGCGTAGTCATTACAATAACAACAACTGACTTTGTGTAAGCTTTAAGTAGCTGTGGCTGAAAGGCAAGGCTGCCACGGCCGCCGACTGTCGGCCATATATCCTCATTATCCTGCATGCTAAAAACAATAAATTACTATTTGCAAAAGGTTAATTTTTACTTCGAAACAAACAAACAAACAAACAGCGCGAACGCAAAACGAACACAACAGCCACAGTTACACACAACAAGCAAGGCGCCATAAAATGTGGCAACAAAAAAAATAACATGAGGGGAAAAAGTTGCAATTACCAACAACAACAACAAGAGAAACAGCGACAGCTACACAGAACAGTTGAAAACAACAATAGCTAAAGTAAATAGCACAACGGCAACAACAACAACAACAGCAACTGCAATAAACAGCAACACATTGCAATGTTGCAAAGGCTGGCCCCTAGCGATGAGAGCGTGAAAAAGAAAATAATAAATAAATATATATAAAATAATATGGATATTAAAAAAATATATTTCAACATTTTATAAAATCCTTTTTAATTCAATACTTTTACTTGATATTTTTACTGTATTTTATTTTAATTTAATTACATTAGTATTTCAATTCATTTTCCTTTTTTTATGTTATTTTTATTTTGATGTGGTCATTTCTTCACTGTCTTTTTAATGAAATCAAATATTTTCCTTTATTGTTCAATATTATTTCAAGCTTTTAATAAAGAGAAAAGATTATTTTTTAATACCCTGGTTTATAATATAATGATATATTCATTTGCTTATTATTTTATTAAATTTAAAGTTAATTTTCCTTACTCATATTTTATTGTGATCATTCACTTTGAACATTTTTCCATCAATCGATGCATTGATCAAAGCTTTTCGATATTCTGAAATGCACAATTTTGAAATGCTCTGGTTTGTAATATTTTTTCTTTATTCTTATTGAATTGAAGTTAAAATTTTTTATTGTTTAAATTTTTGTGATTTTTAATTGTCATAACAATATAAATTATTTTCAAAATTTTCATTTCATTTATTTTTTTTTGTCAGCAATTCTATGTTATATTTTTTTCACTGTCATTCTCATGATGTCATTTATATTTGCTTTTCCACACTCGAACCATTTTTCTATTATTCATTGCATTGATCCAAGCTATTATTATAGAAATTCGAAATATTGAACTGGTCATCAACTGGTAGCTAATTAAATTAATTGTATATTTAAAAACAAAAAGATTGCAACTGCATTTTCACAATGTCATCACTAGCTCTGACCTTTTCCTTGGTGTCTGTTGCGCTTGCTGCCTGACTTCGAGTTCGAGTCGAGTTCGAGTTGAAGTCGGAGTCGGAGTCCCAGTTTTGAGGGGTAGACAACAGTTAGAAGCTCGTCGCGCCTGTGACTTGCAAGGAATATAAAGCAAGCAGGGAAGGAAGGAAGAAATAGGAAGGGTAACATTTGTAAAGTTATTTTTTCGTTTCGTTTTTTTTTTTGTTTCAATTTTTTGTTGTATTTCTTTTTTATTTGGGCTTGGCACTTTGTGTGTGGATGGATGAATGGATGAAGTCAAGTCGAGTTGAGTCGAGTTGAGTTGAGCTGAGCGTTGAGTGTGCCCCCATTTGAATGTTTTATTGTAATTTTAGTTGTCGGTTGTCGGCTGCTGGTTAGTTTGCTAGCTGGCTGCCTGGCTGGATAGTTGGCTGAACCTGACACACCTCAATGCGCGCTGCACTCAACACTTGGCGTATAATTATTTATTGCATTTAAATTATTGTTGGCTTTATTGTAAGTGTTGTTATTGCTCTCTAGCTGTTGTCGTTCTGTTGTTGTTCTCGTTGTTGTTGTTGTTGTTGTAGCAAACAAAACTTTCATTGTACACTCAGATACAGAAACAGAAACAGAAGCGTAGCGCCAAGCTACATGCACTCGCACTTGATTTTATGATTACTACAATTACTGCAATTGTTGTTGCTGTTGTTGCTGTTGTTGTTTCCATTGCTATTGCTATTGCTGTTAGTCTGATTGTTGTTGCAGTACACCTAAGCTCTGACACATTGCGTCCAAGTCGAACTCTCCTTCCGTAGAAATTCTCCACTGCAATTGTTTTGTAACATTGTGTTTCTTTTGCATTTCCATACATATCAGATATACATAATACATTTTACAATATATACCACATATACATACTATATATCTACACAACAGTTATGTAAAAAGTAAGAAAAGTTGGGTAGACCACCGTCTTTGCCGCGTCTCTTCCAGGGACCGGAGGGCAAAACTCCTTTTGCGGCTTTGCCCTCCGCGAAATGTGTTTTTCACATTATTTCATGAATAATGCATTGGGCTAATATGCATATTTTATGTGAAATTCGTGCAATAAAATACTATTAAATATTTAGTTGTTGCTGCCACTGCTGCCACCGTTGCTTTTGCTGTTGCTGTTGTTGCCACTGCCATGGACTTGTCTTGCGGATCCACCAAGGAGTTGAATAGTTAAGCAAAGAAGTTGCACAGTTAAGCAAAGATGAGCTGCTTTCTGCACAGTTGGCTAACAACCGGGCAATTCAATTTCAAAGACTAGACTCTACAGACTCAACTCTACCGAGTTATGTACCGTATTTCATAGGCGGTAAAATGCCATTTTCATTTTCACTGTTTGCCAAAGTTTTTGCCACTGTTTGAAAATACTTTGCAAATACTATACACTGTAAAAACAAAAGAGTTCAAAGTTCTAGAAGTTTTAGCTTTGTAAAATTATATATGAAATTTTATTGATTATGGGTAATTCATAGATAACATTTAGTTACTATTTGAATACTCTACATTTCAACTTATAAACTTTAAAGATATCGCATTAAAAATTTAGTATTGAAGAGTATAAATAGTGTGTAAGGATTATGATTCTTAGATATAAATGGATAGAATTTATTATTCCTTTTAAAAACATCATCTGCGTGCTGAAAGTCTTAATATTTCAATGGACTTTAAATAAAATAAAATATAATATTATTAGGAATATTTAAGTTATTTAAAAAGTACAATCAGTTCTTATTTGTATATTCTAATTATCAACTTAGTAAAGATATTGTAGTATTAAATTATAACGAAATATTAATTTCTCATATTTGTCAGTTATGAATAGAAAGAAAATGTATTATTCTTTCTTTTCATATTTGTCAGTTATGCATAACGAAAAACAATTTATGATTCTTTTCAAAACAGCTTCTGCTACGTGAAAGAATTTCAACTAACCATTAAATTAAATAAAATATTATACTCTTGGAATCATGTTTGTTAGTTATGAATAGATACAATATTTCTTTCTGAAAGTTTCAGCGTGAAGCAACTTAAAATTAGAGTAAATATAATATACAAATGTTATGTTCTTAGCATCATTTTGCTTAGCTATGAATAGCTGCAATTTAACGCTTCTATTTTTAGAGCCTTACCAATTCACACAAAGCAATCATGTAGTTTGCTGAAATTGAGTTTCAACGGGACTCGGCTTAAAATAATAGTAAATACAGTATGGGTAATATAATCATTGGATTGTCATTACAACTGTTACCCACTGTCGAAACGTGCGACGGAATGGCGACAACTTGAAGCACTTTGGTGGAAACACTTCTAGAAGTAGTTGTAGTTGAGACTTTGTCGTTTTCTCTCAGTTTCGCTGTTCGCTGTTCTCCGTCTGTCTCCGTCCCTTTTCCATTCCCATTCCCCATTCCCCATTTAAATTAATTATTTATTATGCCAAGCATTGCTTCTTATAAAATTAATGAATGGCATGAGCGCAAAAACTATAAAACCGGGCGCAGGACGCGGATAAAAGACGCGACTACTGCAAGCCAAAGCCCACACAAGGCGAAGACAGAGCGAGAGAGACGAGAGTGTGAGTGAGGCAGAGAGACAGACAACTTGAGCAGGATTAGGATGAGAGAGAGAGAGAGCGCGAAATGTGCGGGGCGTGTGCGTGTGGTTGGCTGAGTAATATAAATAAATGAATGAATGAATGAGCCAAGGCAAGGTTTGGCAAGAGAAGAGAAGCGATGAGAGAGCAAAAGACAGAGAGAGAGAGTAGTTGCTAGTTGTAGTAGAAGTAGTAGTAGTGAAGGCTAAAGAGCAGCAGGCGCTCAGCAATCGCAGCACAGACAGAAACAGACAAAAGCTTAAGGAACTTGTAGCAGGTGGTGTTCCAACTGATGGCGATGGTGGTGGTGGTGGGAAGTGACATGCACACGGAACGTGGCAGAGGGGAAGAGAAGTGGGGGGAAGAAGGTGATTGTGGTGAGCAAGTTGCAGACAAGAGAAATAACAAACTTGAGACGCCGCTGCTGACGTCGCTGCCACAGTAAAAGCACGAATCGAAAATGAATAATAAATAAAGTGTTATATAATATAAGAAATATACTCTACCTACACACACAGCGAGGCGAGGAGGCAAACTACATCCAAAGTTCTTCTAAGGCAACAAACAAGGTGGGGAAAAAGGACGCGACCTCCTCAACCCTACCTCAGAGCTTAGAGCTCAGCTCTCTCGTTGGACGCGACTGTAGTTTAATGCTCGTAGTGTTAGCTTCTCCTTCTCCTTCTGGCTTGAGCATACCACAGTGTTGTAGTATCTGTAACAGCGTACAAGGGGTGGAAAGGGGGATGGGGAAGGGGGCAATGATGTGAAGGAGGAGGAGGCGGGGGTGTCGAGTTTATGTGCTCGCTTGAAAAATAAAATTAAAATTGCATTAGAATCCAACGGGTTTTATGGCGAGTGTTCCAAGTGGAAGGGGGCGAGAAATCGTGGCAACTTGAAGGCTGTTGAAAGGCAAGAATGTGTAAGGGAGAGAGAGCACTACAGAGAGCGAAAGAGAGAGAAGGTAGAATGAGCTATTGAACAAGTTAAGGGCAAGGGCAGAGGTAGCAACGCCTGCATTTGGATTGATGATAGATGCGGAGGAGGAGAGTGTGAGTACCTTGGTATGAATTTATATTTTATTACCAACATACAGACACGTGTGTGTCAGTGTGTATGTGTGTGTGTGTGCGTATAACAAATATTGAGAAATATTCTAGAACAAAAATCAATATATTTCCGTTTTGTTTTTTTTTTTTATAGAAATTTGTAGAAGCGAAAAAGTTAATTAAATAAATTATTATATGAATGGGGCGTGCACACGATGAGTAATTGGCAAGAAAAAGAACAAGAAGACGATGAGCCACAGCAGTGGCAACAGCAACATCGACTGAGGCAGAGCTGGAGCAGCGAAGCGCCGCAAATTAAATTAAATGAGTTGAAAGAAAGTTGAATGCGCGCACGCTTCAAATTTGTTTTTGTTGAGTATGAGAAACGTCGTGGCACAGTCACTTGTTCCAGTTGTTGTTGTTGTTGTTGTTGCCTTCATCGTTGCTGGCGGGAAATTGAAAATTTAATTAATTAAACATTTTTGAGCACAGCAGCAGCGCTAGCAATATTTTATTATATGTATTGTACTATGCGAGTCTTATAATTGTTAGACTTCCCTTCCCACCGCACTCTAGGGCAGGGGGAGGGGTTAAAAGGTCGCCATAATGCATTGGCAAGTGACTGGCGAATTTACGATGTTAGTGACTAATGGATTCCCATGTTAGTGAGCAATTGTTTTAAGAGCAACGCCGCCGCCGACAACTTGAAGAACTACAACAATAATCATAATAATGATACGAGCAATAACAGTTAAAGTTCGTTCTTAATGCGGCAGCTAAACCATTCTATTGTTCTTGCAACATACACTACTACAATTACCCCCGATGCTGGTGCAACAAAGTATCTGAAATGATATGTGAACTTTTCAAGCTTTCATGTGCTTTACAAAGCTTTTGATTGAGTGCTCATTATTTTTGCAGTTGACTGATTAATAATATAATTTGTATTGTAATTATTATTGTTATTAGCAATAAACTTGACGCTGCTTAACTGTACACCCGGTTAACTACTTTGTCAGCAACAATTAATTACTTAAAGCTCAATACATTTTATATAACTTCTGACAGCTTAGCAACACTTTTCATTATAAATCACAAGTGGAAAACAGTTATTGTTGCTAAGCGTGCTCTACTTAGCAATACCCTAAGTAGATGTAATGTCTAACAAATCATAAGAAATTATGAGAAAGAAAATAACTGAGCATGCTCAACTTAGAGATACTCACTACGGATTTTATTAATTTTGTGTTATGTTTATAAAGAATTTCGTAGAATTTGTTCATAAAGAAAATTCCTTCCAGATCTCTCCCATTCTCTTGTCATTTATCATTGGGTTAAGAAATTGATCAATTAGTCATTTGATAATGTGGATTTTAAAAAAAATTTAGAAAGATTATCGTAGAGTTCGTTCTCTAATATGTGATGCTTTTTAAGCAATTTGAGTGGAAAACTGATTAATTATTTATTTGTTAATCTCAATTTTCTACAATCTTTATATAGATTATCGTACAGTTTTGCTCATTTTATATTTAAACATAATTAAAATTTCAATATGTATACAAAATTATCAATCAATTAGTTATTTCGCTGTTTATTAATTCGCTTATCATATTCGCATTTCTCAAGTCATTCAAAACTTTCCATGCCTGAAAGTAAACAAAGCTAAATGCTGTACTACAAAATACCCTGTAGTACTTCATTTTTTATTTTATTTCATTCTTAATTTCTCAATGGATCAAGTTGAAATTTGAACATTACACAGTCTAAATTACTTTTTATCACAACAATTAAACATCGTCTCAAATTTAAACCTTTTTTTGGAGGGTGTATCACATAAACACTTTTGTACTTTATGGCATCCTTTGCTCATCTATTTTACGAGTGCTGCACAGGGTATAAAAACAACAAGCAGCTCCACTATTTGACGCTTCATTAACAAAATGTTTAACATAAAATAACGTTTTTAACGCCATTTTGATATCTGCTGCTGTGTTGGGTTGGGCTCGTTCGCATTCGTTAGCACATGTTTCCCCCTCTCCCTACCCCCTGATTTCCCCACCTGCATTGCTCTTCACTTTGTTGTAAGGTTTAGGGTTTGCCTGTAAAAATGCAAAAAACGCTTCCGACTTTTCAATTTCAATTATTCATACATTTTATGACCTTTTTCCTTAACATGGCAGGCGTCTAACAAATGCAATGCAACATGAGGCATGAGGCATAAAGGGGTTGTATAGTAGCAACTGCCACGACTGCGACTGCGACTGAGGCTGGTGGCGTGGCTCTACCTAGTTTCAAATATTTAAGACTTGCACTATATATATATAAATTGTTTTTTTTTTCTCTGTGCTCTGTTTCTTGCCGCTTCACATAATTTGTATAGCGAGCTTGTTGTTGGCCATATAAAATGCATGGCTTTGTGCAGTTGGGCCGCTGACATGGTCAGCAGAGAGTCAGGTGGAAGGTGGAGGGTGGAAGGTTGCAAGTAGGCGTCAACTTTGGCTGGTCAGCGGTAGGCAATGAATCCTTCTCGTGCCACGAACGAGGCAACGGAACGTGCATCAATTTAACTTTGTTTTTTTTTCGCAGCGAGTCGAAGTGCAAATGGGGCTTGGGCTTACTCTAGAAATTAACTGCGGCTTTGTCTTAATTTATTTAGCACATTTTTTGTTTTGCACATTGTTTTTTTTTTTTTGGTTTGTAGCCCCCTCTTTTCGTGTTTATTAATAAATATTAAAAGCCGCTTCAATTACTTCCACGAAGAGTTTTGCTTTAGTTGGCGTTAATTTGCGGACAGATATGGCGAATGAGTAAGTGAGTGAGTGAGTGAGTGAGGGGGAATCTAGAGTCAACTCTTGAATGGCTAATAATAGCAAATGGCAATAAATAAATAGGGGACCTTTTGCCATAAAAATGCAAAGACAAAAGACGAGGCGCTCAGCTAGTCAGCGAGAGAGGCAAATGGTTTTTGCCAACTTTGTATACTAATTTGCTTTGGCGTTTGCATACCAAAAAGCTTTGTTGGCCTCCCAGCATTTATGGCATTAATAAACTTTTATGGCCAAACATTTTGTGCCAAACAGTCGCCTCGACTTTGGCTTCGGCTTCGGCGTTCACACACAAAAACGTAAATGTCTTTTGAAAACTAAACGACGCTTTTCCTTATCGTCTTTGCAGGCCAAAATGATTGAGACCGGCGGACATGGCTGGATGGGTGCTCCTGCAACAGGCACATCTGTGGCGGGTAAGTGACAGTCCACACACACACACACACACATACACACACACACACACACAAACACACATACATACTTGCAACTATTTTAAGTCTTTGCAGGAAGCTTTCGCGGCTTCCTTTTGAGCCAATTAGCATAGCTCGTACTAAGTTTGGAATACGTTTTTTTCTTTTGTTTTTGGCGCTTCCTTTTCACCAGCAGACAGCTACCAATACCAATTGCAGTCGATGTGGCAAAAATGCTGGAACACTAACCAACAGAATCTGGTGCAACAGCTGCGCTTTCGTGAACGCGGTCCCCTCAAGTCTTGGCGCCCCGAAGCCATGGCCGAGGCCATCTTCAGTGTGTTGAAAGAAGGACTTTCGCTGTCGCAGGCTGCTCGCAAATATGACATCCCGTATCCGACATTCGTACTCTATGCCAATCGTGTGCACAACATGCTGGGACCCTCGCTCGATGGCGGCACTGATCCCCGACCCAAGGCACGTGGCCGACCGCAGCGCATCCTACTTGGCATGTGGCCGGAGGAGCTAATTCGCAGCGTCATCAAGGCCGTGGTGTTCCGTGACTATCGCGAGATCAAGGAGGACATGGGTGCGCATCAATATGCCAACGGACAGGCGCATGGTGTAAGTATTTGAAAGACAATTCAATTATTTAACATAATAATAGTTACAACTATTTATTTGATTCCAATTTTGAATTATTTTAAAATACATGTATAGACAACAGTTTTTTAGAAGAGTTAAGGAAAAATACCAAATCGTTGCGCTTTAGAAGTTCTTCATAGAGCTTTACATGTTTTGAAATGAGACTTTCATGATTTAATGAAATTGTACTAATAAAAGCTAAGGCCGCGTGTGCTCGACTGTGAGACTTATATATACCAAAATATACCGACGGATATATCTAGATATATACTAATTCAATATACCAAAATACTAAATTATACTGACGTCTATATTTGTTATATCTATTTTATATAAAACCGTGCGGTATTATTCTTTAAATATACTGAAACAATATACCGAAAATACCAAAATATACCGAATCAATATACCGACATTTTTAGTATATACCGAAGACTATATCTGATATATTACTATACAACTACGTTGAAAATATACCATAGTGACACAATATATTAAAAAGGAATTAAGTCCCAGCAATATCAAGTATTTTGTGCCGTATAAAATTGTTCATCTGATCGCAACTTAAATATCACATATTAAACTTTTCTAACATTCTGTGTGCGACTTGAGGTGTTGGTCCCAATGGAGATTACAAATAAAAGGTTTATATCAAGTATACCACAGATGTGACAACTATAATAAAAACTAGCTTCAAAACAGTTTTCATCTGATAAATTCATACAATAAAAAAGTAGCAGACAAGCAAATGACGTTGAAAACTTTAATTAAAGTTTGCTTTAAGTGAACACAAATGTCCATAACATATAACTTGAGTTCGTCACAGTTATTATTTATTTGAATATAATTTTATACCCTTAATTTCAATGAATACAGAGCTTAAATATAAATTATTGCTATATCACTTGCCATTTCCTAACGCACTTCCTCTATGCTCTCTTTTTTCTTCCCCCTTACTTTCTCCACCTTAGGCACACTTTGGATCTGGCAACTCGTCAGCAGCCGCCAATGGCTACCACAATGCGGCGGTCAAGATGGCCGCCCAGAATGCGGCGTTGGCACCGCCTGACAGCAGCAATCCTTTGAGCACAATGACCGAGACTCTGCGCCGTCAGATCCTCTCGCAGCAGCAGCCACAGCAATCGCCGCACGTGCAGTCGATGAACATGTACAAATCGCCAGCGTACTTGCAACGCTCGGAGATTGAGGATCAGGTGTCGGCTGCCGCAGCGGTGGCAGCGGCCAAGCATCAGCAGAACGAGCGACGTGGCACCGAGAATTTGCCCGACTTGAGCGCTCTGGGACTGATGGGATTGCCCGGCCTCAATGTGATGCCCTCACAACAAGCGCCGCATCAACGCGGAGCAGGCGGCGGCGGTGGCGGCGGAGGCAGCGGCGGACCAGGTGCTGCCATGCATCCCAGTGCCGCGAGCTATGCGCGAGAATTATCCCGAGAACGCGAACGTGAGCGTGAGATGTCCAGAGATCGAGAACTAAAGGAGGCAATGCATGCCCGACAATATGGCAATCAATCGCGTGGCTCCAACTCCTCGGCAGGCAGCAAATCGGCGTCGGGACACGGTGCATCATCGAGTCGACCGGGCGCCGCGTCGCCGTATTCCACGCACTACGCCAAGCATCAGAGCAAGGAGCAACAACAGCATCCGAACTATGCGTACAACAAGCGTTTCCTGGAAAGTCTGCCCGCGGGCATTGACTTCGAGGCTATTGCCAATGGGCTGCTGCAAAAGTCGGTGAACAAGAGTCCGCGCTTCGAGGACTTCTTCCCCGGCCAGGACATGAGTGAACTCTTCGCCACCGCCGACGCAAACGCCGGAGCCGCAGCGGCGGCAGCTGCAGCAGCCGCTGCTTATGCGCCGTCGCAAGTGCGAGAATCGCCGCTGATGAAGATCAAGCTGGAGCAGCAGCAGGCCACCGAGCTGCCGCATGAGGATTGAGTGCGTCGCGGGGTTGGCTCTTTTGAAGAGACCAACGGCGTAGGAGGCGGAGGAGGAGGAGACACACCACATCATTTGGACTGCTATTTTAACCCCAACGTTTAGTGTTTAGCTTGCTAAGTGCTTAGTTTTCACACAACAAAAAAAAAGAGTTGCTAACTGGTTTTTTATATGCTTAGTTATTATTATTATTAGTGTTTAATGTTTAGGCTTTAGGTTATAACGGTACGAGTATTAAACGTTCCCCCTTCCCCCCGTCACAACACACACACATGCACTTCGGAACTTTCCTGTAAGGATAAGATCTCGCCTATATATTATTTATTTTGAATGCATTTGTTTTTCTTACGCGCCTTATTCTTTGCCAATATCGAGAGAAAGCAACAAAAATATGAGATAAAAAAAACAACATGAAATATTAAATTTAATATTAATAATAAAGGATAATATTAAATAATAAAGAATGGAAAAACAATATATAGTTACAACTAGAGACTTGTGCATTTCTTAAATGTAGTTTACCTTAGCTAAGCACACACAACAACACACACCACAAACACAAACACATTACTATTCATATTCATATTACGCATACGCAGTGTTGTCTTTAAAATGGTAAGCAATTATTATATAAATATAATATAATACATTAATTACACTACTTTATATGTATACATACGATATATTATTATAATCGATAAACATGCCTATATAAATTACGATGTATGTCAAGTAATTGTATTTCCAAATGTAATTGTAAATAATGTACAAATTTCCATAGCCGTAGGACAACATTCACATAATATTAGTTAACACACATACACATACACAGCCACACACACACTCACTCGCTCATCGTATCCATGGGTCGCACATCTTCTATTCTATTGTAATATTCGTGAATAAATGAAATGTACGAGTAAATAATGCATCTAATATTACTTATAGCGTACATATTTACAGCTAATTTCATGTATGTCTAAACACACACACACACACACTGTCCCAGTGCAGCACACACACACACTCACCCATGCATTAAACACACACACACCTACAATATTTAAGTGCATATACATATAAATTGTATGTTCTTTATCATTATTATTTTAGTTAAAACTAAATTATATGAAAACTGAAACAGAATAAAAGTGAAGAAGTAAATGTAAAAAAAATAATCAACACTTGTGTTTTTGTCTTATCTTGAATGGAATGTTGGAAAGTTGGGTTTGATATGTTGATAAATATTTGTTTGATGATTGCTTTGCTGATCATTCCTCTGCCTATATTTTGATTGGCTGTCAAGTGAGGAAAAACTACAGCTTGAAAAAGAAGAACTACAAGGAGAAAAAAAGAAGGTTAACAACTAGAGAAATACATATATTGCTTAATTCCAAAATATCACAACAGCCATGCCTAGCAACACTTGAATTCTAAGGCAAAAAGAAAGCTCAAACTGATACGAAGCTGTGTAATTGCAATCAATATTTTTTGATAAGGCAAAGAACGTAATAAATGAAATGATGAGAAAATGATAATAAAACATTCTTGATAAAACAATCTTTTTAAAAATTGGAGAAAATGAAATTCTTTATTTGTGATAAATTTTGTAAATTCGAGTAATAATTAAAATACTAACATTAACACGTTAGATGCAAAATTCGTAAGGCAAAAATTACCAAGACCGAATAATTGAAAATTAGTTCAAAATTCATGGAAGATATATATGCAATCAAAAGAATTTGGATTCCGCAATCCGTTGTGTTAATAACTATTTCTTACTTCACTTCATAGTTTGCTTCACTTACTTCCTTATGGTACTTTCAGTAATAGGTAGTTATTAAAAAGTAAAGCAAGGATAAATTATTATGGTAATTTTCCTTTGAAACATAAAAATGAATCAGTATTAATTTAATTGAATTTTGTAAAAATACATAAAATGGGAAATATTCATTTCGTGATCACATAATACTACGTTCATTACAGTATGTTGTTAATCCTGAGAGCATCTTCATCATCATCTTCTGTTAAGCAACGAAATAATATATTGAGAGTAAAATTTTATGTTAGTTACAGTAGAGTAAACTGTAAATTCAGCTTGATTCAAAATAACAACATATATTTGTTTGCAATATATATATTTTTACGTAGTAATTTGTAACTTGAGCCCGACACTTTTTTTCACAGAAATTGACGAGAAGTTTTGTTGGTATTACTCTTAGATTAAACTTGCTGAAATAAACATAGAAGTGAAAGCGTAACATTTTTGTGGCGCATTTCAATTTGTATTTGATGAAATCAGCAAAGATTAAACAAGCATTTAAATACAGCAGGCATATTATAGCAAGTACTACAATTTCCGTCGGTTGTCAAGCGACCATCTTGGACAGCCAACAAAGACGTTGGCAGCAATCCGTCGGAAGGCGTCTCATATTTGTGAAGCTTCTTAAAACCCGTTTGATTGTGTGCCACGCCTAAAATACTGAGAATTGCTCACATTGCTTTGCTGCTTGTCTCATATCCTTGTCAGCTTGTAACTTAATCAAGATTGAATTACGAGTTGCTGCTGCACCATGCAACATGCCACAACATACCACAAGCAGCGACCAGACGAAAAACAATTGCAGTTAAGCAAAGCAGCCAAACAACAGCAACAAAACGAAGCCACAAGGCGACGACGATGATGGCGATGATGGCGATGACGATGGCGACTCCGCCTCAACTCTTCAACAACTCTCAAGGTCAAGTGGCAAGTGAAAGGGATGTCAAAGTTGCAGTTGCCACAGTTGGCTGCTGTTGCTGTTGAAAGAAAACAATTACTTTGGCACTTAACAGCTTAACACATCACTTTACTCGAGGATGCAAAACAGAGTCCTGCAGTTAAATAGGAGTGGCCAAAGCCATAGCAAAGCATGTGCTTAGCAGACTTCGTAGATGGCACAACTCCAAGGATAGCAGCAGCAGATACCAACAAGGAGGTCGAGGAGGGACTGACAAACGTTCAACTGTAATGCTCAAGGTCATTTAGCCGGCGCATTCAAAAGGAGTTGGCCAGCAAATAGCGGAAGCAAAGCAGAGTAGAGCAGAAGCAGAGGAAGAGGCAGAGGCAGCTGCCACCCTCGTGTTGTTGCATGCAAAAGTGTTGCTGTTGGGGCCAAAAGGCAGCCAGCCAGCCAGCTCTTGGCCGGTCATGAATGGGCCAAGTGGCTTTCATCTTGCGAGACACCCACAGAGAGCAAAGGCAAGAGCAGCAGCAGCAGCAGCAACAATAACGACAATAATCGGTCTGGCTGCTAAAGGGGTCCAAGCGAGAGTCCGTGTCCGTGTCTGGTCTAGAGTCTCCGGGTCTGAGTTCTCTCGGTCAGCCTTGAATGTCAGGCGACCCACAAACAACTTCCTTCTGGCCTGAACTGACGTCCTTGCCAGCAATGCGGCTGTGGTTTGCCAGCTGTCTGGAAGTCCGCCTACTGCTTTACTTCCTCTCAGTCCTCAGTCTCCCTTCCCTCTCTTTTCTCCTCGCTCTCCCTCTGTGTGAATGAGTGTGTCTGAAGTTAAGCATTTGCGGCTGCTTGAAGCCCAAAATCCCGACTGGCTCTCAGACAACGACGATGATGACGACGACGACAAGAACGAGAACGACAACGAGGAGTAAGAGTCAGAGAAGGAGTAGAAGCAGCAGGAGAAGGACTGCTGTGCTATCCATCTTGACAAGTGGCTTGCCGCCAGTCTCTGAGCCATGTGAGTGTAAGTTTGAGAGTGTGTTGCTTGCTGCTTGCTGCATTGTGGTGTGTGGCATGTGCTGTAACTCTCTCGGCTTTGGGCTTTGACTTTGCTGCTGCTTAAATGTTTGCTACGGACAGAGATTGGCATTGGTCGGTCGGTCGGTCTGCTGCTGCTTCTCTGGCAAAGATGGCGACGTTGGTTGCGGCTGCACTCGAGAAATTACGGATAATTTGTTAAATATGGCACAGCATGTGAAGTTGGTCTAGAGTCAGAGGGTGCTGCTCTGTGTCTCGTGTAGAAAGCGAAAGTGAAAGTTGCACACAAACAGCACACAGGGCAGCAAAAGGCAAAGCAAAGGCTAACAAGAGTCGAGCAGAGCAGAGCAGAGCGGAGAGGAAAGTCCTGCTTCTGCTGCTCCTTCTTCGTCTGTAGAGCAATGTGAAGTCAAGTTGAATTGAGTCGCGTCGAGAGTCGAGACATTTTGCCAGACACTTGTCGCAGTCTGTGTGTGTCTTTGTGTTCGTCTGTGTGTGTGTGTGCCTTGTCTGTGACTGTATGTGTGTGTGTGTGTGCAGGCATTCCTCAAGGTTGTTGCTTGCGACATGATTTCAATTTTATTTTAGCCTGCCAGCCATTTTGTGTGTATGTTTGTGTGTGTTTGGTTGCTATTAAAGAAACACACACTCACTCTCTCTCTCTCTCTACTTCTTTCTCTTTCATTTCCTTGCTCGCTCTCACTCTCTTTCTCTCTCTGCTGCTTGTGCGCTGCAGGAAGCTGTTGATATGTAGTGTAATGTGGCAACATTATTTGCTTGATTGCTTTATTTTACGCAAAAGGTGTTTGTGGTTTGACACCACACAAACCTCTTGCCTCTACCCACAACCTGTCACACACACACACACAGGCACACATACATATGCAAATTTCAGGCATTTTGTGCCTTGTAGAACATCTTTGAATCGTTTGCTTAAGTAAATGTTTGCTGTCGAAATTTTCTGTTTATTTATTAGCTCACTTATTGGAAGCGACTGAGAAGAGAGAGTGAGACAGCAGACTCTGCGTGTGTGTGTCTCCATCTCTGTCTCTCGCTCGCTCTCTCAAGTTTTTGGCAAATAAATGCAAAGAAAATATTTTGCGTAAATAGCCTTTCAATTTCTCTTGGATGCATAAGAAAGCAATTGGAGATTTATAGCCAAATACACTTGTGGCTTTTACGGTCAGCAGAAGGAACTTGAGCTTGAGACGACTGCAGAGAGTGGACATTTCTCTCTCTCTCTCGCACTCTTCGGCCAGTGTGTGTGGCAACGTGTGAAAGTGTGAATATTCCTTAAGGATGCTTTGCTTGCATAATTGCATGTGATTTATTGAGTTTGCAGGCATAAGTGAGCATCAATTATTGTACAAACTTGCTGCTAAATGGAAAGTGAAAAGTGTTTCAAATGTTGCCAATGATTTGTGGCTTTACAGCTTGAATAAGTTCTGCCTCTCTTTCTCTCTCTCTCTCTCTCTCTTCAATAAAGTCGAATAAATATTGCAATTTGTTTAGATTTATTTTTAGTTACCGTTGATGGTTTTTATTTCTTCGGTAGTGCAATAAAATTGTCAACAGACAAGCACAGCACACAATATTTTAATTAAAAATTCTATTTTAATCAATGCATTAGCAAAATGTCTCGCTCCCAGCAATAGCGGAAACTGTAACGAGAGCAGCGTCCATCCTGCAACAAAGTTGTGAGCAAGGCATGGGTAAAAAGGGGAGCTTACACAAGTTTTATGCGACGTCGAGTTTGAGCATTGAAAAATAATAAAAATCGCAGCACGAAAAAACGTCTGTTGTATATGTGTATTTATATACAACAGCAGCAACAAGAAAACTGAAAAAAGTAGCAACAAAATGGTTTGTGCCACTCCAAACCAATAACGAAGGAAAAAATCTATGGAAAGTAGCCAGAGTCAGAGTCAGAGTGAAAGCTAGGAGCAAGGGTCATAAGTGAGCGCCTCTCTCCTCTGTGAGTGGACTAATACATGCATAGTTCGCACATATATACATAGTCACATGTCTGTAAAATGTGTTGCATTTTTATTATAACTTGAAAACGTTGATAACTCCGCCTATTTCTAACGAATATGCGCCACTACGTTACGTTACGTATACGTAATGCTGAAGTAGAAGCAACAAAAAAAAAATAAAAAATTGGAAAAAATAAAGGAAACAACAACGAAGAGAACGAACGCAAGCATCGAGTATAGAGAATACATTCGATTGAATTTAATATGCATGCATACAATGGCACAATACACACACACTCACACTTGTATGTGGTGTAAGTTGGGGGGCAAGTCGATGGAGTAGACGCAATCGATGCTGGTTTGAGTTGTTGGCGGCTCCCACTTTTGGAATTGAGGAGAGAGTTTTGGCCAGGCAGCAGCATCATCGTTGTTTAGGCCGTGATTGTGATTGAGTTGGTGCAGCAGCAGCAGAACTTTCTGTGTGTAGAAAGGGGGCGGTTGCTGTTGCTGCTGTGGTCGTTACTGCTGGGGTGATGGCAGCTTTGGCAGCGGCTTAGCCAAGAGCGAAGCAGAAGCAGCAGCAAAAGAAAGGCAATGTACTATACGATGTGCAGGCGACGATGCCAGCGACATTGGCGACGCTTTTTCGTTGCCTTTTCGTCCGTTAGGCGCTGCACTTGCAAAAAGTTACGATGCATTTATATTCAATTAAGTAATTATTAATTTGGGAGCTCATTGAAATTATTCTTAATTTTAAATCAATTGAAAATCACATCAATATAGCTGGGTAAACTTTTATTTTCTCTAAATATTAAACAGCATATTGCAATTATTTTATATACTCTAGCTTTACTTGATAAAATGAAACGAGTTAGATTAGTATTATATTAATTATTAGCACCGGTAATTAATTCTAATAATAAGGTTCAATAGGTAGCTTGATTTAGTCATAAATTGAATGTAAGCCTATAAATTAAATTATACTGTAAATTTATTGAAATTAGTTTTCACTGCTTATTAATTGTAGATTAGAATACCATGTTTCCGTGATGAGGCGGAAACTGTAGGATTATCCGTATAATATTAGTTATATTTATAGAATGTATTTTGATCTCAGTTTGATAGCTTGCAAAACAAGTACAAAAGTACGAACAAAGCAGTGCTCGAAAGCGAGATACCCGCCATCTATTTTGATTAAAAGCAAAACAGTGCGGTATTATTCTTAAAACATGCCAAACAATATACTGCAAGACACTTGAATATACGGAAGGCTATATTTGGTATATCATTGAAGTACTTCATTTGAAATACTGTAGAGGTCTAAATATACCAGATTTTCAGCGTAGACGTTTTTACCCATACAAAAGTGTTTTTTGAAAGACTTCTAAAATTGTTGTCTGATTGCATATTTTAATACCATTATAGTAAATAAGGTATTTTTATTCATAAGCCGATGAATTCAAATGTTCCAATGCCTAAAATCCTAATATGATTTTCGAATAAAACCCGTCTGAATAATTTAAATGAAATCAATAACTAGATTTCGCTGAGTGCAGTTTATCAATAGAGCACGCATCTGGGGTGACCAGGATGTTGGATGTTGTTTCTCGTCAACGTGTGGACAAAGTTGTTTGGGAAGGAAGGCCTTCGATGACGATGGCGATGCCGATGCTGGGGCACAGATCCTGGTGCCTCAGTCTATACCTGCTGTCTAAGTGCAGCCAGAGCAGACTCACACACACACACACACAGACAGAGAGACGTAGACAGAGTCGCGTATAGAGGAGAGGACACATTGATGCAAAAGCATCAAAAGCCGCACCCGCTCAACAGAAACAACAACAGCAAGTCTGATTGGGGGAAGGGAGAGAGGTGGACGTAGGACAACATTGGGGGAGCCACAGCTGTCCGTTGTAATAGCCATAGCGACGCGGGCCTGATGATGACGATGACGTCGACCACGACAACGACAACGACGACGATGGCGACACAGGGCAGAGAAATGGCGACGAGACGAGAGGACAACGACAACGACGACGACGATGTTGGCGACGCCGAATTCAACTACGAACGCGTCGTTGTGCGTTGTGGGCAGCTGCAGAAGACTGCAAGGAAGGGAAGAGAAGCGGATGAAGAGGCGTTCGCAATGGGCACATAACTTTTTGCTCATGTGTGCCAAGAGGGCAAGCAAAAAGGGAGAGACCAGCAGGAGCAGTAGGCGCACAACGTTGCCCATTTGCAAAATTTTCTAATATGTAAAATGTTCAATAGAGAAAACTATGTATGGCCACAGGACGACATGGCGATGGCGATGCGAATGAGAATGAGTATGAGAAGCAGGCAGGCATAGAACGGACCACGATGATGCAAAAACAAACCGAAAGAGCACCACACACACACACATAGAACGATGATGATGGTGTTGGGGATGCTGCAGCTCGACTCTTGCTCGTACCACAGTGCGTATGTGTGTTGTTGGGGAAAAGCATGGCAAAGAAATCGCAGCCAAAGGCGAGGAATACGATGCGAGTATTGGTGAAATTGTGCAGGCCAAATGAGAAAGAGGAGGCAGCAGCAGGAGATGCAAGTGTGGAGGACACACGATGCGTATATATGCGTCAGCTGAAAGGATTCAGAGAGGCGACAGGCGGCAGGCGCCAGTTCTCTGCTAGGTTTGTTTTTAGCAAAAATGTTGTTGTTGCTGCTGCTGTGAGGAAAATTGAGAGGCCCATGGAAAAAGGGCTGCCTGGCTGGCAGTGTTGGGTGGGCAAATGACAAGAACCTAATCACCCATTCGTCATATCACCTTAGATTCATTAATACTTTGGCCACGCCGTCGCTGCGAGGCACGGCACAGCGTCGAGTTGGCATAAGATTTCAAGTCTGGCATGAGGAGTGAGAAGTGCTCTTCTCCATGCTGTGCTGGATTGATAACGAGATGCAGTTGCGCAGCCTTTGATCGATGAGGCCTAATGCGTGGCTAATGTCAGATCTGGCATTGGCAGTGCCTGCATTTCAATTAGCAGCTGCAGTGAGATGCAGCAGCATTACTTACGCCAGGCACTGGGCCCAGTTACAGTTACAGGACACACACGCACACGCAGTCTCCAATAATTGAGTTTTCATCAAAGAGCAATCAGGCGAAATTTTGCACACCGAACGCGTTCTTAACTAAAAGGCAAAAACGAGATGACGTTGAGATGGACACAAGCAAAGTGCACAGCGACTAGAAATTTTTGGCAGCTGCTGCATGTGGAAGGCGCTAAAATGGTGGCATAAAATAAAATTTAATTAGAAACGTAACCATGACCACGTTGCAACAGCAACGGCAACAGCAACAGCCTAGCTCTGCTGATGGATTCTTAACTCAAATATTTTCGACTCACAGGCAACAACAACAACAGCAACAACAACTACGAAAAATGGCAAAACAACAAAATGCATTTCGCAACGAAAATTGCAGGAAAATTGCATGCAAAGCCAGAGATGCAGTCATGTGCCTTGTCCGAGAGCACATAGACCGAACACTGGGCGTTGGTTATCCTCCGATTTTATGTGTGTGTGTGTGTGTGAGTGCATTGTATGTACGCGCTATAGGCGTGGCAGGCACATATGCAAAGCGGAGCAAAGGGGGGCAGGCAAGCAGGCAACAAAACGTAGCAACGTTAGCGAAATTCGAAGCAAGTTTTGCCCGCTTTTGACAAAGATGGACACTGGAGTCTAGGGAGTCTCTCATATGTGTGGCCAATGCCTATATACTAATGGCCTGGACGACGACGACGATGCCATGGCAATTGAACAAGAAGAAGTTGACGGGAAACCACGAAACTAAATTGCAGCCAGGCAGCCAGCCAGCCAGCTAGCCAGCGACTTAGATCGGCCAGTCAAATGACGTCGAAGGCGTGCGAAAAAGATAGCGCACTTTTCTGCGCAGCAGCAAAGGATGCGGATGCGAATGGTTTGGGTTCAAGTATCCTTCTTTCCACGCGCACGCATTTCACCAGAGAGTGGAGAAGGAGGAAGCCACTTTTTAATTAGAAACAAGAAATCACATGGCAACTCCTATTGCGAGGGCGATAGCAAATGCAATTTAGTTGAAACTACGTCAATCTATTCCACGATTCTTCTCTGCGCTTTTTATTGAAATTGATTTGGCTATGCATAAATTGAAGAAAATGGCTGCTGCTGCTGCTGCAGTAATTACAATATATCTCCCAAAGACAAACCCAACGAGCAGCACAACGAAAGAGAAAAGAGCCAGCTACTACAATACACTTCATCTGCCTTCATCCTTCAGTTTTATTTTCATTTGCTTTGTGGCGCTGAGTTGAGTTGAGTTGAGTTGAGAGTTGGGTGTCGCTTTTGCATAAATAACTCTAAGTAAATTTTAGCACACATACGTTTTTGCATATGTACGTAAGCAAAAACACACAAAGAGCAATCGGAATATGCATATCTAGGTGCGCTATATACTTGCACAATTCTTTATACATATATCTATATTAAGTATATAGTATAAATTTGCAGCTTGCTTTTCTTCTTCTTCATTCACTTTTTTACCGTCCATTTTTTTATTCGTTTGCTTTTCCTTTTTTTTCTTTGGCTGCTGCGTTCATCACGTCTATTGGCCCATCTATTTTGTTACACACACACACACACACACACACACAGAAACACACACATGGGGAGTTTTCAGGGCATTCACGAGAGGCGGCAGTTACGCCCACTGTCCATCTGATTTGCTTTCTTTCAGCTATTTTGTGTCTACATATTCATGTGTCATGATGTGTATACGGTGCGTATGTGTAATGTTCTATATATCTTTTCGCTTGCTTCTTCAATATTTTATGCGGCTTAAGATAAAAATGTGTGACAAAGATTTGTTTTTGGTAAAGTAAAGATAAGTATTCAATTTACATTAACATTACATGCTTTATGAGACACTAAATTAATTAAAATAAATCTACGATAAAAATGTTCGTAGTATTATAATTTTTATAATGAATACCACAAAAATATCAAGCTTAAATCGCAGGAAACAAAATTGATAAGTTAGCTTAGTGAAATATTATCAATGTTATCATATTCTATGCGAGTTTAACTTACTTACATATGTATGTTGTACATATTTACTAAATATATATTTACAAAAAAAAAGCCATAATAATACTTATGTTAAAAGTATATTAAAAAAGCAAATAAAATGAATAAATGAATAAAAGGAAAAAATACAAATATAAATAAGAAATAATAATGAACATTCTTTTTATTGTTGTATTTCAAATAGTAGATTTATTCAGGAGAAACTTTTCAGAAGACAATAATGAAAATTAAAAATTTGTTCCTAAAATGAACACATGAAACGTTTTATTACATTAAAGTGAAGTTTTCGTAAAAGTTAGATTTAAAAAAATGCACAATTAAAAAATAATTTCTTGGTTCTTAAAATAATTATTGATATTAAAAATCATATAAATTAAAAACTGTAAAAAGAAACTGAAAACATTTCACAAATTACAACTGTGACGGGCCCAAGCTACATTAACAACAATATCACAAAATGTTGTATTCAATTACGAAAAATTTCCTTCAAGTATGCATTAAAAAAATAATAAGTATGCATGCCAATTAACATAAAGATTTCATTAACTGGAGTAAAAGTACTTTATTATTAATTTATGCAATTGATTCAATTAATTTAAAGTAAATAATTTATACCACAACGAACGCTTCGCAATTATATTGCATGGCAAAAATAATTGCCATACTTGCGTGAAACGAGTTTTAGTTTATAATAAATGTACTTACTATGTAGTTGGTATTAATACTTTGTGTGCTGTAATTTAGTGCATGTTTTATTTATGCATTGTAACAACAATCGAACTCAATTGGTTGCTGGTCCGAGAGATCGTAGGCTCATTGTCAAATATTGCTGCCATTGGCCTCGAGACCGGTTCCCATCCTTGATCGGAGTGTTTTTACCTGATTTTGAAAGTATCATAACATTTTCTTTTTCCTCTCTTTTTACATACGGTACCCATAGGTTAGAAGGGCATTATAACTTTGGACATCTCCGGTTCCATAAAGTATATGTACGTATTCTTAATAAGAATCAATAACCGATACGACTCAGGTATTTCCGCTTGTCCGTATGAAACACTGGATCTCAGAGACTACAAGAGATAAAGCTGGATTCATTGTAAACGGCACTTATTATTGTTCCACTTAGATCAAGAAGATTTTATTTAGAAAATTATTTTATATGGTTGGTATATTTTGCACTCCATGGTATTTTTTAAATTGTAGTATGTCTATATACCAAATTAAGCCATCGGTATATTCTAGTGTATTCTTTTTCGTATATTAATTCCGTATACTATTCGGTATATTAATTTTAGCGTAATAAAATATCGTAATACCAAATATAGTCTGTAGTATATTTTAGTATTTATTCTGAATATTTAATTGGTATTAACTATAATAACACATTTCCTAATATATCGATATTCCAAATACATCGTATATTTAAGTATTTTTTCGGAATCTCAATTCAGTATATTTTAATATTATTAATGTTTTTTAACGATATATATATATATAGATATACCAACTATAGTTTTTGGTATTTTATAGTGTTTTATCGGTATATTAATTTGGCATATCTAAAGAATGATAACGCATTATTCAATAGTAGTAGTAAATCGATATATGAAATGCAGTCTTCGATATAATTTAGTATTTTTGCTGTATACTGATTTAGTATTCTTTTTTATTGAAAAATGTGTAGCGGATATCTCGAAGTCGAGGCCACTCGATTGTTACTTTCTTACTTGTTTTTGTTTATATTTAACGACGCACCTTTTGAGAGCCCTGGGCTGAGAGGAAGACAAAAAATTGCAGCTTGCAATTAAATGGTTTTGCCTCTCTATGAGCCTCTCTCTCGCTTGACATTGGTAATTTCATATTAGCAGCGCCTTTGGCCAAACACTCCACAACTGCCGCTCACAAAAGCCCAATTAGGCAGGAGGCTTTTACCAACCAGGATCATCAAGAAGATTTTTAGAAAATGAAGGGGGGAGGAGAGAGGGGAGAGCCTTCTCCTCTGTGAAAAGGCAGCGAAGTGCACCAATTACCTGCCATGTCAATCCATAAAAATCCATTTGCTTTTGCTTAACGCTTTTCACCTTCATTTTCGTTGTCGTTGTCGTTGTTGGTGTCGTTGTCGTTGTCGTTTTTCTCGAGGTGTGACAAATGCACTCAAGAAGCGAAGGCTCAACTGCTGCTGCTGCTGCCGCTCGTAAAGCATTTCACGCAACGCTGCAGCTTTCAATGGAAATTTGCTTTTCCTTTGATGGCGGCCTGTGCCTGCCGCCTCCAACTAAATAACAGTAGATCAGGGATCAGGGAAGCTGATGCGGGAAAACAATTTTCTTGCCTACATTCATTTTTTTTGTGTTGTTGCGCTTCTCGCTTTTCCCTCTATTTTTTTTGCCGAGTGTGTGGGTGTGTGTGTGTGTGTTTGCGTCATAGTGTAAACTGGCATAACTTACAACATGGCAGCTCAGACATTGACATAAAGCCTGCCCATGCCAGCAAAAGACGACAACGACAACGGCGACGGCGACGTCGACGACAACGACGTGGACATCATGTGGTGTCCAGCTTCAGGCATGCGTGAGAGGGTGGCACACACACACACACTTGCCACACACTCGCAACTCACTCGCACACTTGCCACACAGTAGCGAGTGGTTGGTATATAAAAAGTAAAAAACTAAAAAATGTATATAAAAAGAAAATGCAAGTTGAAGGCAAACACACGATGCCAACGTGCGCATAGAAGAGGAGTTTGAGATTGAACACACACACACACAATACATACACACTCACACACTTATTTACACACTTATAGAGAACACTCGTATAGAAAGGCGCGACGAGCTTCGATTGGTCCAGCTGGGGCCATATTCAAAGCCTTTGGGGCGAACAGTGCGTTGCTGTCTCTGTGTGTGTCTGTGTCTCTATAAATGTGAAGGGCTCTTACACACACACACACACTTACTTATGGTAGACGTTACACAGAGATCGGGGACTAATGCTTTTTTATTCAAACTTGTCTTTTTATTTTTTTGGGAGTTCTTCAGCTGAGGCTTTTAGCGCAGCAGCTTTTGTCGCATGCAAATTCATTTAGTTGACTATCCATCATATTCTGATGACCCACGCCGATCCCCTTCTTCCCACCTTTAAAGCGCTGAGTTCCCCGCTTGAGTTCAGAGACCTTCTCTTCCATTCACACAGCATTATTAAGTCATGCAGCACCACAAGGAAATTCGTTATCTAGCCACATGCAAAAAAACAACAACAGACAACCGACAACCGACAACATTAAAACGAGGCAACAGCTAATAATAATATATTATAATAATTTGGATGCTGAAAATATCGTATGATTGCCGGCTGCTACACGACACGACTTCTAACAGCAGCAGCAGCAAAAAACTTGCCAAGAAAAAATATGAAAAAGTGGTGAGAGAGGCAAAAAAAAAGAGGAAAAAACAATATGCAGCGATAGCCAGCAGCATTGGGATCCATCGGTCGTCGTCGCATGGTTGCTGCCATCGATCAACAGCAACCAGCAACAACGTTCTGAGAGGAGCTGCTGCTGTGGCGGTCAGCGCCGGCGCAACGCCCCAAAAGACCAAACTGGACTACTGTTTTGCGAGCGGAGCCTGCAAATGAGCTGCTGCCGTTCAAAGTCATCTTCAATGTGCCCCCGTCAGACGGCTTCTGTTGTACGCAGTAATTTTGCTGTGCCACAGCCAGGTAGCATGCTGCAGCAGTCGGACGCAAGGCAAGGCAAGGCAAGACAAGAAACTGGGCAGAGGCACAGCACAGGCAGAGTCAGGTCGGCCTTTGTTTTGCTTTGGCGCGCCAGCAACTGCTTATTACCATTAATTTTGAATTGTTTTTCGTGATCTTAACGATTGCCGCGATTTGCAGCTTAAGAAAAAGCAAAATAAAAAGAAGCAGCAGCAGCGAGCAGTAGCAAGCAACAAATAGCAACTGCAAAAAGTTATGAAAATATATATATGCATATGCTTACATATATCTGAAGAGATATAAGTGTGTGTGTGTGTGTGTTTGTGAGTTTCATCAGCATCTGCATACGAATTCACTCATGACTCTGGCTGCCACAACGTGAAAGGTCTCAGCTCTGATATAATTGGTGAACAACTTTAGTAATCATTTTATTGGCTCTATTTTGCAATTCTTTTGTGTGTGTTATTTTTTCTTATAATAGATTAGTAGATTACTACTTATAAAGAAAATTATTATTTAACATATATCTGCGAATATCATTTATTTGCAAAACAAAAATGACAATTTTTAACAAAAAAAAAAATATAAAATCAAAGCAAATATGATGTTACAAAAGTCTATATTTTCGGTGGCAAATCAAAAATATAAAATTGTACATTAAAAGCATAAAATTGAGCTATGTACTTGCCAAGAATAAGAATTCAGTAAAGACATATAGGTCATTCTCTGAGGGAATTTGTCATGTGCATGTGAAAAAAACAAACAGTTTTAAAAATAAGTAAAGGTTATTTTTATATCTCTAGATTAGCACTTGACTTAAAGCTAAGAGTGATTTTTGAATATCACGATATCAAGATAAAATATATAAGTTCGTTAATTTTTTGATACAACTGAAAAATAATTGCAAAATCATTCTGTAAATAAAGTGCTGACCAAGAGCTAAAGCAATAATCTTTACTTAAAATAACAAAAATTTTTGGTATATGTCGCATGCGATATTTCCGCAAGAGAATTTCCCATATCCAAAGCTTTTGCCTTAAATCTTATTATTGGCGAAAAAATATTTGCCCAATCATAAAATACAAGATTATAATCTTGTCCCAAAATTAAGCCAAGAAAAAAAATCATAAATTACAATCAAACATGAATATGTAGTTAACATTTCTTTCGGTTTTTTCTTAATGAATCAGAACAAATAACTAAATGTATGATAAGTCCATATTGCATTTATATTGAAAACAAATCTTTAGGTCATTTAATGAGTAGTTGGATATAATTTAATCCACTTTACATTCTGACTATACAAAATTCTTTGATATTCCTTATTCAAATAAATCTCATACTTTACAGATTTTCTACCAACTATTTGGCAAATGTATCCCACGGTTTGAGCGCTCGAATAGAGTGCAAAAACCTTACACCAATGATATGTCGATGTCGATTTCGATCCTTGCAACATTGGCCGCCATCTCGCCATTCTCGTATTCAAATCGTCAAGTTCCCATTTCTCTCTGTATAATTTTCTCGGTTTGCATGTGAGCTGCAACTAAACTGAGCTGAACACACTCTTCTTCTGTGTGTATGAGAATGTGTGACTGTAATGACTTCGTTTTGGTTTTTATGAGTTTCTTTAGAATTATTTTTGTTATTGTTTTTGTTTTCTTCGCTTTTTTCGTTTTGTGTTGTTTTTTTCTGTGGTTAGTTCTTTTGTTTTGCATTGTGGGTAATTACAGTAATACGAGAGTATGCAGCAAACGAATCGAAATTGAACAGTCTTTCAGACGTTCAACGATCGATTCACAAAACAGAAATTGCTCATTAAGGAAAGCCAAAGAGTTGACCGTAGAGACGTTTTAAAATTATACACCAAGTGCAGTGCACAAAAAAAAAGCAAAGAGAAAAGACGAGACTGTATTACATTGTATAATTTAACGACTGTCACGATATATAGTATTTAGAAATACACTTTATATATATAACATATATTTAAGTAATGCAGGCGCGGTCCAATGCGGCGTATGCTCTATTTGAGCTATTGAATATTCATGCAGGCAAATGGGCGCAAATCACGCCCCACTCCCCACTCCACTCTACTCCACGAATATTTCGCCCAAAATGCAGTTTGTTATATAACACACATAATTATAGGCAAAATCGAGGCACAACGAATTCTCTCGCCACGCACACACACACACACACATACGTATTATACGCGCCCCTAATGCAAACCGATTCCCATTCCCATTCCACTTCACCCACTTTGCCAGCCCAGCCATCCAACGGGGCAACGGGGCACTTATGTGGCAGTTGCAGCAGCATTTGTGCTGAGGCCGAGGTGCACACACACGAAGTGTATCTGTGAGGGGGGCGGAGGCGGAGACGGAGACGGGCAGGACACACATCAGAGCTGCCTCCCCTGCCTGCCTCCTGCTTTGTTGGCAGGCTGGACGGGAGCTGTGGTCGCTTCTAGGGGCCGAGAAGAGTGGGTGGCGACGACTCTCTACAGCATTTCTAAGTACGAGTATTATACATATATTCGATGTATACATATGCGTATGCGTATGTGTGTTTAGTTGTACATAGCCATGCGTATTTGTCTCTTCGTGTGTGTGTGTGTTTGTGTTTTCATCTATGTTCTCTCTCTCTATGGCCATTATACATGATTTCCTCGCCTATGCGTATGCCTATGTGTGTGTGTGCGTGTTTTGTTTTTGTAGATGTTTGCTGCAACCATAGTTGCTGTCGGAGCTGGAGTTGAGTTGTGTGTGTATGTGTATGTTATATCCATGAGATCGGTGCGTGACACTGAAGAGGATTTTCAATTCAACAAAACGATTTGGAGTACATTAGGAACAGTGGATTAAAATTATTCAGCAAATGATATACTACGACAAGACTCGACTCAACCTCGACTCGCACCTGGATTAAGGCCAAAAATTCAATTTATCTTCGAAACACATACTTAGATTTTACGTTTCTATTTAAATAATCGTTAAGAAATTTGCACATTTCGCTCTGGTTTATCATGCAAAGCCTCGTATCACAATTTTATGGCAGCCAATTTATTAATAACAAAAAGTATAATGACAAAGGCAACACTGTAAATTGATCAGCATCAATTTTAAAGTTACTTAAGAAATATTTGTATTTCATTTAAAAATTATTATCCGTTTGTTTCCTTTGATATCTTTACAAATTTGTGGCAATGCATTACAATTTTATTTAATTTTATTTTTTCTATTTTAAAAACATAAACAATGAAGAGAATATTGTAGACGTGACACTGTGAAGTAACATATAGTGATGTGTTCTTATTCTAATAAGGAATAAAATAACTAATAAGCAAGAGTTATTGTTTTAAAAGGTACTTAAGAAAAAATGTATTAGTTGACAACTTTATTTATAGTAGAACTCTAAAAATTTCCGTTTTAGAGATACGAATTATTTAAAAACAACACAAAGAACATAATAATATTATTAAAAGATTTTCAAAGATTTTTATTTTAATTGTAAATCAATATGCAATTGTTTTCATTTATTTTTAGAAAGAAATCACATAAGATAGTGATATGTATTTCGAAATCATGTGCAACCATATTTTTGAGGATATGTTTTGTAAGTAATGAGCTCTAAGTTGAAAATATATCTTCCATTTACGAATATGGAGGATATTAATACATAATCTCAGCTGAATTTTACATGAAAATAACAGTGGTAAAATATGTTAAAATTTGTATTGTTTATTTAATAAGCTTATAAATTGAATACTTAAGATAATTTTTAACAAAAAACAAATAAGAAAGTTACAGTCGAGTGTGCTCGACTGTGAGATACTCGCTACCATTTTTTAATGAAAGCAAAACAGTGCAGCTTTAAAATATACCAAATTAATTGGTATATTTATATATTACTATATTGAAAATATGCCAATGAATGCAAAATATACTAGATAGTCAGCCAAAGCAACTAAAACAAACCGACATGGCTATATTGTCAAGAATATATCAACTCAAGATCAAGAATATATATCAATAAGGAATAGTTATTATTTATATTATATATTAGTTAAATTATTTAATGAGTAATCTAAAATTTGCATTACATCATATTAATCGGGATTAACAATATTAAAAGTTTCATAAATTGTATTTTCATTCAGTTGGAACTTTATTTATTATCCATTCAAGAACAATGTTAAGCTGAAATGAAATATGAAATTTATATATTATATGGTATATATACCACATGCGTTTTTCATGCATTGTATTTAGATGAAAAGTAATCTAAAGTCAGTTGGCCAATATTTCACGTTTTAGGTAAATCCTGAAAAGGAAATTGCTGTGAAAAATGAAGTTGCCTGGTTGTGCGTTGATTACCAATCAATCAGTTAATCAGTCAGTCGTCAGTCAGACAGTCAGTTCAACAGCTGGCAGGTTAAACCAAAAGAGTGAGAAAGAGAGCAGCATAGTTATTTCAATATAAAACAATCCCTGCAGAGCAGAGCAACCAATGTGAAGAACAATAAGAACACCGTTGTGGCAATCGGTCTGTTGCAGATGTTGGCGGCGGCGGCGGCACCTCGGAAAAACTGCAAATCGGCATTATAATTGAAGAGAGCATTAGAGAAGTGAGTATATATGCATATAGAGAAAGAGAGAGAGAGAGAGAGAGAGAGAGAGAGAGAAGGAGATATAAAGGGTGGCAGAAAAAGAAAGAGGAGGAACGGAACGGAAAAAGCGCACATTAAGTTTTCTGCCTGCTGCTTGCAAGCGCATTGTTCCATCCAGCATCGGTTATTGTTGAGTATGGTGGCAAAGAAAGCGCTGCAACAACAGCCAGGATAACGGACACACACACGCACTCACACACACGCAGAGAGGGAGACGACACCCTAAACTCACACACACACTCACTCACGCATCGAGAGGCGAATCAAAGTCAGCGCATCATCGATGTAGCTGCAATGGTCAGTTGCAGTTGCAGTTGCAGTTGCAGCAACAGCAGCATCGTTAGATGCTTGGCGACTGCAACTCACACAGTCTGGAATCGGGATTGGAATTGAGTTTGTGGGAGGGTGAAGTGGGGAAGAAGCACACACAGAGAACTGGAACTGGAGCCAGGCCTCGGTAGGGCACACAGCCAGAAATTGGATGCGTGTGCAAAATGCAATGCATTTTCTAACACAACAACGACGTCGACGACGACGACGACGACGACGACGCGAGCGAGATGCAGTTGCAGATGCAAATGCAAACGGGGCACGCACACATACACACACACGCACACCCAGACGGGGTGCTAAAGGGAGAGGGAGAGGGGAGTAGGTTGTAGGGTGCTGCAGAACGTAGCCAACGTTTTTGTGATTTATTTTTAATTGAAATTCTAGAATGCGTGCAAAATACGCATGCAAAGTGTCTGGGCACCTAGAAACTTTTGGCCGGATGTGCGTGGCCCTCCTCCCCCTGTTACCCCCTCCATACCCTGTGTGTGTGTGTGTATGTACAGCTGAGCGGGTCCGAGAGCCTGTGCCGAGCCTAGAGGCCTGCAGGCGTAAATTGCATATGCGTATGAAGGTTTCACTGGGCAGCCGGAGCGGATTGTGGGACAGAAATTGTGCGTGCCGAATGCTGGGCAAAGTCAACCATTGTTGTTGTTGTTGCTGCTGTTGTTGTTGTTGTTGTCAACGTCGCCAGCCAGTGTGGCATTGTTGTTGTAATGTTAGCAACGCCAAAATTTTCTACAAAAACAAAAATCGGAATTAATTTTGTTTTAGAGAAAATTTGCACTGCACCATGAGAGTCACATGTGGGGCCGAGACTGAGCGGACAGACAGACAGACGGACGGACAGACGGACGGACGGACAGACGGTCAGACGGACTGGCAGACAGACACGGAATTGAAAAGGAGGTGGCAAATGGGACTCGGGCTCGGGCTTGGGCTTTTTGAATTTGTTTCGGGGGGTGCTGCTGCATGTGCTGCATATTTGCTGATAATAATTAAGTGCAGGAAGGCGGCGCAGCAGTTGGCATAAAGACCTAACTGCCTGCACCTCTCTGCGATGCAAAGCGACGCGACGCAACGCGATGCGATGCGACAGCAGCAGCAGCTAGCGAACATTTTTGGATTGCACTGCCAAAGCGTTGTGGTATTGATAATGAGCCATTTGGTTATGTGTAGAATAGTATAATTCGCCAAGAGTTCTTCCTCTTCTCTGTGTATGAGTGTGCGTTTTGTGTGTGTGTGTGTATGTTTGTGTACTGTGTCCTGTTGACAGTCGGTTCAGTTCTTTTGCTGAATGCTGTCACAGGGCTGCAAAACTTTCGTTGGGTTTGGTTGGGTTTGTCATTTCCGGCGCTGAGGTAACCAAATGTTATGCGTTGCAAACTGCAGAGCCACATTGTTGTTGTTGTCCATTGTTGTCGCCTGAATTCTATTGCCGAGCAGCAGCAACAACAACAACAACCATCAACGTAGTTGCTAACGTCGTCGTCAACATCGTCATCGATAACTGCGACTAGCTGCTCGGCATATAGAGAAAGTCCAGCGACTTGAACCACAGCACAACTACAAAGCGAACAGAGAGGGTAGTGGTGAAGTGGGTGGTGGAAAGGGAAGGGAAAGAGTAGGCAGGCAGCACATTGCAAAGCTGGGTTTTAGGCTCGGCCACGTTGTGCAAATGTGCAAGCTGGCATCCTTTTTCCCATTTTGAAAGATTTTTGTTTTTGTTTTCTCTATACAGTTGTTGCCAACACACACACACACACAAACACACACACACAAACATAGACTCACCATGCATACAACATACATGGCGAAGCACGCACGTTTGGCCAGGAAACGGAAACGAAAATTCTGCGAAAAACAACAACAACTACGACAGCAGCAAAGCAAGAAGAGCGAAGATGAGCTGCAGGCTAGAAAGCATTGCAGCAGGCAGCAGGCAGCAAGCATGAGGCATCCTGGCATCCATCGAGGAGAGTGAGTAGCGGCGATGTGCCACAGGAAAGGCAAAAATAACGGCGCAGCAAACAGCGCTGATGAGCAACAGCGACAACGGAAAACAGAGCTACGCTCAAGGCAAGAGATTGGGGAGCGCCACATGCAGATGCAGTTGGAGAAGGAGAAGGTGAAGGAGCGTAGGATGGACAGCGGCCGACAGGAGAATGGACAACGACAGCGCCATCCCATGCAGGCAGCAGTTCGAGAAGTCTCCGGCACAGTGGTTCAAGTTAAAGGTTACAGAAGGCTCAGCCGATGTGAATTAGAGAAGCAGAAATTACATTGATCTACAAAACATATCATCATCCCATACTTGAACGTATCGAAAACCAATAATGATAAATGTTATATCTTAATGTTTATTCTTTAAATACATTATAGTATTAAAAAGGCTACTATAGTTTCAGAGTTGATTTGATTAATTGATTAACAATTAGTTGAATTGAAACATTCTTTCAAAATCTCTTCAAAAATTATTCATTATATAAAACTTCCCTTAGGCATAATATTTAATGTTATTTAAAAAGGGTATTTTATATAATATTAAACTTACATAATATAATAATAATGATATATATAATTTATTAAATATCCCCTTGCCACGATATTTAATGGGTATTTAATAAAATATTCAACTTACATAATTTACTAATAATATTGTATGTTAATATCGGAATTCCTTGGGTATAATTTTTTGGAAATTATCATGATCAATTTTAGAATGTAATTTTTAACATAATAAAAATGAATTTGATATTTTAATAAATTCTAATAATAATTTTATTAAATTACTATATTATATTAGAAATAGTTTTTTGGCATTTATAATTGTATACTATGTAATATTTTTATCGTCAAGTACGTGAACATAATATTTACGTATTAATAGTATAGTAAAGTATAGAAAAACAAAATTTCAATGTGCAATTCTAATTTAAGAATAACAAAAAACTGTTATTAAATATTTAATTTAATAAAATGAATAATATTATAATTATAAATAAGAGTAAATACTTTAGAAAAGCAAAAGATTAATTTGTGTCAATACCATTAAAATGTTTATTGTACTTTGAATCAAGATATATTGTAGAAATTTCACTACAGAATGTGCACTCCAATTTCGATGCGCATCCCTTGGCTATTGGTCATTTTCTTCAACTTCGCGTTGCGTGCGCTATTTCCTTGAAATTCTATTTGCCGCCCTCTTCAGAATTTTGTGCCCACTCTCACAGCGAAAGCGGCTTGATGATGGAAATTGGGTGTTAGGCTGTGCGCAAGGGGAGGATGATTTTTCAAATTGCCGACGACTGCCGCCTCAGCCGCCATTTTGAGACTTTGGCGGAAGTGCACATAGGCACACGTATACGCAGTGTATGCCCGTGTGAGTGTGTGTGCGAGTTGCTGCTGCTGCGAGTCTTAGGTGTCCAAAATCGTCGAACGTGGCCCCGAAATGCCATTACCGCCACCTTAACGATGTGCTGTTAGTTTTTGTTTTTCCACTGACCAGCAGCAAGATGGATGCGTGCACTAGTGTGTGTGTGTGTAGAGGGGGTTGTGAATGTGTGTGTGTATGCTGTGCGTGTTTCTGTTTCGTTTCTGCACATTTGCATTTTACGAATATCCTTGCGCATTAGAAGCCATTGCCATTGCCGACCATCGTTGCCGTTGCCTCGAGTTCGCCTTTCACGAAAAAGCATCCAGAGCAACTCCACAGTCTCCAGCTCCAGCTCTAGCTCCAGCTGCATCACTTGCCTCTGCCTCTGATGGCCATGGCCGAGGCAGCACAACCGAGTTCGAGTCGGAGACGGAGATGGAGATGGAGGCAGAGACTGAGTTTGGCGCTCACTCGCTCGCTCTCACGCGCGCGCTTTCATTTCATTTGCCAGGCGGCTGTGTGAGCCCAAAACTTGTGCCTTCTACTTTTGGCCGGGCTCCTCGGACTAACGCATTTTTCGCCAACGTCCAGCAGCAGGACATTGACGGACGGCCATCGCCTCCCTTTTTGTGCTGGCTTGCTGCTCTTGCTGGCATTTTGAATTTCAAATTCACCAGCAACAGCAGCTTCAGCTCCTACAAACAAACAAACACACACAAATCACACACACACACACACACGCACACATAGACGCACTCGTTTGGTCATCTCTAACGTGCATGTTGCCTCGCCTTTGCCTTGTGCGTCGTATTCGTCCTGCGGTTCCCACTACCAACAACAACAACTACGACTACCTTTTTGCCCATTTCCACGCCCACACCTACAGCTGGGTTTTCTGGTCAACGCCATCGTCGTAGTCATCGTCGTCGTCGACGTCCTTCTTCCTGCTCCTCGTCGTTGTCCTCGACGTCGTCGTCAGCCGCGCCTTTTTGTGCGAAAATGTTCAACTTTTTCGCAACAGTAAAGATTTTTGGTTGGCTGACGCAGCCAATCTCCAACGAGCAACCGTCACGCTGCGTGGGCGCCACTTTTGTGCCAGTGCCAGTGGGTGGAATATGCACGAGCATATATAAATCTATATAGTATGTATGTATATATATATGTGTATGTTATACATAAGTATATCGTCGTTGGTCTCCTAAGCACGACTGTCGACTATGAATTGTGCGTTGCCTGCTTTATGGGTGGCTGCTGCTGTTGCAGCCTGCCTCTCCTCTCTTCTCAACTCCTCACCACCTGCCACTTTCAACTTCTCTCTTAGTCCTAGTCCGTTGTTGGTAGCCGTAGCCGTAGCCTTGCCTAGCCTGGCCTGCGTGGCGTATGCGTTATTTATGTATACGTCGCACAGGATGAAGAACAATTATTTATGTGCATCCTATGCATAATCCATTAGTAAACCTCAAATGAAATTTTTGAATTATGCAAGTTAATCACAAGTCCAAATCGAACTGCAGCTCATATGAATTGCATATTAGAATATTTAAATATAATTTATATTTAATTAAGTGTTATAAATTTGCATTCAAAACTTGCAGTGAATAATGATTAGGGGTTTAGCTGCTTCAGACATTGAAGTGGACAGTATTTGGCACCCTAGAAATATGTTTTAGGTTGTCAAATGCATGACATTAATTTATAGCATTTAAATGTATTAATGTATTAATTCAAATTCACATTTTAAATGAAAGAAGCACAATGAGTTTCTTGTATAATGAATGAATTTATGAATTTATATGATTAAGTTAAGTCTGCAATAATTAGTTAGCAAATAAAAGATTGAGCCATGAAAATGTGTTATAATTTAGAGAAACTAAGCAAAAGTTGTTTAATGTTAACTCAGTATTTGAAACCTTTACTGAGAATAAGATATTGTGTACGTTTATCTAACTAAGTTGCAATAATCAGTTGTTAAATATAAAAAAACAGTTTGATTTTTGTTAAAATGGTCAACAACTAATTCAATAGGTCTTCAAAGAAATATAAATTTGATTTCTCTTTATAAAATGTCCATCACTTCAGCGCCTAGTCAAATACAGAAAAAATTGAGATAATATTCGGGATTATAAAATATGTCATTAAGTTAAAGCTGAAACAATTTTATAAGTAATAAGTATATTTATTAAAGAAACACAGAATTATGGAATTTATTTCTTTTATTAAAATGCCGGTCTTACAAACTGGTTAAAGAATCTTATTATGCTCGACAGTGAGATACCCGCTACTCATTTCCAATAACACTAAAACATTGCGGTATTAGTCCCAAATTATACTCAATCATACCCAAATATTTATATTTGGTATATTTATATACATACATCTACCACTAAACTATACCAAATAATACATAATATACTGAATTGAAATTCCAAAAAACACTGAAATATGCCGAAAGCTATATATGATATATTTACATACTGCTTCATTTAAAATATACAATTTATTAAATAACTTTTACGATATGATCTGATGCCAACAAAGTAAGGACTATTGTTATGACTGTATGCAT
Source organism: Drosophila kohkoa (assembly GCA_019972355.1). NCBI lineage: Eukaryota > Metazoa > Arthropoda > Insecta > Diptera > Drosophilidae > Drosophila > Drosophila kohkoa. The sequence continues at coordinate 1,684,338 of BJEL01000078.1, forward strand.
CATGACTCTAGCATTAAAATTATGGTTAGTTAAAAAATAAATTTGTCTAATTTTGGAATACTTTGAGCAACTAAACAAAGACTTCATAAAGTCAGTTTTATATATGTTTCTATTATTAAAATGTCAATCAATTCGAGAGCTAGCTAAAGCCAAACCAGTTGAATGAGAACTTACAATTTAAGACTCTACCATGGATAAGATATAGCGAAATGCATAATTAGTAAAACACATGCTTTATAAGTAATAAATTTACTTGTGCATCTAAATACGTTATTTATGTTATCGCACTTCGGCCACTATGTAGCCTAGATTGCACTTAAGCTAGTGGCATTACAACTTGCAACTCCTGCCTCTTACAACTCATCATTAAGACCCAGAGACAGAGAGAGAGAGCCGCAAGAGGCACAATGATTGCTCGATCAATCCAGTTCTGTGCGAGTCTGAGGCACAGATTTACACAAATGTGTTGCTTTTGCTTAATTTATGCGTATTTTGCCCACCCAATGCATCTTGTATCTGTATCTTTTATGCACACGCCCAATGTATCTTAATAAAATATATTTTTTATGAATTTTATTTTCACCTTAAATGCATCGAGTCATCGACATCGACATCAACATCGACATCGACAACGGCATCTCAACTTGAAGCTAAATGTAAAAACCAAATACAAAAAAAAAACAGAAAAAAGACTGTAAGTAAAGGCAATTAATTAATTTGTTTACATTTGTGCAAATGCCACAAGAAGTAGGAAGTTGCTGCAAGATCAGACGCAGATGCAACACCAGCACAACACCAATAACAACAACAGCAACAAGAAGACTGACATGCATTGACCGCCGAAGCGTGCAGTAAAACATTTTCAATGGAACTGCAAACAGGCAACTGGTCTTTGGGTCTTTGGTCTTCGGACTTCGTTTTGCGCCTCACCGGAAGAGGGGCAAATAATTAACTGCAAGAATGCAATACGAGCAATGCGAATGGGCGGCAGTTGAAGTTGCAGTTGCACAGTTGCCACTGCAACAATGCTGATGCTGATGCCGTGCTGCCTGCCTGCCTGCCTGCAACTTGCTGTTGCTGTTTGTTATTATTTTTAATATTAAATTGCAATTGCTTCGTTGATTTAATAAAAACGAACAACAAAGCCAACGCCTGTGCAATAAATGTGGCAGCATCAGCATCTACATCAGCAACCTCAGCAGCAGCAACAGCAACAGCAACGGCAGCAGCAACAACACTAAACAGCACGTTGCAATTTTAATGACCAAAAAGACGCAACGTCGATCGTTGATTGCTGATCGTTGATCGTTGAGTCGCAGATGTGGCCGCAGATATTTTTACAATGTTTAGCTAAAGCAAACACAAAGTTTCCCAGTTCTTTTTGAGTGAACCAAGCTGAAGGGAAGAGGAGCTGAGAAGAACCTAAACCAAACAACGAACTCGACACACCAAGGCGTTGGCCTCTCTCTCGCTCTCTCACTCTCTATCTCTCTCTTTCTTTCTGTGGGGCAACTTTGTAGCGCATAAATTTGGTGACTGCAAAAAAATGCTAAAGCAAAGTAGAAAAAATAAACTTAACATTAAATAAAATATTTTATTATGTTGCAGTGACCAGTTTTGTGTGCGGCGTGAAGTGCCACACATTGTTGCACGCTTCTTGGTATCGGAATTGGAATTGAAATTGAAATTGAACTCCGCGTCTGAGTCTGAGTCTGAGTGCGTGGCAAAGCGCTGTCTGATCCATCAGCTGCATGCAAATTCATAAACAACTGTCAACGCATTTACATTATGCGCACTATTTTATTTCAATTTGCAATTCAATAATTTGTACGCATTATTTGTGGCGTGTTTGTGTCTGTCAAAATGCTTTTTATTGAAATTGATATAAGGAAGTTTACCGCTAAATGTTTTGTTGCGTCGCCGCGTTGTCGTCCATTGACTTGCCCCACAACGGAAATAATTTAGACACGTCGACAAAAGTTTTTCAATTTTGTTATTTTGTTTATCAATAATAAGCATAAGCCAGCTTTATGGTCGTCTGCAGTTTTTGATTGGCCTTTAATTAAATGACAAAATATGTTGCGAATGTAAACAAGTCGCCTCCAAGTTGACAGCTTTGTGGCATGAATTATGCCACTAATTGAGACCAAACATAGTCAGGCGAGCAAAACAAACTCTTTTTCGTTTTATTTTTTTTTCTTTTTTGATTTGTATATCATGTGGGCAGAACCACTTCAACTTCGATATCGTCGTCTGGGCAAGTCAAAGTCGAGGCAACTGCAGACAGCAGCTCTAACACACAGCTTGCAGCGAGTCTTGCTGCGTTTTGTGGCAAGCTAACAACATTTGGGTTAATGTAACACTTCAAGTGGCAAACGTAAAAAACACCTTGAAAATGCAGATGCAAATAACGCGAACAACATTCGATTTATTAACGGACTTTTTTTCTGTTGTTGTGTTAACTATGTAAAGTTGGGTTAACAGTTAAGTCGCATTAACATTGCGATGGAAAAATGGCAGCGATTAATTAGATAAGGTTTGACAAATTCAGCAATCGATCGATTGATCGATAACACTTGCTACTTTGACAGCAGCAATTGAAGATCGAATTTTCAATAGGTGTTGAGAACAAATTGATGTCGAGTAGGAAAATTGTTAATCGCTTTGAGGGGGATGCTTTTAAATGGGAGAATTTGAATTGAAAGCAGTATAAATTTAAGCTTTGCAAGTTGCATTAGTTTGTCATAATTAGCCTTGATAAAATGCGCATAATCCTATTAATTAGATAATTAAGAAAGCTGAAATATACTTATATATAGACCATATATGGTATATCGATGTGCAACATTCAACATGTAAATATAATAACGACAAAAGTAACGAAATATACTAAATTCTATATTTTATATATCGAATTAATGCTATATTCAAAATATACCATACCAAAAATTACTGAAATCTACTTAAATGTATATTTCACACATCAATATATTACTACAATCAAAATATACCATTGGGAAATAAATATACCAGAAAATCTAAAACAGATTTGAGGTTGATATTTTTAAATGGGAAATTATGAATCATAAGTATGTAATATATATCTAAATTTAGAGAATAACATAAAAGTAATATAAATGATCCTGACAAAAAATTTATAAATTTTTAGAATAAGATAAGATTTGACAAATTCATCAACTGATCGAGTTATGGATAACCTTTTGCACTTTGACATAAGCAATTGAAGAAATTATTAATCCTTTTAAAGTAGAAGCGAATAAATGGAAGATTAAGAATGGAAAGTTATTACACAAATAGAAATTTATACTGAATTCAATTTTTATTCAGGTCCTCAAAAATAATACTAATAATAATGTACAAACATATTCTCAACTATCTCGCATGGCAACGATGTTCAGGCTGTTTTAAATCAAAGGCAACCCGGAATACACACACGACTATCTCTGACATATTATTTTTCAGCCGTTCATTTTGATCATGTTTAGCATTTCTCGTTTGCTGCGTTTGTTTTTCATATCATATCTCTGAAGAGCGAGCAATTAAAACAAGTTTTATTTTACAACAATATAATTACTAATTATTATTATTATCAAACGACAAACGGGCGAGCGACTCTTGAACGACTTATCAATATCAGCGGCCCCAAATGAAACTTAACATAAAATAGGTAAAAACGTATGCTATCTACTATGGGTCCCCTTGCAAGGGGGGGGTCGAAGGGGGGCGCCTATCGAAGTCAACAAGTTTCAATTATGTGCGTCAGCCGAGACGAAGAAACAGAAATAATAAAAAACCAAGCTAAAACACTTTCGTAAGAAATGTTGTTGTTATTGTTGTAGTTGCTGTTGTTGTTATTGTGGTAATAATTAATTGACTATTTGTTGCTTTTGTTGTGCACTGAAGTGCCGCCTCTTTCAGCAAACGACGAGCATTCAATTGTGCAGCCTAGGCAAAGGAGGAGGGGAGGTGGCGGGAAGGGGGAGGGGGAGCGTTACAACAACTGCCTCTTGTCGTTATATTATTAAATAGTAATTTTATTTATTTTAAGTGAAAGATATGATAACAGCAATGCAGCAATGTTGTTCCTCGATGAGCACTTTACTTTCAAAGGCTGCGCCGCCGACAGCAGCAGCTGCAATCGGCAGAGTCAAGTTGTTGATTAAATTGCAACATTTTCTATAAAGCCATCTAGTTTATTGAACTAAAATAAATACAAATTGTATGCTAACGGTTTATGTCTCTTGCTCTATGCTTGCAGAGTGGTTACAAAAATCAGACGTTATCTGATCAACAAGTTGCTGCAACATTGTTGCAAAGAGTCTGCTAAATCTAGAACACAACACAGCCTCAAACTCGTTCTCATGATACTTAAGAAGCTTGGGGCATTACACACATTCAGTCAGACAGACAGACAGACACACAGACAGTCGGTTAGATAGAAGGAGAGTGTGCATGAGAGAGTGATTTGGCCTTGCATAAGTAGCTGACAAAGTTGCTCAACTCTGCTTAGCATCCGAGGGAAGAGAGTTTCAATTATGCAGAATGACAGGAAAAAAGAAGTCTTAACGCAGCCAGCTATGATCTCTGATCAACATCGCTATAAATAATTACAATTTATAATCAAGCGCATTGCAAATAAATCCTTGTTATCAATGCATAAATTTTAATTGAAGAAATTAATTTATGAGAAATTATTATACAGATGAATTTTAGTAAAAAAAAAGATAAGAAAACAGATGAAATAAGTAAAATATGTAGGCAATAAAAAAAGAAAAATAAATTAATAAAAATAAAGAAGAATTCTTACTTTATTAAATAATTTCAAAGCAAGTAGAACCTCAGCAATAAAAATCACATTATAAATTCATCACCTTAATGCAATCAGATATAATATCTGATCCACATTGCTATGCACAAAAACTAAGGTTTATTTTCAGTGAAGTATTTTTTGAAAGTTTATTTCCAAACACATTAAGTTCGATTAAAACGTATGTAAAGTTAATTTTTCATTAAATAATTTGCCGAACAATAAACACGCCATGCCAAACATGATATAAAATTCAAGCAAAATATAATACATTGTAATTACACTAACATTAATTAAATATTAGATAAACGAATAAGTAATTATACGAATTAGTACGAAGAATAAAATGCTTTCTGACCAGCATCAATAAAAACAACTTTTTTTACTATCAAATATAAAAGTTCTTGTTATCGTGACAAATTTGGAATTATTTTTATAAAATAATAATGTACTGAGCTTTCTTCAAAATTTAAATAAATGGATGATCGTTAAGTCCCAAAGCAGACAATAAGTATTTTAAAATGTACCTCATGTCCAAGAATTAGTTAGAACACCAAAATTAAGTGACTATTGTATTAACAAACAAATAATAAAAACTAGATTTCTTGATTATTTGCCAATTACAAGTTAAACCAGCCAAACGCATATATATATGGTAAATCTAATCGTATACATATATGTAAACTATTTCTTGTTATCAATGAAAATATTTTTAGCTGCAAAAGAGTGATAATTAAACAGCTGCATTTTGGGTAGAGAATTGCGTATGATGAATCATTCTTAATCAAAGACAATAAACTTCAAAAAATGCCAATTATCTTTAAACACCTAGCATAATCACAACAAAATTTCAGTACAAAGAAAATTAAACGACTATTGGTTTAGTCAATAATTAATGAAAATTTCGCTTGCTAAAAATGCGATCACGTTTAGCTGTTTAAAACAATTCACGTAATCCACATAGAGTGTATACTACTTATGTTATGTATAATAAATTGCAATTTATTTTAAGTCGGGCACATTGATCCTTCATCAAAAGTTTGGTTACTGCGAAAATTATAAGGCAATTGCTGTTGCACGAACGAAGCAGCAGCAGCAGAAGCTGTTTAGTTGAGTGTTGTAGATGTTGATGTTGCTGTTGATGTTGCTTATACTATTTAACGCAGTCGCGTAAAGCTATCATTACAACAAAAAAGGGAGCCACAAAATTGGTGGCTACACTAATTTCCATTTCGATTAAAAGTTAAACCAGCCTTAACGCATCAGTGGAAATTAAATGTGCATGTGCAACCTTGCAACAACAACAACAGTACTTTGCAACATTGTTGTAGCCGGTGGCACAAAATATATAAACAAAGTACACGACGTCGTGTAGACTCTATTTGGAGTGAAGAGCAAAAAAAAAACAGAAAAAAAAAATTGAAAAAAACAATTATTCCGTTGTAAAAATTCCACTTGCTCGTTTCAATTTAAATTGTATGTTGCAGATGTTTAACAACGAAAAAAAGGAAGGTAAAATGAAAAGAAGAAAAAGAAATGAAATGAAATTAAGCCAAATGCGAATGGGTCATAATCAGAGTGGCATAAAAAGTGCAGTCCGGAAATGACATGTATAAAATTGTTAAAGGCCCTTACATAATTTTAGAGTGCGCAGTGCGAAATCTCAAGTTGCCCAGAGAATATAAAGAGAGAGTGGTAGAGAGAGGGAGGGGGAGGGGGAGTCAACCACCCACATGCGCGAATTATTTGAATAGGTTGCAATAATGACCTCAGCGCAGTTGGCTTTGGAATGGAATGGTTTGCTGCTTGCCCAATTGGGCAGTGCATTTCCATTTGCATTTTCATTTCATGCGCACTTTTCACAGCAACAACTACAACTACAACTACATTCTAGCTAGAGAACTCCAGATGCAAGTCTCTCTCTCTCTCCCCCTCCAACTACGGTCGCCGTCGCCTTTGTCCATAACATCAGCGAGTTTATTACGTCTGCACTTGGGTTTATTTGCTTTTACTGCCTTTGCCGCAGCGATTTGTTCTTTCGATTTATGGCTGAAGCTATGTGAATGGAGGGCGGCGGAACGCGGTGCCAACGGCAGTTGCAACGGGGCAACATCATAATCTTCATTGGCAACATCATTATCACCATCGTTGTCATCGACATCGACATCGTCGACTATGCAACATTGTTGCTTGCAACTACGAAACTGCAAAGCAAAAAAAAAAAAAAAAAAAAAACACAAAATAAGTCCGCAGCAACTTGCCACGCTGCGAGCGTGCGCAAAAGAGCGTATAAAACGTATAAATAAAAGAATTCAAATAAAATTTTTAATAAACGAGTTGCCATTAAATTTATACATTAACTATAATTTTTATAGTTGGCGACTTTGTTTTGTATACGACAAACGAACGACGACGACGACGACAAAGAGAAACGAAACGAAACGAGTCAACGAAATAGCAATTGCCACAGTCAGTTTTTGCCTCTGTTTAGTGCAGCAGAGAGCTGGACAAGCGGATGGACGGATGGATGGAATACGAGACTGACTGACTGACTGACTGAATGACGGACGGACTGACTGACGGACTCACTGGCGGTAGCAACTTTAACGATCCGCTTCACTTCTTCTCTTCGTTTGCCGTTGCATTTCGTATTGCCCCATTTTTTAATTGTGCTTAGAACCGAACGCAAAATTATGATTTCTTCAACTCTTATATCCCTTGATTATTAATACGATGCGAAAAGTTATTATAACATTAATGGTTTCGACCATAATAATACAAGGAAACATATTAATATAAGCTCAGCAGGATTCAGCAACTTTGTATGTTTTATAGTTCGCAATCGAAACATTTTAATGGTGTCAATGAATTGTATAGTTATATAGTTGTTAAATTTCCTTACTCTTTTAAATTTCTAAATTTACTGAATATTGGAAAAAATAACAGTAAATTATATCTAGAAAAAGAATGTTAATTTTGGCATTTACGTATATTTTAATGCCAATGCTGACTTTCATTAGTGGTTAACCAAAATTCCAATGCTACTTATGATGGACGTTTATGGTTGCCTTAATGCTAATGCTAATGAAAATTACCATGCTAATATTTGTAAAAATATGAAAGAATTCAGTAATGAGTATACCGACTTACTAACTTTAAGGAAGGAATTACTTATTTAAGGAAAGCTAATTTCAATATCTTTTGAAGAAGTCATAACTTATTATAGTGCTAACGTAATGCTAATGCTAATGAGAATTACCATGCCAATATTAGTTGAAATGTGAGAAACTTTTATAATGAGGATACATAGAAAAAAAGAAAAAGAAATAATATTGAAGAAAATAGAAAATCAATACTAAACTTCAATATTTATAAAGAAGTCATAAGCGAACATAATGCTAAAGCTAATGTTAATGCTAATGAAATGTACTGTGAGAATATTTGTGATGTGAAAATAGCTAAACTTTACTTTATGACAATAAAGAAAGGTGTATTGATACTGATGACCATAGAAAAGCAGTGATTACACTGTTAATGGTAACAGCTTTGAATATTCTTATCCCAATCATTTTAATAAAAAACAAGTAAGAAAGCTACAGTCGAGTGTGCTCGACTGTGAGATACCCGCTACCCATTTTTAATAAAGGCAATATATTGCGGTATCATTTTCAAAATATACCAAATATACTGCAAAAATACTAAAAGTATACCAAATGGTATACTTGGTATATCGATATAGCACATTCAAAATATACCATAGACGGCACACTATACCAGATTGTCAGCCAAAGTAACTAAGACCCCTTGTAAGTAGGCGCTTTTGCCCATACAAAAGTATTTCTTTAATAACTTCCACAATTTTTGTCTGATCGTAACCAAATTTTCAGGAATCATAACTACTATAGTATATATTGAATATACCAAAACTCTAGTTTTAAAATTACGCTTTATATTCGGTTTTTTATGATTTGCGGGGGCGGTAGGGGGCGTGGCAAAAATTTGAAACAAACTTGATCGTGCAAACATAACAAATGCTGTCAAAAAAATTATAGCTCTATCTCTTATAGTCTCTGAGATCCAGTGTTTCATACGGACAGACGGACAGACGCACAGACACACAGACGGACAGACGGACATGGCTATATCGTCTCAGCTGTTGACGCTGATCAAGAATATATATACTTTATTGGGTCGGAGATGCCTCCTTCTACCTGTTACATACATTTCCTGCCGGCACAAAGTTATAATACCCTTCTACCCTATGGGTAGCGGGTAAAATTAAACAATTCTAATATGAGAATATCAATGATACTGATGTTAATAGCACAGTCAATTTCAATATTTTTAAAGAAGTAATAAGCGATCATAATGATGTAGCTAATGTTAATGCTAATGAAAATAATAAAAAAAAAGTGTAATGACACTGATGGCAACAGAAAAGAACATTTTGGTGTTTATAATTCGAGCTAATGGTAATGCTTATGAAAATTACCATGCTTATATTTGTAAGCATATGAAACATTTAATAATGTGATGACAAGAGATACCACATTGATTGTAATAAAAATGCAAATTAAAATATTAATATAGAAATAAGGGATCTCAAGGAAGGTTTGTAATAAAAATTTTACTTCAGCATCAGCATTAAATGAAATAAATTCTGTAATAATAATAAAACAATGAATTCTTTTAGAAAATGTTTGTTTGTTGCATAATATATGTTGGCATATACATACATAGAATATAATATTGTTTATTTTGAAATTCTTGTAGTATTTTAATTCGTTGATAATGCGTGTTTAAAGACACGGAAATAGGGTTGACTGCAGTTGCAGCTATGTAAATGACAAGCTGGAAGCTGTGTTCGCTTTGATCTTTAATAAATTTTGAGCAAACAAATCAACAAATCTGAAGATTTAAACGTGTTGCGCTTTGCCATCGACGAGCAGAGAGCATCATGCGAGAATCTAACGGAAAATAACATAACAGAACAACAACAACATCAAAAAAAAAAAAAAAAAAAAAACAACAAGAAGAACAACAACCAAAACGTTGGCAAATGCAGCTGGAAATGGAAACTGGGAATGTGGAATGGGAAATTGTAGGAACTGTGTTCAAAACTCAGCAGTGGGAAGAGCACCCCTCGGTAATTGTTTATTTGTTTGCATTGCTGTCTCTCCTTGTGTGTATGTGTGTGTGCGTGAGTATGTTATTCCCTCCATGTGTGTGTGTGTGTGTCGATGGCAACATGTTGACGACATTGACGTCGGCGGCGCTCCTTTGAGCAGCTAGAACAAATCTTGACAGAAATTTATAATTAAACAAATGCGGCGGTGTTGAAAAATTATTTTCCATTGCTTTTAACAACGCATTTCTTTAAATTTCCCAACTGTCTTCTACTCGCATGGATGTGTAAGTGTTTGCGTGTGTGTGTCTAAGAAAAATTTATATAAACAAAAGCAATTTAATTTTGTGGTGATGAATGTTAGCGGCCGTTTGCTGCCGCTTCTTCTTTTTGTTGTTGGTAATTGAGTTGTTGCTAGAGTTGTTGATTTAGCCAATGTTGTTGCTGTGCCATCGTTGTTGTTGTTGCTGGTGTTGTCGGTGTTGTTGTGGTGTTGTTGTCTGTTGTTCTAGTCGCTTGCTTGTGTGTTGCTGAGCGCTTGAGGCGGCGCTGATTAAAGCGCACGCGGCACATTGTTTAGTCATTTTTTTCTATCTTCACTTTTGTTTATATAGAAATATGCCTCTTTTCCACCAGCTACTCAATATACCCTGTAATTTGCAAGCGTCTCGAGAGGTTATGCTTTTAGCATGTATATTATAAAATGTTTCTATAAAGAGAGAAAAAATATGCCATTCCTTAAAAATTTTCACTAAAAATTTAGTTTTTTATAGATCTACATCATTTCAATATAATAATTTTGGGAATTAAGAAAATATTACTTAAAATTTTCGACACTATGTTCTGATAATTTCGAAACACACTTTTAAAAAAATTTCATGGGTCAAAAAATGCAATATGTTGTGTAGAATATGTGTAAGAGCTTTTTTATGAGTCTACATTATTTTACAATACTTACTATTCTAAAATTTAAATTTAACTATAATATTTACATTCTGAAAATCAAAAAAAAAAAAAAAAACAACTGTTAAAATGTTTCTATATGTTAGAAAATGAAATACATTGCGCTTTATAAATCTTACCAACTTCGGTCTCACATTAATAAAGTATCATATTATCTTTAACATTTCCTTCTCTTCTGATAATAAAAATCCAGGGTATGTTACGATCGTGTCGCCTTCTCTTTTGCCCATTTTACGTTGTTTGCTTTGCATTTATAATTTTTATTTAAATCGCATTTAAACTGTATGTACTACCTGCTAATGTTTGCTTTACGTTTCTATTTCGATGGGTTCATACATACTTATGCATATGATTGTGTTGTATTTGTGTATATGTGTTAGTATACTTTTATTCGGCACTGTGGAGAACAAGTCAAAGTTCTCTGCTGCTGCTCGTCATATTGTTTTTTGCCCTGGCACATAAAATCTAAAACGAAACTTGTGAATTTTCGAAAATTGCATTTTGCATCATTAACAACGCATTTGTCAAATGCATATGTATGTATGTGCGAGTGTGTGTGTGTGTATACCTCTCACTCACATTTTGTTCTTCTACGAGTGATTGGGCGCCTATGTGTGTGCGTGAGTGTGTGTGAGTGGGTGTATGCGTGTGTTAATGACATGCTCACAAATTCAAATTAACATTTTGCCAGCAATGCAGGCGACAACGATGCAGCAATATTGCAGCTGTGTGCGTGCAATATGATGCACACAGTGAGCACCAGAAAAATGCATCAATCAAGCAAATAAAATGGCAATGCATCATGCAATAAAAATAAGTCAGAAAATACAACATGAAATAAATAAATAAAGTAGTAAACATAAACCAATTTGTTTTATTTATACTTTATTTTCAATCTAAATAAATTCAGTAAAGTATTTTACTAATATTTATTTATTAGATTGATGACAATTTTATATTTCAATTATTTTTGTAATTGCTTTATTTTGCTTACAATTTATAGGCACATACTTGCAGCAGCAACTGTAGATACATTTGTCATTTTTGATCGAGCATCAAGCAAACAATTTAACATAGGACGCAGCACACACGCACAGACAGTGAGAAAGAGAGAGAGAGAGAGAGTGGGGGAGTGGGAGGAGAAAGAAAGAAGGAGCAATAGCAGGACACAACATTCAAAAATGCTGAGCACATTGCACTCGTCGCTGGACAATACTAAAAATCACATCAGAAATGCAACAATAAACGCAAAAACTACACAACTGCAATGCCAACGATGACGATGACGACGATGACGACGAGGACGCTGGCGATGATGAGGATGACGATGACGATGACGTTGGCGACGACATGGCAGCAGCAGCAACAACAGCAGGCAGCAGCAACCAACAGCCATAGCCACAGCAACAGCAATCCAATCCCACCCAATTGTAATGCCAATCCCGTTGCATCTCCCACGCGCCCCGTTTGTGATGTATTCGACATGCATGAACAACGAGCGCAGCAACAACCACAACAGCAACAACAACAACGAAAACAAACAATACAACAACAACAGCAACGTGGGCCAACAAAACTTTTGTACTTGAACTTCCTTAATAGAATTTTTGAATACGCAAAAACACTTTCAAAGAATATAAATAATGACCATTCGAATTATCATCATTGTTGTTGCTGTTGCTGTTGTCTGGGGCTCAGTTTTAGGCCAAGACCAGCATGAGGAGCAGGATGTGGCATGGAGGTAGGCATAGGCTATGTGCCTGGGCCAGGACGAACCATGCGATAACAATACAACAAAAGGTTTAGGCATTGCTTTTTGTTGTCTGTTGGGCTACGATATGCACACTTTGCCACAGCAGCAGCAGAAGAAGGACAACAACTTCGACTGTCCATTGGACACCGAGCTTCACCTAGCTGAGCCGTTAGTTACTATTGCTTGATAATGCAGCTGATGACAATTGTCGTTACGGGTAGCTTAGATATGTATGCACTGAGATCAAGGATAACAACTTTACGACTGTCCACTGCGACACTTGTGAAGGAGTCAGGCGAAAAGCAGACATATAAGGGGAGAACTACAATAACTGTTAAGCTTGGCTTAAGGATTTAGCCATAAAGCAGCTTAAGATCAATTGCAAAATAAATTAAGCAAATACGAAAATAATAACTCAAATGATAAACATAGTAAAACTGAAACTGAGACTGAAATATTGCATTAAGGATTATAATATTATATTTTGGAGTCAGGTACAAAATAAGTTACAAGCAGATGCGTGATAATGATAATTAAGAGTAAATTGTGATAATGGCAAAATAAATTGTGTATTTTATTAAAGCAATTACAGATTAAACTAACAACAAGTAAGAAACCCACTACCCACTTCTTAAAATACGCCAAAAATATACCATAAAATACTAAATATATCAAGGGATATATTTGGTATATCGATATACTATTATATTTAAAAAAAAAACGCCTTAATAGAATTTTTTTATATATACCATATTAATATATCAAAAATATACTAAAGTATACCGATGGCTATATTCGGTATTTTGATACACGTCAAAGCTTAGGAAATTACCAAATTGATTTGCCAGCAAAATACTAAAATATAATGAAAGCTCCAGTTGGTATATCTATATATTTTTATTTGTCAACATTATTTCTCAGTATTCAACAGTATCTGATTTATTTGACTTGATTTATTGAAATAACGATTTATTGAGTTCAATTAATAATAAAAATTACTCAAATTTATATTTGAACATTTGCCAAATTTACCCAACAATTGCTATATATATTGTTATTGAACGATTTGTTGACCAGCCGCTCAAATTAATAGTTATATGTTTGAGTGACATTTTTATATATGCAATAATCAGAAATAATCGAAAACATTTATGCTTACGTAAATTGAAATATATATTGTACTAAAACTAGGAGTATTATGCTGCCACATGCAATATATAGAGAGCATAGAGTGAAGATTCAGCCAACTCATTGCGACATGCATTTGACCAGCAAAAAATAAATCATAAATTGAGCCACAATAGTCGGGCCCACAAGCCAAACAATTCCCGAAAATACAGAGTGGAACTCACTCTCTCTCTCTCTCTGTCCACTAAGCCACCCAAATATGCATTGACAATTAAAAAGGATGCAGCAACAGAGGAGAGGAGAGAATCAGAGAGGGAGGGGGGGGAATCAGGCTGCGCCTATCATTATTTTCAGTTAGGCGACGGAGATGAAGCCCTTTTGCATTTTGCAAACATACGCAAATTACGCATACGCCAAGTAAACGAGGCAAACAAGGGGGTGGACAGCAACACACACACACTCACGCACACACACAATGACAGAGAATGATATATTTTTGTAGAAATTGGAAAATGGTAAAGCGAGCGAAGACAATATCTCGACTAGCTGTTGAAGTTGCTCCAACTAAGAAGTAGATTTGTGGCAATATCCGCGTCTCTGAATGATGCTCTTTACGTCTCGGCTCAAGATCCCCAGCTATGCATATGAAATGCAAAATGCAAACTAAACTAAACAAAAACAAATTGTCAACTAAAAGAAAAAACGAAATGCGAATAGATAAAGTAGAATTGCATAAGAAATCAAATCAGAAACTGTCATAATAAAACGCATTGTTGCAATGTTGCTCTGCTTTATTCAGCAGGATGCAGGACATCATCGTATGTGTGTGTGTAGACTGGTTTTTCGATTTCGAGAGCGAGAGCCGAGTGCGAGAGAACAAAACAAATTAATAGAATTGTTAAATGTGACCGGCAAATGTGGCGACTGGGCAAATCCAGTCAGCAGCAGCAGCAACAACATGCAACGTTACGTGGCAAGGCAACGGCAACGACAACGACAACGGATTTTGTTTCCTAGTTTTCTGTTTCGCATTCTGACTGCGTGTTGCACATACACAAAAAGTGCAGACAATGCGATTAGTTGTCGTTGTTGCAGTTGCTGAAGTTATTGGCAGCATCATAGAGGGAGGGGGAGTAGGAGTTTGGAGGTTGGGGGTGGGGGTTGGGGTTGGGGCATGCAACGTTGGCAACGCACACGCAAAAACCAAATGACGAATGACATTTTATTACGGCACCCAGAGGGGACCACGCACAACACACACACACACATATAGAGAGGTTCGTGCACATAGAAATAGCAGTAGGAGCAAGAGGAGCTGCAGCAGCAGTTGTCGTTGTGTATATGGCTCGACAGAACTCATCTTGTATGCAAACTCAAAACTCAAAAATTCGTAGACAAAAGAGTATACACCCAGGAGCAGCAATAGCAACGGCAACGGCAGCTGAAGCCGCAACAGGACCTGCCTGACTGACGGCTAATGCTCGGACGACTGTTGATGAATTGGGCCTAGGCGGCTCCATCCTCTCTGCTCTGTCCTTCTCTACTTCCGCCCTCGCCCTCGCATATACAGACAAACGAGGGCTTTGCGAACGAGAGTTGAGCGGAGTCGAGTCGAATGTTAGTGCCGTTGCCTAGACCCACAACCAAGCACAAGTTAAATAAATATGAGTTCAATTTTCATTTGGGCAACGTGCAAAAGGAGCACCTGCCATCGTCATCGTCAACATCATCATCATCGTGCTGGGCCTGTTGCAACAAGGTTGTGGCAATAGGTACGTTGATTTTATTGGCGGTTTACTGACCTGTGTCAACGGCAACGGCAACGACAACGACAACGGCAGCTGACGACGTGAGCTGTGGCTACGTTGCGTATACGACACGTAGACTGCCTGTCAAATGCGTGAACTCATTTCAATTTTTGCCTTTTGCACTCTGTAGCATACTTAGTAGGAGTGTTGCAACTTGGGCTTAGGCTTACATCATCAGCACACACTATTGTTAATTGTTGTAAAGTGAAAAGCAAAACACTTTGCACTGCGCTGAGATCTTAAAGAAATGATTGTAAAGGTTCATTGCGGCGCCACATTTCCGGTTGGGTTGCCCAGCAGCCGGCGAAGCCAAGCAAAAGAAACTTGCCCAAAAATTGCAGCAGCAAAAAACGCCAGCTAACAATTACCAAACAGCATTTCCTTGAACATATTTATTAAACCTGTCCAAGGGGAAAATGCAACAACACAACAACAGCAGCAAGAGCAACACACAATCTACAGGTACAACAATACAATGCTGAAAAGACAATTTCAAATGAAGCCAATTGCTACTGCAAAAATGTTTTTGCTGCCGCAACAGCAGCATATGATGTTAGCAGCAGCTGCTGCTGCTCTTGCTTTGGCTGCTGCTGCGTGGCTGGGGCGTAGGCGTAGGCAGCGAAGAGAGAAGTGGGAAGAGGAGGGAGGGGCAATAGCATCGCGTAAGTAAAGACATTATAGTCAGTCAGGCAGCACACAAAACAGTCAGCAATAACACAAAACACAGCAGCAACAGCAGCAGCAATATTAACATCAAATGAAGACAACAATTAAAGCACAACGAAATGCAAATGCTCTATAGCTCAGCCTACAGAGTGGGGTATACAAATAGAAGCAGTACACTTATGCTTAAATATGTTGAAAAATATTGTATTCTATGTTAAAGTAACTTCTTTTTTTTCCTGTTTAATTTTGAGTTAACAATCTTGTGATATAGAGACAATATTACCATATATAAACTTATTTATATATTTATTTTATGTAAGATTTGAATATTTATTTTTTAGTTTCTTTTCAAAATAATGAAATTTCAAATTTAATAAATGCAGTATAAATTTTGAAGTTTATATTTATATTTAAAATGTATTAAACAAAGTATTTATTTTGATATAATAAAATTGTAAGCTCGTTTTCATACAAATAATTTAAAATTTATTACATATAATATTTATTTTTTTATTCACCGAATTTTAAGTATCTGAAATAAAATATTGATTTTAATTGTATATTTACTTTAATTTAATTTCAAATTCAATAAATAAAACATTCATTTGTTAGTAGCTCAATAAAATAAATATCTTTTCTTTATCAAAACCACTTGCCTTAAGCAACTGCTTTCTGCTGTATTATAAATTTCATAGAAGATAAGCCATAATATTGCTGCTGCTGTTGCAGCTACTGCTTCTGCTGGCCACAGAAGTCACATCAGCAGCAGCAACAGCAACAGGAGCGGCAGAAGCAGCCACAACTGCAACTGCAACTGTTGCATGGTGGTTTTTGGCGGTGCACGTTTTCTCATAGTGCCCCGTCGACGACGCGTCGTGTTTCGTCGTGGGCGATGTAATGCCACCGGGTGGCACTCAGCAGCAGACCGCAAGCAGCGCGTACTCTGCCGCTGCCGCTGCCCGCAGAGACAACTATTTTGGCTGCTACTGTGGCAGCTTCCACAACGAAGTCAAAACCAAAGCCAATGCTGAGGCTGAGGCTGCTGAAGCTGTGGCTGTTGCTATTGCTATTGCTGCTGCTTTGCATGCTTCGTTGGGCACGTTGCTGTTGTTGTTGCAACAACTTCTTCAGCTCTAAAGACGATGCTGCTCGGTGCCTCTCTCTCTCTTTTTCATTGCTGCAACTTGTTGCAGTCCCCCAGACTCAACACAATTGTTCAAAATTCGAGCTACCGGTGGCCTGGCGCCTAATACCCGTTGTTCCCCCCTCTCTCTTCTTCTCTTTCAGCACATGCAAAATATGTGTAATTGTTTGATATAAGTTGCAGCAGCAAAAGCGACTCAAAATGTGGCCCATTGTCTTGTGCATGATTTGTTGTTGCTGCACGTCCGTCCGTCCGTCTGTCCGTCTGTCTGTCCGTCCGTCTGGCCACCATCAGTATTTATTGTTTATATTTCGCATATTATGGAAAACGGCGCTGTAATTGTTGGCAACGTTTTGGCCTCATCTTGCAGCTTCTTCTTCGGCAACATCATATGTTGCTGTTGTACAACTTTGTTGCTGCAACTTGCAAAACGTTCGCTTAATCGCTTATGTTTATTATACTTTATACTTTATAATACACGTACACATCTCTCGACATTTGCATAGCCTTTGTTCTTATGACCAATAAGTTACAATTGCAACTGCAACTGCAACTACAACTGTGGCTGCAACTCCTGCTGCTGCTGCAGTTGTTATTACTCTGTTTGCCATGTTGTTGCTGTCCTGGGCTGGGCATCAACAAAATATTTAATTTGCATTTGAGTGCGGCTTGTTTTGAGCTCTTTTTCATTACATTCACATTATCTGAACCAAAGACCAGACTTTTATTTAGCTTTCGACTATTCCAAATATAGTCAAAGGTAATGCCACAACAAATATAAATTGAAACATAACATGCAACAGCTTCATACAAAAAATATCAGAGAAATTCTTACCGAGTTGTCGGGCATAAGTAAATACCGTTTTTATTGAACTCAAATATATATTTCTAATGGAAATTTCTTAATGGATATTTCTTAAAAATGATTCTCTAAAATGTAACCAACTTTCCATTTTATTGAGCTTAAAGAAAACAATTTCATACATGTAATTGCTGAGACACATTTTTTTATTATGGTACTCAAAATATTACAGAATTATTTTCTTAAAGAATTTATCGTTTTTATGGAATTCGAATTAACCTTTATCGAGTTTGAAATTTTGATACTTTGGTAGAGATAATTCATGTTGCACATTTTCTTTATATTTTTAATTAGAGTTAGTTTTTACATCAGAAATCAGAGCAATTATTTCAGAGATGGTTTGCTGATGTATGTATAATTTTTATTAATACATTTTCATTAAATTTACGTTGCAGTTAAGTTTATAATAAATATCGGAGGAATTCTAAAGCTCCTTTTATAGACTAGATAATGCTTAAAAAAATTTCCAATTGATTAGAAAGTTATTAAAATCTTATCGACACAATTTCGTAAATGTACTTTCTGCGATTTATCGTTAATATATTTTTAACTGTAGATAAGTTTAATTTCAGAAATATCAGACACGGAGTTTCGTTAAATGATTTCAAAAGTTTCGTCTACCATACACATTTTTGAAGTCTGATTTGCGAGAGCACATTGTATGAAATATGCTAAACATTTTATGTAGTTCGTTTTTTATGTGTCGCACATTTCTATTATATTTTTACTGCAATTATTTCCATTTAATTTCCCATTTCTCTGGCGTATATTTTCTGTTTCGCAACCCTGTATTGAAATATTGTCCAAAATGCGTGTATCTGTCTACATTTATTATTTATCCTTTTTGTGAGCGCGAAAATATTAATTTATGTGCCTTTGAAATGGCGTAGTATATATTCTTTCTAGTTGTGTTCATTTTCATTTGATTTATTTTTAATGTTTTGTCAAAGCCTTTTGCTGTCACTCCCTGTCTCTCTCACTCTCTCTATCTGCACTGCTCTTCTCTCACTCTTCATCTCTATCTCATGCTATCTTGCTCTTAGTCTGGACGAGGACGCGAACGCGGTCTCTCGTTGCCCTTTTGCAAGGCGCCAACAAATCAAACACAAAAACGCATGCAACACACACCCCCAACATGTGCAGAGTTTTCCTCCCCGCTCCCACTCTGGCCACTTTTTTTTGGCACATGTAGAAAATCAACTAAAAATTCGCGAATTTTTAGCCGAGCTGCTGCTGCTGCTGAAGCTGGACAACCAACAACTTCTATGGCACAATCCACGTTTGCTCACTCCGCTCATTTAATTTTTTAACATTTTGCAAATTATTTTGTTTGAAACGCAGTGGCAGTTGTCCCCCTCTCCGCTCCCCCACCAGAAAAGTGCCCTTACTCTGTGTGTCAAACATGCCATTTATATGCGAGGCTGTTGCAATGGCTTGTTACGTTGCCGCGGCGTCGCGTCGCTTCGAGTTTTTGGTAGTTGGACGGGGGTGCAAGGATTTTCAGAAAACATTTTGACAAAAAAAAAACAAAGCAGAGCAGAAAAAAAAATGTTTTATCAAAGCCTTCAGCTTCAGCAGCAGCAGCAACAGCAGCAGCAAGGCAACGACAGGCAACGCATTGTACGTGGTCTGATGTCCGGGAAATTTGAAACTCAATAGACAAAAAACAATTGCAAAAAGTCGACAAGCAATAGAAAAAGAAAATGCACACTTTTCTCTCTATGTGTGTGTATTTTTTTCGCTTAGATATTTCGCTTGATTTTTACTGCACTCAGCTTCGAAAACCCTTTGCTGTTGCTTTTGCTGTTGCTGATGCTGCTGCTGTCTGCAATTTGAGTGTGTTTTATTTTGCTGGTTTTTTGGGCTGCGCGTTACTTTTGCCTGTCGATTTTTCTATGCGTCGCACTGCGTCGTTGTGGGTGGAAGTGGCAGTCAGTCGCCCCTGTGGCAAAACTCAACCAATAAAACTAAGCAAAAAACGCATTTAGTCTAAGGGCTCTGCTCTGTGTGGCATGTGAGGCAGAGAACCGATAGTGCCTCAGCCACTTGACGCACAGCGAGTCCTTTGAGTCAACACTGCTAAAAAAGAAAGTAGGAAAGCTACTGTCGAGTGTGCTTGACTGTGAGATACCCGCTACCCATCTTGAGTAAAAGCAAAAGAGTGTGATATTAATTTAAAAATATACCATATTGATATACTGACAAAATACTAAAATACAAAAACGGGCTTTATTTGGTATATCGGTATCCAAGTATCCATTTTCAATAAAAATTAGTGCATAACAATTTTAAAATATACCGAATTAATTAACAATACTAAAAATATACCAAACGCTTTATTTTGTATATCGGTATTCCAAGTATCCATTTTCAATAAAAAGTAGTGCGATAATAATATTTAAAACATACCGAATTAATATATCAAGAATACTAAAAATATACCAAACGCTATTTTCGGTATATCGATATTCCAAGTATCTGTTTTCAATATTAACAGTGCGGTATTATTCTTAAAATTATACCAAACAATATACCGCAAAAATACTAAATTATACCGAAGCCCATATTTGATATTTTGATATGGTATTTCATTCAATCAAAATATAACAGATTTTCATTAGTAATTAATTTGTCCCCCAAAAAAATTGTCAATAATAATAATCATGACTATCGTCTGGACTGTTGACTTTGATCAATAACATATATAGTTTAAAGGATCGTAGATGCCGTCTTCTGCTTCCACAAAGTTATAATACCCTTCTACCCTATGGATACCTGACATAAAAAGAGCTGAAAACATAGGCTGGTAAAATGGCACAAACCCTTTTTGTGCCTGGGCAATTTGTTGCAACTGCCGACAAAAGTGTTGCAGATGCTTTCACGGCGAAGCAAAGAGGAAGATAGCGTTGCAAGTTTGGGCTTGGCAAATGGGCTTGGTAATGGATCCATCTGCTTGGCATTAACAACCAAAAGATCTTCCATACACAGTCAAGCCATAATTTGGCTGCTGCTGTTGCTGCTGTTGTGGATTTTTGTGGCTACCACTGTCAATGTTTATTTGTTTATTTGAAAATTTGCAAAGCAAACACGGCGACAAACAACAAAGCACACGCACTGTTATTTGACCTAATCAGGCGTCGACTCTGCGCTAATTAATTGCTTGTTGCAACGCGCTGTTGCTGCTGCTGTTGCTGTTGCATTGTGGCGAACAATTAAAGCCAAAAACGACAAACGCGAAAAAAGCGCAGCAACAGCAGCTGAAACAGTTTAATGACTAACTGCAAATGCAAATAAAACGTTTTGCAGCAATAACAACTGACAATTGCAACTGCAACTGTGCAACAGCAGCAAGAGTATCTGTATTTGTATCTGCAACAAGAACAACAATGCGCTTCAATGATAAAGTTACCAAATGCGCTATCAATTACACGGCGATTTTTGTCCATTGATGCCACACAACAACAGTCGAGAAGAGAGTGTGAGAGCGATTGCAGTCAAGGGGGTCTCAATTGGCCATTGGCAATCGGCAGCCACCTGCAACATCCCATATTGACACGTGCAACATGCTGTTAACACCATAACAACAGCCAACAATAATAGCTGCATGTCTGTGCAAGTGTGTGTGCGTATGTGTGTGTATGTGTGTGTTTGTGTGGGTGACAGCAACACTTTCGATTTCAAACGCATTTCGCGTGAATTGCAAAAACACGGCAAAAAAAAATGAAGCGCGTGGCGCGTTGCACTCAACTCTGTGTGTGTGTGTGTGAGAGTGGGGTGTGTGTGTGTGTGTGTGGCAGTGCAGCAAAACGCACTGTTGCTTGCAATAGCAGCAGCAGCAACCACAACAATAACAACTACAACACGCAGCAGCAACCACATGACAGCAACACTTTTTATGCTCTTTTGTGTTGCTGTGATTGTGTGTGTTTAGTGTGCGTGTGTGTGTGCGTTGATGTATGAACTTTTTCACACACAATTTGTGCTGCAGC
Organism: Drosophila kohkoa; assembly: GCA_019972355.1. Taxonomy (NCBI): domain Eukaryota; kingdom Metazoa; phylum Arthropoda; class Insecta; order Diptera; family Drosophilidae; genus Drosophila; species Drosophila kohkoa. The sequence goes on from BJEL01000078.1 coordinate 1,706,604, forward strand.
GCTGTCAGCAGCATACAATTGCAGCAGCAGCAGCAACAACTCTGAATGGTTGCTGTTGATGTTGTTGTTACTGCTGTTGTTGCTGCTGCAGCTGTGACATTTAATAGCTACAAACAGCTAATAGTTGTCACGTGCCGCCACAATTTTCATTCATAAAATGGCCAACTGCAATTGCATATATGCAAAAGCAAGAGTAGCAGCAACATGTTGCTGATCTGCCTGAAACACAATCGCGGATCTGGGCAGTCACAACTGTCAATTTGATAAATGCAACACAAACTGCGGAACTGTGTGTAACTGTGACTGCAACAGGTGAGTGACAAAAATGCCACCAAAAAAAAGCAGAGCGCGATGATGGCCACCAAATGCGGCACATGCAACAGCCAAGGGCGTTCACTTAGGTGTCATGGTCCAGCCTCCCGCCGTTGTTGTTGCTGTCGTTGTTGTTGCTGTGGTGCCAAATTGCAACTGACTGTGGGGCTGCTGCCTCTGTTGGGGTTCAACAACCACTTTGTATAGCTGCAGTATTGCAGCCATTTGCTGGCATTATGATTTTTCAATTTCCATAAAAATCAACGACAACAACAGCAGCAGCAACAGCAACAACAACAGCAGCAATAAATGTGCATGTTCATGTGTTTGGCAACCGAGCTGCAGTAGCATGCAACAAAAAAATATAAAGATTAAACGCTTTTTTATTTACTGTTCAATTGGGTATAAAGGGATTGCAATGCTATAAATCAGCGCGCGGTGGTTAAAAAGTCACACACATTTTTTAAATATGCAGTTTATCAAACATTGTAGTATATATTTTAAATATTTTAGAGATTATAAATATAGTATTTAGTTGCTTGATACAGTCCTATTCAATTTGAAAGTGAGGAATATAAATTTATTGTACAAATTGTAGTTTAAATTTAAAATAATTTAGAGACTAGATAGTTAGTTAGTAGATAATTATTTACTCAATAGAATAACATTAGAAAACTTTAGAAAATTCTGCAAATTTATTATTTAGTGTATAAAAATAAACAACAAGAAAGAAAGTTCGGTTTAGTTTTTAAAATTCAATAACAAGTTCTACATTTTTTTTTTCTAGAGATTATAATAAAACATAACTAGATAATAGAGTTATTTCTTAAATCTGCGCTGCTTACTTAAGAAGATTCTGCAAAATAATAAACATTAAATATTTTAAATGTTTTAAAGACTATGAAAATAGTAGTCTTTTGCTCTTCTTTAAGAAGATTCTGCAAGTAAAGTACTCAGTTATCAAAAACGACAACATATGATATTTTAAATATGAATCAGTTTATAATAAAACAAAGAATAAAATGCTGATTTTTCCATAGAAGATTCTGCGGAATTGGAATATTTTTTATAACGCATAAGCTAACGTTATAAAAATATGAATCATATAATAAACTTGTTTATGATGATGATGATATCAGAGGTATATTTAATATTTAAAGAATATTATCTATAATGATGCTCTGAGTCATAGATAGAGAGTTGATAACTAAAAATGAGTGTAACAAGCATTTCCGATCCCATAAATTGTATTTCAAGAAGTCAAAGTAAATTTTGTAATCTATTTTAACTCATTAACATCCACAGTTGATATAATTCTCAGACCAGAAAATTTTTATATTTTGTGCTGATTGTTGTATAATACATTTCACATTTTAGAGTAAGACATTGTCATGAATAGTAACTATGTTTAGTATTATAAATTGCAATTTTTGTATTTTTACACTTTTTCACTATTCATATATGTATATTACTATCTATTATTATTTATTATTAAATTAGTTATCTAGTATTGTATTTACTATATTGCACATTTAATAATAAGAATAGAGTTTAAACCATTTGTATTTTAGTTGAAGACTATGAAATAGACTACCAGCAATCAGAAGAGCTTAATGTCCACTATGCATCGTTTAGCAAGCTTCAACTCCTAGCTGCAGCCCAACAAAAGATGTACAAAATGTTGTCTAAGTTTGTGAACTTCAAGCTTGAATTCCTTCAAATTGTTTGACACCTTAATTGGACGTGATTAGAGTTAAAGGCAGACAGTGTTGCCGAAGACAAAAGGCAACTATTAAGCATTGTTCAATGGATAGAAGTCTGAAAACACTTTTTAGGGAAGTAACAAAAAGATAACTTAGATAAAGGGAAGAGACACATCATTGTATATCGCTCAACACTCGACAATCTACTAACAATTAAATATGCATTAAAATGGAGTGTGTTTCCCTGTCTATATACTATGATGGGGCATAGAAAAAGAGTGCGTTGTGTGTGGGGCACGCTGCATGCCAGGACAATTTTTGCCATAAAAATCTGATCACAAAAGCCACAATTTGCGGTCAATTGGGTTTGCCTGTTGCCGCAACAATCAACTCAACATACACACACACCGAGAGGGTGTTGTTGTTTGTGAGTGTGTGGCACAATGTTGCACATGCAACAAAAATGCATCAACGCATTGAAGCAAAAGGCCATCAAGGCATCATGCCACACACACAGACACACACGGCCTAAACTGGCCTCGTGTATCTCTCGCGTGTTGCCACAAAACCCGTTGATGTTGCCACATTTTTTTATTTTGATTTTCCCTTTTTTACGCTGCATTTTCACACTTCAACGGCTGCTGCTGTTGCTGCTGTGTTGCTGCCACCTCCATCAGCAGCAGCAGCAGCAAAAGGCGACAGGCCGTTGCATAAAAAGTGCAACAATTCAAATGACCAATGGGGAACGTAACCATCGAGAAGGTGGCGAGGGGAGGTGTGTTGCCATGTGGCAGCCTACTGCAAAAATTCATGCAAAAATCGGAGCGTGCGACGCGTGTGCGAAAGTCAAAAATGAAAATGTGAAAAACAACACAAAAAAAACCCCAACATCAACCGCAAACAAGCGGCCAATGCGGTGGCCGAAGCGGAGGTGGAGGAGGCAGTGAAGTGAGGCTGTGGGTCAAGTGCAGCAGCGTCGATTGAAATCCCTAATAATCGCAGCACAGAATGCACTTGCCCAACTCCAGAACAGCAGCAGCGAAAAACAAGTAAAAAATACTGCAGTCGAGTGTGCTCGACTGTGAGATATCCGCTACAGATATTTAATATAACATTATTCTATAAATATACTAAAAATATACCACAAAAATACTAAATATAACGTAGGAAGTGTGAGATACACGCTACCCATCTTCAATAAAACCATATTCTACAAATATATTGAAAAAATTCCACAAACTTACTGAAATATACCAAAAGCTGCATGAGATACCCACTACCCATCCTCAATAAAACTATATTCTGCAAATATACTAAAAATATACCACTAAAATACTGTTTAAGATACCCGCTACCCATCTCCAATAAAACCACATTCTACAAATATACTAAACATGTACCGCAGAAATACTAATAAGGCGAATGCTATGTGCTTGGTTTATTGATATAATGCTATACTCAAAATATACCATAGAGTAGAAAATATACTAGATTGTCAGCCAATGCAACAAAGACCCGATTGTAACAGGTGTTTTTTTCATACAAAAAAGTTTCTTAAATAACTTATACAATTGCATCCAGATTTTCAGAAATCATAAATACTGAAATTATTATATGTACCAAAAATCTAGCTTCAAAATTACCCTTGTTTCGATATGCGACGTCGAAAATTTTGAACAAACTTGATCAGCGTGCAAAGATAACAAATGAAGGCAAAAAAGAATCATAGCTATATCCCTTATAGTCTCTGAGATCCAGTGCTTAATACGGTCAGACGGACAGACTTCAGGCACAAAATTATAATACCCTACTACCTACTCAATCGGTAGCGGGTATAAAAAACGGAGCACCGCGAATTGGTTTGGAAAAAATGCAAAAATGCGCAACGAAGCGCAGCCAAAAACTGGACAGCCAAAAGGGGGAGGAAGAGAGTGTGGAGTGAGGGGGGAGGAGTAAAGAGTGAAGAGGACTGTGGCAACTGCAACAGCGAGAGAGCAGCAAACACCTCCATGGCAATGCAATGAATGACCTTCAGTGATTTTTTGCGTCCAAATAGCAGCAGCAGCAGCAGAGAGGAAAGGGAAGGCAGGAATGAGTGTGGCAAGCGTGGCAGGAGGCAGCCAGGACATTGATATGCAACGTGCGGATAATCGCGACCAGTGCAATCAAAGTGCAATGCGCCAAAGGGGAGCGCAAGGGAGCGCTTTGAGGTTGGATCGCTTTTTTTAGGGTGGCTTTTTGGTGCGGATTTTTCTGCCTGCGATTTTCAACATTTTTTTCATTTTTTGGAATTTGTATTTGGGGCCGCCAACTGTTGCACGCACACACGGTTGCAAGCTGCAGTTGGCCAAAAAAAGGACTGTGGGCGGGTGCAACATAATTCGTGTGTGGCATGCAGCACCGCGAGTTGTTGCACACACACTCACGGGTTGTTGTTGTGGCAGAGATGACCTTGACGCGTGTGCCGCATGCTGAACACAATCGAATGGTAGTTGCATCATTATCATGTGTGCGCGACTTTTTCGCCTCCTCTTTTCTTTTTTTCTTTTTTTGGGAGGCTGCACTTTGTTAGCTTGCAACACACACACACGCAGTAGCAGTGGCAGTGGCAGAGTGGCGGCTGCCACATTGCCTTTTTTCGCAGCCATTGACATCAACGGAGGCAACAACATTGGAGCTGCGAGTTGTGCGAGTTGCGTGCGTGGCCCATTAAACAAACGCCGCCCCTGCCACACATGCCTCGGTGCCGCATGCCGCATGCAGTCAATGGCGTCCTGTGCAACATTTTTTTGCGCCTCTTTTCGCAGCTGTTGCAACGCGTCGCGCATTGCGTCGCAACGTCACATGCAACGCGCACTTTTCATTCATGCCAATTGTTGCAAGTGTATGCGTGTGTATGTGTGTGTGTGTGTGTGTGTGTGGCAAATTCATTCAGTTTTCATTTCACCAGATTCGGTGCATGTTTCAGTGGCTCATTCATCCACTTACTATGTGAAATGTGCAGCATGGGGCACGCGGCATGTGGCAGCCAGCCGCTTATCAGCTCAGTTTGCATCACTCTTTTTTTTTTTTGTTGTGCATTTTTGTTTGAAATGTGGCACACGAATTGTAACAGTTCTTATCACCACAAGAGAACAGCATGTTGTTGACAGTTGCAGCAGTAGCAACGACGACGTGAAATCAGTTTGTGGATGCAACAAATGGTCGGTAAATATGGTGCACATCAAAGGGAGATTCCAGTTTTTTTTTTAATGTGTATTAAAGTATAGAAATGGCAACCACACAAGTTTCTTGTATATTGCGAAATATATTTCAGATATATTATATAATTTAGTTCAAGCAAAAGTTTATCCATTAAAAAAAACATAAACTGTTTTGTTATTTATAATTTTTTAATTTTTTCTTTAATTTTGATTTAATGTCATTAATTTCTTTAATTTTTATTTAATTTAAATCTAATTTATATTTGCTAAATCAGAATTTACAATCATTTCTAAAAAGTGGTTATAATTATTTGAAAATGTATTTCTATTGTAAAATCTTAAAAAAAAAATGTATTTATTCTTGATCAGCGTAAACGGCCGGGTTTTAGTTGCTTTGATATTCAATGTGGTATATTTTGCACTTTTGGTATATTTCTAAAGTAGAAGTATGTCGATATATTAATATAGCATTCGGTATATTTGAGCATTATTTGTATTAGTTGCTGTGTTTGGCAGTCTGGAATATTTTGCAATTTATGGTATATATTTGTAATGTAGCAGTATGGCGATATACCAAATAATGCCTTCAGTATACTTCAGTATTTTTTTGTACAATGTTTTATATTAAAATAAGAATACCATACTGTTTTGCTTTTCTTAAAAACGGGTATCAATGGGAACAGTGTCGTATTATATTTCTAGGAGGTACTAGAAAAATATTCTAATGAAACTTAGATTAACATATTAATTATTAAGTATTTATAATGTTGAAATTTGAAAATAATAATTTGAAAATACATTTTCTCATAATTCTAGTGTCTGCAACTCACAGAGCTGCTTTAAAAATTCTGTTAAACTAAGATCAGAAAACATTTTTGTAATCCGTTGTTTTAACAGAAAATTACCATATAATTACATAAAATTTTTAAAATACTTTTACATATATTATGGTAGCTACCTATGGAGTCTTTTAGGTCTTTCAAATGAATAAGAATAAAACGAATAACATAATATTTAGAATGAATAATTTTTAGAAAATTCCTTAGTATATTTCATTTTATATAATATGATTTACATTACAACCTTCAATTTAATTATTTTCTGTTAAATTTCTTGTATCACATGTCTTCAGCTTGTTGCGAACATTCCCCCGAAAATGCCAAAAATTGTTGTCAGAAATACCCTTTTTGCTTGTCTCCTATGGCAGCAGAGCAGCAACAATAGTCACTTTACTTCAAAGTGAAATGCTCTAATTTACCCCCGCACCCTTGCCACTTCCTTTCCCCTCCCCCGTTCACTCTGTTTATCATGGCAGTGCGGCAATCTTCCCTTTGGATTATTTGGTCGCTTATTATAATCGCGCGCTTTGTGACACAAAACCTCTTCCACTATTTCTTTTGCAATTATAAACAATTCCTTGAATCTAAATCAACCCCAAGAGTTGCCTTTCCCCTCCCCATCCACCTTGCCTTTCCCCTTCCCTTTGCCTTGATCTTTCTTCTTGCGTCACATGCACACGAAAAGATACGAAAAGTAGCAAACGATTTTCTCAGCTCATTCACAGAATTTTTTTTTCTTTTTTTTTTTGCTCGTTTTCTTTTTAATATTTTTGCTGTCATTGTGAATGTTTTAATTAGTCTGCGGCAGGCTGCAGCAGCAATTGTTGGCTTTGTGGCAAATATATACCTGAGTTGATTTCAATCAGTGCCGCACAGCGCACCTTCTTCTTGCCCCATGCCCATGTTGCACCCTTATTTTCTACTGTGTGACATTTTCGAATAATACAAATATTGAGTTGAATTTCTCGTCGTTGAAAGTTAAAGATGTTGTTGCACAGAGCAAATTGTGCGTGTGGCACATGCAGCAATGCCAACTGACCGCAGTGCCACTTGCAACAACTTGCAACAACGACAGTTGGCTGTCGATGTTGTTACAATAAAAAAACGCACACAACATAGAGAATGTATTTGCCGCTGTGTCTGCACTTGACGGGGCGTGGCAGCAACACAGAGAGAAGGGGGAGGGGGGCAGCTGCTGCAGGCATATTGCGGAGGCGTTCATTTGTATATAAATGCGAGAGCGAGCGCCGCCAAAGAAGCGACAATGGACAAGTGGAAGCGGAAGCAGCCGCAGCAACAACAAAAGGGGGCAGCAACAACAGCGAGAAGGAGTGGAGACGGGGGGCAAGGGCAAGCATTGCCCGGCAATGCAATCAAATGGCGCAAAATTTACAAAAACTGCACAAACATACACAGAGAGACGGACAGACATGGAGGCACACAGGAAGAGAAAGGACACACATGCAACAGCAGCAGCATCATCGAGCGCTGTGGCAACTTGCAACGCACGCGAAAATCTTTGCCAGGGGGCAGCAGCAACATTGAACGTAGACCGTGTGTGTGTGTGTGGACTTTAGCCTATTGCGTTTTGAGAGTACAGTTGCGTCGTCTAAGCCAAACAGCAGAGGCAGCAGTGGCAACTCCAATCCAGCGCCACAAAACGAGGCACAGACTCTCCTCTGTTGCTGCTTCTGCTTCTGCTGTTGCTGTTGCCGCGTTCGTTTTGCCGCGTTAACTGTCCATCAATGCGGGCCCGGGGGCAACTCGCCGCATTGGCAATGGTGCTTGCCACACAGCTGCCCCCAAACTCTCCACCCCTACTGCGTGTGTCTGTCTGTCTAACTGTTTGTCTGCTCCGCTCTGCTCTGTCTATGCTGCACCCCTCTACCTGCACCCACACTCCACCAACAACTTCTCTGTGGGCCCCTTTTGGCGTTCAATCGTTAGCTCCAGAGTCGCTGTTGCTGCCTCCGCTTCGGCTTCGGCTTCAGCCAGCGGCATCGTTAGCTGAAAAACACCTAACTCAACCTAACCTAACTCTCAGCTACAGTTCCATCTCTAACTCTAACTCTCTCTATTGCTGCCCATCTCTAACTCTAACCTCACTTTTTCTGGACTTTTGCCTGCATTCGAAGTTGCGTTGCTCGTTGTTCGCTGTTCGTTGTTGCTGCAGCCACCCCCGAAAAGCAAAAACGTCGTCGTCGGTCCACGTTAAGCCCTTTTTCATTGCTGCTGCACTGGCTGCTTTAGGGTAGCCACCCCCAACCCCTTCTCCCCCCCATTCTACTCCTTCCCCTTCCTTCTTGCTTTGGTTTCGTTTTATTGCGCTAGGCATTTTTGCATATTTGAGGCATCATCGCTCATCGCTTTTGTGCGCGTAAGCTAACTTTAGACGCGGACACAGTGGACACACACGACAGCCAGCCAGGTTGCCCCTTGCCACACATGCCACTTGCCCCATAGAACGAGAGCAGCAGCAGCAGCTGCCCCTTTGGTGTTGCTTTCTAAGCTGCAGTCAACGTCGTTTGTTGCATTCTTCTATTTGGCGTTTTAATATGCGCTATTTTTTCTCGCCTCCCCCCTCCCCGAGTTGCTCCCCTCCTCTCTCCTCTTTGTGTACAGTTTGGTCACCTTCACACAGACTGCAGGCCGTCGTTTTATTTGTTTGTTTGCTTGTTCGCTCAGTCATGTGTGCCACAAGCCTCTCTAAAACCCAGGCAACACCCTGCTGCATGTATCATGCCTCCCTCTCTCCTCCCTCCTCCCTTCTCTTTCCTTCCCCTTTGTCATGCGTTGTCTGTTTGCCTCTTTGCCGTTGTCGTTTGTTCAAATGTTGTCGCGTCTTTTGCCCCCCCCCCCCGCCACCCTCCGCCGACAAATTCTCTGCGCTCTGTGATCCTCCAAAACAGACGACGGCTGTCGCCTTGTCGCACAGCCTTTCGTCGCATTTTGGACTCAACATCCACATCCACATCCACACATCCTCACATCCCGCATCCACATCCACACATATCCACTTCCACATGCAGATCCACATCCGCAGTTCTCCATATCCGCGTCATCGTCGTTTGGCTCGTCAGCGTCGCCATCGCCATCGCCATCGCCATCGTCGTCTCCATCGTCATCGTCAACAGTTAAATACATAAATTTTCGTATAAACGCGTTTTGAGTCTCACGACCTCCTAACGAAAAATGCCATTTTCGTTTTTCGGCGACTCCACAACATTTCGCTGCAATTGCGTATTCCGCCAAAAGCAACAATAACAACAACAACAACTTGCAACAACGCGCAACAACAACAATGCAACAAAGTGCGTTTGGTGTTCTTCTATATGCGTTTTTAGTGCGGCTACAAATTTTGTTGCAACTGCAGATGGGGACGGACATGGGGCATGCAACATTGGCGCGCGTATTCTGTATGTATATGAATTAGCATAGATCGATAAATTCGCTAAAGACCTAATGAAAGCGCCAAGGAAATTATTGCATTTACTCTCGTTAAGCAGCACGAGATGCAATTTCATTAAAAACCCAAATGCAATATTACCGCAGTTACAAAATTCCTTTATAATAACTGAATAAGTACAAAGTAGAAAAAAAATGGTAAACTAAAATTTTTCATAAAAAAAAATTAATTTGAAAATACTAAAATTATTTATATTTATATAAAAATTGTGTAAATGCGCTTAGATATGAAAAAACTGATTTTGAAAAAATAAGAAAAAAAAATATTTACATTTTTTGCTTACAATTTTTTCTTTGCATGAAACATTTTTATCTATGTTTTAAAATAAATTCATTTTTTGTGTTTTTATTTTTTTGGGTTAAATGTAAACCATATTAAGAAATGAAATTTCAAGATGAAATGATACAAACTTATGAAAAATAAATAGCTTGAAGACCTTAATCGACCTTGCTCATCTCAAATTATTGTAGATTATTTGCGTTCCATAAAATATCTGAATTTCTGCGGCTAAAAATTGTTCTCTATTCACAATATACACAATCAAAGTATATATTATACATGTGTTTATAATATCATTATTCTTTTATACGATATATGTATAATTAAAACACATGATAAAGCACATTAGAATAATGTATTTCGACTCATCGAATGCTTTACTTTCGATCAGAAACTTGGGCGTTGTTCAATGAAGAAACTACGGAATTCAAGGAATTATTATATAAAAAAGTTTACTGATACTTGTAATACAAACAACGAATTTGGACTTCATTAAACTAAATTAATTATAAATCTTAATAATCTTATATTATTTAAGATTTGTAAAGATTTTAAAAATAAAATCAAAATAATTTCTATACTAGAAAAAAATATAGCAATTTAATTAAAATACTAAAAAATTAAATACCGCAATTTAAGTAAAATACTGAAAAATATACTGAGTATCTTATTTTCGATCATACCCGATGAAGTGAATACATTCCAAATCTAAATAAAAAATTAAATACTGCAATTTTAGTGAAATACTGAAAAAATATACTGAGTATCTTGTTTTCGATCACTGTCGAATACATTCCTTATTTTTATGCTGTTTGCGATCTCTTTCAAGTTAACTGCACATCAATTCGATTGAATGCTGAGTAATAAACAAAATGTTAATTAAATAAACAAAATGTAGATTTTGCAAATTGTTTTTTCGCCGCTAAATTTGTCATTTCGTCGAAATAAACAAACAGCTGCTGCGACTGCAAAAATACAGCGAAAACTGTTGCCAATTCTGTTTGTAGAAATCTAATTAATATCGATGGCAAATGATCATTCGCTTGGCATACAATTATAATTGAATTCATGTACGTTGTTTTTATTTTGTTTTTGTTGTTTATGTTGTTGTTGTTGTGTGCCTCGTAAGCATTTATTATAATGTTGTAGTCGAACCGCCATTTGCTAGTCGCAGTATTTTTGCATAATTTATGACTGGCTGAGGCTGAGCCAAAGGCAAAGAGCTAAAGCCAAAGCAAAAGCAGTAGCTCTGATGTATTAGTATTAGTAGCTACGTTAGTTCGCTCTCAACATAGTAGTACATCTCTCTCAGTCTCACACACACAGTGTGGCTGTCTCGCTCGCACACGAATGGGCAAGTTTGTTGTTTGCTGCGCTTTTATATTTGCTAGATTTGTATTTCTTTATTTTATGCATATTATAGCAAAAACAATAATCAAAATACACACACACAAACACACATACAGTTGCATAGAGTGACCAGTCTCCAGCCGGAACTCAGTGTGGGCAGTTCCAAAGGCAGCGAGCACACGAAGCAACCAAACCGAACGAACAAAACGAACGAGTGAGCGAGAGAAAAAACTAAAAACTGCAGGTGCAACATTGTGCTAGCAGCAGCAGCAGCAGTAGTAGTAACCCCCTCTCCTTCTCTCACACCTTTGGAGCAAAAGCAAAAGGCATTTGCCTACTACTCGAAAGAGAAGTACAAGTAAATGCTCTCTGTGCGTCTCTTAAAAGCCAAAGAGCGACGTACAAAGATTGCGGCGAATTGAAGCGACTGCTGAGAGAGCACAAAATTGAGCAACTGGACTTGAGAGCGACATCGACATCGACAGCAGCAGCAGCAGAAGCAGCAGGCAGCAGCAAACGGAACTAATTAATGAACAATCTTTTTGCTGTTGCTGCGCGGCAGCGACAGAGACTCTGCTGCTGCTGCTGCGAGTTTTTTCTTCAAGTGTTTGCGAGAGCGCAGAGCAACAGAGAGAGAGTGAGGGAGAGAGAGAGTGCGACTGTATGTGCGTGTGTGAGAGAGAGCGTCGCATTGATAAGACGGCAACTGATAGCAATCTAGCAATCTGATACTAGGCAATTACTACTTGCTGATCATTTCCGATTGATATAAATTGAATAATAATGCATAATAATTATGTAAAGTCGCTGACTCGGCTAATATTAGTGCAAGAGCTCTCAACGCATACTTGCATAAATATAATTGTATGTGAGTGCATGTGTGTGTGTTTATATATGTATTGTATATTGGGTGCCTTGCACGCATTGCCAAAATTGCAGCACGTTTTGTCGTTTGCTCCTTTTGAGTTGCAGCAGCAGCAATACCAGCAACAACAACAGCCGCTTTTTTGGGGGTTGCACTCGGCGGCCGTGTGTGTGGGAGAGCGGCGACTACGACGCCAACAACACCGACGACGACGACGACGCGAGCGAGCTTCGCATTCGTTTCGTTTTCGTTTTCCGAGTAAAGGAATTTTGAACGTTGCCGGTATTTGGCTGACGCTGCTTCTGTTGTTGTTGTTGCTTCTGCTGTTGCTGTCGCTGCTTTTGCTCTCACTATATTTTTGAAGGCAGCGCGCGCGTCGTTTTCGCTGCTTCTGCTGCGTCTGCTCCTTTGCCTTGAAATGCAAACTGCAATATTGCAAACTGCGACGCTGGCAGCGCACTATTTACGACTTGGATTTCGCGGCGTCGACGTCGCTGCCGTCACCGTCGTAGTCGTCGTAGTCGCGACTCGACTCGACGTCGACTCAGCGAATTCGCATTCGCAACTCTCGCGACGTCAAACTACAACAACAGCGGCGGGCAAAGCAAAGCGAAGCAAAGCAAAGCAAAAGCGCCTCTGCCACGGCAAACACACAGAGTTTTCCACAATGCCGCCATCGTCGTCGTCGTTACCGTTGCCGTTGTCGTCGTCGTCGTCGTAGCCCCACAATCGACGTCGTAGTCTGACTGCCTGGCCTCTGTGTGTGCTGTGTGTTAAGTTTGTTTTGAGTTTTTCCGTATCAAAATGTGCAAAACGTTTTCAGTCTAATTCAGACACTCGTGCTGAAAAGACTTTTGGGGCACGTTCTGCTGTTGCCACAACGAGGCAGCCACGCTACACGCCGCCACTCGACACACACACTACTCATACTAACCCACACACACACACATACGATAACAACAACAACATCGAGGAGGAGCAAACAATAACAAAAGCATATTTTGCCAATTGTCAAATTTTTGTTGTTGGCGACAAATGCACGCAACGTAGTGCGCGTAACGTAACGTAACGTAACACACACTTTAACGCACTCATACTATTACAGCTAAACTACATGCACACACCCACACACACATGTTAATTATAACGCGACTTTTACGTGAGCGAATTGCGAATTACGAATAACGCGCGCCGTCGTCGTGCACTACGTAAAACTTTTACGGTGTTCCCACACACACTCATTCGTACACACACACATATACATTTACATAGACTTAGCCATAGACTAATTGCAAATGAAACTTTGGCGCCTCTCGCACGCTGATCAATAAGCAACTGCTTAAATATTTTGTGTGCGCTCTCTTCGTCACAACTCGCTCGCTACTCTCTTCTGTCGTCGCTCTCTCACCACAAACAAAATGGCGTCCACGGAGACGCCAACGTGTCCCAGCAGCAGCGGCAGCAGCAGCGTCGATCGCAACAACAGCATCACGAGCAGCAGCGGGAACGCAGCCGCAGAGCAAACGGAGAGCGAAACAAATGCAACAACAACAGCAACAACGGAGCAGGCGCAAGCGGCGCAGCGACAGCGCAGCGGCGGCACGCCCCCTCGCCACCACCCCTCCGAAGACAACGATGAGGAGAAAGAGAAAAGCGGAGCATCGTTGCCAGTGACGCCGACAGGATCACCGCATGCCACCGCCACCGCAGGCAGCTCCTCCCCCTCCTCCAGCAGCACGCAACAACAGCGACAACATCAACACCAACAGCAGCAACAGTTGCCGCAACAATTCTGTTTACGCTGGAACAATTATCAATCGAACTTGACGACGATCTTCGATCAGTTGCTGCAGAATGAATCCTTTGTGGATGTGACGCTCGCCTGCGACGGACGCTCGATGAAGGCACACAAAATGGTTTTATCCGCTTGCTCTCCCTACTTCCAAACGCTGCTCGCAGAGACGCCTTGCCAGCATCCGATTGTCATCATGCGGGATGTGAATTGGTGTGATCTCAAGGCGATTGTGGAGTTCATGTATCGGGGGGAGATCAACGTGAGTCAGGATCAGATTGGACCGCTGCTGCGCATTGCGGAGATGCTGAAAGTGCGCGGCTTGGCGGATGTCACCCACATGGAGGAGGTCAACTCGGTGGCAGCAGCAGCAGCGGCAGCAGCTGCGGCAGCAGAGGCAGCGGATGCTGCTTCATCGTCGTCGCCCGCACAGGTTTCACCCAAGACAGCGGCTGATCGCGAGGCGGAGGAGTTGCTCGCCTTTATGCAGCCGGAGAAGAAGTTGCGCAGCAGCAGCGACTGGGATTGCAGCGAGTTGCGTCTGACACCACCGCAGCAGCAGCAACCACAACAGTTGCCACTTCCTCCCCAACAGCAGCAGCAGCAGAGTCGCAATGTGCGCAAGCGTCGCTGGCCATCGGCTGATACCATCTTCAATCCGCCCGCCAGTCCATTGAGCAGCCTGATTGCCGCCGAGCGTTTGGAGCAGGAGCAAAAGGAGCGAGAACGCGAGCGGCAACGCGATTGCTCGATTATGACGCCGCCGCCTAAAACGTTGGCAGCGCTGCCTCTGCCTCTGCCGCTGCCGCTGCCGCCGCGTCGCCTAACGCCCTCGGCAGCAGCGCTCGAGACAGCGCTGCATGGCCTCGATATGCCATCACCTGCAACGACACCAGCGCCCGTTGGAGGCGTCCGCCCCCGCCCGCTCTCCCAATCGCTGTCCAGTCCACAACAACAGCAACAACAACAGCAGCAGCAACAACAACAACAGCAGCAAGCGGCGGCTGCAGTGCATCATTTGCATCAGTTGCAGCAGCAACATCAAGCTGCACAGCAACAGCAACAACATCATTCTCTCGGCCATGGCAGCTCCTCTTCCAGTTCCGGCTCTTCCGTTCATCCCTCGGCCTCTGCCGCCGAGTCGCGTTATCCGCTCGGCTCTGCGGCGGCGATGGCAGCCGCTGCCATGGAGCTGAGCGTGGCAGCGGCAGCGGAACCGCGTTTGCCGCCACCGCCGCATCATCATGCCGGACCCTCGACGTCCACATCGCTGGCCGACGACATGGAGATCAAGCCTGGCATTGCCGAAATGATACGTGAGGAGGAGCGGGTGAGTACGAAAATACAATTTGTTGCTCTCTTTGTTTCGGTTTTCATTCACGAATTCGTCGCGATCACTTTTGTCGCTCTCTTCTCTTTTCTTTAATGGCAGTGCTGCCAACTGCGCTGCTAGCGTAAGCAGCGCTGCCGCGCTCTCTCGTTGGCGCAGTCAACCATCTTGACGTTCGTTTTGTTTTGATTTACACTCGTTTTGCGCGCGCGTTCGCATTTTGCGATCTTCATTTTGTTTGTACTTGACTTTGGCGCTGCTCTCGCGCGCGCTCTCTCTGCTGCTGCTTCTGCTGTTCTGCTTTTTGCCGTCGGCATTTCGTGCATGTGGACGTGACGTCACAATAAGCTTTGCGCTTGTCATCGTCAGCCAGCAGCAGCAGCGACAGCAACAGCAACAGTAGCAGCAGCTTCGTTCGTGGATCCCGTGGAATGTTGTTGGACTGTGGCTCATGATTGACAGCATTCACGTGCTTCACGTCGTCGTCGTCGTTGTCGATGGCGTCACAGTTGTTGTTGTTGCTGTGGTTGCTTGCTTATTGTTGTCCGCAGCTTGTTGGGTCGCTGCTCCAAGCACTTAAAACATTTTTCGCCTTGTCGTAGGTTCCGCTTTGACTTCCACACATAAATTAACTCAAATGAACCTAATTGCTAAGTTATTGTCCTTTCGACAACTTTTTACCTTCAATCCACAAATTGTGGGCGAACTAGTTCATATGTTCTGCTTTTTGACCCACATAAATGCTCTGATTCACTTATGAATCATTAAAAAAAAAACAGAATAATTTATGAAAAAGTACTTCAAAATAATTGAAGTGAAGAGGAAATTAATTTCATTCTTCTTTCTTCACCGCATACTTATTTTTAGAGGGGAAATTATAAATGAACTATGATTACTTTGAAGTTTTCAAGAAAGTTGAAGTGAAGAAATAAATTTGGAGAGAACTTTCAAATAATTACGTTAAACAACATAAATATATATGAAATTATCAAAAGGAAACGATTATAAAAAATTAAAGAAATAAAATCACATGAAATTATTTCATCAATTAAATTGTTATAAATAATAATATTAAATAAATAAAATAAGAAAAACAATTCTTTAAAAAAATGATTCCGAAAAAGTACTAATTTTAATGATCATAACAACATAACAGATCCAAAAAATTAATTTCATAACATTGTATTTACAATATTTTGGAAATAATGTAAATAAACAAAATGAATAAATAAGGAAAATACAGTAAGAAAATTCTCACTTTCTAAAAAATACAATTCTGAAAAAGTATACAAATAAATGATTAAAAAGTGTAACCATAAGTAAAAATATCATATCATATTATTCATTATTAACAAAAATATTCTGAATAAAAATAATGGAAAACCCTTTAATAGATTCTGATCTTATATATAACATTGATAAGAATTCGTGTCACATAAATCTTCTATTGATATTTGGCACATTCTGTTGAAATATTTGAAGGAATAAATATTGTGATATGCCATAAATCATTTTGTACTATTCTCAAAAATCTAAAAAAATAACATAAAAAATCATTTCAAATGCAGACAGTGAAAAAACTTGGAGGGATATAAAATATAAATCATTTTTTCTGAAAAATTTATAGTAGATAATAATGGATAATATAAAAAGTCCCAAAAATATATAAAAATGTCTCACACGGTGCTTTAGAAATATGAAAAGTAGAGTGTGTGTCGAATTTCGATCCTCATGATTCAACTGCCATATACAGATGGCATCCATTAGGCGGCTGTGTATCGAAGTGGACAGTAATGGGCATTTATAGCCGAAGAATTATAATATTATATCATCATATTTACTTTCCGCATTATCTGAAATACATTTTCTTAAACTGGCTTGGGGATCGTTTAAAAGATGGTTTGTTGTTCATGCTTTATCGATTTTATCATCTGCACGCTGATCTATAGAGGAATTCAGTTACTTGAATAACAGTTCCTAACCGGTTTCGAGATCACAAGTCGAACTCATGGAACCTCCACCACCACCAGCATCATATCATGTCAATGATTTCCAAGAGTCGTCAGTCGACACTCATGTTGTTGTTGTTGTTGCTGTTGTTGTTGTCGCTCCCAAGCGTTTCATCAACATTAAGCGCACCGCAGAATTCGCACTTTAATAAAAAAAAAAAAATAGTGGTGGTGTGTTTTTTTTTTTATTTATTTATTTATCTAATAGACGTCGACGAACTCCAGAGAGAACCTCACTCTGTCTTGTAGCTGCATCAATTGGTTATTCATTCGATTTTTAGTTCCAACGGAATGCGCGATATTTGTTTGTCCAGCGAGACAGAGACTCAGGTCCAGAGATCTCTTTGGCTGCGGCACTCTTCGCGTTTGGTTTGTTCTTGTTTATTGTCGCTTTCGAGTGCATTAATCAAATAAGCAATGGATAGAGTCAGAGTCCAAGACTCAGACTTCAACTCCGACTCCGACTTAGGCTTTGCGACTTCGACTTCGACTTCAACTTCAGCGCATTAGCGTGCTCATATGTTTGAATTTGAAGACGTTTGTTTTCCTCATTTCATATTTTGTTGTGCCGCACTCTTCTGGCTTCTTGTTAGCATCTCTCTTTCAATAAATATTTTGTTTTTATGCATTTTTAAATATTTTTTCTACTTGCCCGCTGGCTTTCAAGATTTAGTTTTGTATTTTGTTTTGTTTCGTTTTATGTGTGTGTGTGTGCTTAGAAATTCTTTAGAAATGCATCTGCATCTCCATCTGCATCGCTTTTTTCCATCTTTGTTTGTTTGACTTGGTATTAGTGTTGGTCATGTTTATGCTTTCCTGCTGTTTGCCTACCCAATTCTTATGATTATTGTTGTTGTTGCTGTTGTTGCGCTTCGCTCTTCGTTTATTTACACATTTCATTTATTAAAAATCGCCGCGATCTCCGCTTCCCTCTCTTTCTGTCTTGCTGTCAGCCAATGCCATATATAAAAATCAAATATTGACAGGCTGCATCCGCACATTGCTTCCACAAACAGCAGACACAGAGAGAGAGAGAATGCAAAATAATCAATTCTCATGCAGCTTCTTTTTTAATACTTATAATTCTTTTCCCATTTATTTACAAGTTTTGCTTTTTTTGTTTTTTGTATTTCTGTAAGCAGATAAGTGTCAGTCTTCGTCACCATCCGCATCCCTCAGCTCCTCTTCCCTCCTCTCCTACTCATCATACGATCTCGATCCCTCGCTTTGGTTTTCTGGTGATTAATTGCACTTTTACGATATTTGTCTGGTTTGCCTTCTTTTGTTAAAAATAAGTTTTGTTTTGGTTTTCGGTTTTTTCGATTTTCGATTTTCCTTTTTTTCATATTTTTTATTGCCGCTGCATACATAAAAGTGTGCATCATTAGAGGAAGCATTTTTTTTTATTTATATTTATTATTTTTTTTCTGGCTGAGTTCATCGAACTTTTTGCAGAGATCCACACAGATCGTTGAGCAGTTGGAGTCAAAGTCAAAGTTGTAGGTGATGAGGGTTAATTAAAATTTAATTGAATTATGGTAAAAAAAAAAGACGGCATTAAAATCGGAGTATAGTTGTTAATGGGAAACCAAGAACTGGGAACTAAACTCGATCTAAGAGCGGAAGCTTTAAATTGTGTGACATGAAGCGGGAGTTGCAAATGAGTTGAGAGAAGAAAATCATTAAATATTCTCGATAACATGTATTTTTATTAACAAAATTCAAATAGTTAGTCATGTATTTCCTTAACTTTTAATGAACATTTTATTACAAAACAAGTAAAACAGCTAAAGTCAAGAATGTTCGATTGTGAAATATCCACAGCCCATTTTCAATAAAACCTGAAAAGTGCGGTAGTACTTTTAAATTATACCAAATAAATATACTGAACAAATACCAATACATACAGAATGTTGTATTTGATATATTAATATGCAACTATTTTCAAAATATATTATACCAAAAATATACTGCAATATACTACAAAAAATATACCAAATAAATATGCCGAATAAATACTAAAATATTTTATATTTGATATATGGACTTGAAGCTACATTCCAACATACCAAAAATAGTACAAAACACTTAAAATACCGATTAAATATACTGTAATAATACTAAATCGCATAGAAATTTATATTTGGTATATCGATATGCAGCTTAGTATATCAAACTACATTCTAAATATACCAAACTGATAAAATTCTACAATATACTAAGTTAAATATAATATACCGATTAAATATACTGCAGAAATACTAAAACATAAAAATGTTATATTTGGTATATCGACATTTAGCTTGGTATATAAAGCTTCATTGTAAGTATATCAAACCGAAAAAATTCTGCAATATACTCAGATATTTATTTAGTATATCAATATACTGCTACATTGAAAATACACCATACAGTAAAAAAAAGTTACGTATGCTCCTACCCATAAAAAAAAAAGTATAAAAAGCAAACAAATTGCTTAGCAAACGTTTCTCCAGAGCTGAGTAATTATTTTAATTGCCCCACCCAAATTAACATGCTTAACATATGTTCAACGTTCGATTAGCATGCACAATTATCGCCCACAAAAAATCAACAATCGCGGCACAGCCACAAGTCAATTACTCAACTGCAAAGCACAGCCCACAATCCTCACGCATATCCTGGCGAAACAGGAGTAATAAGCGCGTATCATTTACCTCAACATACAACAAAAAAAAAAACGAAAATAAATATATATAAAATAAGAAGAAAACGAGGAGGAAAAAATCGTGTAGACAAATTATCTCAGTTTGGGGTTAAAGGGAAGCAGACAAGCGGGAAAGAAATAAAAGGATCTAAACGTGCCACATTCAAACTACTTCAGCCACACACCGGAGAAAAGGTGAAGGGAGAAGAAAAGAGAAGGAAAAACAGACAACAACAACAACAACAACAACAACAGCAGCAGCAATCAGAAGGTAACACAAAATGTGTGGCATGCATAAAAATTGAAAAAGATGCAACTCACAAAAAAAAAGAGAAAAAAATATGATGATGAAGAAGAAGGAATCTCACACGCTGCATTTGAATTGTGTGCGAGTGTGAGCAAGTGTGTGTGTGTGTGTGTTTGTGTATCTGTGTAGGTGCGCAAAGGAAGCCAACAAGCCACTTAACCCAATCGACAAAAGTCATTACACTCGTCACTCTCTGCTTGCCCCCAGCAGCAGCAGCAGCAGCTACTTTGCCACTCTGCCACACATTCAGCTTCAGCTTCCCTTCAGCAAAATCGACGACGCTTCCGCTGTGCGTCGACGGCGACGGCGACTGCGGCTGATCTTTTGCTGCTAAATTGGCCTCAAGTGCCCCAAGACATCGGCATCGGCATCGACATCAGGCATGAGGCCCTGTTGGAATAAAATAAAATAAATAATACAATTTATTACTTGCACACACAGCATGTGTTTTCTTTTTTTCTAATGTCTCTGTATCTGTGTAGTCGTAATTGTATCTCTATCTCTGCGTTGCATCTGCTGGCTGTGCGTTTATTGTATACAACAGACAGCAGCACGTTGCACGTTGCACGTTGCTGCAGCCTCAGCTGCTTAATGAAAGTAAATAAATAAAATAAAAATGAAGAAATATATATTTTCAGAACAGCCAAAGATAATCGAAAAAAAGGCAGAAGAAGAACAGAAACGCGTGAAACAATATGTCGACTAATTAATACTCTGCCACAAGATTTCTTTGTACCAACTTTTTACTACTTTTATTATAGTCAATTAAAGCAACATTGTGTAGAAGAAATATGTCTATTGAAAGTCACACATTATAAGGTATTCAATAGACTCGAACGTGAAGGAAGAGCAATAAAAACAGGCAGGGGTAAAGCGTATAAAAATAAGAGCAAAAGTAAATTGTATAATCCGCTTTGATGTATCGCCTTCTGTTTTATATTATTCAGGCATATTTTATATGTATTCAAAAGCCACATATGGAGGCTTAACACAGCGAGTGAGGTGCAGGAGGGAGGGGGGGAGGAGTAGATGGAGGCTGTTGGCCTCAACACGAACATCTGAAGTAGTTTTACAGTTTACGACTTGAGCGTAAATTAAATATAACAAATCGGACGGATAACAGATACAACTGCTGCAGGATGCAGATACAATTAAAAAGATATTCCAATATTCCGATATAAATGTAGCATTTCAATTAAGTAGTTTGCCAGCGGGCTGAAAATGCATTGCATAAACAATTTTAATTTAAAAAGAAAATGCCATAAAAAAAATATGTATGTTCGTTGTGTTTATATTTATTCAGATACTTGGCGGAAAAATTCAGCTTTGCTGCTCAATTGAATTTCGTTAGCTAAGCAAAATAAATGTGGATATTATTATTGTTCTGCAGCAGCAACAGCAGCTGCAGCAGCCGCAAGTAAATACGTTGATTAATCTATAAAAATAAATTTGTATCTGTGTGTGAGGCGACGTTGCCTCATCTGTATATTCTAATCGGATTTAGTTTGTGCCAGGGCTTCATTTATTTTATTTATTTTTATGCTTGTAATGCGGCATAAATAATTTATGCAGATAAATAACCCAAAACCAAAAGACTCAGCAGCTCCACGGGCGCCCAAAGCAGCCAAACGACTCCAACTACGACCGAGTCTAAGACCGCTCACCAAGAGGTCTCTGAAAAGGGAGAGATGGAGAGAGAGGAGAGAAGAGAGAGAGAGGGAGACCCAAGCAATGCCATCATAAAGCAAAACAACAAACTGACAAACTCGACTCGATAGGGTTTTTGGTTTGGGCGGCAATCAAATCTTTTTTCATATACATATCTCTTTGGTATGTAGATATCCTTCTAAAAAAATATTTATTTATTTATTTTTCAACCCACACACAAACACACACAGACACACATCACATATATTTTGTTTGTAACTTTGTATAAATTTATTATATTGCATTAGTTGTAAGTCAACCTCACCATGTGCCAAAGAATTGTGGCTTGTCTGAGTCTAGAGTTTTGAGTTTTGAGTCTACGAGTCTCGACTCTGTTCATGTTGCCTCTGTCCTTGTTGCATGCGTGGGCAGGGGGCAGCCACGGACACAGAGACTGGCAAAAAGGTGCGTAAAGAAAATAGCTTATTATAAATTACGGTTAAAGAAAATACACACACGAAAAACTTGGGACCAGGAAAACAGTCATAAGGAGCGGCTGCTCTTAACTTGAAGTTGAATCTTTAGACAGACACTCACAGTTAGATACTCTGTTTTTATGGAGTGTTGCAAGTGTTGCATGAATATGTTTTAGGCAGCATATATTAGCAGCATATTTTCCCTTCGATTAGCGATCACAGCTGAGTTATAATAATACAAATAAATGTATCTGTAGAAGATACTTAGATACTCTTTTAATGGAGTGTCTCATAAATATGTTCTATGCACATTTATTGGCAGCATATTCGCTCGTCACATGCTGAATTTTAATAATACAAATAAATGTATCTTCATGTTGCCACAGTCTTGGCGACTTCGGACGCAGTGCAACAAACTAAAGACAAATATTTACAATGAGCAACCGATTAATCACACGCACACAGGGAGAGACACAGCAAGGGAGAGGGAAAGAGCGTATTAAATAAATAAATTAATGGCAGCGATGTAGCTGGAGAGGGGACAGCAACAGCAACACCAGCATCATCAGCAACAACAACACAAGAAAAAAATACAACAAAAGATACACAGCAAATGTGTGTGTGTGTGAGAATGTATCTTTAAGATGTGTGTACAACTTGGCTTTTGTCTTTGTGCATGGCTTTGTGACTGCGCCTGAAATATATCGACAAAAATAAATTAATTAAAAATGCAGTCGAGCAAAGAACACGATTGACGCGGGGGGCGTGGGGCGGAGGCGGGGCAGCGGGTGTTAAGAGCGAGTACAGTCAGATTTTTTGTATCGGGCGCCCATTAAAATGGTTTATGACGGCAAAGCGCAAAGTGTGAGTTATAAGAATGCAACAGTCAAGATGAATTTGAATGAAGGGAAACTTGCAGTTTACATTAAATAGATCGATTTATTGAGACCGAATTTGTATATTATTTTTATAACAATAATGAAATATTATGATATTATTGTAAACAAAATAAAGAAAATGAAACTGTAGCTTAATCAATTTTAAGTAACTTTCTGGTTTACAAAAAATTATTTTTTTCTAAATTAGGCTGACAGATATATTGGGCATGGTATTTGATTTTATTGCAATTTTTAATATCGCAACTATTGAAATATTTCCAAAGCTTACGAATTGTATAACTTTACAAAGAAAGCAGCAAAGCCTGGAAGAAAATTCGAAATAGAAGTAGTTGCTTAATCAATTTCAATTACTATTGCACCTAATGTGTAAGTTATAGTTATATCAATGGAAAGACAGAATTATGTTGTTGATATCTTTCTATATGCTAAAATTGAAATTCCAATTTAAAATATAATTCAAGGAAGGTGTTATTCATAGCTGTGTAGTTGACTCTTGTGGGATTTCATAACACTATAAAATGTAGTTTAATCATTTTTATGTAATCAGCAAAATATGCATCTCATACACACAGTCAGATCAAGGTTGCTGTTTTTCCTTCTTGATATTTTGTCTGGTGATTTAATATAATACGTTTTTTTTGTATTATTTTTATATTATAGCAAAGTTTGAAGCTGAGCTCGAAAGAAAATTTGTATTTCTAGAAAATTTTGTTAAGTCAATAGCATCAAGGTTTTCATGATAATCTTAGTATACTTTTTATTAACTTACAGTTATATTATTCATATTATATCTTGTGATCTCTGCCCATATTCTTCTACATAATACATTTTTAATTATACAATTATTTATATTACAAAGAAAAAATGTGTTCTTCTCAGCAGACATTTCATAATACAAGAAAATGTTGTTGAAACAAATTCAAGTAATTATCAGAATTGAATCGGTGTTATTATTTTGTTTTATACTTTATATAAAATATTCAGATTGCTTCTTAATATTATGGTTCATTTTTCTAGTTATTTAGTTTGACATCCTTCCACCTGACAACTTGAATAACATATTATTATACTACCTTAAAGAAAGCTGTTCTTCCCATCAATTTATCTCACTCTTAAGGCACTTCGTTATACAAGGAAACGTCGTTTAATCAATTTGAAATAATTATCAGATATTACATTGGTGCAATTTTTATTGTCGTTGCACCACAAGGAAATTCTTTGGTATAATTACAATTAATTTATTAACAATAATTGCCACGAAGTGTTTTTGTTGTATTTTGTATTTATTTGTTTATAGAGCAGCCGCGTGATAGTCATCAAAAATCGATCGTTTCGTATGCGTGTTGCGTTGCAAAACAATTTTATTGTTGCACCAGCAACGACAACGACAACAACACGATAAGATAGCATTAATACGATTGGGTAATCTGTTGTTAAAAAAAATTGTGCGGCACAAATTAATGTAATATAATAAAAAACTTAACTTAATATTAGCCAATGATTGATTGGCCCGCACAGATAAGTGTGTGTGTGTTATCAAAGCTGCTGCCCAAAAGTATTTCGAGAACAACAAATTCCTGGCGATTAGAAATCTATAACAAATCGACCCACAAGATTTAGGTGTTGCAAATACTTTGTACTTCGCGTATGTTTTCCCAAACAAGCTCTTTATCGCGTCTACGTGTACGATTGTGTGTCTTTATTTGTCATGTCATCGTCGTCATCCTTAGCCAAAAAAAGCACAAAAGCAAAGCAGCTGCTGTTGTCGTCATTGGCACACTCTTTTGACTATTGTTGAAGTTGTTGTTTGCCGTCTGGCCGCAGCCATAACCTGCCACAACATACAAAGCGAATTCTTAGTTCAACACGTCGAACTTTGCATACTCTAACCAAACACTTTCCACCCAAGTGAGTCGAGTATTTGATATGCCCCAAAAGTCATTAGTAGAAACGGGCAACAGCGAAAAATTCCCAGCGTCGTCGACTTTGACTTTGATGCGCCTGCCGCACGCTTCGCCTTGGACCGAAGTGGGGAGTGAAAAGAGAAGAGGAGGAGGGAGGAGGTGTGGTGGCAATTCACTCGCTCATGCTCCACTAACGTAGCGTAGCACGTTGTTGTTGGACTGCTGCGTGTTAAGAACAAATCGTTCGCTCACTTGCTCGCTTGCTGCTCGCTTTCATTCAATTAGATACATTTGTATCTTATGACATATATTTTCACACCTTTTGCGTTTGCGTTTGGGTTTGAGTTTGGGTTTGAGTTGTATTGTTGTGTTCGTGTGTTCGTGTTGAGTGTGAGCGGCATCAAAGAGAAGACGCTGAGTGTGTGCTTGCTTGCGTGTGTATCTGTAAGATACTTTATGCTCATGCTGCATTGTGCAATAAAAATAAATACTTTTTTGTGGATTTTTATAACATTTAACATTGTGCACAGCGCATTTTTCCTTATTTATGAGTGAGCACAAAGCAGCGGCCCAAGAATAATAAGAACAAGCTGAGGAAAGACGCTCGCTCACAACACAAACTGAAGCCCGAAGTCGATGGTGACGATGTGTGTGTCGGTGTGTGTGTGTGTGCGTTGGTCTCCCTCGGCGTCGCCCGCTCTGCGTGTGTACCTACGTTTAAATTTTTTATGAGTTCGTAATAAAGTTTCAACATTTTTCATCATTAAAATAAAATATAAAGCCGAAATTATATTTTATCGTCTTTGCATCATTCTTTTTCCTTAAATACATGACACACACACACACACACTCATACACTCTCAGTGGCCGTGGCCAGATACAAAGATACAGATACAAAGTTGAAGTTATGTGCAGCAGCAGCAGCGACGGCAGCAATAATAATGAATATATATGGAGAAAGACAAGAAACCGCACTTTAAACCAAGACGCGGCTCTTGCATCCGCGGGACGAAAAAAAAAAAATGAGAAAAGAACTGAAGAAGAAAAAAAAATAATAATAAATAAAATAACACAACAAAAAGACACGAGAACGAAAAAAAAATCACACACACACAATATACAAAAAAATAAATGGAATAAAATAATAAAAAAAAACTGAAAACTGAACTGAACTGAACTCAAGATGAAGCGGTAAAGGCAGCGAAGAAGAAATATTCTTTAATTTAGACCGCGCCCCGCGTGTCTGGGGAGAATGAGAGTATGAAAAGGGAAAACAAAAATAAAACGAAAACGAAACGAACGTAATATAAAATAAATATTTCAAGAACCCCGAGACATTGTTATTGTTAGTTGTTCTTGTTGTTGTCTTTGTATTATTATTGTTGTTGCTGTTGTTGTAGTAATTTATAATATTCCTTAACGATGTGCAAAGGGCAAAAACTGCGCACACGTCGCACAGTGGATAAAAGCGCATGAAACTATATCAAAAATTATATAATTAAAAATAAATTACTTCAATGCGTAATTAAATAATATTTATTAAATCTAAATTAATATACAATTTTAATCTACAATTTTTCCATAATATAAATAATAATGAAACTACTAACAAAAATATATTTAGTAAGAATAAATGAAGTAAAATATTTTCAAAAAAATTTACTTAAATCTAATGGAAAACAATAGAAAGTTGAAAACTTTATTCTAATTCATATGATAAATATTTTACATTAAAATAAATAATAATGAAACTATTTCATAAGTTATATAATTAAAAATAAATTAACTAAGATATTTTCTTAAAAAAAAATTACTTGAATGCGTAATTAAACAATAATAATCAAAAGTCAAAATAATATAACATTGAAACAGTTGCTCTACAATTTTTCAAAAATCTCGAACACTCGTCTTAAAAATTGTGTTCTTGAAATAAGAACAAATTCTTGAAACAAAGAAACATTTTTTTATAAACAAAAAATTTTATAATAAAAAATAATGAACTATAATATACTTCAAATAAATTACTTAAATGCATAATCGAACAATAATTCTCAAATGCTAAATAATATAAAATTGAGAGCAATGTTCTAGTTTCATATTTAACAGTTATAATATACAAAACAAAAAAATTATGTCATTAAGTAAATGAAATTCAAAATAAATTACTTTAATGCGTAATTAAACAATAATAATGTTAAAAGCTTTGTTCCATTTTTATTCTAGTTGCTAAGTTCACAATTTTGTCGATTTATAAATAATATACCGAGGAGAGAATCGGTCGAGTTTATTGTTTTTTAATCCACATCAATCAAGCAATTAGTAGTTGATCTGATGACAATGTATTAACTTAATGCGCATTTGGCATTGGAATTACCTGTTTTTAATCATTTCCCCTGTCAACGCAATCTACTTGTAGTTCCAATAATAATAATAATAATATCAGCAGCATTCGAATTCGATTCGATTCGATTTTTAGCAAACTCACTGTCTGTGTGTCCACTGTGTGAACCTTAATTCATTTTATTTTTATTTCACTTTTTTGTGTTTTTTGTATTATTACTTTGTTGTTTTATTTATTTTCATTTTGTGTTGAGCTGTTGTATATTTTTTAACGCGCAGCTGCTAAGGAAATGATTTTCGAAAATTGAAGTTTATGACGATGAATGGAATATTTTTGTTGTATTTATTATTTTTATTTACTCACGCTCATGTCTGTGTGTGAGTGTACAAATGACTCTGAGTATACGTGTGTGTGTGTGTGTGCTTGTGTTAATATACAATCATTTATATTAATATTGTAAACAGTAATTTTTAAAGCTGTAAACTTAAGTTCTGCTGCTGGCGCATTGAACTTTGCTCTGGGTAACTCACAAGAGAGTATTGTATGACCGACAGAAGTGTATTTTAACACGTATTTACTTGTAGGATGCCTTGTTGAAGCTGGCTTTGAGTTTAATTTGGCTTAATTGCGTGCAAGCCGCTGCCGTTGCCTCAGTTGCTGCCTCAGTTGTTGTTGCCCGCACCCCCTTGAACCCTTTTGTCGCATATCTCATTATCAGAGGCAAACGTCGGCGGCGGCGTCGTGCGATTAATCAAATCAAACGAAATCAAATCAAAGGCGATTTACCTGCACACACACACACACACACACACACTCTCACATAGTAGAAACAAACTCGCAGAGACCGCATATGTATGAAGTGTGCGACGCTGCCTGCCGTTGAAGTATCTGTAAATCGAGGCATGGCTCTACATAGAAGGAGGAGAGCACGCCATGAAGCTATGACAAAGCATTTTTAAGCCATTTGATTGACTGACGTTAAAATATTCACGTGCAGCGATTTTAATCGCAAGCAAACGGGCGCAGTGCATTTTTTTCACACCCTGCAAAACATCCGAGTGCATTGTGCAAACGGGTATGCTCAACTAAAGGAAGCGAATAAAATGTCTTGTTCATACTTAGTGTTGAGAAGCGATTTCAATAGGAAATATTAAACTACAAAAATATAACAAATTTAATTATTAATTACATAGATCAAATTTATTGATCAAAATACTGAATAAGCAATATTAAAAATAGAGTTGAGCATAAACACAAAAAATTCAAAATGTGTAAACATGAATTAAATAAATGCCTAATTAGTTAACAGTAGTTGATCAGTTGTTACTTCTTTATATTTCATTTTAGTTAAATTATAATGAAAATGTAAAAACAAAAATAGAATCTTAAGAATTTAAATGTTCATGTGTAGAATTGAATAAAAGTCAAAGACAAAAGTTAAAGATATATTTTATTGATAGCAGTTTTAGTATAAGTGTTATTTCTTTATTATTTTACTGAATATTTCCCATTTCATCAAATTGCACATTACTTTTAATATAGGTATTATTTCTTTATTTTTTAAATGAATATTTCTCATTTTATCAAATTTCATAGTACTTTTAATATAAGTATTGTTTCTTTATTATTTTATTGAACATTTCCTATTTTATATCAAATTTCATAATAATTAGTATAAAAATAAAGTATCATTATGTTGGATATGCATCTGATAACTCTAATATTGTTCATCTGGGTACTCTGATATAAATGATAGTTCGATGCAATTCTATTCTTTAAGTTCTGATAGGCTTTTAATTCATTTAAAACTTTGTTATAGTCAATTGACATCACATTATAGTACACAAAATTATTTCATTATAATTAAGCCAACAACAAAATTTCACAATAATTATATCTTCAATGTATAACTCATATTTTTATTCTTTTGTGACCCTTTTAAAGTAGACATTGAAGGAAATATCTGCTAGTCGAGCTATACATAAATCAACAGTTAATAAATACAGGGTATTTTGAAGTCAATCATTTACAACCGTCGCAAGTCTACTGTCTCCTCTTGCTGCTCTCCAACTCTTTATGCAAAAAAAAATAATAATAATTATTAAAAACATATGAGTGTGTGTGCGAATGTGTGTGCACGAAAGTGTGTGAGTGTGAGTGTGTAGTATCTACGAGTGTGAGTTTAACATAAAAAAAGGAAAAATAAATGAGTGCAGATGAAGTCACAGAGCAGAGCGTTGTCGTTGTTATAGTTGTAGCTGTATTGTTGTTGTTGTTGTCGTTGTTGTTGGGGCGCTGCCTTTGGCTGCATTTCTTGAAGCTGTTGTTGTTGCTGTTGTTGTCGATGTTGTTTGTGGGCCTGGGGGCTTCACCGAGAGTGAAGAGTGAGAGAGCGGGAGAGAGATGGAGAGGACTCTGCTGTGCTGTGCTGTGAGAGCGGAGTGCTGGGCCTGACTGTATTGGGGATTAATGAATTTGATATAATGACATTTTAGATTGCATCTGCATAACATTTAATTGTGTTTGCTTGTCAGACAGCGCCGCGGCGTTGCGCTGCTAACGCATTTTGTGCCTTGTCATTTAGGAAAATGAAAATGAAAATATGCGCACTCTACAAATCGCACACACACTTATACACATTTATAAATGCAGGCGGGGGCGAACCTAAAATGGGGAAAAGGGAGCTGGGAAAGGGGGAGGGAACGCTTTGGCCAAGGCAAAAGTCTATCGATTTTGTGCGCCTAAACTTTTTTATTGCAATTTTCATATGCAAATGGCAAGTAATGGGCGACTTATTATAGTTTAGGCTGCACATATCCCATAGGTCAACACAAACAGGGCATTCACGACTGCGCTGACACCCTCCCAAAACTAAAAACTACAAAAATATTGCCAATTAAAGTTTGAAGTTAACTTCAGAAATTACTTTCCAGCCAAGAGTTTGCCAACTCTCTCTTATTATACCCTGCTTATCTGATGGCCAAGACTGTAGGGTATAAGTTACTTTTAGCAATTGCAAGACCCAGTTTTTTATGTCAGTTTATTTTTTCTTTCTTATTTTTCGTTTGTGTCTAGGGCTGAGTTTGTTCCAATTAAAAAACGTTGAGTACTGTAAGTGGCAAGTTAACATGCAGTTGTTTATGTGTTTGTGTGTGTGTAGGCATGTATGTGTTTGCCTAATTTGCCAATTAACTTAATGGGCATTTATTATTTAGCAATAAAATATGCAAAGCAATTGCTGAAATGTGCCACAGACACACAGAAATACACAAATCCAAATGCAGTGCAACAAAACAAAACTGAACTCAACTGAACTGAACAAAACAGAACTTAAGTAACTGCACGTAATGCCACAAAAAGAGGCAACAATACTCATGCTAACTACTACGACTACGACAACCACCTGGCATAATAACTTTTGCGAAATGACAGTGAACAAACTGCTGCGAGAACAATCAAAGTGCACAATAACGAACACCAGATACTCTCTGAACAAGAGAGCAGATAATAAATCTACATTCTTTCACGCTTTCAACTAATTAAATATTTAAAATGTGTCGGAATAAGTGAAACTTGACATTGATTAATAATAAAAAAAATTTGTATTTGTCTGTATTTATTTATTTTTTAAAAATGATTTTCTTGCCAAAAATAAGATTAAATAAATAGGTTTAATAACTAAATTAACATTTTTAAAAAATATTAAGTTCTATATTTATAATTTAACTATAAATAATTGAAAATAAAATACCTTAATGTGCCCTAAATTTAGTTTAATACATAATAAACCAATTTGACGCTAAACATAGAGAAAATATGTTTCAATTTTTGTATTTTCTTAAAATTACTTTTTTAGTTACTCTTTTTAAAATTTATAATTTTAGGATTTGAAATTTGGCTTTAAAGAAAATGCATAAATTTCTGCTCTACTCTTATTCGCTTCAAA
The DNA here is from genome assembly GCA_019972355.1 of Drosophila kohkoa. NCBI lineage: Eukaryota > Metazoa > Arthropoda > Insecta > Diptera > Drosophilidae > Drosophila > Drosophila kohkoa. The sequence continues at coordinate 1,737,958 of BJEL01000078.1, forward strand.
CTAATAAAATATTGTAAATCTCGCTGCATAAGGAAACTGCCTAAAGATTATAAATAACTCATTATTTTAATTAATAATAGAAACAATAATAAATTTATTCAAATCTTGAAATGCATAAATTTGCACTCCAGTTTTTTAACTACCAAGTAATAAAATTACCAAGTAAATAAATTATTTAATTAAAATATATATAAATTATAATTAAATATTTGAAATCTGTCCTGTTTTCATTTTACTTTTAAATATTATTTGAATTATTTATTAATTATTTGTATGCTGTTACTTTTTTGGTTCTTCAATTTATTTTAAATATAATATTTATTGGTTTCTTTAATTTTTGTATTTTTAATTCGACTGTAAATTTTCCCCTGCCAAGTGACACAATTCAGTTGAGATACTCTTGGTCAGATATGTGAAATAAAAGTACAAAAGGCTGCTGCAGCCTGACGACGACGCAGCGACGACGACTTCAAGTTTTGTTTCGACTTTGCAACGCGGCGATGCCGCCGACAAAACATAATTTACTTTCGGCTGCATAAACAATGCAATAAAATAAAAGAACCGATGCGAAAAGGCAGCCCAAAGAGAGCAGTAAATAAAATATATGGCATTGAAATAAAATATTTGTAACAAAAATAACGCAGTCTCCTCTGTTGTTGTTGTTGGAGTGAGGAGAATCGGTATCAGAGACAGACACACAAACACAAAGACACACCGCAAAAATCTTTCCGAGTCTTGCGCCTTTTGCGGCCAGGCGGCGTTAGACTTCTCTGACTTTGGATTCGAGTTGGAACACAAATTGGCCGCGGCAGCCAAAGCATCGCAACATCGCTGCATCTCAGGCGGCATCAGTACTCAGTTATTAGGCGCAATCAAAATGAGAAGGAATTCAGAAATTATTATCCATACGGCAGTCGAAGAAGGTGCAGGACACGACCCAACTTCGAGTCCGCAATTTTCGATTCTGTGCGATTTGTTTTATGAATAAAACTTTTCAAATGTATCTGTAGCTGTAGCTCTTGTATTTGTATCTGTATCTGTATCTGTGGCTGTAGTTGTTGCTACCTCTGCCTTTGCTCTGCCAGCCACGCTATGTGAGCCGCAAAAGTTTTCTAGAACAGCGCTCGGCTACCTTTTGGCCAAAATACAAACAAAATACGTGGCCCAATAAATTACGATGCTGCTTCTGTACTTTGTTCTTATACGTAGCAAATAACAAAACAAGGGGTATGCTAGGGTCAACTAATAACAGGCAATGGGATATAACATTAATGCTTTGGTGTAGGTCATGAACAGCTGAAGACCAAAAGATTCGAGTGAGGAAACTATGGAAGAATTTATGCAATAGTCAAATTCAAAATATACAAATTTAAAATTTTTTTTTTTCATTATTTGAGTTGTTCAAAAAACATTTTTTAAAGCTAGAAATAACAATCAATAGAAAATGACAATAAATTATATAAATAATAAAATAAAATAAATTGTATTATAAATAAAATTAAATATCAATAAATTGACAAAATAAATAAATTGCGCTCGCATCAACAATAAGATATAAGCCATATTTAAAGCTATGCAATAAAATGAAATAACAATAAATAAAAAATGTTAAGATTCTCATATTAATATTTTGAATTTACGCATATTTATTTAGGGATCGAAATAGATTGACATTTTGGTGACATCTATGAACGTTTTATTGAAAGATGCGTGGAAAAAGATATAAATACATATTTTAAAAAGTAATTTCTAAATAAATTCTGTCAAAATATCCATGACATATTGAAATATTGCAATGATGATATTATAAATAGATATCGGATGTATAAATTGATAGCGTAGAAACTTCAAAAGTGAAGAGACTTACATGAATGTAGAATTGGATCAATAAATGTTTTCTATTGACAATTCTAAGTTTAAAATAATCAAAACTAAAGACATTCGAATTTTAAGCTGGAAATTCATTGAAATACACAATTTAATACAATTTGATACAATTTATTAAAACATGAAAAATTCCTGGATTACAGGGTATCTGCTAATCGTTGACCTTGTCCTCTGAGGCAGTCGTTGTTACGTGTTCTTCAGCTATTCCTTCATTTTTCCATGGGTTTTTTTTTTTAATATTTTATAAGTTATTACTTTTGCGCAATTGCTTGTTATTTTAAATATGTATTTGCTGTTTGCCGCCCGCATTTTTATTGCATTTAGTTTTTGGGAATTCTTATTTATGCGCTTATAAAATAAATTACGCATACGTTGAACGTGCGCACTTTTTTTTTCTTTTGCCTCGTAGAACTTTGTACTCGGAAAAATATTAGTTGAAAGTGATTCAGCAGCAGCAGCAGAGTGTGAGTTGTTGGTGGCAAGGTGGCAAAAGGCGATGGGAGGCGAGGCGAGAGGCGGCGTGGCAGCAAATGCCTGAAAATAGTTTGCGCATAATTTTCAAGCGCATTAAATTTTATATGCGATTTTTACGACTTACTTATACTTATATTTTATTTATTATGTTTTTGCAATGGCAAATTGAGAAACGGGGCGAAATGCAATGAAAAATTATGAGCTCAATTTATGGCAGGCGCCATTACTAAGGAAATAACAAAGCCATTTATATATGTGAACACACCAAGCAAAAATATTCAACACAAACAAGAGCACTAAAGATAAATAATCAAACAAGGTTAGTTTTGTAATACACCAAGAAAAGAATCGGCAGCTGAATGTGATTACAAATTTTCATCTCGAAAAGTAATGGCATAACACAAATTTGTAATACAGACGAATGAAAGTTCGAATAACTAGAACAACGAGTGCAGCAAGGGAAAGTCTGCTTCCCCTTTCCCCTTTCGCTTTCCGCTAGTTTTTGCGCCCGTCTTTGTAATCCCCAAACTAACATTGACAAGCAATAAAAATTTTCCATTGAAAGACAAAGCAACTTAACTAAATAGCACACAGCTTGCAAGAGTTAAAGTAAATACACTTAAATACAAATAAAATATGTTAAGGCAAGTGTGCGTTGTGTGCAAGGCGTTTGTCTCTCTAAGCCTCATAGACGACTCACAGATGCTCTGTAAAGTGCAATAATTTATAAAGCCAAGATAAGAAAGGTGATAAGACTCTTTAACAATGCAGCTAATAAAATAAAACTTACAACTTATAATTGTGGGTCGTTCTCATTGTTATTGTTAATGTTGTTTATGCAGAGTATCATGCAAAGCGTCAAACAAATATTGTAAACTTTTCAGTGCTAGTAGATGACGCTGAGTGGAATCATTGAATAGGCCCTCGTCACAGTCTCTCTCTCCCTTCTCTTCTCGGTGTTTGCCAACGCGTATTGTCTAGTTTGCCTGCGACCCGACTCTGTGTCAATATTTAAAGCACTGTTGTTGTTTCTGTTTTTGTTGTTTTTTTTTAACTTTAAGTTATTGTCTAAATAGAGTGAGATGTAAATATTAGACTAAGTGTAAGTGTATAATGGTTATTACGAAATCCCTCTAGCGGCAATGGCCTATGGGCCATGTAATGGTGCCAAAGTTATATTGTCGTCGCATCTACTCTACTATATACATATATATATATAGAAATATATATGTATATGTATGTGTGTTACAAGTATATAAGCAAGGCTGCTTTTGGTAGCGTCTCGCACACGTTCGACCCATTAATAAAATGACAAAAGTTACGAATTTCAAATTATTATTATAACAATAACATTAATAACATTGTTATTATTATAATGGCCCGAGCTTCGACTTGCTTTTGCCAGTTGCCAGTTACCAGAGAGTTGTCGTTGTTGTTGTCGTTGCTGTTGTTGTTGTTGCTGGCAGGGGCAAGTCGTAAAAGCAAAAGCAAATACAATTTGAATTTGTTTGCTGTCCATGTGAATGTCTCTTTCTCGCTCTCTATGTGTTTGTATCTCTGTTTGGAAATCCAATATAAGTCTGTAGATAATAATTATTTATATTTATAACTAAATGCATAAAGTTTTATTGCTTCGTCCGCCAGCGACAACGACAACGACGACGACAAAGTCGTCAACAAAAACTGCGCATAAAAGCAAATTACAATACATTCTACCTACTAGATATATTTGTGCCATTTAAGATATGTACGATATATAAATAAATACATATACACATAGGCTCATTCATTCATTTATGTATGCATACATACATATATAAATATATTGTGCAATATATATTTTATTGCAAACACTTTATGGCTTTTTTTTCGTACCCAAACGTGGCCCTTATCAAATCATAACGAAAAATTCGGACGTGTTCCCATATACGTTTTCGCTGGAATACAGATCAAATTGGATTAGATGAAGACGGTAGTAAAAGTAGTTTCATTTTCATTTAACTGACTTGAACGTTCAAGTTGTGTGTATTTAATAGGAGCAAATTGCTTAAGCTCTTGAATTTTAAGCAGAAAAGATTTTAGTTATATACCAAAAGTGTTTTCAGGTTGGGGAAGTTGGTGACATTGAAAACAAGTAGGAAAACTTTAATTAAATATGCTAGTCTAAGAGATACCCGCTGCCCAGCAAAACAGTACGCTATTATTCTCAAAATATACCGAAAAATGGTATTATATTCCTATATTTGTGTTTGGTATATTGATATACAACAAAATATACCGATATGCCACACGTTGGTATTATTCTAAAAATATACTTCATAAATATACCCAAAAAATACTAAAATATATACCGAAGTCTGTACTCGGTGTATTAATATATTATTACTTTCTGAATAAAAAAAAGACCAGCAAGTCAACCAAAGTTCAACCGTTCAGTATTTTTCGAAAAAAAAACATACTAAATTAATATTCCGTAAAAAGTAAAATATACCGATGATTATATTTGGTATGTTCTTAGAGTATTACAAATATATTGATACAAAAAAATATATATCAGAGTGCCAACCAAAGCAAATACATTTATTAACATTTATTGACAGCTTGAAAATTTGAGTGTATAAATTAAAATTATTTGCGAACCTTCTAATTTTGAAATGAACCTTACCTTAATTCTTTCTATAAGTCTAGCAACTTCTATGCTATATTACATTAATATTTGATACAGTTGGAAGCAATAAAGCAATTTTTTTTCGATTTGCTGCATGATTATTTTTGATATATCTTGAGCTAGAAGACATTCAATTTTGATGTGATGTATTGAATTTCCACTGCAATTCCAACATCCAATCTAACATTGAATTCTAACTATATAAGTAAAGGAGTATATATGCAACTTTCTTTCGTAATGCTGCTCAAATATCTTGAGCTAAAAGAGCTTTGACAGAGAATGAGTACAAATAATTTAAGTGACATATAATTTTAATATATTGAAAGCAACTTTGATCTAAAATGATTCATACTATATAAGTCTAGCAACGTCTTTGCCACATTACATTAAAACTGTGTAGTTTTACAAATTTGAGCACTCTATGGACTGCAGTTATTTATTTTTTGTTGTATTTCTTGTCGTAAAACTCATCGTTTGCATTAGCACGCCACAATTTGGTGCACGTTGTTGTCGTTGTTGTAGTTGTTGTTGGCATTGCTGTGGTTATAGCTCATAGCTCTGCGAAATCTAAACATCTGCCCTAAAAGCCACGCCCTTAATCAACTAAGTAAGCATATAAAAATGGATCGTAAAAAGCACCAAATGCAACTTACAACTGCCGCCTGCAACTTTGTTGGCCTTGCAACAAATACCAAATGCACTCAAAGCAAAGAATAAGAAAGAAAAAGAGTCTTGGAAAAATAACAAATAACTACCACAATTAACTTGGGCCAATTTTTATGCGAACGATGCCCGCGGCGCCAAGAAGAATAAGAAAAGAATCCAAGAAGTGCTTCGTTGCAGTCATTTTATTGATTGCCATTTCATTTTCATGTCGCATATCATTAGAATTAATCATTAAAATGTAATAATAATTCGTATAAATGTTGCAACATTGTTACAATATCGCTACAATAAAAACTCTATCGCAGCAAACAAAACGTTGCAGCGAACTCATTTTTACGATTGCATGTTGCTTCTTGATTCCTTGCTTATGTTGCACGCTGTCTTCTTTTTTTGTTTTTTGGTTGCAGCAAGTAGGCAATGTTGCGAGCAACATGTGACGTTGGTTGCTGCTGCTGCTGTCGGGTTGCTGCTGCTGGGTTGCTGGCTGCAACTTTTTATGGCAGCATGTAGTTTTACAGCTGAGCTCTCTCGCTTGCTCTCGCTCTGGCTTGACTAGCGGCTCCTTTGCTTGTAGATGCAGCAGCCGCAGCGCCAGCTTTTTTATATTAAAAGTAATAAAAGTTAAAATGGCAACACAACGTGGCAAGGCGGGAGTAGAAGGAGGAGGAGGGAGGGAGGAGACGATCGCAACTGCAACAGCACAATTTATGGTCTTAAAACTAATTTAACTTTTATAAAATTACCAAACACGCATAAACACAATTTTTATGCCGGACGCACGTTGCAAGTTGCACCAGCAGCGTTGCAACGTTGCATTCTCTGAGCTACACACACACACACACACACAGAGATATTTACCCTCCTCAGAGCTGTAAACTGTTGTGTTCTTGCTCTCGTTGTTTTTGTTGTTATTCATATAAATTTTATTTCATGCCATTTTGTTGTTGTCTTCGTTTATTTTTTTTGTGTTTTTATTTTTTATTTGTGCGCAATTTTTTATGAGCCGCAACTTTGTTGCTGATTTTTATGTGTTGCAGCAATGGGCGAGAAAGCGGCAAAACAGTTGGCCTACATAGTTGATAATAAGTCGATGGAGGAGGAGTAAGGGAGGGAAGGAGTAGGGGTAATAGGAACACAAGACAACAACGAGGGCTTAGCGTTTGTCTAATTAATGATGTTGCCCGATGGCTGAGAAAAACCAGAAGATAAAGTTAAGAATTTGATGCCAAGCGCAACCGACCAACTGACGTGTGTGCCACACAATCTGAATAAGAGATGGCTCAATCTAACATAACCAAACAGGAAAAACATCATTAACGCAATTTCTATAATCATTGAATTCATATCAATTAACGTTGAGAAGTATAAAGAACTGTCGGAGTAACGATTACAATTATATTAAGAATATAAATAATGACATTACAAACAAGTGTTTTTCGATAAAATATTACACATAAAAGATTGTTTTATAATTACAAATTATGACTTACAAATACTACAAAAATAAATAATAAACAAAATACATAATACGACAATAATCGTTAGAATGTCTGCTTAACAATTTTAATTACAATTAAAATATAAATAATAACGAATAAGAGAAACGACGGCTTACAAATACTGCCTCATTATTAAATAATACAACAATAATAACTTCAATTTAAATACATAAAACTATGTCTAATGACTTAAGTGAATACATTACTAAAAAAATATGAATTAGCTTAAAACAGTAAATATTTTATGAAGGACAGATGAGTTATAAATAAGTATTATTATTATTGCCAGTTTATTCATTAAAATGTTTATATTTTAAACTGCGACTTACGAATGTTATTTAAAAGATTTAAATCAATTATAAACAGCGAATGGCAAATAACATTTTATTCTACAGTTACTGAATGATATTTTTCATTACAAATAATTACTGGAAATTTCATCTTAAAGAATTTCTTAATAGCAATAATTCATTCGATGATGATGCTAATAAAATCGATCACAGTTAAGATATTAATAAAGAACAAGAATTATCCATAATTTCTACTGTTTATATAATATAATTATAAACTACGACTTATGAATACTGTTCTTTTATTCTACAGTCATTGAAAAATTAATTACGAAATATCAACTGACAATATAATCTAAATGAAATTTTTTGAATAATAACAATAATTAATAATGAATGCGGATATAATAATAATGCTGACAGTTAAAAATATAAATAAATATATTACCGACAATAATTATTATTCATTATTTATTCTATAAAATGCTGTTTTTATAACTACGACTTACGAATACTAATGTCATTAAAAAAAATAAATTAAAAGTTATAACTGACAAGTCTTAAAGAAATGTTTTCAATATTAATAAATAAATAATAATGAATGCGAGCAAAACAATAATATGAGCATTGAAAGAGAATTAAACTTGAATAATTTATAAAGTATTTTATAAATTTTAATTATAAATAAATACATTGCTAACAAGCATTATTCGTTATTTATTCTATAATAAGCTTTAAAGAATTTGTTTTGTTATGATATGCGATTTACAATTATTATTTTAATCTACAGCCATTAAATTTTAATATTTTGCTTCAAAAATAATTACTGGCAATAAATTCTGATATAATTTTTTAATAGTAATTATTTGTAATGAATGCTGTCAGTAACAATAATAATGGTTTAAGTGAAATATAATACTATATACTATAGCAACAATATAAAATATAACAATAGTATTGAAATGGAATTAAAAATACAATTATAATTGCAGAAATTTCGAAAATAAGCAAATAATATAAATAATATAATCAATTAATAACAACACTTTATAATGACAATGATACAATAACTTTTATAGTTCTGTATAATGCATTAATACTTTAAAAGTATAATAATAAAATGATAAATAGTTGGAAATGTCGAATAATAGAAATAGAATAAATATTGATGAAATGTACAGAATTTTTATAAACAATCGTTTAATTTCTGCTCAGTTTACAAAGTCTGAAAACAGTCATTAACAGGAAGTTGTCAACTGATTTTAAATCAAACTTGTAACTGATATAAAAGAAGCTTAATAACTTCGGCTTTTAGTAAACAAAAGCGTACACACACACATACACGAATATTTACAAATTGTGTGTATAAACTATTGGGAATTTCGCCACAATATTTCGTAAACGGAAACAATTAACATTTCCTCATAACAGCATGTAATTAAAATTATAATAAGATGCTTTGTCAATGATAAAGAAAAATAAAAACAAGCGAATGCGATACGTGAGTGAATATCAAAGTATTTGTGTCGAATGTATGTGAGCTAAGATAAATTCGACTACATAGTTATATCTATTGACTGCAAAGCGCAACGGTAAACAAAACTGTGGAAGTGGGAAGTGTGTTTGGGGGTGGTGCAGAGGAAAAGCGAATGAAGGGGCAGAGAGACAATTATTACGAGCATTTTCAACAAAATAGCGGCGATAAATTTCAATATCTGAGAGCTACACGTCGCATACATATATGTAGAAATGGGAAAATAATAACAATAATAACTAAAAACTACTTGAGTACAAACATAGCAGCAGCAGATACAGATACGCGACGCATCATCAGATAAAGTGATATGATGACAGAAGAAAAAAGAAAAAAAACGTGGCCACAAAACGCAGTAATTAAATTCGAGTGATGTTGTTGCTGTTGTTGCTATTGCTGTTGACTTTGCTTCGTTTAAACAAATATCAGAACCAAAGCTGCATTTATGAACGTGGTATGGCTATAGATACAGATACGGATACATCATCATCAGATGGCTTGCATTTAACTAAGTACTTCACTTGTGTTTTTTTTTTTTTACTTCTCCGTTTCTCTGTTTTCATATTGTATTTAATTTTATTTCCTCTTGTCAGACAACAAACTAAAGTAGGCTAATTGTTTTTTTTTTCTCTCTCTCTCTCCCTCTCTCTTACTCCGACTCTTGATCTTGTTGTTGTAGAGTATCTTGCAGATGCATGTAAGTGTACACAACGAAAAAGAAGAGCTCTCGTTGTTGTGTTTGTTGTTGTTGCTGTTCTTGTTCATTTATTTGCTTCATTTCTGGCTTCATTATATGCTTATTATATGGCCTGCTGCTGCTGCTGCCTTCTTAGAGATACAACTACAACAAAAAACTAATATTATGCAGCATGTTGTGCGATGCAAAGATACAAAGATATAAAGCACACACACACAGACACACATCAATGTTGGCTCTACACTTGCGGCCTTTCTGGCAAGTTACATTTGGCGTAATTAATGCTGGAAATGCAGACCTGCGGAGCCATACGTAGAAACAACTCAAAGCAGATGGACACAAAGACAGACACACAGATCGACAGCAGAAGAAGAAGCAGAAGACGAAGTCGAAGAGGGGGCGGACAAAAAAGTAGTAGCAAGAAAGCTGTAGTTGAGTGGGCTCGACTGTGAGATACTCAAATAAAAGCAAAGCAGTGAGGTATTATTCTTAACAGATACCAAATAGTATATATAAAAATAAATATACCGAAAAAATACCGAAATATACCTAAAGTTATATTCGGTATATTCAAAATATACCATAGAACACAAAATAAGCCAGACTGTCAATCAAGCCATCTTATATTTGGTATTTTAATATACTATCACATTCAAAATATACCATAAATCACAAAATATACCAGATTTTCAACCAATGTTGCTTAGACCAGAGTTCGGTGTTATGTGTAAAATATACTTATTAATATATATAAATATACCAAAAGCTATATTTTGTATATAAATATACTATTACACTCAAAATATACCATAGAGAACAAAATATGCCAGATTGTCCACCAAAGCAGCTAAGACCCGACTGTCATATGCATGTTATTATTTCTTAAATAACTTCTTTAAGTGACAAAAGTCTAAAACAAATTCGATATGTCGAAAAATTATTACTATCTCTTATGTTATAACCTCTGATATCCAGTTATTCATACAGACAAATGGACAGATAGATGGGCATTCTTATATCATATCGTTTGTTAACACTGATCAAGAATATATAGACATTATGTGGCCAGCGATTTACTCCCTCTGTCTGTTACATACATTTGCTAGAGACACAAAAATATATTAACCTTCTACTTTATATGTAGAGGGTATAAAAATGCTGAAGAAATTGTTGTAATATTTAATTGATTTTTTTTCCAAAGCGGCTTTTGGTCGCTTCATTTGCCTTCCATTGAATCATTAGAAAAGATAAAAAAAAATTAATAATAAAAAAAAGAGAAATATCATAAGTGCAGCGTCGGCGTCGCCGTCGATTTGTTGTGGATGCTGATGCTCCGATGTTAATGTTTACTTCAACTTTGTGTTCATGGGAGCCATCATCATCCATCCAGCATGTGCTGTAATTTATAAAATGCATCTAAATGCAATTAAGTAAAGCATAAAAGTAAATTACAAACAAATGCGGAAGATGCTGCACACACTGCCAGATAGAGATAGAGAGAGAGAAGAAAGTCAAAAGCGACTGGCAAACGAGTATTTATAAGCTGATTTTGATATTAAAAAATATTTGTGCTCTGCCCCAGCGGCATTTGAAAATGATTTACAAATTAAGGCAGCTGGGTTGAGAGAATCACAGAGACAGAGACAGAGACAGACAGTTGCAGATGGCCGAACTCATCGTTGCCGCCACCGCCACCGCCGACGTCTGCTCCGCAACTTTATTATTATTTTTAGATAAATATCTTTCGATTTTATAATTTCCATTTTTTTTTTGCTGTCTCTCCCTGTCTGCTCTTCAGCTGCAGCAATTATTTATTTACTTTATGTTCGGTTTTTGTTTTTGTTATTATTATTTTTGCGTCTCATTTTTTAATGCAGAGGAAACCCTTTTGCCGCATGCCACATGAGGCATCTCTCGTCCAGCAGACTATTTATTTTGCCAGTCAACTTCGAGATACTTATAATAGATACGGCCGAGTTGCAAGCACGAGCTGCTGTTGCTGCACCTCAACATCAATTAGATGTGCCACGAGCGGAGCAGAGTGCGGCAGCAGCGTGAGAGCAAATAATAAATATCGTCTGATTGCATAAATGTAAATTAAAAACTACAGCAGCAGCGGCAACAACATTGCAACATTGCTGCAAATGAAATAATTAATTTTTCAAATTGATATTGAAATCAAATGGAAAAGGAAATGCAAACTATTCACTGAAGAGCTAAGCTACTGCAGTGATAAAGGTTTACAATTTGTATATAGAAAGATTCATTTGAGTGAAATATATAACTACTATTAAAGCGGCTTTCTATTCCATCATATCATATTATCATATATGATATATGATATAGATATATAATATTGTCACTATGCATCAATACTTCAGACATGACGAAATTGAAGTAGTCAAGTATGTAATTAAAGTATGCGATGCTTAAACTCTTTTTTAAATAGTCTAACAATGTCAAATATTACGTGAGGCTTATAGATGAAAAACTTTTATTTACTACTTACAATTTTTGTTCAACTATTAATATTTCTTTTTGCTTTCCCATTAATGTATGCCGCAATAAATTATATAGGATTTTGACCTATTATAAAATAAAGTATTATGAAACGTCATCTATATTTGAAATTGTGATTGGCGAAATTAAAAATATCACCTATTATTATCTTAACTTTTTAATGATGATCACATATCTTAAATATAATACATATGTTATAAATATGAAAAATTTATACATTTATTTTGATATACAAGTTAGTCATTCCTTATTATAATGATAGCGAAAGTACAATGTTATGTCAAGGCGTTTTTAGTGACATTTTATAGCGGAATAAGATTTGAAATCGATGCTTTTTAATATCGCAGCTCTACACTAATCTGACGTCTTGCTTAAAATAAATACAGTATAAAATCTATATGATTTTAATTTAATATTGTATCCATAATTCCTCTGCTTTAAATATAAAATTGTTGTACGTCATATCTACAATTTATAGATTTGAATTATTAATGAAGTATCTAAATGCTTCGGTCAATATCGCTTATCCCTATTATTTAAATTCTGTTTTTATATAACATATCATATAACATATTCTCCTCTTTTATGCGGAGTTGTCAATTAGTTATACCTTAACTCAATTTGACTATTTGAACGCTTTTGATTTCTGAAATATTTACAGACAGTCAAATGGTATATTTTTTCTATATAACATATATTTGCAATCAGGTGATGACATCCATATGTCTGAGTCAGTCTAACAAATATTTGAGCACATCCATCATCAGCTATGCAGCTGGCAAAAATGCAACTAAACTAAAGTAAATTAGGCGCATAGAGCACATATTTGATTTACTTTACTTGCATTTAATATTCGAATGCCTGGGCAAATGCCCATAAATGTCAGCGACGTCACAAATTGGCTAAAAAGCCAACAACAATTCAACAAAAGTGGCTGCAAATGGGGAGCGAGAGGAGATGAGGAGGGGTTCTTCGGCCTGGAAATGCAGGGTCAGTTTTTAGGAAGGGGGACGATAGTGGGCAACCAAGCAGAGAGAGGGGTAAGAGGGGGCGAATATTGCTGCTGCCAGCTCGTCGACAAGTTGAAACGTCGAAAGCAATTAAAAATGTAGAAAATTCAATCGGAAAAATCTAATTCGATTTCTATGCCGCGTTTTGCCAATGAACGTCGGCCCGGGCTGCAAAACGGAACGACACTGGAATGTTGCACACACATACACACACACACACAGATACACACACACACATACTAATGCATCTGTATATAAAAGCAATAACTGCCAGGCTGTGTGTAGGCCAAGAAGAAATATGAAAGTCGCTACGTTCTTCGACGACAAAAAGCAGGCTGCATAAAAAATAGCTGATAAACTGACGCCTGATGCTATATTTAGAAATAAACTAATGAAATTATATGGCAGCATATCCTGGGCCAATGACTGACACAAAGCAAAAGTGCCAATAATAACATTTCAAGCTGGGGAAATTACAAAAAAGAAATTACAAAAAACGTCTATAGTCTTGATTTGGGTATTAAGAAAGGGAAGGAATGAGGGCATGTTAAGCTTGGTTCCACTGTGTAGCAGTAAAGTTCCTTTGAAGTGCAGAGAGACTGTGCTGCGTTTTATGGTCTCAAATGTGTTTCATTAACACTTTGGCCAAAAGGTGCGTAAAAGCCTTCTCTACCTTCCACTTTTTTGCTCTCTTTCTCTTTCTCTCTGCTGCTGCACTTTTGCCCCCTTCCGTTTGCTCGTGTTTTAGCTTTACAAATGAATGCGTCTGGCTAAAGCGGGAAGCCTAAAGAGATGATGTACATTGCCTCATGCCACACACACTCGCACACACTTATACGCACACACAAATATGCATACGTAAGTGCGTATATTTGTATTTGTGTAGCTGTAGGGCTCCGCCGTCATGGTCAAAGGAAAAAAGCTCAACGGACGAAACGTTGCGCCTGTTATTGGCAACTGCCACAGACGAACGAACGTACGTATGTGTGTGTTCGACTGTGTGTGTGTGTTTGTATTGGGTAGTCGTCGCAGCTCCCTTCCGACGACTATTTGAACATGACCAACAGCTATTGCCCAGTCGAAGCTCCACACACACTTCCTTCACTCTAGGAGAAACAGCAACAGAAACAGAGACTCGAGTTGCATATGCAGCATAGCTTGCACCTAATATGCGAATACGTTGTGGAGGAGAGAGAGAGTTCTATATTTTTGGGTGGCTCTCCTCCACACACACACTCACACACACACACACACACACACACACACACACACACACACACACACACACACACCGTTGTGTCTAACCATATCGAGTAGGCCGTGTGTGTCTGTTGCGGTCGCCGTTAGCAACGCGTTGGCGCTGCGTTTTCTATATCTAAAACGTATATACATATATACGAGATACGACGATACGATGCACACACACATATACTTATACTCCTATTTTATACGTTACGAAAATGCATTTAACTCGCAGCAGCGAAGAGGGAGAGCGGGACTTTAGACGAGCCTCGTTTTCGGCAGAGGCGCGCAACGTAAAAATTTTATGGATTTCGGGAATTGTCTGGCGAGCGAACGAACGAACAGACAGGAAGGATTCAAGCAGCAGTAGCGAAATTCGCAGCACACACACTCTGTAGGTGTCTGTCTGGAGTACTATATATACATATATACATAGATAGAAGATACACACGCAGGCGGCCGGCTGCAGAAACAATGTTTGTTAACGTTGCGTATACGCACAGGATGCACAATGTGCGCTCAAAACTATGCAGCAATATTTTTCTAGCTGCACACATACAAGCACACACATAGTATGTGTGTGCTCGCAAATTAATTGCCTTTAATTGACGTTGACCACTTCACAACTATTTTGACGCGCAAATTGCAGTTGAAGGCACAGCCAAAGCGAACTTGAGCTGACGAAATGTGTGCGGGCAATTATGCAAAAGGCGGCGCTGGCACAAAAGGCTTCAGTTTGCCACTCGCCAAAGCGTAAATTAATGAACAGCGGCGCCAAAGCAGCACCAACAACAACAAAAGGCACAACACACTTGCAACAATAATAATAAAAAATCGTTGGCCAGGTCGATAATAATTGCCAAAGCAAATACAAGTATGCACAGCGCACACACAAGTCAGCTGACTATACTATACTATATATGTATGTATGTGTGTCTGCTTATTTAGTGCTCACTGTATGCGAGTGTGTTGGTATGTGTGTTTGCAATTCTACAATTCACTTTTGCAATATGTAAATGATTTCAATGGAAAGCCAACGAGAGAGCGCGCCAAGCGAACTCGAGCTGCAAAAACTAATAACAAATTACGACAAAACAGAGCCACACAGCAAAAGGGAACAAGGCAAAAGAAAGCCAACTGAAAATACCACAACGAATACCAAATACTTTTAACTACAATCTTATCTGCAAAATAAACCACAAAGAAAGCTACAACTGTGACATACCCGCTAAAATATACCGAAGACTTTATTTGGTATATCAATATACTAATTGATATATGTATACTACTTTTCAATAAAGTATACCAATATACTAAATTGTTATACCAAAAAATACTGAAAATTTAGCGAAGATTATAGGTAGTATATTGATATACTATTATATCAAATTATACCAAAGATTATATTTGGTATATAAATATACTATTACATTTAAAATATACCATAGACTATATCAGCGTGGTATTATTCAACTTGATAACTTGATAACCGAAAACTACTGAAATATACCGAAATCTAATTTGGTTTATCGATATAAAACTAAACCGAATTATAACGAATACTTTATTTGGTATATCGATATACTATTACGCTCAAAACTTACCATTGAACACAAACTAAACTAGTGCGGTATTAATTTCCAATTTTATCAAATGAATATACTAAAAAAATACTAAGATATCACTATACTTGTTTGTTCA
Organism: Drosophila kohkoa; assembly: GCA_019972355.1. Classification (NCBI taxonomy): domain Eukaryota; kingdom Metazoa; phylum Arthropoda; class Insecta; order Diptera; family Drosophilidae; genus Drosophila; species Drosophila kohkoa. The sequence goes on from BJEL01000078.1 coordinate 1,754,146, forward strand.
TAATATACCATAGAGTATAAAGTATACCAGATGTAAAAATTATACGAATTTGTATAACTATTTCTTCCCCCTTCTTATGTATCAAGTTACATGACCAAGTTGTTGGCATCACTTCGGTTAGTGTAAAAGCCAAACGAGCGCTGCTTGCAAATGCAAAGAGCGCGAGAAACACGGGAAACAGAGAAAAATTAATTCATATCCGGTACATGATTATACACGAAAACTCTAAGAAATCTATAATCTATATGCAATTTGTAATTTGTAATTTTCATTTTTGCGCTGGGCAAAAATGTAAATGGAAAGTACAAGGCAACACAAAAAAAAGCAAAGAAAAAAAAACTAATTGGATGTTGCTTTTTTTCCAACGATTACCAGTTGAAAGGGTTTTGTGTGGCAGGCAGCAGGCTTGAAGTAAAAGAACGAAAAAATATCATATATTAAATGTACAAAATGCAAATCGCAAATCGCAAATAAGCCAAACGCATTTGGGCATCAGTTACACGCACAGTTGTTAGATGAGCAGTTGACAGCGAGATGTTCTCAATTCATACGCAACCCCTAAAAGCAACAGCCGCAGATCCCCCGAGGGTATGTGATTTGCATAAAAATAAAAATATCAAGAAAAATATGTACGCACATCAGGGCAGAGTAAATAAAGTATTTGCCAGACAAAGCCAAATAATAATAATAATAATCGCAGAAGATTAATGCAGATGGCTGAGAGATGATTTTTTTTTGTAGAGATAACGCAGCACTTGCAACATTCACATTTATATTTATGTATACCACATTCATGTTTAACATTTCTTGAGGGTAGAAGCTAATAATTATAGATGGAAAGTATGCGATAACAAAGAACATCATTTCGTGCATAGTTTTTGGCTCTTCTAAATACCCTTCTTCGATCTAAACAAAAGCGCGCTGACCTGCCATGAACTCTCCCTTGGCTAAGTGCATTGCCATGGCCCCATAATTCATAAGCAAAACTTTTACAAATATAATAATTCAACTAAAACAAAATGAAATTGTTCGCTAACAATAACAAGAGCGAGAAAAGAAAAGAAAACTGCGTGTAGCATCTGAAATGCAATGGCAGAAACTTTTCTCACACGCCGCGCACAAAACTTTTCAGTTGTGTGTGCACACACATAAATATATTGCCAAGAAAAGCATCAACCGATTTGCCCAGCTAAATTATTAGAAAAAAAACACACAGTAGTGAAATGCTTAAGACAGCTGATAAAATCGATAAGCAGACACTGAGCAAGCGAGTCAACTTTAAGCACAGACAAGTCGCAGTCGCAGTCTAAGTTGCAGTTTCAGAACACCGCGAAATACTTGTCATCGAGAGAGATTCAGCTTTTGGGTTCGTGGTGTTGGCTGGAGGGTGGCTAATTTTTGTGCGTGTTGCATTCGCGAAAGATTCGCTGCAGTTTTTCTGTGCCACAAAAGACGCACACAAAAATGCAGTCGCATTGCATTGACTGCGCCACAGCCAGGCGCCCAGCAAAGTTAGCAGCGTGTCGCCCTCCAATGTGCAGCGACAGCAACAGCAGCCAAGATTCGAGGTCGAAGCACAGCACAGAAATGCAATCCCATTTACCTCCCCCTTCCTCTCTCACTCCTCCAGCTTTCTCAATCGCAGTCGCAGCAACTCGAAGTCGCCGAAGATGTTCGCTTAAGAAAAGCGCGCGCAAATTTCGCGTCGTTTCTTTGTGCCATAAGTTTTGTCGTTGTAGTTGTGAAAATATCTGTGTGTGTGTGTGTGTGTGTGTGTGTGTGTGTGCATGACGCCATAGTCTCAAGTTTTAGTTGAGTTTTCCCTTTGAATGCTTTTCGGTCTCTTTCTCTCAGGCTCGAGGGCTGTCGCTCGCTTTTGACGCACTTGCAACAAACAACAACATCGAAAATAACAACAACAACAGCAATAACTACTGACTATACTTAATTTGTTAGTTGACTTTCGTCATCAGCTTTTGTGGTTCTGTCTGATGGGTTTATTAATTTATATACCCTGTTTAGCCTGTTTTAACTTGCATATTTGATTAGCTAACAGGAAGTGAAGCACTTGGCTCTAAGAGCAAAAAGAGTTGTGCAGCACTCCGAAAGTTACCAAGTTTCATGGGAACTAAATAAATAAAAAAAAAATGAAAAGATTGGTTTTTAATTTTGTGAACACTATTTGCAGTATTTAAATTTTGGACAAAAGAAAATACTCTTAAGTAGTATGATTATCAAAAATTTATATTCTTAAAAGCGAAAAAATTGAAGGTGCAATTCGAAGAAATAAAATAAATAAATATTTCAACGGATTGCATTTACTTCTTAAACAAAATCTACATTATTAAAGTTTTCGTCAAAAGAAAATATAAGTTTCATAATTAAAAATGTATAGTCTTAAATGAAAGCAAAAAATTTAAAAGGTAATATGAAGAATATTAAATATTTCAACGAATTACATTTAGTTCTTAAAAAAAACCTACAGAAATCTACATATTTTTAAATTAAATCTAAAAAATGTAAAGATTGTTTTAAAATTTAGGCATATTAATAGAATAAAGAAATTGAACTTTTTTATAACAAAATTAAAAGTTTGAAACAATTTGTTCCTAGCTCTTAAATATAAAATTGAAGAATTTTTCTAAACCATAAATGATATTTTTGAGAAAGGAAAATTTACTTAAAAAATATGATATTCAATACAAATTATTATTATTACATTATGTGACAGATAATGTTAGGAAATTATAGATATGCCATTTTTCCAATAGATTTTCAAAGTCAGAATACAAATTGACAAAAATTAAAATAAAAATTTTAAATTAGTTGTATATTTTTTAGATTTTCGCAACTACTATTCAAAATGAATAAAAAAAAATACCTTTGAGGAAAATATTCAATTAAATTATTAATTGTTCGATAGACATTTGCAACTCACTACAATTGAGTACTAAATTATTGAATTTTCTAGGGTATTTTTAAGCCTAAAAGGTTTGCTTTATGAATGCATAACATAGTTCTATTTCTTTAGCGCTATTATTTGACTCTCAACTACCCTTCGTAAATGGATTTATTCATGAAGGTTGTTATTATTGTTCTTGTTGTTGTTTTTGTTGTTTTCGTTGCTGTTGTTATTGTTCGTTCGTTCTTGCTGATATCGTCGTCGTCGTCGACGTCGCCGTCATCGTCGGCGTTGTTGTTGTTGTGCGTGCAATTGGTCTTCGGTTGTTGTTGTTGTTGTTGGCTGTACAAATAATCAATAAATCTAATTCAATTATTATTATAATTATATTTTGAACATTCATAGACATTTGTATAAGGCTGACTAAGCATTTTCTTGGTAAATAACATATAATATTATTATGAGCGTGTACACGCACACGGTGTGAGCGGAAGCGAGATAGAGAAGGATACAGAGTTGCCTATAAATGTGCGTTATGAGGGAGAGGGAGATACACAATTTATATATATATATATATATAGATGGAACTAAGGGCTGAGTGACACCCTCGTTAATTATTCAAAAGCCAGCACCCTGTCGAACAGTCGCAGGATTTAGGAGCCAAACAGAGGCCCACTAATAGCATGCCCTTTCCCAATTGATGTGTGTGCGTGTATACGAGAGTGTGTGTGTGTGCGTGAATAGATAACGCATGTAAAATTGTTGGTATTGGAACAAAATTCATTAGTCCGCATAATGAATAAACATAAAGACAAATAAAATTATTCCAATTAAAATAAATTGCGCAGCAATATTAAAATAAATTCTCGCCCGCACCCAACACACAACACAGTGAGAGAGAGAGAGGGGGAGAGAGAGGGAGAACCAAACAACTGATGACTCCGCATGTAATTAAGGGCAATACATGTGGGCTATATGTATTTATAAGGCACACACACACATCGATGTGTTTATGCATATGTATAGAAATATATTACTGGCAGCTTATTATCTGGGATCAGAGCACGAAGACATTGGGAAACGTTGCGTTTTCTCTCTCTCGCTCTCTCTCTCTCACTCCATGAACGCTATAAATTCAAATTAAATGTAGAAATGCGAAATGTGAAATGGCCGAGATGGGAGGCGAGATGGATGTTTAAGTGCTTTGGCCCATCAAATGGGGCAAATATTTTATTGTTAGTGGGTATTGGCCGGGCACCTGCCTCTGCCTCTCTGCCTCTTCTATCTCCTTCTCCTACTTCTATTTCTCTCGCTCTCTTTCTGACAATTAAACTTTTACAGCGCTGCGTCTAATGTTTGTTGCTGCTGCTGCAGCAAACTGTTGCAAGTTGCAACTATAAAACCGACTTTGTTGCTGAATTATATTTAATCAATTTTTATTGCACCGCCGGCTTCATTAAAGTATAAAAAGCTGTGTGTATATTGTGCTACGCATCTTGCAGCTGCACTTGCTGTTGTTGTTGTTGTTGTTGTTGTTGTTGCTTTGCAGGCCGTTTTTAGGGTCGCTGCTTGCAACAAAATATTTCAATTGTAAATACTACAAGTCGAGCAAGGCAAGAGGCAGAAACATCATAGACATGCCACCACCCAGCCTAAGACACCCCTCATTCATCATCACATCCAACCAAAAGCATCACAGTCTCAACTCACAGTCTAAGGCATCTTCGTCTTCGTCATCATCATTATTGTCGTCGTCGTCTTGGCGGCCATAAAAGCATTTCTAGCTTGTTTAATGTTTATTTTATAGTTTAAGTTTGCATTTATTTGGTCTTTTAGTTTTTATACCCTGCGCCACACAGCAAAGACACAACCAAATTCCAAATACAAAGAAGAACTATCGCAGCAAATTAAAGCAAACTACAAAATGTGAATACCCTAGTTTCAATTAAAGTTTTTGCGCCTTGTTAACGAAAAGTAATTAATTTCGTTTAGATATTTTTCAAATATTGACAAATTTTAAATTTGAAAAATGACGGAAAATATAAACTGAAGTTAATTCAACAACTTTATAAATGAAATGTTAGGCGTCATCCCTTTTAGATTTTTGAACCTTATACACTATAACTAATATTTAATTTTGATTAGGTATTTTTTAAATATTGATAAGCTTTAAATTAAAGTATCTAAGAAAATATAAACTGAGAAAGTTGATAACTTTAATAAATGAAATGTCAAGCAATATCTTTTCAGATTAAGGGAATAGTAGTGTCAATTAAGGTTCTTGTATCTTTTTGAATAAAACTAATTAATTTTGATTAGGAATTTTTTAAATATTGATTACTTTAGAATTTGAAATGAGGAAGACTTGGCAAACTGATAGAATCGTATCGTTAAAGAAAGTAGAAAAAACTATCTGAAAAATGTCATTACAAAAATTAATAAATAACTTCACCAAGGATTATCTAGCTTTAATTAAACATGTTGCATCTAGTTGACTAAAATTAATTTATTTTGACCCTGTATTTTTTTAATATTGATTAACTTTGAAGATAGAAAATGAAACGTAATATAAATTAATAAAGACTTTTTAACATTTAAATAATAAAAAAAAGTATTGTTACGCGTTATCCTTACAAAGATTTCTTAGATTCAACTGTTCACCAAGCCCATATAACATTAATTAGGAATTTCTTAAATATTCAACAATTTGGATGTTAGAAGACAAAATAAAATACAAGCAGATAATTTATATTTAACGCGAAAATAATAAAATTGGTTTTGCCAAATGTTATTTCGAGTACAAACAACTTATATCGATTATTAGCTAAAGTCTTTGAAGTTAAACAATTTGAAGTCTTCGAAAGGTAGGAGGAATACAAAACATAATATAAATAATTGAGCATTGTCAAGCTATACATTTTTATCTAGAATATAGGTAATACAAATTACATCTTGTTCAATCTTTCTTCACCAAGCAAACCGACATTTTAGATAACTGTGCTACTTAATTATGCAAATCAATCAATCGAAATGCAAGTGACCCTTTGAGATATCAGCTTCAAAGATATATATATGTATATATATTACTTATCAAAGCTTCATCGGTTTCTTCAATTAATTTCACTCCAATTTAATAGGTCGATTGGCAGACAGTCGATTGTTTTATTTACAGTTAAACGTGCACTCGAAACAATAACTAAAACCAACAACTACTGGAATAACAATAATAACAACAACAATCAATGCTATAGAATCCAAATGACTTTGCTGTGTTGTTGCCTATGGCTAGCAATTAACTATTTGCATTGAAAGAAATCAACGGAAGCACATTATTTGCTCAGCCTAATTACAACAAACAATTACAGACTAGAGAAACCCCCCCGAAAAAAAGGAAAACTAAAATATATATATAAAACTATGGCATAAAAGAAAAACCAACCCTCAACTAAGGGAAAATATCAACTGAAATGACAATGACAGAAAAAACAAGTCAAACAGTTGAGTTTCTCTTATTTTTTTTGTGCATTTAGTTTAAATATATGGGGACAGCAGAAGGCAACCCACGTTGCTTTGATGCGACACATAACTATAAACATTATACACATATTTGAGTTAATTATATTGCAAGAACAACAACTAAATGACAATCAACATGACAACAAGAGGAAGACTTAATTTACTGGCGATTTTTACAGCCCACTTCCGACGAAGCCTCCGACGACATCAACAACAACAACGACAACTAAAAGGTTTTTATTTATTTTTTGTCTCTTTTTTTTTTTGTTTTTATTTGTAAACATTTCTTGCCACAAATTACAATAAATTATTAAACATGCCACACGATTGTTGCTGCTTTTGCTGTTCCATCATTATCTACATTCAAATTGCAGTTCCTCATTTTTCGTTCCGTTTCGTTTTGGTTTTTTATGACTTTTGCTTTCTTTCTCTTTTTTTTATTTTAATATTTTATTTGCAGTGTCTGTATGAACTGGCGCGCATTTGGCTTAAATATTTCGTGTCAAACAGACATTTGACATAAATTTTATGTTTGCATTTAAATACATATATAAACACAACATTCACATTCACATGCAACTTGCGCAGAGGCAAGAGCAAAGGCATTTATATATGTATACAAACAAATAAAATAAATACTATAAAATATTGAAAGGAATTGCAGAGAGGTAAACAAACACACACACACACACACAACACAACTCCAGAGTAGTACTTTAGTATAATAATAATAGCGACAGGTTGCTTTGCACGAAAAGTGGCAGCTTTTTTCCCAGTAAATGTCGCAAATTCATGCAAGGCAATTTTTCTTAGCCTCAGTCATCTCTCGCAGCTTAGTTTTATTTTGCATTTTAAACTAAAGTTAAATTTAAATGGGCTTATGGCTTAAACCATTTAAAGCCTATCATCTTAGACAACAAATTTTTATTTTATTTATTTTATTTTTATTCAAAAGTATTTTTCAGTCAATCACTTTAAGATGAAGTACTACAAAATTTGGGGATACATTCAAATAGGCTTATGACTTAAACAATTTAAAACATCTACATTCTTCTAATACATATATTGGGAATTTGTGTAGGACACTTTTAACAAATAATAAATAAGAGCGTTGAAGTTTTTCTTTTGCGTCGGAGTTCTAAAAATATTAAAATATTGTTGGCGTGTATCCCTTCAAAAATAGTATGAAAGCTACAATCCAGTTTTTTTTAAGCAAAAATATACCGAATAAATATACCATAAAAATACCGAAACATACCAAAGCCTTGTTTTTTGATAATACCATTCAAAATACAGCCTAGCGAGCAAAATATACCATATAGTGCAAAATATACAAAATTATATACAAATAATTTCATTAATTTGTAAGGTGTGAAGTAGGAGGCATCCTTAACCACATATAGTATATATATTCTTGATCAGGGTCTGGTATTTTTAACTCTACGGTATATTTTAAATGTAGTCCAATATCGATAAGCCAAATATAAGTTTCGGTATATTTCAGTATTTCTGTGGTATATTTTGGTATATTCAAAATGGCTGGAGGGTGTCTCTTCCATCAACTCTCTAAAATATACATATATAGTATCATAATTATAAAGTATCCCTTGTCGTCACAAGTAAATATAAAAATGTTACAAAAATGCAAAGTATTCAATGTCAATCATAATTCATCTAGATCCCACCATAATAATTATATTTGTATGTTCATATTTTTCTGAGAATTCTAACAATTACTTAAGGTATTACAGTTAGGTTTTCAAGCAGCTGTTTGCATTTTTACAACCCTCTAACTTTGGCATTGTTGCATACAACATGATCGGTATTTGTAGTTGCCACCATTTGGTTATATCTCAACCTATAATTTATATTGAGTGGTCTCTCTATAATGTATGCTAAAATTAAATTTCTTTCGGGCCGTTTGCCATTTTTGAGCTAAACCAAAGGAAACCGAGCAAAAGAAGAAAAAAAGTATATGAAATGAAAAAATGACAACAAAGTTTTGCAACTGTAGCAAATGCGGCGACTCTGTGCGGTCGTCGACTGCGGCTGAGACCGAAACTGTGGCAGTGGCAGAGGCAGAGAGAGTGTGGCAGCGACTGAGGCAATGGCTGCATATAAATTATTAGCAGTCATAAATATGCCATAATGTCATTTATTATATACGTTTTTTCTTTTTTTTTTTTCCTTCTCGCGCGCTCAGCGCTACATTTTCTTTTTAAGGCGTCCGCATTGGGAAAAACGCAGAAAACTTTTATTGCCAAGTTTAATGAAAAATTATAAAAGGCGGCATCGCTGGCATCGACAGCGCAGTTGACGACGACGCCGACGACGGCGACGTCGGCGACACCAACTGAGACGTCTGCGTGTTTAATATTCAAATTCAAATATTCGTTGCATAGTTCACCTTGCGGCTGGCTTTCTGCCTAACTCTCTCTGTGTCTCTGTCTCGCTGACCCAAGCTTACCTCTCTCCTCTCTCTTTCTCTCTCTCTCTGTTCCCTTCCCTGACCTACACTGCACTGCTTTGTCCTAGCACTTGCAGCAACAGCGGCAGCGACTGCCCCCATTTGTAGTGGGTATTATTTAAATTATAAATTATTGAATATTTGCCGCGCTTTTGGGTTCCGCCGCCGCGATGCCGAAGTCAGACCGTAGCCCAGTCCAGCATCATTATATTTATACGAGTATTACATATATAAATATTAGATGACGCCAACGTCGGAAATTTTTCATTGCTTCGCGCCGCGCGTTCAACGGGTACCAAGTATATTATGCTAAAGTCCCTTTTAGATACCCTTACGGAGGGTAAAACATAGAAGATGACGAGTTTATGAAACTTAAAAATAAAGTTAGTTTCGAAAGGTTTCACTCCCAAATATTATAGTAGATACAACATTGCTTTTCATATAAGCTTACTTTAAACCAAGATAAGATAACAAAGATCTGGATAAGTTTAAATATGATTTTCATCTTTCAAAAAACTACATTTATTTCCATAAAACTTTTTTTTTATTTTATAAACCATCACTAAGCCTTGGCAGTTTAAAGAAAAATAAATTGATTGAAGACGACGTGTTTATGAAAATTGAAAGTAAAGTTAGTTTCAAAAGGAATTTTTAAAATTCATTCTTTCCAAATTATTGGAGTATATAAAACATTGCATTTTATACAATTTCATTTTAAACTTCAAAGATAAGTTGAATGATGATTTTCATATTTCAAAAAACTATATTTATTCAATATTCAATCTGAAATTTTAATATTATTTTTATAATTTCGAAAATTCAAAAATAAATATGACGCCATTAATGATCTAAACCATAATATTTATTTCTTAATATGACAGTATGCGGCTTGACCTAAATGAGTTTCCCTTAGAATGTGTTGTTATGGTACTTTATTGCTTTACTGGTTCAACTTTGTAATAAATCTTAAATGAAAATAAATAAATTCATGAAACTTTCCATAAATTCTCACTGATCTCTTAGGAGTTTAAAATATTATTCAATTTCATTTGAAAAATAAATTGCTTTATATTTAAACCGAATATTAAAGTGATCAGTTAGTATCCTGTTGTTGAAGAAAACTTGTTGAATTTAATATAAACTACAAAATCTTTATTTATTTAACGATCTCTTCAATTTTTAAATATGAATAACTTCTATCCAATCTTGTTTTGTTTAGAAAATATAATATATCAGTTGTTGATTTTCTTGGGTTTTCATTGCCTTTTTTGACATCTTTTATATTTTAGGTTGTTTAGTTTCCAGAAATTGCGTTGCCTTACTTGTCATCTCTTCATTTTTAGGGAGTATTGTTTTATTAGTTGTTATTGCTTATAAAATATGTAAGTTGTTTAGTTTAAAGAGATTTGATTAACTTACTTTTTACCTTTTCACTTTTGGGAAGTTTAGTTTCCAGATAATTCATTGTCTTACTTGATATCTTTTTACTTTTAGGGTATTATTGGCTTCGGTGAATTACCTTCGATTCTTATTTTATTTTCATATATTTCGCTTTTTTTTTCATATTTAAATAATAAATTAAGGCTGCCGGGACTCGACATTGTGAGCTGTGGCGGCTGTATGAATATGGGCGGGGTGGGCAGTGGGTGGGTGGATTGGTGAGTGGTTGGTTGGTAGCTGTTATACTCGTACTCGGCGTGTGGCATGTACTCGTAGTATCTGTATAATCAGGGGTTGATTTCTGTTTTTATGTATTTGCATTATTAATAAATTCCTTGCCGTGCATTTGGCTATAATTTTGTATGTTTCGCCTGGACAGCAAGGCAGCGACGAGGCAGCGGCAACGCCGTTTGCTTTCGTTTTTTAATATTTATTTTATAAATTGCATAAATTGATGAAATATGAGAGCGAGGGGAATCAATGGAAATGAATGGTTTGAGTTCAATTGGGGTGGTCGTAGTTCTTTGTCTCTTCTTCTTGTTGCTGTTGATGTTGTTGCTGCTTCTGGACAATGTTTTGTTTGGTCAGCTCAAGCTTTTCACTTTTAATTAAAAAGCAATGACACTGGCTACATCTTTGTTGTGGTTGTTGTTGTTGCTCTGCGAGGTGGTGCATTGCTGTTTACGTTGTTGTTGTGATGGCGGTGGTGGTGGCACTGCTGTTATAATCAAAAGTGGAAATTGACATAAATTGATTTTATCGCTGCAGATTTAATGACAACGAAACACTTGCCCCCCAATGCAATTTTTGTAATGAAAATGTTTAAACGCATAAAAATCGCCATCGCCATCGTCATTGCCATGGCCAAGAGCCAAGAGCGAGGAAGACGCAGCAGACAAGAGAACAAGAGCAAGAGAAGCGACCGCCGTCTAGGGCCAAGGATTTTTATGCACTGCTGTCGCATTTTCGCGTTTACATTGTAAACTGGCTGACAAGCAATGACGAAGGCGGAGCGAAGCAAGAGAAAGCTGCCAAGGAGAAGGAGCGTCCCCCAAAACGGAAACGGACTTCAGGCCTGAGTCATAGCTGGCCGCATGGGCTTGGACTAAGACTTGTGCCTGGGCTTGGGCTTGGGCTTGTCTGCTGCCTGAAGGTGGCACTGCGAGAGTCCTTAAAATGTCAGTGCTCATGTGAAGCAACACTGCAACAACTGCAACTATCGGGAGTCGGGAGATGGGAGTAGTGCAACATTGTATTCGTAGTCGGCAAATATTTTATTACGCTTCAGACTTGAGTAGTTGCGTTGTAAATTTTACTGTTTTACGGTGCTTGAGTTCTGCTTACCTCCCATTTATATATATACTGTAGATATATGTTATACTATATATATATATATATATATATATATATATATATATTGCAGTAAACAGCAAAATTATTTGATAATGTTATAAGAAACAATGGCATTTCTCTGTCATTGCATAATCACCCCTAAGTAATGTGTGTGTGTGTGCGTTGTGTGTCTCTAAATTTACATTAAATTGAACTTGCACACTCCAATACACACAGCAATAAGTGTGTATATGTGTGTGTGTGTTGCGTGTAATAATCGACACGTGCATTGCACATAAATATTGAAGACATTTTAAAGTTTAATACGCCACTTAGGCACGAATTAGCATACAAAGTGAATTAATTACGAGTGTTATACAATTAAGTAAATTTCATTATATTGAATTTTTAAAATTGTTTCGCTGCACCGAATGTAATTAGAAACTCAAATATAATTATAGTCTACACATCGCATACAAACACACGCACACATAAACACACACACACACTCAGACATGTGCGTACACTCGCGCGTATACGTAATACAGTTATAGAACAAACCAAATACAACACGCATTTTGTGGTCAAACTCTCTCTGTGTGTCCACTTTGAATGACTTAAACATGACGAAGCTCATTAAAGGTCAAAAGTCTAATTCTTAAATAGGCAAACTAGGGGAAGTCGATGTCGCTGTCTCTACTGCTGATGCCTTAACTCAATTATTGAAATATTAACAGAGAGCTTAAGCAATTATGTTGCGACAATAAGACAATAATCTACCCCTCGACGTAGTCTTGCACAAAATTACGATAGATCCAAAGTCAGATAGCGCACAGAAATAAGTGATGAAATTAATGATGTTGTATTAGAATGGAGCAAATTAATAACTATAAATGTTCATTATATCTATGGCAATATTACGATTATTTATAGTTGTATAAATTTATTGTTCATGAGAACAAAGTTCGTGGTATTTTCTTTTTTAATAAAACACAACTTGAAAATTAATTTATTTAAGTTCAATAATCAATTAATATCGACAAGCTTATTATTAATAGAAACGACACATTCGGAGTTGTTTTTATAGTTATAGAAATAATTCACATTTATTTAATAAGATTGGTGTGAATAAACCTTCATGGCTTTTTGAGTTAAATTCAAGTTATTTTTTGTCTTAATTTATTTAACTGCAATGCTCAATTATTATTGGCAATGTTGTTATTAATTGAAACAATAGAAGAAATGAATGATGTTATAATAGAACAAATTTTCAACTGTCTTTTCTTATAGCTGTAGCAATAATTCATAGTTGCATATATCAAAAATGTTGGTATGGATAAATCATCATTGCTTTTTAATAAAATACAAGCAATTTTCTTATAGTGTAACAATGAATTTATTTACATCAAATATTTAATTATATATTTTGTTCCTTTCGATTCAATCTTAGAGCCAAAGTTACAGCTGTTTAAGTTCTTCAATGTTATAAAAATGATATTTATATTAACTTATTACTTAAGTGGACAACACTAGAAAAAAGTTTCATAAACTGAAATTTCTATTGGGTAACTTAAATTACTCTGTTTCACTTTTTTTTTTAAGTGTAAGTGTAAGCAGTTCTTTACAAATCTCAAAAGTTCTTCATGCTAAAGTTTTTCATAAAAAAGAGTTCCAAATCTTTTATTTATATTTTTATTAGATTTGATTAACATTCCAAAATATTTATTTCTTGTAATAAGCACTTAATTATTTCCATCTTAGCAATTGATACATTCTGTCATTTTTCTCAAGACTTTCAAAAATAGTTTCTTAAAAATTAAGTTTTAAGTAGAAGGATCTATAAATAAAATATATATTATTTCAAAAATTCAAATTCTATGTAAAAGGATCTAAAAATAAAGAAAATAAATATTTTCTCGAAAAATTAAATTCTAAGTAGAAGGATCTAAGAATAAAATACAAACTACTTTCTTGAATTTTCTATGTTCGCGAACTATTTCTTGCCATTATAAGTATATTTTCTAAAGTATTCAAGTATATTCCTATAAAGAACATTTAAATAAACCCATCTTAACTATAGACGCACATTTTGTCAATTCTCTGCTTCAACTTGAACTTTCTATTGTCTTTCGCTTTGGTTTCCTTTATTTTCTTTGGGGTTATTCCGTTCTTGGTTGTGCTGCGTTGACTTTGCGAGACGAGGCACGACGCGAGGGAAACAAGACTCAAATTATAATTTATTTTTTATAATAAAGAAAAGCGACATCCGGCGCAATTGAGGGTAGCACTTTTTATAATTTTGTGTGCCCGGGCCACGCCCTCACGCCCCTCGTTGCCCTCATTCCCTCAGCCGTCGTCTCTGAGCTACGCACATAAATTGTGTCTTGTAAAATAATTAATATGCCGTCAGCTTTGTCCTTTAATTTTGCATTTTACTGTAGGTACTTATAATTATATTTATTTTGAATTTAAGCGCATTTTAAATCTAAAGTATGTAGACGACGATGAAAGCCAGCAGCAACAGCAGCAATAGCAGCAGTGACTACAACAAATACAACAACAGCGACGTCGTCGACAGGGCAATTTAAATGACAAAATTATATATTTAGTGGTGCCCCCGCCGCTCTCCACACACCTCCGATTTGTAGCGGCGACCTCGACTAGAAACCGGTGCGCTGTCTCTTTTTCTATGTATTGTAAATGTAATCAAAAATATCGATCGGTTTTATGCAAATTGACTGCGCGTTGCCCAACACCCAATACCCCATCTCCAGTCCCCTCTGACATCCTTCCCTACGCCTCCCTCTTTTGGTCTTTTCTTAGCCCGCTTTTATTATATTCTTTTTTTTTATATACTTTTTCCTATTTCTATTTATGCTATAATTTAGCAAGAAAATGGCGACGAAATCATAAAATTACATTATAATAAGCAAGAATAAGTTGAGACAGCTGCTATGTTGTGGCACTTGAAGATACCCTGTAGAAAGTGAGAGGCTTATTTAGTTAATCTTAAATAAATATGAAAAATAAATAAATAAATAAATATTATGAAAACTGATCACTTTTAACGATAATAGAAAATCTTTCTATTCCAACTGTAAAGTTATGAAAGCATCTTCACATAAGTGAAGAAAGTTATAAAACGTATTAAATTGACAAACTTTAAAGAAAAAAAAAGAATTTTAAATTGATCTATTCAATTTTATTATAAACACTGGTCACTCTCTCAATGATCATCTTAGACTTTACTATTGCAAAAAATAATTAAAAAATCAACAACATTTTTGAAAGAAAACAACATTTAAAAATCGAAAAATGTTTATAAGTAAAATAATCGAAAAAATAACACAATGTTTAAAGAAAACAAAAGTTCAGTGTGTAAAATAATAATATTTAAAAAATCGATAAATATGTAGAACAAAAATAATTAAAAAATCAAAATTTTAAAAATATAACACATTTTAAAAATCGATAAATGTTTGGAATTATTATGATTAACAGTTCGCCATGTTTCAAACAAAAACAAGACGTCAATAACAAATATTATTAATTTAAAAATCCATAAATTTTCGGAATGAAAATGATTTGAAAATCGTAAAAATATTTGAAAATAAAAACAGGGTATCTGAAATACTTTTTATGTCAGTTGGGGCGCCACCCTTTGCGGCGCCTTATCGAGATCCTGACGCCCCTTCTGGCCCCTTCGACTGGCTTACAATTAAATTGCATTTCTTCTCTTTTCTTCGTTTTTTAATTTAGTGCTGCCATCGTTGCCGCTTTTTACAATTTAATATTTTTTTTCTTTGGCCACCTTCCCCAGTGGCATTGTTCTTGTTGTCGCCGTTGTTGTTGTTGTTGTTGTTGTTGTTGTTGCAGTTGTTTCTTGTTCTTGTTGTTGGCTTGGTTGCATTTCTAGTTGATTGGAATTCAATTAATTTTATTTGCTTTACTCTGCAATTTCCTTAGCATTTTTTATTATGCTTGTATTTATTGGCACACTCACACACACACAATACACTAAACACACACACCAATATACAGACAGAGAGACCGCAGAAACCTTGCACCGACCAACAACAAAACTACAGTTTAATGGGAATTCTTTTTTTCTACTTTCGTATTTTTTTGTTGCATTGTTCAGCGCGTTTTTGCTTTGCATTTGTCGCCAATTTAGTAAATAATAAAAATTGGACTCAGACCTTGCAGTTCGCACTTAGCTATTGCAGCTCCTGCTGACCCTTCTCTCCTCTCCTGCTGCTTCTCTTCATTCTCATTTTTTTTTTGTTCTCTTCTCTTCTTGTTGCTGCTCTATTTTTTTGCTGTGATTATTGTCGGACACTGCGGACACTTTGCGGGTTTGGCTGCGGTCACCGCAGTTTGTTTGCGTTGACTTATTGCCAGCTTGAATTAGTTGTGGCAGCAACAGTAGCTACATTGATTTGGCGCTTGGCTCCATGCGGCGTATACGTAATCTGCATTACAATGCTGCCGCCTCCTCCCAATGGGAGTCACCACCATATTTAATTGTATTTCATTTAAAACAATTTGTGTGAAGTAAAGAAGAGAGAAAAATATAACAGAGCTGGCTGGCAGCTAAGCCTTAAACCTAAATACAAATCAGAATAGGAAGAACCGAACGCTGAAAGGTGTGTAACAACGAATTTGAAATGCTCTCTCTACAGCAGAGTATCTGAGGTGGGGATGGGGAATATTTTTCAAAAAACGTATCGACAATATTCTAGGTATGAACAAAAACTATAAATGATATTAAAAACCCGCTTTAAAATTTTGATTATTCCGTTTTCCGTTTTCTTGTTTAAAAAAAATAAACAGTGATATCCATAAAACAGATTTCGATTTGATTTTATATGAATATATGAATTAAACAAACAAAAATTATATGACATTCAAATGAATGAGTTAGCTCTTGTTTCACTGATTGGCCCACAAATATTTTAAAACATAAAAAACTAGTAGAAAAGCTACATTCGAGCCTTCTCGACTGTAAGATACCCGTTACGCATGTTCAATAAAGGCAAAGCTGTGTAATATTTTTCTTAAAAATTAAATTAATAAACTTAAAAAATACTGAAATTTACCAGAGGCTATATTCGGTATACTGATATACTTATACATTTAATATACCATAGAATACAGAATATACCAGATTGCCAACCAAAGCAACAAACACTGGACAACAGAAACCGTTTTTTACTACATTTCAAATATACCATAGAGTACAAAATATATCAAATTCTTAGCCAAAACAACTAAGACTTGTAGAAGTTTCTGAAACAACTTGTACAAATTTTATTTGATTGCAATCAAATTTCCAGAAATAAATACTATAGTTATATAGTTATAAACCTATCTTTGTATTTTAAATATTGATATACTCTTAACAATTTTAATCTAAACAAATAGCTAATAATATAACCAACTACGTAGCTAATAAAAATCTTTAATTAATGTCATTTCACAATGTAAGCTAAGCACCTTAAAACTATAGACTTCATAAAGCGCAGCACTAAACTCACTAAGCTCTCATTGAAAGCGTATAGCCACAATGCTTAGCTTGTTAGCCCCGGCAGAGGAGCAGCAGCAGAAGGAGTAGGAGTAGCAGCACGTTGTCCTCCTGTCCAACAACAACAACAAGAACAACGAGAAGGAGCGCTATAAAAGTAAATTAATTTAGTTGAAAGCTGTAAAGTTAAAGCTTTGTTCACAGCTTTTTACTTTAGCCACTTTTTTGCTAGGGCAGAAACAACAACAACACCGGCAACAACAACAAGAAGCAATTGCCAATGTGGTTTTGCCTGGTTAAGTTCTTGGTCGCCGCGAACTTCATGACGTTGAGGATGACGCCATTGGCATTGCTGATGGTTTGGTCAACTCACTGTTAAGTCGTTGTCGTCGTTTTTTTTTTTATTCTCTCACTCTTCACCCACCGTTTTTTTGTGCATAGATTTTTATGCTGGCAGTTTATTTTAACTTTTGTTAACGCCCGTTGGCCGTGTCATGTGACAAAGTGGCGTTGGTGGGCGATAAACTTTGATATTGTTGCTACAATTGTGAGTGAATGAGTGAATGAAGTGCTGTGTGTTTCACATGGGAAGCGGGCAATTAAATGTCATTAACTTAGCATAAATATAAATAACTCTATACAATGTATTTTTGCGTATTTGTATTTAAATAATGAAACAAAAATTATAAAATATATTCATTGTGAATGGCGCAATGATTACAATCACATGTGAAAATGCCGGCACGTTTTATTGTTTAGTTTACAAAGCAATTGCATTTACAAACCAAATTCAAATAATTCACATTTGCATATAAATAAATTTCGCGTACTAAGAAAAAATTCGATAAAGTGGAAAAAGGTGCGACGTTAATAATACCCTTGAAATTGTCTATTACTAAAAATGATTTTTCAAATAAATGACAGTCTATTGAAAAGGCTTATAAGTAAATAAGTTTAGATGCGAAACTGTCATTTAAAAAGATTTATAATATAAATAAATGACAAATATGCGTGAAATTGTCTAATACTAATTTCAATCAATGACAGACCTTTAAATAGGCTTATAAATAAATATGATTTATAATATAAATAAATGTCAAACCTTTAAATCAATCTCAAAATATCGAAAACCGTTTTTATGCGTTTCAATTTGCAATACTTTAGCTCTTTTAATAGTGCTGTTAAAACTCTTTCTTTCGCCATATTTTCACTCTCTTATTATACCCTATTAGCATGGCATTATTTATAGGGTACACAGCACAACAACAACAACAACAACAAAAACAAAAACTGCCAAGTCAAAGGCAGCACTTAAAAGTCCAATTCATGGCACAGCCCGGCCAAAAAAATAATAAAAAAAATTATAAAAAAAATACAAAAAAAATACCTACTAATAACAATTTCCGGCGCTGGATAATGCAAATGACTTTTCTCAACAGCAACTACAACTAAAATAACAATAACAACTTTTCTTTGCATTGACTTACGGGCACTTTTGTTGCCTTTTGTAAGCGCAAAAAATAATTGCATACAAAATGTGTGCGATTTATTTGAGAAATAACAACAGCAGCAACGACTGCAAAAAAAATGTGTAATGAAATTAAAGCAGCAGCAGCAGAGACTGAGACAGAGCAGTTGCATCACATCCTCAGTTTTGCTAAGTAGAAATTATAATGCAACAAAAGAGACCAAATAAACCAGCAAAGCAACGCATAACAAAACTACGAAAAAAATAATAAATAAATATGCAGCAGCAGCAGCAGCACATACTCGTATGTGTGTGGCTGCAACAGCTGAGAGACCTCAACACTCCGCTTGGACTGGCAACATGACCGATGACGACGATGACGAATGTTGCGACTCGATTATTGTAGTTGTTGTTGCCCCTTTTTCTGCTATAGTTTTAGTATAATTATGCCAGATATGGGTAAAGGAGAGAGCATCGAAGGGGAGCAGCAACAAGTATTACACATACACATATAATTTAAATTTAGTTTAATTGTTATTCTCCGGTGCCGACCGATTGTGCGCCCGAACATACATTTAGTTGTTGAGGCAGCAACATCGACGTCGACGACGACGGCGACGACAAGAAACTACATGACAACTGCAATACTACAAAATGAAAATGAAAATTAAAACATACGAATACTAATTACCCCGCGTACCACATGCGAAAATTAAATAGGTGCAATTAAACATCCGCTAAATAATCATATTTTCAAATGCCAACGGCAATCGCAGTGACAACAGCAACAACAACTGCAACGACGTGGCGGCTGCCACAAATGTCGACAGCAAATGTGGCACATGTGGGAGGGGAGGCAAACAGGAGGGGAGAAAACAATTAGGCAACACAAAAAAGAAATAGACCAATAAGACATAAATGCATTTAATAATTGGTCATAAATCTTAACTCAACACAAGTGTTTTTCAAGAATTTAATTTATTTTGATAGAGTGAAAACAATAGACTATAATCTATTATAAAAGGTAAAAACGTTAGTGAATATCTACATATGTACATATTAAATAAATATTCTATGAGACACAGCTAGCATTAACTATAAATTGAGTGTTTATTCTGCAATGTAGAAAGAATAAAATAATTAGAATGCAAATTTCAATGCATTTGTCTTGTTTAGAAGAGATATCAATACCTATATCATATATCAATACCTAAATGAATATCAATTGAGAAATTTGTATTAATTCGAATAACTTTAGTAAGATTTATATATTACTATCATTTTATATTATTTTGTTTATTTATATATTTGATTATTTTCTAATACTACAAGGTAATGGAGAAGTCTCCATAACAGGAACAGGAATTTGAGAAGCCATCATATTTTATATTACAAAGTTAAGACTCTACTTAGACAAATTCATTTCATAAATCAATATAAGGATTAAAATATAATATTTGTTGTAGGAAAATTCTAATATTATATTTAAACAACTTTTTTTTAAGTCTACTTAAAACTTTAAGTACACAATATTGAGCATTCATATACTAATTTTAAATTTTTTAGGTAGTCTTTGTTGTTTGTGCGTGTGTGTTTCTATAAATGTGGTTTATTTTATGATTATTTCTGTTAAGTCTTCTTCATATTTGATATCCTCTTAATTTACTTCTTTTAGAATTGAATTACAAATATTTTAATAATATTGAATTCTACATATGCTATAGTTATGTTAATGTTAGAATATCGCTAGTCTTGCCTAACTATTATGAGTACAACACTGCTAGCCTGTAGCAGTATAAATATTCTAAGCGAATCTAATTCCAGTGTTAATCGATTATCTCCTTAACAACAAATTAATGCTTTTTGTTTTTTTAAGACTTCTTAAAATTGATTTTCCCGCATGTTATATCTTCCTAACCGTTTTCTAAATGAGCTTATATCTAATATTCTCACCGTGTGTTCTTAGAATTGCTTTTCTCCAAATTTAAGATACATTTTCTTATTGAATCACATAATTTTCTTCCTTTATGTTAAGCAAACATATTCAAACCCCAAAGACATGTTGAAAAACTAAACTAAAGAGTATCTCACTTAGGACAAGTGTGTAACAATTTGAGCAGGCAACACACTTTTCAAACTATTGTATTAGTTTGAAAAGGGTTTTCAAAACTGTTTAATTCACTCTTCAGAATGACTCGTAAAATCCTGCCGTTGGCAAGATTGTTGCCGAGCTGCAAAATGTGCTACGACGAAGGCCGTGGTCGAGACCAAGGCAGCTGCAGCAGCAGCAGCAGCTACTGGAACTTAAGTCTACAATAAAATTTACAGCCACTGTGGGTGGTGTGATGGGAGTGGCAACTTGGAGGCAACTTGGGCAGGTGCAGGCAGGCGCAGCCGTAAAAGGCAGGCAACTATATAAAATGCATTGCCCCAAACGCAGTAACCATAAAAATGCAGGCGGCAACGCTACGTTTTTGCCTTTTATTTATTTAAGTTTTTGTGTATGGTACAAAAATACATATAATAATAAAAACAACAATGTTGTTGCCACTTCTCCTGATACTGCTGCTGATGCTGGGGCGCTTCTGTTGCTGTTGCTGCCTGCAAATTGCATTATTTGTATGCCCAAGTCGATCGCATTTTTACTTGTTTTTTTTTTTTTTTGCTTTCGCACAAAATTTGATTAAGCAATCGCGGGGTCGGAACACACACACACACATATACAGGCACTCAGAGGCACATACAATATCTCGACACGCCCAGAAAACGAAGCGAAGGCGTCAAGAAGTCATCGATACTTTTGCGCAATCAGCGCAATTTCTACGACGTCCTTTTTGCCTACCACCGAGCTGAAAATCAAATTTAATATTATTATGATTCACTTGTGCGCCAAACGAAGCAAGTGATGTGCCTTGTGACTGACTGACTGGCCTGGCTTGGCTTGGCCTGGCTGTGTGGCCCCTAACCCTGTTGCTGCCACATGCCACATGCCACATGCCCCATGTAACTGACTCTCTGACTCTGACGTCGCTCTCTGTTGCGGTGATTGACTCGACTTGAGACTCAGTCATGTGCGCCGCCATGAGTAAAGGGTGTCATTGAAGCCAGTTGCCACCCCCAATGTGGCAAGTAGCAGAAGCAGCTAGCAAGGCAGGCAAGGGCGTGTTGCGTTACACTTGATTATATATTCCAACATATTCACGGCTCAATAGACAGCGACCAGAGTCGTCATAGGCGGCGGGCGGCGACGACTTCGTGTGTGTCGATTTCCTGCTCAGCTCACAACATTCTCTCATTCTTCCTCACACCCTCCCACACACACACACACACACAAAAGTCAATTGTAAAAAGGGTATGCTTAGGCCACAAACAACAAGTTAATGATGGGCCACCAAAGCGTTAACTCATTGCGGGGCAACTAAGAATCTAAGTTGCTTATATATCATATATTTATTCGTTTCATACACGATATTCAAGAAATAATTGTATATGATGAACTGGTATATTTTGAATGCAGACGATTGTAAACGATATACTAAATATAGCATATGGTATATACATATATGAATATTATTCCGTCATATTTATTTGGTATACAAAATAATTTTATATGATACAACTTTCTCTCAATCTGGTTTATTTTGTATTCAACGTTATATTTCGAATGCACAATATCAATATACCAAATATACAAGTTATACTTTAGTATTTATTGGCTATACTCATTTGGTATACAAAATACAAAACGATTTTATGTGACAAACTCTGCTCTCAATCTGGTTTATTTTGTATTCTATGTTATATATTTAGAAGGTATATTTATTTATTTTATATACCAAATATACTATAACAATATATTTTAGTATTTGCCAGATATATTTATTTAGTATATTTTAAAGCAAATATATTTTTTATATATAATTTCGACATACCAAATATAGTATTTGGTATAATGAAGTATTATTCCGGTATAATAAAGAAGCATATTTTATCACAAATTCTTTTTTCATGTAGTATATCAAAATACCAAAATACCAAAAAGTATTTTTCTGGTGTATTTATTAGGTGCCAATAAATAAAAAAAAACTATTTGGTATTTTTAATTATTTTTCTGGTATATTTATAGGGTAAATTCTAACGCAAAATCCTCTTTCGCATTGTTTTGTTTTTTAATGAAGTTGTGTAGCGGGTATCTCGCAGTCAATCACACTCAATTGTAGCTCTCTTACTTGTTTTTTCTATGCATAAAAATAATAAGTGGAAATATGCATGTTTGATTTTAAGCCTCTTTAAACCAAGGGGGCAAGGTGACAAACTTTGGGGCAGAGAGTTGCTGATTTCCATTTGCGAGATGTGGAGTTGACAATGTGCATTATTTATTACGCTCACTGCAAAAATCATTTACGATTTAAAAAGTTAATAAGATGTGCAAGTTTAGTGCTTGTGACAAATTCCATCTACGTTAATTTGTTGTGGGCAATTAAAAGTGCAACAAAATGTAGAGCAATCAATGCACTTTTCTAATTTACAATTTACTCGCAACTTGGCAAAGTCGTAAATTGGCATTGCCAAAGCATAAATCATAAGCAGCCACAACTCGCCACAGTTTGTCAGCTAATAAGGCCACAACCAAGAGAAAGGGACCAGGCCAAGGAACCTTTTGAGCAGCAAGAACTGAAAGAGTTGGCAATAAAAAAAAAGGTGTAGAAAATTAGAACTAGTTCGTCAGAGACTAACAAAAAAAAGGTAGTTAAAAAGGAGAAACACTCTTGGAATGAATATGGTTTAGAAAGCTACTGTTGATTTATTAGGTTACTTTTTGTTGGTATAAAGCAACGACAGAAGCGTGGGCAGAAATGTAGAAGAGAATTCGATTTTTAAACAAGAATACAGCTACAATACAATACAATTAGTTGCAAATGAAAGTTGCTAAGCTGCAATTACTAATGTCAAACAAGTTTTCAATTTCATATGAACAGATGGCGACCTAAATAAAAAGAATAAACAGACAGAAACTATAAATATAAAAAAAAAAAAACAAATGAAATTACAACATTCAAATATAATAAATTCTAATGAAAAAAATTAAGTGTCTTCTTTTTTTGATTGATAAATTATCACAAATGATGATGCACAATATTAAAAAAAAAAACTAAAAAAATCAAAACAATTATAAGTCAATGACTGAGAGCTTAACAATGCAATGTAAAACGCAATGACAAAAAAGCAAATATATTGAGTTTGATTTCTGTTTTTACATAAATTATTGTTGAAACTCGTTGCTAATTCAAGTAATTGAATAAGTCAATAATTGTAATTTCTTAAAAACAGAAAGATGTCATAAGCCAACGCATTAAAAGTTTTAATCGCTCTATAAAACATAATAAAATATAATGTTAAATTTTAGCTACTTTATCAAGTCTGCGCATAAAATAGTCTCAGCTGCAGGCAACAATAAATCGATAAAAAAAAAGTAATATAGAAATATGTAAAGAGGGAAAGCTTGATGCATTTATCTTGCCCTCGAGCAACTAATAAAGCCAATCTTAATATCAACTGCAGCTGCTTATAATACAATCCAGAGCCAAGCAACAACACACATTTTCCACAAGGCCATGCAAATGAAAACTGTAAAACATTTCCACTTGTATCTGTGTCGACATCATTTCTTGTTGTGCCAGTGTGTGTGTGTGTGTGTGAGTAGGATGTGTGTGTGAATAGGATTTTTTTGTTGTACATTTTTAGATTTTAACATTTTATATTGCACGTCATTACAGACAATTAAATGCAAAGTAGTTTCCTGCACTTGCTTTTCCAAGCGAGCGTCCAGCTCCAAGTGCCCCCGCGCTTCCCTCTCCCCTCCAGCCCCTTTGCCCGCCCGCCCACGTCAAACGGACAATGCAAAAAAACAAAGTTGAGAAGTTAAACGCCGACACATAGTGGCGTGTAGCAACAATAAAAGCAACTGCAACAACAGCAACAACAACAATACAGAGGCATTCATTCATATGTGGCACACCAAACAGCAGCAACAGCAACAAGAGCAACAACACATCACAGAGTGATTATTGCCGCAACACAGCACATTACACATGTTGTTGTAGTTTTGTGTTTTTCATGTTGCTTTCCTCGGCTGGCGCTTGTGCTCTTTTCCCTCTGTTGTTGTTGTTGTTGCTGTTGCTCTGGTTGTTGTCGGCCGTTGATTACAAATCTACATACGGCATAGTAATAGTATATAAAACTCGTATGCTACACTCTTTACTTATATATGCAGATAAATATCGCTGAGACGCTGACGTTGAATATTTTTTTTCTTCTTCTGCAATTGCCGCTTTACTCTCTCTCTCTCTCTCACACTCTCTCTTTCTCTCAGTCTATCTCTGTTTAGTACGCAATTCAGTTTGGTCTACCTACGACTCTACTCTATGCACAACTTCCGCTACGGTCGCTTGAATGAGGCTGCAATTTATGCCACTTGCCACCTGCCACTTGCCACTTGCGTCGCTGCCAGTTGCCCCGTTGCCAGTTGCCACTTGCGACATTGCCACTTTATTATTATAATACTAAAGTTGTTGTAGCTGTTGTTTTTATTTAGTTAATCGTCTTGTTGTTGTTGTTCCTCTTTGACTATTGTTGTGGGCAGCTAATGCCAGCGTTGATTTCTAGTCTTCTCTTTGCCACAGCGCCAATTGATAGTTTCATACGCTTATAGCCATTACAGCAAGCTGGCCAAGTGCATAGCAGTTTATAACTACAACAAGTTTTAATCAAAAGGGGAAACAATGCGAAGAGATAACTTGTTTCATACTGCGATCTATTGTTAAACTATGCTTAAACTTTATTTGGTGAAACCCTTTATTACATCTAGTGATTCAAGTTCAATTTTCGAAAAGAATTTGAAATTAATGAAATGAAATAAAAACAGAGAAAAATGGACATCAAATAAAATATAAATAAACAAAAAACAATAAAAATGTAAATAATTAAGGCACAATAATATTACATTTTAATATTATTATCGACTTTCTTACTTGTTTTAATAATAATAGTAATAATCTTAAAAAAATGAAATATAAATCGATTGATCTTGATTTGAGATTTCATAACCTGGGTTCAAATTTGACATTATTCACTTATTTATTTATCATGTCAAGATTTTCTCTTACGGGTTCATGTTGATATAAGATTTTTAGATTAAATCTCAAATCACAATCAACAATTCTTTGTTAAATTTTCAAATTTTTCTTAAATTAGAAGAATTATAAGAAGAATTTATTTTCTGGGCTCAATTTTAAAGTAGTTTCGTGTTGATTCACGCCTTTGTTTTTAATTTTAGTAGATCAAATTTCTGTAAATATTCATTAATAATTCTAAAAAAAATTTCATTAATTGCTCTACAAATAATGAAACCCCAAATTATCTAATAAAAGTTATTGTTGTGCTGGTTAAATACACTGTATTTATAGAATTATATACCTCATAATTATGCAAAACAGCAATTACTACTTGCAGTTATATGTTTGCCAACAATGAAAAATCACAATATAATTTTAATTAATTACACTTCAAAATGATCAACAAATTGCATTAAAAACTGCCGCCGTTTTTTCGGTGACAAATTGCTTTAAAATTAAACCACAAAATCACAACAGCAGCGGGAAAGCGAAAGAGAGAAAAATAGAAAGGAAAAAAAACAAACCATTAAACCAATGCAATTGCCAGCAATTAGCTAAATGCGCCAAAAAACATTGGATTACAAAATTAATAAACTAAAGTTTAACACAGCAACACTAACAACAATGAGAGGGAAGAGGACAAACTAGAAACATGCCACAGATTATTTCACATTGACAAATGCGACACAAAAACAGCATTAAAAATGCAACACATAAAACACCAGCAAATTGTGTGCAAAAAAAAAAACAAAAAGGCAACAAACATATTTTTAAGCGACAGCTAAATAAATGCCTATACAATGTATGTGTGAGTGTGTGTGTTTGTTTGTGTGTTTTCAATGAAGTGTCAGAGCAGTAAATCAACAAATTAAAATTTTGCATTTGCCAACGATGCGGCGGCAACCCAACAAAAAAATAAAAACAGTTTACACAGAGCAAAAGCAACAAGTTGCCAAAAGGCTGCCACAGTGTGTGTGTGTGTGTGAGTGTGAGTGTGAGTGTGAGTGTATGTGTGTGTGGGTGTCAACGCTGCATGAAAAAAGTACGGCAACATGTTGCGCGTTGTGTTGAAAAAGCCACAAAAACCCGGAAACCACAAATATTTGCGGCACAAACAACAACAAATAACAAATCAGTAACTCTGTTGTTGTTGTTGTTGTTGTTGATGCTGCTCGTCGTTGTTGTTGTTGTTGTTGTTGTTGTTGTTGTTGCTCAGACATTGCGTAGTGCCTGAGTAGGCTCAGGACAAAACGCACACACACATTTGAAAAATATGCCGAAATCAACGCAAACAGATTTTACCAAGTTAGCAGGAAAGCGCAGCAAGCGAAAAGACGCCACACAAAAACGGAGACAAAGTTTAAGTAGCTGTCGAGTGAGTGAACGAAAAGGAGAATGCTGCTCAGCAATAGAGAGAGAGAGAGAGAGAGAGAGAGAGAGAATGAGAGATGAGAGAATACAGAAGGCAGCAGCCTGGCTTGTACTTTTGTATGCTATCCTGGTACAACTTACAGTCGCACAAACACACGCAAAATCACAAAATGTGAAGCAACAAGCGACCCTCAAAAGTATGCTACACTTTTCTCTCTTTCTCTCGCTCGCTCTCTCACTTAACTATCTCCCTCTCTACCTCTCTCTCTGTGTGTTTGTGTTGCTGTTGACGCCTCGCCTTTTAGCTCAAGGTCAAGTACAAGCCAACAACCCCCGAAAAAGGAAAAAAAAAAGAAGAGAGACTGCAGCCAGACACTTTGCACAGCCAAAAAGACTTGCCACAAGCCGCTTTACTTCCGCCCATGCTTCGTTGCTTGCCACAAAATAAAAAAAAAAAAAAAAAAAAAACAAGTCTTACACCCCCTCTTAGACATCTCTCCCTGGTGAATCCTTATGCGGCACTTTGCCAACAATTTTTGGGGTCGCTTTGCAGCTACTTTTTGGCAGCAAGCGCTTTGCTTTGCTTTGCTTGCTTGCTTCTAATGTGCCGCCTCCTCTGCTTGCCACTTGCTGCCGTCGCCTGACTTGCCTCCTTTTGAAAAAGGTTCAGGTTCACTTTTGAGTGTCGACATGATTTTTCATGATATTTTAGCGCTTTTATTGTTTTTGGCGTGCTGTGATTTTTGTGTGGACCCAAAAACCAACTGTCTGTCTGTCTGCTTGTCAGCGTGTCTGTCTGCGAGAATTCCCCGCTGTCTGTGCCGATTGTCTTTCGCCTGCTGTTGCTTTGTTTGTTTGCCTTTGGCCTTTTTTTTTGCTGCTGTTGTTGTGTTGTTGTTTTTTTGTGGTTTGGCCTCACGCCATCGCCACTTGTTGAGCGAGCCTCTTTAGCCTGAAAGCCTTAAAGTCAAGTGAGCGCAAAAGTGCCAACAAGCATAACTGTCCGCTGCACAAAACAGAGAAAGAGAGAACAGAAGCAACTGCAAGGACACATTTACATGTGCCTCGGAGACGCAGCAACTTCTCAGCTACCAGCTGCAGCGCTCACTAAACAACAACAATGCTGCATAAACAACTGTCTGGCAAGTTTGTCTGCTACACACACGCACACACAAACAAACGCACACCCATATTTATATAGCATCTAAACTTAAGCAGCCGCCCCTCAAGTTTGCTGCTGGCGGGCAACAATTTTCCATTGCATACTTTTGCGGGCACACATTTGTAGCACATTCGCCTGGGAGACCAGCAAAACCAAGCAACTCGACCAAAGACCTAGTCCATCCCCTTAAACTGTGTACTTGTGTGTGTGTGTGTGTGTGTTGTTGTCTGGGTGTGTTTGAACTGAAATTCAAGTGTGCACATAAGTGTGCGGTTTCATGGCTAGTTGAGCGTCAGATTCAAGTACTGCAAAACAATTTGCAAGGCATGACTGCTTCAAGGCGAGCAAACAACAAAACTTTACCCCAATAAAAAGGATTAAATGAGCTCGTTATAGCCAATAATTATTATAAACTCAAGTGATTTTCTCCCTGCAAGTTTAATTCAAAAATAAAACTAAATTCCAATTGAGCTAATTAGATTAAATCTGCTATCGAGAATAGGCTGCAACATCAATTTGGGATTATTTCTATTACTTTACTTTTACGTTAAGAACAAATTACATTTTAACAAACAAATAGTTTGAGAAACTATCAGATTATCAGTCAATTTAACAAAAATCAATCTACTCTTCAAAGTCGACAACTTGTCAACTTGACTTGTATTTTTTATTTTACTCGTCTTATATTTCTTTACTTATTTCAAGTGTTAAAGTTATGCATTGTTATAAACTCAAGCGTTGGATACAACCTAAATAAACTGCAATGAGTAAAATACAAAATAAATAAATTTCAATTGAGCTTATTAGATTAAATCTTTCATCAAATATGGTGCAACATAGATTTGTGATCCTTTGAATTACAAATCAAGCAAATAGTTTAAGACCCAAATTACTTTTAATTATACACAATATAATCAACTGTTCAATCGGCGTCAAATACGTATAATACATCTCAGTTTAAGAACAATCTACAACAACAAACAGACAGTTCAAAGATCATATCATATCATATCTACGTTTCAAGTAAATTCAAATCTAATAATTTCTTTTAAAGATATATCCGCTTTCCAACAAAGAAATAGTTGAAGAACTAAACAACTCATAATCTACTTTCAACATTTGTTTTATATTTTATTTTCCATATTTTTCTCTACTTATTCCGAGTTTTATAGCCATTCTTTATTAAAAGGTCGCGTTATTTAACAAACTAAAAAAAATAAAGATAAAATAAAATTAATCGAACATGCGCTGCAATCTCAATTTGTGAATTATTTTTATTTAATAAATTTATTTTTAAGAAAAATCCACTTTTCAACAAACAAGTCATAAATATATTTCTTTTAATACACACTATAATCTACTTTTCAATCAACTTGAAAACTTTTCCTTTATATTTTATTTTGCATATATTTGTCTCTACTTATGCCGAGTGTTGTATCTGTCTTTTCTACAAGTATCTGTGCTTATGATTATTATTTTTGTGCCGCTTTTGTTTCATATGCATAAGTTTTCTCTGCCACTGTGTGTGTGTGTGTGCGAATGTGTTTCTTATGAGAAACAAAAGTAAAGGGAAAAGCTCGCTCACGCGTTAGCTACAAGTATATTAAAAAAGTCAGAGATGGGGAAGGGGATGGGAACGGGGGAGGAATGGTTGCAGATATCAACCTTTTGGCACCTTTGTCTTTCTGCCGCATCTGTTTCTCACTTTTAATTTGACACAGCTCAGCTCTGATGATGCACCCCTCTCTTTGGTCTCTCTCTGTGTTAGACAAAGGCACAAAGTTTTGTTTGATTCCTTTTGTGTGTGCAGCGAGGAACACAGCAACAGCAACAACAACAACAAGGACAGTAGCAGCATCAGACAAATAATTATCATTGATACAAAAGCATAATGCATAGACATATGAGTTGAAAATACAAAAATACTCGAAACCGTATTCACACTTGCATATATGTTTATTAACATATGTATATACATTTGCCTGATTAAAATTCTGTGTTGAGGCAGACTTTAAACAAGTTGTTGAAAATGCTCAGTTTATATAGAGAGAAATAACTGAAATAGTTGTGAATTGTGAATGGTAAACAAAACAAATTTATTAAATCCCATAATGAATCTTAAGTGCAGCACAATGTTGAATTGTAATTGGGGAAAATTTAGGTTCGATTGTTATGCAATCTGTGCTGTGAAAGCATATTGTTGTTTACAATTATTAGCGTAGACATGCATCAACAAAATGGTCAAATAAACAAATTATATTATAGTCATCTCATCTAATAACGCTGGACGGACAGACACCAACATTGAGGCCATCAATTTATTATAAATTAGTTGGCCAATAACTGATTTATGCTTTTTTCCATGCAAAAATGTTGCATGCAAATCGCTGACGGTGTTTCAAGTGTATGTGTGTGTGTGTTTGTTTGAGTGTTGTGCCTGTTCAATATTTTATTAATCGTATGTTATCAATCAAACGCCAACAACTACAAACTGTCACTGAGCGAAAATGTCAGAAACACACACAGAGAACAGTGGATAAAGCGGATGCAACACATACAAACACGTACACACATGCCGTATACGTAATGCGCAAATCAAAATCACTAATTTGGGAGCCACAGGACTTTGCCTCACCCATCCACAGAGCAGTGCAGTAGATGGGTGCATAAGTCCGACTGCTGCGGCTACTTAGCAGCAAATTCGATTTGTATGCCCGAAGTTTGTCTACGGCTTTGCCACGCGCACACACTTAAGATAGTGGCACAAAGCGTCTTTGAGCCACCAGTCGAGGCAGACAGATAGACAGACAGACAGACAGACAGACAGGATGCAGGATACAGGCTCTGTGTCCGTACTGTGGCTAGTGTCAGTTATTAACGCAATTAATTCAATCATTATTGAATCATGCAATGCGCAAATGCAAAATGGGGCCTCCACTTCAAACATCATAATCAGCGCACAGATAACGATAATGATGACAATCAAGCTACGTGCATAATGATCATCATTATGCCCATGTTAATGATGATGATAATAATGCGAATGATGCGGGGTGGAAGAGGAGGAGGGGGAGTGCGATTGATGCTGCTGCTTTTCGGATAGTATGTTTGCCTCCCTCGTGTGTTTGTCGTGCATGCCAATGCACATATTTGTCATGTCAAATCGCAACCAAAGTGTTACGTCAAAATCACCCATACACCGCACCACTCTTCGCCCCTTCCTCTTCATGTTTGAGAGAGCTCACAACCCCCCCAAACTGCGGCCCCCACAATTTGGCAACATTTTCATTAAATATGCCCAAAGTGAAGTTTGCCATTCCCTGACAGTTTATCAAATGCACATTGCACACAGCTTCATCCCCCCTTTCCTCGCCTCCACTCACCCGCACCTCTATCTGCTACCCCCATTTGGATCATTTGCCGCACAGATCCCCTCCATCAATTGACCGACCGTCCGCATAGCACAAATTAGCTTTCAAATTGCTTTACACATTTCAGACGGCGAAAAATGTGCCCAGAGCGGTGCAAAACATAAAATACTAGAGTGCATTTGCACAAACGCTTTAAATATGGCTAAGCATATATTTTAATATATTTCATGAAAGCTAAAGCGAACAGAGAGCAAATAGAGAGAAATCACACTTCACGTAAATAACTCCATAATAAATCATTAGGATTCTTGTAGACCAACTTTTTTCAGATTTTAAATTGAACTGTCTAAATATAACAAGTATAATGGTAAAATTTAAGCTGATAAATCGAAAGCAATCTACAAGTTCCAATAATATAAGAAGTCATTCCAAAATAAACCAGCAAACAAACCTAAATCAAAAATTTCATTCATCGGACTTTCTTTGCGTCAAACATTAATTTCTCTTTACCACTTGGCGTATGCTGCGATTTCTTTCCCTCTCCCCCATAGTCATTTTCCTCATCGTATTAATATTTGTTTTAAAAAATCTTTGCCCAATATCACTGATAGAAACCGGACATGAATAAAATTCTATTTAATCAAATATTTCTTAAAGTCAACGCTGACTGCTTATTAACAAACTTAACGAACTGGCGTATAAGTATTAGAAATGAACAAACCTTATATCAATACTTCATTATTTTACACATGAGACAAGTCATCAACAATTTCTTATGAGCTGCCAAAATACTATTTCAAACAAAAGCAATACTATAAATCTAAAATAACTTGAAACATTTAAGAAAACCAACAAATTGCTAAAATAAAATAAAATAAAAGTAAATTAAAATTAAAGCATTCTATGTATTAACCAAATTCATAAGTCTTTCATCAACAATTCCCAGAAGTCAACGCAGACAGCTTGTTAATAAACTCGACAAAATTGCATTACAAATTCGATTACGTTTGCCCCTAAAAGTAGGCAACATTTTCTTCAACAAACTCACATACGAACACGAACACACACACACACACACGAACACACACATACCACGACATTAAGCAGTAATGAATCAAATTGCGAACACAATAATAATTTGTTAAATATTTTATTTGCCACTCGGAGAATGCTGAGCTTTCTTTCCCCCTCTGTCCTCTCCACAATTCAACTTTCTCCCCTCCCCTGTATCCTAAAGCATGCAGATGCATGGCAGTTCATGGAATTTTTAATAAGCAAAATTGGGCGCATATTTTGACACTCTCTACGTGTGTGGCAGGCAGCAACAAAAATGCAAAAAACGTGCAACATTTGACGCCACATGCAACACAAGCAACACAGCGTCAGCCTCCGCATAAAAAGGGTGCACAGCGAGGGGTTTGGGATGTTGATTGTTATTATTGCTGTTATTTCAATAATTGCATTCCCCGTTGAGCAACGCCAATATATATATATATATTTATATATATTTCATATGTATATGTGTGAGAGTGTCTACAAATATCCAGACAACGTGCAACGTGCAACGTCGAGCAGGCGATTAAACAAGAATATTGCCTCTACGGTGAAGGCAATTATTCATGTTGGAAATCAATTTGTTGTTTACTTAATTGTAAAAAATGTTTTTCAATAAACAAATTATTTGATTATTATGGGCGCCAATTAAAACAAAAGCGCAAAAAATTACAATTGCAACTGCCGTTGCCGTTGCCGTTTGCAGTTGCATTTCCCATTCTTCTCTTGCCATCCTTCGTTCGTTTGCCGCAGAAACAACAGTGAACAGAGAAAAAAATAAAGATCAAGCGACAATCGTTGCCCACAAACAGATGCAGATTCAGATGCAACTTCAGATACAGCTACACAAATACACAGTTAAAAAAGTACATTTATATACATACATATATATGAAGCAGACACCGTTTGCAGTTGCATCCTGACCGCCAACTGGCAGGATAAACTGTTGTTGCTTTTGTGCTGTTGCTGCTCGGCCGGAAAATGGCAGCCCACTCCACAACACACACTTTGAGCTCAACTCGGTTTTTGTGTCGGATGTGAGAGGCGTCGGAGTTGGCGTTGGCGTTGCTGTTGGCGTTGGCGTTGGGAAGCGTGCGGCTTGAAATATTTAATTGCCTTGTATTGCGGTTGAATGCGACGCGTATTAAAAATATTTACCCACAAGCACCACACACACGCACAACCATAGAGTATGAGTGAGTGAGTGAGAGATGAGTTCACACACAACTCAGACTGGGAAAAAGAGTCAGCTGGCTGCTCATCATCATCCAGTTGAGGCTGAGAGGTGTCGCGTGAGTGTTTGCGTTTTTCACACCATTGTTTCGGCCATGTGTCGTTTGAGCCGTTGTCAATGCAACGCCGCAACATTGCCCATCAGCCAAAAAAGATATCAACGTTATTTATCGAGATCTGTCCATATTCATGCTGAAGACTATTAGCATTGCTCTTCAATATGGGAAAACAATTTCAATAAACTATATTTTAAATAAGTCTAATTGCCTTATCTTATTTTATTAATCATTTATTTTTACCATATAATTTAAATAATTCTTATCGTAATTTAAGTTTCATTTATAAGTTTTTATATAATCAATTTTAAAAGTAAATAATGGAAAGTGTTTTTTTGTTTGTTTGTTAACGAATTATATTCTTATTGTTTTTTAAAAGCAAAAATATATCACTTATTAAGAAAAATAATTTCAAGAAGATAGAAAATATACATTTTCAAATGCATAAGAACAAAAAATTTTAAGATAGAAAATATTAATGTTTGTTAAAAATTAGTTGATAAACCGTTTTTCATACATTCATTAGAATTATGCAGAAAAAAAAGAGCTTTGAAGTTTAAAAAACACTTTTCTAAACATTGCTTTACCCTAAATAAAACAAGTAAGGAAGCTAAAACAGTTCAGTATTAATTAATACCATATACTGCAAAAATGTTCCAGAAGCAATATTTGGTATATTGACATAGTAATATATTTAAAATATACCAGATTGTTCAAAGCAGTTCAGTATTAAGTGTAAAATATACCAAATTAATATACTGCAAAAATATACCATAGCGTGCAAAATAAGCTATATTGTTCACAACAGTTCAGTAATAATTGGAAAATATACCCAATTAATGTATTGCAAGAACACCAAAAATATACCAGACTCTGATTTACTCTACTATATTTAAAATATACCATAGAGTGCAAAATATACCAGCTAAAGGAACAAAGACCCACAATAAGTAGGTTTTTTTGCCCTTACAAAAGTGTTACTAAAAAAAATTAAATTTTTTTCTGAAATCATAAAAAATTTTATTTATTATTGTATGTTCCAAAAGATCGTTCATTTGTTTTTTTATTACTTTGCTACACATTATTTTGGAATTGTCATACAAAAAATTAAATATATATTAATAAATAGCGTTTAATTGATGTTCGCATTTTACGATGCGCATTTGCGCAACTTATTTAATCAACTGCTGCATTTTGAGTGAGAAAAGCGTGGAGTAAATTATCTGTTCATCATCATTATAATGTTTTTGCCCTACTCTCGTGCAATTGGAATACAAGCAACGCGTCATGTTGCTCATTACTTTTAAATCGAAGTTTAATTTTTATGAAGTCACGATTATGGAAATACACTGACCACCATCTATGCCCCGTCCCCGCGCTCCTCTTTAACCTCCTCACAACAGTAGCAGTCGGAGCTCTGCTATTAAATTATTTTCATTTTGTTGCTGTTGTCGTTATTGTTGTTGCTTTTTTGTTTTTTTGTTTTTTATTACAGACCGTTAATATTGAATTTTAATTTGTAAGCCGTCGCGGGTCAACCTGCATATGTTAGTGTGCAAGTGCATCGAATATACATATGTGCATATATTCCGTATATGTATATGTGTTTGGCTGAGCTGTGACAGATTGCGCGGCGCGTCGCGTCTGCCCCCGGCCCCGCCCCGATTGCCGTACAACAGTAAGTTGTCAATTAAATTTGGCCAGCCGCATCAAGCTGAGCTGTTGCCTCGCAGTCGCAGTTGCAGTCGCTGCCAGCGTTGATGTAGTTGTTGTTGTTTCAGTTGTTGCCTCAGTCCCTCCGTCGATCAGCCGTTTACTTAATTTATATGTATCGCCCGTGTAATTGTCAATATGCCAATAAGCTGCGTGTGACGCTTTACGTACACACATACAAAAATATATAAATAAACAATGGCAGTGACTGCAGAACTGTAATGGACTGGAAGATACCCTACAAAGGTTTAAAGATAAAATAAAATAAAAAATAGATATACCATAATCTAATTATATAATATAATATAATCAAATTAAAAATAAATTAAAATACTATAATAATAAGAGAATAAAATAGAATAAAATGAAATGGTATAAGATTAATTGGAATAAAATGGAATGAAATGAAATTATATTAAATTAAAAAAAAAATAAAATTTAACAAAATTAAATGAGATAAGATGAGATGAAATGAAATTGAATGGAATGAAATGGATTGAAATGGAATAAAATTGAATGAAATTAAATGAGATTAAAATTAATGAAAAAGTTTCAATAATTAAAGTAGTATTAAATGACATATTTGAATCAATTTAGTTAATCCAATTTCCAAAAAATGAAATTAATTAATGAAAGGAATTGGTAACAAAAAAAATGATAAATAAATACATAATTGAAGAATGTTAAGAGGTAGTTTAAATTAAACCATTAATTTTTGGGGATTAATGAAAATGTTTTTAAAAAATTTAATTAAAACAAAATATTAAGTATTATAATGATAAACATAAAAAAAAAAACAAAATAAAAATAAGAAGTAACTAAATATGATATGATAAACATAAAACAACAAAATAATAATAAATAGTAACTAAATATGAAAAAAATGGAAAAAGATAAAATAATTTAAAAAAAAAAGTATCTTAAAAATACTATTCTTAATGTAAAGAGAAATTATTGAGTATTAAAAATATTTATTATGCAAAAAATAAGAAGTAACTAAATATGATATGATAAACATAAAACAACAAAATAATAATAAATAGTAACTAAATATGAAAAAAATGGAAAAAGATAAAATAATTTAAAAAAAAAGTATCTTAAAAATACTGTTCTTAATGTAAAGAGAAATTATTGAGTATTAAAAATATTTATTATGCAAAATCACTTCTTGCATAATACAACCAATTTTACCCATTTACAGGGTAGCACGAAAAAAAAATTAAGAGACACCGCGTTCGGATAAAAAAGTGAGATAGAGGGAGAAATATGCAATGGCAGAGCAGAGCAGAGGCAACGAAGAGTACGTTCCAATAGATTGAACGGTTTGTTTGTTTGAGTTTATTGAAAGCAGACAAATCAATTGAACGCCCAGTAGCTGCTCAGGGCTGACGGTAATTCAATGCAAACACAGATCATAATGAAGCCAACAACTGCGCGAATCCAACTAAAAATAATTTCGCAAATTAAACGTATAATATTTCTATCAGAGTTTATAGTAGTTGTGTTGCTATGAGGTAGCAATTAATGCCACTTTGCAGTCGTAAAGCTTTTATGCATCCCTGACAGTTGCAGCAGCAGCAAAAGCAACAGCAACAGCAACAATAATAATAAGTTACGCATACGCAACGTGTTGGCCGTAAGTAGCTCAAAAGTGTTAAGGATTCAATTAAAGCGATACAAACACATACAAACATGGACACACACACACACACATATACACAGATGAGATGGGAAACAAAAGAGCCGCAGCACTGTAATTCGATTATGGATTTTCCGCCATATTAATGCGAAATATTTGCAGCGCAGTCAAAATGAAAGCAGCAACAACAGCTGCAACTGCAACGTCTGTTGCATACAATACAATACAATACAAAAAAAAAAAAAACTCATACACACACACACACATCTGTGGGGTGACCATAATGGCAACACAAATTATAAATTACGCGACAGATGAAATGTCAATGCATTGAGTCTTGCTTATTACATTTATTTAATTAAATGCGCTTGCAAAAAAAAACAAAAATGCACGCCAAAATGCCGCCCAAAAGCGACTTTGCGCCAGCAGAAAGTCAATGAGGCTTTAAATAGGCCTCATTTTCTCATTCCATCTCAAAAAACAAGTTTAACATGAGGAGGAAAAAGCGGCAATGCAAATTTCTATGTCAGTTATACAAATAGAAATGCATTTGCTGCAAGCATACGTTTTTCGGCTTTGGCTTTAGCAACGATAACTTGGCTAAAACTTAAATATGCAACAGGAAATATACGCCAATCAAGTGCCAATCTTCAAGCTGACGGCAGCAAACAGCAACAACAAATACAACAACAACGATGAGTTAAAACAAAAATAACAAAGAGGCCCACATGAAATGTCTTTAAAATAGAACGAACGAACGACGAACGAAATGTTGAACGACGCTTTTAGCGTAACGTCTTATGACCTAAAAAGTGGCAAGTGACTAACCAACCAACCAGCCAACCAACCAACCAACCCTGCGAACCCAGCCAACCAACAAAACAGCCCATAAACTCTGCTCTATAACAACAATAGAAGTAACAGCAACAACATCAGCATTATAAAGGGTATATATATAGTATATATATATATGTATATATAGTAGAGCGTCTGCCACTTTTACTATGCAAAATACTTTTGCTTGCCTCTTGCATAGATTAACGAAAAATGTTTTCTGTCTGTGCCTTAACTGAACCTCAACTTTTAGCCTAGTAAGCAGGCTTATAGCTTGTATTTTTAGCAGTTAAAACAAAGTTAAAAGCTCCTCCTTAACAAGATCGATTGATATATCAAAATAAAATTACTGATTAAAAAAAAATAAAAAAAAATCAAATCTATAATAATTATTTTCAAATTTGAGGTCAAATTATCAAATCAAGAAAGAAGTTCTTGTGTCAGACTTACAGAAAGATTTATTGTTGTATTCAAGTTGAGTATAATTTTAATCGAAAGCCCCAAAAATTATAAAAATAACAATAAATTCTGTGCTTGACTGTGTGATACTCGCAACCAATTTTGTATAAAAGCAAAACAATGCGGTATTATTCTTAAAATATACCGAATAATATACCGCAAAATACTAAAATATACAAGAAGTTATATTTGGTATATCGATGAAGTTCTACAATGGAAATACTACATTTTTAATTAAAGCAAAACAGTCCGGTAATATTATTAAAATATACCACACAATGTGCCATACAAAATAATTTCTTAAATAACTTGTACAATTTTTACATGTCCGTTAACTACATTTCCTGATGCCCCAAAGTTATAATACCCTTTTAAAGTATGGGTATCGGATAAACCCAATAATAGATTCTATGTAGCTTTCAAGAAAACAATTCCTAAATAATTTTAAAAAACAAAACGAATACTATAAAATTTGATTTAGTTACTGTCTAATGAAAACTATCAAGATTCAATCGAAAATAATTTGCAGAAGATATTGGATAAGTACCAAACGAATCGGAGTTGATAAAACAATAAAAATTCTGCTGCTGCAATTACCTGTATCTGTATCAATATCAATATCAATATCAATTTAATGTCAGCGCTTAAAAGTAGACTACAAATTTTTGTAGACTTGAATCAAAAGTGGATCGTTGCCAAGCGAGAGATGATTTATACAAGTTTTCAATTTATTTACAGAGATTGCAGATACAGATACAGAGAATTTCAGTTAGGAAGAGATTAGTCAATGGCAAGAGAGGTCCATTAATTTTCATCAATTGCTAAAATCTCGAAACTGAATGTTTCGTGCACATATTTCACAGTTCGTTGCAAGCACTTTGATGCTCGTCGTCGTCGTTGTAACAAATGTGCATTTTGGCCAGCTTAAATAATTTATTACATTTTATTGTTTGAACAGCAAGAATAACAACAACAGCAACCGAATTGAGACAGAGATACGCGTTGTCAAGTTGTCTGCCACAACCGAAATTGCCGTAATATGCCCCCCAAAAAAAAAACTCTAGATATATATTGCAACAGGCAGCAAATTGTCTTGTAGTGTGTTGTTGCAACAACACTCGAGCCACAACTCGTGTCTGTATGCAATGCAGTGGAAATGTTGAACGTAGCCACACTTTTTGTCTAATATAAAATGCATGCCAAGCGTTGAATTATTCATAATGAATTGAAATACATAATACTCATTTTGTTTCAGCATTTTAATAGGCAACGAACGAGAGAATGGGAGGAAGCGGGGAAAATTGGGCCATTGCAATTGCTAGGCAGCCATTTTCTAATACATTACAACTTCCCCGTTGAGACAGAGAGACGGCGCCAAAAGTTAGCTTTAGGAGTGTAGAAGACGTTGTTGGGCTTAATTGTTTTTCATATTTTAATGCCACAACTTTGACGAGGCAACCCCCAAAGAAGTAGCTAGCTTCGCTCTCACCCGCCGCCTCATGCTTATTTTTTGATGTGCGTTCATAAAATTTAAAATTAAATTTAGCTTCGCATCAACGCAACAGCGCAGCAGCCCAGACATTTTCCAACAGACATTCGCCATTTTTCATCAGAGATAGAGAGAAGAGCAGCAGCAGGGACAAAGGGGACAAGGGACAGGGAATTCTTATTTAAGATACCCCCAAAAGGTAGACACAGAAGGTAGGCCAAAAGGCAAAGGAGTTGAAAATAGCTAAGTTAAGAAAATATTTCCAGACTTTTTATTTCGTTTTTTTTCTGTTGCTGTTTCTTTTTATTCTAATTAATGTTTTAAATTTATGCGAACGCAAGCTATGTAAAAGTTTTAAAGCAGACGAAAATAACCAAGGTATATTTTGGAAAAAAAATTAATACAAAAAAATTGAGCAGCGATGAGTTTTGATT
The DNA here is from genome assembly GCA_019972355.1 of Drosophila kohkoa. Classification (NCBI taxonomy): domain Eukaryota; kingdom Metazoa; phylum Arthropoda; class Insecta; order Diptera; family Drosophilidae; genus Drosophila; species Drosophila kohkoa. The sequence goes on from BJEL01000078.1 coordinate 1,794,784, forward strand.
GCAAGATTATGAGCTAAGAGAAGTGCTTAAAGAAAATAAACTAGAGGCTTCATAAAATTTGTGGTAAATCATTTAACTAAAATAAAAAAAAATGAAAATAAAGAAAACTAAATATAAGCTTAATAACATGTTTATAACTAAAATAAAAAAAATTCATATTCACATTCAAATGAAGCTTACTCTTAATGAAAAAAAAACAAGAAATCTACAGTGGAGTTTGCTTGACTGTAAATAGGCTGAACCCATTTCCAATAACATCCAATTCTACAAATATATTAAAAATGTACCACAAAAATTACTAAATTATACGAAAGACTATATTTGGTATATCGATTTTGTACTACATTCAAAGTATATCAGATATATGTATATCACAAATATAAAATAAAATCATGTATATCATTTAACTAAAATTAAAAAATAATAATTTTTAAAAAAGGAAATAACTTAATAACATTTATGGCAATTCATTTGAATAACATATTTAATAATATTATTTTAGAAACTTAAATTCGAGCTCTGCCTTTCACAACCTCTTCAAATTACTGTGCAGTATATTTATTAATTTAAAAATCCAGAACAGTATATTTATTAATTTAAAAATCCAGAACATTTTCTTTGCTGTATTATTTTAAGGAATGGCAACAATAATCGCATTTTCTGTTAAGCAAACTTTTAAGTCTAGCGAAATGAAATGCATGTTTAATTCATTTTTGGTTTATGCATTTCGTTTAATTAATTGCAAATGCGTAGCAGAAAAAATTGTTATGGAATCAATTAAATGCAATTAAAATGTAAACAACAAAAATTGTTATGCGGTCGTCGCTCGGTTGTTTGGTCGGCCTGAAGTTTTTGGTCATTTGGCTATCGCGATGCGCAACTGATGCCATAAATTGTAGCACCTAATAAATTGACACTCTGTCATTGTGCGGCATTTACAGTTTATGTGCATTGCCACACACACAGACACAGTGTTGCACCAAAGCACATACATGCCACACACACGGGAAGCGACCACTGACTCTGGACTCTCGACTCTGTTAAACGGTCAATCCATCGGCCTCTGTCTCCCTCGTATCTGTTTTTCCTGTATCCTCTGCTGCTGCCTTTTTTCACACGACAGCTGCATGCAACAATTGTGTTGCGAGTGCAGCCAAAAAAGAGAATGAAGGCCAACACAAAAAAAGAATGCCAAAAAGTAGAGAGTGCACAGCAAATCCTCTAGACCATGCTCCCCCCTCCTAGACTCCTCTCGCTGTGTGTGGTGCACCGCAGCGTTTAAAAATGGTTTGCCAGTCATTTTTTCACATCATTGATTGCTTATTAGATTATAAACTGCGCGGTTGGACATGGCCAACCAACTCTTTATTTTATTCTCATTTTTTGTTTTTTTTGGTCGAGTTTTTGCTGCGATTTTTGATGCGCGGCACGTGCGGCATAAATGGGCGGCTGACACGCCTCTCTTCCGCGTAATGTGCCCCGACAACAACAGCAACCGCAGCAACAAAAACAACAACAACAACGGCGACAACAAGAACAACCGGTTATAAAATGCATAAAAAACAGTCTGTTGCAATTTGTGCGCCGAAAAATAGGCAAGCATTTTATAACGTCCAGCTTATGGCATTTGTATGCGTGTTCGTATCTGTGTGAGTGTGTGTGTGTGTTTGCATATATGCAGATCGATGTATAGGTAAAAAATATTTGGCTGGCCAAATAATTTTCAATATTTTCACCTTGTTCTTTTTGCGATTTTGTTGGCAACAGACTATTAAAGATTCGTGATTTATAACTCACACAACAACAACAAAAGCAAAAAAAAAACGTGTGTTGAAAACACTTTTTGAGCAGTAAGTTAAATGTTTTCACAGTAAGTTGTTGTTGTTGACCAATAAAATGAACAATAAAATATGCAGTTGTTGTTTATTGCTTCATGAAGTGCTAATAGCCAATATTGTTTTAAGCCATTACAAAGCAAAGCGATAGACTTTCCTTTTTTGTCTATGACATTCAATACAATTTATTACAATTGGCATTAAATTGAATTTGATGTTTTCAATTGCATTCGACAATCACACAAGAATATATAAAGAAGTTTATTTTATAAGTTTATTTTCTGACAAAGTTGATTATTAAATACAATATTTGAGCGTCTTTGAGAACTTTGCCAAAACTAAGTCAAATTCATTATTGAATTCAAGAATACTTTTCAATCTGATTATATTCTTTTATTATAAGAATTTTGAGTGGAAATATTTAAAAATTAGTTTAGACTTATTTCGAATTTTTATATTTGTTAAAATGAAAATCAAAAGAGAAGAGAAAGAATAATTAAGTGTAAACAGATTCCACATCTTTAAAAAGACTTATTTCACACTATTATATGAGAGAGAAAATAATAAAGTGTGACCAGACTCTATATTAAACTTGGTGAAGCTTAATTGGAATATTGGTTAAAATCAAAATCAAGAGAGAGAATAATAAGGTGTGACCAGATTCCATGTTTTTAAAAATACTCACTCGATACTCTTATGAGAGAGAGAGAGAGAGAGAGTAATAAAGTGTGACCAAACTTCAAAATTAATTAAGACTTATTTTAAATTTGAATTCCAATGCTTTTAGTGTAAGCAAAAACCATTTATTTTTTAAATTTCTAAAAAAGGTGTCTTTAATTCACCGCAGGTTATTCAATGCGTATTTCTGCGCACTTGTGTGCGTGTCTATGTCTGTGTGTTTGTGTGTTTATGTCTGTGAGTTGGTTGATTGCAATATTTAAAACTTTTTATTGTTGTTGCACAGAAAGCAGCCATAGAACCGCAGGCATGTCTAAGCTCTTGCGCCTTTGCGAATGCAATAATTTTTTTTGTTTTTGTTTTTGTTTTTCTAATCGCTTTTTCCGCGTACACAAAGTTGATGCATGCGTCAGTGTGTGTGTGTGTGTTTGTGTGTGTAAAAAGTTGCGTGTGTGCGTTGTAGTTGTGGTTTTTAAAAGTTAACGCATTATTTTGTCGATTGATTGGTGGCTACCAAAGCCCCCAACTCTCTCTTCTCGAACCCATTCCCAATTGCTAATCGGTTTATTGCTGGCATTTTAACCTGTAAAACTTTTTGTTTTTTGCTGTCGGTTGTATAAATTACCGCAGTTTTTAACAAACAATGATAAAAATTGTGCGCACAACAAAATTTAAGTTTTGTTGTTTTGTTTTTGTTCGGTTTTGTTGTTTTATTGCGAAAAAGAGTCGGGTTTAGATGTGCAACGATTGCAGGCAATTAGTCTGCAAAGTCCAAGGCGGGCAAAACTAGATGTGAAAAGATTTCAGCAAAGCTCGACTAGCAGATATGCTAGTTCACTAAACTGAGATCGATGCACTTTTATAATAAACAGAGGTTTAATATTACATTTTATTGTTTAAAGAACTCTTTCTTTTGTTCGCATAACATTCGTGAATCAAAATGAAAAAGAGAGAGAATAATAAAATGTGACCAAACTTCATATCTTTAAATATACTCTATTGATAGTATTATAATAGTATTATAATAATAGACTCCATGTCTACAAAAATTCTGATTTCATACTAAAAAAAAATAATAAAGTGAGACTAAACTTCATATCTTTAAAAATACTTCACTGATACTTTATATAAAAGATACACAAAAGAGAAATAGACAGACTAAAGAGTGATACCAGATTTGATTCTTTTTATAGATAATTACTCGAAGCTCGAATCGTTGTGTTAGTATTATTGATAACCACCCTCCCGTCACATTCAGAAATCAAAAGAAAGAGAGCGAGAAATATAAAGTTTGACCAGACTTCATGCCTTTAAAACACACTTATTCAGTCGAGTTGACTACTATGATAGGTTTCTAAACTGAGATTAAAGTACTTTAAAAATAAACTCAACTTTTTGACTTAGCACTACTGAAAATATTACTTCTATACAAAAACTCAACAGTTTTCTAAATTGAGATCAATGCACCTCAATAATGCATCTATTCAAAACTGTTGAAAATATTAAATTCATTCAACGTATTTTTTTTTATTAAATTGCCCCTTTTTTCTAACATTTTTAAAAAAATGTTCTCTAATTACTGCAGCTTTATTTTTGCCACACGGCAACAACATTCCATCATTTGGTTTAGCACAGCAAAATAATAAATACAAAAAAAAAAAATGTTTTTTCCATTTGCAACTTTTGTAAGCAACACAAATTTATTGAACTGCTGGGCGGGCACTTAATGATTTTTCTGTTATTATTACATACAACGTTCTAAATGCAGCTGCCATACATACACACATACTCGCACACACACACACACACACAAACACACTTGTTTAGACAGCATCTTTTATAATGTAGCAACGTTTCACATTTTGTATAAATACTTATATGTGGTAGAGACTCGCAGTAGAGTAGTTGAGGCAACATTTGCCCTGCCAGTTATCCGTCTATAGTAAGCTGCTATATTGCCGATCGCTCACACACACACACACACACTCATAACAACAGCCATCCATATATGAAATATAATAAAATTGTACAGGAAATGACGAACAAGTGTAGAGACGTCCCCATTTGATTTGCCCCCTTCTCAGCAGCCTTTTTGGTGCTTAGCACTCGGATGTTTGCGCTGCTCGAGCAACATTTTAACCATCGATGGTTTGATTATTAAATCCATGAAGTTTTTATATGCCCCGGACATACACACACCCACACACACATGCATACATATCGAAATTCACTTGATTGCAGTTTTCAAGTGAAATCCTAGCACACTTCAGAGCGCTTGTTGGCTTGCCTAAGGGTTAAGGAGTAGCATGATGGTGTTCTGATGGTATTGGCATGGATAGATGAGGTTGCATAGAAAAGGGGAGGATGAAGGGGACGCGAGGGGGACGCGACTGGGTCGGAAATATGCCGCTTGTTGCTGTCAGTGGAGCTGCTGCATGTTGTAATTGATGTTTCAAGTAGCAAGCAAAAAGCGCGCCAAAAACTTCGCAGCCCAAGTTTATTTGTTGTTGCAAAATTTTAATGAAGTACTGCCAAGCAAGTTTTGCGACTAAATCAAATTAAAAGTGCGACTGCCGCAACACACACACACACACACATGTGCACACATGCATTTCTATATATGTATGTGTGTGTATTTGAAGCATATGCTAAAGGAAATGAGCTCGACGTTGGCTCACAAAACTAATGCAAGTTTTTGCCAGTATCCGCGTCTTCGAGTTTCTGGCCAAGAAAACGCGATGCGACGCTCCGCAAACGGTTTGTCAAATGCTTTTGCTTTTGCTTTTGCATACAATTCAATAATGCTTTTCACGCTAATTAATTTTGGGTTTTCAACACATTCCTCACACATGCCACCCTCTAATATTTTCGTCAATTTCCTGTACGGCTTACGGGAATTTGAAATACACTTTCCCTATAAAGCATATGCATTGATTCAACTTTATTAGCTTCCTCGAATCGCAGAATATATTTATTCTCTTACTTTTCTTATACTACTATATCATATTTACAATTTCATATTCTGAAAAGAAAAGTTTCTGGAAATTAAAAATAATTCATTCTATTGTTTTCTCTACTTTTTACTTATTTGTGTCAAATAAAAGTGTTGTGAATATAATATTATATTCAGAATTTAAAATTTTTCATAAGGCAAATTAGGAATGTGCATTATTTAAAGAAATTGAAGTGAATATTTACATTATTATCATATTTATATTTATTAAATTTTTTACAACTATGAGAACTATATTTTATGATTCCTATAAAATTTGGCTGAGATCAAAATTGTAGAAAATACTTAAGAAATTGTTTTGTATGGGAGAAAAATCATTCATATTTTCTTTGGCTAACAATCTGGTATATTTGCAATCTCTGGGATATATTTTAAATGTAGTACTAGTAGTACAATGTACTAAACTTAACCATTGATACATTTTAGTATTTTATGGTATATTTTGTACTCTATGGTATATTTTAAATGTAGTACTAGTAGTACAATGTACTAAATATAGCCATTTTAGTATTTTTAGACTATTTTATTTTGGTATATTTTAAAAATTATACCGCACTTTTTTAATATTATTCAAAATGGGTATCTCACAATCGAGCACACTCGATTATAGCTTTCTTATTTGTTTGACACAGAACTTTATTCTGTTAAATAGTCTTACCAAAAATTGTAAAATTTGTATTAAGAAATATTTGCGTATTGTTTTCATAAACAGAATCTCATTCTATTACAAAATGTTTAGATTGAAAGCAATACTACTTCCAATACGTTCTTCCTGACACAATGCACAAATACAAACCTAAACAGAGAAGAGTGAACTGAGAACAGTGAATAAACTGTTAATACCATTTCCTTACCTATTAAGTCTTCATTCTTTAATTTAAGAGAAAGTTTGAATTCCATAACTTATTAGTACAAACAAAATTGTTATTCATTATTGTTATTTGCAGCCTCTGCAACTTATCTAAATATTTTATTTTATTCTCGCATCACTTTTTGTTGGTGTTAGATATTAGAAAACTTGTTGCCCTTTGCTGTTAGAATGTTTTTTAAGTTGGCTTCCCGCTGTGCATTTTGACTAAATTGCATTTGCGGGTCGGTTTTTTTTTTGTTTGTATGTTGGACTGAGCGAATCAGAAAATGTGGCAACAACCACCGCAAAGTGAAGCGACCCCCGCGGCTAGAACTTGCCACATGCCTCTTGCCACTTGCCACACAGAGAAGTGCCGCAAAGTGGACGTTAAGGCTGCGTTTTGGCACAGCTTTTTACGCCCAATTGGTGTGGGCTTAACGCCTCAACGATTATGCGGATGCGGTCTTTGGAGTTGTGTCTCGAAAGGTTTCGATTGCGTTCTCTGACTGACGTTACGCCTTCTTCCTGGCTCCTTGACACTTGGAGGCGTATTTTATTTACCCAAATTTCCCTCATCACAAGTACATATATATATACTAAATGATTTTTTTTTTTTTTGGATTTGAAGCCAGACATTCGCAGTCGTGGCAAAATGGCGGAAACGCAAGGAATTTTGGATAATTTAATTTGTCGCAACGTTTAAAGCAAAGCACAAATTTGTATGCGGAAAGGGGAAGATTGTTGTTGATGTTGTTGTTATTATTGTGGTTGCTGCTGTTGCTGTTGCTGTTGCTGCTGCTGCGAGTCTAAATGCCAGCGAGCGACTATTGAGACTAATCACGCTAATGCGCAAGTTTGTCGCAAAGACGGACGACAGCTGGCGCCGCAGTTGCACTTTCCATGCAAGTGTGTGTGTGTGTGTGAGTGTGTGTTAGAGTGTGTGCGTGTGTGTGTTTGTGCCTGTTATCCACCTGCCTTCAATAATACGTACGCCAAATGCCAAATAATTTATTTATTATATGTGCAACTGACCAAAGCAGCACAACATACGCACACACACACACTGTGCCACACACACCCTCACCCTCACTCACACACACACAGGTCACAACACACGCACTGAACGAGATTTCATTACAACTCATTTGACAGTCTTGGTGCACTCGACGCTGCCAAAATGTCATACCTGAGTGGCAGTAGTAGTGTTCGCTTTTCCCCTCTCCCCCCTTGCATAGGTGCGTTGAGTCAGTCACAAGTGCCACGCCCACTCCATGGCACTAAACCCCACAACAGATTAGCGTGCCGCTGTGTGAGAGAGAGCGCGCAGAGTCAACGCGAAATTAAGCGAAATGAAGTTGACCACGTTTCGATTTTGCATCAAAGCCAAACGCAGTGGCTGCTTACCTCCCCCTCTCCTCCTCCTCCTCCTCCCCACCTCCTACAACTCGCAGTTCAGTGGCCAGGTTCTCGATATAGAGAGAGCTACAGTTGCGTCCCTGGATCTGGGGCCCATGCATTGTTAATACAATTCGAGTCCAACGTCAATAACCAAGTGCCACGAATGGACCATTAGTTGGCTGCCTAGTTGATGTGCATGTTGCAGCATTTTGTTGTTGTCGCTCATGTTGCAGTTGCTGCTGCTGTTGATGTTGCTCCTCTTGTTGTTGTAGCTGTTGCTGTTGCCGGTTTGATGGCTGCAACGTTTCTTCGCTTTGATGCACACAAACACACACACACATATACTCACATTCATCGTGGCATATGTACTAATATTATATGGCAGCTGCTATTTCCATACAAATATATCTATATAATCTATATATAATTATATGCGACCTGCTGCCACAAAACTGTCGATGCGGCCACGCACTTAAAGTGAGCCAAGCCCATAAATGATTAGACACCAATGAAGTCAAGCGAGCTAAGAGTTCAACATTGACGAAAAAAATTATATGAGTAAGAAGAAACAAAGAAGTTAGAAATTCACATATTTCAACTGGTTTACTACTTTTAAAAGTAACCCATTTTCAAATCATATTTTATTGAACAATTGATAAGAAGGATAAACTATAAAAATATCATATGAATAGAATCAACTAAAATATAGAAATTTCATGCATCATTTTCAAAAAGATAAAGAAATTTAAATATGTTTGAAAATATACTAAAAATATATCGGAGGCTATATTTTGTATATAGATATAGGTTTACATTCAATATATACCATAAAGCTCAAAATATATAAGATTGTCAGCCAAAGAAGCTAAGACCCGATTTAAAGAAGAGTCTTTTCCCCATACAAAAGAATTTCTTAAATAACAATTTTTATCTGATTGCAACCGAATTTTCATACTTATTGTATTGAACGGAAGTGGGTATTTGGAAACAAACTTCAATGATATCTATGTATATCTCTTTTAGTCTCCGTGATCTAAATGTTCAAACCGACGGACGGACATGGCTATCTCAGCTCTTGATTAGGATATAAAGAATATATATATTTTTTCAGAGTAGAAAAAAATAATACTTTAAAGGATGTGTTCAAGCAAACCCTTAAAAATCATTATTAAAATTAAGTTCAAAACAGCATATATTAGGAAATTTCAACTATTAAGAAATTTCACCTATAGAGAAAACTTTTAGCTTATCTTAAACATTATTTATAAAATTGGAAAAACAAATTTAACCAAACTCTATGGAAAGTATCGAAAGTCTTCTCTGTATTCAAACCTCACCCTATGCCATGGTAAATAAAGTAATTTGGGAAAGGTAGAGAAAAAACAGTAGCTAATGCAACTAAGTAATATATAATTTGCTAATATAATAAATCACAAAAGCCACTACAATATTTAAAAGTCATAGTCCTTGTTTTATTATATATTATTTAGTAGAAACTTAAAATAAAGTATCGAAATTCTTGCTCTAAGTATTCACGTCTCACCCTTTGGCATGGTAAATAAAGTAATTTGGGCAACGAAAAAAAAAAACAGCAGCTAATACAGCTAAGTAATATATAATTTGCTAATATAATAAGGCACAAAAGAAAATGGCGAGTTGAGGCGCAACGTGCATGTCTGACGCCCATAAAAGTATGCAACGAAAAGTATGCAAAGAACATCCAAACACTGCGCATTGTCTGGCGGCTGTTATGTTATTATTACTCATACGACTACGACGAATAGAATAGCAAACTAGCCAAGCTAAAATGAACAATAAGAAGAATGAGAATAACACAACTAAACTGCTACTCAGCCACGCAGTCACATGGCAAACTTACAAGTAATACTTAGCCTAAATGGGCACAAGTGGTCGCCTCTTGAGGCCCTCCGGACCCGAGTCGGCTCTCCAAGTACACTCTTGCGATATGTTTTATGATGCGAAATTTTTGTAATGAAGTTATTGACAAGCCGCACACAAACACACACATACACACGACAGACAGAGCACCTTGTAGTGCAGTGTAGAGTGCACGATGATGATGATGACGATGATGATGATGATGAGAAGCAGCATATAGACACGTTTAAGGATATGTAGCACAATATGCAAATGTTACTTTGTTATGCAATTAGTGAATTCAATACGAGGCACTCGGCAAACGGTACTCGGCAAATAGACAGCGTCAGCAACGACAACGGCAACGGCAACGACGACAACGGCAAGCGTAACGGTAACGTTAACGCTAACGTCAATGACGTTTGCCACTCGAACAACGCTCAGGACAGGCACTGCAGTTAAATGTATCGTTAGCATTAGAATCGAAGCCATTATATTGTTAGAACAAGTTCTAAACTACATACATATGTACAAGTTATGCACATATTTTAGCAGTTAGTCGACTTAAGAATACTCTGCTCATTCATATGCCAAACTAGAGGGGAAACTATCAACTTGAGTTATCCCATAGACTACATGTTTGATAAATGTCAAGGAAGAATTGAATTTTAAACATACCAAGTATTGAAGACAGAGATAAAAAAAATGTTCTAGTATATAAAAAACAAAGATAAACCAAATTGAAATCCAATCTTATAAATAAAAGTAATAAATCAATAGAATACAAAAATACAAAAAAAAAATAAAAAGCATATAACAAACTTTAAATAAATAATATAATAATAAAAAATAAAATACAAATACAAGTAAACTTATTTAATAAGCAAGGAAAATTTTAAAAACTTTTTATTATACAAAAAAAAAGAAATAATATTTTTTGAAAGTCAAAAAACTGTTTCTGATCATTCAGCACAGCTAAATTTTCTTTATAAATATAACTCAAACAATAAATAAACAAAATAAAATATTAATAAAACAATAAAATTTAAAAAACAGCTTAAAAATCTTAGAAACCATAAAAGAAAAAAATATGCAAATTAAAACTAAAAAGTACTTAAAATTAAGAAAAACCATAATTTCTTGAAAGTGATTTCGGATTCCTGATAAAATTGTTGAGTATTCTCAAAAGTCTTAAAGGTAGAGACTCTGTATTTTAATTCACTGGGTCTTCGTAATGAAATATACTGTAATATTAAATTCGATTCTAATTGTCAATTAAGCCTTTGCAGAATATCCACATTATTTTCCTAGGAAAAATTCCTTATGCTTCTTTCTTGTAGTATAAAAATGTATTCAAATTCGTATCCAATTTGAAAAATGGCTAAGGACTCCCACAATAATTTTCTAATATTATAGAAATGTAATGAAATTCGTTTCCAACTCTCAACATATCCTAAAAATGTTAATATAAAAAGATTATGAAATTTGTATCCACTTCGTAAGAACAATTTCAGATATTAGGGTATCTGAGAACACAATGAAAATAGGTCAAGCTTAGACGAGAGCACCCCAAATACAATGTTATATGGTTATAGTGGAGGCGGCACATTGAGCACTAACTAAAGCGAGTTATGCAATTAATTGAAGACCCACTAAGTCATATCTCTCTTCCACTTGTTTCTTCATTTTCTATTGGCAGGCAAAAATGATGGAGAACTCGCACGCTTGGATGGGCGCCACCGGTTCAACGTTAGCAGGTTTGTACACAATTCAAATACACAAAAATATATATAGACTGTATATGAATATGAACTTCTGGCACTTACCGCAAACTTCAGCAGACAGCTATCAGTATCAATTGCAATCGATGTGGCAAAAATGCTGGAACACCAATCAAAATCTTATGCACCATATGCGATTTCGTGAACGTGGTCCTCTAAAATCCTGGCGACCCGAAACGATGGCCGAGGCCATCTTCAGTGTACTCAAGGAAGGACTTTCGCTGTCGCAAGCAGCCCGCAAATATGACATACCCTATCCAACGTTTGTGCTCTATGCGAATCGAGTGCACAACATGCTCGGACCGTCCATCGATGGAGGACCCGATTTGCGGCCCAAGGGACGCGGTCGACCGCAACGCATACTTCTGGGCATCTGGCCGGATGAGCACATCAAAGGCGTGATCAAGACCGTTGTTTTTCGCGACACCAAGGACTTGAAGGACGACAGCTTGGGGGCGCACATGCCACCCTATGGAAGGCATTCGGTAGGTAACGCAGCCGCAGTTGAGACTCCAAAATTTCACTGCACTTGCAACACTTTAATTTTCACAAAAAAAAAGAAAAACAAAAAAAATTATATTTGTAGACAACTCAAGCACTTTTTTAAAACTGATTTTTTCGGCAATGACAAATCATTGCTTGACAAATAACTTTATAATTTTAATGGCGTCTACCCTTATTGAAAATATCGATAGTTTTTGTCATCAACTTAATTATGTCAGCCTTTGCAATTAATTTTCGATAAGTGCTGCATTTTTAAGGTGGTCTCCTCTGGCTTACTGCAATTATTGCAATTGCCTGTTTGCATCAAAATGCATAACGGCAGCCAATTTAATTAGGACTGCGCCTCTAATTTGATTTGCCTTTAATGTTTGATGCTGTTTCCATTAAAGTGGACTGTTAACAGCAATTATCGATAGCACAGTGATCTGCGTACCTTGCTAGCTGCAAACTTCGCTTTATTATTGGCATTCATCGATAGCACGGCGATCTAGTTGCATGCATATCGAACTAGCGCAGCCAACTTCACAAGTTTTATTTTTAATTTCAAACCGTTGTAACAGATTATTTTTAGTTGTATTTAACCTTCACGCACTAAACTGTTGACGGGGTTAGCCCGTGTTTCCTTTGCAGGACATGACCCTGAGCTATCCAGGCGCTAGTGGCGCCATGCCAGGCAGCGGCGGTGTTGGCAGCGGCGCCTCGGGCCTCGGCGCTTTGGCCTGTCCCAATGGCATGGGCAGTGCAGCTGCTGGCGGTGGCAGCGCTGCCGGCGGCAGTGTTGGCGGCGGCGGTGTTGGTGGTGTCGCTGGCATGGCAGGCGTAGGTGATCAGCAAATGTCGCAGGAACAAATGTCGGCGGTGGCCGCTGTGGCGCACAACATACGCCAGCAGATGCAAATGGCAGCGGCGGCGCAGCATCAGCATGGCGACGCGGGACCGCCGCCGGGTCTCTTCAATTTGCCGCCCCATTTGGCGGGCGCTGGACCTGGTGGCAGGGCAAGCATATCGCCGGCATTGAGCAGCGGCTCGAATCCGTCGCTTGGTCCCCGGCATGCGCCCTCGCCCTGCGGTCCCGCCGGTCTCATGCCGAATCTGCCGCCCAGCATGGCCGTTGCCCTGCATCGCGACCCAGCGGCCGCCGCGCTGCTGAGCCAGCAGCAGCAGCATCACCTGCAGCAACTGCAACTGCATCAACACCAACAACAGCAGCAGCAACAACAACAACAACAGCAGCAGCAGCAACATGTGCTGCATCAGCAACAAGCGGCGGCGGCAGCGGCTGCAGCAGCTGCTGCTGCAGTGCATCCGCATCATCTGCAGCCGCACAAATCCGGTTTCGGTGCCAGTTCCATGTCGTCAGCCAGCGCTGGCTCCTCTGCCGTCCAACAGCAGCAGCAACAACAACAACAGCAACACCTGCAGCAGCAACATGCGCAGCTTGGATTGAGTCACCTGGACAAGTCCAAGTCGAAGAGCAGTCCGCTGCGCAGCGAAACGCCGCGTCTGCATTCCCCGCTAGCCGATCTGGGACTCGAGATGAGCTACAAGCGAGAATATTCTCCCACGCGACTTTTCGCTGATGACTTAGCTGAGTTGGTGGGCGGCAGCGGGGGCGTAGGAGTGGGCGTGGGTGTGGGCATTGCATCCTCATCGTCGTCGGCGACCAGTGTGACCACAGCGACGACGACAGTGACGCACAGCGGCGCAGCAGCAACGGTTGCTGGCAGCGGCGTCGACAGCGGCAGCAGCAGCAACATCAAAGTGGAACCCATTACCACAAGCAGCGAATAGAATCCACACAACTAAAAAACACAATCAAAAAGCGAAAGCGTGAAAGAGAGGGAGCATAATTTTGAAAAACAAAAAACAAAAACGTTTACTTTAATATAGTATTGAATGGGATATTTACTTAGACTACTCGTATATAGTATTTTATAAAGCGCGTTCCTTACGTTTCGGTCGCCAAAAACCACAAACAAAAAAAAACTTAAGTCCACTTACACTTTTTGCATAGTTTCTAATTTACATTTTAAATAATCGCAAGATGAGCAAAACAAAAAAGTATTATTATGTTATAGCGCATAAACTTAAACAAATAAATAGCGATCTCTTTAATTTTAATACAAAAAAATGCAAAAACAACTTAAAGCAACAACAAAATCCCCCTTGGAACATTCCACAACTCAACAACAACAACAACAAACAAGAAAAATCCCCGCAACAAATTTTTAAACTAAAACCAATAATAATAAGTATTGTAACAGCAACAAAAATAAATTAGCAATTGTGTGCCCAGTTTTATTTAATTTTATAATTAATTGTGAAAACATGTACAAAATTACTAAAATTAAAATTAAACTAAAACTTTTGGATGTGCATTAAACATAAAAAAAAAGAAAAACTAAATTAAATGAAAAATGAAAAGAGAAAAAACTGAAAATATGGAAGCAACTAAATTTAATGTTTAGGTCTTAACAAAAATGAAATTCACAAAAAATGCCTTTCGGAATTAAATTCAGAGACAAAAATTTAACAAAAAAAAAAAACTAAATGTTAGAATAAACCCAAACAAAAAAAATTTGTATGTAAATTATATGCGAATTTTTTTAAACAATTTAAATGTATTTATACAAAAACAATGCAAAATGGCAAATTGTAGAAAATTGTGACAATGAATTTAGCAGCAAAATTTACTCAAAGCGAAAGTTGTTGTCGTCTTTATAGAGATTGCTGATTTCCAAAATATTTCCACGATTTGATAGTTATTTCTAGACTTTTTTAGTACTTGATTTATAAAGTTAAATTTATATTTAAAATTGAGTTTTTATGTCTTCTCTTCTAAAGTGCCTTTTCTAGTATTAATTTGTAACTTAAGAAATTTGTTTTACTTTATTTAATTGTTGATTTTTCTCAGCTCTCAAGGCAAAGCAACAACTTTCGCTAATTTGTTTTTAATTAAACCCAAACAAAAAAAAGTCTGGCAATATATATATATTTTTAATATATATGTATATATACATTTTTTATGTTAAAAAGAAAAACTTTAGGCGTACTTTTCGGCAAAACAAATTAAATTCTTATTCGTTTTTGAAGCACACAATAAAATAAAAATATAACAAGAAAATATAAAAATAACATGAAAATAGCAAATAAACTTTTTACATGAAAGAACAACGGCAAATAAAAATCAAATGAAATACCATTAAGTAATTAATTAATTTACAGCAGCAATAGCCATAGCCCACATACTATATAAATTAAATATATATATGTATGTATGTAACTCTCATATGATAAATCGCTAAACAAAAAAAAAACACAAAACGAAAATAAAAATCAAACAAAAAAGTATATTTCCCCCCCGCCCACAAAATAGACTTTAAATGTTCCATATTAAAAAAATGCTACAACTCCAACTTTTGGTAAAAAAAAAGAAGGTATTACGAGTATTTCGCGAGACACTTGTGAATCGGTTATCGGTTAATATAATTCTATTGTATCTCCAGGAAATATGAAATATGTATCATCATTGTAACAAACTTGACTTCAGTCAGGTTTTGCGTTTTCTATCAACTTTTAGTGCAAAACTTTATGTTCAAATTAACTTTAAATGTCGAAATGAATGTTCTTATTAATCAAAAATAACAAAAACAAAAAACTGATGAAAAAATGAAAAACAAAAAAGAATAAAACGAAATATTTTATAAAAACCAACTGGGGGTGGATTTTATTTTTTTTGAGGGGAATTATTAATTAAATACTCCATTTATTTGCAATGAGTAATTACCTAAAAATAATATTGAGTTCATTTTTAAATTCATTATTTTTAAACAGATGCTCACATTTGATTTTAACAACCAATTCATAAATTGTGCAACTTAGGCAGCTGTTTTAAATAACGTTTTTTTTTTTTTTTTTTTTTATTAAAAAATAAACAATATGCATAAACTATACAAAACTGACGTCCCAAATGCAAAAGGCGACATTAAGTTAAATTTATGGGAAATTATTTAGAGCACCTAAAAATGGTTTTCAATTTCGGTGCATATTGTTTTATGGACATTCTAATATAGGAATATTAGGAATGCTTCCAATGTTAATAATCTTATAGTTCAACCTTATTATGCTCCCAATCATATTGTATTCTTCATTGTAGTATTTCCAATAGCTCTTTTTCTTTCATGATCCATATTCATGATGTATTTTTTCGCTGCTTTCAAGTGGACTTACTTTTAAACAATTTATTATTTTATAATTCAACTACAATTTATTCGGTATTATATTAATTTTTTTTATGTGGAAGAACCTTTCGCTTCAATTAATTTAAAGGGAATTCCAGTAGCTCCAAAGTAATCGCATCTTTCTGCACTAATACCCAATTAAACTTACTTTAACTTCCATATAATAACAATCTTCACTACAAATATACTTATTGGTTATTCCACCGCATGCCTCCCTCCTCAAATTGTGGGTACTCCCAAGTTGATGCAACTTCTCCGACTCTTTGGAATATTCACACAACAAGGCTGCTTTATTGCTTTTAAAATGTAATACAGATTAGCTTAGCTATCGCATATCATTTGCAATCGCTATTGGTAGGTCACGGGAATGATGCTGGTGGGCGTTATCTCGGCACTGGGCTGATTGATCTCCTGATGGCGTTGCAGCAGGCCAAGGCATTGATGCAGACACTGTGTGCTGGCCGTAGAGATGGCTTTGAGCAGCAAGAGATCGGGATCCGTGGGCGAGAAGGAAGCACAGTCAATGTTTTCAATGGCGCGCGCCAGCGAAGCGTTACTGCAAGTAAAACAGAGTTGACAATAAGCTATAGGAAAAGGGAATCCCACAAAAAAGCAGCTCACCATTGCTCGGTGAGAAACAGAGCTTGGCGAGCAGAGACCATGGCATCGGAGGCGGCCAGCAGTTCACGCGCTGGCAGCGGCGACGAGTTGCTAATGTCCATGGCCTTTGTGTGACTCTCGACCACGGCACGCAGTCCATCCACCCATTCCTGGCGAGCACGGGCGTCGTTGGCACGCAATTTCACAGTGTCTCCGGAGGCACAGGCAATGGAAAATGTGCGCGAATCCTCGTCGCTGGGATAGACAACAGCACCAGCCAATTGGACCTGACCACGCGGCGTATTGGCAAGCACATGAGGCGAGGGAGCAATATCATCGCCCACCGCAGACGAATCGCAGAGATAATAACTGAGGAATCCCGTCTTGGCATCCACTGTAAACCAACGATACTGCCAGCCTGCAATTGTATGTTATTAGCTATACATCTTCTATTACTTCAAGTACACTCACCCTTCATCACATTTGTGTATTTGCTGAGCTGCCCGCTGAGCGGATGGCGCAGCGTTTGATTAATCATTCGATTCAGATTGCTTTCCATATCTTCTGCGATTTGGTGCTTTGTTGTCTCCTGTAGGCGGGGAGCCGTTTGTGCCTGTTGCTGGTCTTGCTTTCGCTTGTGTCGGGGCTTCTTGCGTTGCAGCGTCGCTTTGATTTTGCGCAGAATTGTTGCAATTATTCTTTGTCGCGTGCAAATAAACAAAATGAACGAAAAAAACTAAGATAACTTTTTGGCAAAAATATTCTTCTATTCAGAGTGTTGCCACTTCGTTTTAAAACAGCTGACTGCTTGTTTACATTCTTCGTTTCGACGATCCGGCAACTAACAACAATAATAGAACAATCTTATTCTGTACGCCTGGTCACACAGCTTTTCTGTAAGCAGTGCCATTTGAGTTTAACGGCCAAGTTCATTTATTAACAGTTAGAACTGGATAAACATTGTTGTTTAGTGATACCGATATTTTCCAATGTCTTAACACATCGATATAATCAAATCTGTTATCAGCGCCAAGCGGATTCTTATTCGACAATTTTCAATTTGTTTTATGAATGAATTATTATTATTGTGAATTATGAACAATGCAATATGACAAATATATTATTTATTTAAAGGAAGCGATTAATATGTTGCAATGACGTCGTATACCACAATAACTTTTAATATTTATTTACCTATTCGATTTATATAATAATCCCTTGTACTTTACACATACATATTTATTATTTTATAAAATATTTCATGAAATTGGCTATATTTCGGACCACCGCAAAAGTCAGTTACATTTTCCGAAAACATCGATGTTTTCTCCGTTAAACATCGATATTTTTCGCTAACAGAAAATCATCGAAGCTTCGATAGTTTCATCGATGTTTCTCCAGCTCTATTAACAGTGCAACAACAAAGCGAGCGAGGCGCATAAATTTCGCAAAAACTTGCTGTCAAATTTGTTTAAACTATCCGTCGCGTGTAAACAAAAAAAATATGTGAATCAATCGTGTGTCGCCAATAAACGCAATGCAAACGCCAGTGCAATGGTAATTGAAATAAGTAGTGAACGCTAACGGGCCAAACGAAAGGGGGGCCCAGAGAGCGAGTGAAAAAAATCAATTTGTATCCCAGAAGCAGCAGCAGCAACGTTTGGTTGGTTGTTGGGTTGAAGAAGAAGCAGAGAGGAGAGAAGGTGGAAAGCAGAAGCAAAGCAGACAAGAAGACTTGAAGGCAGAACTTCTCAAAGCGACGACGACGAAACTGTGAAAAAAGATGTGCTGCTTTTGCTTCAGCTGCTGCTCTGCCGCTGCTGCTGCTGCTGTTGGGTGATGATGTGATATGTGATGTTGATGGAGTTTGTTGTTGTTGTTGCGTTTACAAAAATAAAACATATTGCAAATGGCAATTAAAAAAGTGACGGCACAACGAGAACGAGAACGAGAAACTCGGAAAGCATAAAATATTATTAAAGAAAAAATTGCGCGCGACTGCAAAATAAAATACACAGAGATTTGTTTGTCTCTATTTCCCCTCGTTGTGTTGTGTGTTTTAAAAATAAGAATAAGAGCAAATGCATGTGTGTGTGTATATACATTCATATGTATATTTCCGCGTTTATGTTTTATGCGGCCGTTGCGTGACGCCGCTGCTTCTGTCGCTGCGCTGCCCCCGTCGAGTTGATTTATGACATTTAACATTTACCCGCTTTTTGGTGGGTGCCTCCTGTTAACATGTGTGTGTGCGTGTATGTGTCTATCTGTCGCTGTATCTGTGCGTGCGTGTGTGTATCTGTGTGTGTTTGTTTGTTTGAGGGTTGCATTGTGTTGAAAAATTAGTGAAAAATATAATTAATTTGGGTTTTAAGTGTGGCCGTTTTTGTCCACTTTTGCTAATTTGATTTTCTCCTGCTGCTTCTTTTTTTCTCGTTGCCTAAACAAAATACCCACACACACATGCAAACTCTCATGGACACACACACGCACGCATACAGAGGCATTGCTGGCTGTGTGACCATGAAAAATGCCAGCGAGAAATTTGCGAAAATCAATGAAAGCCTCGCAAAGCAAGCAAAAGTGTAACAACAACAACAACGGTAACAACAACAATAAGAAATATTTTAAATTAAGTGAAATTGAAGGCGAGTTCGTTATGCTGCGCTGCCTCTATAATAGTTAAGACTATTTAAAAAACACAAAAACAAAAGCGAATAAAACCACAACAAACAAGCGAAACAACAACAGCTATAACATGGATGGTCAACGTGCTCGCGATCTGCTAACTCTGCTGCAGGAGCGCGTTGTCTTTTTGACGGGCGGAAGGGACAGAAGAGGCGGACCATTGTTGTGCTTTCCGGCAACGCCACGCAGGGATCGCTTAAAACCGGAGGATTTGCGTCGCCTGCTAAGCTACTTGATTAGCATACCAAGGTGAGTGTGCAAAAAAGAGACACGCAATTGAAATGTTTATTTATTTGCAAACTACTCCCCCTCTCGCTTCTACACTCGCGCTCTCCTTGAACGCCTTTTGTTTGTTCTCTCTCGTTCTCCCTCTCTCTGTAGCCGGTACAATGAGCAGCCATTGTGTCAGCTGACTGCGACGTCGACGTCAACGACGCGCTGTTAATTCGTGTTGGTGCATTCGTATTGGTGTCGCTGCATTTCGTTCTTTTCTTCTTCTTTCATTTTGCGGTTTTGGGCTGTCGCCTCACCCGCGCAGCTGCAGCTGTGCTGCATTCCACTTGATTTTCCAGTTCTCGTCGCATGTTTTATGAATCATCGCAACAGTCGCGCGACAATGGCGTCCAAACGAAACAGCAAAACAACACGCACATTGTGCTGTTCTTTGCTTCTTCATTTCGCTGCTGCTGCTGCTGCAGTTGTTAGGCTGGCATTGAATTGCTGCCAAGCGCAAAAGAGATGAAGCGATATAGTGACGACAACAACACAAAAGCGTCTGCAAAACTCATAGAGGAAACAGCAGCCAAAGCCAAGGCAACAACACCAAGAATAACAGCAACAACGATAGCAAAAATAACATAGGCAGCAACAATAACAGCGACAACAACAGCAATCATAACAGCAACAACAACATCATCAGCGGCAAATTGCATAAATCTGTGCGACAAAGAAAGCAAATCAAAGCAAAAATACATAACAACAAAAAGTAACTAAACCGGCAGCGAAGCCGGCTTCAGATTTTGCGGCTGCTGCTGCGGCTTCTGCCACAGCTTCCACATCTTGCGCAGAGAAAAGAATGCGGCAAGCCGAAAGCTCTTCAAATGCTGCTGTTATTTCGCACTGTTGTTTTTGTTGTTGTTGATGTTCTTCTTCTTCTCCTTTCTTGTTGTTGTTGCTTACCCAAAAAAAGCGGCCAAGAGTCAAAGTGCCAAATAACAAAAAAAGAGAATCAAAAAAATGAAAGCAAAGAAACAAGAAATGAAAGGTAGATTCCAAAGTTTACTCAACGAAGATTTGATACACTTTCTTCATGTAGAAAATGAATGAATCAACCATGACAACAACACAGTAAACAGTAAACATTTGCGAATTAGAATCAACTTGATGGCTTTTGTTTTTTTCATAAGCAAAAGATTTGAATATCAGAGAATTCTATTTTTTAAGTTTGTTAAAAAAATAAGTTTTAACTTCTAGCTAAAGTTCAACTCAACCAAAGCACAATTCTTGTTTTTTTATTACTCTTGGCATATAAAGAAACATTAACTATAGTAAAGAGAATCTTTAAAACCCCAAGGGGCCTTAAAAAAGCGCATTTTATGGTTCAGCTAGCTTAATGTTGGGCTAAATAGGCTATTTAACCTTGAGTTGAAGTTCACCTAGAGGCCTATTAACCCCTACTTGGGGCACACTTTAAAATATTTCAGAAAAGAATAAACATAGAAATAAAATAAGAATGTTTCAGGAACATTACGATAGTTTTTCACATATTCGTTGTTTCTTCAGATCTTCGTAGAAATTCTCTTTTTAATGCATCTTAAACTAAATATTATTATTACTAAAGACATCAATATCTTAGTATTTTAGTAGTATCTTAGTATATTATCTTCACTTTGAAATAAACTACACCAATTTCAAAATGGTAATCTTTTCTGGCCTCGCGATCTCTTTATTTACTCTTAGTATTTGCAACATTCCTGATTTGACTTTGGTTTAAGAACTAAGCAAACATTTAGATGTATTTTTCCAGTCTTTGTCTCTTCATGGCAATCCCCGTTAAACAACTTAACAAATTGTTTATGCCCAATTCGAACATGTTTCTTTTTCTGTGATGTTTTTTTTACTCTTTTTTGGAGGTAATCAGCAATTCAGCCTTCGCAACATTGTTGAAGACAAGCAATTGAAATATTTGGCATAGCCAATTCGTAAGATTCAATGCATAATAATGACTCGCTGATGATGATGATGATGACGATAATTATTGCGAAACGAAAGTCGCAAGCAAAATCTAAAAACAGCATCCCAAAAAACAAAAAAAAAATAAAGATTTGCGATTTGTCAGTCGAAAATGAATCACAAGAGATTCCCATGAGCAGTTTTGCTTCTTATCAGTCAAGCACGCCACCTATTGGCAGGGGGCAGCACTCGAACATGCCCCCTATTAGCTATGCGTTATCTGCTTGTCCCACAAACAGCAAAAAACCGAGCAGCAGCAACGTTGAGTGACTGATAAGAGCAGAGAACAGTGACGACGACGACGACACCAACAAGAGATGGTAAAGGGAACGGAAGGAGGGAAAAGTGTGCTGACGACACTCGCGAGTCGCGACGACTGTGGACGCGCCTTATCTTGTCGGTGCCATCCCAGCCAGCCAACACTGCCTCCCCCTACTTCTCCTCCTCCTCCTGCTCATGCTCCTCATGCTCCCTTACTGCGCTTTTTGACGTTTGTTTTGCTTGCTTTTATTGTTGTTTCTTGCGTTGCCGTTTTTATTTATTTGTTTTCATGCGAAAAAAACACACATTTTTGTTTATTTCTTTGCGTCGCGCACATTCCCTTTGTCTGCTCGATTCGCCAAATTGGCAGCAGAAATACTCTTTTTGTATGTAGATATATACACAGATTTTATACTCCCACAACAACAATGCAACAATAAGTTCTCAACATTTTAGACACGTACCGGGGCCAACTTCCTTTGAAGCGCAGTCTTCGTCTCCATCTTCTTCTCTTGATTCGTCTTCGTCTTCTTCTGCTTCTGCGTGTTTTGTTGCTGTTGTGTGTTGCTCAATCCCTTGTTTAATGCTTACAGATTTATGGGTTAAATAAACGATTCTTGGTTAGTGTGCATTGACTGCCTCTCTCTCTCTCTCTGTCTCTCATTTCAAATGTCGCGACATTTTTGGGAACCATGAAACCTTATGACGACACATTACGCGTCTCATCTGCCTGAAGTTTGTTGATAAACAACCAACAACAAAATTGTTGTTTAAAAATTTCCTGCCCTCATTTTGCGCATGTTTATTAATCATCGCAAATGACTTGCCCGGAATTGCCAACAACAGCAGACACATTTACATTGCGATTTTTATAATAAGTAATCAAAAAGAATTCGCGCAATCAATGAAATTCTTTCATGAACAAGAAAAATTAGCTGAACATATTTTTACATATGTATTTTTTCGAATGCCAAAAGCAATTCCGGAAATTGCAATGGCGACGTCTATAAATTGCGATTAAAAAACCCAACTCGCAGAATTCTTTCATTTCTGAATAAATTCAGAGCGCGGTTTGGTTTCTGGTTTTGGGTTCTGGGTTCTTAAACCCCTAGAAATGCTCGAAAAACCGCACAAAGCAACAATGGGGCCAAGAAATAGCGGCAAGACAACTTTGTGTGTGTGTTAAAAAGCGTAGCAGTAGAACATTAAAGCATAAGAATAGCGCGTGAAAGAGATAGAAATACAGAGAGAAGAAGAGGTATAAAAGAGCAGAACAAGAGAGACGACTTGACAATATCAATAAAATAAATATTTATAGTTAATGCTGTGATTAAAATTCAAATAGAATGCAAATCAGAGCGCAAAGACACGACACAAGCGGCACGTCTGGCCACGATAAAGTGTAAGAAAGAGACGGGAGAGGGAGATGGAGAGGGAGGGGAAAACGGTGTTGTCGGAAATTATTAGCTGAAATCGGTGTCAAAGCAATAGAAAATGCGTTTGGGCCACACGGCTGAAAGAAATGTCGTAATTTATGCAAAAGACGTAAACAGAGCAACGAACCAAATGGAGAATCTACAGCTCACTTTGCAGCAACAACACTCTCACTCACGTAGCAGTTACTTCTCTTTCGCTCTCTCAATTTCCTCTCTCTCAGTCTCTTGTTAACATTCCGAACTAATGGTCACCTTTCACTTGCAGCGATGCGGCCAAGAATCTCGGCTTCACAGTCATCATTGACATGCGAGGCAATGGCAACTGCTCGACGAACGTTAAGACAATATTGAAGGTACTCCAGGAGCACTTTAGCGCCAATATACACAACGTTGTCATCATCAAGCCGGACAACTTTTGGCAAAAGCAACGCGCCTCGATCAGCTCGAATAAATACAAATTTGAGACGCAAACCATTTCGATAGAGGCGCTCAATAAGATCGCTGAATCGCATCAGCTAACGGCGGACTTTGATGGCCAGCAGGTGTACGATCATCAACAGTGGACAGACGCACGCTTGGCCATCGAGGATTTCTTTTGGCAAGCTGGCGATATGGCCGATCGCATCGATGATCTGCAGGAGGATCTCAATCGCAACGATTTTGCGGAAGACGTGAGTCTGGCACGGCATGCCATCGATCATCACAACGAAATGCGCAAAAAGATCACCAAGCTGCCCATCGAGGATCTCGATATGCAGGGCAAAAAGCTGGTGACCAAAATCAACATGGCAGCGGCTGCCAATGCCGGAGCAGCTGGACAGGTGAGCGAGTGAATTGAACTACTTTAAAGTACTCTTTAACTAAACTGATTTCCTTTGCAGTGCACTGGGGGCTCAGCGCCATCGGAATGCTCCGATTCAGGCACCTCATCAGCTGGCCAGCAGCAAAATGCACGCGTTGCCACCAACAATAATCCGGATATGTCGGCGGCCATAAACAAGGCGATGCGACAAATCGACCTCATCCATACGGGACAAGAGCGTTTGCTTATGCTGTGGCAACACAAGAAAGTCAAGCTGGATCAGTGCTTTCAGTGGCGTCTCTTCGAGCAGGATTGCGAGAAAATGTTCGATTGGATTCTACACAATCGTGATGTGTTCCAAATGAGCTACGTGGAGATTGGACACAACTATTCGGTGGCCAAATCGCTGCAGGATGAGCATCAAAAGTTCGCTGTCGCCTCGATGAATGTGAATGTAAATATCGATCGTATTTTAGCGGTGGCCGCGCGTCTCATCGAGAGCCAACACTATGCGGCACAGCACATCAAGACATTGGCACAGCGTTTGGATCGCACATGGAAGGATTTTGGCGCTGGCTTGGATGAACGCACTGCAGTGCTGCAGTTGAGTGTGCTCTTCCACCACAAGGCCGAGCAGTATTGCAATAGTGTGGCCAGCTGGGCAGCCGCTTGCCAGGCATCGCAGCCGCTGCCCTGTGATATACAGAGTCTGGAGACGGCAATACGCACGCATCAGTCGCTGTACGAGGCCATGTGTCAGGCCTACACCGAGGTGCATTCGACGAGCAAGAAGCTATTGTATCAACTCGATCATTTGGTGCAAGTGTGCAACCAACCGCCGCCGCCTGGAGTGCCGGATCATCGCAAGAACAGCAACAGCAGCAGCTACAACAAGTACGAGCGACAGAATCCCGCTGCGGATTACAGCGAGGGTGCCAGTCATGTCCTGGCGGTCATACACCAAATATTGAGCCATCATCGCACACTAGAGGCGAAGTGGCATCAGGAGAAGATACGTTTGCATCAGACGTTGGCGCTGCGCCTCTTCCAGGAGGATGTGAAGCAGGTGCTCGACTGGCTCAAGAATCATGGCGAAGTGTTTTTGCGAAAGAACACTGGCATTGGACGGAATCTGCAGAAGGCGCGTGTCTATCAAAAGTCACACGAGCACTTTGAGAATGTCGCACAGAATACTTACAGCAATGCAGAGAAACTTCTGTCCGCTGCTGAGGAGTTGGCCAGAAGTGGCGAAGCAGATCCCAATGAAATATACTCAGTGGCACGTGAGCTGGAGCTGCAGGTCGCCAGCTTTGCAGAGCGTGTGGAACAGCGACGACGTCGTCTCGAAATGGCCGTCATCTTTTATACGCACGAAAAGGAGGTCACAGCATGGATTGAATCGTTGCGCACGGATGTGAGCACAGATGAGACGCGTCTGTCGCAGGAGAATCTCGAGGGCATCGAACGTTTGCTGCAACAGTACAGAGATCAGCAAGAGAGCACTGTGAATGCTTGTATGACGATTATTGCCCAGGGCGAAGCATTGCTGCAGGAGATGCGTGCGCTGGAGTATGTGGACAATACGGGTTCGTTGGCTGCCCTCGAAGCGACGCTCGAGAAGCTGAGCAAGCAGAAAATCGAAGTGGAAGAACTTTGGTCTGCACGCAAATTCCGCGCTGATCTTATACTACGATTGCGTTACTTTGAGCGCGATGCCATGGATTTGTCATCGCAGCTGGAGATCTGGTCGGAGGAGCTACAGCATGCGGATCTGTCGCGTGACTATCAGAAGGCCGAGCAGCTCATACGCATGCACAACGAATCTGTGACCGATATACAAAATACCACATACGAGGTGCTGCAACAGGGTCAGGATCTGTTGCAGCTCTTTGAGAATGCTGGCTTCATTTCCATGGCGGATGCCACGCACACGGCGCAGGCACGCATCGAATACCTCTTGGACTTCTTGCGAGAGCGAGAAATCGATCTTGAGGAGTTGTCGGAGGCAAAGCGTGCGAAATTAGAGCAGGCTGTGCAGCTGTGTCAGTTCCAGAACGATGCCAATCAGGTGATCTCGTGGATACGCAATGGCGAGGCCATGTTGGTGGCCAGCTTCGTGACGCCCAACAGTCTGCAGGAGGCGGAACAGCTGCGCAAGGAACACGAACAGTTTCAGGTGCGTGACGATGGGTTACAAATGGCATTTTAGTTGTTACTTTTATCGCGTTTTAGACAGCTGTTTTTATGGTTTTGAAATTGAGACACAACAAGGGAAATTAAAGCATGTCTAGACTTGAATAATGTTACAAATTTAGTTGATAAATGCAGCTTTGTGAATTTAATATCAGCTCAAAGATAACTAGCTACTTATTTCTTTGCCTAGTATTATGAAAATTTATTTAGTTCACTGTAAAGTATTTTAAACGGCACGATGAATCCTTTTCAAGTATATTTGCTTGTCTGTCCAAGGGTTTGTATGGCAATGAAAAATGCTATTGACAGTGCTTAAAAAGAAATAAGATTTTTAGAATAGCTCTTTTGTTAATACTATACTAAGACTTTCAATCGTTAAAGTTGAACCTAAAGTTAGTTTAGACTAATGAAGTATGATGTCAGAGGACTCGAACAATCCTCTTTCATTCATAGCTATCTAGTTTTCCCGTTATTAATCAACTTCTTCTGCTTTAGATTGCCATTGAGAAGACGCACACTTCGGCCGTGCAAGTGAAATACCGTGCGGATGCGCTTATCAATGCCAATCATTACGACCCCACGTCAATAAGGGATATCAGCGATGATGTTACCAAAAAGTGGCAGCAATTGGTCACCTACGCAGAAGAGCGACACAAGCTCGTGACGGCGTCCATCAACTTCTACAAGACGGCCGAGCAGGTGTGCTCGGTGCTGGACAGTCTGGAGCGCGAGTATCGACGCGAGGACGATTGGTGTGGCGGCGGAGGGAGCAGCGATAAGGCACAGACGATTGTGCAATTGATATCGAAGCATCAGGAGCAGAAGGAGGCCTTCTTGAAGGCCTGCACATTGGCGCGCCGCACGGCAGAGACATTCCTCAAGTATGCGAATCGATCGCAGCAGTATTACCAGTATCCGCAGGGCAATTGCGAGGCGCATGTGAAGAGCAAACTGGACAAGCTGCTCACGCAAGAGAATCAAGTGCTCGACTTCTGGACGTTGCGCAAGAAATCGCTCGATCAGTGCCAGCAATTTGTGCTGTTCGAACGCAGCGCCAAACAGGCCATCGAATGGATACACAACACTGGCGAGGGTTATCTCTCGTCACGCACGAATCTCGTGGGCATCTCACGTGAGGAGACGGAGGGACTGCTAAAGGAACACAACGAATTCCGTAGCACCGCCAAGGAGACGCGTGAGCGAGTCAAGTTGCTAATTCAATTAGCCGATAGTTTGGTCGAGAAGGGACATGCACATGCCAGCAGCATTAAGCAGTGGGTCGCTTCGGTGGATCAACGATACAAGGACTTTAGCAATCGCATGGACAGCTACTGTGAGCAGCTGGAGAAGTCGTTGGGCATGACGCAACAGCAACAGCTGCACATGCAACCCGAATCCGATGCAAACAGTTCGATTAGCAGCACATCGGGCGCCAGTAGCAGCAACGATCGTCACTCGGATCCGACGCTCGAGGCGAAGCTGACGACTTCCGCCAGTTCGGCAGCCAGCAAGGAGATCAACGAAGAGAAACGCAAGTCGGCGCGTCGAAAAGAGTTTATCATGGCGGAGCTGATGCAAACAGAACGCGCCTATGTCAACGATCTGGCCACGTGCATCAAGTGCTTCCTCGAGGAGTTCCGCAGCGGACGCAATGTGCCGCCCGCTTTGATTGGCCAGGAGGATATTATCTTTGGCAATATACGGGAAATACATCATTTCCATCAGAAAATCTTTTTGCGTGAACTCGAGAAATACGAAACAATGCCTGAGGATGTGGGCCATTGTTTCGTGACGTGGGCAGTCAAGTTCGATATGTATGTGCATTATTGCAAGAATAAACCGACATCGAACAATCTGCTGGTGCAGCATGCGGGCAATTACTTTGAGGAGTTGCAGCGTCGTCTTGAGGTCGAGCATCCGCTGCCGGCGTATCTGATTAAGCCGGTGCAGCGCATCACCAAATACCAGCTGCTGCTCAAGGATCTGTTGTCGTGCTGTGAGGGCAGCCATGGCGAGATCAAGGAGGGTCTCGAGGTCATGCTCAATGTGCCGAAGAAGGCCAACGATGCCATGCATCTCTCATTGCTCGAGAACTGTGATGTGTCCATCGACAAGCTAGGCGAGGTGGTGCTCCAGGAGGCATTCCAGGCGTGGGACACCAAGCAGATCATACGCAAGGGACGCGAACGTCGTGTGTTCCTCTTTGAGTTGTATTTGCTGTTCGCTAAGGAAGTGAAAGAATCGAATGTGGTCAAGTATCAGTTCAAGAGCAAACTAATGACCACAGACATGGGCATCACGGAGCACATCGAGGGCGATGAAACCAAGTTTGCGGTGTGGACTGGACGTTCCCCGATGCTCTCCGATTGCCGCATTGTGCTCAAGGCCAATAGCCTGGAAACCAAGCAGGTAAGATTACGGTGTTATTGGTAAAAAGTTCCCCAAACTAATACTTTCTTGTATTTCTCAGATTTGGGTGAAGAAACTGCGTGAGGTCATGCAGGAAACTTGCTTCTCGGGCACCTCGCTTACGTTGCCAAAGTCGCCAGCGAAGAATTCGGGCTCCTCGCAGCGCTCCTCACGTGATCTAGATGAGCCGCTCACCGAGAACGATCATGATCGTTGCTCGCTGGCCAGCTTTGGCTCCGGCAACACCACAGACAGTGATAATAAGGTAAGTGCCAGTTCTCTGTTAGTTAACATAACAGCGCTGCTGCCTTAACAGTCTGTCATTTAGCCGTTGCGCTGTAAACTCTACATTCTGCAACCTTAACAGCTGCTGTTATTGTTTAGCAGTGTCGCTTGCTGTTAATGCATAGCTTAAGCATTTAAGCTTTTGCTAGCAATGCAAGAAAGCTCTTTGCTTTAGTTCTGTTTTGTGGTCCTACCTCACATTAAAAGCGTGTATGTCATGCTCTCATTCGTGCTCTCGAATGTCTTCGTGCAGCTTTATTGTTAAGGATGCTGCTGACATACTATTGGCTGCTGGTGTTGCCACTGAACTAGTTTTTCGGCTCGACTTGTCTGCAATATGTTTAAAATTCATAGCAGGACTTAATGAGATTTTCCCAGCTGCCTTCGCGCTGCGTGCATCAAGCACATGCGTATATGTATGTGTGTGTGTGTGCATGAGTCCAACAAACTTCTTCTGAATTATATATGACTTGCTTTTAGCGTTTCGCAACATCGTCTTAATGTGCTTTTTATGCGACACTTTTTTACAGTTAGCTGTTGAAGTGGTTGCTGTTTATTTTTGATGCCATTGCCGAGCGGTTTATTGCAGTTTAATGTTTCATGACGTGCACATTAATACTCTTTTGCGCCAGATGATTTTATTTACGGCACCTTAAGCGATCAACCATTGAGATCCTTCCATAACTGTTTGTAGTTTTCAACTGATTTTTTTCTTTCGGTTGCTTGTGCGATTCTGAAAGGCTTTCAACTGTACGTGTGAATGTGTTTGCGAGAGTGTGTGTGTTTGTGTATGACAACAACAAAGCTTTCAGCAAGCGAAGAGAGCATGCAGCTGAGAGAGAGCGAACGGAAAGCTTTTGGCTTTGCGAGCATATAACGTATACGCAACGTATGACGGCTGCTAGCGCTAATTGGCAGGCTGCCACTTAAACGCTCGCTCCCTCATTGTCTCTTTCTCTCGCACTCTCACACTCCCTTTCGCTCTTTTCGATTTGCTCGGGTTCGCTCTCTCGCACTGAATGGAAGCTTTTTTACTTTTTTGGCGGTCTACGCTATTTGTTGTTGCGGCAGCTCGCGTTGCGTTTGCCTTTGCGTTGTTGTCATCGTCGGCGTCGTTCTCGTTTTGGTGTTTTTTCGCTCTTGTTGTTGTTGGTGTCGTTGCTGGTGTTTTGCTGTCGGCATCGTCGGCGTCGTTGCGTAGCGGCCGCTATCCGCTTGCTCCAGTTCTTTCGTAGAGTTTAAGCTAAAAGGTTCATTCGCCGTCTCTCGCAGTCGTCGTCGTAGTCCGTCGCTGTCGTTGCCGTGGTCGTGGTCGCCTCTGTCGCTATCTCTTCCTTAAGCTTCGCAGCTGCCTGCAGATGCGCGCCCGGCCAAAACGCCACTGAACGTTTCTTGGCTGGCATCAACGTTGCAGCAGCCACCGCAGCAGCAGCAGCAGCTCAACCACTTCCACTTCCTCTACCACCATCAAACATCATCGTTACTCGCTTATTACCAACTGTCAACTGTGAAAATCGCTGCGGCGATTTCCTTGTGGTCCAGCTACAAATTTTTCATCTGCACTTTGACTTTTCTTTTCGGTGCGAGCGAGTTGCAAAAAAGAAATCCAAACTAAATATAGAAAATAAAATAAATTGTTTATTCTCAAGTGGAACGGTATTTATTTTAATCAGCTGATAAGCGTGTGTCACAGTGTGCGTCCCACGATAAACTAGACAAACGTGTCACTTCAATTGCTGTCCAAATAAATGAAATGCAAACGTATGTGAAATAGCTAAAAAAAAAAAAAGTACAACAAATCTGCGACATTCCCGCGGGAAGCACAAATCGATGCATAAACTTACGATATGAATTGCAAAAACATAAACCAAAACCAGATTGGAACAAAGTCTCGAAGAAATGCTCAAAAGATAACCTTAAACGAATATAAATAATAAATATACATAAATAACTTTGAACTACAAACGTGAGCAACGTCGCTGTCGCAATCGCAGCTGAACCATTCGTTGCTCAAAATAAATAAATATATATATATATATTTATAATAAATTGCTAGCTTTTGCTCTCTCTTTATGCTGTCCCTAAAACTAAAAGCCACAATATATACCAAAAAAGAAATGACTTTCTTTTTATTTTGACCAAAAAGGCAAAAACCTTTTTCTGCTCGCTTCGCCTCCCACAATTTGCGCTGCTGCCTTTGACCTTTTTCACGCCTTTAGCTGAGTAGCAAGTTCATTTTCATTTCTGCGGTACGCATTCGCTTTCAGTCGCAGTCTCTTTGTTGTTATATATTTTTGGGCTTATGCCCAAAAAGAGAGAGAGAGAGAGAAAAAAGCAGCAACATGGTCAGAATCATTCATTGTCAACTGCAGCAACTGTGATCGTAATGCCAGACGATGTGTGTTAAACATTTGTGTTTGTGTTTGTTGTGTTGCCTAGCAATTGCTGCATTTCGCTTGAGTTGTTCACAAATTGTTACTGACAAATTAAATTAATAAATTAAACTAGTCTAGCATCATGCACATATTTGATATATTTTCCCTCAAGTCTGACTTTAAATTGTCATAGATTGACAGCTCGATTGCTGCTGCTTTCTGCTTGGAACACTCCCTACAAGTATTTGCATACTTTGAAGCCAACAAAAATACCCTTTAGCTAGCGATTTGATAAGCGCATACAGTCGTCGAAATTAATCTCGATTCATTTATAAAAACAATTAAGAAATCTACAGTTGAGTGTGCTTGACTGTGAGATACCCGCTACATTTTCAATAAAAGCAAAACAGTTCGGTATTAATATACTGCTAGAATGCTAAAATATACCGAATATACTTAAAATATACCGAATAATATACCACAGAAATACTACAAATATACCGAAGGGCAGATTTGAATAGTAGAAAATATACCAAAAATATACTGAAGGTCGCATTTAAATGAAAAACTGTGTTTTATTATTCTTAAAATATACCGAAGACCACCTTTGAATAAGATCAAAACGTGAAGTATTCTTAAAATATACCGAATAATATACCACAGAAATACTAAAAATATACCGAAGGTCGCATTTAAATAAAAGCAAAACAATGCGCTATTATTCTTCAAGTATACCCATAAATACTAAAATTACACCATATACAATATTTGGTATATCGAAAGTACGATGCACAAAAGTCATAATACTCTTTTAACCTTTGTGTAGCGGGTATAATGGAATGAACACATAATTCGCAGAACTTCGCCATCGCCTTTCATATTAATAGATTGTGTTTGCTCTGCTTTGTTGACTTTGCCTTTCAAATTCAAAACGTTAATCTATATAGTACAGCTCTTTGTGTGTGCTTTACACCCTTTATAAAAGCGCACATAATTTGATTAGTTTATGCTTTCAAGGGCACACAACTCTGCTGATAACATGGCAAACATTAATTGTAGAGTATTTTCTCGTTGCCGTTTAATACATTTAATTGTTATTAGCTTGTGAAGGCAATTAATTGCACGCTTAGCTTATCTATTGCATTTTAATACGATGTCGGCTGTTGGCTTCAGCGTTAGAATTGCCAAGGCACATGCGACGACATGTTTTGGTCATTATAATTGTTATTATAGTCGTATGGTTCAGTTACTCATGCTGCATTGCAATTATTATTCGTGTGTGGAAAATGGGGCTTGATCTCAGCCGGAGCACAAAGGCGTAAAGTTTTTGCGCGAAAATATTATGATTATTATTGTTATTGTTGATGTTTCGCCACGCGATTTTTACTGCTGATTTTTTCTCGCATTGTTTAGTTAGAGAATTTCATTTGAAGTCCTTTTGTATAAAAAGTTTTCTTCTTTTCTTTTATTTTCGTTGTGGACATTTGAAAATTTAGTTAGTGATTTGCTGTTTGTCTCTCGCTTTTGGAGTCCGCTCATTTGCACAAATTGAATTTTGTTTGGCTTTGGCTTTAGCTTTAGCTTTCGGAGTGAATGTAATGAAAGTATTAGCATCGAGGAACGCTAAGCTTTCATGGCTAATGGTGGGCGTGGCAGCTTAGCCGTTTGTCAACGACATCAAGAGCACAAAACGACGAGCTATCCTTGTCTTTTGGGTCGTCATTTTGTGTACAAAGTATCAAAGTTTTTAATGCCAGTGGCATTGTTTAAACCACACACACACTCATACACACAAACTCTGAGTTTTAGCCCCGAATTCAGTACTCAGAGTAGAGACTTGTTCTACAGTCTATATGCCACTTAGCGAGCAGCTGTGTTCCCAACACATTTCCACATTTCCATAGCACTTTTTGTTTTTTTCTGTTTTTCACTTTCCGCAAAAAAAACCCCCTCTGCAAATTTCTACCAACATATGCAAATTTTCACGCGCACACGACGAGATTTTTCGTAGTTTCACAATTTGTATTTCATTTTCGAATACCCTGAAGCTGAATGTAGTAAACGATTATTTGATCGACACGATTTGTCAGTGCTAGAGTTTGGTTATCCAAATTGTAACGTAAACATAAACTAAAATTAAGACCTTGTGATTGAATTGATATTGATTACAAACTAATTTCAAATTGTGTGTCTAAATCTGAGCTATCTTTTTGCTTTCTGTCTTTATTTACTTAAGCATAATTCTTTTTGTACGCATCACAGGAAATCCATTGCCCACGTTTGTGAATTAAAAATGATATTTAAAAATTTGAATTTTTTAAGCATATGTTTCTTTACGTTCCTTTGATATTGTTTGAGAGTATTCATTCGCTCATACATTTTATTTTTGCACACACAACATTCGGCATTAAACTATTTTGCCTGGCAATAAGTATGGGCATTTTCTGTTGCTGTTGTTGTTTCACTCTCTTGATGATTGTTGTTGTTTTTGTAGACCACTACGCGCAGCCTGGCCGTAAATTATTTAATCATAATTGCAGCTGGTGCGGTAATCGTGGTCGGGGCCAAAAGGTGTGAGTTGTCCAGTTCAGTCCGGAAGGCAGCCGCGAGTCCAAGTGGCTGCCGCAATGGCGCACCTGCCACAACAGTGTGAAATTCAGTCCCCTCACATCGCCCACCGCCCCCCACTTGATTCCCCAAACTGCGCCAATGGGCTGTAAAAACAACAAACATTTACATATAAACAAAAACGTTGGCGGAAAACAAAAAAAAATAAGAATGCGAATAGCTTGTTGGCTTATGAAAATTATAGATAAATTCTGCGGCGGAGCACTTAAAACAGGCGGCAGCTTTTTATCTGCCTAGCGTATGGAAATGAAAATGAAATCACAAGAAAGAAAAAAATATCTAGCATAAAAAATCAATAGCTGAAAAGTCGAAAGCATTTAAGTGCTGCACTTTGCGATTTGTGAGTTAATTAAATGTCTAATCGAAAAGTCGCTTTGTGCTAATTGAAACGCAAACAGCAAAATGTAAAAACACAGAGAACTGTTTGACAAAAATCGTAATAGATACAAATTGCAATGTCAGGATTGAGTGAGTGAGTGAGTGACAGAGACATGAGGTTGGGATGCTGAATGTTGAATGTTGTTTGCTGCTTCTGCTGCTGGATGGATGGATGGTTGGATGGATGCCCAGCAGCGTTTCAATCGCAAGCTCTCGTGTCTATTTTCTCTCACGCTCGAGAACTCGAACATGGATTATGTATACTGCAAATCCAATCATCCACACTCGCTGGCTGTCAGACGCACACGCAGAACGTTCCAATTTGGTTTTTGGGGTTTTTGCTTTGTGGCTCGTTTAAAAATAAAACATTGAACGTAGACAACATATCGATTTGTGCGCGGATTTATTGACAAAAAAAAAAAAAAAAAATAAGCACACAAGTATAATGTATTAATAAAAACGACGAAATCAAATCCATTTGCAGCATCAATTGCTCAAATGAAGCATAAATAAATTATAAACACAGAAGAAGAAAAACAAAAAAAAAACAGAAATCAAATAAATAAATATTCTTGAACATGAAGAGTGTGAAGAAGTTTCTCAACGAGCGCATGAACAGCGTCGATGCCGCCGATGGCGTCAACAACAAGCGAACTCCACTCGAGAAGCTCAACACGGGAGGAGAGTCCAATACAGATGTGGCAAGCAGCGGTGCTGTGTCGCTGCCAAACACACCGCTAACCTTGCCACCGATGAGTGCGCCAATTGCCATTGGCGATCCATCGCCATCGCCTTCGTTGGCGGACTCGGCACAGAACACGCCGTTATCCACCTTGGATGAGGATGCCAGCACATCGCCCAAACAGGCGAACAACAATGGTTCAGCCTGTGCTTCGGCTTCGGCAGCACAGCTGTCACGTTCCCCCTTCACGTTCCCCACGGTGGCAACTGCAACGGGAACAACAACAACAGCAGCAGCGACGCCTCAGCAGCGAAAGCCACGTCGCAAAATCTCGCTGCCTTGGTTCCGACAGTCGAGCACCGTCAGCAATCATGGAGCACTCTCACGTCAACATACCATCGACACGCCCAGCTCGTTTCGTTTCTTTCGCCAGCCCAGCAACAGTGGCTTCAAGGTAAAAGTTGCCTCTACTTCCCTCCCCTCTATCTCTGCTCTGAAGAGTGACAAAGAACATGTGATTATAATATAATTATGGTAAAGATTATGGCCGCCATCAAATTGAGCTCATCTTATGCGGGCTAAGTAGCTGTAGCGGGCTAAAAAGCAAAAGTTTCCTCTGCGGCAAGTGCAAAGTTTAAGCTGCCAACAATTTGCTAATACGCTGTATATATTATAGAAAGTAAAAGTGGCTTAATGAGATGAAGAATTTCGCCAAGATTGAAGAGGGGCTATAATTGTATAATAGGTTTCGTATTACCTAGATAACTATGTTACTTTTCAAAATAAAAAATTAAAAGTGTGTCTAACAGACGCAGAAGAATTTGCTAAGATTAAAGAGGAAATATTATTATATAATAGGTTATTTATTTATTACCTTGATAGCCAATAGTCTGTAGTTCATAAAAAAAGTGTGTATTAATAGGAGAATTTACTAAGATTGAAGAAAAGCTGAAATTTTATGGTAGGTTTCGTATTACAGAATATCTTCTGCCTGGTTCAACTTAAGTTGCCAACTTATACTTTGAAAATTTCATAAGTTGAAGAATTGGCTAAGATTGACGATAACATATATATATATATATGTACATTTAATTGTCTAACAAGTTAGCCATCGTGTTACAGATTTTCTTCTTGCTTCAATTTAAGTTGCAAACTAATTCGCTGTATTGTTTATAAAAAGTAAAAGTGTGTCTTAATGAGAAAACAATTTAAAGATAAAAGACAAAACAACTCAATAAGTTTGTCTAAAATGGTGCTTTTGTTTTTTCTTAAAACGAAATCGTTGTACATTTTATGGCAGATAAAGTTCTTAGAAGAATTTGCTAAGATTGAACAGAAAATTTCAATCCGAAAGTGGGGTTTAATTCTCTAATACAGAGTATCTATCTACTCCATCACAATATCTGCCCAATATTACTGATTTACTATGTCTTAATGAGTAAAGTAATTTGCTAAGATTGCGAAGAAAATTCTTAAAAGAAATAAGTATTATATACTTTTTTAACAGATTGCCCTTCAATCTGCCTCGTTCAGAACTCTTAGTTTGTTATATTTGCTACATTCAAGTTAACTAGATTCTTCTCTTAATAAAAGCATGATGTTCAAATATACCAAATTTATATTCTAAAAGCAATATTTTGTATGTTGAAATACATTAAAAATATACCATAAAATACAAAATATTCTAGATTGTCAACTAATCAACGACAGCTGCAGCTTGTTTCTTGAATAACTTTTATAAGATTTTTAAGCTGATATGTTTGAAAATATCTCTTTAGATTTGTCTAAAAGATTACCCATCAAATTACTGGGTATCTTCCTCATCAATCACTCTTAGCTTGTTTTGCTTGCCACTTAAAAAGAAATCGTGGGCCAATTGTAAACAATTTTCCATCGATTGTCAATTTCTTGGCAATTTTTGCTGAGCAATTCGATTTGTCCTAGCGAAAAAATTCCCCAATGAATTAAACATTTATTACTTGCTTGCCGTAGGTGTGTGTGTATTTGTATTTGTGTGTAACCTTTAACACGTTTAGTGGCATTTAAAGATTAGATCAATTTTTATGCTCCGGGCTTAGTTGGCAGTTCAGTTCTCCAGAGAGTGCTTTGTAATGTAGTTGTTGTTGTTGTTGCGGCTTGCGGCTAACTATTTATAGTTTCTATATGTTTTAGTTGCTCCCCAGTTGATTGTAAAATGTTATTGACCCCTTGACTGTAGCTTCACGACACTCCCATTACGCCCACTCACACATACGCACTCTCACTGTCATTTTAATAAGCACATTAATCATACGCTCTGTGTTGTGCGCTAATTTATTTGCTTCAAGTCGCTTCAATTATTGTCATCACCGTTTGCACTTCTCTCTTTGCCTGCCTCCTGTTTCTCTTTTCCTTTTCGGCTTGCCGTATATAATATATCAAACGGGGCGGCCAATCAGCGTTGACAGCGGCAGCGAGCAGCGTCCAAGTAAACTGGGCTCACATAATGTATTTATCACTTCATCAAGCCATGTAAAAGCTTATCATCATCATCATTCTGCTCATTGTCATTGCATTGTGTGTGTGTGTGTGTGTGTGTGTGTGTGTGTGTGTGTGTGTGTGTGCTGACCTTGTCTCCCACTTTCCGCCACTTCCTTTTCCCTTTGACTCCCATGATGCTGCTGCTAACATGTTTTGTCAATTTGGTGTTGAGTGATGGCAATGTCCGTTGTTCGCTATTCGTTGTTCGTTGTCTGTTGTCCATCTAGTAGGCAGCTTCCTGTTCATAATCGTGTCTCTCGCCTCTTTGACTTTTGCTTTTTACTCAATTTATGAGGCTTTTAATAAATTTATGCATAACTTAAGTTTGTTTCTTTTGTTGTGGCTTGATTGCATTCTCCGCTTGCAGCAGCAGCAGCAGAAAAAACTTTTATTCTTAAATATGAAATTGTATTAAATTTCATTGTCGCACATAGCAACAGCAGCAGCAGGAAAAGAAGAGAAATACTTTTTGCAAATGCCAGTGCCGAAAATATTTGAGTAACTTTTGTATATACATATATATATATATTTTTTTTTTGCAAAAAGAAGTTCTCTCTTAACTTTCCTTTTTGTGTCTCGTTGTCGTGCTTGCTTCATCTTCTTCATCTGTTGTTGCATGCATCGCTGAGCTGCTTGCTGCTTGCTTGGCGAAAGCATTGAAAGCTGCCTGAGCGTAGCGTTGTGTTGTGGCTCACAGGGCGTATGCTTTATGCATTCCATTATAGCATACTTTTGCGCGCACACGCCAAATAAATCCCAAGCAGTGTGGGTGGGATCTTACCCCCCTCCCACTCCACTTCTACAACGCACAGCACAGCGGGAAGCAGCAAACCACAGCAGCGTGAAAAACGTGTCGTTCAAAACGAAAATTTGTTTCACGCAAAAATTCCAACACTGTCGCGCTGCTGTCAGCTGCACTCTGTCGATGCCACGGCTCACGTGCTGCTCCCAACAACAACCACACACACACACATTACACACACTCACTCTTATAGAGAAAAATAAGTAATATAAAAGCAGAGGCAGAGGCAACGACAAACCAAAACAGCGACAACTGACGACGCAGCAACAGCCGTTAACGTAAAAATGTTGCATAACACACACACACAAACACACACTCGAAAAGGACACAGCACAACAGAAATATGTGTAAAGCAACTGTGTGGCATATGCAATGCTCTGTCTCTTCAAGCTGTCATAGGGTATCAAGAGATAAATATCGGATGTAGAATGTAGAATGTGCTGAAATGCGAAGATAAAACATTGTAGTTTTCACTAGCTAGATGAAGCGTGGAAATTGCTGTTGAAAAATTGTCGAAATATTTCTGCAGCAATGAATGTCGAATAAGAAGAATTAAATACTGAATTGTTATCACAGTTTATTTCGATTAAAGTGTCAAAAATTAGAGAAAATATTCACATCGATTTAGTATTTTGAAAGCTCAAATGATTTCTAAATAAATATACTATTTAAATAAATCAATTGCAATACATTTCAGTAGAATAAATCCACTATTTAACTAAACCAATTGTCAGTTTATTTAGTAGTATAAATATATTTATTCTACTGAAACATTAATTTACCTTCAGTCGTCAATAAATTTGTTTTATCACTAGATAAAAAATACAGTATTAATAAACCAATTGCCATTTATTTCAAATAATATAGTTTAGTATATTAAATGCACTATTCAAATAAACCAATTAAATATATTATTAAGATAAACTGGCAATTAGTATTTTATTCTACTGAAATATACTATTTTAAATAAATGGAAATTGGTTTATTTCAAGTGTATATTTATTCTACTAGTAAACCAGATTTATTGACTATTTTAAATAAAGTTATGTTTGTACAAAATTGCAATAATTGAAAGAGCAATCAATGTAAAGAGGGAGAAAGAGAACTTTCACATTACATTCGAATTACTGTGTATGTTAAACAGAAATTAAATAAAATAAGAGGCAATAACTTGAATTAGTCTGAAGCTCAAATAAGATTATTCACTTCAAGAAATTAAAGGTTCAAGTTTTATGCTTAAAGTTCAAATATAAATTGAACTCTCGAGCAGCGAACAAAAGGAGTAAACAAAAGCCACATTTCCACATATCATCGTCATCAGCATTACTTTTATCTCCAACATTTAATT
Organism: Drosophila kohkoa; assembly: GCA_019972355.1. NCBI lineage: Eukaryota > Metazoa > Arthropoda > Insecta > Diptera > Drosophilidae > Drosophila > Drosophila kohkoa. The sequence goes on from BJEL01000078.1 coordinate 1,834,601, forward strand.
TATTAGCTTAAATTTAGCAAACGCCACGCCATGCCAAAACGTCTGGCAAATGGCAAGTACTCTATTTTTATTGTTTGCCCAGCGAGTGAGAGTATAATAAAAAGCCGTAGCAAAAGAAGCAGATACTTAGCCAACGACGTGCAGCATCTCTGGCTGCCATTGTTTGTGTTTTGTAGTAGTTTTGTATGTACCGTTGCCTTCCTTCTTTTTTTGTTAACTTGTAGTAGTAGTAGTAGTTTTTGTTGTTAACTGGGTTTATGGCAGCAACAGCAGAAGCAGAAGCATCAGCAGGCGGTGGCATACGCTTACACCCACAAATCCCAGTCTCTTTGCTGCGCTATCACTTTTGCTCTTGTCTTGGCCAACAATGATATGCAAATTGTGCTGAATGGCAGAAGAAAAACAGCTAGTAAGAAAGCTACAGTGGGCTCAACTATAAGATACCCGATACTCGTTCTCAAAGAAAGTAAAACAATGCGGTATTATCATTTAAATATAGCGAAAAAGTACTGAAGCATGCCGAAATGTAAATTTGGTGTATTGATATAACAAGAGCTACTCACTTCATGCTTTTGATAAAAGCAAAATATTGTAGTATCATTTAAATATACCAAATTAATATACCGAAAAAATACTGAAACATCGAAATGTATATTTGGTATAAAAAGTGCTACCCATTCCTCGTTTTCAATAAAACCTAATCATTGCGGTGGTATCACTTAAATATTCCAAATTATATACCAAAAATACTGAAATATAGCGAAATGTGTATTTGATATATTAATATATGCTGCTAAAACCAAAAAAATACTGAAATATGTCCAAATTCAGTATATTGATATAACATAGCTCAATTTCCTTTAGTCTCTTATTCGTTTACTGTCTGTTACACACAAATTTATAACGCCCTTTTACCTAATGGGTACCGGGTATAAAAAGGAAAACATCCCAAGCAAAGGAGAAGAGGCAACAAAAGCAAATAGCAACAATTTGTAAGCAAATCGTCACTAGACGCGCAATGCAAAATGCCAAAGCAAAACTTAACTACCATGTTAGTTGCAGATACAGATACACACTTACAGATACAGATACATAGCTATCATCAACTGTATACAGTTACAATTGCGTTGTAAATACTTAAGCATAGATATAACTATGGCAAAGCCCCAGCTTAAGCTTATATGACAGTCGACGTCGTTGAGTCTTGGCTGCAGGGCAATAATGCCTGATGCTATTGACTGGGATTCTTGCCCACTTACAACACATATCCATCACAATTGCTTGCAGCCAAAAACGGTTTCGAACAAAAGCCGCTCTTCACCCAAAAAAAAAAAAAAAAAACTTAAATGAGTCAAATGAGTTTAGGCTTTGGGTCAAAACCGGGTCCACATCTATCATCTTTTAGTCCGTTGCCATCAATAGAGAAGCTGCCAAACAGCCGTTGGCCAACAAGTGTTGTGTGTGTTGTGTGTGTTTTTGTGCCTTCCTCTTCAGTGTATTGATTACGAGATAACGAGCGAGCAGGAGAGAGAGAGAGAAGAGCGAAAGCAGTTGGGGAGTCATCCACACTTTTAAGCCCAACAGCATTTGGGCTGACCCGCAACCAAAGCCTCGATGTTGCCTGCTCTTGGTTTTGTTTGCACACTGCTTGACTACATATCCTGCTGCTGCTGTTGGTGTTTGCTGCATATCCTCTTGGCTGGCACACTCTTAAATGCCAGCGGCAAGCCAACTTAAGTCAAATGCTTTTATCTAAATGAAAACATGTCACAGTCTGCGTTCCCCACATTTTTCTATAGCACATTTTTCAGAGCACAATTTTCATATTTTTCTTTATAAAATACGCCTACAAGTCGACCAGCTATCGATTGACAAGGACTGCTGTTGTTGTTAATCAATAAGCATTTTGTTTGAAAGCCAAAACGGAAGTCAATCATTTATCACAATGTTCTGTGTGTGTGAGTGTGTGTGTGCTTATCAAACATGATTCTCTAATTGCTGTACATGCTTTTGTCTGACTGAGTGCATTAACCAGTTCCCCCTCCAAACGAGAGAGAAAAAAAGGGATAGGCTAGGCTAGGAGGCCTTCCTTATCTATCATGTCATGTTTGCACGTAATTTATTTAGAATATTATTCGATTTGCGTTGTAAATGACTTTCATTCAGTACACATCAACAGCACACACACACAGAGAGAGAAATGTGTGGTCTACTGGTGTTAACATGCTGTCACACAATTATCAGAGACCACAGTGGGTCACCCCTCCCCCTCCCTGCTATATATATACTCTACTAGGTAACAGGAATGTGTTCACTTCGTTCTTCCTCTCTCCCTCCAATTTCTCTTGTTTCTTCCTCCTCTGGCTGTTTCGTTACAATGTAATTGATGTTAAGTGAACCTCCCAGTCCCCTCCCCACCCAACAAGCATTTTTTGCCACGCCCACAGAGTCCTAGTTAATTGAATAATAGACGTTTATGTTTTATATATATGTATGTGCACATACAACTTGTCCTGTCTCTCTGACAGTTCTCTGTCTGTGTGTGTATGTGTGTGTGCTTGTGATTTGGTTATGTGTCTAATGAGGCATTTTCACAATTACTGAAATTATCGACTTAGTTAATTGATTTGTTTTTGCCAGCGCACTAGTCTCGCAGAAAATCTTATTATTCTGGCATCAACTAATTTAATAAATAACATCTGATAGCTGCGATTAAACTGCAAAATTGTTTTATTTTCTCTTAAATATAAATCATGCCAATAAACAAAATTATTTTAATTTTTTAATATCACTATTAAACAGTCAGTATTATAAAACTTATGAAAGTTCAAAATAGCAATTAAAAGCTGCATATATAAAGCTATTAACTTTTGGTTAACAAGAAGCAATCAAAGCGTTTTTATTCATAATAATTTGAGGCCATCAAAATGTATAAAAACACTATAGCAAAACTGTTAACTTTAATGATTATTTGATGAGCAACTTTTGGGGAATTAGTTGCCACATGTTTAGTTTGCATTTCTTGTTAAGCAGATTTATTCAGATTAATTTATTCCATAAAGGCATGCCAACACATTTTTTAAAATGACTATAGTAATGCTGTTAATCTTATGATTATTTGATGAGTAAATTTTATTAAATAAGTTATCACGTTATAAGTCTCAAATTGTTTTGCGTTTCTGGCAATTATTTTCTCTCAATTATATTCAGTATGACTTAAGACATAATATCATGTCCACTATAGCAGAAGCAATTATTATTTGTTGAGAAAACTTTTATTGAATAAATTGTCATCTTTTTAGCATAAAATATATTTTTCAGCCAGCTCTTTATGTACGATTTGATTCACTTTGATTTAAGTCATAACATTTTGCCATTATTATTATTTATTAAAACACTATATCAAAGTGGTGAAAATAATGATTATTGATTGAATAAGTGGTCAAGGTTATTCGATTAAGATGGAATATGTTGTCAAGCTAATAATCTAAATATTATTTTACTCTACTTCCTAATGCACAATTTTATTCAGCTTTATTAAAGCCATAAAATCATGCCAAAATATTAAATCAATTTGTCAAAACGGTGAAACCGTGATTATTAAATAAACAAGTTTTATTTCAAAAGATGACAAGTTATTTGTGTTAATATAATTTAAAGATTGCCAGCTCTTCATCTTGAATATTATTCATTTTAAAGCCTTGAGACATAATAACATGTCAACATATTTATTAAAACACTAAAGAAAAACTATTAAAGTAATGATTATTTGATGAGCAACTTTCATTCGACAAAGTGACTTATTTTTAGCCTGAAATAAATTTTGCACTTCTTTAAAGCTTTGCACGCTCTTTATGCTCAATTGCACAAATAATTTGACAAGCCGCATAACTGCTTAATTTAAGCTTGTTTGTGTGAAATATGCTTTGCTTTAAATTGCATTTAACTTAAGACGATAAATTTTGTGGGACATTTTAAAGCGCTTTTCATCACATTTTGCAATCAGTTAAATGATGTTTGTAATTCGAATTGACAACCAAACATAGAGGAGGGAAAACAAAGTCTCCCCGCTGTCATTTTTAATGACCCCAACAATTGGTGACTTTTTAAGAGAGCGATTCGCTTTCGTTTCTTCCTTTATTTTTATTTTTTATTAAGAAGGGAGAAATGTGCGCTGCAATTGTGTTTTTATTATGGCCCATAAAAGGCTCGGCAGCAAAGTCATGAGTTTCAGGCATCTTTTGCTGCCAATCTTGTGCGTTTTGCGTTAGGGAAGCAAACCATGCTGCCATCAATAATAACATGAGCATTTGCCAAATCGCTTTACCAATTTTTCTTTTCGCTTCGGGGAAAAGCACATTTTCCGGGTCGTCAAAGGCGGCTCCGTTACCATGTGTGTGTGTTTGCTATATTCTCGAGTTACGCACACAGCGCGTTGTGTCGTCTAGTCCTTGTTTAGTCCTTTTTTTTTTTGTTCGCTGTTGCCTTTTTGCATTGTGTGTTGTGTGTATTGTTATCGGTCATGTAATCAGCACACACACACACACACATTGAAAACTGCTACAGCTAGCTAGAACTTTCACTCGGAAGTCGAATTTGAAACGTGTCCTTGTCAAAGACTTTAATTTGCCAAAAACTTTACTCCAATTTCGATGACTTAATTTCAAACCAATGTTGCACTACATTCTTCCCCTTGAACTCTCTGTTATCTATTAAACTGACTGCCTGCCCATCTTCAGCTATCTTCGGCTGTCTCTTATGCAAATGCGTTTTCAATTTCTCATTTTGGGGCGGCCAAAGCCAGCCGCAGAAAGTTTTTCAATCGAATTTCCGCATAAATAAAGGTTCCATCTCGCAAAAGATTGGCATGAATATTTTTAGACAAAAACTTTGATGGAAAATAATTAAAAGCAGCGCCGCGCGTTTATTGCGCAGCTGAGAAAACCGAAGAAAAGTCGCACAGTTATATTTCAAGCTGGGAATATGGATGGGGCAAAGTCTTGAGTTGAGTTTTGTGCTGCTTTCAGCTGCAATTGCTATAAAATTCTTTATTGTTTGGCCTGCTGGCTGACATACTAAAACTCTTTCAGACTCGACTTTAAATTCGTTTTATTTATGTGGAGAATTCCAACTTCGTTTCACTCTCTCTCTCTCTTAACTCTTATCTTGGTTATTACATCCTTCTTATTATTATTCCATTTACTGTGTGCCACGTTGATTAACTATGCAAATGCGCAACTGTTGCCAACACAAAACTGTGTGTAAGCCACGTTAATTATTTTATGTAGAGCAAAAACGGATATGAAACGCAACGCAACTCAACTCAACTCAACTTAAGGCAACACGCAGAGGCGGCGAGATTTTGTAGAAAGGCCAGCTTAACAAGGCAGCCGTTGATTGCATTTTGCAGCATGAAAATTGCAAAACGCTTTAAAATATGTAAGCCATGGCAACGTCGTCAGCCAGCCAAGTAATACGCCCAGAGAATATCCTTTCATTATTTTAATGAAAGACTTCGTGTTGTGTTTTGTGTGTGTGTGTGTGCTCGACGATCCTTGCACAATGCAGATAAATTTAATTTGAAGCTACAAACCGAGTGGGTGTTAATCCAAAAAGGCGAAATACGAGTCACTGCAATTGTCCGAAATTAATTTAATTGAAGAGCTGAAAACGTGTTGAAAGCTCTCTCGCAAGTTATTCCATCAAAAGGGGAAATGCAAATTTTTGTAGCTGTGGTTAAAACTCAGCGAATCGATAACGCAATCAAATTTTGACTGCCGTTTAAGCGAAATTGCTCGCTGTGTGCTGATTGTCTGTGTTTCTGTGCGCTGCTCGTAAATGCACTTCAGAATTCATCAAAATCAAAACGTTAGCCAAAGCGAAAGTGCGCATACGCCATGTGTGCACTTCCACACAGTCTAATGACAGCTTATTAGTGTGTATGAGTATGTGTGTATGTGTGTCTGTTGTGACTGCAGCCATTTGCAGTGAGTGTTAAATGGCAGTAAACGAGAATGATAATGATGACGTTGACGTTGATGATGATGGCAGCTTGTGCTTGCGCCAACGTTGCGTATACGTAATATTGCGTATAATGCAGTTGGCAGCCTTTTAGCAATTATTGAAATAGTTTCACCCTTGTCACAAGCGCTTTCTTTTGACTTTTGCCCTTTCCTTCGACTTGCGTTGCCTTGCATATCATTTGACTAAAAGCGTTAGACATTTGTCTTGTCGGAGGCAACATTTGGCTCTGATTTATTTGCCTTTTTCAACGCCACCCAACAAATTGTGTCACGTCAAAAGCCAAAGTCAAAGCATTTTTTGGGGGGCGTTAGCCGAGGAGCAACTTTTAATAGCGCTTTCGCTTTCTTTTAGAGAGAGAGAAAGAGAGAGAGAGGGATGAGAGATGAGAGAAAAATACTCGTACCATTTTCAGTAGAATTTCTTTCTCTTTGCCTTCTCTGCCGCTTCTCGCTGACAAACTGTTGTTGAAAAGTTTTAATACTTGGTACGCTGAAAACTTTTCAACTAATTGCATTACAAGCGGAAACGTGCAATATATGTATAAACACACTCACACACACACTCACGTACATGAGCTCGTGTCAGTGGCGCTTAATTAACAGCTGACGCGCTGCTTCTTAAGGCAGCTTCTCCGACTGGCTGGTTGGTTGGTTGGTTGGTTGCCTGGCAGGCAACTTGGGCCACTCTGCTTCATATTATTGTCGCTGTGGATGTGCCCTGATAACACAAAACATACACACACACACTCACACTCGCACACACAACGTTCTACAGTATTTATATATGTAAAGGCGAAGCAAGTCAGCGAGGCGACCATAATGAACTAAGCTGCTGCTGCTGATGGAAGTTGATTTCATTTGTTGCTCCCATGAGGGAGACTCAATGCGAGCTTGCCACTTGCCACTTTGCCAGGTGTTATATGTATGTGGCAGCAGCTGACACGTGCGCCCAGATGCTTAATACATATTTATGACACGATTCTCTCTATATAAAAATAACTTTTATTAAAGTGCACTCTGGTGACAAAAATATATAAATATTACAAATATTTCATAACTTCAAGCAAGTAGAAATTCCATTTTTCACTCATCTGTTGATTAAATCATTGATCTCACATGTGTATACGACTTATAGATAACTAGATAATATAATTTATAATGTTCTTCAATAATTTAAAGATTATAAAACTTATATATTATATTGTGTTTTGTAGCTACAAGCAAGAGTGACATCAAAACAAAATTTATTTTTTCCATGCATCTAATTGAACTTATCGCTCAACGACTTGAAGATACTTTTCTGATTTACAAATTTTCAATTAGCGTGATAAATTATTAGCAAAGCATAACGACTTTTATATTTTCATATGGATTATCTAAAATGTGACTACAAGTTTTAGATAACAAAGTAATATTTTTTTCGATATACAAATTCACATTAATATATTAATAATCAAAAAATGTAAATATATATTTTTTTAATACAAATGTATTGCAGCTTCAGTAAAATAAAAATTATTTTTTCACTTTCCAATCATTCAAAATGATGTATAACAAACTAGTATACTTTTTTCACAATTTAATCCTTTTCGCTTTTCTATCGAAAATCTTAAATGCGGCTTAAAGATTTTAGATAGTAAAATATTATACTTTTTTTCTATAAATACTCACATTTATAATTTAATCGTCAAAAAATGTAAATATGAATTTTTTGACTACTAATATTGCGTAGCTTCAATCACTATGAATTCTTCAGCATTTGGATAAAACTAGTATACTTTTTCGATTTAAAAATTCTCAATTAAAGCTGTGCAAAACGTAAAAAATGTACACCAACGCTTGACTTCTTTTATCACTCATCTATCGATTAAATCATTGTGTGTACAACTTTTAGATAACAGTTCAATTTTCCATTTAAAAATGCACACTAATAATTTAAGCTGACTATTTTGATTGATTTGTGCAAATCGATTAATTTGTTTGCTACACCAATTATTGAACCCTTCGTAACGCGCAGCGAGTGTGTTTATAGCTTTTCTTCAAAATTGTGCGCTATTTATAAACACACTATAATGTGCTTCTTATCGATTATAATCAATTGAGTGGCTTACAAAATGTTTGCACATTCTTTCATTACTCGCGCGACTTGCGGTTTCACTTGGCAATTAAAGCAAGCGGCAACACGCCCCAAAATGGGGGCAACAACCACAGCACAGCACACAATCATGCCAACCATCCATCCACCAACATCGCAGCATCGGTGGCAGCATGTAAATTAATAAAGTAATAAATTATTAATACACATAACGTTGCTTGGTTTGGTTTCCCGTCTCCCCATGTTTTTGGTGGCAACCCACAGGGGAGCCAATCGAATGGGAGCAACGTCTTGAAGCAGCTTCCCTGCTTGTTGTTGTTTCTGTTGCTGCTGCTGCCTTTGCATATTTAATGAGTGACACAATAGGCGTGGTTGTTGTAGCTTGAATAGCTTTCTAATTAGTATGTTGCTGGCAAATGATCCTTGAGCTAGGGTTTGGAGGTCGAACAAGTTTTCTTTTATTTCGATTAAGTATGTGTTCAAGTGTGTGTTAGTGTGTGTGTTGGCAGCCCATTCAAGCGAGTCCTTGCTGAGGGTCAGACCTCTCGCTTGCTCTCACACACAAACATACGCCTTAATGCAGCTGACGAAAACCGCACAAATTGAATCAATAAAATCGCCTTCTTTTTGCCCTGACCTCGACACTCGGCAAATGTCGTTGTCGCTGCTGTTGATTTGCTGTCTCTGCCCCTTTTTTTTTTGTCGTTCTTTTTGCTTTTGTTTTTTGTTGCCTTCCATTTTTACTCGCTCGCTCCATTGAATGCACTTGTGTGCCAAAGCAAACGTTGCTCATCATCTCTCTTCTGGTGCTGCTGCTGCTGTGTTGTTTTTTGTCTATTCTCATCATTTTCTATACTTGTCTTTCTGTCTCTCTTTACAGCTGGGCAATCAGGAGGCCACCTGGGTGGTTGCCGACTACATCGCCAGCTCGGGCAGCAATGAGCTGAGCGTTAGCAAGGGCCAGCAGGTTGAGATTATTGAGCCGCCCACAGCCAGTGAGCCGGACTTCTGTTTGGTGCGCCTAAATCCGCAGCATGACGATTCAGCCGTTCAAGAGGGCCTTGTGCCAGTGTCAGTGCTCAAACCGCCGCCAGGCTCGCACAAGCAAGGTTCAACCGGCGGCAGCAGCGGACAAACTGGCGCCTCAGGAGCCTCGCAAAAGCCAAACGATAATATGCAGGATCAAGGTATGCTAATCCCTTAACTAATCAAATATACAAAGTAGCTAAAGCAGTAGATTTTTATTACATATGTATATATATTTTTTTAATATTTCCCAAGTTTTTATATATGTTTGAATATTTTCTATTTACAAAGTTTTTAATATATAGAAAGCAGCCAAAGCTATGGATTTTTAGTACATACATTGAACATATAGTATATATTTTTTTAGTATTTTCTTAGTATGTAGTTTATTAATATTTTCCCATTATATATATGTTTTTTTTTTTGTATTCGTTTATTATTTTTTTTTATATTCTCAGTATATTTTTTCTTTGGTATATATTTTTGTATACTTAGTATATTTTTAATGAAATATTTACATTATTTTTCAATGTTTTCTAAGTAACTATTATATACACAATTTTTGGTATATGCGTTTTTTGTAATATTTTCTCAGTATATTTTTTAGTATTTAAGGCTTACAAGCATATTCATTTTTTAATAATAAAAAATTATATTACTCAGTATATATATTTTTTTGTAAATATATTTTTTATATTTTCTCAGTACATTCTGTTCTAAATATTTCCTACATTTTTGTTGTAGTCCAAGTAATTTTGTATATTCTTTCTTAAATTATTTTCTATAAACATAATTTTTGGTATGTAAGTTTTTATTAAATTTTGTTGTCAGTATATTTTTTAAATACTTTTTATAGACATGTTTTATGTGTATACTTTTTTATAAGTATTTTCAAGTATACATTTTTGTTAATTAATTTAATTTTTTTTCCAGGCAATCGCAGCAAGGCGGATGCATTGTCTTCGTCAACCAAACGACGTGGCTTCAGCGGGTAAGTTTCAGTGACTGCTAAGCAGAAGTCACTTTGCGCATTTTGAATATGCAAACTAATGTCTGCACACTAAGTATGTCAAAGGTCAAAGGTGCACAGAGAAAGAGAAAGCCGAACGCACAAGGCTTGGCCGTAACGTTTTAGCCACGTCAAGACAAAAGTCCTGAACTTTACGGCACTTTAAGTGACTGTCTGCTTAATAAATAATAAATAATAAACGGGTTAACAGACTTAACTGGGCCATCAGCAGCTTAAGTGCTCGACTCGACTCTCACGTGCCTCTCTCTATCTCTCTTCTCGAAATGTGTTTGAAGGAAATGAAGCCTTCGATATTTTGCTAGAGCGACTCTTTATCGAAAACCATTAAATCATAAACGATGCACCAAAAGCGATTAAGCTGCCAGAAGTGTCTAATCACTCCACTTAATTCAACGCATTTCCAATTAAATAATTGTTGCTGGTGAATTCCCCAGAAATCGTATTCAAAGAAATGACTTTAAATATATTCATATTCATATCTTTGCGCTCGAAAAAATCCCGGGCGACGAATTATCTTAGACTTTCACTTGTGCAGCAAAAATGATTTATGTCATAATCCATCTGCAATGCTGTGAAACTGTAATCGTAATCGCTGCCTAACACTCTTGGCCAGGTATTTTTTTTTTGTTAAGTGGCGAGTCCAACATAAAATGCTATCAGCTGTGCAGTGCTTCAAAAACCAATTGCAAAAGGCATGCCCACAAACATTTATCAGGCATTGTTTTTGCTCTCCTCCTACTTCTATCTGACTGCCTCTCTTTCTCATACTCTTTCCGTTCCTTTTACTGTGAGCTGTCCAAACTGATAAGTAATTGCCGCATTTACGTAATTCGCGCGTATTGAAAAAAACACAAAAACAAAAACTGAAAAAAATGATTCTCTGTAATAAGTACTTTTTGTTATAAGACTCTCGACTCGTGATTTATCAAACATTTGGCTATAGCTGCAAGCATTATTATTGTTCTCTTCATTGCTTTTGTTTTTATGCGTCACTTTTTTTCTGCACATCACAGAAAATGGAAAATACCATCCCATGATATTTAAAATCTTCTTTGAAGGGTTCTCAAAAAAAGCGATGAGTGTTGCGCAGCAACAAAATAAAATGTTTTAATTAAACAATGCTGTTAAGCTTTAAAAGTATTTGAGTGCTTTTGAGAGGATTAATTAATGAGCACAAATACTATAATTTCACAGACAGCTTATAGATATGACAGGCATAAATTAATGGTTTGTTTAAAGGTTTAATTGGTGATTTACCAAAGTTAATAAAACAAAATACCTACCTAATTGTTAGACAAATTTATTGATGGTTAATGAATGCAATTCTTTTAAATGAATTTATAAATATTGACAAAAAAAAAGATTAGCAGTAAACATACAAAAAAAATCCCTTCGCTTATTGAGTCCAATGAGATATGTGATATTTATTTTTAAAAACATTTTCACTGCAATCATCTCTTCAATATTAAATTACATTGAGATATGTAAAATTTATTTTAAGTACACATTTTCATTGCATTCATAAATATTTAATTTCAATGATAGCTTAAACTACTTTTATTTCATTTCAATATAATTTAATTAGAGTGTGAATTGTGTTTTACTATTTATTAATACATTCAATTTTTTTTTTTTTATAAATTTACTACGCAAATTTACGGAAATTCAATTTCAACAGTTCTATGAAAGAAATAATTGCAAATTTAAAAAAATAATAATGATTTTGTTGCAATTATATCTATTCAATATTTAATTAAGTTGAGTTATACAAAATATATTTTTAATATCACTTTTTTGTTGCATTCATAAATATTTGATTTTAATGCCAACTTAAGCTGCCTTTATTTATTTCATTTGAATATAATTTAATTATAGTCTGTATTATTTTTTTTACTAGTCAATAGTTGGCAGCAATTTAATTGAAGTTCATTAGCATTTCGTTGATAATTTAAGGGAGTAGCACTAACATTTTGCCTTGGGGCTATAATCGCGTGTCGGACAACTCGGGGCGCGAGCCATAAAGATATAAACCTATTACACCGAAACACTGAATACAACAACAATAACAACATGAAAAACGACGACAACTCAAAGCAACAACTGGAAATGCTCATAAAAAAAAAGCAAAAACAAAAACGTAGTAAGAATTATTCTTTGCGCTCTGCTTTTGTTGTTCTTGTTGGGGGTTTTGTGTTATTTCAGAGGCGCTCAATTCGCTCAACTGTTGCTCACAGTTGCTGGCATTTTATTTACACTTAGTTACTCTTTGTGTTTTGTTTGTACTCTTTGGAACAACAAATACAAACAAAAACTGTCGAAGAAGGCGACAAGAACAGAGAGAGAAGGGAAAGGGTAAGGGGAAGAGGTGTGGCCGCTGCCTTTTTGAGTTTGAGCTGTTTTCTGCTGCTGCTGTTGTTGTTGTTGTTGTTGTGGTTTCTCCGTTTCTCCAGAAAGCGAAAGCCTGTTGAGCGCCGCGTAGAACAGTTCAGTCAGTGGCAAAACATTCGCTCATTTGCAGTCGGAGTCGTAGCCGTTGCTTTAGTTGATTGTCAAACGCCGGAACGCGACGTTACGTATACGCAGCGTGGGTTCGTTAAAGCGAACGTCTTAGCGAAACAAAAAAAAAAACTTAGCTGCTAAAGCAGTTTTTGTGTGTGGATTGTGCGTGCGTGTGTTGTGTTCTTATCAGTCATGTGTGACAATAACAATAGCGTGCTAGATAACCACCACCAAACCCAAAACGGTGTGCATTTCGGTTGCAACAACAACAACAACAGTGACGAATTCGTCGACAACGATAATCATGGCAGTAGTGATAACAACAACACAATTATGAATGTGAATCAAATGAAACGCCACTCGGCGACAACACATCGCGTTAAAAAACAATCGCAACAGCCGCAGCTGATCAAGTCCATATCACTCAACATAAGTGGCATCGACAACGTTTCCAATGGCCATGGCGGACGTCATGGTGGCAAAACCCAATCGATGTATGTTGAGCATCAACATCACCATCATCATCGTCAAACAGAAGGTTTCGCCTGCTTTTGTTGCCAACCCGAAGAGGCACCAAATACGCCAAGCGATGAACGCGTCAAAACTTGGTAAATCTTTACACACACCCTCACAGAGAGCGAGAGATTCTCTAATGATGTACATACATTATTTTCCACCTCCCCCCCCCCCCCCCCCCCCCCACAATTTGTGCACAATGCTCAGTCTTTGTTTGTGCTGCCGAAAGTGTAATCCAAAGTGTGCGACGAGTCGCACGTTCAATTAGATGATGTGCATTGTCCAGCTAAATGGATTTATGCCACTCCTAAATTGCTGATAGCAGCTTCAATATTTTCGGACTGACTAAGTGTCGAAGCTACAGCTTGACCTTTAGCTTATCATTAATATACAGCTTGCTGACTATATGTGTATATTGCAGTCTGTGATTAGACTTGTTGTTAGGCACGTTTTGCTTAAAATAAATGTACAACTGGTTGTTGGTATCAATGAGGGAAAATGAAAAACCAAAACAAGTCATAAACTTACACTCGAGTGTGCTCGATTGTGAAATAACCGCTACCCGTTATCTATGAATGCAAAACAGTGATGTATTATCGTGTAAATACTACTAAATAAATACTATATAGTATATTTTAGTATTTATTGGAATCAGTATTAATATGCCCACAAAATAATAAAATGTACTGATAAATTCCAAAATGTTATACCAAAAAGTACTAAAAATATACTCGAACTCGTTCAAATATACTAAGTTGATATACCGAAAAATACTAAAATATACCGAATAGTGCCAACTTGTTATATCTTTAATACTAAAATATACCGAAACTTGTCAAATTTGTATTCCCACAAAATACTGAAACATTCCGAAACTTACCAAATTAATTTAACAACAAATACTCACAAATATCAAAACATACCAAATTAATATTCCATAAATATCAAAATATACCGAAATATATATATGAAATATTAAAATAGTAAGTGCTGTCAAAGAACAATTAAAGCTTTATCTAAAAGAATAATACATTTTAGCTCTATCTCTTATAATCAGTGAGATCTACATGTATGTCTTCATAAGAGCAAACGTATATCTTCTCGACTGTTAACGTTGATCAAGAACTTATAGTATATACTTTATGGGGTCGGAAATGCAACGTTCTGCTTTTTACACACATTTCCTGCCGGAACAAAGGTATAACACGCTTCTTCCCTATAGATAGCGGGTATAAAAACAAGAAAAACAAACAATTGCAAAGCAATTTGGTTTTAGATTATCTCGTAGAAAAAAAATGAAAAGAGTGTGGCTACAACTTTGTTTAATTCCCAGAAATTCCGTATTAAATGTGTAATATTTATAATTATTTAAAGTCTGTTAACAGTTTATCGTGCGCTATCAAATCATTTGCACTCACAATGCAAATTGCTTTTCAAACTGGGGGAATTCGCTCTGGGGGTATTCTTCCGTCTAATTAAGCTGGCAAACAGTTTTATTTCCCGCTAGCAAAACCGGCTTAGTTCTCTCGTATTTCCCCGCAATTTGAAACACAAAACCTGTTTGCAATGCGGCATTTGTCGTTGCAATTGCTGCGATGCTATTGCGCTTGAAATGTAATCAAAACAAACTGTGGGAGGAGGTTCTTTATTTTTGTTATTATTATTATTGCATTTGTTGCACTCATTAGTCAGCGACCAGGCCCTTCGTCATGAGCGATAAGCCGCTGAAGACGTCGCGTTGTTGGCGTTGGCGTATTTTGATCCGCATTAATCATACGCACTGTGGTCGTAAAATGTTTGAAACTCTTTGTTTTCAATTTTTAGTGAACAACACAACCACAACAACTAAAGTGACTAATGCTAATACTCTGATTTCTTCAATTGCTCAACATCAGTAATTACAATTTCCGCTGAAAATCAATTGGGGCTAATCTTATCAGAAATATATAAGCTGCTGCCACATTGATGAGAAGACATTGCGAAATTGTTTGTTAATTATAATTAACAAGACGTTTTCGCTCGGTCGTCCTAGTTGGGAACATAAATTACAAAATACTTTCAATATTTGCACACTAATTGGGCAGTTTTGTTTGCCAATCCCACTCGTGGCCATTTCTCTTTCTTTTGTGTGTGCGTTTTTTATTGTTCTAGTTATTGAGCAAAAACCGCGCGAGCACTGACCATGAATATAGATTATTTGTCAGAACGAATAGAAGACAAAGGAATATATAGAGACAGGCCTTCTGCTGGGTCCCTCGGTCTCAAGCGCTCTGTCAATAAGCGCGCACAGTTTTTGTTTGTCCAGGACATTGACAGGAAGCGAAGGAGTAGAAGAAGAAGTATGTAGTAGGAGAAGTGTTCGGGGAATAAGAGTGAATCAGCAGAGAGAGCAGCCAAGTCCAATGAACTAAATGGACATGGTACTTATTTGCAAGTGTGCACACACAAAACACACACACAAGCGCAGAAAGCGAATGTGGCAAATTGTGGCAGCCTTTGTTGCATACTTTGAGGCGACCTCATTAATACACCCACACATGAGTGAATGTTTCTCTGTGTCTGTGTGTGTCTGTGTGTGTCTATTAAGCGTTGCTTATTTGCCTAAAACATTACATCAGCGAAATGAATTTTGAACGTGAACGAGCACGTAATAAATTAAATACTATTTCCAGGAACCAAAAGGACACTCCCACCCCCCCTAAAGCCGCCCATCTTTCGCTCTCTCTTTTCTATGTCAATGTTTATTTTTACTTTGAATTATGTTACGCCCAGTCAAGGGACGGCGGCGGTGTGTGGGCTGCGCTTTTCACAACGCCAGCTTTACAAATTCATTCAGCTGATGGCTTTTCAGTTTTCGCAGGCGTCGAAATGTATGCAACAAACATTTCAAGTTTTCATGCAACGAATTTGCTAATTAATTGTGTGTGCAAAAGAAAAATATTATTTTACATTAAGGGATTAAGCACAGCTTCTTATTGATTATCCTTGAGGGAGAACACAACCAGAGTCTCATTAAAGTTGAACCTTTTTTGCTAGCGACCTTTTTTCACCCTGAACTATTGCCATTTTAATTGAAGTTAGGTCAAAGCAGGAGCTGAGCAAGTTTGTGCGTCGAATGCGGTTGCGGTTCTCCCCGCCGCAAAGCTGAAAGTGAAATTGTTTTTTCCAATTAAAAACCACAAAATGTGCGCTCGATTACAGCACAAAAGATGTTGACCACATTTGCTAAACAATGCAAATAAATGTGGTTTCACTTCGAGCGCATGCAAGTCACTTAAAATAGTTGTAGAAAAGTGTGGAAAGCATTTTCTAGAAAGTATAAAAATAGCTCAACTTTTAAATAGAAAATACTTGCTTTTTTTTAATAAATTCATTTGCTGCATTTTGCAGGAGAAATCCTTCTTGCTTTAACCCGCTCTTTATGCAAAGCAAACTTTTCCCCGTTGATAAATGGCTTTCATTTAAATTCCTTGTGCATAAAAAATTGGAAAGTGACCCATAAACTTGCCAGCTTGAAATTAATCAAAATCGGGGGCTTTATGGCCCCGCGCAAAGCCTGTAAAAACTTTTCAACACATAAAAACGCCAAATGAAAATTGAGTTCTTGCGTTTCAAAAATATATAAAACAAGAAGAAGAAAAAATTATACTAAAAAACAAAATCAAGTTAAAAGCAATTTTCTTTGGTCAGAAAAAGAGCATTTTTTGATAGCGCAAATAAAATTGAGGAACGCAATAAATGCGCTCGCGATGGCAATGAATACGCTCATGATGTCGCTTTTCTTTTCATTTCATTATTATTATTTTTTGTGTGTGTTCGGCCGTGTGCCATGAACTTGGCCTCACTGTGCAAGCGAAAACGTCGACGGCGGCGACAATGAGCAGCAGGCGGGCAAAGTCGGAGCAGTTCAACCCAAGTGGCTGCTGATATGCTGTGCCAATGGCGACAGTCTCATGTCGGCCACGCAGCTGGACAGCCAATTTGCCAGCGCGTTTTTAGGGTCTGTTTTAATTGCGTATACGACGTGTTTGGCTGGCGTCAGAAAGAGAGAGAGACGGAGAGAAGAGAGAGTGCAAAGCAAATGGATGAAATCGTGCATAGTGCCGCATCAATACGCATATTTATGTATAGCATTAATCTATAATCATTACAACATTAAATTTTATAATTTATTATTTTGAATTTTAATGTATTTACAGGCGCAAATGGTTGCCGCCACAACTGCGTAAACTGTCGCAGAGCAAGGGTGAGAAATTACCGAACGACAAATCGCTCTTGAAGAAACCCTCGGAGAAGAATCTGAGAGTAAGTTTTTTTTTTTTTCGTATTTTTGTGTTTTATGAGCATTTATTTATATTTATAACAAACAACAAAATACTTGCCGTATAGACACAATATTTATATACATATACTTATGCATATATCACTTCTGTGTGTCTATAGCTACCACAGAAACATGCCGAGGAGCTGGCGGAACAAACGGCGGGCACAGCGACACCTGGCAGCGGTGCAAGCACCAGCGGCAGTGTTGGCCAAATGCCACCGCAATTCCCCAATGTAACGAGCACAACAACACAGCAGCAGCAACATGACTATGAGCCCGATGAGGAGGCTGGCTTGGAGCTGCCGCCACCGATGAAGCCCATACAAGAGCCACATTTGATTGCCAATGGACCGCCCGCATTTCCCAAGGATCTCAAGGAGAGCTCAGCCAATTTGGTAAGTTTCCTCACTATGTGTGAGTGTGTGTGTGTGTGTGTTTACATTTGGCACCACACATACACAATTCGTTGTAGCATATTTTGCCAAAGACTTGGCCCATATTTACTTTTGCCTCGTTTTGCCATTGACCGCAAATCATTTATATACTTTTACAGCACATGAAAGTGTGTTTATTTTGAGTGCATGTTAGTCAAAGCCATTGTTAGGTGTTGAGTAATAAGCTTTGGCGACATCTGAGCTGTGAATTGCATTTGTCATGCACAAATAGTTAGTCAGAAGTTAAAAAAGAAGATTCTATATTCAATATGCAGGATAATAATAGCAAATATAATTGCGATTGCAAAATATTTCATTTCTTTTGAATCATTACGAAATGTTCGAATTGTTAGTCAGGAGTTATAAAGGAAATAAAATATAAATATATATATATATATATATATATATATATTATTATATATATATATATATATATAATACTATTTTTATCGATCTTTCGTTCACTAAAATAATAGGAACTGAGGCTGCAATTGTATAATATTTTATTTCATTTCAATCAGTATGAAATATTAAGCAGTAAAAACAACACGCTTTTTCGTGATAAAGTAAATAGTGTTAAATTATTGTAAACCTTTTGTTCAGTGTAATAATAACAACTAAGACTGCAATAGCATGGTACGTTATTTTGTATTGTGAACTCTTAAATTTCTTGTAAAACAGAAGGATATGCTAAGAAGGAAATAAATTTGCCACTATTTGTCGCCATTAGAAATAAATTATGCGGAGTTAGAATACAAATTTGTAGACTTGTGATGAAAAAATTATATGAAAAGTGATTACTGCTTTAAGCGATGTGTTTAAAATAATAATATAAACTAAAGTTGCAATTGGAAAGTATTTCTTTTTAATATTCAACTGCAGCTGTTTAGGTTTATAAGAAGTTTTATTTAGTTTCTAAATTTGTTTCGTTAGCAACAACTTTGCTACCATTTGTTGCCATTAGAAAAACAAAACGATCTGCGTTAGAATTTGAAATTAATAGCTGCTCTTGTGATGGAAAAGTTATAGACATAGTTTATATATAACTTAAGTTTCTTTAATTCAAACTGCAAATGCTTAATACCATATGAAGTATTATTTTTCTGCTTAAATATGTTTGCCAACCAGTAGGAAATGTTTAATGAGAAACACAAAGCGATCTGCGTTAGAATTTAGAATTAAAGACTGCTTTTGTGATGGAAAAGTTGTATTAAAAGTTTCAACATAATTTAAGCGGCTTTTTTTTACTTTTCAATAAAATAATATAAACTATGGCTGCAATTGCAATGTAGCTGAATTTTTAAGTAATTCTTTAATTCAAGATTATATACAAAGTTATAATGGAAATTAAAGATGCATTTGAAAAGTGGTTCTTTAATTCAAACAGCAAATGTTCAAAACCAGAAGAAACAATATATGTTTTCCAAACAGTATAAAATGTTTAATGCGAAACATTTGCCATTAAAAATAACAAAACGATCGTAGTTAGAATTTATAATAAAAGACTCCAAGTGTAATGGAAAAGTTATTTAAAAAGCAATAATAGAAATTAATACTGAAATTGGAAAGTTGTTCTTAAATTGTAAATTAATTCTTTAAATCAAACTGCAAATGCTTAGGTATTATATACGTCTCAAATATGTTTTCCAACCAGTGGGAAATGTATAATGAGAAACATTTGTCATTAAAAATAACAAAACGATCTGTGATCCTCAACTGTAGCTGTCATTAAAGAGACATATGTAGCCATAGATTCTTTCAGTTGAGTTGGAATATAGTTTCATATTCTGTGTTGTGTGTGATGTTTTAGCTGCTGCTGCGATTACTTAGGATAAACGAAGTGTTTTCTTGCCCATCATCTGACTTGATTTCATGCTGTTGGAAGCTCTTGGGTTTAGTATGTAGCATAGTTTTTCTTTTGCGGCCCCTTCGACTGCACTTTGTTTGTTTTGGCCTGTTTTTGTTTGTTTGTTTAATACGCAAGTTTTCTTGTGTGTCTGTGTGTGTGTGTTTTCTCTGTTCCCCTGTTCCACACCCACACACACGCATACACGTGCGTATATACAAATCAAAACAGTTGCCGTTGGCATTGAGAGAAAAATTCACGTCATTGAAAGATTGCGCTTAAGCAATCCGAGCACGAGTTTGCCGCTTTGCTCAATTAGAAAGCATAGCAAATATAGCAGATCGCCACAGAAGCAGCAGCAGCCCACAAAAAGTATAGTATATACGTGTGTATGTAAAGTGTATTCCACGTTCCACAAGCGGGGGCTGCGTGGGGGAGGCGTGTCTTGGGGCAGCCACCTTTGCCATAAATGCGCCACTTTATTTTGTTTACACACGCAGCGAAATGAATGAGCCAAAGAGAGACGGCAGACTGGACACCCGGGTCCGAGTCCGAGTGAACGGAACTGTCCGACAGACTGACAGACAGACAGTCAGAAGCTACCTAGAATTCTTGACGCCCCCCCTCGAAAGCAACAACAATAACAACAAGAAAATGGCAACAACTAAAGCGCCCCACACACAATAAACGACGCATAAATTTTGCGCAGTCAAATTAGCTGGCAAAATACTTTTGTGGTAGAAATGGATGCTGGATTTAGATACAGAATATAGAATGTACTGTGCTATGCTCTGAGTGGGAGGTCCACATGAATGCCGTATGATTGTACTTTACGCTCTAGCGTACTTTATTTACCGGAAGGATTTGTCATAGCTGCTTAAGTGGAACTTTAACTAAACTAAATTCGCCTGTGTGCACATAAATCAATCAACTCTCGAGACGACTGTGAGTACAGCTGTTTTAATGTCTACAATTACACACATACACACAGAAGCTAAAAACTAATTAAATGCAAGGCAATGACTATTTTTAGCCACTTGTTGAAGTCGGTGAAATCAATGACAATTTTCATTTCAATTTCCATTACGGATTTTCGCTACAGCTCTTGAACGTTCTCTTAGCGATTTTCTAAATGCCGCCATATTGTCTTTAGATGCCATTAACAACATGCCATTGACTGTTGTGCGTGTGTGCGAGTGTGTGTGTGTGACGCCAATGCGAATTGTGTCGCCACTTTGTCGGTCGCCGTTTCCACCGTTTCCATCAATAAATTAATGTCGTCTGTCGCTCGAATATATTTCGTTTTTTTTCTGTTCGTCTTTTCTACTTTTCATTGTTGTTGTTTCTATTTTATGGCTTATTAGTGAATTTAATGTAAATTCACGTCGCCTTGTAAAAACTTTTGCTCATCGCCTTGTCAACAGTTTTTTGTTGTTCACTTTTTTTTTTACAAATTTTTATTTTGTATATTTCTTTTGTTCCTGTTTTGTTTTTTTTGTTTGCAATATGTTTGTTTATCTGGGCGTGAACTTTTCAGCTAACCCAGTTAGGTGTCTACATTTATATGTTTTATTATTATGTGACTGTGTTGCTCTTAACTCTTTTTTTTTTTTTTGTTTTTTGGAACACTTGCCAATTGGGTTTCCAGGCCGTTAATGCCTTCGCCTTTGTTTAGTTACTTTTTTACCTGTTGTTGTATTCGTATATTTGCATAGCCATTAAATGTTAATAGTTCAGCCATTGTTGCTGTTGCGCGCTGACATCAGCTCGTCCGGTTGCAAGTTGCCTTGAGGCAGTAGCGAATCCTCCTCCTGCTCCTCCTCCTTCTTCAGCCAACTCCGACTTCTGCAATTTACCAACACAAACGCCAACGCCTTGGGAACCTAATTAAATGTCGCACCACTTAAATTGAAGACGTCATTGCGATTTCGAGGCAACGCATTTCCCTCACTTCATTAGCAATGCTAAATTTAATGCCCAACTGCGCTGATATCAGTACAGAACAACACAGAAAAACAATAAAACTAGGTGCAAGCCGATTATCCAATTAAATAAATAAATTAAATGCGTGATATCATTTTTTTTAATATTGTGGCTTGTGTAACATACAAAACAAGAATTGCAAATTTCCAGTTTATCTCAGTACTGGAAAATAACATAAATATGTCAAAATAAATAAAGCAACACAAAAATGTTGACGATAAAGCATAAATACCCTAAAGACCCATTCATATGCATAAAATAAGTATCGATATTCCAAATATAGTCTTTGGTATATTTTAGAAATTGTTGTAATATTGACTTGGTATATATTAATAGGAAGAAACGCATAAGGGTCGAGATATTTTAGTATTTTAGTATTTTTAGTATGCTAATTACCCATTCAGTTATATCCGATACAAATAAAATAAGCATAGATATACCAAATATGGTATTCGGTATATTATATAGTATTTTAGTATTTTTTAGTATATTTATTTGGTACATTTTAAGAATAAATCTGCATTTTTTGCTACCAACGAGGCAAGCGTCAACATACCAAATTTATCTTTCGGTCTTTTACTATTCTTTCGGTATATAGAATTAGTATATTTTAAGAATGAAACCGCACTGTTTTTCTTTTAAATTTCATTTAGGTACGATAGCGGATATCTCACAGTCGAGCACACCCGTATGCAGATTTCTTGCTTTATTTTAAACCCTCTCAAAAAATACCTTGATGTGGATTTGCAAGCTCATTTGCAATTGTTTTTATCTTGCTGTTTCTAGTGCTCTCTAGGGTATTTATTAGTTGATCCAACGGCATTCAGTGTCATTTGTTTCTCACACAAATTTCGTATAGTATGCTCTCTTTTCTTCTTCGTATCTTTTGTTGTTGATATTGTTTTCGCGGCCAATGCGAAAGGCGAATTAATTTATGATTTCATGAATTTATACACTACCCCAGAACGCAGTCGCGCTTTTATTTTGTTTTCGACTCTCCTCTCACACTCACTCTCTCTATGTGTGGTTTTGCCATTCTCACACTCTCTCTATCTTGGGTTTCTCTCAATTATTTTAATGCTTGTCCACAAGTGGCGACGTCGAATTCGTTGGCGACGCGTTGATTGAGAGTTTCTTTGATTGCTCTACGGCTGAGTGTACACTTCTCAGCGTCTTCTATGTGTATGTGTGTATGTAAAATACGGAACGGAAAATAAACCAACTATTGGCAGCCCTGACAGGTCACATTCAGTCAGTCAGTCAGTTAGTTGGCGGCTCAGAGCTCAGTCGTCGAGCTTCAGTGTCGTGTCATGTATTTGGCATTATCAAAATGCGACGTCGTCGTCGTCGCACCAAGATCCTTATAAAGCGCGAAACAACAGCAACAACGGAACAAAATTAAAATTATTCTATGGACAATTATCCAAATTTGAGTTTGGTTAAACAAAAAAAAATAAAAAAATAAACAGTGCGTTGACAAGAATTTCAATTAAACACGTGCCATGAGTTGCTTTCTACGTTTATTTGTAAGTTTTGCAAGAAATGTGTGCAAATTAAAACTAAATATGAATATTATATCGAAATAATAATAATGTGAATTCGATGACACAAAAATAAAGGCGCTGTGTGACTCGTCGGCCAAATCTTATCGCAAAGCACACACAGAAAAGCCTGAAAAGTCAAGTGAAATGAATACAATGAGAATTGGAAGCCAAACGCGGGGGGAAAGACGAAGGGGCATTTGTTGCCACTGGTTACACAATTTTATCTGCAGTTTGCAAACCGTCTAAACTAACTACATTTGATTTCTTTCTTTTATAAATCTCGCAAGTTGGTTGTGTGTTTTGTGCGAGAAAGCAAAGGCTAAGTACGGCGATTAATTAGCTTCCCCTTAAAAATATGCCAGTGATTCAATTATATATCTTTTTTTGTGTTTGTTTCGCCACAGATTGTTTTTATATACATACATAGCTTGAATTAATCAATTGTGAAAAATAAAATACTCATTTTGATGGAATTTCAAACAAAGCATATCAAAAAAGAAGTGAACGACGAAGCTGTAATACGCTTTCATTTCCTTTTCGGCTTTATTTATTTGTATTATCAAAACGAAGATAAGGTAGACCTTGTGATTAATCAGTTCAGTTTGATATATGAAGCGATTTTCCAATACTTTCTAGCATAGCACATGGAAAATTTATAATGCTCCTCGGCTCTCAGCTAGTGTATAAAATGTGAGAGAAAAAAGTGTACACAATCAAAAGACGAAAACGAAAACAATAATAATGCCAGCGCAATTTCATAGCGCGTATTCGCAATTTACTCCCACATCAGGGTTGCATTGCAAGCGGCATTAATACAATAAATATCAAAGCAATTAATAAAAGCATTTTGGTGCTGTAACCTAATAGCAACAAATTCCAACCAAATGCGATTCATCAGCTGATCTCTGATGTAAGAGAGACCTGAAAGCATTGATTTAGTAATCAGATGCGAATTCTCAATTCTAACACTTAGCTCAATGGCTATTTTAGCGTTATTCTATTATGTTGACTTTAATGAAACTTCGGAAATGGTATTAGGATTAGTATATTTGATTAAACATTATTTCATTTTAATGATTTTTAGTCAAAAGTTGCAGTTAAAGAATAAAAACAAGCTGTATACATAACTAAATTGTAGTACTTAACGAAATTAACTTTTACCAGTTATTGTTGTGGCTGTTTATTGTATTAACTTTGATCATATAATAATAATTAGTTTACTCTTGAAGTTTATGTTATTTAAACACCTTCAAACCATTTGTTTCAAATGAGCAAATAGAACTAAATTTTACTACGCAACTCAAGCTACAAAAATAATAAAATACTGCTTTAACTGCTTTTATTTTAACACTCTAAGACGAAACTTTTGAAAGTTAGAGAACAAAACTAAACTGTAACCATAACTAATTTTTATTACTCAAATAAACACATTTTTATCATATATTTAGCGGCATTCTGTTACATTAGTCGTAGCCATATAAAAAATAATTGTATGAATGCTTTGACCAAATGTTTTTAACACTTTTGAACTAAAGTTTCACATGAAATTTCAGAGTACTGAAATAGACAGCAATCAAAACATTTTTTTAACCAACAAAACTCATTATTAAACAATATTTTAAGAGCCTTCTACTACACCAAAAGTTTTGGACTAGCTTCAAATGTTGGACAACTAAAACAAGCAACAATCAGAACTAATTTTTGTAATATCGACCCGATATTTTAGTGGCTATCAACAAATAATAATAATTAAAAGATTAATTTAATCACTTTTGGTCGAAAGTAAATCTTTTTATATACAACAAAATGAATTATTAATTGAATTTATTAAAATTTACGTGTGATTACAGTTGAATTTTGTTCTCTAACTTTAACTGCTTTAACTGAATTGTATTTTAAACAGTTTTGGACTAGTTTCTGGATCTGTTTAAGAACATAAACAAACTGCAATCATAACCAAATTTGATTACCCAAACAAAACTCATTTATTGCAGCAATTTTAGCGGCATTTTGATACATTAGCCAGTGTGATCTAACAATAATTGAATTATGTTCTGCATGTTTGCTTTAACTATTTTATTTTCACACATTTAGTCGCTCGCAAAACTCTTCACCCAGCCCTAATATAAACACCTGCCGTTTATATGTTTATAAAGCAAGTAGATGTACTCGCTGTGAGTTCTAAATTCTGTTGCTGCTGTTGCTAGCATTGCAAATATGTGAATTCCATTCCATTCAGTAGCCAGGGCCAGTTGCTGGTTGTTCTCTCGCTGGGTTGTGCTGGGGAAAGTTTTTCAATTAGTTCGCCATATAGACACACATCCACATAATACAAGTACTTATAATCAGGTTGCACTTTGAATGGATAAAAGGACGCTTGAGTTTTGCGGTCATTGGCAAAAGTTTTACTTGCAAGTTTTGCATTATCCCATTTTGAGCATTAACCATTGTTTTATTTGTATGTCCTTTACAGACCAGTACTGGTAAAATAGACGGCAAACTATCGGAAATTGAACAAATTGTCAGAATGAGCAGGGTAAGTACACACACACACAGAGAGAGAGAGAGTAACTTTCAAGAAGCTAATAAACTACTTTTACTTTTTTGTTACACAGGAACAACACGAGTCGAATAGCCGTGTCGATGGCGCTGTAACAGCTGAAGAGGCTGCCGAAAGCGCTGCAACCAATGGACGCTCTCATGACGATGACAGGGTAAGTGAGAGTAATGCAAACTAAAAACTCCACTCGAATATCAACTTAAAAGAGTTCTCCTTCATCTTTCAGAGCAACACCGGCAATAGCGATAGCCAAGCTGCCGCTTTAAAGCAACGCCAATTGGTGATGGACGAGCTGATCTCAACGGAAGAAAAATACGTGAAAGATCTGGCGGTGATAGTCAATGGGTAAGTCATCCACAATAGCATAACAACATAATATATAATAATAATATATATTCTCTCTATAGTTATATGAAGCAGATACACAACAAGGAGATACCCAGGCCAGTCGATCTTCAGGGCGGCAAAATGGATCTGGTCTTTAACAACATCACAGAGATCTACGAGTGGCACAGAGAGTGAGACACATTTCATCTCAGTAAACATATCAAATAACTAATGTTGCTCTTTTTTCTTAGTAAATTCCTGCGTTCTTTGCGCCTCTACAAATGGACACCGGCGGATTTGGGGCCGCTGATCGAGAGCTCCAGCAAAAAGTTCAACATGTACTACTATTTCTGCAGCAATAAGATACTGTCCGAGTATATAGTCAATGAGCATTATGATTACTTTGAAAAAATATGCGCCAAACTCGGAGAACTTGATCGCATGAAAGTGAGTTACACTTAAATACGAAGTAAATCTAATTTGTCTATCCGTCCGTATGAACACTTAGATCTCAGAGATATTTTGTATATACAATAATAACTAATTTTTATGATTTCTGTAAATTTGGTTGCGATCAAAAAAAAATTATTTAGGAAATACTTTTGTATAGGCAAAAACGTCTACTACGGGTCTTACAATCTGGTATATTTTGCACTCTATGGTGTATTTTTTACTATACGGTATATTTTTACCCGCTACCCATAGGGAAGAAGGGTATTATAAATACCTCAATATTTTGCTTTTATTCAAAATGGGTAGAGGGTATCTTATAGTCGAGTATCTTACACTCGACTATAACTTTCTTACTTGTTTTCATTATATGGTATATTTTGAATGTAGTACTATGTCAATATACCAATTGTAGCCTTTGGCATATTTAGTACTTTTGCTGTACAGTTTGCGCACAGTTTTTACTCTCATTCACAAAGGGTAACGGCTATTTTGCAGTTGAGCACACTCGACTGTAGTTTTCTAACTTGCTCTGATTACTATTTAAATTCATATACAATTTTTTCTTATTTCACTTACAGTTGAGCGATCTTCTCATTAAGCCAGTACAGCGCATTACCAAATACGAGCTGCTTATCAAGCAGCTGTTGAGGGAAACGCAACGTGCGGGTCTGCAAAATGAGGTGGCCTCGTTGAGGGAGGCCTACAACCAAATGCGGGTTGTGGTCAAGACCGTCGACGATATGACGCTCGTGTTGCGGTGTCTCCACGATTTCGATGGCGAGATTACGGCGCAGGGCAATCTGCTGCTACAGGGCACGCTGCAATGTTCGATTGATGCCGGTCAAAGGCAACGGGAGCTGCAAGTCTTTCTGTTCCAACAGATTATCATCTTTGCTGACATCCAGAAGGCAAAGACGCAATACACCGATCCGATCTACAAGTATCGCACCCACATACAGGTAAAATGCAAATGCAAAATGTTAAATGAAGTGCACCATAATAACATAAATTTCTATTAATGTGAACAGCTCAACCATATGCATCTGGAACGAATGAAGGAGAGTGATTACAGTTTTCGAATCAGATCAACGGACCCGAATAAGCCAACAGTAGCAATCGACTGCCAGGCAGCCTCTGCAGAGTCCTATGCCGAATGGTTGGGCATGTTAAACAAGATACTCGAGCAGCAGAGCGCATTAATTTCACGGCTCGTCAATCCATTGAACAATTGAAACTATTGAACAACACACAGCAGCGAAAGCAAACAACAAATGTGTGTGTGTTGAATTCCAAAAACAAACAAACAAAAGAAAAAGAAAAAAACACAAAAATAATAATATACTACAATTACCAAGGGTAGTTCTATATAGAAATACTTAAATAAAACAAACATTGCAAGGTGTTTTGGCCAAGAGAGAGAGAGAGACACCAAAAAAACAAAACAAAAAAATGAAATTCTAGTGAGCACTCGCCTCGCACTTGTTTGTCTGAGCGTCTGTTTCTGTTCGTTTTGCTCACTATCGACCACACACACACACACACATTCATACACACCCAAACACACACACATACATACTCAAGTCCTAATTTGTATGTAGCTTGTAATTAATTTATTTTATTTTTTGTTTAATCGCCTCGTTGACCTACTTTACATTTGATAACTTGTATGTGCCGTCTGCAAATCTTTCATGTTTCTGATTTCCGTGTCAAATACAAAAAGTATTATATGCTCAAGAATATTAATCATATTATGTGCATTTCTTAAATTAGTTTCTCTTTTATGTTTTATTGATATACTTTTGCTTCTGTTCCTTTAGTTTATTTTATTGACATTTTTTTGTATTAACGGCAAAGTAAGAACTCAAGTACTCACAATCAAAAGCAATTTATGGAATACTTAAAAGTAAACGAAACATAAATAATTAATCACACACACACATACATACTGCATACAACCAAGTCTAAAGTAATAAGTAAAGTATTTAATGAGTACATTTAGTTATAATTTTCAAAAATTTAGTTATATAATAATGAAGTGCTAAATTTAATTTCAGTTGTTTAAGCGGTGATTTCTGTAATTATCATACACACATACATATGTACATGTAATAATTCAGTGAATCAAACAACAAACATTTGGAATATTTTTTAAGTTCGCTTTAATTTATCTATATATATATACTATATATATTTAAACATATATACACACAAACACACGCGCGCGTATTTGTATTTTATATATTTTAAAAATAATAAAATATTTAAGCTTTAAAAATTAATCAAAAAAAGAAATAAGTTTAGAGATTTTCAGTTTATAATTTGAAATAACGCATTAAAAACAAAAATAAAACAAATAATGCCTACTCAGATATCAAAAGCATTTCGTTTTACTTTCGTAATTAATTGTTTGCATTCATTATTATTTACTATCACGCTCAAACGAATACACATACACACACACACCAACACACAGAAATGGAATAAATATTTACCATATTTAAGCAAACATATACATATACATATATAAATATAAATATCTTTGGTGTGCGTCATTTGTTAGTTAAGGTAAGGTGAGTCTAGGGGCATGTACAGAGTAGTCGCTATATGAGATAAGGTCTGTTTAAGTCAGTTTGGTTTTGCTGTTCTCACATCGGTCAAGTAACAGAAATTGCATACAAAACAACAAAATATACTCTCAGAATACCAAATAATTATAAACATTAACATATTTATACATATAAAACGGACCAGGATTTGATTAAATGTATAAAGCACACAATTGACAAAGTTACTAAACGGTTGTTCACCAGGTTTAGTTTTAATGATTTCTTTTTTTAAATGCGCATCCAACAAAATAAAAGATACACCGGTAACTATCTGAGAAACAAAACAAAACAAAAAATGCAAAAACCATTTTTGAACATATATCAGCATAAATGTAAACAATAATTGATTTAGCATAGCTAAATATAGAGTTGAAACGAGAAGAGAGAAAGAAGCGTTGATGTATTTTTTTACATATATGTGAAATGAACCTCCGGCATGATTAAATAATGATTAAATGTTAACGAACGCAAGAAGCAAAAAAGAAAAACGCACATTGGGAAACTTAACGGCCACATTTTTCTACATTTTTGCACTAAACACACACACCACAGAAACACACACACATGCAACAATTTAATAACGTATATTGATATCTCTCTAACTTTAATAGAAATCTATGTACTGTACGGTCGTATAATATATGTATCATAATTGATTTAAATTATGTGTCGTACTTTATTTAAAAAACAAAAAACTAAACTTATTGTTGTACTTTAAAACTGTTACGAGCAAATACCAAATGGGGCAATGGAAATTCTAGATAATTGTGGTTTGATGGTAAATTTTGAAAATGTGCGTGTATTTTTATTAATAATGATAGTACGATGATGAATGGGATGTATACATTATTTTATGTACGTCTTTGCAAATGCGAACAGCATTAAATAAACGTGTTAATCTGTGTTTTAGCCAAGTAAGCGAATAAAATGCAAAGCAAGTTTCAACATTGACGACGCAAACCAACAGCAACCAAAACAACAACAAAGCATATGCATAAATATATATATAACGTAAATATATCGAAATACAAATTGTATGTAACCCACAAAACAAACAAAAAAAAACAAGCATGTAATCTGAATTTAAATTTTCAAAGTGAGTAATAAATGCAAAAAACAAGTAGATGAAATTAATTATGAATAATCAAATCTGTAACGGCTTTTTTGAATGGTGTGTTCCGTGTGTCATAGCGAGCAGCTTGCTCACATGCACAAGCTGCCACAGCGTGGCAATCTCTGCGCGCTGCGTATGAGTGTGCTTTGCAACGAGTTGGCATCTCTCTACGAATTCTGCCGAGTAATGCAAAAGCGTCGCAGCAGCAGCTGCAAGCAAATTCAATAAGTTTTCCTTCACCCCTCTCACAATAAAAAAAACTGTATTCTAATAATTATCAAAGTGAGTAAGCATGGAAGAGCTACGCAAGCATTTGTCAAAAGTGAACGTGCCGTGCGGCAATCCGCCCATCTACAAAGACGAATGCGTCTTCTCCTACGACAATCCAGAGACGCCGACGGGCCTCTATGTCTGTCTGCAGAGTTTTTTGGGCTTCGGCGAATCATTTGTTTGCGAATATGCCGCCAAGACCGGCAACAATGTGTTTCTGCACATTCGACGCGAGCGCAAACTGAAAGAGGACGCCGCGGAGCAAGAACAAACGGCAGAGCAGGAGGCGGGACCAGAGCGTAAAATAACACGTCTGGCAATTGGTGTCGAAGGCGGCTACAATGAGACTGATATGGCTAAGAAGTATGAGATCAAGTACACGTATAGCATTGTCGTGGCACCGCAGCTCGACAAGAAGTTGCCCTATCCGGATCCCGAGCTCCCCATGCGTGTCACCCAAGCAGTGGAAGCAATTCTTGCCGCCGACTCGGCGATAGCCAAGCTGGAGAAGGCAACACTGAGCGGTAGGTTGCATAGTTGCTTAGAGAAGCTTATTTAATCCTTGATCCTTCTCTTTGCAGGCACTTGGGATGGTGAGGTGCGTCAGGCATCCAAGTATGCCGAGAATCTGCAGCAGCTGGATAATGGCAAGAAGATTCCACCCGCCGGCTGGCAATGCGAGAAATGCGATCTCACCAACAATCTGTGGCTCAATCTTACGGATGGTTCCATTCTCTGTGGTCGCAAATTCTTCGATGGCAGCGGCGGCAATGATCACGCCGTGGAACACTATCGTCAGACCAGTTATCCGCTAGCTGTTAAGCTGGGCACCATCACCGCTGATGGTAAATCCGATGTCTTCTCGTATCCCGAGGATGACATGGTCTTGGATCCGCATTTGGCAAAGCATTTGTCGCATTTCGGCATCAACATGGCCGCGATGCAAAAGAGTGAGAAATCCATGGTGGAGCTGGAGCTGGAGATCAATCAGCGCATTGGCGAATGGTCTGCTCTAACGGAGAGTGAGAGCGAACTGCAACCGTTGGCTGGTCCCGGTTTCACGGGCATGCGCAATCTGGGCAACTCTTGCTACATCAACAGCGTGATGCAAGTGCTCTTTGCCATCCCCGATTTCCAGCAGCGCTTTGTGGGCAGCGGCGCCGAGCATTATTTCAAGGAGTATCCCAGTGATCCGGCCAATGATTTCAATATACAAATGGCAAAGTTGGGCAACGGTTTGCAGTCGGGAAAATACAGCAGCATTGCTGAAAATTCACTGGACACGGAGCACATGACGGGCATTTCACCGGCCATGTTTAAGAATATTGTGGGCAAGAATCACCCGGATTTTAGCACCAAGCAACAACAGGATGCCAACGATTTCTATTTGCATTTGCTGACGCTGCTCGATCGGAATTCGCGCAATCAATTCAATCCCGCTGATTCGCTCAAGTTTCAGCTCGAGGATCGAGTCGAATGCTTGGCTAGTCGCAAAGTCAAGTACACGACGCATGAAGAGTACAGCTTCCGTTTGCCCATTCCCCTCGACCAGGCCACAAACCTAGACGAGGTGCGCGAGTATCAGGAGCGTGAACAAGCTGCCCAAGCAAGCGGACAACGGCTGCTCAATCGGGATATTGTGCGGCACAAGGTTCCATTGCAGGCGTGTCTGGAACGCTTCTTTGGCTCTGAACTGATCGAACAATTTTATTCGACGGCCATCAATGGCAAGACCAATGCCAAGAAAACAACACGTATGGCCACCATGCCGGATTTCCTCATGATTCATTTGGGTAAATTTACGCTAGGCGATGACTGGGTGCCCAAAAAACTGGATGTCTCTGTTGATATGCCCGATGAGCTGGATTTGAGCGTATGGCGTTCTTCAGGTGGACTGCAAGCTGGCGAGGAACAGCTGCCAGAGCCTGCAACTGAGGCGCCCAAGTTTGTGTTCGACGAGACGTTCATGTCGGAGCTGCTGACCATGGGATTCCCCACGGAGGCGTGCAAACGTGCTTGTTTCCATACCAAAAACTTGAGTCTCGAGGCTGCCTCCAACTGGCTGATGGAGCACATTGCCGATCCCGATATTTCCGATCCCTTCGAGGTGCCCAATAATCGAATTGGTGATGGCGCCGCTGCAGCGCAGCAGTTTGTGGCCAACCCGGAGAGTCTGGCTATGCTCATGAGCATGGGCTTTGATGAGCGACAGGCGGTGGCAGCGCTTAAGGCCACCGATGGCAATGTGGAACGTGCCACCGACTGGATATTCTCGCATGCGGACAGCATTGATGAGGCGCCGCCCGCAGCAGCAGCTCCCACAGCTGCGGCTGCAACAGCCACAACGAATTATCGCGATGGATCTGGAAAATATAAACTGCTGGCATTCATTTCGCACATGGGCACCTCGGCCCAGGTGGGACACTATGTGTGCCACATACGCAAACAGGGAGAATGGGTGATCTTCAACGACACCAAGGTGGCCAAGTCACAGAATCCGCCCAAGGATTTGGGCTATCTGTATTTGTACATGCGCGAAGAGTAAAGCGTTCGACAACAACAATTGATCTCCCAACTGTGTCCCCCAAAAATTTTGTGAAAATTCTGCATATTGCGTAAATAAAGTAAAACAAATTAATCCACAATAATTCGATTGCATATTTATTTGTGTTTCTTGCTGCTTGTCGGCACCAGCTCCTCCACAATCTGACTCAAACGATCTGCGAATGCTTCAAACGAGAATTTTTGCTGCACACGCTTGTGTCCCAAGTCGCCCATTTTCACCCGTAAAGCTTCATCGCGAAACAGTTGATACATGGCACCACCAAAGCTCTTCTCCTGCTGCTCGCACAGGAATCCCGTGGAGGAGTGCACCACAGTCTCAGTGGGTCCGCCACTGTTGAGAGCCACAACTGGCTTACAAAAATGCATGCCCTCCAGAGGCACAATGCCGAAATGCTCGTTCGCCGGCGTGTAAAGCAAACAATGCGAGGCATATAGCAGACGACACTTCTCCTCATCCGTTGGTGATTGCAACAGCACCACATTATCCTGCAGCTCCAGCTGCTCTGTCAACGCTTCTAGCTCCGCATAGTGCTCCACATTTTCCACACAACGTGTATCGTAACCGCCTGCAATGATGAGCCGGCAGCGCTTAAAGTCCAGCGCAGGCAACATGTTCCCAAGGAGACGCAAAGATTGTAGCGCCAGAGCATGATTCTTCTTGCGTTCGTAGCGATTGATGTCCAGATAGACGAAGGAATT
This sequence comes from Drosophila kohkoa, assembly GCA_019972355.1. NCBI lineage: Eukaryota > Metazoa > Arthropoda > Insecta > Diptera > Drosophilidae > Drosophila > Drosophila kohkoa. The sequence goes on from BJEL01000078.1 coordinate 1,868,515, forward strand.
GCGTGGCACCCGTGCGTGCAACGGTTCATCGTCCAGCAGGGCGGCACGTTGCTCCAGTTTGGCGCTCATCTTGTCAAAGTATTGCGTATGCAGCGAGGGATACAAAACATCGGGTGTTGTGCTCAGATGTCGGAATGTATCCTGGAAGACGCGCAGCGTGAATTTCGAGTTGACGAGCACCTTGTCGGCCAGGCCAATGGTGCGTTCCTCCAGCCAGTTGATGGGCGCACGATACAGACGTTTAAGCGCTCCTTCTCGTTGGCTCAGCAACTGATCCGGGAAGTGGCAGTAGAAGAGCACGCGTGGTTTGTGCGGCGCCAGGCGCAGCACGGGAATGCAAACGGAAATCAGATCACAAACTACCAGCTGCACTTCGTGACGCTGGGGCATAAAGAAGCTCGCGTAGACGGCGGCATAGAGCATACGAATGTAGGCACAGAGAGCATAGAAGCGTCCAAACAGCTGACGTGGTAGCCAATCGCCCACCACTTGAACGGGAAACGTGCCATCGGCGGTCTCCTTGAAGCAGTGCGAGCTGTCGTGATGATTGGTCAGAAAACTGACGTCATGGCCACGCTCTTTCAATGCCAAAGCGGCGTCTACGACCAGACGCTCGGCGCCTCCGATGCCCAGATCGGGATGCAAAAACAAAACTCGAACCATTTAAAACTGCAAAAATGTTTGCGCTGTATATTAAAGGACAACAACTCCTGGATATTTTTTTAGCTAGTTTTACCTACCTAAATGTCATTCAACTTGCATTATATGCAACATAAATATGCAATAACTAATAATTTAAATTTTTTATTTTGATTATTGACTATGTGCTGCAACAACGATAAATTTAGAACAATTGCCAATCGATATATATGCTTATCTTCGATAAGCAGTTGTTATTTCAGTATGAGTCATAAGCATGAGCCATTAGTATAAATACACTCAAATTGCACCTATAAACAACATTAAATAAATTCAATTTATTACTATGCTTAATAATAATTTTATAAGCACAGCAACCATTAATTAATTTGACTGTCAAATATCAGCTGGCATGCGAACTTCTCGATTTCGATAGATTTCGCAAGCGCTGTCAACTCTAGAACTTGTGTTCTGTTGACGACCAGATGCGTTACGGTATTTTTTAGCGCTTATCTGGGTTCTGCTCGTATTTCGGCCCGTGTTTGCAACGAACGCATTAAATTTTCCGTACAATTTTACAACAAATTTGAGCAGTTCTTTTTGTCAACAACAAAACCGTCGCGTATCCGATATTGATAGTGATAATAATAGGCGCTGCCTTCAGTGTTATATATAGAGAGCAGATAGCCATTATTATCCAGAGGGATGCAGCCGCCAATTAAATTATTACTAGCAAGCGAACGCATCATCGACATCGAGCGCGCTTCGTTGTTGTTGCTGAATAAATAGAATCATAGCAAAGAATCCAAAACCTAAAAACCGAAACGTTGTCGTTCAATTAAAGTATTATATACACATAGAAGAAACGTCAAGTGTAATGCATGCAAATTGTTGCTGCGACACCTAATACAAGGAACAAAAAAAAAACCAACAAAACCAACAACCCGCCGCCACAATAAAAATACCAACACAACACAAGGCAAAACATACACACACACACACATACACCTAAGCGCGAAGTGAGCCAATTAAACAAAACTCTACAACACCAACAACAACAACTTTATTGACATTTGGCTGCATATCGAAAGGGATTTTCCGGCACACGCCGCGCTATTGGCCACGTAAACCAAGCGCCATCAAGATGCCCAAAATCTATGTGAAAAAGCCCTTGGCGGGTCTCGTCATACGCAATCGAGCGCACAAGAGCAGTATATTCACTGTAAGTACTTCAAAATACATACAAACATAGTTCTATATATGTATATGTGTGCGTAGAAATGTAAGCACAGACATTCCCCCCTTTAGCACCTGTGCAACTGATATCAGCACAGTGGTCAATCATGAAGTGGCGCCACTTAGTGTGAATCGATATCGCACAGTTAGTTGCGCAGCGACCACAACGTGTATGAATAAACATACAAAAATTAAAGAATAAGAGTTAATGCTGGTTCTACTCTATTTATAAATTTACAAACAACAAAAAATATAGCTAATTATAGCTACCACCGCTAGCAACAAAGGTCATAAAAACTTTTTTAGGCATACAATTTTTGCGAAATATTTAATAAATTTTATTTATTTTAATATATTTAAAAGCTAAACGATAAATTGAAGAATTCTAAAAATTCAAAATTTAAATTAACAAAATAAACTTAAAAATATAAATGATTTATGAAGAAAACTAAAATAAATAATAAATTCGTTCATCAAACAATTAGTTGAAAAGTTATTACTAAAGTTCAAATACAGCAAAAGTATTATTTTTAGTTTTTCAAATAAATAGATTTAAGCCGGTGTCAATCAATCAGTTCAGCTGCTAAACTAATAAGTGTACGACAACTATATTTAAGGTGCAACAAGCTGTAAGCGATGTTTTAACGCGACCTTCGATGTTCACGCTCATTTATCTATAATTTATGTAAATTGCGCGCATTAGCGTGCGTTCACTGTAGCTCAGAAAAGGCGACGCTGTTATCACACGCGAGTGCTGCGCTGCTCGCTAACGCTAATGCCGTCGTCATGAATCACGCCTCGTGTGCTCCAACGTATTATATTTAATTATAATACGTCGCCTTTAAAGCGACTTTCGAGAGCCTATTAAACAGTTATTTGCTCATTTTAATAATTGTGACTGGCAGTAACATAACAACAGCAATAAGTGCGTTACGTTTTAGTATATAGTATATACTACACACACACACACGTACTCATTCCAAATAGGTGCAATTTAACTGCGTGTGTGTGTGTGTTGATGAGCTGTAGACCTCGTGTGTTTTCCCATGAGGCGATTGCTTTATCGTTCAACACTAGGCGATAATATCAGAAAAACTTGGTTTTTTTTGAAAATCATAAAGTCACAATCAAAGCAAATAAATGTGACTCTAAAAATACTATAAATGCACCTAAAACATCGATAATATTGCCCACACATTTAATGACCTATAATTGCATGCTAACAATACAGCTGACATAAAGCTCAAACAATATTGGATATTGTTTTATACAATAGTACAAAAGATAAGGGCCAACATTATTCTAGGGTATATCCATATATGGCATGACTAATCGCCCCTGTCTGACATCAGCTAAACTCGCGTGAGTCGGCGTGCATCGCGCTCTAATTGTAAGCCCAGTAATACTTTTAAATGAATAAACAACAGCAGCAACAACAACAACATTAAAGTTTCATTCCCCAAAGAGCGAGCGAGCGAGTAAATAAGCAAACAATAACAATGTTGAGATATATATCTACACGAAATGTGTGTCTGTGTGTCGCTCTTTAATTTCCATTTCAAGATCTTCGAGTCTGTGTCTGTGTCAAAAATTTCATAATCAATTCAAGTTCTTCTTCTTCTGCTCGATTCTGTTGTTTGCTCTTTGCTGTGACCTCTCAAACAACCACTTGTTCATTGTGCTGGCCAGAGAAGCTGAACCAGAAGCTGAAGCTGAAGCTGTTGTTCGAGTCTCAATTCGTTCGAATTTCGCTTTCGCTTTCATTGAAAAGCTGTTCTCTTGCTTCTTTTGTTTATAGTTTCATTTTGAGTGCTTCAAGCTCATTAAGAAACTAATAATCATGTTCTTGAAGTGTGCTTCTGTTCTAATCTCTAGGCAAGTGCATTGAACTCCCTCGATCCTTGGTATTCCATATACTATATATATTTGAACCTTATAATTTGGGTTTTTTCTGCTTCTGGTTTTCATGGGTGCGACTAATGGAGACATAGCTGCTAAATCAGCTCAAGCACAAAAAAAGGAGAAAAAAGTATGCGTGCGCGTGTAAATATTACATTAATCACAATTTGCCACATTCCCGTTCCTGCTCCGAAGTCGTCAGTGGAGCAGTGGAGCCAAGTGCAGAAGGGTCGACACACTGGTGTGTAATTACAAGCCACAAAATGTGGCACAACACTCGCTGGGACTGTGGCAACTTCATTTTAACTTTGCATCAGCTGCTTCTACTCTTCTTCCCCCTTTTCTCTCTCTCTCGCTCTCTCTTCCTTCTCTCTCTGACTCTATATGCATATTTAATGCTACTGCGTTGACTGCGTGTATTCTACATAGCTTCTAGATAATTAACCGCTAACCGCTGTGCGCTGTGCCTGGGCAGCCAGCTTGCCGCCAAGCACATGAGCAGCACACTGCACAACAAAACAATTGGCTCTTAAATTACGAATAACGCACAAACACAATATTCATAGAATTTTGTGTTGCAAATTTAATATTAATTTCGTTTTCTATATATGTGTGCATTGATTAGTGCAACTAAAGCTTACAGCTTGTAGCTGTGTTCAATTTTATGAGAAAAAAAAGTCTAATCAAGAGTTATGAGAATAACCTTTTTTTTTATTTCTAAAATTGTTTCATTTTATATTTTATTTACTCTGCGAAATTGTTCGACAGAGAATTACTCATTTATATATGTACATATATGTTTTTATATATTCATAAAACATTTCATTTTATATATTTATAACAAAATGTTCGTGCGTAGCTAAATCTTACAACTTCCAGCTTTGTTAGCTTTACCGGAAAAACAAAGTGTCTAAATAAATTCGCATTAATAACAAATATTCATAGAACTGCTCAGATGTATGTATATGTCGTAACATTTTTTATGTGTTACTAAATTTTACGAGTTGAAGTTTTGTTAATGATTTAAAATAATTTAATATCACAAATAATTTTTTTATTTTGAGATATTTTACTTCTAAGAAACTAGACTTATAATTAGAGTATATACAACTAATTGAGCATTCTAAATTATAAGACATGATTTATTATATTCCTGGAACTTCTCAGCTTTATCAGCACTTTTCCATTTGCAATACTTTATATATTGTATTATTGTATTTAAATTGTACACCTTGTCATTTTTATTAGTTTATTTAAATATATGATATTCCTAGAATGGAGTTCTGGTTTAGTTTATTTTAATCTATTCTATTCCTAGAACTTCAATGCTATATCAGCATATTTAAATTTAAAAACTTAGCTGATGAATTGTGTTAAATAGAAACTCTACTTCCCTCAATTTGCTATCGAAGTTAATCTACATTAATAAATGTTGTTAAACACTTTTTCCTTGGTAGCCAAGTGTATGTGATCATTAAGCATACGCCTAGTTGGCCTCTATATGTAGAAAGCATTCTGACTTTCCTATGCATAAGAAAAAAAGGGGGAAAAATCTGTACAACCTTGAACTTAATTATTGGCTTTTGGCGCTGTTACTGGATGTCCTTTCGCTTTGCATGTGGCGACAGAGGCAAATTATATATGTATCGTCAGCATGGTCATGTGGCAATTAGTGTCTACTCGGGAAAACTGTGGAAAATTACACCGAACAGACCGAAATACGCTTTAATTACTGTACGATGAGAAATTAATTGGACATTCTATATTCTATTGCCAGCTAGTTTGGTTTAATTAATGTTTCTTCGTTTTATTCGTTTTATTTCGTTTCGTTTTTTCTTGACCAATGGAACATAAACAGTAATGATTCCTTTTTTGGTACATTTTTGTGGCCTGCGGAAGCTTTCATTCATAAAACGAACTTAAAGCGCGCAGAAGCCGCAGCGAAAGCGAAATCAAATAAAGCTCCGTCTCTCTTCTGAGTATTTTGCGCTCTCTTTCGCTAAGGGCAAAAGCTTTCTCTCGCAGCGGGTGCGCGTGCACGAGATGTGCACTCAACATGAGCAACATGCAACAGAGGCAACAACAACAACAACAACAAAAAGAACAACAGCAACAAGAAGAAGAAGAAGAAGAAGTACATCAACAATGAATAGACAGAATTGCGAATAGCAAAAAGTAAACACACAGCAAAGGGAAATGTTGTGGGAAATTGAGAAAGCAGGTTTATAGAGCAAATGAGAGAGAGAGACGAAAGTGAAACAAATGAAGAAGCTGAGCCAAAACGCATGTGTGTGCGTGGGAGGCCAGCAGTGAAAGTATAGAACAACAAAAAATAGGAATTCTAATGAAAATAAAGTATACGCCATGTGGCAGCATAGAAGCAGAAAGAGAGTCTCATAAAAATCAAGTATACGCCATGTGATTCGAATTATTTCCGTAAATCATTTCGTGTTAAAGTCTTCGCAAGCTAGTTCGTTCGTTCACATAAATTTGGCTAACGCCAACTAGATGAAAAACAAATATACCGAATGAAAAAGCTTTGTCGCGTTAAAGCTTTTCGCGTCGCATGCTACTAAAATTGCATACAAGAGCAGAAAAGAAGGAAAAAACAACAGCAACAACATTCGAATATAAAAAAAAGCAGCAACACACAGAAGCGAGAAAATTTTCATTGCCCCAGACGCGTTGAGCGAGCAAGCAGCGAGAAAAAGTGAGACGACGACGCTTTTCCAGCTGAGTACGAGGCAGCATGTGGAAAAGCGCACAACACGCTCGGAAACGCTGTCCCAAATTTTATTTGTTATCATCGTCTTTGTCATCGCCGTCGTCGCCGTCTCCGTCGCTGTCACCGCCAACGCAACACAAAAAGCGAAAAAATATAACAAAAATATTAACAAAATAGAAGAAGATTCACGTTTTTTTTTTTGTTTGAGTTTTATTTATTTATGTTGTTTAATTTGTTGTTGTTGTTGGGTTCTTTGGGCTTAGTTACTTTATTTGCCTTTTAGTTTCGTGTACGCGTTCGTGCAATTAAAAACGAAATCCGGCGTCGGTTAAACGAGAACCCAAGAAAATAAGAAAGAAAAAAATATTCCATGTGCTCGACAATAAAAATCGAAAATATGTTTAAAGTGTAATAAACCAACAGAGATTCAACAGAGAGTGTAGTTGTATGTTGTTCTTTTATTGCAATGAATATCAATCAGAAATCAAATACCAATTAACAGTGCAGCAAATTGAATGGAAAATTTAAATTTGTTGAGTGCGCTGTTTGTATTTATTTTTGGCTGCCTCGTTACGCAAAAACTGTAACTGTACTTAAAGTGTGCCCACGTACTTGTTGTTGTTTGTTCTTAATGCCATTGTTGTTGCTGTTGCTGTGGCTAAGACTGTCTTCGTTGTTTTTGTTGTTGTTGCTGCTGTCTCCTGTTATGCTTTCAACGCTAGTTTCGTGTGTCTGCTGCTCCTTCAGACGACCCAGCGTCGCCGTATTCATATACTTACAGACACACACTCGAAACACTCACTCACACACACACACACACTCACGCACACAGACGCAACGCATACGCACAAGCTCGCCAAAGCCTTCGTGTTGTTTTCCTTGAAGAAGGTCACTCAAACAAGCTTCCTCGACGGTCCGTCTCCACCCCTCTTTCCTCTCGCATCCTTTTGTACTTTACTTTCACTGCCTTGACCAGCATTGCTTTCGCCTAATGTACTACGAAAATTTTTGCATAATTTGCACATTTCGATCGCTTCAGTGCAAGCAAACCTTCATTAAAAGTCTTTTGTTATTTCCACTTCCATCTCTCTTTTCTGTGTCCTGAAACTGAACTAAACTAAACTGAACTGAGCTCATTGTTGTGCTTGCTGTGTTTATGGCAAATGATTTTGCTTAGTTTTCTTTTGCTTTATGGCCACATCAAAAAAGTCGCATAAAATACCCGCATCTCCCCCGTTGGTTGACCTGAATTGCAACAAACCAGTGAAAGAGAAAGATAGAGTAAGAGTGAGTGAGAGAGAGAGACCCTAGAATGGTCAACATTTGCATGCAACAATCATGATTAGCGTCATCGTATGCGCAATTCTATTTAATTGCAGGCAAAACCAATTTATTTATTAAATTCTATGCATATATATATGTGATTTATTGCGTATACGCAGTGTGGTTAAACTAAATTAAAGCTAGCGCGCTGCTGGTTTCCTCTATATATATATTATTGAAAAACAATTTTATTTGCTTAATAAATTCGCAAAACTAGACGCAGTTTTATTTCTTTTTTATTTTCATTGCTTGCGGGGGTTGTCAGCTGCCTCGTATGTAACTGCGAGCGTAGGTTGTTTGTTGGCTACGTCTTGCGGGTTCAATAAACTTTCGCTGGCAAAAGTGAAAAGAATTTTGCATCACACTTCTCTCTCGGTACTTTTCTCGTGTTTCATTAGCATATTTTCCAGCGCTTGCGAAAAGTCTTATAGACACATACACACATATATATCTTCTCTTTCCTTTTAGCTACTCATCTGACATTTTCAGATTGAGCTGGCAACGTTAATATATGACCCCGATTTTCGATATGGCAGAGTAAATATTTTCACAGCCAGCCAATCAATTACTAAGCAGCAGCTTCGACAACTTGCTGCTGCTGCTGCTGAAGAAGGAGAAGCCGGCAAGGGCAACGTGGCAAGTGGCAGTGGCAAGTTACTGTGGCAGTCTTATGAAACGCCGTTAGATAACACACTGGCATCCATAAATTGTGGCTTGCTGTCGTTGCTTGTCGTTCGCTTTCTTTTGTCTGACTCGCAGCAGTTCATAAACAGCTTCGGTGGCTAATGCGGCGTATGCGCAATGTCGCCTCCGCCGCAGTCTTCCTTCCCTTCTCCCATTGCCTTTGTCTTTTGTTGTGCTGTCAACTGCAAGTTAATATATACAGTTAGCTGTTATCCTTTAAAGAACACAAGCCTGACGACAACGAGTCTGTTGAAACAATATGGAAAAAGGGAATTTCTGCAGCTCGCTTTTCATTATACATTCCGCTTTAGTTTCAGCTCATTTTCCAAATCAATTTACGATGATATATTATGTACATACATATATATATTCTCTTTCGCTGACTCACAATTCGGATTGTCCTTTGCACAACTTTTGGCATTGTCCTTGGCTAAAAATGTTTATTTTAACCGGCATTTTGACTGTCGCTTTGCGCAAATTAGAATTTTATTTGTCGCGTTTTTTGGCACTGCTGCCAAGACACAAAAAACCAAAAAAAACCGAACCGTATAATGTGCTGTGCTGTATGTATGCAAATTAACTGCCTGCAGCGCTTTTATTGTTGTCAACAGTTTTGCGAAGGTGCAACAGCAGAGTTTGAGCAGAGCAAAACATGTTTGAATTGCTCGTGCTTCGCCTCTTTTTTTTTCTTTTTGATTTGCTGTCGCGTTTTGGGGCATGTGAGTGTAGCACATGCAAGGTCAGTTTCGTGATTCAGCCTGCAACATCATCGCAGTTAATCAATATAGAAAAAAGCATAAAGGAAAGCTACTGTCAAGTGTGCTCGACTGTGAAATATCCGCTACCCGCTTTGAATAAAAACAGTATTATTATTAAAATTCACTAAATAATATACCGCAAGAATACCTTGATAAAATATACTAAAACGTTAGCCAACAAACCCCAATACTAAAATATGCCAAAGGTTTTATTGGGTATATTAATATAGTAAAAAAAAGTTATTAAAAAATACCACAGAGTGCTAAGATATACCAAATTGTCAGCAAAAGCTACTAGGGTTTGGTGCAAGTAGGCGTTTTTTCCCATAAAAAAGTTGACTGATCGCCATCAAACTTTCAAGAATCACAAAGACTGGTAATTAATGTATGTACTAAAATTGGAGACTCTAGCTTCAAAACTACGCTTGTTATTCAATTTTTGTCGGCGCAGAAGTGGGCGTGGCAAAAAATCGAAATAAACTTGATCGGCGAGCAAGTAAAAGAAATGCTGTCGAAAAACAATTATATCTCTATCTCTTATACTCTCTTAGATCTATGTGTTTATACGGACGGACAGACAGACAGGCGGGCATGCCTACATAGGGTTGGCTGTTGTCGCTGATCATGAATATAGGAGGGGTTAACACGCAAAAGGAGGCATCTCTGACCCCATAAAGTATAAATACACCCTTCTACACTATGGGTACCGGGTATCAAAACACAGCCCTAAAACAGAACTGAATGAATGAAGCCTTGCACTTGGCCACATTTTGTGCTGCCAATTTCGTTTTGGATCTCTTTTTTGTGCTGCAAACCAATTTCTGCCCCTTTTTCGGTCGCTGGGCGTTGACATCCCGCTTTGCCAATTTATATTGAGAGCTTCCTTTTAGCATCAGCTGGATTTGATTTGATGTGGCTGCAATTTCCTCCCTATTATCTAACTCAGCCCCAAAGTAAAATCAATAAAATGCACATTCATCATCTAAATGGCTCGCTATGAAATTGTAAGAGTGTGTGTGTGTGTGTGTGTCGTTGGCACCTATTGGCTTTCCCTTTGGTTGGGCCGAAAGCATTGCCATCGCAGCTTGACACTTTCTGGCCACGTTGTTGACAAACTATTTTTAATATTGAAAGGCGGCAAGCTGCGCTGACAGCACGCGTCACAGCTTTTCTATGTGTATAAAAGGAGCAAACTAGTTTTGGGATCGTTAAAAAGGCGCTGGGCTGATTTATGCAGCAGATAACATGCTATTTAGGTTTATGTCTATCGATTGTGTACTTGCCTCGCAATTTCACTATCATTTAACTACTTATTTATAGCCGAGTTTTTGGCGCAAGCAAACTGCTGACCTCACGCACTGCACGGCGCAATGCGCTTTCAATTGCCACCCGAAGTCCGCTCCTGTTGTGTGTGCACGAGGGCACATTACGTATACGTAACGTTAGCAGCCTGTCGTTGTCGTCATTGCATGAATTGAATTGAATTTGAGCATCGTTTGCTGCTGCTGCTGCTCTTGCTGCACATTCATTCAACCTTGAGTTTGTTTTTTTTTCCTTTCTTTCTATTGCTTTCCATAGGTTTTCCATTGAATAGCAAAGCAAAGCCAAAAGCATTCATCAAATGCTTAGATCAACAGTTATCAAGAACAGTCTGCGGCATTTATCGATTATTACTTACAATTAGTTGGCAACTGCTTTTTTTATATGTATGTATGTATATTGTTCTGTATCCTTTTAATCTGTCTGAGACTCGTTGATTAATTTGCGCGTCCCGACAAAACTTTTAATGGACTTTTGGGTAAATTGAAATTGTGACAACTTGAGCTGGCTGTCGTCTCCGCTCCCCCGCGCGCTCGCTTCCTCCGGAAGTGTTGTCATTGGCTCGTAGATACACAGCAAATGACAGCTCGCTTTGTCTCTGTGTACATTTGTGTCTTTATCGATGTGTGTGCGTTGCACCTTGCCCCAGTTTGCTGCATAGTATTTCAGCCTTGTTAAGTGCGGCAAACTTTAATTTTCGCAAAACTGTACAATTGCAGACTTTTAGGCGGGTGGGAAAGAAAGAATGCCTGACTACTTACATACGTACCGCATTTTATTTATGCATATCAATTATTTAGCAGGCCGCAGCACAAAACACAGCCCAAAACTTGACCTTGCCACGGCAGGCAAACCTTTTTTGCTTGCGTGTTTTTTAGCTGCTATACCTGAACCAAACAAGTATGCAAACAACAGCAACACAGAACAGAAAAAGGAACAGCAAAGGGCGACACACGTGTGCGACCAGCACACAGATTAATTAACGGCCCAAAGTGCTGTCAAATAGATGACATTACGTATACGCCATGGCATTAGCTCATAGCGCACTTTGCATGTGAAGCATGATCGAATGATCAGCCAAAAAGTAGACTACATTTATATACTCGTTATACAGGGTATCTTATCGCTGATTCTGTAATTTTCACAAGCAAACAAAAAAATGATTTTGACAATAATGTAATGGGAAACACAGCAAAAAATAAATGTTGTTGGCTTTTTCCTCTGTCATTCTCGGCTGTTTCCCGTGCACAAATTGTTACGACATCGCCGGCTTTTTATTTTTTCTTTTTGTCTGTTTTTGGCTTGGTTTTGTGGTTGCTCCCGCTTCATATGCTGATCTTTGTCAAGGTCATTTTGGGCAACGCGGAGATGCATAAACAGCTTATGTTTGTGGCATACATACCTCACTCAGTTAAACAAATAATTAACTCACAACAGTTTTCTTATCATACATTTTGTCATTCTTTTGTTGTGTATGATTAACCCGCTTTTCGTTTCATATTGTGGCACTGCAACTGGGCAGCGCACATCGTTTAGTTATGTTTGCACTTGACCTCATTGTCTTTTATTCTTTATACACATTTATTTATTTATTTAGTTTTTTTTCGGGGTACTGTTTGCGATCTCTCGTGGGGTGAGCACGTCGCTATGATTTATACAGTTTGGCCAGTTATTTTTATGTCTTTTATCTAATTCGACATAGAACCTAAACAACAGTTGGCTGTTTGACTCACGCAGCTTTGTTTATGCAGTTTGATTTCACGATAACTACATACATAGTACTTGCTACTTGGACACATTAAATGACTAATTAAATATAGCCAAGTTTATCTTCAACTACGTGTTGTTCGCCATTTCTATTTTATTTTTATTTTACTCTTTTTTTTATGAGCTGTGCCGCAGCCACTTGATGTTCAACTGCTGTTGCCGATCATTAGAATTTTACGGCAGCTTTTGTTGTTTATGTTTATTTTAATTTGCTGTGTTGCTCGGCTGTAAGTTTGTCAACAGCCCGCATAAACACTGAACTAAAGTACATCTATCGTTTATTTAAAATATTACTTCTAGTGCATTTGCATTTGCTTGAGGTACACAAACACACACACACACTCACACATGCTGTGTGTACTTTGTGCACGTGTTGCGCGAAATTTCACTCAATTCCACAAACAAATGTTATTTGAGCGTGATTTTCAGTTTCAATGGGATCCATTAGTGCCAGTTGTTGATACCCTATAAACAACTATTGACTTTGGTATATAGGTTTATAGAGTTTGAAAATGAATGTTGATTCCGAACGAATTTTTTTTTGCAGTATTTTCGTGCTTTACTGTTGTCTACTTGCATTTTAACATATAGATTTTTCATTGATTGAACTTTTTTGTAATAAATGATATAATTAGAAGTGTAAAGAGAAGAAGAAAAAAAAAACAATGCTAGGGAATGTAATATACTTACAATTTTTAAAGAAAACTTTTTGCAAAAAACCTGGCAATTATAGATTTACGTTACAGCACTTAAAATTCTATAGATTCATTGCATCACAGTTAGCTATTTTTGAACTATTATTGAAGGTGTATAAAAAACCATTATGTATTTTTTTTCAGTCGGTCTGCTATTTCAAAGTTCACTGCTGTGAGCTGAAAGACTTCATTTATTTTTAATTTATTCAAATATGAATTGTTATCTCAGACTGATTTTTGTACATTTTATAACATTTTCTTCTACATTTAAAAGTAAAGAATTTTTAAATTTGTTTGTTCATTGCATCACAGTTGACTTTGTCTGTTTAACTAGAGTATTTCGTCGTCGAGCAATGTAAGAACGTAATGTACAACTTTTGAACAACAAATATTTGCAAACACCTTAAAAATGTAGAAAACACATTGTTGAATTTCCCTATTTATTTGCTGCTTAGTTGCGTCTGCTTACCTAGGGTATTTTGTCGTCGATCCCTCTTCTCTGTTTTCAAATTCACTTTGTTAGTTTTGTCTACGAAATCCGTTGCGCAGCCTCAAGCGCAAGCTCAGTGCGGATCGTTTATTCTGCCCCATTTATTCTCTCGCTCTCTTGTTCTTTCTCTCTCTTGCTCTCTCATTCTTCTGTATTATTCTCTTTTGTTGGCATTTTCGTTTAGTGCTGAACGCGCATGGAAACCTGGCAGACGCTTCGCTCAACGATTGTTTGCAAAACGGGATTTTTTTCTGCTGTTGTTCTTTTTGTTTTCTGGGGAACTTTTATTGTAAATAAAAGAAAATAAAATGATACGAATATTTTGAAATTGTGTCGTGATGATCAAAGTTTGTTGGAAATTCACACGTTGTGTCAAAATTCCAAAATCAAATCGTTGTTGCCAACCACCCTGTGAAAAGATAAATTTCGAAATTCAACTCTAGTTAATTTTGGCTCGTTACTTGCAAACAATCGTAAATTATTGTGTCTCTCGTATACTTAGATATCTCTACATATGTTTTTCGGCAAGTATCTCAGTCAATTGGACCACAGTTTGTTTGTTTATTCATTTCATTTCATTTGATATTTTTTGTTCAATCAAATTGTTCCAGGCATTGCCATAAAATGCAAAGCTTTCTTTCTTTCTTTCTTTCGTACACAAACAATTTGATTGGCATTTTGAAAAGCGATTTAGCTGCCGCCTATTTTGCATGCTAATTGCTGTATATAGACTAACTAAGTAACACTTAGTTAGTACTTACTAAGTGACTTATGCCTCGTTTGCTTGTACATTCAATTGGCATTCGTGTGTTAAGTTTGCACAACAAACCGAAAATAGACGCAACGACAAATTGGAATTTAACGACTTTTGAAACCCTCAACTTTTCGATGCGAATATTATTGCATACTTGACGGGGTTGTTAATCGATCTGAATACGAAATACGATCGACCATAAATGATCTGTTTTAAACCTTGTTGGCTTCATAAGTAGTTATGGGCGATTAAAAATTGGATTCGCTATAAAGTAAAACTTTATATGCACCCACGTAAAGCAGTTTATTCTCTAGAATACGAGCCATAAAATTGCAATATAGTTTTTGTAATTTGTTTAGTATCTGATGCGAGTATTGCCAATAATTAGTGGCCAACTGTTTTTTGGCCACTTTGCCAAGTCATTGCAAGGGCAGTTGAACTATGAAATGAATAAAAAGCAACAACAAACGGTTCGAGAACGGAAACAACAACCATAAACAATGATCCACTCGTTTTACAGCCAGAAAAGTGCCTGAAAGTGAAGAAAACGAACTGGATTTTCATATTATATCATTTTAAATGCTTCGACTGCATAAATGATATGCGAAACGTGTGCAATTACTACAACAAGAAGTGAAGTTGGGACCTGGTTCTGTGATCTGTGATCTACATATGCTATGTTCCTAGCCAATATCGTTTGATTATCAACGTTACCACACACACTCACATGCGGACACGTGGCAATGGAAATTGGTGT
Organism: Drosophila kohkoa; assembly: GCA_019972355.1. Classification (NCBI taxonomy): domain Eukaryota; kingdom Metazoa; phylum Arthropoda; class Insecta; order Diptera; family Drosophilidae; genus Drosophila; species Drosophila kohkoa. The sequence continues at coordinate 1,883,562 of BJEL01000078.1, forward strand.
GATAGCTGAGCCAGCGTTAAAGAGTGCAATTAGTAATCGAGCAAAGCGACGGACGACGTCGGCCAACTGAGTTTTCATTCATCACTTTTTTTGTTGTTGGCAAACGAAACAGCGAGAAACAGCGATCAAACGAGAGACAAGAAATCATCGAAAGAGCGATAAACATGCGGAACGGTTTCAGCAATGCCATGCGGCAGCCCACAGAGGATAATGCGCACAGCAGCTTTGAGCTGGACGAGCATGAGCCGCAGCTGGAGGCAAGCAAAGCGACTGCAACCAGCAGCGAGCAGAGTAGCTCAACAGCAGGAGCAGCAGCAGCAGCCAACACAACCACAAACACAGCCAACGACAGCAGGACAAAGCAGGACGAATCGGATATAAGCGATCGAACGGATACACAGAGCACGCACAGCAGCAGCTCAACGCCAACCACAGCGGATGTGGCCGATGTGGCAGCCGATGCGGAAACCATCAACTCGTTGCCCCTCTCGCCGGCCATCTATGGTCGGGGCGGTCAGCTTGTCAAGCGTCATTCCTCCACAACCAAGCAGCAACAAGCTGATAATCTTTCCGCTTCGATAGCCACAACCAGCGATGTGCCCGACCAGGATAATGTGCCGACGGTAAGAAGCCAAGAGGATGCTGCATCAGCATCAGCTGTTAATGCCTCTCCTGCATCTCTTCTGCAGTCATCACGGTATGCGGCCACGCATCCCAGCGCTGCGATTGCCGAGACAAACGCACCGATTGCCAGCAATACCAGAACATCCGGCGGCACACATCGACGCACTCTCTCCTCCACATCGTACATCTCGATGCGTTCACAACTGGGCGCCACAGGAGCGACAACGCCGCCAGAGCCGCCGCGACGCAATCGTTTCTTTGAGTGGATACGCGTCGTCTGTAAGATGTGCTGTTGCAAGGTTTGTCACGAGGTTTCCACTTTAAATTGTTAAGCAATAAGTTGCGCTGATTGATTGACAGACCTTCGTTTATATAGTATATTATATACTCAATAGTATTATTCATATACAGACAGTATATAGTATATTATAAACTCAATAGTATTATACATATACCTCACTTTATATACCAAATATATTCATAAATTCTTTTGCTTAGACAGACCTCCGTTTATATACATAATATATTATGAACTCAATAGTATTATTCATATACCTCACTTTATACTATATACTATATATACTCATTAATTTCTTTTACTTTTTGCTTCACAGAGTTCGGGAATTGGCGAGCCAAGTGTGCATCATGCGCTGGTTGTGATATTTTTAGAGTTCTTTGCGTGGGGTCTGCTCACCATGCCCATTATATCGGTAAGCGACTGGAATATATTACTAATTCAGAATCTCTTTTATAACAAATTCTCTTCTTTGCAGACCCTGAATCGCACTTTCCCCGATCACACGTTCCTTATGAACGGTCTGGTGATGGGCATCAAAGGCATACTGTCATTCCTATCGGCGCCATTGATTGGCGCCCTGTCCGACATTTGGGGTCGCAAATTTTTCCTATTAGTCACAGTATTCTTCACTTGTATGCCCATACCGTTGATGTGCATAAATACCTGGTGGTTCTTTGCCTTGATCTCAATTAGCGGCGTTTTTGCCGTCACCTTTTCGGTGGTGTTCGCTTATGTGGCCGATGTGACCACACCGGAGGAGCGCTCCAAGGCGTATGGCCTGGCTTCGGCCACATTTGCGGCCAGTCTGGTCATATCACCCGCACTTGGCAATGCTCTGATGGACATGTATGGCGATACGTTGGTCGTCGCCCTGTCCACAGCGATTGCCGTGCTGGATGTCTTCTTCATACTGGTTGCGGTGCCGGAGAGTTTGTCGGAAAAGATGCGGCCAGCATCGTGGGGTGCGCCCATCAGTTGGGAGCAAGCGGATCCCTTCCTGGTAAGTTAAATTAACATTATTCCAAACTGTTCTCTTTACCAACTTTGTTTTTGTTTGCTTTGCAGGCACTGCGCAAGGTGGGCACAGATAAGACCGTCTTAATGCTGTGCTTAACGGTGCTGCTTTCCTATCTGCCCGAAGCTGGCGAGTACTCCTGCATGTTTGTCTATCTGAAGCTGAAAATGGGCTTCAACTATGTTGAAGTGTCCATTTTCATCGCTGTCGTTGGCATACTCAGCATCACAGTACAAGTTACGCTTGGCTCTTTTATGAAGTGAGTGAGAAAATTCTTGCCAAGTTTGCTATAACATACTTTTATGCTAATGCTGCTTTTTTCAGAGTACTTGGCGCCAAGCGCACAATCATTGTGGGCCTAGCCCTTGAATTAGTTCAACTGCTTTGGTATGGTTTGGGCAGTCAAAAATGGCAAGTACAAAGCAAACTTTAAATGATTAAACTCTTAATTGATGTGGTTTCTTTATATCAGGATGATGTGGTCAGCTGGCGTTGTCGCTGCCTTGGGATCTATCACCTATCCAGCAATAAGTGCATTTGTATCACTTTATGCCGCTCCCGAAAGTCAAGGTAAACACACACACACATCGCTTTCAAAAGTTGTCTGTTTATTTACAATATTATTTATTTTTTAGGTGCCGTTCAGGGAATGATCACCGGCATGCGAGGCCTGTGCAATGGCCTGGGACCAGCGGTATTTGGCGTCATCTTTTATTTGTTTAATGTTGACTTGAATGTCGATCAAGATTCCTATGTGAAGAGCAGTCATACGAGTGTTGAAAAAATCTCACATCATGTGCCGGGGCCGCCGTTTGTCTTCGGTGCATTGTGTGTCTTCTGTGCCATTGTCGTGGCTGCTTTCATACCCGAGGGCCAGCAAACGACATTGGAAAAGAAACGTAAGGATGAGCCTCATAAGAGCGGAGTAAACACATAACAATGTGTCCTACTTCCGGATGATATCATCAATAATAGTATATAAAAATTGCAAAGTGTTTGTTGTGTATTGATACCAATTGTTTTTTTGTTTTCATTTCCGTCTATCTATTGGCTTATCAATTCCAAAACCTGATCCTGTTCCTACTGCTGCTGCTTCTATCACTGGACTTTGTAGGTGCCTCGCTTGATGTGCAGTACGAGATTGAAACTGGCCACAAAGTGCCCAGCTCGTTGGCGCCTCTAATACGCTCCGATTCGCTGGCGCAACTGTAGTTCGACATGGCCGACACGACCACGCCCATGCCCATGCCCACGCCCACACCAACACCAACATTGTCACACAATCGCAAAACAGCTGGTGTCTATACAATTTAGTGTAACTGTAAACAAAAAAAAAATGCTGTATCTAGTTTTTGCTTTAGTTTATGAACTGCAAACCACATCAACAAAAAATCCCCCAAAAACCCCAGCGCTAAGTTAGGATTTCTAGGTTTACTTCGACTAAAGATGCTGTTATTATTTTCCTTGCCGCGTGTGATTTGCTATTTAACAACAAACAACAACAACAACTAACTGTAATTGTGCACGACCTCAGAGTTATATAAATAATAGTATGATTGTATGTATTTTACGAGTATATTTTACACTTCACGTTTAGTTAATTTTAGAGTTGATCCATTTCTTCTTTTTTTCGTGCTTGCCTCGTGGCCCGCTAAACAAATTAATTTTCGAATTCAATTGAATGTAACATCACAGGAACAAGTGTTTTTTAGCATACATAAACACACTCTCTTTTTTTATTATTTTTATATATATCAAAACAAAAAACTGCCAAATAAACAGAAGAAATACAGTTATTATTATTTTTTGTGAGATGTGCAGCACAAGAAATCTATTTCGGGTTATATCAAATGTTTTTTAGGCGGCCACAAATAACAATTGTACACATATATTTATATAAATACATATATATTTATATATAGAATTGTTTAATTGATCAGTAATATCAGTAATCCGCAGCATTGTTCATGGTTTGTTATATTTACGCGTAGAAGACACAACAAATTATTAAATTATAGATTTAACTGTGTAGTAAGCTTTACTTTGCAAATTTTTAGTGTGATCTGAGGAACATAAGAGTCAAACTGTTCGAGTCGAGTCGAGTCGTAAACGAAAAATAAAATGATAAAACGCAAATAATACAAAAAGAAATATATAAATCTAATAATAAATCTGGAGCTATAGATTTTATTTTGTTAAAACAAAATATAAACTGAATTATTATTTACAAATTAAACAAGGCTTAGCGTAATACAAAAAAAAAACCGGAAACAAGTGCGTATGTGTATAGTACTAAGTAGATGTAAAGTATTTGCACCTGCAAAGTTTCACAACTTTCGATATAAATACTGTAATACTGTAGACATAATAATAATAATTATAACTATAATAATAAAACAAAATAATAATTATAATAATAATGCAAATATATATGTATAAAAGTATATTTTTGATTTTGATGAAACGCAATTTAAAAGCAGTTAATGTAAAACTGAAACCAAATTTCTAATGTAAAAATTATATTTAACATAGATTACAAACAAATGAAGAGAAACTGATTGTAAAGCATACAAGTATGCTCTATATACAGATAGACAGACACACACACACACACATATATTTATTTATTAATACCTAAATGTATGTACTAACATTTGACGCAGTGAATAACAACAACAAAGAAAACGAAAACAACATGAAAATAGTGTGAAGCAAAATGATAAAAAACCAAACAATTATGACAAAAATAAAAACAAAGAAAAACAGAACAAGAAACTGGTGTAACAAATAAACTTTTGATTTGATGAAGTCTCATAAAACTTTTTATTGTAGAAGGGTATTATAACTTTAAGAAGGACGCATCTCCAATGTCATAAAGTATATATATTCTTGATCAGCGTCAACAGCCGAGACGACTTGTCCGTCACCTAGACTATAAAATATATATTTTGAATATAAAAATATATCGATATACCATGTGTAGCCTTCCGTATATATTACTAAATATATTTATTTGGTATATTTTCAGAATAGGGTTTTATTAAAAATGAGTAGGGGATTGAGCTATTTTCTTGTTTATCCAATACTTGAGATCAAATTCTTCGCAATCCACTCGATTGTATTTTTTTTGGTTTTTATTTTGTCATTGCATTGATTTAACTGTTTAGTTCTCGTGACAATTTTCATTTTCGTTCGATGTTTGACGATAACTTTATCAATTTGTAGAAATTATCCAAGTTCGTTGTTTAGTGTTTTTTTTAGTTTATCGTCTTTTAGTAATTACCATAGTTTATATGGTTAATGTGCTGCCGTTGAAATTAAGCGTTATCCGCGTCTTTGGATCTATTGAAAATCTTCGAAATTTATATGTGCACATAGTTAATTGATTGTCACAGTCTCTAGAGCCCTTTCGATCCAACGATGCAATGCAAAACCAAATTAAAATGTCGACTTCGATGTCGAAATCTGCGTAATATAGCATTAGGTCTTTTGCTGCTCACATTAATTATTAATGTCAATGGGCAAGATGATCCTGATCCCGAAGGTGAACCCGATCCCGATGGTGATCAGAAGCCTGATGCCACTGGGCCGAATGGCGATCAAGCTGATGGAACAACCGCAAAACCTGGTGACGGTGGTAAAGGGCGTGACGATATCTATATGCGTAGCGATAATCATGGAACCACACACGAAAAGCTGGGACAGGCGCACTATCCCACAGTGGATCTCACTGCATATCAGTCTCATGCGATTTATGCAGCGGATAAAAATTACACCACTTGGCCCATGCATCCTGCATACAATATTACACATTGCATATTCGACTCGTTGATCAGCCGCAAGCCAGCTTTGCCATCTGGTAAGAAGTGATTGTTAATATGATCATAAGATTGTTTGATTGGCAATTGTGAACCTCAGGCTATTTGGTGGTGAAGAACGACAGCACTTTGGCTTTGGGTCCCAAGGTAGAGGAGAATGAATGGAGTCATTTGCTGTCCGAGTATTTTCTGCTTATCATATTTGTTTTCTTTCTGCTGCTGCTAGTTATTCTAATGCCATTCATTGCGTATGTGAATGGCTTTTAATTGTTGTGTAATTGCCAAAGATTCCCCTTTTTTTTGCAGTGTTTGCTATTGCTGCTTCTGTTGCTGTCGTCGCTGCAAGCTCGGATGTCCTCCATGTGATGGCCCCAAGGATAAACGCAGTAACCTTATATGCAGCATAATTCTAGTTGTATTGCTCATACTTTTATTGTTGGTTTGCTTTTTGCATTATTTGTGCAGCCTTGAATAACTTTATTTATCTGCAGCATCGGCTTGCTGATGACGTTCGTGGCCACGAGATTTCTGGAGCGTGGCTTCGAGGATACGAAGAATACAATGCAGCGTGGCAGCCAGGACACGTGCACGTTTCTGCAGGACGTTTCCAATCACATTCATCATGTGTTGGTCTACAACTATGAAGAATTGGAAGCGCACTTCACTGAGATACTAAATGGTAATACCCTGCGTATACTTATTCTCTGAAAGTGTTCTCACAATACTCTGGCGTTCTACAGAGGCTTCTAGTCACATATTCCTGGACTTGGCGGATGCCTCAGAGAGTAACGCAATTGCCGAGGTAGAGCGCATTATCCATAACATGGCCGAGGCGAGTAGAATATTGCAAGAAGTCGAGGTCATGGAAAATGATTTGCGCTTCAATATTGCCATGCTTCGAGATGGTAAATCTATTAAAAGTTCTGTTCCTTGTACTTATTTAATCCATTTTGTAATTTCACAAAGGCTTACGAGGTCTTAAACGTGATGTGATTTACAGTTGCGTCATGTTGCTATCACACAAAACATGTGAGAGTGTGATATTCAGTAAGCTGCAGTTCCTGGATACCTCCATCTGTCTCCATTTGGATAAGGTAAAGTATTTATACCCGCTACCCACAGGATGCTTCCAGGAAATGTATGTTATATACAGAAGGAGGCATAAAGAATATATATACTTTGCTCAGTGTCAACAGCCGAAACGATCTGTCTGTCTGCCTGTATAAACCCGTAGATCTCTGAGACTAAAAGAGATAGAGACATAATTTTTCCGCCCTCGCAAATCTACAAAATTCGAATAGGAATCTTAATTTGAATGCTAGACATTTGATTGCGAGCAGATAAGAAATGTAGAAGTCATTTAAGAGTGTTTTTATGTGATAAAATACTTCTACTTACAACTAAAAGTTGCTTTGGCTGACAATCTGGTATATTTTGTATTCTATGATATATTTTAAATGTATTACATATATCAATATATCAAACATAGTTTTTGATATATTTTGCTATTTTTGCGGTATAATAATTCGGTATATTTTAAGAATAATACTGCCCTATTTTGTTTTTATTCGAATTGAGTTGCGAGTATCTCACAGTCGAGCAGACTCGACTATAGCTTTCCTTTTTGTTTATACTCTTCTCGATTCGAGCTGTTCTCATCTGTTATTGCAGCTGCCAAGAACTCAAGTATTTATTGATGCCATTGATAAGATACTCAAGAGCGATCTGGACGCAGTACCAAAGAGAGCTTTGGCTCGCTTCCAGGAGGTGGGCCAAAAAATCTCAGTGGCCATGGAAACAGCTGTGCCGCCGCTACGCATGGATATCAGTCGTGGACACGATATCTTCCAGAAGGAGGCGAACAAGATGCGCCACTATGTCGATGCTCTGATAAGTGACATACACTTTAGAACACTGGAATCCACCAAATCCTTTGAGGATATGCACGATAAATTGGGCGCCGATCGCAACGCGATCAGCATGATTGCTTGCCTATTTATTCTGATCGTAAGTTTAGCTTAATTTTGTAGTATTTCGAGAGAGTATTATATTTAGTTCTTCATTTCCAACAGATCTGGCTTACACTAATTGTTGCGCTGATTTTCAGTTGCTGCCTCAACAAGCTGACGGGGACGTACTTTCTTTTGTTGTGCGTTCAATTGTGGATTATATTTTCGTAAATTCATTTATTTTAAGCCTTCTTTTTGCAGCGCCATGATACTCATATTCAGCGTGTTCTCATTGTTTTTGCTTATGGTTGTGTTCTACTTTATAATCGGTCTGATCAGCTATCAGGGCGCTTGTGCTCCGCTGCGCGATCAGGAGGGAAACATGCTCTTCAGTCAGCTGGACTCGGAAATGGATCTGTTACGATTCTTGCCCGCCTCAGGGGCGGACAGAGATGCGCCGGTGCCGATGCGCATGTCGAAGACGATTAAAGCCTGCATGGCCAATCAGACAATCTTTCAATTGCTCAGGGACAGTGGTATCTATAACGCTAACGAGCTAATGTACATCAGAGTCATGTCCGAAGACTATGACGATGAGAAGCATGGTCTCAATTTCGAGGATGATTTGGCCGATGTCTTTTTGCTCACCCCAGCCGAAAAGTTGGCCCTCGATGATATGCGCAGTGGTAATTTATCCGGGTACAGCAGCACCAGCTATCGGGAACGCATGTGCACACCACTCACTCCCAATTTGAAGGAGATACAGAAGGCACTTAATGATCTCGCCGATACGATTAATCCGCCCACCGATCAATGGCTCGATTTTAATCGTGTCGGTCGCGTCTCGTTGAAGAACGAGGCAATGCATCTGTATCTCTATGAGCAGAAATATGCTGTCCACGCGTTGAAACTGATCGATGCCATGAACAAGAAGTTGGCGCAAGTAGACGAACTTATCTTGTATGAGAATCGCAATTTTAGCAATTCCATTGATGTTCTTGTCAATGCGATTGTGCGCTCTGAACACTTCTTGGAAACCCAGGGCACTCAATTCATCAATTTGCTTGGCGAAAATCTCACAGATGTGCTGAATCTGCAGATCGAGCAATTTGTCGAGGCTGCAGCACATGAATGCATGACAAACGTCGGACGCTGCGCTCCTCTCGCTTACATCTATTATCGTGGTGTTGATCAAATCTGTTATCGTCTAGTTGATCCTATGGTGAGTCGAAATGCGTTTAACAACAACAATATGCGCGCTGTCAACAGGGTAGAGAAAAGGGTATTAGATCATTTAGCAGATAGAAAATTTTAGTAACAGCATGAAAAAGTCAGGACGAGAGCTTTGCCGTCTGTCTGTCGGTATGACAGACTAACATATATAGATAAGAGATAGCCATACAATTTTTTTGACAACACTTGTTATTGTTATCAAGTACTCTCCTCTCGCTACTCTCTACTTTCCATTTATTTCTTGAATGTTATAGTATATAGAAATACCAAGTTTATCTTTCTGTATATTATAGTACCTTTTGGTATTTTAATTTGTTCCAGAAATAATTTGATATGGCAAAAAAAGAGCCCGTAGAGTAGTCTCAATTGCTGACAATCTTGTATAGTATATTTCGTATTCTATAGTATCGTATATTTTGAATGTAGTAGTATATAAAAATACCAAACATATAAATACCTTAGTACCTTTAGTACCTTTTGGCATTTTAATTTGATGTCAGCTGTGTGATCTCAATTGCTTTAGTTGGTATATTTTGAATGTAGTAGTATATTAATATACCAAAAATATTACTTTTGCAACATTTCAGTATTTTTCGATATATTAATTTGGTATATCTCACAATTTTTTAAACTTGTTTTTGTGTATTCAAAAGAATGCTTTCTGGTTGGGCTTGTTCCTCTGCTGTCTGACCTTTATTCCCATTTTGTTTGTGTGTCATCGTTTAATGTGCCTGTGGAAGCGTTTGCACTCCTATAGAGTTGCGCCTGTTGCTGCCGTTCTGCCAGTTGGAGGGTGAGAGCATGCTGTATTTAATTATAAAATATGTATATTAATTGTGTAATCCCAGCTGTCCAACTTGCACTGGCGCTCCGTTTGTGCCGCCGCCTATCATCACGTGCACCGGCGGCAACGAAACCTTCTGCGTCTGCAGCCAGGGACGACTAAATCGCACTGATGGCGGCGCTGCTCCTAGTGAAAGTACCATGCATGCCAATGCCAATGCCAATGCCAATGACAACGAAGTGATAACCGAGGATGCCAATAAAGAAGCTATTCCAGTTACATCAATTGCCGTTATAAGTGCTCCGACTGTGGCTGCCAAGCCAAGCAATAAGCGCAAAGAGGATTAGATTATTGCAAGTGCCAAAGTATTGTTTAAAACATTTTACAAGTACTTTTTAAACATGTTTAAGAAAGCACTGAAATTCAATTTGTTTTTATTTATGGGAAGGGGATGGCAGTAGTCTATGAAAAATATATTTACTCACAATTCAAACACTTAATACACAAATACAACACACAGAGAAAACATGAACAGCGACTTGAACTATGGCTGGAAGTTATCTTTTATTGCTTTCTTGCTGCTGCTGGGACTTGTCATTGTGAACAGCCACCAGCAGCCTTGGCGAGATCATTTTGTGGATCATGGAACTATACATGAGATGATGGGCCAAAGTCACTGGGGAAAATTGGACTACACCGCGTTCGAAGGCGTCCCCAATTATACAAAGCCCAGAGTATATCCATCGTATGGCATGAAAAGAGTGTTCAATGCATCGCATGCATTGCTTGAAAACATACTCGATCATAATCCCGCCATACCCGCGGGATACATTGCCGTTAAGGGCGATGATACTTTGACACTTGGGCAGAAAGTTGAGTTCAATGATTGGTATGAATTGGTCACCGAATATGCTTTGATATTCCTCTGGATTTGTCTGCTGTTGGTGATCATTATACTGATACCATTCATAGCGTGAGTAAAAATATTCCATCGAGAGCTAAAAGATTAAATTGCGTTTAATTTTAGCGTCTGTTATTGCTGCTTCTGTTGTTGTCGTCGCAGCAATCCTGGCTGTGCGCCTTGTGATTATGCCCGGGACATGCAATGCATGATCATCTTGGGTTTGTTACTCCTGTTGATGATCGCCGTAATGATGTAATTTCATCAAATGTTGTTGGCTTGGGAATTTCATTTATTTACTTACAGCTGTGGCGGGGTTATTGCCGCCTTTTCCAATCGCATGATGGATCGTGGTCTTAAAGAATCCGCTGAAACTGTTCGTCGTGGCAATGAAGATGTTTGCATATTTCTCAAGCATACCAAGGATCATATACATCATTTGTTTTCCAACAATTATCAGGAACTAATTAACCACATCAGCAATATATTAATTAGTAATAATTTACTTTACTCTCTTAAAAGTACTGCATTAACTCTCTTGTCCATTGCACAGATGCCCACAACCACATCTCGGTGGATATTGTAGATACTTCTGGTGCAGATGCATTGGAAGAGTTGGAACGTATACTTGATAATATGCCAGAAGCTTTGATACTGATGAAAGAAGTGACCAACCTTGAAAAGCAAATACGCTTCCTAGGCGATCAATTGCGAGATGGTAAAGCAAATTTTTACTTAAATCTCTAAATCTCTTAATATTTTTCTGCTTTTAGGTATACGTGCCATTAGGCGAAATATCAACGAGGCATACTTATTCGTGGGTTATCCATATGTATACTATAAGTTTCTTAAGAATTCGTTGATCCAATTCGTTGATACATCAAAATGTCTGCACTTTGATGAAGTATGTGAATGAACTTGAATGTTACTTTATCTCACTTCAGAGTTCTCTCTTTCTCTTCATACTTACAGATGCCAGACACTTCAGTCTATGTGCAGGGCATCGAGGAAATCATTGCCAACCAATACGCTCTCATACCCAAGGAGGCTATACTACGCTTTCAATTCATCAGCGAAGCCATTAAGAAGAACACCGATAAGATTGGTCCTATGATTTTAATGGATTTGGGACGCGGACGTGATGAATTGTTGGAGCATTCGGTACGCATTCAAAATATCATTGATGCAGTTATCAGCGATTTGCATATAAACACTTGGCGAACAGCCTCATCCTTTGAGGACATTCATGATAAGACTGGAAAGCATCGATCTATCGTGAACAGCATTGTTTGCGTTATGATCCTTTTGGTAAGTAAGTCAGTAAAGTAGCTAAAATTTGCTTAACGGCCATGACGACATATCCATTGTGCAATTATCTGCAATGGGCAATAAATGCAAATAGACATTTGCCAGTCGCAAAAACTGAACTGATAAATAATAAAACTTATTAGTTGTTATGCTCTTAACTGCAAAAGCACGCAATAATGTAAAATATGCCATTAAATGAAATGCATTTACTTTAAAATGCAATACAATTCAATTAAAATAAAGGATTTGATCTGCGATTTTATGCAATGCATTTAAGTTAAAACATTTAAAGCGAATAAACTACATTTTGCGATGTACACAAAATGTTTATACATTTGGGTAGGATGTGAAATTATCAACATTATATTTAACTAATATATACTTCGTGTTTTGGTTGCCCTTAAGCGATATTATAGACATACTATAAAGTGTTTTGTTGCCATTAAGTGATATTGTGATCATGCTTGAAATGCTAATTTAATATAAAAATACTTTTGATATTATATATTATAAATTATATATTATATATATATATATATATATATATATATATATATTATATATTATATATTATATATTATATATTATATATTATATATTATATATTATATATTATATATTATATTTATAACATTGAGACAAATTTTCTTTTTCGAATTTTGTCAATCATTTCTAATATCTTGCATATCTATTCACATTACAGATCGCTATCGTGCTGTTCGTGGGTCTTTTAAGCGGCTTTTGCTTCAACAGAACAAATGGAGTCACCTGTTTGCTGATGTGCGTATTTATAACGAAAGTGAAATTATATTTGAATATAACTAATTCACAAATTTTCGCTAGGGGCATGATTATAATATTCTTCTGCGTCTCGTTCATTGCCTTGGTTGGTCTCTTTCACTTTGTTATTGGCATTATTACCTATCATGGCGGTTGTGCACCGTTTAAGGATCGGGATTCAAACGAAATCTTTCGACAGCTGGATGCCTTACTCGACGTAAGTCGTTATGTACCCAAACTAGATCCAGATCAGGTTACGCCGCCACCGCTGCGAGTATCGAACGCTATTGCAGCATGTGAAGCACATCAGACCATATTTCAGGTGCTGCTTGAGAATCGAATATTTGATATTAATCAGTTTCAAACGATGACCATATTGAAAACGGGAACCTTTGATCCTGTTGAGGACGATTCCGATTTCTCGAAAGCTGTGCTATTAACAACTGAAGAAATTGAAAAAATGGATCAATTAAGTAAGGGGAATTTATCCACTTACAGAAGTGATTATTACTTGGAGAACATATGCAAAGATTTTACGCCCATCATTTTGGGAGGCAGTTCAGATGATCATTCTGGATATTTGGCATCACAAATTCGATTATTATGTAAAGATTTGTTAAATACTCACACAAACGCTTTTCGAACAAGAGCAGCATTGTATACACATGCCAGAGATTTGGACAAGTATCAAAGTGCATTCGTTAAACCAATTACGGCAGCTTACGAGAACCTCAAGATAAGGCTGGCCAAAATTGATAAGCTCATAACGTATCACGCTCTGTCGTTTGGTGTCGGGATTACGACATTGGTGAATGATGTAATACAAGCGCAGTTATTTATCCGAGAGCGTGGTAAGGAATTTATCAGTTCGATTCTTACCAATCTAACGTCGCACGCAAATGAAGAGGTCGAAATGTATCTCGATAGACTTGTATTTGATTGTAATAGTAAGATTGGATTATGTGAGCCTCTTGCCTATATCTATTATCGTAGTGTTGGCGAGATTTGCGGTCGTCTAGTTGATCCCATTGTAAGTGAACTGAAGTGATTTCAAATTTCTGAACTATACATATCTTAGTTATACATTTGCAGAATGGGTTCTGGTTTGGCGTATTGCCTTGTGCCATTCTAATGGTGCCTGCCTTATATATCGCTCATCGTCTGATCTGTTTGTTTAAAAAGCATCCCCTCTACACTGGAGGAGGTCACTTTGCAGAGTAAGTACATTGCATCTAATTAATTGCATTTTGTATCTATACCATATTTAAATTAGAATGGGCCGATCTTGTCCTATGTGTACGGGTATAGCTCATGTGGCTCAGCCAATTATTCCTCAATTTGTTGGCACTCCAGGACTTATTGAACGAGAAAACGCTGGAGATGTTTTGCAACTCGAGAACTCTAGTATCGATGAAACTACAACGGAGGAAGAAGTACAGCGCGCAATCAGTAAAAGAAAGCGGGATTAGATAAGACTTATCCTCTTTTCATATGTATGCATATAATTGTGTTGTAATAAAAGGAAACATTATTAAATTACGCGCTTTTTGCTTTACTCTTTTATCGATGCTTTTTCTCGTCCAAAGTATCGTTGAGAAATACAGCAAGTATATTTTGGTATACTGGAGTAGCGTATTTTAGATCAGCCAGCGAACAGTACATTTTGCGTCAGTCAGCATACGGTCACACCGCTCCAGTGGTAGTTGTGTGGTGATACGCGCGTCGAGGCAAATGTCCCGTTCGTTTCGTTTTTTTGCCAGCAAATTTTAATTGATAATTGGCCCAATAATAAGAAAAGGTGACTGCACTCATGAAATAACAAAGAAATCTGAATAAAACAAGCACTTTATTCATAATATTAATAGAGTAAGCAGCAGTGTTTTTAATGTTTTGGTGTGACCTCTCAGACTCACCACTAATTTTCTGTGTTCTGTGTGTGCAAACAAAGAAAAAGAAAAAGAATGTTGTGATGCTCACAAGCAGCAGCAAGCAGAAGCAGCAGCAGCAGGCGGTGCAGTAGATACACACATTCAAAAATATGCATTCATGTACGTACATGAATATGTATGTTTATATGAATGCTGGTAATTCTGTGTACGAACAAGTGTGTGCGTGAATGTAATAATACATATGTATTTAAAAATGCAAAACGTCTATATAAACGTGTGTGTGTATTACATACATAAAAGTATGCATTAACATGCAGATATTCGAATGTGTTTTGCCAGAGTGTTTGACCCACGCGTGTTCAACAAAATTCCAATTAGAGCACGAGGGCAACAACAGCCGAACTCAAACTCAGGCCACTGGAAGCTGTTGTTCTCTGGATTACATAGCGGAAGTCCAGCGAGGCAAAAATAACAAAAAAAAATATATACGCACATAAGTACTATTGTTTTTGCTTTAGCTGTAACGAATTTCAAGCGAGTTAAAACAAATATCAAAAGTCGAATATTAACTTATTACTAGAACAACAAAAACTTTTTAGTACAACGTGCGCCAATTGGACAAGTGCAGTGCTAACCGTGGTTCTTCTGCTTCTTCTTGTTTTGTGCATGTCTGGCAGTAAAAGCTAATTGGATTTGGAAGTTCTCATCATCATCATCATCGTCATTCACCTTTGTCGTCAACATAATCAAGCTCAACTAGAGCTTATTTAAGTAACAAAAAAAAAAAAAAAACAAAATCAAGCAGCAGCTGAAACAGAAACCAAAGCGAATCAGACGTTATAATACCCATTACTATTGTTGTAGTTGTTGTTTTGCTGGTGAGTGTGATGGCGACTCGAATTCAGCTTGTTTATTTCAATTTGAAATACAACAACAATTGCTCAACTCTCTGGGCGACGCCAATTGGATGAGTGTCTGTCTTTATATGTGTGTGTGTGTGTAATGCTTATCTGTTCGCTTGGCTTTGCCTTGGCTTCCGTCTCTCTTTTTTTCTTGCGCATAAATCATAATTATGCTTGCTGATTAATTAATTACTGCAGTCAAGAGATCTAGAACAGGGCAACGTTAAGAACTAAGAACGAACAGCAAGCACATTGCTCATTCCATGTGCAGCGACACACAGATACAGACACATCCCTGACCTGTGTAAGATACACACACACACACACAGGGAGACGCACACATGCAAAGCGTATTACCTAGATTCTTATGTGGCAGACACAGCGTGAGTCCCAATTCTATGTGCCCTATGCGCATGTACTATTTATAGTCAGCGACACCGGCAGCTGAGACGCTGTATTTACATGCAGAGCACAGATGAAGTATGTATTTCCATCTGTATCTGTGTGCGGACTTCATAAACAATATAAATTACAAGACAACCACACACAAACACACAATAACACAATCACAATTCATTTCAGGTGCGAAAGCATCGTAACATGCATTAAATCTCAATTCAGTTCAGTTCTCAGTTCTATTCTGGCTTTGAGCCATTGTTGCTGCTCTCGTATTTATACTTCCTGTAACGTTCTTTACGTTCGTTCTCAACGGGTTTCCGTTCGCCATCAATGCAACAACTTGACCTATATATTTCTCTCTCTGTCTCTTTCACTGTCTTTTTCGCTCACTCCATCCATTGTCTTTTTGTGTGCCCCATCAAGATACAGTATATACTAAAAGTACTTAGTATTCTTGACTACACACTCTTCAGCTTTTCGCAGCCTTTTGTTTGCCAGCTGTCTCGCTTGCACTTGTGCTTAATTTCAATTGAAAATAGTTCTTTGTGTCAGCTTTTGATTAGACCCCAATGCGGACTCTTTATGGGCTCAGCAACCGCAGCAGCAGCAGCAGCTGGTTGTGAGTGTGAGTGTGAGTCATCTGATTGTGGCCGGCAAACCAGTTCCCTCTTCGGGCCACACTCTACTATATAAGCCAGTATCTTTCGATACCGGTTCTTTCGAAAATACTGAAGAAAACAACAACAAAATCTCTTCACTTCAAATGACAAGCGACAAGATTTCTTTCTAATGAAAAAAAAGGCCATCAGGGCGTGAACGAACTGGATTTCATGTGTTTTTTTCTTTTGCCAAATATATATAGATAAATACGCATATGGATGTGTATATATAGTTAACGGTTAAGGTTATTAAGCTCAGCAAATACTCGTTTCTTATTAACGTTATTAAGCTCAGTAAATACGCGATATTTTTTTTATTGTTTTCTCTCTTTAGCAAAAACGCATGACACATATTTCTAAGGAAAGATCTCATTCTTTTTATGGTACGCTTATTCATTATTTTATTATTTCCTGCCTTAAATTGCATTTGCATCTGAATGATAAAGCCAAGAGTTGTTGGCGGAATAATTTACGTGTTGTCTGTGCAAATTAGCCCATGATTTAATTATTGCTGCTAATGGGCTTCGCATATTTAATTCACTTTGCTTGCAACTTGTGTGTGTGTTGCAAGTGCTGCATTTATTAGATAACAAACCGCAACTTCTGCGGCAACTTGTGCTTGGCTTGGCCTCGATTAGATCAATCCACACTTTGGCTTTCACTACGAATGTGTGTGGGGCATGCAACTTGTGTCGTGTTACACTGCCTAGCTACAAACAAAATAATTTGATTTAAGCCCCCCAACAACGAAAATATTCCATCTCGTTAATTCATTTCGCACTTCGCTGAGTCATTTGTGAATAATTTATGTATTTACTTTATGCATTTGGCAATTGTGTTTTTGTTTCGCTGTTTTTCTCTGCTTTTGTTATTTTTTATACTTATGCGTATTTTCAACATTCAACATTTTAGTTCAAGGTCAAAGTAATATGTGCTTTAGTTTGCCCAAAAAATGTGCTGCGAAGTAATTTCATGGAATTGTTCATCTTTTTTATTGTGTAATTTCAGCTGATAAACAATTCTTCACTTTTCATTCTGTGCTTCTTAGTCATATTACGAAAGTATGAGTAAATAATAGGCTAGCCATAAAAGCATCTGTAGATAAAATGCGCTCTTCTTTATCTTCGGGGAATTCACAAACACTTTCTCAACGAAGAAGAAAAAAATGAGGTACAACCTACTTATATGGATTACTGTCTTTGCATTACCTTAGCGAAAGGCATCGCTGACTAGCTGTGTGGAAAACCTGTTAGGCATCGCGAACAACAGACAAACTGATTGAATTTCAAGAAGTGGGTCGACTATCGCCTGACTATTTCCTTCGTTTTTGGTGAGACGACTCTGACTGTCTGTGTTGTAAATGTGCAAAAAAAAACTCCATATACTATACACCATCAAGTCGAAGAAACGTCATTTTGGCAGACCAAGTTGTGTACACACAGCTGAATAATTTCAGTTATTGTTTATTGGCAAATACAACACTGCAAAGTGTTGATGAGTCCAACAACAACAACAGCGGCAAATTTCATTAAAAACTTTCGAATAATAAACTTATCCAAGAATCTCCTTGAATTCATTTCATCATATGATCTTTTTGGGTGACATTTCTATGTCATTCACATTTATCGTTTTTTATGGAGTGTCGTGTGTTCTAGAAAATACTTTCCGATAAGAAAGTTATCCAGTAATAATATTTAGTTGCAACTCTTATAGAGTGAACTCATTTTATTTTTTATAGATTGCCTTATATTATAAACTTTATTGGTTAATTTATATAGAAACCTTCTTCGAAACAAAGAAATTTAACCACAAACATTTTGTAATATATGTGAATTCACTTCCTAATATGGTATTCTTGGTGTATTTAAGTATTTAAAAGGACTGTTAATTTATAAAGAAATTTATTACAAGCTGGGTTCTGTGATTATAGAAAATTCTTCCGAAATTTAACCAAGAACCTTTTGTACTATAAGTCTCATGATGCGAACTCACTTCCCAATATAGTATTTTTTGTGTACGACTTTTTTAATTTATATAGATATTTATTATGAACTGTCATCGGAGTTCTTAGAAAACTCTTTCGAAAAAAACAAATTTATCAAAAAACATTTCATAATTCAACTCTCTTGTTGTCAACTCAATTTATATCATCGAATTTTGTGAATGACATATAGGAGTTTATTGTGAAATGTTGTGGATAATTTTCGCAAAAAATTATTGTGATTATGATTATTATGATTCAACATCCGTACAGTGAATTCTGTTCTTCATACGTTTGGAATTTTTGCAATGTATATTCATATAAGGCTTATTAACGAGTGTCTTGTTCTTCTTTTCTTTTTTCAAAATACTTTCGAATAAGAAATCTAGAGGGTGGTTGAGTTTCTTTTTATGTTTAGCATAAAGTCTAGTGTCCCATTATCAAAAACACATTCGTGTAAGTTTATAATTCAGCTCTGCCAAACTGAATACTTTTCTTCAAATATAATATTTCATACACCTAGAAATCTCTGAAATTTCATATAGAAGTTTACTCTGGAGATACGTGTTATAGACAACTTTTTCGACGCGAAACATTTTAGAAATTAAATTCATCAGATAGAATGTCGTTTGTTTAGAAGTTCTGTTATCTTGTATACATGTTTATGCTGGAGTATCATGTGGCATTATAGAAAACAGCTTGCAGTTTTCCCTGCAACTGCGGACTGAATGCATTTGTAATGTCTCCGCCCGCCCTTGTCATAACTTTTTAGTGGCAGAATAGTCGAGTGCTCCCTACAGTACAGCATCGCAGCATCGGCTTCTGTAGCAGCCCCTAAAATCTGAGTGCGTGACACCTGACTCTAACTGCGCATGTGCCTATCATCATCATATCATATCATTATCAAGTCTGCAAATTTGTTTTGTTTTGTTTGGTTTTGCTCGTTGTACTTTTATTTCCATTTGAGTACCGCACTTTTCAAGAACATGTGGCTTAAAAATGTGCTATGTGCCTCGATATTGGACACCCCCCCTACATTATATATTATATATATATGCAACCTCAGCACCCACCCTTGGACTGACCCCCAAACGCAGCGAAAATATTTCTCTGCAAGGGCTTCCAGCATTGTGTGTTCCCTCATGTCAAGGCCGTTCAAAGCCTCGGTCGCTGCTCAGTGCTGTGTTTATTGGATTTGCTGTCGCTGTAGCTGCGAACGTATACAGATTTTTCTGCAAAGTCGCATCGTTCGCAGACAAGGCGTTAACCACCCACAGCACAAAAATTCCGACAACTCCAACGCGACAAAATAACAAGATGGCCACGTGCAACGCTCCCAAAAGCCATTCCCGAAAACATAAACATTAAAAATAATAATGATGGTCAAACAGCTGCCAGAAACACATAAAAACTGCAGCTATTTTTATGGGAACTGATGAGAAACACATTTATAAAGGGAGCATATTTTTAAAAATGGCAAAATATTGATTGCTTTCCACTTCTATGGGTTCCCCTAAAACAAAAAAGATAAATGATATTCCCATCTTAGTTAATTATACATTTATAATTAACTCTGCTAATGCTGGCAGACTATCATTAATTTAAAAGTTAATTTCATTCCATACTTAGTAGTTATTTATGAGCCTCTTTGAACCCTTTTAATTGCGAAGAACAAGTGACATTTTAAGTTCACTTCAAGCGTTAATCTCTAATTCTCCTTCTCGTTCGTTTTTAATGTGTAATAACATAACAAGTGACACGTCAATTAAAGGCTGTCTTGGCAAATGCTGTCCGTGGCCACTTAAAAAAACGAGAGCAAAAAGCCACCATTACGTGTGTATTTTTTTAGTAGAGCTGGGGACTAAAGCAAACAGCAGTTAAAAGTGCACATAAAACACACAAACTCAAGATAAGCAGGCGGTAAATGCAAGGCTCTAAAAAAAAGTGCCTCGTGTCTGTGTTTGGTGTTTAGTGTGTGTTGTGACACACGTTTGTAGCTAAGGTAAACGACAAGACAGCAGCAAGCAGTCAATGGCTGGCAGACATCTAACATATAGTATATACATCCCGACCCTTTCAATTCACCTACAACTACTACTTACAACTCCCCTTTGCTACTGTCCACTGTTCACTGTGGGGTTCAGTTGAGTTCCGTTCAGAGACAGCAGCAGCAAAAGGTTCAGTGAACTTTTCGCTTTTCGTTTTCTATACACGCATATCAGCGACAATAACACAAGACGTGGCTGACTGCAGCGTTGTTATGCTCTATGTGTTTGGGATTTATAGGCAGATAATGAGTCACATGTTGTCGTATCTTACAATGCAAACATGGGATGGGATTTTCTACATTATTTATTTTTTAATAAGAATAATCTAAATATTTTCCCTTCTATTTATAATCTAATTGTACAATCAGAGTGAATGAAATTCTGCTCCTCTTGTACTGAGAACGTTGAGCACACAGAACAATTGCGTGTTTGCCGCTCAGGCGAACATGGCCTCGGTGGCGCAGTAGGCAGCGCGTAAGTCTCATAATCTTAAGGTCGTGAGTTCGAGCCTCACCCGGGGCATGTAACTTTTTTGATGTTTTTTTTTTTTTTTTTTCGTTTTTCTATTATTAACAATAAGTTTTATATTTTTTAATCAACAATCACGATTTGCATCACAGCATTTTATAGTCGAAAACTACTCCCACTTGCCTTGTCTCTGTTGTGTTACTACGCGTTTAGTTATTTTTCTTTATTGACTTTAATTGATGTCAAGTGAAGTGTTTGTCATGCTAGAACCAGTGACAGTGGCCGTGGCATGAAGCAGCAGCATTAATACATTTTGTGCAACGCAGTCTTGAGCAAATAAAAAATGTGCAAAGCTCTTTTCCATTTGCCAATTGACACGAAAAGAAATGGAAATGAAACAAACGGCCACAAGACACACCCACATGGCGAATGAAATATGTATTTAACTGCCCTGCCACGCATTAATTTATATTGCATATAAGCTTAAGACATGCTAAATTCGTATTAAGGAGTGTGCACCTTTATTTTCGGATATTTTTATTCTCTCATTGGCATATTTGAATGGTTTCATTTGGTGTTTCTGTTTTGGTCTTTTGCAGTTTAGTGACGCGTGAAATGGATGCGCACTCCGGCCATAAGAGGAGCCAAAGCAGGAGCCAAGTGTGTTAAGAATAGCATTTAATCGACGCGAGCCTAGGAGGACGGTAACGGCAACGCAATTTGATTGGCTGAATAGCCACAAGTAGAGGAACAGAGTAGACAGACAGGATTAACAGCAATAGCAACAGAATGACAGCCGATTACCTCAAGCCAAAGGCGACACGCCACAAAAAGAGCGCCGTTAAGCGACGCCATCGGCAAATTGCCTATCTAGCCATATGCAGTCTCAGCGTGATAATATTCGGCTTTGCCTTGGCCACATTAATCAGGCCAACTCACGCAGCCGATGCCGATGGTACGGGAATGGTGTGGCGCGAGGGTTACGAGGGATTTGGCACCACCCATGAGCAGAATCATCTGCCACATTATCCCCATCCGGAGTACACACCATACAAACACACAACCAACTATACCAAATCACCAAAAATCTTCACCGAGGCCATGGACCCGGTCTACAATTTCACCCACTTGGTGTTTGACAAATTTTTCGTGCGCAAAACCGCTTTGCCACCAGGTAAATATTGTTGGAAATCAATCAGGCATTATCACAAATTAATTTCTATTTATTTTCCTTAGGCTACATTGTGGTCAAGGACCAGGATTCACTTGCTCTTGGCCCCAAGGTAGATGAGAATGATTGGCGTGATCTCTTGCAGCACTATTGGATCGTGCTCATCTTTGTGTTCATTATGCTGCTGCTCGTAATTATCGTACCCTTCATAGCGTAAGTTTTTCTGTACGATCTTTGAACAACGTTTTTATTTAATCTTTATTTCCTCATCTTTTCTTCAGTGTGTGCTATTGCTGCTTTTGCTGCTGTCGAAACTGCAAAGAAGGTTGTCCACCCTGCGATAGTGAAAAGGATGGGCGAAAACGTTGTTGTTATGGACTGATGATGCTGCTGCTCATCATTGGCTTGCTGTGAGCTTAAGTTGTACTTAATAATTGATGTATCACACTCGAATTGCAATTTCAATTGCAGCTTTGGCGTCATCATTGCCTTTGTGACCAATAAGATGCTGGACAGCGGCTTTGAAGACACCAGCAACACACTGCGACGTGCCAGCGATGACACCTGCACCTTCCTCAAGGATGTGTCCGATCACATACATCATTTGTTCGTTAAGAATTATGAGGAAATGGAGACCAATCTGAATGACATTTTGAAAAGTATGTGACAACTTTTTTATTATTGAATTCTGAATTTAAAATTCACTCATTCTTTAAGATGTACCGCGGCACATTTATTTGGATCTAATGGATACCTCGGAATTGAATTTGCTGTATGAATTGCAGCGCATATTTAACAACACAAAGCAAGCTGTCACATTATTAACTAATCTACAGAAATTGGATAAGGAACTGCGCTTCAATACCGCTCAACTGCGAGACTGTAAATAAATTTTCAATGGAAGTTAAAGCAGCTTTTTAATATAACTCTTATCCCATCAGTACTGCGCGGAGCAAAACTTAATGTGAACCATGCTTGTACTGTGCTCTGTGGCAATCGCGAGTGTTTGCAGTTCTTGAAGAACACTCAAATCGAATTTCTGGACAACTCCAGATGTCTGCACCTGGACAATGTAATTTCTAAATTAATTTTAAAAAGTATTCAAAATGTAATCAACATTTTTATATTTGCTTTCAGATGCCAAACAGCACAACTTATTTGATGGCAATGCGAGATATTCTTACAACGGATACGGCTAATGTGACCACAGCTGGCATCAAGCGTGTCGAAGAGATTGAAAAACATATCAAGCGAGCCATCGAACCGCTGACACCCAGAATCACTTCGGATATACGCAAGGGACAAGAACAGTTCCTTCATCAGGCGAACTCTATACGCAACATTATTGATTCCGTGCTCATGAATATTCATACGAATACCCTTAAATCGACCAGGACATTCGATGATGTCTATGAGAGATTTGGTGTGGATCGCAGCTTTGTCAGCGTTGCTGTTTGCGTGTTTCTGCTAGTGGTAAATTTTCAAATTCATGTCAGATTTAAGATCAATTTCTAATTTTCAATTTACTTATAGATATTGTTTGTGCTGGTTATTTCGCTGGTCTGCGGCTGCTGTGGACGACGTCGACGTGGCTATCGCGATGACTGTTGCAGCAAGGGAACGGGCGCCACTTGCCTCTTATTGTGAGTAGTCGAAAGCAAGCTTCTATGAGAATTAATTGACTCAATCAACTTATATTTTCCAGTGCCATTTTGTTGATATTCTGCGTGTTCTCTGTCACTGTGCTCGTTGGACTTTTCTACTTCATTCTGGGCATGACAACCTACACGGGTGCCTGTGCACCACTGCGCGATCAGGAGAAGAACGATCTCTTCCGTCAGATCGATTCAGTGATTGATCTCAATCGTTATTTGCCACACTCTGAACGTGTGACGGAGACGCCACTGCCCCCGCTTCGTATCTCAAATGCCATCAAAGCTTGTCACGCCGACGAATCCATATTTGAGCTGATGCAAAAGAATAATCTCTACGACATAAATGAGTTGGAGCGCATTAAGGTCCTGCGCGATCCGCCAGAACACAAAGTGCCCATCTTCAGGGCGGACTATAGTAACTTTAGCGTCTTCACCAAGGCGGAGAGAGAAGAATTGGAATCCGCCGCCAATAGCAATATGTCGCGCTACAAAGGAGCTATATTCCTTTCGCACATTTGCAAGACATTAACACCCGTCGATCTGCCGACAATGGCCAATCAACTGAGGCAACTGCGTTCCAGTCTGTGGAGTCAATGGGGCATTTATGATTGGGCCAGAACGGCGCTGGAGAATGAGGCCTTCAATCTAGAAAAAATCTATGATGAGTTCTACAATAAGATCATTACAGGCGTGACAAAAATAACTGAAACAGTAGCGCAAATCGATAAGCTAATATTGTACAACAATTTGCCATATGGCGAATCGATTTATTCGCTGCTCGAAGCAACAACTCATTCTGAAAAGTTCTTAAAGGAGCGCGGTCAGCGATTTGTGAATGCCCTGATTGATAATGCAACCCGAACGGTCGAGGGTCAAATCGAACAATATGTCCAAATGCTGATTGCAGAGTGCAGCACAAACGTTGGCAAATGCGCACCATTAGCTTACATTTTCGATCGCAGTGTCGATCACATTTGTAAACGCATCGTCGATCCAATGGTGAGTTGAGATAGGTTGTACAAATATGAACTTAACTAATGTGTTTAAATGTTTTGCTTTCAGAATGGTTTCTGGGTGGGCGTGTTGCTCTGTGGCGTGCTCTTCTTGCCCGTACTCTTTGTGGCTCATCGTTTGCTTTGCTTGTACAAGAAGATCGACCCGTATTCGGCGCCAGCTGTGGGCATTGTTGAGGGCGGGTAAGTAGCTCTAGATACGCGAATCATTAATTCATCGCTGTGCTGTCCAAAAGCTGTCCCACCTGCACTGGGGCAATAACAATAAGACCGACTGCAGTGCGCACTTTCATTGGCCAAGCAACTGAGTTCAGTGTGCGCAATGAAACTGGTCAGCATATAAACAGTGGTATTGGAGGTGTTGGTGGCGGTGGTAATACTGGTGCCTTTATATTGCTGTTAACGGACGAGGGAACCGAATCGACCACAGATTCGAGTGAGAACAACAAGCGAAAGCAGGATTAACGGCGAAGGGAATTGTCATAGAATAATGTCTAATCTCTTGTCACACTTGTCTCATTCTCATTTTCATATATACTACTATCTACTATATACAACAACAATGTAATGTCCATCATCACAACTAACGCGCACGCACACACAGCAGCGACTACTTGTATGACGCCTATAGCGAGCGTGAGCGCGAACACGAGCATGTGCCATTGGCCAAGTAAGAGTTGTTCCATCTTCTATGTCTACTACATGTCAATATTTAGCTAATCCCCCCCACCATTTGTGATTGTCAACTTTTGTGCTTATTTACTTTTGCTTCTATGCTGTACTTTCAGTGTGCCAAAGAAGCGTCGCAAAGCTTATGAGCGCCGACGGGAGCAACAGGATTACTATGAGGACGCATCACCAGGCGTGTCACGTTCCCGCGGTGGCGGTGGCATGGCCAATGGCGGTGGCGATGCTGCCGGTGGCAGCAACATGCGCTACAACGATGTGGCACCCACGTAAGCATAGTCCAAGAACACCAAACACAACCCATCTATCTATCAATCTATCTTTCTGACCTCCTAATCCAAATTGCCTGACATTAAATAAGCGTGTGTCCCCGCCTAACGATATATTTACATGAATATAACACATTAATACACACACAAACACCCGATGCAATATTTGTGGCTGGCTAATTATTAATTTGATGGCCACACGTTTAATTGCTATTTTTCGGTTTTATTTTATTTAGCGCTAAAGTTGTGGCTATACTAGATACACGGCCAAAAGCACTGGCGGCAGATGGTTTCTTTTAGGCATTTTAATCCCTGAACGTGCATATAAAAATGGTTTTTGGTAATATTCTGGTCTGCTTCCTCTCTGACTCTGTGTGTGTGTGTGTGAGCGTGGGTGTGAAAGTGTGTCTGTGTGTCTGTTGTTGCTTTTTGACCCGCCGCTAAACGTCATTAATATCATTCTAAAACCGAACTCGAAGCCAGTCCAATGAACATCAACTGGTTTCATAACAGCGCTCACCTCATTCTGCTTTTTTGTGTGTTGTTTGCTCGTTTTTTTTTGGCCTGCCAACCATTAGCATATGGTAATGATGGCCTGGCTAATAACTGTTCCATTGCCCAACTCCCATAAGAAATACGCAAACTAACAGCAATCTCATCTGTGTATTGGCAAACGAAAAACTGAAACTAAACCAACTAAACGCTGCTATTTTTGTGAGCTAATGATCACTTTTATTAGATGACTAATTTAATGTTGTTCTCTCATCTCACAGGCATTGGGATCATGAACCACCGCGTTACCACAATCCGCCCGTGGCGCCGCCATCATCGGAATACGAACGCCCACCGCCATACTATTATCCTGGTGCCTCGGACCAGGATTAAGGACGTGATGAGTGTGGACATTTGTTGGCAAGGCTTTAACGAAACGGCAAGAGAGAAAGGAAATGACGAAGAGACGCAAAAGGAGATGAAAGAATAATAATCAGAAAAATGTATGGAAGAAGACGAAGCAAGAATTTCATTTCGAAAATCCCCCAATTTTACTGAGACTGTAATTTTAGTTGAAAATGAAAAAGAAGAAAAAGAAAAAGAAAGAAAGAACGAAGCTAGGTTTTTTTATTTAAAGTTATGTAATTTCTATTATCATCAGATGTGTTATAAAATATTCTTTGGACTGTATCAGACGATCTGCCAGCAATGCAAAATATATAGTAATGATATATATACCGAAAGAGTGTGGATTAGTAAAGATTAGTTTTAAGCACACACACATAGATACACACACAGCCGAAAATCTATTATTTAATATATTGTACACATTAAAAATGTTGCCAAAAGATATGGGAAATGCGAAAACACGGAAGTGAAGTTGCGATATCGGTTGAAAGAATAAGAAATATGCACAGCTAAAGCATTTAATAAGTTTAGTGTTAAATGAAAAACGAAGATCACAAGATACATAAACACACACACACACACATACACACTCAAGAAAATCTCATTAGTTTATTGTACGCAGTCGAGAATTGCATTTTTGAAAAACCCCCAAAAAAACAATAATCAATGTTTACAACTCAAAACTATTTAAATCGCATTTCGAAATTTAAATGGAACAAATTATTAAACACATACGAAATATATAAATATATATAGTATATATTTGTATTTGTATCTGTAAACAGAACTGCCATTTTAATTTAGACTTTCTGATGAGCAGTTGCAAGTTTTTTGATTCATTTTTTACCAAACAAACAACAAGTGTATTTATTTTCAAAGAAACTTAACATACACAAAAAAGTAAAGAAAAGTAAAACCAACACTTCCTTAAGAATCAAAAAAAAAAAAAGAATACAAAACAGAAAATGACGCACTTTATAATACGTACGAGTACTTTACCAATCTGTCATAGTTTAGTAAGTGAAATTTCAACTCAAAAGAAAACAAAAAGAAAAATTGAAGAAAGGAGAAGCCTACATAAAAAACGTTTCAAATTGTATTCTAAGCGTATGTCTTCGATTTCTGGGCAAACTGCAAGTAGCCAATATAATAAAAGAGGAGATGAAAATGAATTAAGATAAATGCAATTAAAAGCTATACACACACTCATACACCAACACACACACACGTTTGTATAAGTATGTATTTTAGTTAAGCGAAATACCAACAAGTATATATATGAATGTATGTACGTATGTAACTTGTTCTCTTTTTTATATTTTACTTTTACGTACATTTCATGAATTTCTGCTTAAGTCATTTTTAGTGTTTAAACAATAAGCCAATAATCTGAATCAAAGTTTTAAAGCTATAAAAAAAAAACAAAAACAATACAAAAGAAAAACAAAAAGCAAATAACAATTACTGTGAAAATATAAATTATAAACATATATTCAAGAGTGTTTTTCTTTTTAATTTTTAAGTGAATGAAAGCATTTCTATTATTTTTGTTTCAGTTACCCATAGGGTAGAAGGGTATTATAACTTTGTGAACTTCTCCGGCTTCATAAAGTAATAATTCTGATCATCGTCAACAGCTAAGAAGATTTAGCCATGTGTTTTTGTCTGTCTACTCAGGATTTTTGGTAAATGCAATAATAACTATAGTTTTTATGATTCCTTCGATTGCGATCAGATACAAATTGTAGAAGTTATTAAGAAAATAATACGATTTACTACGGATTTTATTTGCTTTGGCTAACAATCTGGTATATTTTGCTGTCTAATATTTTGAACGTAGTACTATATCAATATACTGAATGTAGTCGATTGTACATTTTTAGTAATTTTGAGGTACATTAATTTGGTATACTTTAAAATTAATATCGCACTGTTTTGTTTTTATGCGTAATGGGCAGCGAGTATCTCACAGTCGAGCACACTCAACTGAAGCTTTCTTAATTGTTTTAAAGCCAAATTTCGCAATTTTGGTACATACAATAATAACTACAATATTCTTCATTCCTGCGATCTGATACAAATTGAAGACCAAATTAATATATGAAGCGTAATAGTATACCGATATACTAAAAATAGTCTACGGTATATTTTAGTACTTTTTCGGTATATATACTAAAGTTGTTCTAATCTAAGAGTAGGCTTCGGCTGCCAAGCGAAACTACTCACACTAATTTCAACAAAAATAGCAACTAAAACGTATCTTGAATCAAGGAGCATGATTAATTGGTATTCCCTTGTGTTCATCTTGCCGGGAATTCTAGTCTACGCCTGGCCTGGAAACTCTCAAAATAGCGTAAACTATGATTTGTTTATCACGAGCTTGCATAATCATTCGGCTTTGACTATGAAATTGTGGGAGGAAAACAACTGCCAGCCAACGTTCTGCTGTTGGCGCTGGCTGCTGGAGTTGGAGAGCACACAATGTCCATTCATGCGGCTGCTGGTGCATTGCCTCATTGCGTTGCCAGTTTACAATTTGTTGCTGTTCTTGATTGGGTAAGCTATAAGTATAAGTCAAGCAATCATTTGAAGCTAGCTTCTTACTTAGCTGGCAGCTGCATAGAAGCTGTTCCTACACAGCTGAGCGTTTGTTATGGTTGCCGAAACCAATAGTGGAGGAAAGATTATTGATGCCACAACCTTCGACTGTTGTGGTAAAACCTTTGCTCATGCCACCTACGCCGCCACCGCGTTGCAAGCGTCGCCAGGCGCCCAAGCCGCCAACAGGTCGTATACGCGCTACTCTTAGCTCGCCTGACAAATATCCCAGTCACAAGGATCCATTTGCCACTGTGCCCATCTACGACCCACAGCAGGAAGAACGCTACAAGACGTTGCGTTTGAATCTGCTGCGTGTTCTGGAAGGTTTACAGCAACCTTTGCCGCCAATGTTGTCGCTGCCGTTGCCCATGCCCGTTGTGCTGACCTCACCAAAGCCAACTCCCGAGCTGCATAAAGTTGAAGACTCAATGCTGGAAGAGTCAACTTTAAGCGAGTCGATGGCACATTTAGATCTATCAAAGAGCAAGCGAAAGCCTTCCAAATGGTTGCACACTGTAGTTAAAAGGCTTGGCAAAACCTTCAGCAAAAGCAAGAGTCACAAGCATTTAGAAGTCAGCACAGCTGCCACATTGAGCCATCGAAGCAGTAGCAATAGCAACATCACCAGCAGCAGTAGAAGTGACAGAAGCATCAACACTTTGCAGCCCTTTTGGCAACGCATAGCTCGAAGTTCCACTCGAAGAGGAACTGGCAAGTCTAAGTTTTATGTGAACTCGCCCAGCAGCTCGGAGACAAATAGCAGCGCCAGTTGCATCTACGCTTATTAGTAGAGGAGACAACGAACACATGAGGCAGGAAGCAGCTTGAAGCATTGTTCAAGGGAAGATCGTTAGATCGATGCTCCCATGCAAAATGCTGCATCATGCCCAATGCGTTCGCTGTCCCTTCTACACTCAGCTTAACATACTCAATTCATTTATATATAAATATATTTTGCTAGCATTCACCTTGAACGTTGCTTTGATTTTATTAGAACACATCCGGCAATACAGACCAAACGACAGACAAAAGACTTAAGCGACATACGCGATCGCGTACTCTCATCAATCATAATAAAACTCTGGCTGGCGATGAAAACAGCCACGACTACCGGGTGAACTTCGGTTGTTTTGAGCTTGCAGATTTGTGGCTGATACCCAACTGATTGTCTCACAACAATGCTAGGAAGCAACAACGAAAAGAAACCCGTGGAGGAGGCGGAGTAGAGCGCACTGAAGCGTGCTCTGCGCAGAATCATTGTAATTTATCACTTTTATTTTTTGACTTTCATAAACATAAACATGACAGTTATTAACTTTGAACAAGGATGTGCGCTGTTCTTCGCTGTGTCAGTCGAACAGGTGATGTGGAGAGACTCTTCCGCAAGGCCAACAAAAGTGAAAACTGCCAGCATATGATTTTCATAATTTTCAACTAAAAATTAAATCACGTTTCTTATCAGCAAACATTGTTGCTGCTGTTGTTGTTGTTGTTGGTGGTCGGTGAGTGCCTTTCTTTTTCAACAATTACCAAAATCGCAGCAGCGACGTTAACTATGTACAACAAGAGCAATAACAATGAAATTTCACTTTCAATTTGTGTGTAAAAACAAAAGACTTAAGACACGAACTGAACGTCGCAGTCGCAGTCGCCGCAATCGCAGTGAAGGTTAAGCTGCCCGATTTGATATTCAATTGGTATAACGGTTTCGAAAGCCAAAATGGCCGCCAAGTTTAGCGACAGTCAATGCACTCTAAAGCAGCAGACGACATTACGCTATACAGATCGATTCTTAGCTAATGAAAGTTTATACATATATAAACAGTTTGTAATACGCACTTTAAGCGGCCTTCGTGGCTGGTGTGAAATTTTGTATTTTACCGCCATGTGAAACAGAGCATTGCATTTCCATTTCCATTTCTCATTTGTGGCTGCTGCTGCTGCGCAAAACTTTTCCACGTGAAAACTGGCACAGAATTGCAACAAGCAGAAAACCCATAAACAACAATTACAACAACAATAACAACAAGTTGGCCAGATTGCAGGCGGCACGCAATACGCATTGAAATGCACACAATTAAGTCGTGCAAATGATTTACAGTGAAAGGCAGTGAAATTTATGGCATGCAAAGCGTGAGAAGCGATCAAAGGAACAATCTCATGTCTGTGCCACACAAAACATTAGAATTTTTGGGCATTTATATACCGAACTACCTACGTACATACATAAAACTAAGCCAAAATTTGTTGTTCAAAATCTGAGTCACTTTTAGCGGAACGATTCACGTTTCAGCCGGCAATTGGCACTTTCGCTTTCATTTGAGCAGTGTTTGCTAGCTTTGCTGCTGTCGCTGCTGCTGCTGGTCTTTAGGGCGTGTTCAGTAATCTCTGGACTTTGGAAACCCTTTCCAATTACACACTCACACACACATCTCGAGCTTATGCAAATGATTTAGCTTGAGGTTGAATGGCTTTCTATCCGTGTGAAATGAATATTTTATGCATTTCAGTAGTAATAATATATGATGATTACAGTAACTAAAACATTTTGTAAATCATAATTTGAATCAAACGAAGATGCGTCGTTGCTTATGCTAATCAAAACTCGTTTGCACTTGGCCAATCTTAAAGCTAACTTGATCTCTGCTATGCGCAATCAATCCTTGTCGCAGTCGCAGTCGCAGCTTAACAGTTGTTGTTGTTTCTTAACAGTTGCTGCTATGTTAACAGTGCTTAGGCTGCTAACAGCTGTGCAGGTCTCTTAACAGTTGTGTAGCTCTGTTAACAGTTGCGCTGGTCTGTTAACAGTCGTGTAGCTCCGTTAACAGTTGTCGCCGCTAACTTAACAGTGTGCTCTGTGTGTTTTGAGTGACGCGAAAGAACGGCACAAAAGCGACGCAGCAAAAATTAAATTTTCCATGCAGCTCACACGAAACAACAGTTTTTGTAGTTGTTGTTGCTCTTTTCGTTGCTTGTTGTTTTTATGTTGCGGTTATATTCGTACGTATATGGCGCACGCTCGGACGTGGCCCCGACACGAAGCACTCAAAAACCCAACCAGGTGGAGTGGGGGAGTGAAAGAGGGAGGGAGACAACGGCATGCGCTCAGAGCAAAACTTCACTCAATTTTGCCGTTTACTTTTTGAGTCAGACGACAACGGCGACGACGACGTCGACGCGTTTTTCTGCTGTCGTCTTGGTCGTTGTCTTGGCAGCTGGTCGCGACTGCGCACAAATCAGTTTCAGTTTTTCAGTCCAACGTGCGAGTTCGCAGTTCGAGTAACGGTTACAAACAAACAACAATAAAGTTGGCAAAGCACTTTTTACTCTGTGCGGCAGGAGTTGAATTTGGAATTTCGATTTTTTGATAGAATTTCTTGTGTGTTTTATTGGCAACGCGTGCGCGACGCGCATTAAAGGCCTCCCCAAAAAGGCTCCTCGAAAACAAAAACAAAAACAAAACCTGTGAAGTGAACAAAATAAGAAATCAATAATTCAACAATTGTTTAAACAATTTGAACAAAACACACAAAATTCTGGATAAGTGTGTGCGACGTTCGTTAGCTGAGTTTGAAAAATGGTGAGTGCAACAGAAGTGTGTCACAAGAAAAAAAAAAATAAAAAAATAAAAAAAAATTATCATATTTACTACGGAGTGTGACAAGAAGCATGGCAAAACACAACGAATACACTCGTAACTAAGTATGAATATTGAAAGTCAGCGAATGGAAAAATGAATGTTAAACCAAACTGGAGAACGGACAGACATACAGACGGACGAACAGACGGACAGACAGACGGACGGACAGACTGACAGATAGACTTGGCTACTGGCTTGTGGCTGCTTGGCTTGGCTGGCTTATAAGAATAGTGACTGCGATTACGGGTTCTGTGCTGACTGCCAGAGCGAAGTTGAAGGCAAACCTGTCAAAAGACAATGGCTATAAAATACACAACAACAACAAGAAAAACGAATAAAAAAATGTTAATGTGAATACAACAAATTGTGAACGAATTGCCAACAGCATAAAGTAGTTTCTAGCTATTCAGTTTCGCTTTTCATTTTTGGTTAAAATGCGCTTTTACTTCCTTGGCCAAGCGATTTTCCATTATTCCACATTTTTCCATTATGGCCAACAGCACGCCAGCAGCAGTAGCTGCAGTTAAGAGTAACTGGCCACGCCTCAATTTGGCACAGTCAAGTAAAAGTCGCAGTCGCAAACAATAACTAGTTTTTTGTCTATGCGTGTCTGTGTTTAGGTGTGTATGTGTGTGTTTCTCTTTTACAACAATTAATATTTGCAAAACACAAAAAACAAACCACAACACACAAATAAAATGAAGGAAAAACTTAAAAAGAGCAACCAAAAAAAAAAATACCTACAACTGCTGCCAGTCAGACGTCGTCGATTGGCAAATCATTGGCCAAGCGGCCCAAAACTGGTCTCGTAAAATTGAAAAACCCGCAAAAATTAGGTTTGAAACACTCGAAACGAGTCGCCAGACGCCGAAACATGTGGAAAAACGACAGAGGCTCAGATTTAGCTTCGAAAAACACAAATAAAAAAAAACAAGTTAAAAGGCTTTGCTGCAGCCCCAAAAAATAAGTTAAAGCCATTCATTCATTGTTAGTAAGCTATTGTTTATGGAGCACTTTCCTAGTCTTTGTCTAATTAGCCAAATGCGTTCCGCCCCCCTCTTTTACACCGCCCCCTGAAACCAATCAGACCACGCGCTATTGACAGCCGTGACTGACATGTGCAGCAGTTTTTTTTTTTCGAATTTTTGTATTTTCTCATTGTTGTTATTGTAACTCTCACTTTCATTTGACGCTTGAAGCTTGACAATTGAATGAACACTTGCACACAGCACACAGCACAGCACTCACACAGAATTTGTTTGTGAAACAAACAATTCAAATAACGAGTCAGCAGAGCCCGGCTTGTGTTTACACACATTTTACAAACCAAACCAAAAAAAAAAAGTTCATAGTATACTCACACACACACACACACTGAGATAACGTTATTATAATTGCACACTGCACGGGAGACAGACTTTCTCCCAAAATAAAAAAAAATAAAATGAAAACTATAAAAACTCTACAACAAACTTTTTTTTTGCTGTCGGAAGTTGGCAAAGTGCCAACTCGGCGTATGCGTAATGTGTGTGTGGCGAAAAAAAAAGGGAAGCCATATGCGAGTACGTTTTTTGCATGTATGAAATGTCAGCGGTTTCTTAAGTTGAACCCTTGAAATGAAAGGAAACCAAAAGGAGGCTGCAACGTGATTCATGAAATAAATAAATAAAAGTACTTCAAGCAGCCTCAACTTCAACTCGATTAAATACACTAACAATGCGTTTCTTTAGTAGTTGCATAAACTTAATTTATGTGGTTATTAAACATATTTACTCGCATTGCAATTCAATAAAAATATGAGATTGTTTATCATTAAATAGTTCGTTTAAAATCGCAATTATTAGTTGTAATCACTTCACAGTCAATCAGCTTGTGCAATAATTGCGTTTAAGCGTTAGCAAATGCATTTTAATATAGTGTATTATTATGTCGACTGTTTGTCGAATGCTTACTTTTGCTTGTTTTTCAGTTTCTAATAAGCACTACCCGTAGGGTAGAAGGTTTGTGCCTGCAAGCATCTTCTTCTTTGTATGTAGTATTATACCGACATACTAAATTTAGTTTTCAGTATATTTTAGTATTTTTTTCGGTATATTGATTTGTTGTATTTATAAAATTATCTCCTTATTTGAACTATATCAATATACCAAATTTATCACTCAGTATATTTTAATATTTTTTCGGTATATTGATTCTTCTTTTTTAATCTTCTTTTTTAATTGTGGTACTATATTGATATACCAAATATAGATTTTCGTTTTATTTTAGTATGTTTTCGATACTAAATACCGTACTGCTTAAGCCTTCGGTATATTTTTGTATTGTTTCTTCATATTAGTTTAGTATAATTTTAGAGTAATACCTCCCTGTTTTAGCCTTTGGTATGTGTTACTATTTTTCGGTATACATACTAGTTTGATATATTTTTAGAGTAATTTATGTAATTTGGTATATTTTTACTATAATACCGCACCATTTTGCTTGAATTTAAAAGTTGGGTAGCAAGTATCTTACAGTCGAGCATACTCCACAGTAAATTTCTGACTTGTTTTTTTCTTCATCTGAAATATGCGAGTCACAATTACTTTGGCCTAGCCCTGACAGGCGAACTACAAACTACAAACTACAAACTTCAGCGTCAGCGTCAGTTGTGCAGCTGCAGTTGAGTGTCGAGCTGGGGGCTGATGCTGAGTGGGTAGCTCAATTGTCAGTGCCGCACTTTAAACAATACACACACACACACAATCGTTAAAGACAAATGAAGCTTGCAATTCACTTTTATGCTGATTTGCAAATGTACGTAAAAAAATGGTATTTGCATGCATCAATTGGTTATTGAACTGGCCCAAAGGGGACTACACAAAATGCTAGGCCAGAGCAAATGGCATTTGGTTGATTTGTTGACTCTTTTTTTGTGATTTTAGAGAGGGGTCTAAGACTCAAGCAGGAAGTTCGCGGCCTAAGCGCAAAGCAAACAAAAGCGGCGCAACACGTTTTGTTTGAACATTTAAATAAGTTAAGGAATGTGTCGCATAATTACTTCACACTTTAAAAGAGTGTGTTCAATGTCAAGCTAAGGCCAATTATGTGGCTGACATTATGGTCACAAATATATCAATCATTTTGTGGCCGCAAAACAATGGACAAACGAGTCGACAACCCAAAAAGCTCAATCAAAATTCAACACTCATTTATCGAAGTGTATTATATAAAGTATTTAATCGAGTTGATGTATAAGAGTTGCTTTTGGCCCTCGGGTCACAAGCGATACAACATAATCGACAAAGCAAAAAAAAAAAGCAACAAAAAGACAACAACAAAATGCCAAAAGCCTGCAAATCATTATCAGTCAAAATATCATGAACACCAAAATGCTAAATGCTGCTAATGAAAATATGCGAACGAGCAAACTTGAATCTGTATTTGATATATCTTGAGCTCTATCAAAAAACTTTCAAACAGTTGCACAACACAACTTTTGTGTATTATCTGTTTGCGTAGTTTGGCAACTTTTTATTTATCGTCGTTATATATAAAGTTTTTTTTCTTCTTTTTTTCGCTCTTCATAATTAAACTAATTAACTGTGTTGGTAATTTGTTTTCATTTAGCCCTTCCGTTTAAATGGCCGATGGCCAAGACGAAGACGGCGACGACGACGTTTAGACATAAATTCATGCGACAATGCCAATAAAAATGTTTGACTTAATACCGTTTGGGCCGTCTAGGCCATAAACTCGCTCTATAAACTCGCCAGCCTCGAGGCGAGACATCATTTGAATATCTTTGCTGTGCACAAATACAGAAATGTAAATAAGACAACAAAATAAGAAAATAACATTAAGATATACTTGAATTTGGATTGTTTAATTTAACGATGCGCACAAAACTTGTTTTTGTTGGCTGGCGACGGAAAAGGTTAAAGTTGAACAATGGACTGTGGATTATACTAGTTACTCGTACTAAAGAAAGCAAACGATTCGAACAGACACACAAACAGACAGACAGACAACACACAAAACAAACTAAACATGGTATTAACTTGCAAATAACACAAATTTCACTTTGATGCGCTTTGTTTGAACGTTGCCTTTTTTTGTATCTTTTTGGTTTCTTTGTCGTTTTGTTTATTAATAAAAGCGCATACGTTTTACGTAAGGAGGCGGCTGCTGCTGTTGCTGTTGTTGCTGCTGTTGCATATACTCACACAACAGATACTTAGTTATGACATAATGTCCGGGCCATGGCTCAGTTCCTTATTGTTTTTGTTTTTGTTAGAGCTGCCTTTTGGGCGCACGCCTCTCCCATCAACATACAACAAAAACAAAAATCACAACAAAATATGCATGTGAAACCAGAAACAAAATGACATCCCATAACGAGGCCCAAAGCTGCAACTTGTGGCTGAAGCGAGCCAACAAAATCTGTTCATGCATGCCCTGTACTTTAATTTCTAATGAAAGTGGCAAATTTTTTCCAATTTATACTGTATAAATTTAATAAAATAATAATAAAAAGGAATAAATTAAAAAGTGTGTCACCTAAAATAATGTTTCATAAAATTTATCTTGAAATGATTAAACATTTCCAAGAAAGACTTTTATTTTTGGTTAAGCTCCAATTGATCAGCATTTAGTATTCCATTTATATATTATATTTTCGTTTCTGCAAATTTAAATAATAAATTGCATTTTTGCTTTAGGGAAAATGTAGCTATAATAATGTGTAAATAAACGGCAGTTTAAAAAGTATTGCTATTATTTGGAATTGATCTTAAATTAATGCAGAATGTTCTCGTTAATTTACGCGTATTTTGCTTAAAGATAAATTCCGTTTAAACTTTTAATAAATGAACTGCACTTTGATAGTGTACTGCAGTTTTATAAATAAATATCTAGTAGCCTTAAATATATTTTATTTAATACACTGCTTTTACATACAAAAGACAAATTATTTTTAAATATTAATTTATAAACTGCATTTTCTAATGCCTTAAAGTTCGCTTTAAATTTTTCTTAAAGTTCGCTTCTGACATTTTTTTATTGCTAGTAAAAATTCATGTCTTCTATAATTAGATCAGTTTTTGCTTAAATTAGTTAAAATTTGAATCGAATTAACTGCACCATAAAATGTTCATCTGTTTGCTATAATATATGCTAAATTAACATAGAATGTTCTTGTTAATTTATGCTGTCTTTGCTTAAAGAAAGATTAATTTAAAATTTTAAATAAATCAGCTGCAGTTTGATGAACAATGAAATTTGCTAAAATTAATCCTAAATTAAAATAGAATGTCTATAACAGTATTCTCTCTTCATATATATAAAAGACAATTCACTAAATATTTTATATAAATACACTGCTCTATCAAAAGTGCTGAAATTTATTAAATTTTTTCCTAAACTAAAATGGAATGTTCTCAATAATTTTTTCAAAGATAAATTCAATTCAAATATCCACAAATAATATAAATAAATAAACCAAAATATACTAAATTCTTAAAAGTAAATAAATATAGAATGTGTTCGGTTATTTACGTGCATTTTCTTAAAATTAAACTCGGCTACTATTAACAAAAAATAAAATAAAACTAGTCGAAAACATTGCTATTTGTCATTATTGATGCTAAATGAATATAGAAAGTCTTGGTTAAACAAAAGCAAACTTGAAGTGCATTTCGGTCTTTTTTTTGGGGGGGGCGTTATGCGCTGTAAGTTTTCCAGGCCGTTAGCTGCAATTAGTATGGCGCTGTTTGTCGCTTAAGTCTTTTGTTGCGCCAGCTCAAGTATTTGCCGCTAGAGTGGTAATGATACCGCCCCCACTACCAACAGCCAAAAAAGACAGGTATTAACATTAATGTGACACTGACAAATTGCCAAATTCTAGACGAGGCCACACTGAAGCTGAAGTTGAAGCTAAAGCTGGAGCTAAGACTCTCAAGTGGATTCTTCTCAGACTGGCAAACAAATGGACATAAATTTTATTGACATTATGAACAAGATCGCTAAATGTAGGAAATGGCCGACTGTAGATCAGCAGCCAACAGATCATGAGTGGAACGGAAGTTGTGTGCAGTCAACTGTTGAATTCTCAGCTTCATTCTGAGATGTGGATGTGGATGTGTGTTATGTTAGATGTGGCATTGCAGGCAAAAGAATAATTGCCATAGAGAGATCTTTTGTTATTTGTTTTGTTTTCTGTTTTTTTTATTTTGTTTTTGTCTTAATTGCTGATTCATTGTGGCAACGACGCACGTTTGAGGCATTTAAAGAGCGTCTTCCAATCAGTTGCTGCATCTCGAATATGTAAGCCGAGAGTGCACGACTGAAAGATACCCACTACCCATTTTTAATAAGACCAATTTCTGAAAATATAATTTAGTTTACAGAAAAATATTAAAATATACCAATATGTCGAGTGTGCTCGACTGTGAGATAACCGTTAAACATTATCAATAAAACCATATTCCTAAAATATACCGAATTAAAATACCGACAAAGTACTAAAATATACCAATAGTTATATATCGACATTTAAATGTTCATTCTAAAAATATACTAAATTAATACTGCGATGGTATACCATATAGGGCTTCATTCCAAAAATATATCAAATTAATATACCAAAAATACTAAAATATACCAATGACAATATTTAGTATATCAATATACCGAAAATACTAAAATATACCCATTGCAATATTTAGTATATCAACATCGAAGTGTTCATTATAAATATATATCGAATTAAAATACAGAAAAATACTAAAATATTCTAATGACTATGTTTAATATATCGAACCCTTGGAGTTCATTCTAAAAACATCAAAATAATATACCGAAAAATGCTAAAACATACCGATAGCAATATTTGATCTTTCTTCTGCCCGTTGCATCCATTTGCTGGACGCACAAAGTTATAATACCCTTCCACCATACGGTTAGCGGGTATTTAAAGTTTTATTGGGTGCGTTGCGTGCTTAGCCCACTAGAGAGAGAGAGATCCACAATCGCACTCGACGAGGCTCAAGCATGTCCAGGCCAAGCATATTCCAGCTGTTGCTCAAACTGGAACTGATGTGAATGCCCGTTTCAGGGTTATGCTACAAGCAGGAAGTAACTGGCACAGCGGTTCCACACCCAACAAAAACAGAAACCGAGATACCGAGAAACCAAACCACGCCACAAAACTTACAGCATCACAGAGCAGCAGAAGGCGAGAGTAGATGTGTGGTAATTCGAGTCGATTGTTGGCTCCAGTTTTGTAGCTTTGAGGTGCGCAATTTTAGCATTATTCTAATTGGTCAGTGAACCAGTTTTCAAACTGCACTTAATGAGCCCTGACTCACCATCGATATCTGTTCAGTTGTCCAGCTGTCTAGCTGTCTTTTTGTTGTTACCACGCCAAACTTGTTTCTGTTACTGTCTGTATCGGAGACTGAGACTGAGCGATTGAGGCTTTGGCCGGATTGCGCAAGGTCGTCTGGTCAGGACAGGTGCGCTAAGCTAAACCAGCGAATTAACTCAAATTGTAAGGCACACGAAACTCACGCTGCACGCCGCCTTAAAAGACAATAAAAAGGCACAGCTCAAATGTAACACACATTTTCATAAAAGCCAAATTAACATAGTTCAACCACAAAAAAAACAAAAAATCGCTGACTTATTGCCAAACAGTTATGACTGCGGCGTTTTATTTTATCATTTTTTTTCTGCCGTTAAATTAATACTTTATATACACGTATAAAACTTAATATTTTAAGCTCGCGCGTGCAGCGGGTTTTCTTTTTTTCCATTTTTAGTAGTTTTATAGCAGCTTTTTTTCGTTGTATTTATATTTTTATTTTTATTTCGACGCCTCACCTTGAGCTTAATTTCGGTCAAGCCAAAAAGGCATTCAACTTAATTAAATATAACTGCACACAACTGACGGCGACAACAACGACGACAGTTGACGACGAAAATTTCAATAAATTTCATACGAAATTCATCAAACAAGCAAAGCAAAGCAGCTGAAAGCAGCGCAAAACGCAGCAACGCAAATGCATTTGTATAGCGCACAAAACGAAAGACTTAAGCGACAAACGTGAACGCGAACCGCAACGAAGCATGATTAATGCAAGTTTTTGCGCAATTTGAGCCGCATGTTGAAAAGAGCGCTCAATAAACGCAATTTTTAAATAAATGAAAAAAAAAAAAACGAAATGAAATGAAAAATGAAAGAAAAATAACAACATAAAAAGCAATCATCGTAAAAAGTGGAAGAAATAACTTTTTATGCAAATGAATTGCAATTTTTGCGCTTTCTTGCGTAGAGATTTTTCAGTCTCGTCTCGGATAACGCCATGTGGTTAAGTGTTTGGTCTGGGCATAGGATTACACGCTTGCCAATGATCATAATTATCCACATTTCAAATGAGCTGTTAAACTGAAGACAGACTGAAGACTGAATGCAGCAGCAGCTGTCGTTCGCTTGCAAAGATTTCACTGTAAACAAATTATATTTTTTGTATTTCTGCTTTTGCGCAAACAATTGAAAAAAATAACAAATCTTGCGCCAGGAATGCAGCTCTATCACTTCGCTGTCTTTCTGTCTCTCTCTTTCTTTTATTTATTGACTTTTATTTAGTGCTGTCGTAATCAACAATCAACAAATCCAAACACACGTCTTTCGCATTGCAAACTCAAATCCACCCCAGCGAATGGACTTAGCTAATGATACTTGCAATGGGGTCTTAGACAATATGTTTTGCCCCGAAAATGGGCAAAACAATAATTTACGTAACCGAACACAAAACATTTGTTCGATTGCGCCTATTCAATGATTTGCTACAAAGAAATAAAATCAAAGAAAAAAAAAATAGTAGTGAGAAAGAGCCAAAAGCGGAGGCAGCTTGTAGTTCTTGGCGCTTTTCGCTTTCGCATAAAAGAAAATGAAAGGCATTTAGAGGCATGTTTTCACCTCAATTCATTTCCGCGCCACACTCCGCGCTGCCAATCCCCAAGAGCATAAACCAGTTGGTCTGGTCCAGTCGCTACTTCGTTGACTTCGACTTCGCTGCCGCCGGTCGCTGTCAATAAGGAACTTTTTTTTCGTTGTTTTTTCTTTATTTTTTGTGGTTTCTTTTGGTTTTGCGCCTGCGCATTAAAAAAATGTATAATTTATGCATAATTTGGCTTGGCTTAAAAACATTTAAATGAATACAGTTTTTTTTTTGCAGATTATAGTAGATAAGTCTATATAAACCAGTTTCACTTTTTCCCCATCTCGATCGAAAGATCTAACAGACCCCAAATAAAGGCGCCCGAGAAATGTTCGCAGAATACTCGCCGAGAGGGAGAGAGAGATTTATGGGCTTGTCGGGGTGTTTATGGCAGGGCAGGGCAATAAATTATTGTTGTTATTTGAAACAAACTTAGGTTATTTGTTTCAATCCCCGGCGACCTTGGCCACCACAGCGAACACACTTTTAGCCAAGTCGCATGCGCAACTTAATACCTAGAGAAGAAGGCATGACATTTTCGTCTAACTGTAACTGTAACTTTGTTGCTGCGACGATCGTTATCGAAACGGCGCACGTTTGTGCCAATTTTGGCCATTTCTTTTTTGCTAAGCATTAAGCAGTCTAACTGTCTGTGAAAGGCCATCAAACGTTAACCGTCAAGAGCGTTGTGTAAGGTGTTCTTAATGACGCTGCCAAATGCTAATGCCCCGTTGAATACCAAACAATCAAACAAGCAAAGCAACAATCTGAAATTGAGTCGAATTGTGCTGTGCTGTCACGACACAACATTGTTGCCTTATTAAAAATAACTTTCGCAATGGAAATATTGTTGAATTTTTTTGTGGTTTTTGTGCTTTAGCATATGACGCATATTAAACTAGACAATTGTCTTCATTTCTTTAGCTTAATTTATTTGAAATATTAATGCAAGCCAATTAACCAGTTTCTCATTTTTGATTGCAACATTTT
The DNA here is from genome assembly GCA_019972355.1 of Drosophila kohkoa. Classification (NCBI taxonomy): domain Eukaryota; kingdom Metazoa; phylum Arthropoda; class Insecta; order Diptera; family Drosophilidae; genus Drosophila; species Drosophila kohkoa. The sequence goes on from BJEL01000078.1 coordinate 1,926,525, forward strand.
ATTATCTTAAATTTTATTTGATAGTCTGTTGCTATTGTTACTAAGTGTGTGCATAAATCAGCATGACAATTGAATTGGTAATGCCTTTTGCAAGTGTCTCTTTTTTTTGTGTATTACAAATTGGAATTCGTAATTTGAAATGTGAATTGGGGGAATGAGGAATGGCGTAGGCTTTTAAGCCCTCCAAAAGTGGCAATAATAATAATGTTCAAAGTCAAGATGTCGCTTGAGTGGATGTTGCCATTGCCACTGTAAAAAAAAAAAATGAGAGAAAAATACAAAACTGAAGATGTCACCCAACAAAAATTGCTTCAGATGGAGCACACAAAAGAAAAACATACTTTTGCATAATTATTAACAAAACTAAAACAAAAAGAGTGAAATACAATTTTAATTAGTTGTTGAGGCAATCGAGTCTGTTGTTGTTGTTGTTTGCCAGCAGGGTTGGGGGAGCAGCAGCGTCTCCGGCTCGTTAACTGGGTCAATGTCAAGAGTTGGTCATTATCAACATTGCGGCTTTGTTTGTAATTTTTGTGGGCGCCAGTCAGTGTGAACAAACTGGAGTGGAGAGCGGCCGAAGAGGCCGAAGGGCCCGGCAAAAAAAAAAAAAAAACACAAGATAAAACATGCTCTGACTCTGACCTTCTGCTGCGGACGGCGGACAACAAATTAAAAACCATTTCTGACAGTGTTCGAAACAAGTGCCACGTAATTTGCCGAAACTTGACGTGCCCCCCACATAAATCATTTTATCTCTTGCACATCAAAACAAAAAACAAAAAAAAATCCAACTGTATAACTGTGATTAATTGCTCTCTACACGTTGTCTTTTACAGTTGCCACCGCGATTGCTGCGAATTGCCTTTGTGATATGCCTGCTGGTTGTATTGCTCTCTCCCTCCACAGACAGCGCGCAAAGTAAGTAAAAAACCGTTAATAAATAAATTAAAAAGTGCAAAAGAAATTTAAAGAAATGCAAAAAATTAGGGGACACCCGGGTTTGAACCGGGGACCTCTCGATCTGCAGTCGAATGCTCTACCACTGAGCTATATCCCCACTTATGCAAGACTTGGCAATTTACCAAAGAACAACTACAATATCTCCTAGTACAGTATTCGATTTCATTTAATCACTCCTCACTCGCGTAGGCGATTCTTCTGCTTGCACCGCCTACGTACTATTTTTGTGCTTCGTCGGTCTCTGCGCAGAGGCGGAAGTTGATAAAGAGTTGTTGTACTATTGTGTTGCCACTAGACCGTGATTACATTTATCTGCAACATTATCACGTAACAGCAAAAGCATGTTTCCCAAATGACTTGCCATTATCAGTGGTACTTTGTCAAATCTTCCAAACCACCAAAATAAAAAACACTTAGGCAGACGAAGTAATTTTAAAATCAATTGTGTTATATAAACAACGAAAGGGTTTTGGCATTTGATTTGAGATCGGTTTGCGAGTTTAAAGTAAATGCGAAAGGTATTTCGTAATTTATAAATTGTTTGTTTAATTTAATTCGAAAGTATTGCGCAAACCATTTCTGTCGTATTTGGTTTGACTGCGCAAGAGTTTATTTTTGCTAAGTCGCGCAAAGAAAATATAATTTACACGTATATGTATGAAATTACGAAAATATGCTCATTACAATAAAAAAATAAAAAATTTAATTTAAAAAAATAATGTGCAAAAAATCAGGGGACACCCGGGTTTGAACCGGGGACCTCTCGATCTGCAGTCGAATGCTCTACCACTGAGCTATATCCCCATGCCTGCGTTAGCTGCCTAAGCTCGTAGTTAAGCGTACACGTAGCGTGTAGTTGTTCTGAAATGCAGTATTTAACCCTTGGCTGGTTACTAGAAAAATGATGCAATGTTTGAAAATAAATGCATCATTCAGGAGGCAGCTGTTTAACAACAGAAGTAATTACAAAATGAAGTTGCAATTTGTGCAAAGCAAGAGAGGAAAAAATATTATAGTATTTTAATTATAATAATAATACAATAACGCAAATAAAAACAATTACAAGAATAGAATAAATTAAAAACACAGAAAGTAAAACTATACAAAGTTAAGCAATCAAGCACTATTGAAAATACGTTTATTATTGTTGTTTCGTTTTATTTGATAACAATCCTTTTAGGTAAGAGGAATACCGACAGCCCACTCTTTCTTCCTTGCATCCATTATTCAGTTGATTGGTGCTTCGAAATAATCAAAAAGTTTTACCTAGGGGACACCCGGGTTTGAACCGGGGACCTCTCGATCTGCAGTCGAATGCTCTACCACTGAGCTATATCCCCATGTGGAGATCCCCACAGAATGGAGCTACAATCGACAAGCAAAACAAAACTGCTATTTTAAGAGAATAACTACAACCCGTACAGATAAATCAGCATGAGTAATGCAACAAAAAGTGCGATAAGCAACTCGTTCGCAATGTCTGTCAGAATAAAAAACAGCAAAAAAGTTTACCAAGGGGACACCCGGGTTTGAACCGGGGACCTCTCGATCTGCAGTCGAATGCTCTACCACTGAGCTATATCCCCAGTTGAGTTTCCATCGACCGAACGCGTACTTAAAACACTCACCCCAGCATAAGCTAAAAGTAGAAACAGTTTGCAGCGCCATAACAAAGACACCCATACAAGTGCAAAAAGAACTGTTGTGTGTGGGCATGCGCCGAGAGAAACAAAGAGAACCAAAGAGGAGAGGGGAACCCCGAACAACGAAGACCGGTTAAACAGTATTTGCCATAAAATTCGCATTGTTATTTCAGTTGGTGGGGACAAATTTAATAATTATTTTTAATATCACGTTAAACAGGTCCGCGCAATGGCCACTTTAATGGCCCAAGTATTTAGTGAAGAGCGAGTACCATTAATGAATGCTTACTCAGATACATCCATTAGGTGTCTTCATTATGGCTGATTGTCAGAATTAATAAAACTCGAAACGATACTCTTCTACCTACCTACCATATATGGGGGTACTTTTCGTTTATAAATGCATAAATCCAATGAGACATGGAGATAAATGGCCTGGATAATAATCAAGCATAAGTCGCTAAGACAACTACTTGCTGCTGCTGCTGCTGCTAAAGAAGAAGATGGAGATGACAAACTGAACATTAATTTTAAATAATTGTCACTCGACACAGTCAATTGTGATTACGATTGCGATTGAGATTCAGATTGTGATCTCTCGAGGTTGCATGAATAGCTTTACGTTTGATGGATGATTATGAGCGGTAGATTGAAGCCAGCTGACGTTCAGCTTACCAGCAGTAGCAAGCTTAAAGAGTTGTTAGCAAAGGTCAAGTATGTCGGATGTAGGCGGAGCTGAGCTTAATAATACCCGATAGAAAAAATGTATATTCAAGACTTATATGGCTTGTAAAGCATAAGAAAGTAATATATCAGCAATTAAAAGCTTAAATTTCGGCAACATTCAAACTGGTATACAAGATTTATAGCGTTTCACGAATAGTTCCCAAAAGTTTCATTGCAATCGCACCATAAATTTTAAAGTTAATTAAGACACACTTTTATAAGTCGCAGAGGATGTTATAATTGCTTCCTGTAAACGTCAACACGATTGCAAGTCAATCAAAAACCAATTTTATGGAGTACAAAATATATTTGGAATGCTTCCTCGAAACTTCATTACGATTGCTACATAAACTCGCAAGTTAAAAGTCAATAAACAATTTTATAATGTGAAAATCGACTCACTTCACACATTGTATTACGAAATACGCTTTAGTTTGGTAACAACTATTGTGCCGGGTATAACATAGTCAAACATAGTTAATGTAACCGCCAAACTAATTAATCTTTTCAACTCATTAATCTTCTCTGTTTTTTTTTTTTACAGCCAAGACGCGCCGGCGCATGCGAAGACCAAGCACAGTTACCAGCTCATCACGCAGCAGTTTGCTGACCTCCAAGAAGGCAACTGAATCGCCGGTGGCCGAGAAGCGCATCGATCAGGAACCCGCCTCCACGACCAGCGTCGCTCGCACTCGTCTGCGCTCCAAATCGAAGCTCCGAGGTGGTGCAGCTGCCGCAGCAGCAGCCGCTGCTGGAGGTGCAGCACTTGTTGCCAGTGGATCTTCGCTGAAGGGCAAGAAGACCAAAGTGGATGATGGCACACCGAAGATCGTCTGTTACTACACCAATTGGTCGCAGTATCGTGTTAAGGTTGGCAAGTTTGTGCCCGAGGACATTCCCGCCGATCTCTGCACGCACATTATCTTTGCCTTTGGCTGGCTGAAGAAGGGTAAACTGAGTTCCTACGAGTCCAACGATGAGACCAAGGACAATGTACCTGGACTTTATGAACGCATGATGAATCTGCGCAAGGCGAATCCCAAGCTGAAGGTGAGCTTACATTTATTTTATTCATTCCTTATACTAATGGTTTTTCCTCTAGATTTTGCTGGCTATTGGCGGTTGGTCCTTCGGCACACAGAAGTTTAAGGATATGTCAGCTACTCGCTACACTCGTCAGACCTTTGTCTACTCTGCCATTCCCTTCCTGCGTAAACGCGGCTTCGATGGTCTCGACATGGATTGGGAATACCCAAAGGGCTCTGATGACAAGAAGAACTTTGTGCTGTTGCTGAAGGAATTGCGCGAAGCCTTCGAGGCTGAGGCCCAGGAACTGAAGCAACCTCGTCTCCTCTTGTCCGCTGCTGTGCCCGTGGGTCCCGACAATGTGCGCGGTGGTTATGATGTGCCTGCCATTGCCAGCTATCTGGACTTTATCAATCTGATGGCCTACGATTTCCATGGCAAATGGGAACGCGAAACGGGACACAATGCACCACTGTAAGTAAAGGAGATTAGGTTGATTATAAGTAAAAAGTCATTACTTATAACTATTGCGGGTTTAACATCTCAAAAAATCCTAGACATAATTTTAAACCTTTTTAAAATTGGTATACCAAAAATTGAAAACAACTTTTTTTGACAACGTTTTAGTCGACGCTTGCACATTAAAACTGCTTTGCATCTAAAATAGCTTTCATTTATAATTTCTGCAGAATTCATTTAGAGAAACATTGATTAGAGAAATGTAGTTCAATAATATTTGTACAACAAAACATAAATATTCACTCCAATTATTTCAATAGCATAAATTCTCATTTCTCGATAATTCGAAAACAAATTTAAGAGAAAATTTTTGGCTTCTACTGTAATTACTTTATCACTATTTGAAGCATATGTGAAAAAAACAAAAGTAATGCTTTTTAACATATTTGTGGTTCAAGATACAACTATGGAATTGTGCAAATTCTCCACTTAACGTTACTGAATATAAATCCAATTGGAATAATTGCTTACAATATTATATTTAAAAGATAAGATATTCAATTTGAATATATAAGCAAAAAAATGTTTGTTTTTAATTTCAATCTTTAAAAATATTTATCCTTTATTTTGTTTTCTCCTTTTTTCCTTGCAGCTATGCTCCCTCCTCGGACTCCGAGTGGCGTAAACAGCTGTCGGTGGACAATGCTGCCAATCTGTGGGTCAAGATGGGCGCACCCAAGGAGAAGTTGATCATTGGCATGCCAACCTACGGACGCAGTTTTACCCTCGCCAACACCGAAAAGCACGGTCCCAATGCTCCAGCAACTGGCGGCGGTCGCGAAGGTGTCTACACCAAGGAGAGCGGTTTCCTGGCCTACTACGAAATCTGTGAGATGCTGCTGAATGGTGCCGTCTATGTGTGGGATGAGGAGATGAAGGTGCCCTACTTGGTGGATGGTGATCAGTGGGTGGGCTTCGATGATGAGCGCGCGATTCGCAACAAGATGCATTGGATCAAATCGAATGGCTTTGGCGGTGCTATGGTCTGGACTATTGATATGGATGACTTCAAGGGTGAGGTGTGCGGTGGAAATGTCAAGTATCCATTGATTGGTGCCATGCGTGAGGAACTTTTGGGCATTTCACGTGGCAAGGAGGCCAAGGATGTCAACTGGACTGCTGTGGCTGCTACGTTCGAGGATATTGAAGAGGTGAGTGTAATTGACACCTGTTTGGGAACTTTGATTTAATCCTTTACTCTATTGCAGAAACCCGAACCCATTAAGATTTCTGTGGATGACATTCTGAACAAGGTGCGCAAACCACATGTGCAGAAGAAGCAACGGATCAAGGGCGGCTCTAATGCTGTGGATACTAACAGTAAGTTTACTTAATAGAAATAGAAACCCTAAATTTAAACTGAAAATATGTCAGAACTGAGATAATCTCGAATTGCCTTAACTGAAGTATGAAACTGTTGACTTTTTCCATCCCAAAATTCTTGAAGTCCTATATTAAAATATGAAACCTCTTGCTCTGACCACTATTGTCTGCACAAGCGATCCATCTCGATGGTGTTCGATCCAAGAATTGCTTTGATAATAAATAAATCCATTTTCTAATGTAATTTTTCTTTCTTACTCCTACAGCTCGTCCCGCTCAGGTCTTCTGTTATCTGACCAGCTGGTCTGCTAAACGTCCCGGCGCTGGCAAGTTCGAACCGGAGAACATTGATCCTAAACTGTGCACACACATTGTCTACGCATTTGCCACGCTGCAGGATTACAAGCTGGCCGAAGCCACCGATGATGATCCTGAGAACTACGAGAGCGTTATTGCCTTGCGTGACACGAATCCCGATTTGCAAATCTTGTTGGCTATTGGCGGCTGGGCCTTTGGTTCCACACCCTTCAAAGAGCTCACCTCGAACGTGTTCCGCATGAATCAGTTCGTCTACGAAGCCATCGATTTTCTGCGTGATTACAAATTCAATGGCTTGGACGTCGATTGGGAGTATCCACGTGGTGCCGAGGATCGTGTTGCCTATGTGAATCTGCTCAAGGAATTGCGTGTGGCCTTCGAAGGCGAAGCCAAGTCATCGGGTCTGCCACGTCTCCTGCTCACCGCAGCTGTGCCTGCTTCATTCGAAGCCATTGCTGCTGGTTATGATGTGCCCGAGATCTCCAAATATCTGGACTTTATCAATGTGATGACCTACGATTTCCACGGTCAATGGGAACGCACTGTGGGCCACAATTCGCCGCTGTTTGCTTTGGAATCCGCCACCGGTTACCAGAAGAAATTGACTGTGGATTACAGCGCACGCGAGTGGGTAAAACAAGGTGCACCCAAGGAGAAGCTATTGATTGGCATGCCCACCTATGGACGCAGCTTTGAGTTGGTCAATGAGACGCAATTCGACATTGGTTCACCATCTTCGGGTGGCGGCAAGACGGGCAAGTTCACCAATGAAGCGGGCTTCCTCAGCTACTACGAAGTGTGCACTTTCCTGGCAGCAGACAACACCACATTGGTGTGGGATTCGGAGCAGCAGGTGCCCTTCGCCTACAGAGGCAACCAGTGGGTGGGCTTCGATGATGAACGTTCGCTCAAGACAAAGGTGAGTTGGGGAATCAAATCCTTAACTGAACAACAACTAATTTTGTTCTCTGATACAGACGGAATGGCTTAAGGAGCAAGGTTTTGGCGGCATTATGGTGTGGTCTATTGACATGGATGATTTCTCTGGGCGCTGCGGCAGCGGCAAGTATCCATTGTTAAATGCGCTCAGCGAGGAGCTCAAGGATTACAAGGTGGCGTTGGAATACGATGGACCCTACGAGTCCCATGGACCACGTGGAGCCTACACGACAAAAGATCGTAAGTAGCTAGGAATTAGGTAGCAGATTGCAGCGATATTTCTTAAGAAGTACGGTTCTTCAGATGATTTAAAAATAATTCGATAGTCTGTTAAAAAGTAAAAAAGTAAAAAGGAAGACACTTTTGTTGTTTAAAAGAAATGAAATGAATTCAAAGCATCTTTGGATGTTGACTTAGCAATTATTCGATAAACAACAAATTCTGCTTAAGCTTCTAAATACACAATATAATCCAGATAGTATAGTTCAAGGGTCTACTGGCTTTGCTTTGTCCCTAAGAAGATGCTTGTTGGCGAAGTTAAGTTAAAGTTGCTGAAACTGAGTTCTATTTTGAGGAAAAGATAAATTGTTATTATTATAACGTGGGATTGCAAAAGGTTTAGGTTATTCATCTTAAAGATTATGTAGACAAGAAAACTCATATATGGACACGATTTACTATAAAGCAAATTGAAAACCTATTAAAACTCTTCTTTAATTCACAGCTCACGATGTTACCTGCGCTGAGGAGGATGGTCACATCAGCTATCACAAGGATTGGGCCGACTGCACACATTACTATATGTGCGAGGGTGAGCGCAAACACCACATGCCATGTCCTGCCAACCTGGTCTTCAATCCCCAGGAGAATGTGTGCGATTGGCCCGAGAACGTTGAGGGCTGCCACGCACCAACGGAGGCGCCTGCCTAAGAATGGACTGTAGCAAGTCCATAGGCACTTCTTTTGTAAAGCTCCCATTTGCAAGTTGTTAATACGAGTACGAGAGAGTATATAATATTCAACAAACAAAAAAAAAAAAAACAAACGATGCCCTAGTTTTAGTTTTCAAATTGCTGCCCCAACCAACCCCTCCCGCCCACACTAACTCGACAAAAAACAAATACTCAAAATCAGCTGAATTTTTTGTACTACAAATGTAAGCTTAATTAAACATATATTTAGCGTTTAAGTAGTTTTTATGTTTTAGCTAAAAGTGAATGCACAACTTTTATGTAGTTGCCTCCTCTAACAAAAAACGAAAACAAAACAAGAAACAAAAACAAAATGAACACAGCTTTCGCATTTCCTTCAGTTTCGATAAACACAATTATTATAAACAAAAAACAAAACAAAGGATATATAATAATGAGCGAATCTTTTATATATTAAACTGTGATAATCACAATAAGAAACGACCAGAAGTTTATCAAAATTACACCACAAAACACATATCGAACAAAAACTAATTCGAATTCATGCTAAATTTGCCCCGCTCTAAAACGAAAGTTGTACATTTTCAAGTTTTAACTATAAAATTTGTATTATACGTTGTAATTATTTAGTTAAAATAAAACACACCTACAAAATATAACAAACATATGTTTCTTATAATTAATTTTAAGAATTTTCAGATGTATTAACAAATGGCCCGATTTTGCAATCAGGCACTAGCAAAAATTATTTTAGACTCATTAGAGTGCTCCTCTCCACGGAAATCTTTAGTAAAAGGCGAAAGATTTATTCGACAACTGAAGAGAAGCCAGAGTAATTTCCCAATGCATTCAAGCAACTATCCTACTATTGACCCATTAGAACTACTTGCGAATTACAAGCATATGATAGCACAAAAATAACGTACTTTTTTGTTGCATACTTCAGGGTGCATTGGAAACAACCACCACCATTTATGCTTTCTCTCTGCAAGACTGCGCATGAGTCAAGTAAGTAAGTTTAGAGTTGTTGGTATTACAATTCACAATTGGTTCTGGCATCCGAACATCCACTAACTGGACATCTTGCCGTTATAAGTTATCGCTTCTCGGCCTTATGGCTAAGATCAAAGTGTAGTATCTGTTCTTATCAGCTTAACATCTGATAGATCCTCCATCGGAGGACAACAAATGTTAAACTGATTTTTGGAAATAGACGGAGTGCTAGGGGCTTGCTCCACCTCTGTCACGGGTTGGCCTGGTATTGCAGTACCGCCAGGATTCGGCCCAACTAATTAATAAATATGAAAACAATCTTAAAATATTCAAGTTGGTATTACTAGAAAGAATATCTGGTAGATATGCTGCGCAGATATAGATTAAATCCATCATCTATTCTATCTATTAGAATTTTTAACCCAAGCTCGAGAAAGAAAAGTAGGAATTTCTACTCAGTTCATTATTGTCAGAAAAAGGAATCATCTGTGGATCGAAATTTACCAATTTTAAAGATTTAAAAACTTACCAGTTAAATAAAATAGGAATTCTTTTCAGGAGAGTTGCAGACATATCATCTTTTGTGATACGATACAGATGAAATCATTCAAGATTTTGAAAATGTCTATTAGCCAGGTTTTCAAAAATATGCATATATCAAAAAAATCACATTACACACATTTTGTTTAAACATTTTATTATTTTTTTGTATCGGTTTTTCTCAAAAAGTTTTCTTTTACATTTTGTTTTTGTAGGTTTTCTCATTTTTTCTCTTTAATAATAATTTTACAACTAATTAATTAGTCTTACTTTGAAGTATACAATAACTTAATAAAGAAAAGTACGTGTACGCATTTATGATTGACAAACAGAAAATCATTTGAAGAAAAGAGGAATACAAAAAAAAAAAAAAACGAAAGGAAAAATGTTTACATTGAATAATTGGGAAAAAATCAATTGTAAAAAAAAGCTAACAAAAACCAACATTCCTGATTGAGGGTTGGCGTGAATAAATGTGTGTCAACAACAAAACAAATCTGAAAACAGATATATAGCAGGAGCTAAATGAATGATTAAACTTATCCGAAACAGCTGCTAAGCTGAGAACATTCTATCGGAAAAACAAGTTTGGGAAATAAATGAAAATATTACGAAATATCTTTTATTCGTATTTTGTTTTCTTTTCTTTTAGCTGGTTGGTGGTTGTTGTTCTTGTAGTTGTTGTTGTTGTAAAGTGGTTGAAGCCATTTCATTGAATTTTTTTTTGTTTTTTTTTTTTTTGGTTTTAGTTTTGGATTTCTCTCAGTTTCATGTGATATGCGGCCGCGCAGGCGCAACGCGACTTTTTTGCCCCTAAAATGGCGCTAATTGGGATTTTTAGCATTTAAAATAATATATACATATACATAAATATATACATTTGTATATATATATTCATATAGACAGACTTTTAAGTAATTTTGTTTGTTTGTTGTACTTGCAATTTTGAGAGCGTGCATTGTAAAAGGTGTGTGAGTATGTGTGTGTGAAATAATTCATAAATATTGCATCAAGAGTTGTACATTTAAATAGAAAAACAAAATTAAGAAAAACAATATATATAATATGTATATACATATCACGCTGTGTGGCCTAGACGATTTCGTTATCTTCTTTGTTATTGTTATTCTTCATTACAATTATTATTATTCTTATTTGTTTGTTTTTTCTTTTTGTTTTGTTTTGTTTTTTGAGCAACTTGCCAAGTCGCGCTGTGCGTCGCTTTGCATGTTCTTCTCCTCCATTGTATTTTTCTTTTCCTGCTTAAACCAACAATTTCACTTGCATTTTTTTTTCGTTTTTTTACAAATACATTTTTTTTTGTTCATTTCCATTTCTCTTGCTTAAATCGTTTTTTAAAAAATATTTCGCTATAAAAATATTAGTTGAAAAATAAGAAATGTTCTTTTTGTTGTTTGTTGTTATTGGTTGTTCTTGTTGTAGTTGTTGTTGTTGCTGTTTTTTGGGGAATAGGCAGGCGCTCAGACAATGCTTAAAACATTTCATGTGGTTCCTTGTTTTGCTTTGTTTTTGTTTGTTTTTTGTTTCTTGTGTTTTTACATTTCATTTTGTTGCTGTTCAATATTTTCGCACTGCACAGTTTTTGTTAGATTTATTTTACAATTTTTTTTTGTTTTAGTTTAGTTTTTAGACGTTTTTTTTTCTTCTTTAATACATATAAATACTTTCTTTCTCTTCTCTGTAAAAATAGATCAACTTTCTCTTTTTTTTTTTTTGCTCATTTTCGTATGTTTCTTTTTTTTAAGTTTTTGTTTCGTTTCAACAAATTTTGCCAGTTTTTTTGTTTTACCGTTTTTTTTTCTTTCGTTTACATTTTTTTGTATTTTTGTTTTCTTTTTTCTGGAGAGATTTCGTTTTCAAAAAGTGGTTGCTCCTTTTCTGTTTGTTGTTGTTGTTGGTTTATTTGATGTTGTTGTTTCGGTTTTTTATTTTGTTTTTTTTTTCGTGTAAGTTTAAATGCCTAAAATGTAGTTAAGATCTAACATAACATTGGATATCAGTTGTTGTTTGCCTTCCATTCTTTTGTTGTTGTTGTTTTTGTTGTTTAGCTTTATCTTTATCGTTATCGTTATGTTTAGGTATACGTTTATCTTTTATCTTTTTGCTTGGCTTAACAATATAAATCTGCGTATGTAGATTATGTTTATTTATTTTAATTTAATGGTTTCTTTATTTATTATTATGTTTTACTTGTGGCATTCGCCTAAAAATGTCTTAGTTATAATGAATGTTTCTTTCTTTTCTTTTTCTTTTTTCGTTTTTTTTTTTTGTTTTGCTTTGTTTTGTTATATTATAAACCATTTAATTGTAGTTACTTGTGGTCGAGTTGAGTTTATCGGAAGGGAAGAGGTAGGGACTACGGACAATAGATGTGGCAAAATGAGCTGCGCGTGTTTCGTACTGTTCATGATTAAAATGATGATAGTAGTGTTGTTGTTATTGTTTTGTTGTTTTCGTTTTGAGGAGCTCTTCAGTTGGCCGCGCTCATCAGTTCAGAGAAGGCGTTCTCCAGACAATTCTTGAGTTCAGCATAGGAGACAATTAGTACCGATTGCTCATCGCGTGACATGAGTTGCACCTACAAAACAGTTAATAAATTAATTTAAATTCTATATGGAAGTTTAAGTCTTAGCTTACACGCTCGATTGAGCCAGCATCCAGCTTGTTGAGGCATTGTACAATGTGTGCGTGATCCAGCCAGGGTCGGCCATCCTCAGTGACGGAATGGAATAAAAAATCACGGAATAATTTCAGCATATATCTATCACCAGTCTCTGACCAAGTGCAGTCCAGGTTGAAGCTGCAATAGCAAGTTGTTTGGAGATGAGCAAAACACTCTTCATATCACTTTTGATTATATATAGAAACATACTCGGGTCGCTCGTTGATGCTGTTCAGTTTGACCAGTATGCGATATAGACGACCGTTCTCCATCTCCTTGGCCAGCTCATCATCCTGCATGTCCACTTGGGCCTGCAGTGCATCCAGTTGCGTATAGAAACGTGCACCAATCATGGGCATCAAATCAGTTACAGTGCGGCGGTTATTCGTGGTGAAGAGGTAACTGCAAGTATCGAAAATAATAATAAGAACTGACAGCAAATAAAGTCTCATTTAAATGCAAAAACTTACACAATAAAATTACGTAGATCGGTGGAATAGTTGCGGGTCACCATATCAATGCTGGACTGTACATTATCGCGCTGCACCGACTGCAGACAGCGACAGGCCAGCGCTAATACTAAACGACCCAATGCGGTAAGATCATCCTAAAGAGAGAAGAGCTTTAGCATACTCTATTTTGATATACATTTAGAATATTACCTGCTGATGCATGTTGACCAAAGCCAAAGGATTTGCCGCATTCGGATCAAACTGCGTGATATCCGAGACGCAGCAGGAGCTAAATCGCACTCGCTTGCCGGTTACAATAATCTTCGTGGGATCCAATATTCTATCAAACCAATGAACGTAATTAGGGAGTGCTTTAAAAGCGTTAAAATGAGATTGCACTTACTTGCAGGCCAATCCCGCCTGGTGTATGGCCCGTAAGCCGGCGGTGAGTTGCATGATGATGGACCAAATGGTCGATTCCGGCAGCAAAGGTCCATTGTTTGTGCGCTGCAAGTTGCTCTTATGACTGCGGAGGAAGAACATGAATTGGTTGATTAATTGGTAATAAAGTAAAATGTGGGATGCACTTAAATCTAGTCAATAGTATTATACTTTAAACTTAAGTCAGTAATTTTATATTTTTACATAACTTAAATAAATAAATAAAAAGGTTAAATGTCGATAATAGCACACGGCAAATGGTACACAATTAATGAGGCCATTAAGTGAAATGTGCCATTAAAATAAAACATATTTTGAGCTTATTTGCATTTAAATCTATATGATCCATTTTACATTTCAAAGTCTAAGGCTTCTTACACTATTTTTGATGAGCTTATTAATGATGTAATTTCTCAGCTGATAACTTTTGATAGAAATATAAACTGATCGTATAATATTTTTGCTAGACAGATAAGTAGCTCTATTAAATAGCTGTTGTTTCTTAAAACATTTCATTTTTCATAGAAAACATAAAATTATATGCCTTATGCAACACCGAAGTTTGCAATTAAATGCAATATATTTAATTTAAGCAATATACATATATACGAAGGCTTTAGTAGGCAGTTCTCTCTTTACTGCATTATTAAATTAGGCATTTAGCATTTAATACCAAATTTAATATAATACATAAATAAATAAACTCCATTTTGCTAGCTTAGATATGAAATTAAGTCTTGGTAGAATTATCAGCATTATAAATGTACTGCTAACTGCAATGACCTAATGTTAAAAGATTTGGATCATTTGCGATGTTTTAATTATCTTGAATATAGAATAAAATGTGCGTATCATTATCAGCACCATAAATGTGCAGTTAAATGCAAAGCACTTAAGTATATAAACAGTATCTTATCAATGCAATTATCAACACTACATATTTGTAGTTAAATGTAATGAATTCAAGTTCAATTCAATAAAATGAAATGTGCACTCAAAAGCACTGCTTCCAAGTTCAAATATTTAAGGCAAAAAAAAAGTATTTATCGATTTACGTTTACGTTCAGCAGTAGAGTAAGTAATCTGCATGCTGAGGGGCACATTTAATTGTATGCTCCTATCTTAATACACTTATGTTAAATGTGCAATTAAATGTCGAAGCAATTATCAACACGAAATAATCTCCTTTGCAACTAAATGCAATAAAAACAAGCTAAAAGATTTAGTGCACATAAATTGCATTTGGCGAAATACATAATTTGTGTGTTCAATTACGAAAGACAAGTAAGAAAGTTACAGTCGAGTGTGCTCGACTGTGAGATACCCGCTACCCATTTTTAAAAAGGGCAAAATATTGCGGTATTATTTTCAAAATATACCGAAAATACTAAAAATATACCAAATGGTATGTTTGGTATATCGATACAGCACACCATTCAAAATATACCATGGACGGCACAATGTACCAGATTGTCGGCCAAAGCAACTAAGACCCCTAGTAAGTAGGCGTTTTTGCCCATACAAAAGTATTTCTTAAATAACTTCCACAATTTTTATCTGATCACAACCAAATTTTCAGGAATCATAACTACTATAGTTATTATAGTATATACCAAAATTCGCAACTCTAGCTTTACGCTTGTTATTCGATTTTTTTGATTTGCGGGGGCGGAAGTGGGCGTGACAAAAATTTGAAACAAACTTGATCTGCGTGCAAACATAACAATTGCTGTCGAAAACAAATTATAGCTCTATCTCTTATAGTCTCTGAGATCTAGGTGTTCATACGGACGGACGGACAGACGGACATGGCTATATCGTCTCAGCTGTTGACGCTGATCAAGAATATATATACTTTATAGGGTCGGAGATGCCTCGTTCTACCTGTTACATACATTTCCTGCCGGCACAAAGTTATAATACCCTTCTACCCTATGGGTAGCGGGTATAATAAATTATCAAAACTATAAAGTTCACTACTCTTATCTGTTGCCATATAAGTTATAACTAATGTTTGTTGTAATAAATATTTCAAGAACTCATTTTTATACATAATTTAGGTATTTCTTAATGTAATACAAGTTAAATTGGGATATTATGTTGAGCCGTGGGTTTTTTGTTAGTTAAATTTGTTTAACCGAAGAATTTTTTAAAAGTTGTGCTATTTTTAATTTGAAAGCGGCATCATCGCGGCAGCAAACTCACCTGAAGGGGCGCGCCTCGCCTTGGAATGGATCTGTGTAGCCGTTGGTGTCTGGCGTTGGCGTAAAGTATTTGGCTAGCAAGGTCTGTGAGCCGGGATAATAGTCGTAAACTAATACTAATGCTGCGAGAGGGTAAAGGAGAGTGATTAGAAGCGAACATTGTGATAGAATTTGCTAGACTTACAGTTATCACCAAATGCTTTTGTTGTAAACACCTCGCGTAATTGCACCACATTCGTGTGCTGCAGTTTCTTCCACATCTCCACAAGCGTCATGCACTTGGTGGACTGCAAGCGAAAGCCTGACAACAAGAAGGAATACAATTGAGTAAAGTTTCAAGAATGAAATAGACTATTTAACGAACCGTGTAATCTTCTCAGACAGTACTTGAATCCCGTGCTATTGTGCGTGGCCCGGTAAGTGCTCGCTGGCAGCGTTAATTTGGTGTGCATCGGCTGCACCGGCGGCTCCAAGGGATACAGGGCATGATAGTTGTCCACCTCGAGGGGCAGGGCATGTTGTGCCGCCTCCGCAGCATCCATGATCAGATTGGAGATCTCGTTGCGGGCAAGAAGATCGCTGCGCAGCTCGTCGGGCATAAAGAATGCGGACTCGAGTTGCGTCTTCGGTTGCATGGCGATCACATTGGACGCTGGTCCCGGATACACATGTCCCCCAGCATACATGAGTTGCGGTGGCACAGCACTCAGAGGGGCAACCGCATTAACAACGCCATGGTGAGCCGGATGAGCTGGATGCGCAGCATCCACCACAACCGAATTGACCACGGGCTGATTGTTGGCTCCATTGCCAGTGGGATAAAAGTAGATGGTGCCGCCGACATTTTCCTGCAACAAAGATGGAGATTAATTAATGTACACTCTAATCAGTTGATAGCCAAGAGAGACTCACTTGATGCACGCTCGCTGGCAATGTTGTGGGTATGGGCGAGGCACCGTGCGGTGTCATGCCGTGTGGTGGCGACTTTTCGCCACCGATTAGCGCCGCCGTGGGCGAATCCTGTCGCATCATCGCATTGCGCGCCTTCAGCGGCGTCTGCTGGGACATGCTGCTGACAAATGGCGCCGCTGCGGGATTTGGCGGTGCACTGCCACTAATTGCTATCGGCGCCGACGAGTTCGTTCCACTTCCCCCCGTTGTTGCTTGTGACTGTTGTTTCTGCGGTTGTTGTTGCTGCTGCTGCTGCTGTTGTTGTTGTTGCTGTTGTTGTTGCTGTGACACCGTGGAGACGCTTGTGGTTTTCTGCATTGAGAGTATGGAAGAGTTGCTGCCATTTACCGTCTTGCTGATGCTCACGGATGCAGCGGCTGCCACCGATGATGTGGACTGAGTGGCTGCAACGGTTGCTGCTGCTGCGGCGGCGGCTGCTGCTGCTGCGGCTGTTAACCCATTGACGCCGTTTAGGCCATTATTCATGTGATATGGTGCGTAAAAGTTGGGAGACGAATTGATGCGCGCTGGAATGAATTCGGGCGATTGTGGCGTTACCTAAATTAACAGAAAAAAACACACAATTTAGTTGCAGCTCAATTCAGTTCAAATACATATTTTGCTACCAATCAAACCAAACTAACTAAACACACTCACTAAGACAGGGGGGGAAGAGGAAGGAAGCTACACACACACTAAGGAGAATTTTGTTTTTTGGTTGTTTCGCCTTTACCTGAGACTTTTTATTAACTGCTAGGGGCGAGTCCAAGTTAAGGAGTGAGAACCCATTACCGTTACCATTGCCATTGACGTAGCCCGTCGTCGTTGTGGCAACATTCTGTCGATTCTGCGAGCAGAGGAGACACGAGAGTCAGAGTCAGACATGCCGCAGAAAACCACACAAATAAAAACAATAAGTGCGAAAGAGAAGGAGACAGAGAGAGAATGAAAGAGATAGAGTCATTGATAGGGGAAATGTGTATTTGTGTGTGTGGGAGTTATTATAAATATGTGTGTGTCCGTATGTTCACGTTGTTCACACATTATCTTATCTGCAATTCACAATTCATTTCTGTTTTTTTGTTTTTTTCGAAATGACAAACGACACTTCAGTTGAGAGGGTTGCCTGACCTCCCTCCCCTCCCCCGTTCCCCCGTTCCCCTCTACACCCCGCTCCACTCTATCGTGTTCCGTGTTTACATAATTCTCAATTGATTTTCAAACGTTAAACTAACGACTAACAATCAGTTTGTTTATGTACTTATTTTTTGTTACTCTTTGCCGAGGTTTGAGTCCATAGAATACAGTTGTTAAGAGGTCATATACGACTTATTTTATAGAGCTTATCAGATCTAGTTATAGAGCTGTTTAATTCGAATAAACACTTCACATATGTAGTATAAAAAAAAAGAGCTTAGTTACATCTCTTAACTCCATTTCGTTCGCATTTCGTTTGCAAGCTTATTTCTCCACTTTATTTACTCTCACTTTTGGGTTTGCTCAATTAATTGGTCTACTTTAGCTAAAGTAAACTGCTGCGCAATCAGTTTTTAATGATCATCACATTCAGCACTTGCTTTGCGAATGTTTATTTGTATCTTTTTAGTCAACATTGCATGCTCTACACTTTGGAGAGAAGCATATTGACTTCGTTAAGCAATTGGTAACATAAAAAAGTTTAACAACAAAAAAAAAAAGGAGTTATCTTTTAAAACTACTAACTATAAAAACATCTCTCTGCATTTTTTTATAATGTCTTGTTTTTCTGAAATTTTTATTATATTGATTATCTTTAAATTCAAAAGTCGCATAGATCAATCCATTTCTATAGTTTTTAGTTATAAATAAAGGTTTACTTATAAAATGAGTTTTTTTTTTTTTAATTTTCTAAGAATTGGAAAAATATAAACAAAATAATAAGAAAAACTGCATTCCAAAACAAATTTATTGTAAGTAATATTTACCTATAAAATGTTTCTTCTTATTAAAAATCTTAAAAAAAATACTGTATTGAGGATTCTGAAACAAATTGGTAAGTAAGTAACGTTTGCTATAAAATGTTTCCTCTTATTCATGTATATTATACTAAGAATTACTAAATAAAAAACAGTATTCAGAATTCTAAAACAAATTTATTGTATACAACTTTTAGCTATAAAATGTTTTCTTATATGCCAGTAAAATATTCTAAGAATTACAAAAAAAAAAAAAAAAACTAAGAACCTTGTATTGGGAATTCTGAAATAAATTAGTAAGTAACGTTTTCCTATAAAATGTTTCTTGTTATTCAAGTAAGATGTTAAAAAAGTAAAAAGGAAATAACTGTATACATCATTCTTAAACAAATTAATTATAAGTGACATCCCCTCCAAAAAATGTCAGAATATGGATAATCTTAACTTCAAGAGACAGTTACGAGCACTTTGCCTAATAAATTTGATGAACACCCTCTGAATACGTAACAACTTAATGAATTAAAAAGTTTTGACACCTTTTCAATTTCAGCATAAAATGACTCAGAGGGAATGCTAAAAAAGAATTCCAAGAAAAAACATGTGAAATGATGAATCACATTTTGATACGATTTTATTAAGCAGCAAAGTAAAATGCTACGCAATAAGAATACCCTCCATATGGAATACTATAAACTTGAATTATGGTGATTATTAATCAAATTTAAAGAGTTTATATGATTTATTTTGAAAGTGGTTCATAGTAAGTAAAGTCTTAATTTCACTTAAAGGGTATTTAGGAATTTAGGGAATTTTTTATTTTAATCTTCGTTTTCTAATTTAGTCAACCGCAACGAAAAATGTGTAAAATCCATGCAGTAAACGCAAATTTGATTGTTAATGTTTTGTATCTCAATGTGCAGACATACATATTTATAAAAATCATATACAAGTGCGTGTAAATGGCAATTTAAGTGTATGAGCGCAACAAAAAAATGAAAAAAGTCGGTCAAGAGTACAGATACATTGTGAGACATTGCAAATGGATTGAAATTAAATTGTTCAAGCAAATTGAGTGAAAACAAATAATAAAAAAAAAAATACATACATAAAGCATAATTAAAAATACAACAATCGCAGCGCTGTCAGCGAACAAGCTGACAAGGAAAACAAACTTCAGACAAGGCAATCAAATATGTGTGTACATAACACACACACACACACCAGACTTATGTAAATAGATATGTAGGTACATATGTATGCATGCCTGTTTCTGTGCGCATATCTTGTCTCGTCAATTAAACAGCTGTTCTTGCTGTTGTTGTTGTTGTGCACTACTTACACACACACACTTTTATACTTGTCATAGTTAATAAGCTAATTTTATGGGTGACGGGGGCGTTTGGGGGCAGGGTCAGACGTCAAGTCAGTCAGTCGTCAGCACAAAGTAAAATAAACAATTGTAAGCATGACTCTCCAACTGTTGGCCAAGCAGCCGTCATGTTTGCTTATGCTTGAGTGCTTGTCAAACTGTAGCAACAACACTTACCATATAAGTGGCGAGTTTACTCTCAGAGGGTATTCCATTAGTGGGTGAGAAGAAAATTGGATCCATAGCAGCCGTATCTGCAAAACGAAAGAGAGAGAATAGAGAGAGAGCGTGATTAGAAATCAATTAAATAAACATAAATAGATATTTTCCATGTGTGAGTGTGCATTAAAGAAACACGCGAGTGTGAAAGAGAGAGAGGGAGAGAACAATGGGGGTGGGGGCAGCGAGATTGCAGTTGAATGTTTGTTGATATTTTGTTTTGTTTTTGTCGCCGTTATCGATAAAACGATAACGCGCGCGCTTATTTTTGGAGCACTCACAACACACACACACACGTATAACCTCCACTGTGCTTGTGTTTGTAGTTGTTACTGTTACTGTTGTTGTTGCTTCTTGTTGTGCTTGCTTTTTAGAGTATGTAAATAACAAAAGCAAAGACGCAATTCGTTAAAATTCTCTGTCGGCGCGTAAACAACAACACAGGGCGAAAAAAAAAATACGCAAAAATTTTAATGACAAAATTCAACGTTAAACGAAAACCTGTGAAACTTGCGCCTACCAAATGGAAGGTGCGACTCCTCAACACACTTCCCCCCTCTCCCATATGAACTGAGCTAATTGGTCTTTTCCTTAATCCCATCTATTTCTGTACCAGATATTTGCATACAAAATATTGTTGCACTTGTGCTGCTCAAGTGAAAAGTAAAACATATAGAAAGTAAAACGAATTTAGCAAAAACCAGACACAGAATGTTTGCAGCTGTAAAGAGAGAGAGAGAGAGAGAGCGTGAGAGGGTGAAAGGAGGGGAGGGGAGAGTGAAAGGGGAGGCACATATGGGCCAATGCCTTTTGGCAGCGCAAAAAAAAAACAAGTAATATTTTACTTAAGACTGTCAAACTGCTAAATACCCTGCTTACAATTTTAAAATTTGTTAATTATAAAAGATTATAAAACTTTTTAAACTTTTGTAATGGAAATTCCCCCGAAAAAAGTTCTAATATTTCAAGTTGAGAATAAACAAATGTTTGCCTTATAAATGCCAAGCATTATTTATCAAAACCAGTCGCTGCCTAAAGCAAGTTTAAGTAATAGCCCGTCTTATCAGCAGCTTTCAATCACGCTTCAATTAAGAAACTTCATCGAACTGGTTCCTTTTGGGATTTGAATTTCTTTAAATGTTATTGGAACATACCCAAAGTCGTCTATGGGGAATATAAGGTATAAAAAAAAGTGATATTGGCCTTGAAAAAATTCGTGCATGTATTTAACAACAAAAACGAAAAAAAGCGAGAAAAAAGGCATACATAAATAAATAAATACAGAATTTCGCTGTATGCATGTGTTTTAGCTGTGTTGGCAATCACTTGTGCTTTCTGCTTTTGCGGTTTACTCATTTAATTTATTTGAAAAGCGCAAAATAAAATAAATAAAAGCAATTAATTGAATGCATGTGATGTTGTTGTCTGCTGAAGTTAATAATTTTGATTGCGCAGCGTAAATATCATATCAACAATAATAATAAAGTCATTGCACAGTTGAAGAGCTACAATCAGGTGTTGTTTACCATTTGAGAGCAATTGGTTAGAACTTACTTGAGCATGGCCAGTGCATGTAAAACCGGTATGAACAAGTTACGTTTTCTGCTGCTGCTGCTGCTTCTTCTGCCTCACAAAACTGTACGTATTGGTATATGTATAGGTATATACGTTATGTATGTATGTATATATGAAGGTACGCATACGTGTATCTGTTGAACGTTTTCACTTTACATAAATTGACTGCTACTGGCAGTTTGTTGGCATGACGTCGGCAGAAACAACAACTATCTATAGTTGTTGCTGCTGGTTTTGCGGTAAAAACAGACAGCTGTGTTTTGCTTCAAAGATCACGAACGCGTTCATGAAAACATCACACACTCACACACACTGGCGCAACGAAAAAAAAAAAAAGAAACTTTAACACACACTTCAATTAAGTGAAGGGGGACTACCGTTGTGTGTGCGCGATGGGAAAGGGGGGAGTCAGTTCGTAGCAGTCGCTCATATGGCGCTGAGCCAAGCAATCACAATATTATGTCGTTATGTCACGTTGTATAGATGCGCCCGCTGTTAAATATTGTCTGTTTGCTGTTGTTGGTATGTGTGTGAAATGTAAATGTAAACGCTATGTAAAGCTCTTCGTCGTGTAAGCGCAACGATCGCGACAAACGAACTGCGCGGCAGCACGGCGCACAGTCAACTGACTAGAAGAGTGCGCAGGCGGCAGCAGCGGAGGTGTGAGCCATTCAAGAACAGGGAGAACGCCTGAGAGCGTAAATCGAAACAGAGAGAGCGCGTGCTGCAGCAAGTGAGAGAACATCAAAGCGGTGAATGTAAAACTGTATGCAAGAATGGAAGTGTTAGTGTGTGTGCAGTGGGTAAACAACAGGCGCAACTACAGCTATTTTGTTTACATTTCGTTGCGTTGTGTTGTGTGTTTTTGTTTGCTGGCAATGCAATTAGGCACAGTTTGAGGAGCACTCAAAGTGCAAATGCAATGACCCCTTGCTCATGATCATGATCACGATGTGTTGGCTATTAGCACCCCATTTTCTCTGTTTCTGTTTAATGCCCCCCAAAAGGGGTGTGTTTGCAGTGCAATGGTTTATTACATGACACAAATGTTTCTATATACGTTGAATCTGTGAGCACATTTGCCCCGCAATTGGCATCGGCCGTTGTGTTATCAGGCATTAAACGCCCAGCTTTAGCTAATATATTATATAGATAGGTGTTGTTTGTATACTGCACCGAGAGAGAGGGACAAGAGCGGTGCACGTGGCTCACTACGTAAGCTATCAGTGCAACAATTTACAATCTGTCATCACAAAATACATAGAGTACAATATATATACAATATACACGCTTATAGACTAGCTATTTTATCAATTATCAGCACTATCACTTCACTCGTTGTCGCAAAACCTTGAGCCTCTACATTGCTTATCAATTCTATTAGCTTATCTGTCCTGTAACTTGTAACAAAAGGTGCTTTCAGAACGATTGATTAAGAGCTTTTAAGCTCTGCTTAAAGCTCAGCTTTTAAAAGCAGATTAATTGAATCTGATATTTTCGAGTGCGTTTAATAAGAATGATTGACCATGGGGTTTTTTTTTCCAAATTAGAATAGAATCTAACCAAAAATCAATTGTGTGCATACCCTGTAACAAGCAACTGCTAAAGGGTAATATAGAATATTATTATTTTTGTATTACTTAATTTATCTGCACATTGAATAACTTAAAGAATATTTTTTATAGAGTATCTACTAGTTGCTCATGCAAAACTTGCGCCATTTCTAGTTGTTTATTATGACTATGTTAATCAATTACTGAAATCAATCAATAACTGTGCCGTAAACGTATTAATTTTCACACAGTCGAGCCGCCCTAGAGCCAATTATTTTGCTCAATAAATTGCTTTTATGTAATGCTCGCACATTTAATGATCTACTAAGGAAACTTGAGCTGTAATTTTATTTTTTTTCTCCTGCTAACACATACTAAGGAAACCACTTAGTTTTGATTTATAGCCATAGTAATAAAAATTACGTTTAGACATAATACTACGTTTAAATACGCTCAAAACTATCCTACATATAACGACTATTTTGTTGAATAAATTGTTTTTTAATAACGCTTTTTTTTTTAGTTTTTATATTTACGGCAAATCCAATCTCTTGTTAAAAAACGTTTCATTGTAAAAATATTAATATAATACGATTATAATAATACGTTTTAATACAGTCAAGCTACTCTATACCCAACTATTTGGTTCAATACATTTTTTAAAATACTTTTAGCTCTGAACATCAGACTTTACATTATTTATCTTTAAACAGATCAGTTTAAATAGAAAAGCCATAATTAGATTGTACTTTTAAATTAAAATCACGTTCGCATCTCAAATTTATTTTACTATTCTTCTAATAAATTCTTAAATATAAATATTTGTAAATGTGATGCTTCAAAAATTATTCTAATAAGAAAACTTGGAGTTCCTATACTACATTTTTTTTTTTTGTATTTCCAGATCTAATCTCTTCGTTCGGTTTTGATTTATAGGCACGTTCCGCCGTAATATTAACATAATACGTTTTAATAAACACGGAACCCAGCTGACGTTTTGCAATTGTCATTTCTTTGTTCTTGGTCTCACCAAAAAGTTGGTCAAAGAACCGTTTCCATTCTTTATTATGGTTATATAGTATGGTGTGATCTCAGTGCACGATATTGACAACCATATTGTCAGCTCTGTCTCTCTCTCTTGCTGTTGTTGCTGTCTCTGTCTGTTAAACGGGGCTTCGGGTTGCGGTGTTAATGTATGTGTGTGTGTGTGTGAGCAGAGCGCTGTCGTAAGGCGCCAACGTGACCAAAGACAAGTTTGGTTGGTTGTTGTTGTTGTCGTTGTTGTAATTGTTGTCAGCGCAGGCAGCAACAGCAACACAGTTTTGACCCAATTCACTCTCGACATTCAGTTCAGCGCGAGTTCAGCTGTGAACAGAAAAAAACAGCTGTGCAAATGTTGAGCGCGCGCATATTGAGGGCGCCAATGGGTTAATGAGCAGCGAATGGGCTGCTTTTAAAGCTTCAAGTTAAAAGCACGCGGCGCGCATGCGCAACAACAAAAACAATTGCGAAAATATTTATGTATGTTATGTGTGTGTGTGCGATTGGGTGTGTAATATATGCAGCAACAATCTAGGCCTAAGCCTACTCAATGCGATTTCAACAGCGTTGTTGCTCGGCAACAACAGCTGAACAAAATTCGAAATAAAATTAAATTTTTCGTATTTCGAAATGCGGCCAAGCGGGTGACAAAAGAAAGCGATGCGTAGGCGGCAAAACTGATGAGTGTGCTAGGGTAGGAAGGGGGCGTGGTGTGAGACGAGCAGAGAAGGTTGGCAGCGGAAGCGCAAATGGGCAGCGAGGCGCAAAATGATATGCCGACTATAAAGACCAAGCGGCGGATAGCGGAAAAAAGAGCAAATACAAATAAGAAAGCAGCAGTCGCGTTGTATGATCGACTCTCAAATACCTGCACCACACATATTTGGAGCATTTACACAATATTTCGCTTGCTTTCCCGCTGCTTCATAATACCCCGCTAAAGGGTAAAGCTAGCGAGTATAAAGAGCATAGTAATAGTGTTCCATCTTTGTCTGGCAGTGTCGTCTGCCCTTCTTTCACTTGCTGAGTCTGTTTATTCTGTTGCTGCTGCTGCTTCTTCTTCCGCTGCGTTGGCAGAAAACAGAAACTGAAACAGAAACAGAAGCAGCAAAAACAGCGACAGCAACGGTCGACGTCCGCTCAATTTCATTTTGATTGATGTGTTTTTGCTCATTCGTTTCTGCTGCTGCTGTCGACGTCGCGTCGCTGCTGCGATTGACAGCGATGCGTCAACTTACGCATTCACCTTGTTGGGGGCCGCAAAGCAGCAGCATCATAATCATGCATTACATGCACTGTCTACTCTCTCACACACACACTCAGTTGACACTCTCTCGCAGTCGCTCTTTAGTTCTCTCTCTTCGTCTTGTTCACTTTGCTCTCTTGTTATGTTAATCGTTGGCAAGAATCACACGCGACTTATTCGTAAATACAAAACAAAAACACAAACACAATCACACTCACGCTCACGCATATGTTAATTTGTTAGTATTAACACACAAACGCATACTCTAACATTACACACATTTACACACTCACGTTGCGGGTATGTTGAGCTCTCGTTTGCCGCGCCGTGTGGTAACGTTCGTTGCCAAAGAGTGACTAACGCAAAAGGTGAGCACAGCGCCGTTGCCGTTGAAGAAGAAACACACAAAATAAAAATAAAAAATCAACATCAACAGCAACAACACGGACGGACCGACCACAAATAAAAGAAAGAAAGACAACCAAGTGCAAAAGCAAACACACCAACCAACCAAAAAAAATATAAAAAGCAAAACCCGGCTAAGCGTCGCTGATAATACAGTTTGAGCAGCGCGTGTGCGCCAGTGCATACCCAACTGTATAACACTAGAGATGCGAGAGCATGACGCTGCAGTTTGAACCAGTTCAAAGAGCATGTTGCTCACACATAAACAAGGTCAACAACTCGCTGCGAGTGCGAACGAGATGGCAGATACTGCGTATAAATCTTAATTTAATGAAAGCTGACAAAAGAATTATGGATATGATCGCAAAAGCAGATTTATATCGAACATTTGATTGAATGCGTGATGTAATCACACTGAATTTGGTATAGAAATAAATGTAAAGAGTAATCGACAAGCAGATAGCGTTAAACAGTTGTTTAAATATTTTAGATTATCGTGCTCATTATGCATACATATTTAATGGGTTTGTAACACAAAGCTTTAAATGCCCCATTGTGCATTTCTTTGCGGCTGAATTATGACCCTGTTTTGGGCCCAGTGGGACACGGCTGGCGAAAAGAAAACAAAAGGACGCCCGCCCCAAAATCACGGTCACAAATCTAACAAGGGTCCAAGGGAGCCAAGGGAATCCCAGCAGCAATAGATAATGACACCGCTAATGGCAATAAAACAGGCAAATGTTCCACGCACGCAGTCAAATTGCTTTATGGCCAACACACACACACACATACACATACACACTAACATATGGGGCACACTTCAAAGAGTGGCCCAATAATAGATGGCACAGAGCTGAGGCAAATTTTTGGCAAAATGTGCGCGGCAAACGCGGCGTATGAGTAATGCGTGGCTCAAGGGCAGCCACTTTGGCAAATAGCGAAAGCGAATTTAAATAGCCAACGAATAGGAACTAGACAGAGAAAGAAAGAGTAAGAGAGAGAGATAAAAGTGGCAAAGGCAAATAGCCTCAGGCCAAGTCGCAATGTTAATGTCATTACGATGATAACAGATGCCAAAACAAAACAGCGAAATGAAAACAAAATGACAACAAAATATGCAAAACGCGTGCGTACAAAAAATGCGAGCAAGAATGTGTTGCATACTTTGCAGCGAACATTTGAAGAATGTCCAACGAACAATAACAAGAACAGCTGCAACAATAACAAACATGGCGAGTGTGACAAATGAATCGCGAAAGCAACAAAAGAAAGAAAGAGAAGGAGTGAGGAAGATAAGAACCAGAACAAGAACAAAAACTAAGTTCAATGGGTTCCACATGAGCTGCTTTCACTGCAGAAATATAAATGTGGATTGCAATTTTGTATTTCTATAAATTGTTTTTAATTTTAAATAGATAAGATTAAACTTTAATCATAAACAAATAGATAATGATGGCTGTCTAGAAATTGTAAACTGTATTTTATTTATAACTGTTTAAAGAGTTTGATATATCAATGCGATCCACAAGAGATTCCTCAATAATAAAAATTTAAAGAATTTCAATAATAATTAAAAATATTTCTTCAATAAAAAGTGAAAAACATTCCAAACTTGAAACAGCGCAAGAATTCCATTCAAAAAACTTCATCACAAAATTATCTTCGCTTCGCTAGGCAATTAATCAAATAATTGATTAATTATTGCATTTTTTTCGGAAGGCTTTGAGATTTCCGGAAATTATAAAAAAACTGATAACTCGAATGGACAGCAATAACAAACTTATCTGTTTGCAGTTGATAATAAATAATGAATAAAAATTCGGCTGATAAAATTTGCGCTTGCAAAAAACGAAACGAGTTAAGTAAAAAAGGCATTTGCATTATTGAAAAAAACTGGTAACTGGGCAACAGGAAGGAAGGTTTTAGTGTGTGTAGGTGTAAAGAGGGTGTGTGTGTATCGAGTCAGTTGCAGTTTTTGTTTTTTTGGCTAAAAACCAAAGTTGTTCGAGTGAAGAAAAGCCAACTTGGTTGGCTGACTGAGTTAAGGCCAAGAAACCAGTTTCAAATTGCATCCGATACGAGGCAGCTACGCTACAACGAGCAGCAAGAATAACAAAGACCCATCAACAGGTAACCCAATGCACCTACCAAACAACAGATATAGAGAGACAGAGAGAGAGAGAGAGGAGAGAGAGAACCAGAAGTCGCAACTCTCCAAGTCATTGTATTTCCGTCAGCTGCCGTTGCGTGGCTGCTGACCAGCAAAAGGAACTGGTTTTTCTTTTAGTTTTTTTTTTTCGTTTTCTTTTGTGTTCACTATATTTTTGTTTTTTTCTGCAAAGGGCAGAGGAAGTGGTTTTTCTCTGGCACAGGTAAGTGCAGGATAAATCAAAACACAATAGAAAAACAAGTGGAACTCGTTCGCAGTGGAACGCAAATCTCTCTGCGAATCAATCTCAATCTCCATCTCTCTCTCTCAGTCTTACTCCCATGACCTGCATGCTCTTCTAAAATCAAAACACAATAAAAAAAAACAAGTGGAACTCGTTCGCAGTGGAACGAAAATCCCTCTGCAAAACGTTTTAAGGGTTGCGATCTTAATGATCATTGCTCTCTCAATCTTCCTCTCCATCTCTCTCTCTTACTCTTACTCCCATGACCTGCATGCTCTTCTATAATTACAGCACTGGGGTAGATTGATTACAGTTCCCACTTTATTCTCTCGGCATTTACATGACGCGTTTATCCTCGCAGCTCTTTGCGCTGTGATCCATTCCATTCCATGGTCACGGCTGCAAGTAATTGCCAATAATCACAAGCTGCGCTTCGGCATCAAGAAAAAGAAGATTCAATTTCCAGAGGCAGCGCATAACTTTATTAAAAAGCGGAAACAACAAAGTGGGAAAGCAAAAACACAAAGGTGTGCTCGACATTGGGATACTTGCTACATTTAAGATTGTTGTTCCTTATTGTTTTGAAGTAATGTTTTAATATGTATTTACTATTAATCACTAAAATGTTTTTCCTGTATTTGGTTTATATATTATATCAAAGTAACTTGTAGTATTCCAACTGACATTAAAATGTTATTTCCTTATTATTGTTAACTAATGATTTAAACAATATTTTAGTGATTCATTTTCAATCACTAAAATGTTCGCTAACAATTAAAAATATTGTGTTAAGACTCTTCACTTAACAAATTGTGAAAAATGGTCTATTAAAGTATTATGTTTAGACTTTTCACTGAACAACAAAATATGAAAAATGGTCTATTAAGATTAACTTTAAAATAGTCGCTAAACTCTTGTTAAACTATAAGAATTATTTCTATTTGAAATTGAAAAAAATATTGTTCTTACTATAACGCAGACTACTGTCTTTACATCCCATAACTCTTGCTTATAAAGTCGTTAAAATCGAGGTATTCTTGTAAAAGGACAGATTGAAAAAAAAGGACTCGTGAAAAACATTAAATATGAAATATAATAAATTTCTTCTACATGGGAGTAAGGCAGCTGTTGCCTTCCCTCATTAAATTATAACACCCATCTACCCTTTTGGGTTTAATGAGTATAACTAGAAACCGCAATAATAGAATGAAGGAACAGCGACTAGCAAACGAGTCTGAAATATGCCAAAGGTGACTTTCAATTATAAAAGCCCGAGGTGTCGCATTGGCTTTATATTTTTTTGCTTTGTTTTTGTATTTGATTTTTGTGTATGTTTTGTTTTGGGTTTTGTATTTGTAATTCTGTTTTTGTTTTGCTTTGTGGCACTTACCTGCCGGGAAGAAATTGTTCAAGAACGTTGACATTTTTCTTTTTCGCCTTCACACATACACGCACACATGCACACGTTCTCAATAGCACCAAAGGAGAACAACAACAATGTTCGACTGTGTGTTGCTCTCTCGCTCTCGCCTGCGTTGCTTTTGGTCCTGCTGCTGTTTCTGCTGTTGTTGCTGTGCTGCTCTCTTCGACGACTGCTCGCTGATTTTTTTTGTTTGTTTTTGTTTTCGTTTCGAATTGCGTTTTGTTTTTATTTTTTGGGTTGCTTACTCTTTAACAGTTTTTTTTTTCAATATTTTTTTTTTTGCGTTTCGTTTTTCTTTTTTTTTTGTTTGATTTTTTTGTTTCTTTTGATTTAAACTTATTGAACGAAAATTTAAATAATACATACAGTTCGCGCTTAACTGCTAAATTTTCACATTACACATGCTCACATTGTGTTTCTTTTTTTTAGAGAGTTTTCTTTTCTTTTTTATGTTCTTAGTTTATATTATTTTAATGTTTTTAATAAAATGCATATTTCTTTTTTTTTTGTATTGTTATTTTCACTTAGAAGTTGTTGAGACGCGTTGGCTGCAAATAGAAAGTGGGAAAAAGGGGAAACGGGATTTTAGCATTTATAATACGACATTTTCAACTGCGCAACATCATTTGAGAACAGCAAAGAATCCTCTGTCTGCCTTTATAGTTGTTGTTTGCATTTTGTTTTCGTTTTGCTTTTGTATTTTCATTTGCGTTTCTTTTTTTGTAGTTTATGTGTGGGACGTTTTGTTATTGCAGAACGCCAAAAAAAAGGGACGACAAATGAAATCCAAAAAGCAACAGCGCTGACAGACCAAGTGGGTGGAGGAAGAGGGAAAGGTGAAGTGGGAGGCAGAGACAGAGGAGCGGAGGGACAGTTTTTGCTCTGCTTGGATTTCATTTAATTTGTGTGCGTGACTCTCAGCCATACACATATACAGACACAAAATGCGCGCATATTTGTTTTACTTCTTTGCTTTTCACTTTGGTTTTTCACTTTTTTCACACACACACAAACTAAACACACATATTCACACACTCGTTAAACATTTTCTTGTATTTTGGAGTTGTGTATGAAGCTGATTCACATATTTATAGCATTTTATATTTATATATTTTTAAGCATTTGCATCACATACTTTTCGCTGAACCTGCGCCAACATATTGCAAAACTGTAAAGATTCAAGAAGAAGAGACGTTAGCAACGCAGTTTGTTTTCTTTGTACAAAATTTGACTAAGAATAAGAATTATTTTCTGTTTATATGTGTTATACATATAAATTGTGGATTATACTAACAATTAATGAGCGGGCGGCAAATAAGAAACTCAACTCTGCGTGAGAGTTACAAGCACACACACACACTCGCACACGCACACATTCAAACGCAACACACCGCGCGTTATGCGCTGCACGAAGGTACTGACTGAAAAAGCAGACGACAGACGATTCAAGTACCCAAGCGAAGCGAAGCCAGCCAAATGGAGTCCACACGAACCCTCGCTGCTCTGCTGCCTTGTGGTTGTGTGTTGGTGTTAGCGTGTGTCTGTGTGCATGGCAGAGGATTGCTAGGCGCTAATAAAAACAACAACAATTACAGCTGTGTGACGTCTGTTTGTATGTATGTGTGTACGTTCACAGGGGATGCGACGAGCAAAACAGTGGTACAGGGATTATTCATTGTGTGCTTGAAAACCAACATTTGATGGTTGTAATGCTTATTGTGAATGCAAATCTATTGGAATAAATCAGTGAGTCACAAAACGAGATCAACTTGTAAGCATTTTCATTGCTACACACAAACACACCACTGTGCATCAGGGTAGACATTTTGCAGGACACATACAGACAGAGACCAGAAACGAAGCCAAAGCAAATGACGTTGTTATACACACGGATACGAACTCGCACACACAGACGGAGGACTGCTGCACACATGTGAACGGTATTGTTCATACATATGTGTTTGGAGTTAAACAGGATCCACACAGACTCAACAGCTGGCCAGGCAAATGCATACACATAAACACAACAAAAGCAACAGCAATCACAACAGGTCAGCATCCACACACAGTTCCGAATTTGGATTTGCAAAGCCCCCTCCTCCGCACTCTTCAACGTGTGTTACTTGGCATCCACATTTGGCATTTGTGTGGATGCCAAAACAGCTGGCAACAAAACTTTATCCATGGCTGCTGCCTGTTGGGCTGGAGGGGAGGAAGGGAAGGTTAGACGGTAGACACGGCACAGCGGAGGATGGAGCAGCGATGAAAGGAAGCATTCTTTTTTATATCTTCTGTATGCTGGAGTGGAAACAGCTGCAATTAATTGTGCGTCTCGTCTCCACTTGCTGCTTGTCTGTCTCTGTCTTCGTATGTTTTTTTTTGAGGCGCAAAAAGAAGTTTGCGTGACAAACGGGACTTACAAAGGGGGACACAGCACACACAACAAGTGACAGAAGGCCAATTGGTTGTGGCAAACACATTTACATTTATTTGTATGTAAGTATGTATGTAATGCAAACAAATGTGCTGAGGATTTTCGCAAACAACATATATATTAATGCTAATGCTAGAATGTATGTAGTTTGGCTAATTAATTGAAGTAACGAAGCGAATAGAACACAAACAAGCAGAACAAGTTTCATTTCTCTGCCGCCGCCGCTGTCACAATTGCCGCTGCGTCGCGTCGACCAACTCTTTGCTTTTCTCACACATTGTTGTTGCTGTCGCGGTGTTATTGCGTTGTTTTTGCACCAAGTTCTTAACGACGTAGTTCGTTTATAATTGAGATTCTTCTTATTCCACGCCGCACCGTTAGTACTATTATTTTTGTTTTGTTTTATTTATTTATTATTTTGTTATTAACTCACTTTTGCGTAAAGATGGAGAAAACATCGACTGCACTATCGATGCATCGATGCTTTTGTAATTTATTAAAACATCGGTTTATTAATAACAAACATCGATGGTTCGTGCGCCAAATATAAATTAATTTATTAATGTATAAATTATTCGTTTGGTTTAATTAAGACTTTTTGTTTTTTAAGAAAACAAACTATTCAACACCTATGTCGGTGTGTGACCGCCAACAAAACTGCTAATATACGTTTTAATGCCGATGAGATATACCAAAATATAGAAGCATCGATAATTTACCATCTGGTTACACTTCGATAAATTTACAAAACGTGTTTAAAAACAATTTTTTTTTTGCAATTTCCAATTGAATATACCAAAAACGTGTTGTCTGGTATTTTTACGTGGCGGTCGGGCGATAACAGATTGTTGTTTACTTTTGCAACACAAGAATTCGAAAGGCGCAAAACATAAGTTACACATATTTTTTATTTTTAAATTCTAGTTAACATATTGAACTATCTTATCTGAAAAAACAAATCCTTCTCTGCCACTTGGTGGGCGTCGATTCGTAAACGCTCTGGCGGCACAGCTCTTGTTCAAGATATTTCTGAATCTGTTGTTCCACATCAGAGCGCCACTTTAGTTCCAGGAATAGCGGAAAAACCTCGCCGGTTTTCTTCAGACGCCGTTCAGCCGTCTGATAGCATTTCCATGGCTGTGGCTCCACCACAAACAGCTCTGCCATTTGGGACAGTTTGCGCAGAAAAAATTGCAGACCGCTGTCGTGATGATTCAGATGAATCCACATGGTAATCGAGTAGCAGCAAATGGCATCGAACTTCTGCCGATGATGCTGCTCTAAGTAAGTCTGCACAGGTGAGTCGAATTGCTCCTCATTGAGCACATCGGCGGTAAAATAGCTGATCTTGTCGAGACACGTGTTTTCCGCTTTCGCTCGTTCGATGAGCCGCTCGTCAATGTCCACGCCAAGCACATGCACTGGTCGCTGTAACTGTTCCTCAAGGAACTGCTGCAACAGCTGTGTAAAAACGCCACAATTGCAGCCCACATCGAGCACCAAGTAGGGCTCATTTTCTGTCCTCGTGTCGTTTTGTTTGGGCTGCCAAATATCTCTTGATGGCAACAGTTTAACACGTTCGACAGCTGAATTGAATTGATAGTAATTCATGAAATTGCCATACTGCACAGCTCCCGGATTATTGTTGCGACGTTCCATTGCAAATGACAATCAAAACAAAAACATTACCCGAAGTTTACCAAAACAATAACAAGTCAATAGCAGACTGCCCGTAAGTTAAAATTCAAAAAAAAACACACTGTTGCGTAAATATACCAATTATACGGTCACTTTGCCATTGCTGTTATACCAATAACATAAAATGTTATTTGCTAATGGCGCGTCCATATTACAAATTCAAATGTGAATGGCGAATAAGAAAACAACAGTTTTTTAACTTTCCATGTACATAATTTACTGCTCTCATTTTAATAATTATATAATTTTTAACACGTTCTTACAATTTGCTTACATATCAAATCGATAACATTTTATAAAATTAATTGAAATGATTGAAATCAATGTACAATGATGAAACAATATACACAATGCTTTCTTGGCTTGTTTGTGGATAACATATGCGTTAACAATATTTAACAACAAACACACCATGGGCAACATGAGCACAACTCTGTCCAGATCGATGAAACTGAATTTAACCCACTAAGGGAACTAGGCAAAATTGCAACAGTCTGTTGAAAATCTGAACAACGTTGCGCTCATGTCCTTCTCTGTCTTCGTCGTCGACGTCGTCTCGGTGAAATTATAAACAATTAATTTATAATCTAAATATACATAATTCATGATACGAATTAAACTATTAAACTTGTTGTTGTCTAATACTAAATTATCGTACATTAAACTATATATAAGTATGTATATATTTATATATATTACGATTTGTATGCAATTTGTCATCTTCGTTCTTGCTCTCTTTTTTTACTCTTCGCTACTTGTACATACATACTGTAGTCGTACTTATTTAAGTATATATTTATATTTAGCTTAGTTTTTGTTTTGCGCTAAAACCTACTGGAAATGTGTCAAGTATTTGTTTGCATTTGCTTTTTATTTTCGTTTTGAGCTACACTCTCATACAGGATAATAAATGTAACTAATAAACGGAGAGAAGGAATAGCCGTTGTTTACGTTGTTGTTGTTGTTGATCTTGATTTCTTGAAGCGTGCAAAGATTTGAAAATGTTGAACTCGACTGAACTGCTTATCGAATCATCTATCTACGTTCTTGGGTCTTTATTCATTTAGTTTTTTGTTTTGTTTTGGCAATTTATTTGATAAATCTCTACACAATAGTTAATTTGCTAAATTCTATAAATATATTATAGTATGCTACTCGTACTTAATATGGACTTTTTGA
Organism: Drosophila kohkoa; assembly: GCA_019972355.1. Taxonomy (NCBI): domain Eukaryota; kingdom Metazoa; phylum Arthropoda; class Insecta; order Diptera; family Drosophilidae; genus Drosophila; species Drosophila kohkoa. The sequence continues at coordinate 1,961,665 of BJEL01000078.1, forward strand.
AAAAACTTTACACGCGCCAAGCGCTAAACCTTTACCTTTGCATATGTGTTAAATTTGTTGTTGCTTGTGAAGCTAGCGTCGCCTTAGCAAGAGAGATGTTAACAACAGCTGGTTAACAGAGCGCTGTTAACCGAAACAATAGCGATAACGATAACGATAAACGCAAGTTTTTTTTTTCAAATTTAAATGCCAACGAAAACGGAAATGTAGCCATAATAAAATAAAGAGCTGGCGGAAATTAAATTCCATGATATCTCTGGTATGTGGACTAGGCGTGTGTTAGACATAAGTAATATGGGTATATAGCTAGATATGTATACATACACGCTATATACGAACATATACTGTACGTTGTAAGCTCATAAATACACAATAATATTATTAATTAGTTAATTAATTAATAATAAAAACTCTTACCAAATGTTTTAGCTTATTAACTATTATAATGAATATGTCTTTCAACTTGTCAGTGTTTGTTTTCTTTTGTTGGTTGCAGATGTTGTTTTTAGTAGTTGCTGTTGTTTAATATTGTTGTTGGTGGTGGAGATGTTGAATGGTTTGGTATTAGTTGGTGTTGTTGTTGTTGTGGAGATAGAGAGAGTATTTTGTTTGGTGCGCATCGCCCAGAGCGGTCCATAAATATGCAACTATGTGGCCAAGGGGACAAGTACGGTTCAGTTATTGGGCATATTGTATTGTTATGATTTCATTTTTTTTTTTTTTTTGGTTCACTTTTTGTTTTTGATTTTCAAATGACACAAGATGCGATTTACAACCAATTTATACTTGAAAATTTAACGGCTCTAGTCATCTGGGTCCAACCCGATTAGCTCCGCTTGCAATCTGCCCTTAGTCTTACAGCAAATTGTTAAGCAAAATACTCTCAACGCAATGCGAAATTGCGGCGACATGCCGGTCATAATCACAATTTTCCAAAATGAATTCAATATACCAATCCAAACGACTGCGAAATTGATAAGAGTACTTTGGATAACCTCGCCCGTGACCACCTCATAGAGACGCAACAATATCCATGGCAGCCAGGACATCCAGAATGCAAAGACTAATGCGAATGACATCATATGACTAGGGTTCGATAAATTTTCAGCCAATGCAGTTGCATATTCTTTATCATGTATGGGCTCGCCGGACCTAATTTTGCGCATCATCACAAATATGTAGCCGTAGTTGTGTACTATCGATATGAGGCTGGGACCTAATACTAATATCGCCAATGTGGCACTATATGCCGCCATATTGCCCCAGTCCAGCATGCAAATGTGCGTCACATTGTTCTCGATGGGCTGCGAGTAGCCCAGAATTGGTGGACAGCAAAGCAATGCTGCCGATATCCATGTGAAGACCATCCAGCATTGGCAGCTATCAAAAAACGATTCAACATTAATCGAACTATCGATAACTAACATGCTTTTGCTTACCGCGTTTTCGTTTGCACTGTTTCATAGCGCAACGGTTTGCGTACGGCCAAATAACGATCCACCGAGATCCACATGAAGGTGTAAACGGATACGGCCCACAGTGTGACCTCCAGATAGCCGGTGAAACGGCACACGATATCGCCGTACACCCATTCGCCCCTCAGGGCGGGGTAAACGGAGAAGGGCACCACGAGTAGACCGCATAGCAAGTCAGCGATTGCTAGCGATAGCAGATAATAGTTAATAACCTCCGTGGGACCTGCGCGAGTGTGTGGATTGTAAGTTATTTCAAAGTATGAATTAATCGATTAATCGATAGTTTACCTTTAAAGTTGGCATAGGTGGCGATGATCAGCAGATTGGACAACACTATCGCCACGCCCAGTATGGAGATGAGTACGGCTTTGGTGAGGTTCTCCACTTTCGAAATATCCTGCAGGTGGCTCATTTCCGGCATTTTTCTGGCCACTGCAAGTGAAAGCGCTCAGGCTTAAGGTTATGCAAAGGCCGACAGGCTCAGTTGTACCTCACTTCCGGTCATGACGCCCTGCACTCGAATGTGTGTCAGTAAATGTGCTCGGTCTGCCTGTGTATGTGTGTGTGTGTGTTTCTACGTGAGTGTGTGTGTTTCAGAGTTTTGGCGTGGTGTGGCGCCCTCTATTGTGCAATAGGCAACTGCACACGCGAAGGTCGTCGTCGAGTCAGCGTCGCTGCAGCACCTTGAGCTAGCAAAATTTGTATAAATTTGTGTTGCCTGCTTTTAGGCTGGCGCCAAGCCAAGACCTGCAATTCGATTGTAGTTGTTGTTGCTGGTGCTTTTGTTGTTGTTGTTGCGTTGTTGGGGGCTGCGGTTAAGGTTAAGGATAATGTTTGCTATTTGTTTTGCCAAGTCGCATGTGTTAGAAGCTCGTTTAAAACTTTCGTTTAAAATGTTTTACCTTTAAAAACTACTAATAGACAATTTCATTTAGTTCATTTCGTTTAGGTTTCAATTTAAGTTGTAGTATTTTAGTATTTTTTTTTGTTTGGTATTAAATTCACAACGCTTTTTTGCTAAATTTTAATAAAATTTTGTTAATATCTTTAAACTGTTCGTTAATGCTCGCTTTAATGCTACTAAAAAGTTTTGAATATATTTTCTATATATTATATATATATATGTCTGCAATATATATTGTATATTGTTTGTTGCTTCTAAATTTGTTGACTAAGTTAAGTTTTTCTTTTTTGAAATTTAAAAATTACACATTTCGAACTTTTAAGTGGAAGAATAATGATTACAATTATTTAGATTTAATTTTTAGATTTACTTTGTTAATTTTAGTTGCTATTTAAATATTTATGAATACGTTGTCGCGATCTTCTGCTAATGCCTTTTCTTCTACTTTTAATTATATAAATATATAATTAGAGCACAGCACAAAATTATTTTTAAATATTTTACTTGTTTTTTTTTTTTTTTGTTTGAAATATTTCGTAAGGCTTTTGATGTGCTACGTTTTTAAGTTTAAAATATTTGACTAAATCGTTTTTATATTTGGGTTTTTTTTTGTTTTTTCGCTGCGTTGTGATTGTGATTATCCTTTTGCTTGTAAATTCTGGCTGTATTTTGTTGCTGTAGTTTGGTGTTATTTGCTCTAGCTGCTTCTCATCTATTTTGTTGTTGTTGCTGTTGTCAGTTTAAGCTAATTGTGCGCATCTGTAAAAATAACACAAGAAATCATTTATTTATATAACAATCGATAAATGGTAGAAGAGAGCGCCCCCTCCCCTCCCCTCCCCTCCCCTATTCTTTGCCCTGTTTTGGCTTTCAATAAATTATTACGTGGCTGGCGACAAAAGCCTTTTAGCTGCATAAATGCTTTACATAAGCGTGCTTATCCTTTCGTCCTGCCAGTGGCACTTTAGCTTTTTGTGTGCCACCTCCCCCCCACCTAGTTGCAACCCCTCATCCCCTCGTAACCACCCCCGCATCTGATAGTTCTGCTGCTGACCCACTTTAGATTGTGCACTTGACACAGTTTGAGAGCCATCGCAGTGACAGCCTCAAGTGACATTGACTGCACAACAATTGTGTCAATGGCTGTCAAACTGCAATTAGCTTCAGCTCAAATTGAAATGTTACAACTGCTGCTTCTTCTTATTTGCATTTACACAACTGAGTTGATGTCACAATTACAACAACTATTTATGCAATAATTATGCGCGCTTTGCGTAATTGAATTTCAATTACAAAATTTGCATTTACTTTGAGGTTCAATTGCATAAAAAGAAAGTGAACTGAAGCTTTCCTCAATGAGATTTTAATGGAAATATTTAAGCAATATTAGATAGTACTTAAAGAGCTTAAGTAAAGCACTTCACTACTACATAATTTCATTAAAAAATTAAAACAATAATTAGAATTTACTTGGCTGTTAAGTCAAATGAAAAATAAGTGAAAAGAAGCTTTGCTCAATAATATTTAAATTAAATAATGTTATAAATTTTAATGGAAATATTTTTGCAATATTAAAGAGCAGCTTAAAGAGCTTAAGTCATTAATTAATTAAAAATTTAAAACAATAATTAGCTTTGCTAAATAATATTTAAAATATTTTATTTATTTATTTATTAAAGGCATAGACTATAAATATTTAAAACATATTTATTTAAGTAATACTTAAGGCAGCCTTAACGACCTTCAATAATACAGTTTGTTCTACAGAATTTAGCTTGAATATGAAAACAATAATGAATAATATAATAAAAAATAAATTAAATATCAATAAATTGAATTGAAAATTCACACATTATTTGCATTTCAAAATAAATAACAATTTTATGTAATATTTTTTTTATATGAATGCAATTGTTTTTCTTTGCGATTTTTACTAGTTATGCATATTTTACAGAAAACATCGATGTTCATATCCGTTTATGATTTGAATATATAACATCGATGCATCGCCTAACTTTATTACAAAACAAATCATCGCTTCAAAAATATTGTAGAACTTCGTAATAAATTAAAAATAAACTTCTTCATTCTATTAAAGTATTCGAAATAAAAAGTTTCTTTAGAATAATTTTTTGTTTATTATTTTTTTTAATCATATATAAACATTGTAAAATTATGAGTCCTAACATATGTCATACGTCGAGGCATTACTTAACATCGACATCAGTGAAAACATCGCTATAAAAAATATCGATGCTTAATGCATCGATGTTTTCAGCTTCACTAATTTGTGCTGCTTTAATTGTAAATTAATGTTTGGATCTCATAAATATGAAATATAGTTATTAATCATGTAAATTTTATTGTCTCTTTAAATTCACATTGTTGTTAAACATTAAATTACACGCATTTATCGAGAGCCTATGCATGCAATGCTGTCAAACTGTTGCGCAGCGCTTGTACAACTGTGACTCTCAAACTGCGGTCATCAAACTGTGCACCTTTAGCCTGTGTCTGTTTGACTTGCGTTATTGATGCTTAGTGCTTTTTGCAATCGATCAACTATCAAGCAGCCCTACAACTGCCCCTCCCCCGCCTTCCCTAAGTTGGTTTACCTCATCAGCATCATTGGCGACGTCATCGCGTCATTTGCCACGCAGACGAAGGCAAACAAAAGCCGGAAAGCATTATCAAATGCCATTAGAGAAGCAGCGGGAGATGACTGCAAGGAAGGAGGGGAAAGGGGAGGGGAGGGGGAGGGGGAGGGGCAGAGGTCAATGGGGTAACTGTAACTGTAACAAGTTTGTCTCTCGCTTGACTTTGTAATTTAATTAATGCTAACGTCGCAATGGTTTGGCAGCCGACAGGTGATAAATAACAATGAATTGCATTTGCTTTCATCTCTTTCACACATTCTCTTCCTCTCTCTCTGTGTGTTGCTGTCAATCATTGCGTAAGCGCGTGCAGTTGATGTCGGGGGCGTGGCTGAGTGAAAGTGGGCGGCGATTGTGGTGCGGAAAACGTCATTTGTGCAAATGGTTTCATGGCGCCGCCATCAAGTCGCCACAGCTAAGAGGACTGAGAACTGAGAACAGAGAACAGAGAGAGACTCAGGCTTCGGCCTGGAACTGGCAATTACAGTGAAATAACTGTTATTGCTGCCAACTTAACCGTAGCGTCGATTTGTGCCACACATAATGAGGCACAAGGCTGAGCCACCTCCCCATTGGGGACATATGAGAAATGAGAAATGAGTTCAGCGAACTCATCAACAAAAAAGTAGAAAAGCTGTGTATAAAACAATGCCAACGAAAAAAATCAATAAGCACGTGAATCTTTTTATGATTAATTATGAATAATACAATTATTGTTTTTGTTGCTGCTGCTGCGAAATAAGTCTTGAGGTTGATGAGATTTTGATTATGGCAGCGCAATAATTCACTTGAGTGAAATGTGAACAGAATTGAAACAAATGTTGTCCCATTTTGGTGGCAGCTGTTACGTAGATAGACGCTTATGTATTCATGTGATGGCTCAATAAGATATACAACAATAATAATACACACACATGAAAGTATAACTACAGTTAAATGCTAGCGTATGTATTTGTGATTACAGTGTGGGCCAAATAAAGGGGTTTGTATTATTCTGAGAAATTCAGAAATAAAGGAACTATAAATACGCAAATAATTTACGATTGTCTACAAATTATTATAAAAAAGTAATATATAATATTAGTATAGAATTATAATATAAAATATTCATAATACAATATTTCTTTAGAGAGTTCTAACCCTTAGAAATATACCATACCATGAATAGTGGATTTCCAACCGCTTTTAATGGACACTTTGTTAATTTAAAAAGCTACAATAAATATTTTTGTTCACTATGGTTTTGGTCAACAAAAATAAGTAAACGAATTAAAACGAATCAAGTGTCATCGTTAGATAGATTAAAAATCAAAGAATATATTAAAAAATGTTATACATAACGCGCATTATTTATTTATAGGTAACTAAATATAAAGATTCACTAGAAAAACTGCGATTTTAGGGAATTCTAACTTGCAAACTTTTCCTTCATTTTAATTTTTTCTGAAATTTAATAATAGTGGGAAGCAATCTCATTTCACAATCCCATTTTCATTAATCAATAGTTTTAATGATATTGTCAAAAATTCACCTTATTTGAACTCTTTGTAATGATTAAGGTAGCTTTAACAATTATCAGTCACTTTCCAACTGCAACATTAGCACTGCACTTTAAAATTTTTAAATTGCGTTTAAAATTTCTGCCTTGTAGGTATCAGGATACATGTAAGGTAAAGCAATTTAAAAGAAAATATTATAAATCAAAAACAAATTGAAATTGAACCTTAACAATAATGACATATTAAAGCAGTTTAGTAATTTTAACTGTTATAAATCTTTTAAACTGTAGCATAATCAGCAGTGCAATTTGGACTTTCCAAACTGCACCTAAAAGTAGGCAACATAAAGTGCAAACAACTTTTGGTGCATTAATACTGCAATTCCTGATTTTTAAGTAAAGAAAACATGTAAGGGAAACGAATTCAAAATACACATAAATCTAAAACAAATTGGAATATTTCTCAACGGAAAACCTTAATAACATAAGTAGCTACAGTTTGAGAACTTGAATCCATAATCACTTGCTTTAAAACTGCAGCATCATTAGCAGTGTACTTTTTGCCTTTTGAACTGCACCTAAAAGTAGGCAATAACAATTGCAAACAACTTTTAATGCATTAATACTGCAATTTCTGCCTGTTAGGATACATGAAGTGAAAATAATCTTAAACAAATTAAAGATAAGATAGAAATCAAAGGAAACACTATATACAGGTAATTCCATGACGCAATTTGTCCCGTGCTTTACAGTGAAAATAAGATAAACTGAAACAATTTTAAAAATAAGTGAATGTTATTCTTAAAGCTTTAAAGCACTATATTTAGAGTTAAGATTGATTTTAGGAACTTGTTCCATTCTTAGCTCTAATTAAAGTATTTATCTAGAGCTATAAAAATAACCTTTTCTTATTTTTAAAATTTGTTCAGTTTATGTTATTTTCAATGTAAAGAGTCTCACACGAGACAAATTCCGTCATGGAATTATCCATATGTGAAATAATTTGGAATATTATGAAACCAAGTATAAATAATAGCCATTCATTTCAAACTACCAGCAGTTAAAGCAGTTGAACCCGTTATCAGTTGCTTTAAAACTGCAGCATCATCAGCAGAGCAACCTAAAAGTAGGCTACACAAACTGCAAACAAGTTTTGAGCTCTCGCTTTGTTCACAGATTTATGAATGCGCCCACAACTTTGTGAGCACAAACAAAGCGCAAAAAACTTTATCGCTTCTAGGCAAATGCACAGCGCTGTATGTCGTGTGTGTGTGTGTGTGTGTGTGAGCAAGAGAGAAGAGTTACATAGTACGTGTAGGTGCGTTAGGCATGTGTGTGTGTGTGTGTGTGGCGTTTGTGGGCTGCGCTTGTAGATTTCATTTGAAGCCATAAAATATGTATCGCATGCGTGTTTATGGCGCAACACACAAAGTCTCGCATAGAGGCGGAGAGCACAGATACCGGGATACATGTGTGAATGTCGAGTTGAGGCGAGGAGAGGAGAGTCAAGAGGGGAGTTGCCACATGCGACGATGACGGTGATGGCACAGAGCAACGTCAAGTGATTTACAAAGCCACGAGCGACATCGTCGTCGTCGTCGTCGCTTTGGGGGCTGCCATAAAATCATATTTAAATGCCCGGCCAGGTGGCTAGGGTGTCCTTACTGAGAGTGAAAGCAGCGAGAGAGGGAGAGGTGCGGGGGTCGCTAAAAATACGGGCAAAATGCGAAGGCCAAGGCGAGTGCATGCTAAAAAAAGGATACTCAGTTGATGACGTTGGCGCGACAAGGCAAAACCGAAGGCAAGGCAAGGCTGCTGCAGATGAAAGGACAAGAAGGGGGTGGGGAGGGAAGCTGCCACGTCATCGGAGCAGGCTTATATAAGCATGACCTCAGAGTGTCAGAGCAGCGCGCTGCTGCTGCTTGTTGTCTGCCTTTTGTTACCTTGCTTTTTTTGCCGCATCTATTTTTAATGCTGTTTATTTTTAGGCGCAATGCGAAGTCAACTTCTGAGCTCACAGTTTAGTACAGTTTACTATTCGGGGTTTTTTTTTTTTTTTTTGCTTTGGCCCACGCATAATTAATAGTCTCGCATATGGCGACAACTCACTCGCAGCGCACAGCAAATAAAGTGACTTAAGAACTTTGCAAAACTGGCAGCTTGAAGCGTTGAAGCTGCATTGCCAGCCAGCGGCCTGTTGCATGAAACTTGGCTAAAAAGTTTCGCGACGCCAGCGAATGCAATTAATAAATGCAAATTTTAAAGTGAGCCAAGGCGAAAGAACTTTTCTTTTGGCTGTTGTGGAAAGAGCGAAAGTACTGCCTGAAATATCGCAATCATTTTTCATGGCGTGCACACTTAAGCTTAAATAGAAGAATGACATTTTTACTAAGTGATTTTTCAAGCTGCATATTATTTTTTTAAAGCATTAATGGTATGAAACTTGTATGACCTTTTATTTATATATGTTATTATTACTATATTAATCTCTTCTTAATTAAATTTGCAATTATTTTTATATTATCGAAATGCATTACAAAAGTTTTTAAGGGAATAAATGGGAATAAATTATATGAAGCTGGAAGCTTCATTCCTTCCACCCAAGCCAATCGACAAAGGTTGATTAACAAGCGTAAATGTGGTCTAGGCAATAATAACTGTTCTACTTATGATTTCTGAAAAGTTGATTACGATCGGATACAAATTGTAGAAATTATTTAAGGAATACTTCTGTATGACAAATAACGCCTGCTGTAATCGAGATTGACAGGCTGACAATCTGGTATAATTTGCACTATATGGTATATTTTGAATGTCGTATCATATCAATTATATTTTAGTATTTCTGCGGTAGTAGTTACTTTGGATGACATATCGGTATATTTTGCACTTTACGGTATATTTTGAATGTAGTACTATACTGATATAACAAATATAGACGTTGGTATATTTTTGTACTTTTGCAGTTGGTTTTATTCTTGTATCTTTCATTATTTGTTTTATATTATATAAACCTTGTATTTTATATTAACTTTTTCGTCATTATCAATACATGAAATGAAAATACATTTGAATACGAATAATACGTTAAATTAAGAAAATAGTTGCTCTACAGAAATTTATATTATCTACATTATAGTATTTCATTAATCTTTTTTGACATTATTAACCACGGATCTATTTTGGGTAAAGTCGAATGTGAAATTTAAAAATTAACTTTAGCCAGCTTTAGGAATGTTTTATATGGAACTTATTTAAATGTTAATATATTTACATATATTATTTTTTGGATTATTATTAATATTATTATTAAGATTGTGATATTATATATTGCATTTTATGTGAGTGAAATTTGCATATTTGTGATTATTATTTAAGTAAAATTGTTATTCTTTATGATAAAAATATAGAGCAATGCAAATTATATGAACTGAAATTAAGAACAACTTTTTATGTGCTGACTCTTATTTATTTAATTTAATTAATTTGCATAAACTCGTATATGTATTTTGATTAGTTGCCAAGAGCAAAAACTTTTATTATCTTTTTTTTGTTTGCTGTTTGTGGGGCTCGGCGCTAAACGCACGTGTTGTCAACTTATTGTTGTTAATTTTGTTGTCCGTTCGTCGTTGTCGCTGTCGTTTTGTTTTTTTGGGGGCAGGTCATAAACTCAGTCGACTGCCCAAACCAAGCGCGCCATTAAAATGTATATGGTGTCACACACCCTTACACATGGAACATGAAACATGGCGTATACGTAATATTTTCATTTGGCCCAATTCTGGGTTGAGTTCGTTGTGTTTGGTTTGCTTTGATGGCTGATGGCTGGTGGTGGCCAAGGACACGCGCAGCGCCTTAGCGACGCACCCGTGTTTAGTTTTATATCGTTTTATTCCCCTTTTGCAGTTTTATTATTATTATTTTGCTTTTGCTTTTGCTTTTTCAGTTGACTTTGATTTCCCTAGAAACGTTTTGGTTGAGGTTTTTTGTCAAGCAAGTTGATAGTGGATGATGCTGACAAATGTTATAAATTACTTTTGACGAAGGACGCGCTTAATGTGCTCAGCTGCTGCATCCTTGTTGTCATTGGCAACGCGACGTATGCGTAATAAATACAACTTGCGCTAAGGCTAAGGACAGTTGTGCGCTTGATACCGGCAGAAACACATACTAATATATTCACACAAATACTGATACACACACACACACACACATTTAGACAGTCAATCAATAAACGGAAAACAACAACAAGAGTTGCTTCAATGCTGCAACTTGACATTCAGCAGTCGCAGCCATCATCGGCCAAAGCCAAAGTCGAAGCCAGTTGCAGTGTGCTCAGTGGCTCAATCAATATGTCAATGCATCAATTTGCCAGTCTACAGTTGCAACTCTTGTGTGTGTTTATTTGTTGCTGTTATTTGCCAATTGATTGATAAGGCGGCAGGCAACGAAGCAACGCGAAGCAACGCGAGGCAACATCGAGGTTGAGGTTGAGGCAAGCCGCTCGCTGTTTTTCGATGTCAGCTGTGCGCTGAATGGCAATAGGAATACAGTTATATATAGCCACGGAGAGAGAGAGTGAATGAGAGAGGATGAGAGAGGGAGAGAGAAAGCGACTGTGTAAACAAGGAAGAGCGTGGCAGCTCAAAGAGAAAGAGAGCGAGGGGAGAACTCGAGCTTGAGCTCGCAACATCATCCTTGTGACTTGTATTTCATTTGCAATTTATTGGCTCGTTGTTGAAGCTGCTGCAGCAAAGTGTGGCGTGGCAGCATGTGGCAATTGTTTGGCGCACTGTTTGACATTCAACCAATTTGCAACAACTGCAGGCGCAAAACAATAACTGAAATACTAATTCCAACATTCGATACTCTACACAGAAAGAAAAAAAATGTAGATTGAAAAGTAACACTTAAAAAAAAACTATTTACAAGATTTTTAGGATGGCAAATTCAAAGTTTGAAATCTACTATCTATCTACTATCCATCAATCAATCATTAAGCAAGTATCTACCTATTAACAGCAAAACAAGCCGGTATTATTCTTAAAATATATTAAATTAATATACCGCAATATACCAATGCTATATTTGGTATGTTTTTAAACTACTACATTGAAAATATACCATAAAGATTGTCAGCCAAAGCTACATTCAAAATATACCATAGAGTTGAAAATATACCAGCATGTCAGGCTTAGGTACTAAGATCTTTACTAAGCATCCATACAAAAGTAATTCCTAAATAAGTTCTACAATTTTTATCTGATCGTAACCAAATGATCTGGTATCATAAAAACTATAGTTAGTATTGAGTGTTCTAAAATCACGACTAGCTTCAACATTTTTCTTTTTATTCGTTTTTTTATCAATTTGCAGAGGCGGAAGTGGGCGTGACTAAAATTTGAAGCAATCTTGATTTATATCTCTATGACTCTGATCAAAAATATATATACTTTATAGGGTCGGAGATGTCTCTTTCTGCCTGTTACATATATTTCCTGGAGGTACAAAGTAATAATACCTTTCTACCCTATGAGTATACTGTGTGTATAAAAATCTAGATTGAAAAGTTGATCGCAAACTTTGTTTTAAGATTTTTACGATCTTATATGTTGAAAAATTCTTAAATTAAGCTTTCGCTCTTCAATCATCATTTAAAAAAAATCGAAAAGCTTTTAAATTCATTAATTTTGATCTTGTTTTTTTAAACGTTTGATCTTGATGTTAGATTTTGATTTCTTGTTTTACTTTTTATATTTTTTCATTCTTGAAAAAGTAATATAGTCTTAAATTACGATGAAATGTAGAATTTTGATTTTGACTTAAGAGTTCATCTTTGCTCAAATTTGATATCGTATAATCGTAATTCAAAATTTTATTTTTGAGGTCGGCTGTTTTTTGTATGCATACTTTTTTTTTATAAGTTTTTGTTTCTGTGTACTTTTGTTCCTTTTTACTCATCGCTCGGCCATTAAAGCCAATTAGTTTTGGGCTTAAAGTGCCACACCCACAACAAATATAAATAGTTGCCCGCCCCCGAAAATTGTGTGACATACTCATAGAGTCTATGCTTGGGCATGTCTATTGTCAGTTAAGAGCGCGATTTGTGTGCCCGGAAAGGCGTCAAGAGATGGACACACAAACACACTCACACACACACACACACATATCTAAATGAAACTTTCACTGATTGCCAAAGTCCGGTTGGGAAAGGGAAACAAGACGAAGGAGGGAGAAGGGGGAGTGTGAGTGATTGGGAGGCGTTGTCAATGTGCCACAGCTGACGTCGTCGTTTATTTTTCCGTACGGATTTTAAATGTTTTCAGCGTAATTTTGGGTTTGTGTGACTAGGGGAAGATACTAAATGGAAATGAAAAGAAAAGTTCAAAGTGAAGATTGCATAGAAAACTGTCACGACAAATTTACTATATCAAATATTCCAGCAAAGCAGTTTTAATTGTTATGAACATTTTACATAAAGGTAAAGTTACTTGAAGTGAATTAAATTTTTTAAAAGTTTACTAAGTGACAACTTACATTGTGTAGAAAAGGATATAATACATTTTTTTTTGTTTTTTGTTTTATTTTAGACAATTTAAATTTAAGGTTATTTAATCTTGATTTAAGATTTTGCCTTTTTGGTTCAATTTTAACATCAAACAATCTTGCTTCAAGTTTTTATTCTTGATTCTAATACGATTTTTCTTTCTGTATTTTTATTATATTAGTCACGTCAATTGTCTATATTAATTATTCAAGCATAAAGTGCTAATTGTTTTGAAAATTTGTATGTTAAAGTTTAGAACTTTAAATCAATTGAATTCCTAAATGAACAGCTGCGACATCTTAAGCTGGTTAAATTCATATAAATTACCTAAGGAAAAACTTGATATAATATATCAGAGCTGATTCATTTTTAAAGATGTTGAATTGTTTAAAAATTTTGTAAATGATTCTGGGCTTTGAGCTAAGAAAAATTCTGAAATAATACAGAGAGATGATTCACTCTTAAAGCCGTTTAATTGCTTAAGAATTCATTAAAATGATTCATCTTGTTTCTATAGAATATTCAGTATTTAATTAAAGTACTTTTATATTGCTTGTAAATTAAACATTTAAAATACATAGCTTAACTAATTAACATTCTCTAATACAACATTTTGTAGAGTATTCAAGAATCGTTAAGATTGTTATGTCGCCTTTATATTGTGTGTCATAAAAGCCAAATGTTGATACATTTATTATATAAAAGAATTTTGGCACATTTTCTATACCCTAGAGCGGAGAGTATTTTAATTTATTAACGCTATGAAGCATTTCCGTTTCTCTCAAATCTATCTATACAACTTTATATGATGTCATTATATTTTTCCCAAGTGAGTCAACTGTCGAGTCATTTGTAAAATTCAAATTAAATATAAATACTGCTATTGACAATTATTAAAATCGAATTACAAAGTTGATTGTTTATGTAATAAATTATGAATTTAAAAATAGGAAATTGTAATATAGAATGATTAATTTAAGATGTAGTATATAGATATATAGATAGAAAAATATAAAATATAAATTTAGTAAGCAATGAAAAAATACTGTGAACTTTTTTTAATTATAAATAAGTATAATAAAAAAGTATTTATTTGTTCTTTTTTCTTAGATTTTATAATAGACGTCTGAACACAAACTTCAAATCAAAATAAAAAATTTCTTCAATCGCTTTTCAAATGAATATCGTAAAAAATGAATAAAATATTGTAAAGTTTTTATTTGGAAACAAGTCTGATACAAATGTATTCACGTCTGTTGTTATTTTCTTTACAGATTTTTAAGGAAACTACAAAAATTATAAATCAAATTTAAAATTTAAGTTGTAAATAAAAATAAAAAATCATTTGATTTTTGTAAATATAAATATCAAAATATATAAATATAAATATAGTAAAAAGCGAAATAACATTGACACTATCCTATCTGTAAATAATTTTACTTTAAATGCATTTAATCTTCTGGAAATACAAAATGAAACTATATAGTTTATTTTGGACTCATTTTTACTAACTACTTTTGCTTGTATCAGTAAAATATATTCATATATTTGTAAGAGTATTCACTCTTCGTCCATATTACAAAATGATTCTTTTTCGCTTTCAGTTTTCAGATACTTTTATGTTTATATTTAGCTCTGCAGTTGTTGTTATGCTTTGTTGTTGTTTTTCGCTTTTCCATATAACATATTTATGTATTATTTAGTATAGTTTTTTGCTGTCCGCTTTTGTTTGTTGTTAAACTGTGGCCGCAATGCGTATTCACTCTTACTTTCTAATTTCATTGCGGCTTTCAGCTTAGTGATAACAGATGTTTTGTGGGGCATGGCATGGGGCATGAGAACTCGCAGTGGACACGCGATGCGGGGCAGCGCAACACACGTTGCGGCCATAAATCTTGGCGTAGGCGACACATAAATAGACCGACATAATATATAATATATACGTAGTATAAACATATATGCTATTACTTTTTGATGCCATTGTTAAAGGCAATTTTATCATAATGTGTAGCAATTAAAGTGTATTTGCGATAATTACAAATCAAGGTTGTGTTGCAGCTGGTTTTCATTTTGTGGCTGTTGCTGCAGCTGGCTAATTGTATACGTGGCAGCATGGCAGAAGAAAAGCAAAGGAAAACAATTACGTGTGTGAGGGAGGGCGAAGGAAATCGTTGAGAATGTTGCACGCGCCATTTGGCATGTAAATTAGACGGCAGCCTTGAAGTATGCAATGGAATTTTGTGTGCTGGACATGGGAAAAATGTTGCATGCAGGCAGCCCAGCCATGTGTAAACTCTGTGTGTGTGGCAAGAGGATGTAATAAAAGAATAAAAAGCAACGGCGATCGGAGCTGCTTGAATTATGCAAAAGCCACAACCACAACAAAGCGACCTTGAAGTAGGCGCAACGCAGCAAATTGCAAGGCGTAATTTGAAGAGCCGACACGACTCAACTTGACTCGACATGACACGACGTGGTTTTGTTTTCTGTTTCTTGTTTCTTTCGACTTCCTCCCCACAAGAGGCCAGGTGTGAAATTTCCCATTGTGTGATCGATAAACTGTCCATGTCTGTGTAATATTATGATACGCGCGCCCTTGAAGGCAAATTTACGACAAAATAAACAAGTTGACGGCAGCCAAAACGGACCTGCAGCAATCCCTCCTAGATAAGCGCAAGGATACGCAAAGCAAAAAAGCAACACAAAAAAAAACGAAAATAATGAACAAGCTAAAAGCGAAAGCAGGCAAAGCTGACGCGTTTTTATGACACAGCAAAAGTTATCGACGGCAGCCAAAAGACAAATTGCCTATAAAACAAAGTACATAAAAAGAGAGAAACCCGAAAACGAAACGAAATGAAACAAATCGCAAAGGAAATGTGACAAAATGTAACGAAGCGTACAAAAGATACGCATGCAATGCCAAAAACGAATTAGGCGAAGCAAAGCTGCGCTTCAGCATTTGCTAATATTGGATATGCCCGAAAGTATGCTACACAAAAAAACAACAGCTACAAACAAAGCTGCGCTTTGGCAGTCGTCGAATATTGGATGTGCTCAAAAGTATGCTACAGAAAAAAAGACAAGTTGAAAGTTCTTAAGCTAGGCGAAATGACATTACACTAAATTGCAAAGTCTGCGAGTGCGAGTGGGAGAGGGCAAGGACGAAAATGAGTATGTGGAACGCAAGTGATAAACTTAAGCTGCTGCCACTGTTGACGCTGGCAGCGCTGCTCTCAAATGAGCTTTTCAATATTTACGCAGCGACTTGCGCTAATCTCAGACTCGATGCTGCCTGCTTGCCAAACATTTTTTTGCATTGAGCTTTTCATGCGAATTTTCGTTGTTTGCTCTGCCTATATATTTTTGAAGCACACTCTCAAGCACATCTCTGCTGCAGACGCCGACGCCGACGTCGATGTCGACGGCGATGCTGGCAGCGAAGCTTGGCTTTGGCTTTTGTGGCCATTTTGGGGTTGTTTATGTTTTGCTTTGCTGTTTCGCTTTTGTGTTGAGGTAGGATGCGCCCAGAGCTCACACTACTATATGAGTGTATCTGTGTATGTGTGTGTGTGTATTCTAGGTGTGTCTATTGTTGCAGCCTTTTTGTGGAATCGGAATACTCACCTTTGACTTGAGTTCATCAGAAAAGTTCTCCCAACATTGAGTTTTGCTGTTTCATTTAATTAAATTTCTTTTTGGTGTTTTAGTTGTTGTTGTTGTTGTTGTATATATTTATATAGTATAGTTATTACATTTTGTCTTGAACACTTTGTCTTTATCACTTTGTTTGGCTGCAACGACAAATGACGACAAAAGGAAACTATCAACTGTCTAGCTGCCAGATGTGTAAGCTCTTCTTCTATTTATGATTACAGACTTAAAACTCCCCGTATTCTCTTGAAGGGAAACTGACTAACTAAGAATTGTATAATGTGTGAGAGGGCTTAGTGTCTCTTAGTGGCGTCATAGAGCCCAAGCGTCTAATAAATCAATCAAATAATATTTTAATGCATAAGGCATTAAATAATAAAAATCAAAAGCACCAACGATAAGATAGTATCATAAATTTCGAAATTTGTGTGTGTGGAAAAGTTTAGGCAAGAGCTCTAAACACAATTTAGATAAATGTAAATTTTTTTTATTCTCGGGATTTGCAGGGAATAATATTCTTTAGGTATCATTTAATGCCTAGCGAAAATTCGACATTAAAGTATTTTTCACTTTATTTTGCGGCAAACTTTTGTCATTGATTTTATTGCGAATTTAATTTGGTATTTTAATTTTCATTATCTTTGCGATTTTCATTTTAGTTTCAGATTTATTCACGCACGTGGGACACATGCAGCTTTTCTTTTTGTTACTTGTTGGCTTTTCTTTTGCTGCTTAGCCTTCAACACACATACACATGCACATTCACATACACATTCACAGCGGACGCACACACATACACACACACTCACACACATATAGGACATGTGCGCAGGTGTGCGCCTTGGATTTTTCAATTATTCACCAGATAATTAAATAAATTTGCATATTTCTCACAGCTGCAGTTGCTTTTAATTACATTCACTAATCCAGCGTTCTATTCGATATTCGATTCACAACATCAAATAAGCTGCAAAAGTTTCCTTTTCTACTTTTTTCGCTTTTTTTTTCTTTTTTGGCCAGAAGCGGAACAGCAAGAACTGAAAATTTTGTTTGCTGGCCCCCGCCGTCTGTGTGTGTGTGTGTGTGTTAGTGTAGGTGTGTGTGTGTGTCTGACTGTTTCCAACAACCACTGAACGCGCCCGCGCTGCTGCTACTGCTGCTGCTGCTGCTGCTGCTGCTCGATGCGTGCGTACGTGCAACGCGCTGACTGTCTGACTGGCGACTGGGCCAAAACGTTTTTCGCTCCAACTGGACTAACGCCCAGAGAGCGCAGCACACACTCGAAGAGAAAGAGAGAGAGAGAGTAGGTGAGAGCGAAAGCACCGCTTGCTGGAACTTGTGTGCGCGCCTGCAACAACACGCAACAGGAGAGAGCAGACAGCGTGAAGCTTTCGCCTAGTTTACGAGGCGAGCTTTTGACGCACATGGCATTTGTTTATATTTGTAGCGCTTTCCAGGCCAGCGCACTGGAAGCGTCGCCGTCGCGAGTTTCGGCGCATGTAAAAATAGCATTGCATATTTTTAGGCCGCCACGAAATTATACGAAGACCAAACTAAAAAAAGAAGTTCGTTGCTTTTTGAGTTTTGAGTTACTAATTTTGGAATACGGTGGATGAGAAATTGAGGTAGAATTTGTCTTATGCTTTTAAATTTATTTTTATTAAAGTTGAAAAAATGTTAGCGAAAATTAAGCGAGATTCGGCGCATGTAAAAATAACATTGCATACTTTTAGGTTGTCACGAAATTAAACGAAGACCAAAAAAGACTAAAAAAAAAGAGTTCGTTGCTTTTTGAGTTTCGATTGTTTTATGTAGAGTGGAAGTAACTTTTAGTTTGTGATAGTAAATATATATTAGCTACATAGATAAAAAAATATTTTAGCAAAAATGTAAACAAAAATTCAATGATGCCATGATGATTAAAATAAGTTTCTTTTTCGAATTTTCAGTTATTCATTTTTGTATTCATTGTGAGCAAGGGTAGGATCTTACATTCAGTTGATAGTATATGTAAGTGCGTATTATTTTCATTATTATAATAAAAATAAAGCAAAAATACTTCAATGTTAAAGTCTCGAGATTTGGTGTATACTTTTAGGCTGTACAAATTTATTGAAGTTCGTTTCTATCTGTTTCTATCTATTAATTTACTATTTCTTTCATGTTATTGACATTGATAAGGAATCTTGTGGCAAGTTGAATTTAGTTTACAGGGTATTGTAGGTATTTTAGTTTCATAATTTTAACAAAAATGTTAGCGAAAATAGGTAAAAAATAAAATAAAAAGAATAACTAATTTTCCATGTTTGCCTCCGCGCCATTGTGGCCAATATTCAATGCCATTTCAGCCTGTGAGTGCCGCAGCGGATACAGATGATCCATATAATCGATGAATGGACGCACGCCATCTGGATTCTTCATATACTTGGCCAGACTTAGGATGATATGACGATATATCTGATGATCGCGATAAGCGGCATTCGGACGTCGCTTTTGTGGCGGTCTAAATGGGAATTGTTTGAAAAAGAAGAAGCGATTAATCAGGCGCTCTAAATTCCAAATTTTATTAGGAATTTAAAGCATTTTAAATATATGCTTCACACATTAATTTCGCATGTCTTTACTCACCGCTGCTGAGCGCGTTGAATGATGCGTCGACGCTGTACAATTTCGTTTCTGCGACAGCTTTCGCAGTAGGCAAAATAGCCACAAATCGAGATGACTATGACGGCAATGGTGTAAATTAACCAGCTCCAGCGAAGGAAGCTGCAAAGCCAATAATAATCAGTTAATTAAATAATGAAGATTCTCAAACTTACGTGATAAATGTGGTATTTAATTCCTTCCAGATTTGCGAGACATTTTCATGCTGGTCTTTCTTTGCCTCGTTTTTCCAGAAGGCAAACGAGAACATTGTTCTTGGATATTTAGCTATTGATTTTGTTGAATTAAAATTTTCCTACAACTAATGTTTGTTTGAAGCTAAGTTTCAATTTGTTGAATAATGTTAGAGAGCCAAGGCAATGCCAGCTGAGAGTGTAGAAATCGTGTCGAAGAATGCTAAGCATCTCATTTGGTGTCATCTGCTAATTATAGACTTGCATTAGCTTATCCTTAACAAACGAGGAAGTCACTTCCAACACAGCTCTCTTAATAAGGCGACAAGGTCAGCGATCAGTGATCAACGATCGAGACTTCGATCGAATAGTTTCGAATCGTAGCTGGAGATTCGCTTTTGTCGTGCGCTTCCGTCAAGCTTGGAGGAGTTGTTAGAACATCAGCTGGAGGGGAGAGGCAGGTGGGCGGCTGGAAATTTGTCTGGGAAAGCGTGATCAAATAAATTATTGCCAATGTGCTACAGCTGCCAGTGTCAAAAGATCTTTTCAGCACATACGTTTGACAATTTGCCAGCTTGCTTGACAACATGCGCTAAAATTTATAGCCATGTCTTTGCCAACAGGATCGGGGAGAAAAGAAGGGGGAACGGAGCGATATGACATTGCATATTGCTCCAAATTGGTCATTGGTCGAACCCAACCCACCGAAACTCTGGCATGACAGCGCAATGCGAAATTTACAAAAGCCCAACAAAATTGCACTCACGAGTGTCGCCAGCCATTGATTCTGCTGACACATCGCGAAACACAGACTCCAATTGAAGTTCTAGTTTTATATCTTTGCTTTTCTATCTAATATATTTTTTTGATTTTAATTTTCAAGAGAATGCGCTGAGCTTTGCATATTTTGGGAAAAAGAATTCTATTACTCATCAGCAACTTACTCGAGCAGAACATTTCGAGTTCTCGGAAGCATTAAAGAACACTTTTATGCATTCGCCTCAATTACTTAATAACTGTCAGAGCTGATAAAACATAAAAAGAGATTAACGCAAAGCGACAGTTGACCCCGTGAACTCGCTTTGTGCTGTAAAGCAATTGTAATAGAACTTTTTGTTAATAGATGTGAATTGTATGTATTATAAATCCATAAAAGAATTGTGCGGAATATTGGAAAACTTTTTAAAAATAATATGAAATCCAGTTCAAGAAAATTATACGAGTATGATATAATATTAAAATTTCAAAATATTTTTTAATAAAATATTTTTGTTGTTATGCATGGTACATTTACATATAATCTACAATTCCCATATATAAATATGTTTCACGATGAATATTTAAAAGATTATTACACACTGCAATGAGTCTCTTTTGAGGTAAATAAGCTTTGGAAAACTTAAAATATTTGGCGCGGGTAGTTAATCAGCAATTAAACTGAAATTACTATGATTAAAGGATAGTATTTTATTTTTTGATTAATCAATACATCATTTTCAAAAGTAAAAAGCAATACGTAACTTTCTATAATTAAGAAATTAAAGAAAATTATATAGTTCGACTATATTAAATGAAAACAATTAAGATAAGATAATAACTTTATTGTATTAGAAAATTCTATTGTATTCTTAATGTATCTCTCTTTACATTATTTTTTTTTTTGCTCATTAAAATGAGTTTAACGTTTTGGATCTGGAGTACTATATACATATATTTCTTCTGGTTTATTAGTTCTTGATCTACACATAATTAAATTAGTAATAAAATCACAATTTTTGGGACCGTATAGAATACCTTTAAAATAATTGGTAATAAATGAAAAAATTAAATTTTAATTAAAAAAAACAAAAAATTACAAATATTCATGTAGTATTTAAAAGTATTACAATAATATTATATGAATAATTTAAAGTTTTGTCTTAAGAAGTCATGTAGTTTTTAAAAAATTTACAATAATATAATTGCAAAATAAACTAAATAAATAACTAAAATAATCAAATTTTGAGAAAAACAAAAAATTACATAATTTTATGTAGTATTGGAAGTGTCCACTTTACTTAAAACCTAAAATAATGTAGAGAATTTAACTAATACTAACACTTAAAAAATATACCATAATATTTAAATACTCAATTATATACTAAATACTTAGAATAAAGTTTAGAGTTCAACAAATAAAAATACCGAAAAAATATACCACAATATTTAAATACTCATTTATATACTAAAACGTAAAATAGAGTTGAGAGTTCAACTAATACTATTACTTAAAAAATATACCGTAAAATTTATATAATCTGCTTTTCACACCTCATAGACTCTGCTATCATTTATTGCCTTCACAAATCTCTTCTTTGAGCATTCCCCACTATCACTTCTTGATGTTTACAGGGTGCCTAAAGATCTTTAAGATTATTTGTGTAGAGTGTTTCTTTTTTCACAGATTCCGTTCGATTGCCATTTAAGACTTGTCGCTTTTTGGTCAGTCTCGGTCAGCTGCTTCCTCTGCTGCTTCTTCGTCTGCTATTGATGTTCAATTTGTGTAAAGAGCGGGAGAGAGAGATGCTGAAGTGATATTGCCATCAGGTCATCAAATGGCTGTCAAATTAACTAAACACACGCAATGAAGCGACCCACACGAAATGCAAATGAATTGTTATCAGTTAATTGTTTGAGCGAGTTTTTTTCTCTCTCTCTCTCTTTCTTTCACTGTTTGTAAGCTGGGCTTTTCTCTCATTCTTTTGTGTGTGGCAGCCTCTGCCACTATGCTATCGGCTTTTATGCTTTATTTGATTGCATCTGCCGCGTGGGTGTTCGAATTGGAGTCGCCACTCAACAAGTGGCAGCTAATAGCCCAATAAAAAGAAATATTGAACTGTAGTTTAAATTGTTGCTGCACCTTTTGTTGAGTGCTGTTAACGAAAAGCTGCCAAATGTCTTGGCACATCATGAGAGATTTATGAGCTGTTCACTCCGGAGTCCGGACTGTCGGCAACCAGTTTGTGCAAACAGCAAACGCAAATCCTTTTGACATGTGCGCCATTCCAGAGAAGAAGCAGGAGAAACACCCGGTGAGAGGAGGGGAGGGGAGGCTAGAAGAGAGGGGAACAGGTAGCGCTTATGGTGACAGCATCCAGCATCCACAATTGGGCAAGGGCACGCAAACAAGTTCTTTTGCGGTGGCACATCGCTGTGAAAGATCAGCCAAGAGTCGAGCCAAGAGTTGAGACGAGACGAGCCGAGCCCATTGGCCTGCCTAGCCAAGCGCAAATATTTAACTTAACAACTTGCCAGCAAAATGCAGAAACCAGGGCCATAAAAAGCATAAACCGCAGCAACTTGCCTCAAGCGATGTGCCTTGCGGGGGCGCAGCGTCAAACACACACAACAGAGACACACAAAAAACAGCTGCAACGTCAGCAGCAACCTCTGAGGTCTTTGGTTGCAGTTGCAATGCTCCCCCGATCAATGGCCAACTGAAGGCAACAACAATATTGTCTGCCCACTTCCCAGTTCGCATCGAACAAAGAAAGCGAACTTGTTCTACGAACGCCAGCGAACAGCAAACAAACGAAGCTGAAAGAAAAAAAAAAACACACAACCGATCGCAACACGATCATCTGGACTGGACTTGGACTTTCGGTTTCTGTTTCGGTTGCGGTTGCGTTGCGACGCGTCGTTTATTTCGGCTTTGGTTTTAGTTCGTCTCGGGACTTCTAAGCGATCAGTTGGTTTAGCTCCGCCGTGGCCAAAAAAAAAAAATTCAATCAATTTTATTGTGGTCTAGATCAAATATCACACAATATACACGTCGTATACGTGATCAGTGATCGGTGTTTCAATTGCAATAATAATCAAGCATTATTTTTGGCATACGGAAGCAGCTTTAATCTCCTTCTTTCACGGAATGTTTATAAATATATAAATTAAATGAAGATCAGCATTTTGCCGCTTATCTGTTTAATGTCAGCGTGAAGAATTTATTACCAATTTATTGTTTTGTGATTGCAATAATTTGACATAATTATTGATGCATTTTTGATTTATTTACGAAACGACACATTTATAAATACTACATCTAAAAATCGGACAATCCTCCAGCCTTGAGAGAGCTTGACCAACAACAACAACATCAACAACAACGCGTAAGTAAAATGCTATGTTAATGCTAATTATAATTAACTGTAAGTAATTATTTATGTTATGTATTGAGCGTATGCCAACTGACATGCAATACTTCCTAGTGTGTGTCGCCTGAATACACCCGTTTGCTCAATGAGTACATTCATCTTGCTCAAAAACGCATATGAAACACACACAACGGTGGACAACGCATTTGCATGTGCTAATCTTGTTATGAGTTAGCCTTCGAATACGCTGCACTTTTCGGGTCAGTTAGCTGGCATAATCGCTTTGTTAGGTGTTAATGTGAAGAATCTCTTTGAATGTCTTTGCTCTTTTGTTTTTCTGATTGTGTTGCGAATGTGCAAATTTGTTCAACAATTTATAAAAGGAGATAAATCTTTGATTTAATTTTTCATTATCAAATATTTTTCCAACTTCATCTGGATTGAAAAGTAGATTGCAAATCTTGATTAAAGATTTATTCGATCATAAAACAAAAAAATCTAGACATAAATTTTTAGAGATTTTTTCATTCTTGATTAAATCAATCTGAAATTAAAATCTTGAATTTCAAGTTTGGACAATCTTCATTTTCTGTAGATCTTCGATCTTGATTTAAGAATAAACCTTCATAGTTCAATTTAGGCTTCTAATATTAATTCAAGATTTTATTCTTGATTCTAGCACGTTTTTTCCTCCTTTGTATAAAATACTTTAATATTTCAGTTTAAATTTCCTTCATTAATCGCCAAATAAAATTAGTCTTTCAATATGCAAGAAAAACTTATGTTTTATGTTATTTACCTATATTAATTTGTCATAAAATAAATGTCAACGTCATTTGTGACTGCATTTAAAAAATATTTCGGTACTTATTATAAATTCCCTCAATGCTTGATCACATTTATTATTCGTCAAATGTGTGCACATTTTGTCTAAATTGATTTGTCATATAAAAACATTATGCTACTTCTTTGAAGTTGAAATCGATTTGATCATCAACAACTTATTTTGATCATCAACTATGGACCTTTATTTTATCTAAAGTCTTGTATAAATATGAATAAAAATGGGTTTTTCAGTTAAAATTTAGACAGACTTAGAACTTTAGTTTAAAATTCCGTAATAACGATCTAGTAATGTAACTTTGATGTTATATTATATCTTAAACTAGTCTCAAATGAAAAACAAATGAATACATAAAAAAAAAATTATTTCACTTATTTTAATTAATATTTTTGAAGGTATAGGTATATATGTTATTTAGGTACGTTTGTATACTTGTAACTCTACAATTAATAATTTAAAATTTACTTTAAAATGTTTTACTAAATTAAAATGGGATAACATAAATCTTTATAAATATTTTGTAAGAAATTCTTTATTTATATCTTATAATAAAAAATTGGGTTAGCTGATTTTATAATATAAAATTGTGTTAGAACATTTTAATATATTTCGTCAAGACAATTTTGATATAAACCTGAGCAGAAATTAATTTGCAGACTACTCTGTCCCATTTTATTATTGCAGTGTCATCGTATTGTTAATGACGTGTAAGGAAATGATTAAGTGTGACATATTCAATTCAATCTAATAATATCAAAAAAATGCACAAATCCAACATTTTTCTTTACCATATGCAGATAGAATTCAAACATTGTCACGATCGTTGTAAATAGATCGTGCCTAATTTTTAGAATCGCAAATTGAAGCAACAATAAAAAAGTTATTATTATTATGATTTGCGCAAATTACAAAACTTTACGAGAGCATGTGTGGGATGTGTTTGAGTGTGTGTGTATTGTCAGAGTGTGTGTGTGTGTGTGTGTGTGTGTGTGTGTGTTAGTGCCCATGGTAAATAATGCTGTGGGTTAAGGCGCATGTTATGTTCGCTGAGACTGAAGCAGCCTGAGCCATAATTCTCAATATTTCTTGTGTTGTTTTTTCAGTTTTTCTTGTTTTCTTGTTGAATTTTTTTTGCTGCTGCTCAGTTTTTGTTTTTGTTGTGTTTCTCTGTTTTTCTAATTAACCAAAGTCATTTGCATGAATAACGCAGCTAACGGTAAAATGGGGGTTTATGTCTTTTGTCTGTAACAGAGTCTGACCCAGAGAGTCAGACAAAGACTCCGTCCACAACGGAGTCGCAGTTGCAGTTGCAGTTGCAGTCTGTGACTTCAACTCGAATTCGAACTCGGACTGCAAACTGTAATGGGCAATGCGTGGGCGTGGTGTACTCAACGCCCCTTTTACAGCTGCAATGCAATTAGCAAAAAAGACTTGGACAAGGCAGCGTCTACAAAATACTTGGACCAACATGGTAGCTCAACTTGCTGAGGATACTTTCGATTTGTGATAAAGTGTGTAAGCTAGAAGATGGAGATCGCAGTGTTGAAGGGTCTCTGAATTAAATTTTAAGAAATTGTCTAATAGACAACAATTTAATACTAAGAAGACTGAAAAGATTCCACATACTAGATCTCCCCGAGAGATAAATTCATAGAACTAAAAAGATGTTACATATAATAGTAGAACTCATTGGATAACTGTTATTTCTGTGCATTATTATTAATTATTATTGTTAATATAGACAGATTGTAAATAAAAGCAGAGAGAAAAACAAAAAAGAATTAAAGAAAATATGAGAGATTACAAATAATATATAAAAAAAATATAATACAAATATTATACGACAATTTGATAATATTAAAACGAAAGAAGAATTTAATAGAAAAATTAAAAGAGTTAAAAAATATCTAACAATAAATTACGTATCAGAATTTCTTTACAATAACGACAATGCTTCTTATAGACAAAGTTGATCCCGAAAAGATTGAAATAAAATGTACTAAAACCTAATCACTTAGGCGTTTTCTTTAATATGTGTAAAATTCTCTAGCGGAATTTGTCACTATTTTACATTGAAGAAAACATAAAGTGACACAACTTAAAGCAAAAGTAAAGGTTTTTCTTATAGCTCTGATTTATATTTATACTTTTTCTCTTTTATCGAATTTGACCATTTTTGCTATAATCTATAATCAGAAAAATAATTCCAAAATCATTCTTAGTTCTAATGGAAGTGCCAATCAAGAGCTATAAGTTTCATCTTTACTAAATTTTTTGGTATCTGTTTTTTTTTTCACCTTAAATTTTTGCCAGAGAATTATCAATATATTATTTTTTTATAACCGATATTGTGAATTTTAATTTAATTATTTGGTTTGAGAAAATTGTAGACAAATTTATATTCACTGCATACTTACAAAAATAATTATCAAGCTTAAAGAACTGGCAGAAAATAATACTGCCATATTTCTGTAAATTATTTAGTCGACTTCCTCTTTTGTCTCCTCCAAAAATATTTACCCACATTTTAAGTTTTCAATGAAGCAATACTTTTTATGGCACATTTATATTTTACAACATTTCTGCCACTTACTGCACTACAATATTAAATTAGTTTGCCAACAAATATTTTATTTTATGACAGCATTCAATAAGTGTATTAAAACTTCGTCAGTCGCTTTTTCTGGCCTTTTTTACACCTTTTTTGCAACTTCTTTTTTTTTGCTCTTTGCAATTGTTATTCAACTGGACTTTTGAAGTTGAACTTGTTGAGTTTGAGTTGATGTCGAGTTGTTAAGTTGTTTTTTTTCTTTTCTCATTTTTAATGTTGCTTATTTATTGGTTGTTGTTGTTGTTGTTGTGTTTTGTTGTTGTTATTGTAGTTGGGGTGCCAAAATGTCAAACTGTCGGAGGATTGCGGCATGTTTTGCGCATAGTTTTCTTTTGACTTTGAGAAAACACAAGGCGCAAGACTTGAAACACATTCCTTTAATTGGACTGAGAAAGTAAAGTGTAAACAAAATATCAGGCCCCCTTTTTTTTTCTTTGCTCTTCCTACAAATGCCAGTTTGTTGATCTTGCAGAAAAAGCAATAAAAAATGTAATTCAACATATGCTTAGCAAAGAAATTAAATAAATAAAAATAAAATATACAAAAGTCAGACGTTAACGAGCTACGAATGCTCAATGAATTTGCATAAAATGAATTGAGAAACAAAATTTAATAACTTAAAAATATATAAATAGTTAAAAAATGAATGGAATTATTTAAAATATTAATGTCTTCAATTTAAATAGCTAAAAATGAATATAACTATGTAAAAATAATGAATTAAAAAAACTTAAATATCTGTGTTCAATTGGAATGCCTATAAAATAAATTAAATTGAAAAAA
The DNA here is from genome assembly GCA_019972355.1 of Drosophila kohkoa. Lineage (NCBI taxonomy): Eukaryota > Metazoa > Arthropoda > Insecta > Diptera > Drosophilidae > Drosophila > Drosophila kohkoa. Next base: position 1,989,602 of record BJEL01000078.1, read on the forward strand.
TGAATTGAATTTTACAAAAATATTTGTATGTAATTAAAATACCTGAAAATGAATGGAGTTCTTGATTTAAATACCTACAAAATATATCGAAATCTTTAAAAATATTTGAACTATATTAAAATACCTAAAAACATGATTCCAATTATCATTGGAGTGTTGAAAATGTACAAAGTTGAAAATTGTGAAGGCACATTAAAATTATATTTTATTTGTCAAGAATTAATTGTCATACATTTACTTAATTGCATACTTTATTCAAATAATACTTGAATAGTTGCATCTTTCGTTCGACTTATTGATTTCTTAGATTATTTAAACAAATTTCCGAAGTTTTACTTTAAATTTCTTAAGGTTTATCTCAATTTTCTTAGCAATCAAGAAGTTTAAAATAAACCTTTAAAATATTATTATTTGTTTAAATGTATGTATATAGAACGAACAAATATTATGTCAACTTAATTTTGTATTTTATTTAAATAATACTTTTATACTTCATATTTCTTTTTTCGTATTTCATTTTTCGCACATTAAAATACCTTAAAAACCTAATTAGAATCATTTAAAAGTTTATGAGTTCAATTTAAATACCAAAAAAATAAATGAAATACTTTAAAAATATATGTGTTAAATTTATACAGCTAAACAAATTGTTGGCAATGAAATTAACGTATTAACTTTGTAATTGGCACAAATTTCCGACCCTTCATTCCCCTCCCCCTTGAATGGAATGTGAACGTGAGAAAGCTGACAAAATGCTGTCAGAAGACCAGAGCAACAACAACAACAACAGCAACAACAACAACAAGAAGAGCAACAAAGTTGAGTAATATGCAGTGAGACCATAAGGCACATATTTGATGATCTGTCAGATAAGATATAGCACAACAATTCCTGACGATCCGCTGCTGTTTTTCGTGCTTTTTTTTGTTTTTGTGTTTTTTTTTTTTGGACGGGTTATTGAACTCACCGCTAAACAAAAAATAAAAACAACAATAACAAATCGAGTTCAATTTGCTATCGAGAAACGCAGCAAGAATTTTCCTGGCCATACGCTGGGTGGTCAGCAAAGCTCACAAAAAAACGTGGCTGATAGGTGAGTGAATGAATTGTAATGATGGAACCATTTGAAGAGATCTAAAACATTTAACAGTTCATCTCCGATGAAGCGTTGAAGTTTTGGAAATTTCCGAGCATACCAAAAGAATTCCCAATTCCCAATTTGTTGTGCGTAAATTGCCAAACAAATTTGTTGTAGTCACTTCGCGTTGTTGTTGCTGTTGTTGTTGCTTTTGTTGGTTGTTGGCAGGCGGCGTTAAGCTCTTAGTTTATCTCTTTATAAGAACTTGAGGCGCGCCGTGTTGCCAGCATGTTAAAAGAGTTTCTGTTGTTGTTGCCGTTTGTTGCTGCGATTACACAAAACATAAATAAAAACGCAGCTGTTTGAATTGCACAAAAAGCACACACACACACACACTAAAAATGAGAAAAAAATAACGAAAAAATTAAAAGAGGCAAAAGACTTGACTGAGGGAAAGGCAACCAAGCATTTAATTAACATTTAAATGGACACGCTGAGGAGCTGTTACTTTAAATTACGGCAACCAAACGATGAAAAATACCAACAAACACCAACACATATGCATATGTATTCTTATCTGTGTGTGTGTGTGTTTAAACAGGTTAAGCACTCGCTAAAAAAAAAATCTCTGCTTAAATGTCTAATATAATGCCCACAATAATTAAGCAATTTCCATAAGTTGTGCAGCATTTTTTTAGTCATTCCTTTTGCTCCTCCTCTGTATCCTCCCCTGCCTCCTCCTCCTTCTTGTTTCCACTTCTTTTGCCCCGCCAACTCAAATGATTAATGAAGAAATGCAAAAGTTTTATTAATAAAATGACTACAGCGTGTTCCCGGAACATTTCATGGCAGATCTCTAAAATGTACCAACTGGGGAGAGAGACTGTCATAGAAATGTATCTATGGACATACACAAAGCATGCCAGCAGCTACAGTAAACATGCGCTACACTGAACAGGAAGTGCACATTGTACAAATTGTGATGTGTTACTCAGAGCATGTGAAACATATGGATCACTTTAGTTGTGGAGTGAGTTCTTGTTTTTTTTGTAGTTATTTCAGTCCAAATGACTTAAGAGACATAAATTCGCATGACAATTAAATACAAGGCAATTAATTTCTGAAGTTGCAAATGTTCTTGACGTAATACTTGAGTTTATATTTAATCTTTACGACATTACTCAAGAGATTTTCAGAATTTGAAGTATTAAAAGTTAAATTTGAATTTTTGTTTGCTGAAACTTATCTTTAAACATTCTTCGTTGTTTGAAATCTTTAATTATATGAAATATTTTACATACAAAAAAAAATTTAGCGATATAAAAATTATAAAATTATATATATATGTATAAAGCTTTATTTGAGTTATTTTAAGTACAAAAGAATTTAAAGATATACAAATTTCATAAAATTATATATTTGAATATATTCTTTATTAATTTAAATTGACAAATCTTTACTTTATTTTAAATATTTTGTATTCTAAAGAGTTCAATATTTTTTTAATTGAAATTAAATTTTGAAATATACTCTTCAACAGATTTAAGTTGAGCAAAACTAAAGAGTTTGATAAATTTTACATTGGACTTAAGTTCTAAAATAGATATCTTTATTAAAGATATTTTGAATATACAAAAATTCAATGATACTGATTCACTGATTTACTTAAATTAATTTGGAATATGCATTAAATTTTTCATTGAATTAAATACTAAAATTTGGAAAATATTTTAGATAATTCGTGGATTCAAACTTTGCATACTGTTTTGACTACTTTCAAATAAATGATCTCTTCATTTAAAATCAAAAATCCTTGGATTATTTGAAATATTTTTTTGCGCAACATATTTCTATTTATTTTTAAACTCCAATTTATTTGAAATACTTCCTATGTAAAATATTCTTCTCTTAAAAATTGCGTGTTTGTATAATTGTATAAATTATATTTGTTTTAAATATTAATATAAGTTAACCCTATATGAAATTTTTTCTATAAATTATATTTGTTTCATTTCAATGACAAATTCTAAATCGTATTTGATTTTTTACGTTAAAGTTATTTTTAGCGTTTGTCCACTGTTGCTGTGTGTATTTTGTCTTATGTGGTTATATGTACTTATAGCTTATATCTCGTCTGCTTCTCGCATCTCTTGTGATTCATTGGCCATAGCTCATGTCTGGGTCAGCCACAGTCACACACACACACACAGACACTCATACAGAAGCAGGGACACCCACAGCTTCTGTTGTCTGCATGTGTGTGTCAGTTTGACAAAAATAAAGTTGACATTTTCATGTTGCGGCTTGAGGCTGAGACTGTGGCTGTCTATGTTTGCCGTGGAATGAAAAACTGAGAGTCTGTCCACGCCTCTATCGGCAGTGCCATGGAGTATTTAGCATGTGATTTATGTGCTGGGAAAACATATCAATAACATTTAACACACACACACACACCACACCACTCCACACTACTAATTTCCTCATTCCCAGGGAATAGAATATGTCGAGTAAATTTATGCATAAATTCCAGCTAAAGCTGCCACCGTGTTTTCAGGTAGTATTTTGAATTTATAAATGCTGGGCTATTAATTAGAAATATATCAAAATATTAGCCACACACAAATTTTTTGAGTTTCCTTCAACTTTTGCCTGTGGGCTGACTTTCGGACATTTGATTTATCTTCGCGCTGACCATTTTTGGCAGCGGGACAAGGTCAAGGCGAACGAGAGAGACTTTTTTCTTGTTGTTGTCGTTGTTGTTGTTGTCAACGCAGCTTTGAACTTAGATTTGGCTAAGATTTCAATGGAAAACGTATCAAATGTATATTTCTTGTTTTCGCTTTGGCGAACTTTATTTTTTTTTTCGTTTTTTTTCCGTCTGCAGTTTTGATTAAGAGGCGCCCCAAAAACCTTTTTTTTGTTTTTTTTTTTTTTTGCATTTCGTGGAAGCGGCATCTGTGGTTATGACAACTGAGCTCTGACTGCGCCTGTGGGGGCTGCGACTGTCTTCTGACATTGGTCGAAACTTTGGGCAGACTGACAGACATCCGGATAGTCGGACAACTGGACAAGCCTTTGGCCTTTTTTTCCGTGGGGTTTCACTTACTAAGCGGCTTAAAGGCCGCACCTGATGATGAGTCCAAAACTTATGCGTTGCTTCCTCAAATCAAGTTCCCAATTGCAACATATGCTGATGCCATTCTCTTTTTTCTCTTATGGGTTTTATTAATTTCTGAGACTCAATTTTAATTAGCCACAGCAATTGGTAATCGCGTTGAGCGCGTTTTCAATTCTCTCTTTCTTCTTTTTTTTATTATTTTGTCAAATTTTTCAATTATGTTGTAATTGGAGCAGCGTGGAGAGCAAACACATGTTAGGCCAACTTTTTTTTTAGGTTTAATGAGCTGCTTCAGTAAATTCCATTTAATGGCAGCAAGTCAAGGCAATGAATATTAATAAGCTCACTGAGCAATTGCAATAATTGATCTCACTTCCCAATGGGGGGGGAACTGAAGTGTGTTGACAAACGATGTGCCAACAGTGTGAAATTTTGATAAATATCACAAAAGCGCAATGCTTATATAGTATACTATATAGGATACTACGCAATGCATTAAAGCACAAACAAAGCACACTTCCGGCTTGGGTTCACTTCATTTCAGGTCAGTTTATATATGTACATCATCGCTGTTTTTTTTTTTTTTTTTTGGCAGCAGCCGGTTCAGTTAACTGTTAACGCGTTACTTTTGTTGTTTTATTTAGCTTAATTGTATTTTATGATTTAAGCAACAACAAACGATAACAACAACAACATTGACAATCACCGGCAACGTCATGTTGTACAAATTGCCTTTGTTCCCCACTCTCTGGGAATAATGCGAGTGTATCTGAGATGTGTGAAGTGCTGCCACTCGACCATGAAAACCATTGTGACTTCAGGTTCAGTTTTGAGAACTTTTCGTTTCGTTGTTCTTTATCACGTTCACATTCCCAGCCAAAATGTGTGTGATGCCCTTTTAAAGCATTTCAATAGCGTATATCGATCACATCCGACAATAACTAAAAGCTTCATTGATTTCGCGACTTTTGATGAATGAAAAGATGACAACTCACGAAACTACAATGAGAACTTTGCTGTGATTTTTTTAAGGCATTCCTTTCGCAGCTTTCAGTTTACTTTATTTTCATTGTATTAAATTCCTTATTGCTATTTTCAGTTTAAATTCTTGTTCATATTACAGTAAACTTCTGGAAAACAATTCATTTAAATTTTTTCTTCTTCCATCGCAATTTTCATTAATATAATGTGCAACTCATTTTTCTTAACTATTTCTCATTAATAATACCATTTAAAATATTTATACAATTTCTGAATACAGTTTCCGATCGTGCTGTGCTTATTTAATTAATTTATGCATTAGTGTTTACATTACTATTTGCATTTCTATTTGCATTACCACTTACATTATTGTTTGCATTACTACCTATATCACACTTTCACATTACTATTTACATTACTATTTACATTACTGCTTACATTAATACTTGCATTGGTGTTTTCATTATCACTGTCATTATAATTTGCATTACTATTTGTATTATTGTTCTCATTACCATTATCATTTTTCTTTGTATTAGTGTTTACGGTAGTAGTTCCATACCCAATTTTATTACCATTTTTATTACTATTTGTATCACTGTTTACATTAATATTTTCATTTCTATTTGCATCACTGTTTACATTACCATTTTCATTACTATTTGCATTAGTATTTACAGTTTATGTGCATTTCTATTTGCATACTGTAAACATTACTATTTGCTTTCTTACTTGCTTTACTTTTACATTACATTACATTTACATATCTATATGCATTATTATTTTTATTACTGCTTCCATTCTTCTTCTTCTTCTTGCATTAGTGTTTGCATTGATTTATCTATTAGTTACTTATCTTAATAACTTACCTTACTTACTTACCTTTATAACTTAACAATAAATTTGTACATTCATAGTTGTAATCATTAGCATTACTAATGCGTGTCTTCATGGCTGTTTACATTATTATTATTTGTCTTATGCTCTACAATAGTATCTCTTTGGTCATTCATTGTTAATCAACGACTTTATTGTAGTCTAAAGTCCTTTTAGTAAATATTATTCTCACTAATGCAGCATCAATTCATGTCTTCATTGAAGTTAGCATTGATATTTACATTACCAACTCTATTTGCAATGGCTATTCTTCAGCTGCAGACTTTATAAGCTTTGTTGATATTTACGTATTCTATCCACACGAATTCATTTGGTCTGTTTGGAGCCAACTCCAAGTGCTTAAAATAACACTCAGCGTGCGTTCCATTGAAGTTCCACTTTAGGCATTCTTTTTTTATTAATATATTTTTGTTGTTTTTTTCCACCTCCAACTCGTACCTTTAAATTATACAAGTACACAACCTGAGGGCTGTGTGTGTTTGAGGTCTTGGGGGCTTGTGTGTTGTGTGTGTTGATGGACAGGTCGGCGCAGTGAGACAAAGGAATTGTTAATGAGGCGAGAGAGGACACAGCAGAGAGAGAAGAGACAGAAAGCGACTTTTGATCCGTGTTGTTGCTTACATTACATGAAGCGAGGCGTTGCTTGAGTGACTAGGAATTTGAATGAGTTTACGGTTCGAAAGTGAATGGCAGTGAAGTGCTTGGCGCGTACTTGGATTCGTCACTTAATAAAGATATTCCTGTTCTTTTTTTGCAGTTCAAGTGGACGCAATGACGCAGTGCAGTTCAATGTGCGGCACGATGTTGCTGTTGCTGTGCGGCACAGTATTGCTGCTGGCCACAACAACGGCAGCAACAGGTAGCCAGAGTCACAACATCACCAACAGCAGCAGCAGCAGCAGCAATCACAATGTGACAACACGCTTACATAGCCATCGCGTGCATCGACAGCATCGTCATCGCAAGTTGCAACATCACAACGTCAAGTCCGAGGTGGAGTTGCTGCCGGGCGCGACAATGCCACCGATGACACCGCGTGCCAATGTGGCAACCACACGATTGCGTCGCCTCCATCAGCCGCACAATCCCTACAACAAGGTGCTAACACGTCGCCTCCATCAGCATCAAGGTGCATCGGTTGCTGCTCGACCCTCCGAATGGGACTACAACACCTACAACATCTACACGAATACGTTTGGGCCACCGCCACCGCCTGTGCCACAGCATGCGGGCAAGGGGGAGGACAACACCCAGGATGTGGAGTTCATTGGCGTCACGGGGCGTGGGCGGGGCTACGAGTATGTGCCACCGCTGACCACAGCAGCGCCGCCACCGAATCTCAATCGTCGCTCACCCAATCTGGGCATGGGCACGGTGCCGCCTTTGGTGCCAGCGCGACGTGGCTACAGCTTCACAACGTCGGCGCCGAGCACGACGTCGAGTCCCAGCGAGGATCCCATTGAGACGAACACAATTGGTCGCAATTATCCCACAGATGCCAAGGAGATGGAGCGGTAAGTTGATAATTCTCTTTTATTTTCATTTTCATTTACATTTTGTTTGGGCATCAGGGCGTATGCGTGATTTGTTTTCTTACCGCGGGGCGTGTCCAATTGCATTTATCAGTGGGGCGAAGAGTCAAGGCTATGGCAGCCATAAATTGCCCCAAAGCTGTCGGCGCTAGTTTACCTTTGCACGAGTGCAACGCAACAGCAACAGCGAGAGCAAAAGCATCAGCAGCTTATCTTATCGGCCATAAATTATTTAAATATTATGACATGCTTCGAGTCTCAGCTGGGCAGCTTGAGCTTCAGTTTCAGTTTCAATGTCATTGCAAGACAACAGCCCCAACATGTGATTCAACTAACCCGACAGCCGCCAGTGGGCAGTGCTGCTAATTGCAAGCGAAAACGAGCCTCTATGATTGATACAAATCTGAGCTGCCCTCGTGTCGTTGCACTCGTCACGTCTCATCAGACGTGACACGAAGCAAACGCAAATATTATAAGAGTATTAATGGCTATACAATCAGATAGTAAATACAAATATTTGGGTTGTATTAGAGGCATAAAATGAGGTAGTAAATACAAATATTAGATCACAACAATATGATAGCAAAATACACATAATAATATTAGGTTTTAGTATTAAGGATTCTTAAATAAATATAGTAGGTATATAAAGGTAGTTTTATTATAAAATCAAATTTAGTATAGACAATTATAATTTGTAAGTGCAACTTTCTTGTGGTTAGGTCAGGAGTTATTTATGTGCATTTATAGTATGAAAAGAACAAATGATTAAAGTTGAAAGCAAATGAAAACGTGACAGGAATAAAACGAAAATAAAATATATTATTTCATTATATTAAAACTGATTTAAAAACAAATATGACTGATAAGGAAAAGAGAATGGAATCTATATTAAACTCTGATTTTGCAAATTGTTTACTAAAAAAAAGCTCAGTAAAATAAAAAGGTTAAATAAATAAATCCAAATTTAACTTTTGATGCATTAAATATTGACCACATCCTAGATAGGAAAATAATCATTTTGAACAATTTTTAATACAATTTTTAGGTAAATCAATAAACTAACTATTAGCATCAATAACATCAAATAAAGATTTGGTTGCATTAAAGCTTCATCAAATGATAAACAAATATTTGTTTATAAAATACTTATTAGCTTTCTAGCAACTCTCAAAATAAGTTAAACAGCTACAGGATGCTGTCCAACTGTCAAATACAGATTTTCAATATTAATTTATCATATGAAATATATCGATTTCTATATTTGGTATATCGAAATACTGTTACATTTAAAATAGAGTACAAAATATACCAGATTGTCTACCAAAGTAACTAAGACAGCATCCGTTTTTTGCCATATAAAATTATTCTTTAAATAATTGCTAGGTATTAAAGGTGACAATGAAATAGAAAGAGATTTTTATTTATCATATATTGCAATTAGAATGAAAATCGTTTTTAAACTTAGTTTGATTCTTATAAAAATGTAGTTATTTTCTCAATCAATTTAGTTCTTATTATGACGCTAAGCCGCAAGCAATAATTAACTGCAAACACTATGTTATAACAAGCAATTGAAGATGCCTCAATTAGCAAACACGAGTTTATCACGTGTGCATCTCTAGTTGAACTGTTGCTCGCATCTCTAATTGGAAGTGTGAGCTTGGAATTGGTATTCGAATTATTATTAGCTTCAAGGCTAAGTGCAGAGAGTGCGCGACTTGTTTAGTTTTTCAATTGTTGTGTCAATTGCAACAAATCAATGCGCACTTGTTGCGATTGCAGCAGCTCCTTAAATGTAACCACGACAACAACAGCGACAACAGCAACAGCGACAACAATGAAAACAACTACAACGCAATTGTACGAAGCCACACGATCTGGCCAAGATTGTGCTATGGCATTGACTTGCCAGCAAAAGAGCACTGAAGTGGTTGTTGTCGAGTTGTTGATATCGAGTTGTTGTTGCTATTGCTGTCTGCATGGTCATTTTAAGGTAATGAACTTTAACGAGTTTTCAATTGGCAGTGTTGATGTTTTCTAATTGGAATTAATGTGCGTCTACTTAAGGGCAACAGCAACGTCGTCCAACAGCAAATTGTAGCATCTGACATTGCAACGCGTCCACGCGGCGTATACGTAATCTGAGCTTAACGCTTCAACCTCAGCGACGAAGGTGTTGCTGCTTCGTGGCTGCAATTTCTGTCTGTTAGTTATGACACATTTTGATTTATGTGGCAGTGGCAAGCATAACAGCATCGGAAACTGCCAAAAAAGCGCTAGAAGGCAAACGAAATACGCTCGCATCATCAGTCATAAATTGCAATTGCCGCACAGTGGTGCGAAAACCAGTTATTTCGAATCCACTGTACGTAGGCGATAAGCTGTCGCTGCCTTGCCTCTATTTCTATTTATTTAAGCACTGCACGTGCAACATCCAGCAGCAGCAGCAGTTGCAATGTTGCAAGTTACTAAAGTTGCCATAATGGATATGGAAATGACTGTTCATATTATAGCTGTGGCAAGCTGTCGTTCACACGCTGCAACGTGCAGCGAGTGCAACGTGCAACGTTTCAATTGCATTTGCCGCCGGCTGTAACTCGGTGTTAATCAGCGTCAAATATGCGCCGATTTGCAGATATACCACAACAACAACAGCAAATGTAAAGTTGCCTGCCCCATGTTGCCTGCTTCTGTTGATGATTTCAATTTGTGTTACTGCCGTCCTGCTGCAGCTGACAATTGATGGATGTCTGTATTTCTGTGGCGCACGCTTTGATGGAAGATTTCGACTGTGGCGCCGATTGCGTCAGCTTGCCACATGCAGCTTCGGTTGGGGCAAGGTGTTTGTTTGTTTTGTTTGAATACTTTTGGGGATCTTTTGGCTTATTTGAAAGGCCACTTGCAATCTTTTGCATCTCGACAAACGAAAATGTATTTTAGAAAAACAAAACAAAGCAGAGCCTTGACTTCAATTGGAAAGAAACAACTGCTGCAACAATTGGCAAACAACAAAATAAAAATACTTAAATCAAATGAGACAAACAATGCCACAAGAGTTATGTGCACTTTAAGCTAACTTTGTGACCCTCTGTGACGCACAGCTGAGGCCGTGTTGCAGTTGCAATCGAAGTCGCAGTCGATGTCGAAGTCGATGTGGAAGTTGCAGTTGGCCGCCTGCTGCAAATTGCTTGTCAACAATCGAAGGCGGGCGAAATGCCTGCACAATAATTACGAGCTCCATGCTTCGACTCCAAACTCTAACTCCAACATCGACTCCAACTTCGAGCTCGAGCTCAAGCTGCAGCTCGACTGAATGAATGATTTGATATGCTGCGCTTGGAAAAACTGCACTTAGAATGCGGCCTGTGAAAATTCGTTAACATTTTGCACCGTGAAGGCATTATACATCATTGGGCACGCCTACACGTGCCGCAGCCACAGACTCTTGTCGATGTCGATGTCGATGTCTGCGTCGCTTTGCCTTATCTTAAGACCAAGTCATGCCATCAGTCGGGGCTATCAAGGGTAAAACCTTGGCCCAGGCAGCAGCTACAGCAGTAGTGACTTCATCTTTAATGAGTTTTTCCTTAGACAAGTCGAGGACTGTGGGTGCTCAACCATATGACGAACACGTGCAACAAACTGCAGCAGCAGCAACCACAACAACAAGAACAACAACACACGATGTGACATAGAACATGCCGCAAAGTCTAAAGACACAATTTGTTGATAGAACTAAATGCAGCCAAGTGGTTTTTAGCTTTACGATACTCCAAGACAAAAGCTCGTTAAAGTCTTTAAATTAAAATGAGCAAATAAATGAAATAGATTTTGCAACTTTTGAGGTGGTTAAAGTCAGCATAATAAAATGTTTTAGTTTGATGATACATTTATGTTCAAGTAATAATAATAAATTTGGCAGAAAAGTTGCAGATTTGATTTAAATCTCAACTGTGCATTTAACTTTGTGAAATTTTGAATTTTATTTTAGAATGAGGCATCTCCGATCCTATAAAGTATACTCGTATATATTCTTGATCAGCGGAGACGATATAGCCATATACGTCTATCCATCTGTCTGTCTGTCCGTCAGTATGAACACCTAGATTTCAGAGACTATAAGATGTAAGATCTGTGTATTTAATCTAGAAGAGTTTACTATGAAATTTAAGTATTTGTTATGTATATAAATTCAATTTATACGCTTTTTATATGCATTTTAAATATAAATTAGCTTCTTCAACTTTACATACTTGTATATCAATTATTATTTTATTCTTTAATTAAATACTCAACTTCACTTACATTCTCCTTCTTTTATTCTTCACATATTCCGTTGCGAATTGCTTTCTACTTGTTTGTATTTATAGTTCCCAGAAATGTTTAGACACAACATATTTGTAGACTAGACAAACCAAAAATAAATGTGTTTGGGTTATTTCTTGAAAAGCATATTATATTTCATATTAATGATATTTCAAGCTGGCGAGCCAAATATTCGCTCATTAAATTTAATTGTTTTTCTTCCTTTTTTATGAAAGTTGTGATAAATTCTCAGAAATTCAATCAGACATAGTTTAAACAAGCTATAAATAGTTGGAGAAATGTTCAGCGAATGAAATATGTAATTTAAATGATTTATAATTCATCATCTAATATAGAATTTATAATTTATATGCCAAAATATGGCCAGAGACATAAACAAAATATGTTTCTAAAATAATTGCAATAAATTATAATTTATGTGCCATTAGCCAAATCGCTTTTAGATTGATAAATTAGTATTTAATATTGAAGTGAAATCTTTTTTTTTGGGAAAACGGAAACAATCGAGTTTTGTGTTGAAATGCGTTAAAAGCTTCGTTTGGTAATTGGAATTCGGAACAGTTAACAGTTAACAGTTTTTTTTTTGTTTGGCTTAAACGGGCAAGTGTTCGCCTCAATCAGACAAAGATCAATGCAATTAGTGTGTGTTTTCGTATTGCTTAGAATTGAGTAAGTCACACAATCAAAGCAGCCGGATAAATGGACAACTGGACAACTCGACAGAGGGACACATGACACTCTGTCTGTCTGTCCGTCTGTCTGTCTGCTTGCAGTAACGACTCTGTAATTTGCAAATCACGCAGCTTCGCATCTCAAGTTGAAAATTGGGTTAATGCAATGCTGCCAGGCCCAGACTCAGAGACTCAGAGACAGTGCCAAAGACAGCGGAGACAGACAACTGGGCAGACATATTACATGCAAACTCGTTCGTCGAGGGTGCAGCAAAGCTTGGGGAGTTTGGTTGGAGGTTTTTTGGTTGGCTTTTGTCTTGCAGGCAAAAAAAACACGAGTACAAAAGACAACAAAACTGTGCGCAAGCGCATGCCACACACGAACCTGAACACGAACATTGAATGTGCAACAAGATGACGCACAAAATTCCAGAACAGGCATGCAACATTTGCTGCTTTTTTACTTAATTATGTTGCAATTGGATACGACTGTGGAAAGTGAGACACTGGCGCTTAGAGGAGGTATGAAGAGAGATGGAGAAGGAGGAAGGAGGGGAACAACGTGTCAACAAAAACAATAACTTGATCGTTAGTGGAGCAAGTTGCTTTCAAATTTTAGATAGCAACGCGGAGTCGGTGGCAGTTACACAAACCGCGATTTCAATCTTCTTCAATCGGAGTCACAAATAACCGAAGCCGAAAATATGTTAATTTGATGAAAATGTTTTTGTTGTACGTATTGTGTGTTTGTTGTTGTTGTTGTTCGTTTTCGCTGCGCTTTCGTTGCGCTTTTGTTAGCAGTTTCCATAGAAAAATGGAAATCGTGCACGTCTCAAGTCCCCAATCTGGGTCTGGGTCTGGGTTGGAGTCAGAGTTGGAGTTGGATTCAAAGTTGCAGTTGCTTCTGCGCTGCTTCACACTAATCGGATTTTCGGCCACGGCTCGACACGGCTGTTGTTTAAACAAGTTTGGGGGCATTAATCATGCTTTACACCAGCCTCTCACACTCAACAACAATTCCCAAAGAAAGGGACAAGAGCGAGAGGGGGAGAGAAGGGAACATTAGTAGGGCGCAACGTGCATTGACAGGCCCATGGCAAGAGATCGCTTATCGCGTCGATTATGTTGTATGTTGTCTGTTGTATGTTGTGTGTGTATGGAAAATGCACAAGACTCACGGTTACTGAACCCACTTTGGGGCACGTTGGCTGCGCTGCGCTGCGTTGGGTTGGCTTATTGGGTCCGCACTTCCTTAGCATATAATCAGAGGGCTCAGCTCCACCTCATATTACCTGGTTGCTATGCGTTTTGCCCGCTTGCGGCATTTGATCTTCCCTTTCCCCTTTCGCCTTTCTTCACTTCGCTCGCAGTCAGTCAGCGAGTCTCTTCAGACACTGAGTCTGACAAGGCAACTTCCATGGCGACTGCGACTGCAATTTTCATTTCACTTTTCGCCAATGGAAAGAAAAGTCGGTTGTGCGATTTTTATTGCATAATCTGCGAGCAAGACAAATTTACGGCCAAATTAGAACTGACTCAATGCGGTTAGACAGATCCGTGACTGGCGGTTTCTTTGCACTCGAATTACAAGAGTAGCCCAAGGAATATCAGCTATGTGGGAAAGCAGTTTTTAAGAGAGTTTATTATGACAGCAAAAAAGAAGATTGTTAAAAAGAATATATTAAATGATGGTTTTAATTATAAAGAAATAACAAAACTCTACAAAATTTAACTATGAATAACACATGTTTAAACTCACTATATATATTAGATTTATTTTCCTTGAAAAAGTTAACATTAAGTAATATAGTTATCAATAAGAAAGTATGGAAAATATTTGAACTAATTATGATACAAAATATTTAAAAAAAAATTTGTTCTGACAATGAATACATAAAGGTTTTTTTTTTATTAAAATTATGATACCCAATTTTAATTTAAGAAAAATTATAATATATGCTAGTCTCATAAAGTTTCTTTGTTTATCTTACAATGTAACGATTAAATTGTTATGAAGGACATGGTCAAACAAAATGCTAATTAAATCTTAAGTCATAACACATAATATTTAAGTGAATAACTTGAAAAATATATGGGCTTTATAACTATAGTTAAAATCTAAATTAATACGAAAGTGATAATGAAAGTGAAAGCCAATTAAATCATTTCTAAAAAAATGAATACGAAAATTAACATAATTAAAAATGTGATACAATGAAAAGATAGTTCAACAATCAAGTTTTAAAAAAGTGAGAAAAGAAAACAAATTAGACTTAATACAAAAGACAGACTGATTATGATAACATTATATCACGAGCAGACAGCGGAAAAAGTAGCAAATTCAATACAATACTTCCACATACTCAAGAATCAAGCATCCATACTTTACTACTGAAACATATGTAACTCCACTTCAAATGAATTTCCGAGAAAAAAAAGAGTATGCTCAAGTCGACCATATATGTTAAGGTCGACGTACTTCGCCTGCTGATGTTGCTGCTGCTGCTGCTGAGTGCTGTAATAATTCTTGAGCACCAGAAAATGAAGAGGAAAATAAAACTAAAAGCGGCAAATGTGGTTGCACTTGCCAGGCATGGACATGGCTGAAATATTATTAGAAATTCTGATGCAGTGCAGCATTTTGCAGTTGTCTTCGTTGTCTTGGTCGTCTTGGTCACAAGGGGCGTTTGCATTTTACGCTAAGTAAAAAGCCAAATAAAGGGGCAGCCTCGACCATTTGCCACAACGACTGCAACTGCAACTGCAACTCCAACTAAGGCTGCGACTAGTCAGCTGAGCATGCATCCAGGAAGCATGTCTAAAAATGCAATGTTGCAGTCGCTGTTGCAGTTGTTGTGTTCTTCTTCATCTCGACTGCTTCTTTGGCGCTTGTTTTTATACCCGCTACCCATTGTCTAGAAGGGTATTATAACTTTGTGTCTAAAGAAAATTTATGCAACAGGCAGAAGAAGATATCTCCAAACCCGTAAAGCCATGCAAATTTGTTTGGTTGATAATCTGCTATATTTTGAAAGTAATAGTATATCCATATACCAAATATATAGATAGACTATATAATATAGACTTTGATATATTTTGGTAGTTTTTGCTATATTATTTTACTGCACTTGTTGACTTTTAATAAAAATGTCATAGTATATCGATATACCAAATAATGTCTTTGGTATATTTTTGTATTTTTTGGTATTATATAGCACTTTTTTTAATTTATTAAATATGTAATAGTAAATCGATTTACCAAATATAATCGTGGAATATTTTGGTATTTTTTGGTATATTACTTTAATGTAATTATACATGAAATACAGCCATTTACATATATAATTTGTGGTATATTATTTTACCGAACTTATCACTTTTATTAAAAATGTCATAGTATATCAATATACCAAATACATCCATTAGTATATTTCGTTATGGTAATTGTATATCAATATCTCATATACCTTTTAGTATATTTTAGTATTTATTTAGTATAATTTTGTATTGACATTTTTTACTCTTATTAAAAATGAGTAGCGGGTATTTCTCAGTCGAGTACACTCGACTGTAGCTCTCTTACTTCTTTTTTGCTGTCGCTGTTGCTCTCTTCTTGTCGTGGTTGTCATCGTGTTACTGTTAGTGGGAGTCGTTGTTGCTGGTTGCTGGATGCAGTTGCCTAATGATGCATTTTGGCCTTTCCTATCCTGCTCTGGCTGGAATTGCAATTGCATTCTGTTGGCCAGGCCAATTTAGATTCTAATTTCATGTAACAAATCAGATTAGTTGACCATTTTCACAGTACAGTTAGAGAGACTGCAGATTGGCCTCTCTAAACTCTTCTCAATTTAGTTTCTTGACCTTAAACGTTTTCACCAAATGCAAATTGTGCGCACTCATAAACGATATTTTTATTGGCACTTACTATTATTATTTTATTTCTCAAAATGTGGGGCGGGGCAGCAGTTTTCTAAGCCAAAGTTAAAGCGGTTTAAAGCTGTTAAGTGTCGCCAAGTTGGTCTTTTTTAACTGCTTTTTAAATGCGTTTTCGCTGCAGTTGTTAAATACATTTATAAACTGGTTTCCAATCCGTTCGATTTTGTGAGAAAATGACCCCCGAGTTTTTTTTTTTTTTTGGGGCTAGTCTCAAGAAACAGCTCATAAAAATGATTTAAGTCGAGCTTTAGTCGAACGATCTATTCATTCTGCACTCAGTCGGTTTAATCGGTATCCATTCACTTGCCACATTGCTGCCTCTATTGTTCAGTTTCTATAGGTATTATAGGCTTTAACTTAACATACTCGTCTTATTATAGTCTCGCCCCAATGGGGGGTCATTCATCGCCCCACAAAAGAAACAAGTAAATTAACTTAAGCACTGAGATTCTCCCCAACTCTAGCGACAATCAAGATTTATTTATATGAAACAACAGCAAGTGGAATAGTCTTAAGGCATAAACAAAGCGCATTGTGCATTTTAATTTATTAAGCTTAATTAATTTTTAAAATTCATTAAACCAATTCAGGATTATTGCATCACATTTTATGTTGGGCAAGCAAATATTTTGATAACAAAAAATAAATGAACATAATGAATCAATTTTATTTCTTAATATTAAGTATTAAAATGAATTTCATTGTTTGATGAATTGGAAAAGTAACAAATGAAACAATGGCAATGAATGAAATGAAAATGAAAAGACTATTATTTTATGTGCAATAAAACTAAAAAAAAGTAATTGAGTGAATAAATATATAGAGAAAATATATTGAAATTGCTCAAAAAGATCATATAAAATACAATTTCGCAAACAATCATGAACTACATTTAAACAAGAAGTTTATCTGATGATGATAAGAAAGACTAGACAGGGAATGATTAACAATATAAAAAAAAAACAAAAGCTTTAGCTTTCATAAATTTAACATTATCAATTTTATTGTCATCATAAGGAAATAAATATTTCAAAAAAGTCCGAAAAAAAATTTTCGAATACACTTAAAAATAAATAAATAATTAAAAATAAAAGTGAAATTAAAAGAAAAGATTTACAACAAAAAGAAAATATATTTTAATAAATTCATAATTTTTTTATCGCGAGAGTTTGTTTGCTTAAAATACAAAATCTTCTCAACAAATAAATTTAAGCAATAAGTTTATTTTTATATTTCTATGCCATCATAATTTCAAATAAACTCAATTTTTTATCGTAATTTTTAAATGAATATATAAATCAAAAATTTAAATTTGATAAAAGGGTTTATGCGTCAAATGTTATTTTGTTTAATATATACAAGCTCCATAAAACTCATCCATATCAAAAATTATTAACAATTTAGTTAAAGTAATAAGTCTGTTATAAGCAAAAACAAATCAATCTTTGGAAGTTCTAAATTTAAAAAGAATTTTTATGTACCATCATAATTTGTGGAAGCTAATCAATATTTAAACGAAATTTTAAATTTAAAATAAGACTCCCTCTAACGACATTCATATCAAAAATCATTAATTATCCACAGCTAAATTTAAACAATAAGTTTATCTCAAGATTTCCAAGCAATTTAGAAAACTTGATAAAAATTTTTAATTCGAATTGAAAACATACAAAGTTGTAGGCTGCTCTTGAGACTTGAGTCTATAAATATGTTCAGTAATTTATTAAGCTCATCGCTGCAGTCCATTAAGTATACGCCCACACACACACTCGCACACACACACATATGCACACACACTCGCAAACATAGGAACACTAAAGCTGGGGGTCAAGTTTTGGCCTGCAGTTTTGCTCTGAGGCTGCGACTGAGTCAGAAAACGGAGGCTCATCAATTTCTGTTTGGCGTTCAATAAAAATAAATCGTAAATCAATAAACCGCACTTAAAGTTCAGACCCAAAACCTGGGCCCATGTTTGTCCCTCTGTCTTTGTCTTCTTCTTGTCTCCCTTCTCTTTCGCTCGTCTTTGCAGAAGGAAAGCAAAAGGCAACGCATTTTGTGGAGGCTGCGCTTCTTGTAAAATTTAACAGTTTTTTTTCGTAAATTATTTTGATTAATTGCCCCGGCGTGCAATACACTTTCATGTGAAATACATTTTGATTGATGTTTTTATAATTTTCAACCAGCGAGAAAAAAATGTGTCCAAAGTTTCGCTGCTTATATAAAATTGTGCTGCAAGTAACGGCAGCTGTAGCTTGAAGTTGAACAAAAAAAGTGTCGGTGTTGCAGCTGAAGCCACAGGTGTTCCATGTGCGTTCAACAATTAAAAATTCAAATTTAATTTTAGTCTAAACGTTTCTAAACAAAGCCAGACACAAAGACAGACACACATGTGCACTGCAGGCGGCCGCCGGATGAGAGACGACGTGGACATGGAAGCTGCTAAAGATTTATGCAGGCAAACGGAATGGGAACGCGGATTTTGGAATGAGAGTCTGAGAATGAGAATGAGACTCGAGTCTGAGCATTTCATGTTGCACATTGTTGGCACAGTTCGAAAGAAAAACTTCCGTATTTATACCCGCTACCCATACGGGTAGAGGGGTATTATAAGTTTATGATAGCAGGAACAGGCAGAAGGAGACATCTCTGTCTCCATAAAGTATATATATTCTTGTCGAGGCTATTTAGCCATGTCCGTATGTCTGTCTGTCCTTCCATATGAACACCTAGATCTCGGAGTCTATAAGAGATAGAGATATAATTTTCGTTGACTCCTCTTGTTATGTCAAGTTTGTTTCAAATTTTTGCCATGCCCACTTCCACCCCCGCAAATCGAGGATCTTTATGATTCGTAAAAATTTAGTTGCAATCAGATAAAAAAACATTTAGAAGTTTCTTAAGAAATTCATGTATATGGAAAAAAAGGCCTACTTACTACGAATATTAGTACATTTGGCTGACAATCTGGTATATTTTGTACTCTATAGTGTCTGGTATGGTATTTTGAATGGCATTAGTATATTTTTAATATTTTTGTGGTATATTAATTTGGCATATTCATAATTTGGCATTTTTCATAATATAATTTTGTACGTTTTGTACTATATAGTATATTTTTAATGGTATTGGTATATTATTAGTATTTTTGTGGTATATTAAATTGGTATATTTGAAGGATAATTCCGCACTGCGTTGCTTCTGTTTTATATTTTGCACATTTTGTACTCTATGGTATATTTTGAATGGTATTAGTATATTTTTAGTATTTTTGAGGTATATAAATTCGGTATATTTTTTAAGAATTATATCGCACTGTTTTGTTTCGACTAAAAATTGGTAGCAAGTATTTCACAGTCGAGCACACTCGACTGTAGCTTTCTTAGTTGTTTGTTGTTGTTGCTGTTGCTTTGCTGCTTCTTGGCGCCCTTAATGCTGAGAACACTCTGCGAACTGTGCTGCATAAATAACGTGAGAATTATGGTACAAGAGGCCAGGCGATGGCAGTCCGGTCCAGTTAAGGCAACCTCCTGCCACATGGCATAAATATGCATGCGCTGCAATAAAGAAATTGCTTAAATGTTCCAAGCACACACACAAAAGGACCGTTGCCACTTTGGCCACTCTGCTTATTGCCTGCTTGCCTTGCCTTGCCTTGCCTTCGCTTGTTCGACGTCACTTTCTTGCTTACTTATTACCCCGGCCAAGTCACAAATTTAGCCGTTGCAACGGTACAACGATTGAGCAGCGTCACCAGCTTCAGCTCCCGCTGCAAGCGGTAGTCAACAGTCACTCAGCGAGTCAGTCATCGAGTCAGTCAGTCAGTCGGTTAGCCAAGTCAGCAGTCAGTTGACTTGGCCAGTGACCACATCATGGGACTGCAATTGTTTGGCTTTTTCGCTTCGACCCGCATTGCCAATTACGACACTAGCAGCAGACAAAACTCCTACTCCGCCTCCTCCCCATTTCGTCTCCCATCCCCTCCTCACAATAATGTTGCATGCAATTTATGGATGCGCTCGATCAGTTCGGCTGCTGCTGCTGCCGCTTTTATTGTTTTGCGCGTTTTTTGGCAGCCGAAGGAATTTCAAAAACTGCTTATTATCAGCATTTATGTGTGTTTTGCTTGCTTGCGGCAAAGGTTTTTTTCGATTTTTGATCTTATTTTTGAATTTACAGTTTGCAGTTAACAGTTTGACAGTGACTTGATTGAGGCATGCCATTAACAAGTGTATTATTAAGCTTGGTGAAAATAGTGTCAAGATTTTGTTGTTACAGTTTTACAGCCACTTTACCGTGGCATGCTATTAACAAGTGTATTATTAAGTTCGACAAAACCATAAAGGTCTATGTTTTTCCATATTTGGGCTTGCAGTTTGACAGCTAGCAGTTTAAGAGTCACTATATCAAAACATGCCATCAACAAAATGTATTATCAAGTTCGACAAAACAATAGAAGTTTTTTAATCTTTTTATTAAGCTTTCAGTTGACAGTTTGGCAGTGATCGACGCGAGTTATCAATAAGTGTATTATTAAGCTTCACTTTAATCTTACAGTTTTACAGCAACTTTGCCGTGGTATGTTATTGAACTGTGTACAAACGTTTTTGTTTTTCATTTTTGTGTTCAATGCGGCTTGCAGTTTGACGGTCACTGTTCATAAGTACACAAACTTTAAGGGTTTTGTTTATTATATTTTCTGATCACAGTTTGACAATCTCTTTACTATGGCTTGTTTGAAGCAACAGTCATGTATTATTTAATTGAATTTTATTTTCCTTTTACGTTCCCTTTTAAGTCAACAGTTTGGAAATCATTCTAACTGGACAGTGTTACATTCACTGCACCGAAACAGAGCCTTTTTAAATTTGATGAACCTATAAAAATTTTCTTTTTCTTTTAGGATTACAGTTTGACAATGACTTTATTAACAAGCCATGTATTATTCAATCCGCTTTTGTTTCTTGTGTTCACATTGCTCAACAGTTTGGCAATCACTGTACCGTGGCATGCCATTAGCAAGCGTATTATTATGTTCAATTAAACTATAAATTGCAGTTTGACAGTCACCTCGCTTTATTGCGCATACGACATGATTAACTTGCTACGCGCTGACCTTCGATAGTAAATTGGGGTTTAACTTGCATTACGAACCCGGAAAACAATTACCATTAAATTATGTGTACATTTATTTTTCGATTTTTGAACAAAACTCGAAGTTCTCTGCTGATTTTTCTAAGCAAGTTTTTCCCAGGTGTTTTATGGCGTTTTCATCGCTGATTCGCAGCGCATTCGTGACGCGTGTGTGTTTTTTTTCTTTGGCTTCAACTTGTACAATTTGATGTTGACTTCGAGACATTTGTTGGCGACAGATGCAACAACGACGTCTGCTGGGCGCTGGCCAACCTGTTGTCCACTCTTTATTATGACAGTAATTGGCGTGGCTGGAAAACTCGAGTTTCGTTTTCGTTTTCAGTTTCGGTTTTAATTTCACTTTTCTGCTGATGCGTTGATTGTGGGTCGTTAAAAGTGTACTAACTTCCCCCTCGTCTCTTCTCTCTCTCTCTATAGTCGCCACATTTGCGTGCAACAGCGTACGATCACGATGCCGGTGAAGACAACGGAGGTGTACACGCGACCCACCTGGAAACACATAAGCACACCTTGTGATCCGCCCACGCGTCCCGGGCAAATGTGCACGCGAGTCCATCTGGTGCACGAGCAAGCCTACAGGGATGTCATCAAGCACAAGGCGGCGCAGCAGATGACCTACGACTGCTGTGCTGGATGGAGCAGGGAATCGCCGCACTCGGATGCGTGCATGAAACGTGAGTAGCATTTGGGAGTAACAGATTGTTTATGGGTTATATGCACAAAGTCATAAGGCAAACTTAATAACATATTTCATAAAATATATTAACTGTATAAAAGTAAAGTAAAACAAGTAAGAAAGCTACAGTCGAGTGTACTCGACTGTGAGATACCCGCTACCCAATTTGATTAAAAGCAATATATTTTGCGGTATTATTCTCAAAATATACCGAATATACTGCAAATATACTAAAAATACTAAGAATATACCAAATGGTATGTTTGGTATATCGATATAGTACACCATTCAAAATGGGAGTGGGCGTGGCAAAAATTTGAAATAAACTTGATCTGCGTGCAAACATAACAAATGCTGTCGAAAATTATAACTCTATCTCTTATAGTCTCTGAGATCTAGGTGTTCATACGGACGGACGGACAGACACACAGACGGACATCGCTAGATCGTCTCGGCTGTTGACGCTGATCAAGAATATATATACTCTATAGGGTCGGAGATGCCTCCTTCTACCTGTTACATACATTTCCTGTCGGCACAAAGTTATAATACCCTTCTACCCTATGGGTAGCGGGTATAATGAAATATTAATGTAAAGTAATCTAAAGGTATTATAAGAGTACAGTAAATATATTAAAGGTATTTATTAAAGGTATTCAATTACCGTAGAATATTCAAAATTTAGAATTCTCAGAACACTAAATATTCCATAATTTAGATTTTGAATTTATGAAGGAATTCGAGCAATTTTTATTCTTAGTTTAAGTTAAGAAATTTTATGTGTATTAAGTACAAAAATTGAAAAAGAAATATATAGTTTAAGTTTTGGCATATTTTAGTATTTTGTGGTATATTATTTAGTAAATTTTTGCTTTTATCTAAAATGGGTAACGGGAATCTCATAGTCGAGCATACTCGACTACAGCTTTCTTACTTGTTCAGAATTATTTTAGAATTACCTTAATAAAGTGAAACTTATTTAAGAGTACTGTAATTCAATTAAAATCAATAATCACATTTCAGTTTTGTTATTTAAATTGTGATTGTATTTAAATATATTTTTATTTCTCAAAGCCTCCAATATGAAATTTAAGCTACAAATTAGAGTTTACATTAAAATGATTTATCAAGGTCAATATGAATTTCATTTTTTTATAATTTAAAAGTATAAGAACATAACTCGTTAAACTGATTTTACCATTTCTAAAATTAAATTGTATTTTATGTATTTTTTTTTTATTTGATGTAAAATCTTTTGAAATTTTGGAGAAATAGTTTACACTTGTTTTTATATGCAATCCATACATTTCAGACTAGCTGAGCTGTATTAAATAAATGTAAAGTAGACCATATTAAATGAATATTTCTACCTTCAGCTATTTGCACCACGCGCTGCCACAACAGCGGCAACTGCACGGCGCCGCAGACTTGCAGCTGCCCCACAGGATTCACGGGTCGCTATTGCGAACAGGATGTGAACGAGTGCGAGACGGAGAAGCCCTGCGATCAGCACTGTGTGAACACACAAGGCTCCTACTACTGTCGCTGCCGGCAAGGATTCGTCCTGCAGGCGGATAAGCAGAGTTGCCGCAAGACATCGGCGCATGCGGATGATGCGTTTGAGGCGCGTGATCTTGAGAATGATATCGATGATACGGATGCGGAGGTGGCAACGCGACTGCAGAAGATCGAACGCTCGCTGGCCAATGAGCGAGTGCACACGAATGAGTTGCAAAAATCCTTACAAGCCACCTACAGCGTGGTGGATACTCTAAAAAGCAGGCTGAGCACATTGGTGAGTAAAAGTAATACTTTAATTAAAAGAATTTCTAATATCATTCTTTATCCTTACAGGAAAAGCAATCCATGGATGTGAGTCGCATGCAGACGAATCTTTACAAGACAGAATCACGCACCAACAAGCTAGAAGGCATGTTGAATCTGCTGATGAAATGTCGAAATGGTCCCAATGCCAATTGCCCCTAGAATTTCTTAAAACTGGGATCAACTGCCAGCGCCAACACAGAACTGCATTTTAACGCTAGCAATATACAAGTTTAGTTTAATTTAAACGTATCATATTTTTTTGTTCGTGTATACCACAGCTGCTCCTGCTTGTAAGCCATTCCCGAACGCAAGTGCCTCCGTAGTTTCTAAACAAAAACAACAAAACAGAGAAAAACAATCTTCTACGTAGTACTTAAGCGAACGTGTCATAAATGTATTGTATTAAAAAAAAACAAACGAATGCTCTAGTTTTTAAGCCCACCATTTGCTACTTACGTGTATGTGTCTAGTATTTGCATGTATTTGTATATAATATATATGAGAAAAATAGTGCACCAATAAATACATATTGTATTTGTCATACTCTTTGAATTTCAAATTGCGCGGCTAACTTAGGGTTCGGGCGTTGCCACCTAGCAACATTTGGTGTGAGAGTTGGCAGCACTGCTAGGCTAACAGTTCGCTAACAGATGTTTACATTGCTGTAAAGAGCAATAGTGCTGCTAACATATGAACAATCATAAAATTTTTTAAAAATCATTGAATTGAAAATTGTTATTAATACATTAGTAAAATACAATAGCCACGATCAGCAGAAACTTTCTTGGCGCCTTTGAACATTTGAAACGAAAAATAGCTAAATGGGCAGCACTTTGATCAACAACTGTTAAGCAACTGCGTCGTTAGTAGACAAGGGCGGGAGCTCTTTGTGACGTCACGCTGTTAATGCACAGAGCGTGCAAAAACACGACCTCACTCATTGTGTGCCATGCGTTTTAATAAAACAAAAACAGCTGCAAATTTACTAGAAACCAAAACAAAAGAAATATTATCAGTGTTCACGAGGAATCTGGGTAAAAGCTGCACAACAGTAAATAACAAATAAGAAATACCTTTAGTAGTGCGCAGCAATAAAGGGCAAACCACAAAAACAGAGATTTGAACGCGCTTCTTGTGGTTAAAAGCAGCAGCATCGTCTGTGAATGGATTGATTCAATGATTGAATGATGAGGGTATCGCACAATACGCACAGATTAATTGACAGTTTTACTTCGACTTCGACTTCGACACCTCGCAAACATGACAGACGACGATAAGCTGCCGCTGAAGCAAGCGGAGTTATCCGTGCAACGTTTCCAGGAGATGGCTGTGCCACATCATCTGGGATTGCTGCAGAATCACAGGAGTAACATTGAAAAGAGTCTCGCGCTGGGCGACTGGCAGAAGATCAAGAAGGAGGAGCTCAATGCAATGCGGGTCATCAAGCAAATCAAGAATTTGCTGCTTGAAATGGATACTTTGCGTGAGAAGCTGCGCGATGAGGACAAACCCCGTTTCGATGAGCTAATGAAACCAGGCAAAACTAAAGCATTTGAAGGCATGAAGACTTTTGCAGGTAAACTTCAATTAAACATCGATTAAAGTAGATATTGTATAAAAATTCTTGTGCAGAATTGCAGTTGAAGTCACCCACTTCCACTTTGGGTTCACAATACGATGAAGATCAGGCTGTGCAGATTGATAATGTGCCTGCTTTGCAGGGTACGCTGCCCCAGCTGCAGGCCAACTTTCAGCTGGAGGAGCATCAGCTGGCCCAACGTGAAGCCTGCCTCGAACAGATGCAACGACTGCAAAATGAAATCTACGATTTACATGGCGCCTTTCATGTCATGCGTCAGATGACACACGAGCAGGCAGCCAGCGTTCAATCCATAGCCGACAATGCTGAGGAAGCTCTAGAGAATGTCCAGGAAGGGGAGCGACAGTTGCGCACAGCGTTGACCTACAAAAAAGCCATGTATCCTGTAGTCGGTGCATTGCTTGGCACCTGCGTCGGTGGCCCCATTGGCATGGTGGCGGGCATCAAAGCTGGCGGCCTCGCAGCTGTGGGATGTGGCATCTTGGG
This sequence comes from Drosophila kohkoa, assembly GCA_019972355.1. Classification (NCBI taxonomy): domain Eukaryota; kingdom Metazoa; phylum Arthropoda; class Insecta; order Diptera; family Drosophilidae; genus Drosophila; species Drosophila kohkoa. The sequence continues at coordinate 2,015,884 of BJEL01000078.1, forward strand.
CTTCACAGGTGGCTCGGTGCTCAAGAGCAACCCGAATGTGATGCATGGCAGCGTGGAGGAGCAGCAGGCTCAGCAGGAGGAGGCTGGGAATTCAACTGAAACCATGGAACTTGCCGAGAAATCGGAATGACAAATGTGGCAAGCGAATGCGCGTCGCTTGGAGGCAGCTACCACTGGAGTGCTGTGCAGCGTGCGCAGCTATTGTTCCATTCAATGAGAGAAAGAGAGGAATTCCCACCCAAATTGTGATTATTGTTTAATCCATGTGCAATGCTGCAAAACTATTGTCAACATCACCGTCTCGAAAACAGCTCTCTGCTTTAGTCTTTAGCACATTTCATGGCAGTTATTCCTGTAGTTTGTTATTACAATTAGTTCTTAACCATTTGTGTATAATTTTAAGGCTTTAATGCGCAATAAAAAGTACTATATTGCTAACAAGTCTATGCTAGATTTATGCTTAACAACTAGTGAAGTAAAAGTTCTTTCTACAGCGGCACATTAACCGTTGTCCAGGCCTGCTTGAAGTTCTTCTTTTGTGCGTGCTGCTTCTTGCGTAGACGCTTGGCAGTCTTCTTCTTCTTGAACCATGCTGGGTAATTGCCAAATTGATCCTTGAGTGTTTTGGTATTGAAAACGTGCTCAACGCCTGTATTCTCATTGACTTGCACAATTCTCTTGCCCTTTTCGAGACTCTCTTGATGCTCAAACATCAATTCACGCTCTTCCTTCGATTTGGCATCCTACAGAATGACATTTGAGTACAGATCTTCATTATACATTGGTTGTCACAACTTACCCTTTTAATGTCCTTGGCTGTCTTGATTTCAGCCACTTCGGCAATTTCCATCTTGATTTCCTTGCCATCTGCATCCAAGAGTCCCAGCGTCTTCTTGAGGCGTATTAACTCCTTGGCATCGTAGCGCTCCTTTTTGATTTTGTTCATTTCATCGCGACGTTTGCGCGAGCGATTTTGACGACCCATTGTGCCTATTCCTCAAGTATTTTGTGTTTTGGCAAACTATCTATCAAATGCGTTGCAAAAAAAATAACAACACGTGCATCGGCTACGCGACTACCACAAGTTGAATGCAAAACAAGTGAGACCGTTCGTTGATTTTTTAAATGTAGAAAAATAAACCATATTCACATTTATACGCGCACCCAACTTCACGTAACTCACATTGGCACAAGTAGTTGGCAGTGCTACCATGGTGATCACTGGCACATTACAAGCTATCGTTATCGATAACTAGTATTATTGGTTTTATCAGTTGTTCCATTTAGATGTTAACAAATTTATTTATAAATTAACTACGCAATGAACGCACTAAACGATGACTGCCTGATTATTTTAATTAAGTACTTAAATCTTAACGATCAACTGTCGCTATTTGAAGCCACTAAAGGTCATTCAAATCACTTGAACACATGTGTGTTTTTTGCCTGGAAGCACCAGCTCTGCTTTGAACTGAATCCAGAAAACTTTCTGAAGTTTGAAGAGAAGCCAGAAATGTTGGACATATTTCTGTCTAGCACTAGTGCAACAATGCAGGAATTGAAACTAGAATGTGTTACAGAGAGGTTCCTCAAACGCTGGCAGAAGTTCACATTTCCGAACATGAAAACACTGGAATATAAATTAAAGAGCTGCGATTGGAATTATGGTGCTAACGAAGCGATAGAAATAATGATAAAGCTCTTTCCTGGACTGCGCTGTGTGAAGACTCATGATGGATTCCATTATGGTTGGCTGCATAAATGGTCGCAGTTGCGCAAACTGGAGTTGAGCAGTTGGCAGGAGTTTTATGTACATGCGGCCCCCGAAATGATTATAAAGGGTCAGCTGTTGGAGGAGGTGACACTGCCGTGTGACTTTTTTCGGCCTGAGTTTTTTGAGGCGCTCATGGAGTTGCCCAAGCTGCGTACACTTACTTATTATGTGTATGATCGTGATGACATTTTAGACGTGCTGCTGGAGAAGCGTGGCAGCGACATACATAAGATTACCTTTCACGATTGCATAGAGAGACACAGCATGACCACATTGTGCAAACTGAGCCACTTGCACCAATTGACATTGAAACAGGAGCGTTTCACAGGCGAAGAACTATGCAAACTGATTACGGATTTAAGGCACTTGCAGCGACTGGATATCATCGACCATCTGGTGAGGTTGAATGAGGCAAAGCTGTGGCAAGCAGTTGCCAGCTGTCCATCGCTAAAGATCCTGAATATATCAGGCATCCAGCTGCACGATGAATTCTTTGAATTTAGCCGATGTCTCATGGAGGCGACACTGAAGAATCGGTCTCAGCCCTTAGTATTGTATTGCCACAACACAGATGAAAACGAAAAGCTGGTGAGTGTTGTGCAGAAAGTCTTCTACTCTTAAGTATTCATTTCATTATTCTTACAGATACAGCGTCACTTCAAGCATCCAAGCCTGAGAATTTCTTTTAGGCCTTTAGAACCGGAAAACATCGGCAGGCGTATGGTGCGACTGCATTTGAAACCGTTGGACCCATCCTGAATTCAATAATGTGATACTTTTCATTAATGCAATTTACAAATATTATAATTACAATAAATGATTCAAAACACTGTAATTTGGAATTTGATAATTATATTATTTTATTTAATTAAATCTAGTCCGCATATGAAGAATACGATGGAAATTACTATTTTTATGCCACAACAAAAATATATTTTAAATAACTCACTGTGTGACCATAACATATCAAAAAAACTTAGGCATACTATACATACATATGTATATCTATTAAATACATTGAAAGTTTTAAAATAATTAACAGTTATTTGTATTCTTCATCGAACAATGTGTTATGTAAATTACCATTAATATAAAAATATAAGGTAAACGCTATGCCCAATAAATAACGCTGAATTACTCAATTGTGTCGATTTATCATGTTAAGTGACTCCATCTTGCGTCAACATTATGTTAACAGCTAAAGCTGTTAGGTTTTAAATACTAATTTTTTATTTTACATTAATTCAATACAATATAGTTTATCAATAATTTTAAAAATCAAATAAATAGTCTTTGTTTTATTAACTTGACTTTTGTTTTTTTTTACTAAATTATATTATTTGCCTGCGAGAAAATATTAATTGTTCCCATAAGAAATCAAAATTCATAAACATCAATATCAGCAGTGCTAGCGATGTTTTTCTACATTTAGCTCACACTCTCTTTCGTGTTCGCTCTCTATTTCTTTCTCTCTCTCTCACGCACTGCGCTTGGTTGCAATATGATTTTTGTGTACAAACAAAAGTCAGCTGCTAATGCTGCCTGCGCGAGAGAACTGCAAATGAGAGAGGCAGAATGAGAGAACAAAATAGAGAAGAACTGGTATCTTAGAACGACGTTATGATACCCTTGCTGACATCAACAGGCACATCTTTTAGTTGGCAAAATAATTAAAACTTCGTTGACGTATTTTTAAGATCAAGTTCTGGTTATTGTTCAACTATAATTAATATTTATGCTTTGCGTGAAACGATGAAAATCAAGTCTACCAAAAAGTGTTTTCGTCGATACTTAATGTAGAGTATGTGTAGAGTGTGGAAAATCGCTCTCGCACAGGCGCAGCAGTGTGTTGTGTGTTGTGGCAGTGGCAGCAAAAACAGGGTAAGTGTGTCGAGCTCAGCTGTAGAGCTACCAACCAACACCACCAACAACATCAGCAGCAGCAGCAGCAACAGCAAAAGCAACAACAAAAACAACAACAAAAGCAACAGCAACAACAGTAGCAGGCACCATCGAGCAACTAACCAAGCAAAGCATCGCAAGCAAGCAAACTGACAAAACTCTGGCCCCTTTTGCCTTCATTCGCTCGCCGTCAGTCGTTGTTAGCAAACGTCACGGAGTTTGTGTTGTTCGTCTTGCTTCTTGCGCTTCACTTCAACTCACCCCCCCTCAGAAACATTCTGCACTCTGCACAAAAAAAAAACACACAATAATTACATCAAATTATTGATGAAATCATAAATCAAAAGTGTTATACGAAAGTTTAGTCTGCTTAGACAGCTTGATTTAAACCAAAAAGCAAAAAAAAAACGCAAAAGTTAATAAATTTTATCACATAGTACAAGTTGTGTTTGTGTGCAGCTAAAGGGCCTTTAGATTGCAGTGGATCAATAAACCCAAGCCAGTAAGCAAGTAAGTGTAAATTTAACCCCCATAACAAAATCACAAATACAAACCCAAAAAAAGAAGAAAAACAAATGCAAAAACAAAAGCAAAAGAGCCAAAGGCAAAAACAAATACTTTTGCGGAAGTGAACATAAAAATGGCATAAGCAGAGAGAAGAAGAAGACGATTAAGAAGCAGAGAGTATTTCTTTGGAAAATTTACATATGTATGCTCATGTACAAGCAAACACATACAAGTATATTTTTGTTGAAATTGTTTTATGCACGATTTACATACATAGATATAAAAATCACATAGAGAGGAAAAAAGTGCAGCCGAGCGACAAACGGAAACTAAAAAAAAATTCTGATTATACCTTTGCAGAGTTCACACTTTCAGTGAGTGAGTGTGTGCGTGTGTATGTGTGTGTGTGTGTGTGTTGAGTCTGACCTGCAAGAACTTGTCCATCCTGTCAGCTGAGCAAGTTCTACGAATATGCGTATACTCTAACATACTATTATACTATCAGATTATCTTTAACTGCGAATCTACTGTTATTGTTGTTGTTGTTGAGTCGTCTTCATTTCGATTAGCCATAAATTTGACTTGCATCACGTTTTCAGCATTTCTCTGCGATCTTTATCAGTTTTCAGTGGGAAAGGCCAAAATGAAGAAGCAGCAGCCTGTTATTTTTTTTCGTTTTGTTTTGTTTGTTTTTTGCTGTCAACGTTCAGACATTGAAGCCAACTGAAAAGCACATTAGCATTTAAAAACACAAAAATGGTTCACAAGGCAAAGCAAAATTCAACTTTTGGCATTATGAATAACTGTTTGCAATTGTTGCTGATTTGCATCTTAATTAGCCTTTAAATGTGCTTCCTGCATAAAATGCATTTCATTGACCAGGTTTATATGGTGAATGTTTTTATTTTTTTTTTAATAAAATGCCGCCTGTCACCTGTAAAATTTTCTTATTTTCTTGGCCAATTGCCAAGGTAAAGGAAAACAAGAATTTTTGTTGTTTCGGCCGCGTAAATAATAAGAAATGCCTAAGCGTACATCAAAGAGTGTCTAGAAACCGCAAAAAATACAAAATAAAATAATCGAAATACAAAATTGATACAACCTTTTTTTTGTAGTAGTTGTTGTAGTAGTTGTTGTTGTATCTGTTGCTCTTGACGAGGGTACAGACAATAATGGCAATAGGCAATACCTACGACCATATATGAAGACAGAAAGAGAGACAAAATCGAAACCCAAACCCAAACCCAATCACAAGCCCCAAGTGAATCATGCAGCAAAAGTGCAGAGACAGAACAGGTCTTGCAGGCTCTTGGGTCTCTAGACTCTCATTGTTTTTGCCTTTTGTCGGGATCTTGGGATGATGTTAGAGCAGTCAGACGATAAATCAAGTCTGTCCAGTTGCAGCGCAAAAAAAAGAGAAGAGAAAAGAAAAGAAAATGATATGAGCGCGAAAAAAACATAAACAGCAAACAGCTGATGGCCACAGCATCGAGTGTAGTATGTATCTAGCAGATACATTTTTAGCCGCAGCTGAGATCAGCACGACTTTTGTGGTCTTGAAACTAACGAGCCGAATCTGGCTGCAGGCATCACTTTAATTGGCAAAACACACAAACAGAACACAGAAAAAGGGTATTCTGGGCCTATTCTCTTGTTTTTTCTGTTTTCTGTTTTCAGTTTTGCAGTTGATGCCTTTTATGGGGTCAGTCGCGTCGCGCGATGGGTAAACAATTAAGTCATCATTAGTTGGCATTAGTGGCTTTCATTAACGCGGCTCACTGACGCGGCAGTTTGTCAGTCTTACCTGCCAAGGGTAGGGAAAGAGACAGAGAGAGAGGGAGAGAGAGAGGTAGATAGGTAGAAAGAGGCCCAAGCGGCTTTTGTTTTTCAGCTAATCCCAAAATGGCACGCATTGCGGCCCTTAGCTGACTCAAACTATAATTCGAAAGTTAGTCAACGACTCTTTGTAACTGTAATTACAATGTAGCTGACAGATACACATACACATACAGACAGACAGACAGACAGATAGGAAGACTGACAGACATGCACACACACGCACCGACATGCACACACATGACTGTAAACAATGGGATCAAGTGGCTCGTTTTTGAATTTCTTGGTGCCAGGTAGAGCGCGTCCTTTTTGTTGTGTGTGTGTGTGCTGATTTATGGCATAAACAAGGCACAAGAAAGGGCAAGTTTTGAAAGTGAATGTTGTATACCGTATAATACAATTTTGTTGTACTATATGTGTGATGGGAATAACCTGATCCCCAGCGCATATGTCAACTGCCAAATATTAACGAAATTTATGCATTGCGAGTTGCGCACTAAAAGTGTCAACTGAGAAAATGTAGAAATGACGTCACACACAACGCAGAGTTGGGGACAACTACAGACTACAAAAAAGGGTGTATATAACGGTATAACCAAGTAGGCTAAAGCGAACTGCAATTTAACCGTTAACTGCGCAGCTCGTCTCCCTACTCGCTTCGCCTCACGCTCTCTCTCTTTCTCCCCTACACTGCTTGTGGGGTAGTTTATTTTAACATGCTCATATGCGTAGCTGACGTGTACGTTTCCCACTCGCTATAAACATCAACAACAACAACAAGTATCACAATCATAATAATCGATAATCTGCAACACTTTTAAACGCAGCTCAAAAATACATACATCTCAATTTTGTTTCGTAGGCGCACGAAAATAACTGCGAAGGTGACCCCCAAAAATAGAAGCTGCAAAAGTTTCAACTGAATTTGGAATGTAGAGGGAGGTTTACATTTCCAATGCGGAAGTTGTTACTTTGTATACACACACACACACACACACGCTCACATAATTGCAGCGAAAATTTCTGGGGATTGAGTAGCAGTAACAGTAACAGTAACAGTAACAGTCACAGTAACTTTGCCACTGCGCAGGTCAAACAAGAGCAACTGGCAATTTGTTTGTAAACAAAATGCCAATGCGCTAACATCAGGGTGGCACCACAAATCAGAGAATGAGCCAAGGACAGGAGAGCACGCTACATACCATATATATGGTATATATAGAGAGATAGAGAGAGAGAGAGAAATGGAAGGCAAAGATATAGAGACATGCTCTCATGGCGTGATTGCAGGGGAAAATTATCTAACAACAGGAAAGTAACAGTAACAGTTACCAACGAACTCAACTGTGGGTCAAAAACTATATTTGGCACTGCAATAGGGGATTAGATTGGTTCGCTGGGGGTTCACTGTACTGCTATTTTTGGATATTGGAATGCAAATTGTATTGAAAGAGTTTTGACAGCCAATAAATTTTATCAAATATAGAACAATTCGAGGGAAAAACAACTTTCGTGTGTCTCTAGCTTGCGATATTTAAATTTCCTTTTTTTAGATTTCTACACTAAGGGTGATATTTCCAAATATAGTTAATGTAAGGAATAAAGGACTTTTTAGACTTACCCTAGTTGAAAAATAAAGTATTTAGACATTTATTATTATTTAAAAAATAATTATTATATATATTCTTACATATTGTCAATTTATAATAATGAATAAACTTTTAGATTTCACATAAAAACATTTCCTATAAATTTTGCTATATCGCGAAAGTTAAATTTTGTGGTTTTGATAGAAAGTTACTAACATATAAATAGTTTTCTATGTAAACTATATAATAATCATGAAAGTAGTCAAGTAGTTTTTTGATTTGAATAAAAAGAAGAAAAAGAAAAGAATTAAATTAAAGAAAACATTAGATTCATAATAAGAAATTAAGTTAATTATCGATAAAGGGATTTCACATATGCTTAAGGATTATAACATCTTTTTGAAAACACCAATTCTCAAATGAAAACTGTTATCTTAAATATTTTATGCGTGAATTATCAAAACTTTACATTTATAATAATTATGAAATTAAGTTAATCACCATTAAATGGGTTTGCCTTATTCTTTGTGAGTTTAAAATCTTTTTGAAATGGGCATTTTCAATTGGAAGCCGATATCTTCAAACTTTACATGTAGAATAATTATGAAATTAAGCTTATCACTGTTGAATTGATTTGTCTTATTCTTTATAATTATAACATCATTTTGAAAAGGGCTTTTTCAATTGAAAGCTGTTGTCTCAAATGTTTTTTGCATGAATTACAATTTGTAATTGGCAATCACAGTCGTCATTGTCTCCGTCTCCGTCGGCGACGCCTGATGTAATCGCTCTGCGACAGTTAGATTGATTGACTGACAGTATTTTGTACTATAGATTGCCCATTGACCCAATGGCCTAAGGGAGACCAGGAAAATGTTAAGTCAGAGACTGTTTGAGCAAGGCAGAGAAAGTGAGAGAAAGAAAGAGAGGGAGGAGAGACAGACAGTAGCTGATAAACAAAGTGATAAAATTAATGCGTCGCCCAAAAATACATGAGCAACTGCGTCGCATTACAGATTTTGAAATTACGCGTTATAAAACATGCATTTATATATGTAGTATGTATTTTGATTTAATAAAAAAGCTGACTTAAATGCCAATTATCAGCATGCAAAGACAAAGTACAGTAAGGTGAGCTAACTGGAAATAAATGAAATACTTTTTCTGTACATTCAATATAAATACACGTAATGCGAGTATTATATATATATATTTATATTAACCGATTTAATTGCATGCAGTTTGAGAACGAACCTGCCTGACCATATTTATCATCGATCACCTGATAAGCCCCAGCGAACAGACAACAGACAACAGACAATGAACCAGCCAAAGGCTTGCCCCACACAAACAATTTTGCAATCTATATTGAATACTGAAAGTCATTCCCAAGTCTGGAACAAGTGTCCGACATGTGCGGAACATCAAAGTTTCACACTCGCAAATGTTTTGCGTCATCTCCGAAGCTCTGAAAATATTTTTGTTGAAAGAATAATACGAGCAATTAATACTCAAAAGTATGAAACGAAGTTTTGAGTTCCCTCAGTCAGTCAGTTTTACTTTATAGGGCATAGAAATTGAGCATTTTATTATGAGATAGATGCTGATGACGCTGATGTTGATGTTGATTTTGATGTCGCATTTGCATTGAAGCCTTTGTTATATTTTTTTTCTGGTTTGTAAACTGCGCATTTCAGCTTCAAGCTATGCTACTCATAAGTATTTTGAGGGTGGTTGTGGGTTGTGAGTGTTGTGGCTGTGGTTGGGGATTTGTTTCTGGAACGGTTTCAGTTTCGTTTCGTTTCGTTTCGTTTTTATACGCAGTAGTCTAGAAATGTTTAACCTCTGATCCGATCAGAGATCAGAGAGCTTGTTTCGCTTTTGAAGCTGCCCGACACATCACGTTTTGTTTAGAAAAATTGTTCAAATATTTGTTATAGTTTCAGCAGTTTTGCTTTATTTTTGCCTTTAATTTATGGGTCGCCCTTCTGCAACTGGCAGACATGTTTATCAGTAAACAATGCTCATGATTAGATAAAATGCAGTCCCAAAAAAACACAGAAAAAAATAAGCAATGCTCTTATAAACGCCAGGAATTTTATTTTGTTTATTTGAGTTTTAAGTGTTGTTATTTTTGCCTAGTGCCTTTCTATTTTGTTGTGTGTGTTTTTTTATGCAATGACGCCAATGTTTGTTTACATATTTTATTTGAATTTCTCTACGCAATAGTCAAACGCGTCGGTTGATTTTTTCTCTATTTTTTTCATTATATATTTCATTTCTCTCTCTCTATTTGTTTGTGTTGTTGTTTATAAACAAGGCGCGTGCGAACAGAAATGGTAAACTACTTTTTTTTTTAGTCTTCTGTGCGAAATATCACAAGATCTCAAACTATTCATATATGTATGAATGCTCTTATTCAACTACAAACACAAATACATCTCTAATGTGTGTTTGTGTGTCTCTTTAATTTTGTCGCCAACAGCTGCTTGCTGTGAACTACATTTGCTTTTTTTTTCTTGGTTGGGCGACAAGCTGTCGCTGTAGCTAGAGTATTGGCCAAATTTCTTGGCCACTTCAATTTGTCAGCTGTTGCATGATAAAATTTCTAAAAATACATAAACAAAAACGAATAAGAGAATTGCATAGAGCACAAGCAAACCACATTCACCTTGAACCTGCCCGTGAGGTTGAGTAGCTTTATGCACCCATACAATAATATTTCATATATACACAATATCGGGCATATATGTATCAGAATTTATAAAGCTTTTTTTCTTGTTTGGTGTGTGGGCGCATTTTGGGGGGTTCTCATTGAGGAATTGGGAGTGGTTTGTTGTTTCTAGTGAATGCTCATTCTGTTTTGAGTGCTGGGAAAAATAGAGCTGAAAATGGAAGACTAAACTATACTTGAACTAGTTCTTAAAAGTCTTAAAGGTAGTGAAGTTAGAGTAATAAATATTGGGATTTTTTTTAAAAACTAAATTCTACATGAGCTTCTTTCTAAATACTTTGAAAGTATTTAAAAAGCAGATCTACAAAGCTGATAATTTAAATATTATATTATACATACCATTTACAGTTGGCAATTTTTCTACCTACTTGAATTCAAGCTTCTAAAAGTATGGCGTAATATTTGAAAATATTATAAAGTTCAACAGTACCAAAAGTTAAGCTTTAGTTCAGTAATGAATCTACAAGTAAAGAAACAAATTTCCTGTTTCCTGGATGTTAATACAGAAATAGTACATATATACAACAAACTGTGCAAATCAGCCGAGAAATATTGCATCACATTGAATCGAATGAATATATAAAATAAATCTGTGTATAGTATTTGTTCGTGGGGCTGAAAAGTTCCAAGAGTTTCTCCTTCCCGAAATAAAAACACTCGCGGTTTTCTTTCTAATAATATATTTGAACTTTCGGTTTATTGAACGCATAAGGTGGGGGGTGTTTTATAACCGTAGAGATAGATTCGTGGTTTTGTACTGACTATAGAGAAAATGCCGACGGCATTTCGTCGATCTATTGCGCTGAGCGCGGCTCAGCGGTGGTGAGTTGTGGGAGAGAGAAGCTGAGAGCACTGGAGCTTGAGTGCATTCTTACGCACTCAGCGCATTGCTAGTGAGCGAAAAAGCTTTGAGTGCTTTTCGGTCGGCGGAGCGGAGGTGTGCCTCTCACCTAGCAATGCGCTCGCATCAACATTCTCCCCCCCTTGCAATATTGGGATTGCAAAAAATAACAAATTTGGGAGGATACCCGGCAGGACAATATCAGGATAGATAGAGTGGGTGTGTCTTGGAGCGCAACGACGCCGTGCAGACTCCTTCAGCGCCTATGCGAGTGATGGAGAGGCCCAAGGCCCCTGGCAACGACTCGCTGATGCGGCTTACTGGACAACACGGATCCAACTCGCCGCTCACTCCTTTGCACTGGAAAGTGCCGTCTGCGGGAGCTAGGCACGGGCCGGGTGCGTGGGTGAGTGGGCCTGTGGATGCCGGCCTGGTGGATGCCGGCCTGGTGGATGCCGGCCTGGTGGATGCCGGCCTGGGAAACGTGGACACGGGACGTCCTTGGTGGTTCTTCTCTGGAGGGTGCCGGGTGGTCGCGTCGGCTCCTGGGCTGGCGCGAGGTTGTGCCGGGAGGCACGGAAACCCCACGCGGAGTGACCGGTGCCATCGGTGCAGAGGAAGACTGCGTCTCCGTCGGGGATCGTTCGACGGACAGTCGAGCTGAAAGAGGCTCTAAGGGAGGTCCTGTCACAGGATCAATCGTGTAGGTTCGGTCGACGGACAGTCGAGCCGAAGGTGTTGGAAACGATTTTGAATGGGGGCCTAACAAAGGCTTGCGTTTAGAGGATCGTTCGACGGACAGTCGAACCGAAGAAGGATCAGAGTGGGGTCCCGTCACAGGACCAGTCTTAGGGGTTCGTTCAACGGACAGTCGAGCCGAAAAAACTGAAATAGACTTGGAGGGGGGTCCTGTCACAGGACCAATCGTAGGAGTTCGATCGACGGACAGTCGAGTTGAAAAGGACGAGACGGAGTTAGAAGTGGATCCCGACACTGGGCCGGTCAGGATCCAACCGAAAATGGTCTCTTGACCAACGAGGGTCCCACAAACGTTCGGACGAGAGCCGCCGAGAAGAACGGATGGGAGGATATCTGCGCCTAAAAGCACGTCTATCTGCGAACTCTCATAGAATTTGGGGTCGGCCAGCGGGATGCTTGGCAGATTGTCGAGGATGGTTTGTGGGACAGAGCATGGGGGCAGTTTTCCTGCTAATTGAGGAAGGACGAAAGCCGACGCCTCAATCTGCAGATCTGGTCGCAGCGGGGAGCCAATTAGGAATTGGCAATGCTTTCGGGGCTGGGCTGCTACAACTTGAGTCAGCCCAGAAACGTGGGCTTGAACGGATGTGCATGGCATCCTCAAGCGCTTGAACAATCGTTCAGAAATGAAGGTGGCCTCTGACCCAGAATCGATCAGAGCCCGAGCTGTGTGCCGAACGCCGTGATGGCAGATGTGTACAACAGCTGTACTCAGCAGAACACCTTGTGTGTTAACTGCCAGGAAAGATTGCACATTAGCTGACTGGGAAGGAGTGGACTGTATACTAGGAGTGGGATTAGTGACTGTCGGCGTCGGGTTGACTCGATGCAAGAGTGTATGATGACGACCCTTGCACGTAAAACAGTTGTGCGCACTTGTGCACTTGGCCTGGACATGGCCTCGTGCGAAACAGTTTAAGCACAGCTTCTGTTGCTTGATATGGTTGACCCTTTCATTGACACCCATCTGGAGAAAGCGAGGGCACAATCGAATCGGATGGTTCTCCCGGGAACAGAAATTGCAGGTCTGGGTCTTAATGGTCACAAAGGAGTTGACCTGCCTGGAGACGGGGGCCTTCTTGGGTGAGGCTCTTGGAACCGTCGGAGCGTTCGTGCTGGATGACACCTCCGCTATCGCTTCTAGGGTGCGATGGCGCTCTAGAAGAAAAGCGTTCATGTCAACCCACGTTGGAATCTCGCTCTTGCTTTGGATTGACTGTTCCCAAAGAGAAAGGGTCAACTTGGGGAGCCTCGAAGAACACAAGAAAACCAGGATGCAATCCCAATTCTCTACGTTGATCTTCGAGTGCTCTAAGGCTGTCAGACACCCTTGGATGGTGCTCTGCAACTCCTGAATAGAGGAACCCGACTCTTGCCCAATGGCGGGCAAATTGAACAAAGTTCTCAGCTGACTGTTTACGAGCAACCGTTTGTTCTCGAAACGCTCAGTCAAGCTGGACCACGCCGACTGGAACCCTTCATTTGTCAAAGGAGACTTTGACACAATGGCATGGGCTTCACCGCTGGTCTTGGAGTTGAGATAGAAAAGTTTCTCAACTTCCGACAGTCTCGGGTTCTGGATGTAGAGAGCCGTGAATAAATCTCGGAAAGTGGGCCAGCGAGTGTAATCGCCTCCGAAAACTTCGGTGTCGCACGGAGGTAATCGACACCCTGTGGGCATGTATTGCACGGCTTGTGGTTGTACGGGTGTACGGGGGGTGAACGCCTGGGATGCGTTGGCTATTTGCTCACCTAACTGAGCTGCACACTGCTCGTAGACAGCATAGCAGTACTCGTATTTGGCCTGAACAGTAGGGAGCTCTTCTGTGGTCATCTCCTCAGACATGACGCAAGAGCAAGCCTCGTACTCATTCTCGACCTTTTCCCATAAGGAACGCATCTGGTCCCTTCGGACTTGGCACGTATACAGGGATGGACTATCAGCCGAAGGATTGTTGACTCTCGCCGCAAAGTGACTGATACGATCAGTCGCGGCGATGAATTTCGTCAACGCTGTGTCTACTTTCTTTTGTGCCATCGTTTTTGATTTGTGGATCGGGACAGAAGGAACCTTGTTCTTAGGATCGGATGAAGGCTGTGTGACCAAGATCAGCGGCTTGGATTTGACTGCAAGCCTGGTGCCAGAAGCGGGCGAAACGCTAGCTGACCGTGCGGGGACCTCCCTTTTCGATTGCAAATGAATCGGCGAAGTGCTGGATGCACGAAGAGCCGATTCCTTCCTGGATTTAGGTAAAGGGGGGCTTATCGAGGTTCTAGCGGCGCTAGTAGAGGGCACGGACAGTCGAGCTTTACTTTTATCGGGTTTGCCCGATGACATGCTACGCAAAGAGGATGAAAACTAATTGGGCGCTCTTACAGTCCGACAAGGATACGGACTGTATACTAATTTTTCTCAGAAGCGAAAAATCAAGAAAATATACCAAAAAAATACCAAATAGAAATTGGTTTTTTTTGCCTGAAATCGACCCAGATAGTGCAAGGGATACGGAAAGAGCGTAGCAAACAGACAATAAAAAATACTGAAAAATACTGAAAAAATACCAAAGATAGTGCTGTGGTATTTTACACCCAAATGGGTACGGAAATAGCGGACACAGACGAAGAACGCAAAAAGACGGGGGCGGGGGAAATTTCCCGCAACAGCAATGAATGTTCGTCGAAAAAAAAAAAGAAAGAACAACAAAAAAAACAATCGTACAAAAAATACCAGAGAGCAAGACGCTGGAAGAGACAAAAATGTGCGGGTATTTAAACGACAATTGTTTGGATTGCTGTTGGATTGGAAAAACAAATAAAAATAAATTATATTATGTGTGTATGTGAGTATATGTGTGTGTGTATGTCTGTGTATGTTTGAACACTGGCTGGAGTTAAGCCAATACACAGACAATTGAGCTGAGAGTTGCTCTTATAGTAAACACACAGAATAGATCACTTGGAATAATGAAAAGGGTAGGGTATGTCGAGTGCGACTACCGCTGCCCTGCCAATCTATTACTTCACTCACAGAAGTACTTGCAGTATGTACGTATGTATGTATGTATGTCTGCACTGCGCTGTCAAATGTTTGAGCAGACGAAGTGCACGTATGTTTGTATTCGGAGAGAGTGAGCAAGTGCTGCTGCAAGCCGGTGCGCTTGCGAACAAGAGAGAGTGCACAAAGTATGTGCGTGTGTGAAGAGAGAGCGAGAGCAAGCGCGGCTGCAAGCCGGTGCGCTTGCGGACAAGAGAGAGTGCACAAAGTATGTGTGTATGTATGTATGTCGGCGATTATCGCGACATACAAATGTACATACATATGTATGTAAAAACGGACAAAATTAAATGAAATAAGAAATGCTTGTACACACAGCTTGGATTTGAATTATTTCAGCATATATTTATATATGTATGTATGAAGTATACAATATATGTTGCACTTTAGTAGCTCTCTTTTTAATAGTTTTCACTTTTCACTCTTATGCACTTGCACTTGCACTTGTACTTACAAAAAAAAACATGCATGCATACATACGTACGCGATTGGCGGAACAAAAATATAATAATATTTTATTATCAATAATAGTAAATATCTTGGAGTAAAGATATTTAAGACAGCAATTGGAAAGTATGGAAAAAGGTCGTCCGGAATATATGAGTGAATTTCCATACGAAAAAGAATGTAGAACGTAAAGGCCGGACGACCGTGGGGAAGGAAAGAGTAAAGAAAGGAGAAATGATTTAAAACTTATCTGCGATATGCTTGCTGGAGAAGCAAACGATGATGAGCAACTCCGGCTCGAAGGACCAAATGTTCGTGGGGGCGCTGAAAAGTTCCAAGAGTTTCTCCTTCCCGAAATAAAAACACTCGCGGTTTTCTTTCTAATAATATATTTGAACTTTCGGTTTATTGAACGCATAAGGTGGGGGGTGTTTTATAACCGTAGAGATAGATTCGTGGTTTTGTACTGACTATAGAGAAAATGCCGACGGCATTTCGTCGATCTATTGCGCTGAGCGCGGCTCAGCGGTGGTGAGTTGTGGGAGAGAGAAGCTGAGAGCACTGGAGCTTGAGTGCATTCTTACGCACTCAGCGCATTGCTAGTGAGCGAAAAAGCTTTGAGTGCTTTTCGGTCGGCGGAGCGGAGGTGTGCCTCTCACCTAGCAATGCGCTCGCATCAACAGTATTTATTTACTATACTTAATTCGCATGACTGCAATAACATCAACTTGAATGGCAATTGCAATACGTTATGGTACAAACGCATATATAAATATATATAGTATACATTTTTTTATATTGTATTCTTTAATTTTCATTAGCATTTTAATGCGTTTTGGCTGCTTAACTTGGCTACTACTTGGCTAGTTTAGCTGTTTGCAATTCTAACCATGAGTTGGCATTAAAGCGCATAAATTGAATTGTTTATTTGGTTTTCAAATTGAACTTTGAGCAGACGCAGGAAAAAAACCATACGTAAAAAAAAACAAAAAAAAAGCTACCAACTACATACAACACTTTTTGGCAGCATTCTGTCTTCTTCTCCCTTTTCGTCTTCTTCTGCTTCTCTCTTCTGTGCTGTGCTTAGTCATATAGTATTTACTAGGCAAGAAAACAAAGCAAATACAACAACCACTAACGATGAGCCAGTCGGTCTGGCAGCAATAGAAAACTAAATGCAAGATATACACAACTAAACGAAAACGTACGAAAGAGCGGGGGAGAAGGAGTGTGGAATGGCAATAAGTGTGTCAGTGCGCAAACGTTAGCGCAGCTGATCGCTGAGAGATTGCCAGCCATACACACACACATACTCACACATGTGTACGTGTATGTTAGAGAGAACGCCATGGCGAGAGAGAGCGCCAATATTGCGCTTTTGTTGGTAAACAAAATAACACGAACTTTGCGTATGATCGATCGGTTCGCTCACGAATCCAGCGACTGCTCAGCTGCTTGCTGCTTCGGATGGCTCGTGCAGCATAAATTTGACGCTTTTGTTTACCAGCTGTCCGCCATTTGCACCCCGCCCCTATTGAAACGCTCTCTCCCCCCTTTGGCCATAGAAGGTGTGGCGTCGCTTTTTGCGTTTTAAAAAAATACATAATTATGTGTTTAGTTACGCTCTCTCTCTCGCTCTCTTACTGTAACTCTCTTCTGTGTTTTTGGCTCTCACAAGAGAGCGTCGTCAGCAGCGTTGCCAATTTAGCTATTTCCCCGCTAGATCTAACGGTTTTCAAAAGCAAAATGCGGGATAAATTGAAAACTAGCGGCTAGCGGGAATTATAGCTATTTGCAAAACAAAACTGATGGAACTTTAGATTTTTAAAAACATCTGGTACCTTTGTGTATTTTTATGTTTTACTATGCCACACTTTAAAACCTTCAGTAATTTTGCATTGCAATGGTAAAAACATCGATATGCCAAAAGATCTTTGCATTTTTATGAATTTATAGTTTTTACTAGTTTTATACTCTATATACATGACCATCTGGGTATTTCACAATTTCCAAAACGATAGTGTGGGGCAGTTAAAATGCTCAAGATTTATAAACAATGCTTAGTTGCAAGACCCCTTCTTTAAGAATTGGTTGCTCTAGGTGCAGCCAATGATCCAAAATGCTTTTGTAAATATTGCAAATGCACCATTAATACGAAACTTTGTGAATTGCACGCACATACCAAGCCAAACAACCATAAGTCTTCGTCATCTGCGTTTTCACAGACGAACAAAATATTGATTGTTCCGACTGTCTCTGAAAAAACCTGCTAGCAAGAGGCGGCATTGTCTTTATACATACATATGTCCATATATTGAGACGCATTCATTGGTCAGCCCCATTGACCATTTGGGATTGTTGTGCGGGAACAAATTTCACAGAACAAACTGCACCAGAATAGGGCATGATTGACGAAATTTACTAATCAAAAATACTTAATAAAAAAAATCAAATTAATAAAAATATTGTTTTACTAGCGTAGCTTTATATTTTGGCTATCATCCTAATTGTCTGGCGGTTTCTAGCGTTTTTCATATGTTACTTTAGCTATTTTATGAGCAGAAGAATTGGCAACACTGGTCGTCAGCAGTGTGTGGTGAGCTGGGACTGTGGGATTGACAGTGGGGCAGTCGTCGGATACTTTGGCTGAGCAGCTGCTGACGCCCCGTTGACATTCGCCTTTGATATTTGAAAGCAAACGCAACGCGAAGCAGCCGCACACAGCACACAGTAAAGTGCAGCGAAAAGAAAGTGAAACAAACATTAAACGCATCTATCTCTATGCACTAAAGAAGATTGCAGTGATCGCTGAGGTAAACAAAACACATCAAGAAATAACTGTAAAGCTAAAGCGAACAATGCTACAAGATAAACTCGAAAAAGAAGTGTTGATCAACAAACAATAAAAAATAACAAAATTTCGTTTTGGGCTAAGCTGCAGCTGCTCTCTCAGCGAGTACAGATACAAAACGCACTCACAGATACTCAACACACACACACACGCATACACATGCAAGTACAAATTGTACTCACTGTTGTAGCTTTTGTTCTTTTCGTGCGCTTTTGAAATTCAAATACGCTTCCGTTCAATGCGATGTTGGTGTTGATGTTTTAGTTGGCAAACGAGTGTCGACTTTGCAGTATCTGCAGTTGCTGTTTTGTGCCTCTGTATCTGTATCTGTGTCTATATTCCGTAGTGTATATTCTGTGCTTTGCTTAATTCTACCTCTTTGCTTTAACAAATTAATTTCGTGACCGTTGTAAATCTTTATCGTTCGAGTAAAGTGCGTTTTGTCCAACAGGTGAGCTCAACACGTTCAGCTCATCAGCTGCTGATTGCAAGTGCAACAAAAATAATAGTGTAACTTAATTAAGTGCGAAATGAGTGTATGTGCCTTTTCCTAGTTGTAAAGTGTGTGTGTGTGTGGGTGTGTGTGTGTGTGTGTGTTGATTTTTGGTACGCTACAAGGTCGCCAGTGACGTCAGCGTCGTCGCCTTTGTGAAAAGTATTGCATAATTTCTGCTCTCATTATTTATGGCTGTGGTTTTGCACTTTTCCAATTAAAAGTCCGCCCCCACTTTACACACTGCCATTGATTGCTCTTACAAGTTTACTGCTCCTGACCTGTAATCATAACAAAGGAACTTTGCACTTGGCCTTATAAGCTTAAAGCTAATCATATATACATCAAACTGATATGCGATTGATACACGTATGTGGGCGGGAATGTATAAAGTATATATATAAAGTATATATACTCTGTTTTTTTTTTATTGCTAAAGCTTTAATTCTTTGTTCGCTTATCGAGGTTGAAGTTAACCGTTTGATTTTTAAATTTAATGAGCTGGTGAAATATCGATATATTTTTCAAGTGGCATCTAAAAAAGAATTTATTCGATTTTGCTTAGATTTTTTTTAAAGCTTAAAGCTGTTTTCAGCTATTTCATTTATTGTTGATTTATGGGAAATTTAAGTGGACTTTATTCATTAGATTTGTTAATAGAAATTTGTTTAAATAGAATTTGTAAGACTTTGTTCTTTTTTAGAGCTTAAAGCTGTGTTGACATATTATTTGATATTAAAGTATTTAAAAACTAGTGGGAATTTATGCATTGCATTTGTCGATATACATTTAAAATTATAATTTATTTAGCTTACAATTTTAAAGCCTAAATTTTTGACAATTGAAATTGAATTTATTAGATTTAATGTCTTTTTAAGCACATAACACTTAAAGCTGTTGAAAGCTTGACAATTACAAATATTTATTATAATACTATTTTAAAGTATGATGATGATGGTCAATGTTTATTCAATATTTTTCCATTGTATTAATTTTAATAATACAATATTAATATTTAACCACATCAAGCTTAAAGCTGTTAACAGCTTATCACATATCTATTAGTAATATTTATTATTAAACTATTTTAAAGTATGACGATAATGTTTACGGTTTATTCAATATTTGTCCATTGTATTTGCTAAGCGTTCTAATCTGTCTATTTATCTGTCCGTCTGTTCGTCGTTCCGTCCGTCCATCTGTCTATCTGTCAGTTTCACGAATTAGTTCAAGTTCATTAGCCCAGCCGCTGTTTGTTTTGCATTTGCAGCTTCTCGAATGGGGCTAATCAATTGAGCGACAGCTGAACTTTCGACTGTCACGGCATGCGAGCTAGACTCAAAGCTAATTATATACTACTAAATGTAGTTAGCACAAGCCGAGCTCTTGTTTAGCTAAGCACTTCAATTCTGTCTAGCCAGTCTGTCTGGCATATTGTGTGTGAGTATGCGAAAGCTAACGAATTTATCAGCTACCATAAACTGAATGGTTACGATAAGGTAAAGCCCTAAAATGATTTGCCAGTTTGTTGACTTTGCCTGAGATTGGCGGCACTTCGACAATGGCAAAGCATTATACCAAGGTCTGATCGGTGTAAATATATTTATATACTCGATGTAGCTTGTTCTATATAATAGGCACATCAACATACATACCAATATATAGATAGACTTATATAAGCGAGAGAGCACTCATCGATCAAGGTCAACAAATGGCAGCTAAAATAGACGCTAGATACTGCATCTATATGGTCTATAGATACAAATGCCTATAGTATTGAAAATGGGGAAAAGATTGCAATTTAACAATGCTGACAAAAGTGAAAATGATTTAATGCAAAACACATCTGCATCATACATATACATATATACTTCGATCCGAATGCAGTCATTGCCTTTGTTATCAGCTGTTTCATGAAATTGGCAAAACAAAAGTAAAAGCCAAATGATTGCAGCGTAGTTCGCAAACGCAACTCGGAACGTGTTGTTTCAATGGATAGAATAGCAACCCCTGGTATGCAGTTACCCTCTAAATGGACAACAGCGGGATGTCGTAATACCATAATATACTATATAACTTATTACATATATACTTGCACAATGCATATTTGAAATATGCATGCTCAGAATGCCAACCTCAAAGTCAGCTGCTCGATGTGCATAAATATTTGTGCCCATATTTATGAGTAGATTTGCATACAACTATACTCAGACAGTTCGGGGACAAGTTGCACAAGAGACCCAGAGCCTTGGCCGAGCTTACAGTACATGCAACAATCTGATTGCTAAGTCAACTGGAATTCAATTTCTGATAGGATTATGTTATTTCGTTGGAGTAGTCTGAAGCTTACTAAATGTAGAGTGATATTATTTTGAATTTATTTGTGTAGATTGCTTTGTCTGTTTCTATTACTTTGCTTTTTCTTGTTGACTATCTGATGTGACTTCTTTTAATTTACAGAAAATCTATATCATTATTAAATATATTAAGTAGACAATTTTCTTTATTTATATTTTGTATGTAGTTTTAAATTCTCCAATAGCTTGTTCTCTATTTTAAGTAAAATAAAATCTAATATTTTCATTCATTATTAAAATTATTAAGTGTTGACAAGGTTTTCTTCAAATAACTGAAGTAGAACATTAAAAACTCCAATGATGTGTTTTCTATTTGGTGAGTTTTCATCTTTGTTTTTTTAAGTTCAAATTGTACTAAAATATTTGTTTTTTTATATATTTAAATGTGAATTACTAGGTCCGAAAACTGTGTATTTTTGCAATACAATTTCTTTATATTTATTCAATGAATTTTTCCCTACTCGATTAGAATTTACGGATATGCTTTTAATGCCATCTAAAGCTAGACAATTTTCTGCTGTATTTTATAAAAGTTTTATTCATACCCAATGAGATCTTTCTGAGCTCAGCTAAAACTCAAACATTTTCTTTATTTCTAAATTTTTAAATGAGTTTTATTCATACATGATGATCCTTAGCTAATATGCTTTGAATGTCAGCTAAAATTAAATCCTTTCTTGTTTTGTAAACTCTGATTTTTATCCTTACCAATTGCTGTGGATTATCCACTTCTCTATTGCCTTCCTCGTTGCTACTATTATGTAGCTCACCAAAGCAACTCAACTAAAATTAAAGCTGTAACTCGCAGCATAATTTGTTGAGTAGTTTTTTCTTACTTTTTTTAGTTTTGCTTGTTGCGCTGTGTCAATCAAATCCTTTGGGCAACTTTCGCTGACATTTGGCCAAGTCGCAGTTTGCCAAATTGTCGCTGTGGTTGTTGTTGGTTTTGGGCCACGTAGACAAAGCGCTTTGCTTTGCTGTGCTTTGCTTTGGCTAGTTAGCCTGGCTTAAATTGCATATGGTTTTTTGGCTTTAGCTTGGCTTTGACTTTTGTGTGTCTCTGTTGTCGCAGATTTCACTTGCCCGACCGCTGAACCTTAATACGCTTCACTTCAACAGCCAGAGTTGAAGCTGGAGAAGAAGGAGAGTTGAAGCGGAGCAGAAGCAACTTTTCGTTATTTAGTTGCTTCGTGTTTTAGTTTTTGCGGTCAAATTGAAAATTGCGCTGACTGCAATTGGATTTTTGTTTAGCTTCGCTTTTGTTTATTCGCCATGCGATTGTGTGATTGTTTTGGCTAAGCAAAGTTGTTGTTGTTGTTGTTGCACACTGTGCAGAGAATTTCACTGACAATAAGCATCATTTAGCATTGCCCATTGGCACAGTTTTGATTATCTGAGACTCTGGGTTTCGTTTTCAAACTGGAAATAGAAACGTTTTACAGCAATTCAAATGGCAAAGTGGGCACTACAGAAGCACACAAACACAAACACACAGAGATATCATGACGTGCACTCAATTTAAATTATATGTATGTCTCGCATATACTCGTCATATATATATAATTGCCTTGATCATATGCTCGGCGCATGCACACACAACTTGCATTCACTGTGCTCAGCTGATGTGGTTGCAACTGGGTTGGGGAGGGGGGTGAGTTGCTGATAGAGGGGGAGTAATACGCTTTGTGCCTAGCTATCAACTTGGCAACTTAATGGGCTGTGCAGCGTCGCTTTATGGCGATATTATATAGGCAATATATGAAGCTGTCAACACAGTGCTTGTCAAACTGCCGACACTGCGGGTCAATTGGAAAAAAAAACGCAGCAACAATAACCATAAAACTGCAAGTAAATTTGCACTTTTTTTACGCAAAAGTAACACACAAAAAACACACAAACATACTCGTACACACAAACAAAGCAAAGCAAATTAGTGTAATCAGAGTAATTGCCGAGCTGATGAATAAATGAATTTTCCATTTCAATTTCAATCTGAATTTCACTTTCGCATTTCGTATTTCGTATTTTACATTTTTCGCATTTGAATTTGTAATTCAATTGAGTTTTGCCGACAAATACGCGAACGTACGCGAACGGCAGGCAGCAATTAAATGTGCCATTAGAACGGTGCAAAGAAAGGCAATTAAATAAAATTAAGTAGCCGACCCGGTGCGCTGTGCACAGCCCACGCAAACCGAAAACCATTACGCAATTAGTCGCTGAATGCGCGCACAGTTGTTTCGATGATTTGTTAAACGATTTCTCACAATTTGTGCTTTTAATTTGTTTCGCTTGCAGCTTCCAGAACCACAGCAAATAAAACAATACAAGAAAAGTAACAGGAACAAGAGCAAAGACAACACGACGCATTGAAGCAGTAGCGTACAAAAGAATAAAATAACATTAAAAGACTGAGCAAAATCCAAGGAACAAATACCAGAAGCAATCTCTCTCACATTGTAAAGAAAACAAACAACAAATTGATCTCAATTCGATAAGCAATCAAAAATCAATTCAATTGCATCAATCGCCTCACTCACCACTCACGGAAAGCAACTAAGGAAACCCAATCTCGTCGAAGCCGAGCATCAGCTATTGTATAATGTTTAGCAGTCTCGCAACGTTTCTATTTGGAGCGCAAGCGACGTCTGAGTCAACTAATAGCGAAGCGAATCCTGTGCAGACGACCAACGTTAACGATTCGGGCAACGAGCAGGCAACGGCTGGAGATGTAATTGAGGTGACTTCATCTACCCCATCGGTAGCGGGCAACAATCGTGGTACTGTGCGTGCCAACGGCAAGCGAGGCAACGCCAAGAGCAGGCGTGCTAGGCAGCGACAGCAACTGCAGCAGCAGCAGCAGCAGGGCGGACAACGCAAACAGCCGCCGACTATAACGAAGCTACTAACACCCAACGGCGAGTGCATCATCGACGAGGACATCGACGAGGACGAATGGTACATTGTCGAGAAGGAAGGTAAGTGCGATATCAGTCAGTCAATCAGCAGAAATTAGTCAGTCAATCAATCATTCTGGAAAATAACTAGTCTAACAGTTTTTTAATAAGTACTCATTAGGGAATCAATCAGTTTCAATCTTACTCAGTAAAACAAATCGATCAATCATTCGGTAAAAGAACTAGTCTACCTGTCATTTAATCACGCACTTACTCAATCAATAAGTAAATCAATCAATTTGCTTATCAGTCAGTAAAACAACAAGTCAAAAAGTCAAACAATTGATCAATCAAAGTAAATTAGCCACCTAATCAGCCACCCAATGGTCTATGAGACTTTAAAATAACTAGTCAATCATTGGTCAATCAAACAACTAGTTAATCAGTAAATCATTTTCTCATACAGCTATACAATCAGTTTGTCAATCAGCATTCAATCAACAGTCTATTTGTATAGTCAATCAGTCAGGAAAACAGCTAGTCAATCAGACAATCAACAGTCTTCAATCAAGTTGTCCGTTAATTGGCCAAATAGTAATGTAATCATTCAATCAGTTAGTCAGTCAGTAAAGCAGCTGGTCAATCAGTATTTCAACTGATCAATCAGTCCACCAATCAGTGTTCAAGCAAATAGTCAGACAAACAATCGTCGATCAATCAATCAACCAATTAGACTGTAGGTCATAGACAGTGAATCCAAAAGTTAGATAGTCAGTCAATCAGATCCTCAATCAATTTTTAAGCAATTATCCACTTACATAGTCAATCAGGCAGTCAATTAGTCAGTTGAAGGCTCAGTCAGAGCTTCAGACAGTAGAACAGTAAGTAAATCAGTAAATCTAAAAAAATATTCTATCAATCAATCAGTATCTCAATCAATCAGTCATAGATTTAAGCAGATAGTCAAAGAGAGTCAGCTAGACAATCAGACAATCAGATAGTCAATCAACAGCTTCTCACTCGCTCTCTTTCTGCTTGCAGACGAGGAGGAGGACTCGTTGCCACGCAGCGACTCCGAGGAGGAGCTCTCCGTTGTCGATCTACAGCCAAAGGCTGGAAGTGCCGCCAGCGGCAATGCCGGAACGGGAGCATCGCCAGCGAGCGCTTCGCGTCGCCGGCAGCACATCAATTCGCATTCCTTGTACAGCGGACCGCGGCCACAGCAGCAGCGCAACTATTTGCAACGCACGCGTGCCGCACGCACGCTAAGCATCTCAACCCTGAGCCCGCCCAGAAGTGTGCCAGCTGGCAATGGCAATGACAATGACGACAACATCACCGCTGTCAGCCAATCGCTGTATGCGCCACCGCCAACGGCATCGCCCTGCGGCAGCGATTCGAGCAACAACAGCTTGACGGCTGGCAATGTTTCTGGCGTGCTGATGGAGGAGTCATGGTACGTAACACCGCCACCATGCTTCACCTCGATTGGGCCAATCAATATGGAAGCATCACCCTTTGAGAATCTATTGATTGAGCATCCAAGGTTGGTGATTTTTGTCGTACACAAAACAACTCTCTCTTTCTTCTGTCATACAAGCCAAAATTCCTCACTCTACTCATTCTAGCACGCTACACATGCCGTATACTTGATATTTGATATATGATTATTAATTGACATTTTCGCTTTTTTTTACAGCATGTCGGTATATCATAGTATTAGGTCTAGCCAGGCGGGCACCGAAAGTTTTGTGAATCTTGATCTCGGGGCAGCAACAGTTGAGCTGCCACAGCCAGCGGAGCCAGAGCCAGAGCCATTGGCCACTCAGGCTGCCTCTGTGCAGCAGCAACGCTCCCACAGCGCTCGCTACGATCGCCATGCGGCGGTTGAGCTGAAGCAGCAAACACTGGCTCGCCACAGCCAGAAGGTGAGTTGTGGAGTTAACTATACAAATTCAATTTACTAATCATTCTATTTACTTCCGCAGAGCAACAGCAAGAAGCAGCATCAGCAGCTCTGCCGCAGCGCCATCAATCGGGCCAACAAGGTGCGCGATATTCAGGCCAAGGGACATCGTCCTCGTCGCTCGGACATGCAGCACTGCAAGTTGGTTAGCGGTGCCAACAACAACCGCAAGTGCTGCTAGTTTCCTTGTTGTTGTTCTCGTTGTTGTTGTTGTCGTCGTTGTTGTTGCACCTCTCCATCACTCGCCCCACTCTCCATACAGCACACAACAGTAACAGCAACAACAGCAGCATCAAAGCAAACGCTCTCTCCTTTTTGGAGCTTTACATATTCAAACAATCATGGCAAATAAAAAAACAAAACATAAAAACAGCGCGACGGCAACGCGCATAATTTTAATTAGTATTTTAAATTGCCAAAAAAAATGAAAATAAGAAAAACGACATAAAAAGTATAAAAAACCAACAAAGCCGCAAAAATATCAAAATTTAGCAATTACAACTTAAAATATTTAAACCTAACATTTAAAACGTAAACAATTAGTAATTGTGTAAAAAAGAAAATCAACAAAAAAAAAATGTGTATAAAACAAGTAGTTTTTAATGTTCACAGTTTCAATTTACAACAACAACAAAAACAAAACAAACAACAAAAAAATACCAAAAAATGCAATACAAAATTTTCAAAATGAATATGCAAAAAATCTTACAACAAAAAACTAAAAAAAAACGACGAAAAAATGACAAAAGTTTTCAAAAAAACTTACAAAAAAATTGATATGTATAAAATATAAAAAAGAATGATTAATATTATTTGACTAAAAATGTAGTTTTTAAAAATGCAAAACAATTTATTATATTTTATTTATTTGTAAAACACGATGACGATTAATCGCTTAATCTATGATAATAAGTTCGAAGTTCGAAGTAATTTTGAATTTAGTTGATGAATTTCTTGTGTGTTTCTTCCGTTTGATGAATATTTCTGATGATAAAATGATATGTATGTATTTGTGTACCGTATGCTTAACTTATGTATATTTAAAATGTATTACACTGGCACGAGATATCTCCCATATCTACTATATATTGTATATGATTCTGTATGCCTGATTATGAAGCGAGTGCAAGTATGTGAAAAAAACAAGTATGATAATGAAAAAATGAAAAATAAAACATGATATAGTACTATATATTGCGACAAAAACCCAATAAAAATGATAATGCTACAACCTTAATGAAATATAGAATGTTGTTTTTTTGTACACCTGGTACGTATTGGGCATTATAACTTTGTGGAAATGTATGTATGTAACAAGAAGAAGGAGGCATCTTTGTCGAATTGATCAGCGTAAACAGCCAAGACTATATAGCCATGTCCGATTGTCTGTCTTTCTGTCTGTCCGTCAGTATTAACACCTAGATCTCAGAGGCTATAAGATATAGAAATATAATATTTTTTCGGCAGCACTTTTTACGCAGATCAAGTTTGTTTAAAATTTTTGCTACGCCCACTTCCATCCCGAAAATCGATAGAAATTGAATAACAAGCGCAATTTTTAAGCTGGATAGATTTTCGGTTCATTCAATATAACTATCATAAGGTATTTAAATTTCCTGAAAATTTGGTTGCGATCAGACAAAAATTGTAGAAGTTATTAAGAAATAGTAGATCTTAGTAGCTTTTACTGACAATCTGGTATAATTTGCACTCTATGGTATATTTTGTACTATATTGTATATTTTGTACTCTATGGTATTTTGTACTCAGTGCTATATCAATATATCAATTATATCTTTTAGTATATTTTCGAATTTTTGCGGTATATTAATATGGTATATTTTAAGAATAATACTGCACTGTTTTGCTTTTATACGAAATGGTTAGCGAGTATCTCACAGTCGAGCACACTCGACTGTTGCTTTCTTACTTGTTTTACATTTAAAATTATTCTGCAATATTTGTGGCCTATTAATTATGTTTTAATGTGCTTCGAATTGGGTCAGTTGGGTCTATATTGGATCCTAGTCGTCACAGTTGTTGCGCTGCCCTTGTCCAGCTATTGTAACTGTTTCTACTGCTGTCAGGGTCAAAGAGTGGGTGTACCTTTCACAACACATAGCTTAGACTGGGGGCAGTTTAATTAAGCGCCGTTTAAGTGCAAACTAATTAGTAATTTGTAATTTAACGCAGACACGCTTGGCACGTTGCAGGGCCAATTAAATAAGACTTAACTGCCACAAGTTACAGTTAGGTGCCGTTGACCTTGGTTGCAAAAAAATAAAGCAGCAGCAAAACGCAGAGTGGAAAAGGTAATGGGTCAGCTACTGAGAGAGATCTATTTAACTCGCTGTGAGTGACTTCCGCCATGGCAACTAACGGCGAATTGCAACGAAAGTAAAGCAGAAGAAATGCAGATGAAGAGCCGAAGAAGACCCAAGACAGCTTCTTTCACAACCAACCCAACCAACTGTCTGCCCCATAGTTAAGTGATCTCTGTGTGCTGTGGCTGTTTGCTGTTTGCTGCCTCTCAGCTTCTAAAGCTGAAAACTCTATAAAGATCCGCGCGATCCGCGCTTGGCTTCACACCTGCGCGTAACTCCAAAGAGCCACAACCACGAACATCATCATAAGGCACCGTCTTTTCGACAACGGAACTCGGCATTTGCCATTCGGTAAACGGCAAACGGAATTCATAAAGGAGGGCCTCTTACATAAGATTAGGCAATAGCTAACGGTGGTTAACGTGGATTCGTGGGTCTCTCTGTCCGATTCTATTTGGCAAGTTGCACTTGAGTGATTTTTTGGTCTTCCACAAAACAACCAACAAAACAAAACAAGAAAAAAAAAAAAAAACGGAAAACTAACAAAAGTTTTACAGACGTGTAACATGTAAAGCAAAGCCAGATAAATGGCATAAATGGTGTAGAAAACACACATCTGATACAATTACTGCAACAGCAACAACCATAACAAAAATCGCGCAATAGTCGAAAAAGAAAAAGAAACAAAATTCGTCGACAGATCGAAAGTGAAAAACCTCTTCGCCTCAAAAGTGTTTTGTTAAGCGTTTTGTCGCTGGGCACGCCTCGTCAACTTTTATGGCCAAAAAGACTGGCGGCAAAAAATGGGCCAAGTTTTTCTTGTTATTATGTCAGTTGGTCAAAGTGCGTGAGTGCGAAGTGAGTGTGTGTGTGTGTGTGTGAGAGCCCCCAAAAGAGGTGTAAACTGTTTAAGTGGGTGCAAAGCAGACAAAACGAGCGAATAACGCAAAACATTTTGGAGCAGGTCAGTGTTTGCGAAACTCGCCACCAATTGGATATACTGCAAGGGAAACGCTGCTAAAGCAAAGGCAATAAAAGGAAGGCAATAAAAGAAAAACAATAAAAGTAAAGAGAAGCTGAGTGTGGTGCAGGAATACTCAAGTATACTTGGCGGAAGGTGAGTGAGGAAAATGGGTATTTAAATATTTGTTTTTGTTTATCTTTCACTCTCTTCAAATATTTACTTTAAATTAAGCCAAGACTTTTTATCTACTTTTATGTTGATTTGGTCATTATCTACTGTGGGAATTTTTAAAATATTTTAATTATTTTTTACCTTCTTCATATATTTATTTAAGAAACTTAGACTTGACACTCTTAGAATCTTTGGGAAATATGTTGATTTTGTTTTGATGAACTGTATAACTTTTTAGAATATTCTAAACTTATTTAATAAATACATAAAATTGAATTTAAAGAAGACAAGCTATTAAATACAAATCTAATGTTTTGTTCCCTACCAGTTGCTCATATAATATTTGAAATGCTAATAGTATAAAAAAATTTAATAAGGTTTAACATATGGTTGAAACAATTCGATATAATGAAATCATTGAACATTTGATCATTTGAAGATTTATATAACTTTTGGTTTAATATTATAATTATTCTAATAGAATTTAAAAAACGTTGCATGGAAATTTCAAATTAGCGTTTAACTTAGAGGGTTTACTTCTACAGCAAAATATGCTTAAAACTTAAGAAAATGATTTAATTTGTTTGATAGGATTTTTTTATGTATTACAATATTTGAATCTGTTGTGTGTTTAAAAACAACACGTAAAATGCGATTATGTATTATGTTTTATATGACTTTAAGTTTGTGTAGATGTTTGGTACAGATTAGAGCCTCACTTTTATTGCATTTCCGTAATAGCTAAAGTTGCATTGCATTTCATCATTTGTATTTCACAAATTGATCACACAATATCTCTACACTATTTCGAAGTGATCTACGATTTATGTTTGTGATAAAGAGATGAACTAGTCCATTTCAATATCGTAGTAAAGATCATCTTAAAGTCAGCTGCAGCTCGCATGCCGTTTCATAATAGAAATGTTTGCCTGCCATTCAAATGCTATTAATAAACACTCGTGTTTCCTAGACTTAAACATAGCGATTAATATCATTTTGAGTGCGGTCAACAAACCGCAAAACGCCCTCAAGTAAGTATACTATGGCAAATCCAAATAAAAATAAAATAAACTGTCAACAGCGTCGCAAACGGTAAACGTGAAAAAGGCGTGTTCATGTTATGGCCATAATGCGAACG
This sequence comes from Drosophila kohkoa, assembly GCA_019972355.1. NCBI lineage: Eukaryota > Metazoa > Arthropoda > Insecta > Diptera > Drosophilidae > Drosophila > Drosophila kohkoa. The sequence goes on from BJEL01000078.1 coordinate 2,046,489, forward strand.
AAACCGTTAGCAATGCGAACACTAACATTGTATGCGAAGAGAGAGAGAGAGAAATAAAATAAATATAAAAAAATCACAGAAGAAATAAACAACAAACTAAAAAAAAAAAACGGCTCAAGGTCAGGCAACAACAATTAAATATAATTATAACAGAGGAGCAAAGCGTGGCCGCCGTTAAAGAACGTAGTACACACAAAAAATAAATAATGAAAGCCAAAAACCGAAACCAAAAAACTAAAGTTAAAGATAGCAATAGCAACAAGACGATTGCATAACAGATGTAAAACCAAAGGCAACTAAAGTTGGAGCCAAAGTAATTATAACAACAATTAAGCAAACGGCGTGCGTTTTTACAGCTAAGCGTAAAACCAGCCAACCATTTGGCGGGGGTGTGAAGAAGAGACTTCGTTGGTATGTTGTTGTTGTCTTCTTCGAGTCGCAGTCATTCATTAAAATCCAATTTGAGTTTAGAGCCAAGCATTAACTCCTGCTGCTGCATGGCTTATGTTAGAACCCTTTTGGCTTTAATAATTAAGAGACGCAAATCGCAAGCGCTGACAGTTTTAGTTGTTGCTGCTGTTTTTGTTTTATGCCTTTGACCTTAACGCCTGACAGGCTGCTAGGCGTCCATTGTTCTAGCCATGATGACATTGATGTTGTCTCCAACATAAGTTGTTGTCTTCGCTGTTGTTACCTTTGTTGTTGTTGGTTGCTGCTGCTGTTCTTGCTTATGTTTCTCGCATATTGACCACAATTAATTTATGAACCACAAACTTCCTTCCTGTCGCATACGCATTTGGTTGTAACCGATGCTGAGCACACAACACTTGACTGACCACTAGCAAGGTTAACTAACACTCCTCGCCTTCGACGAGTATATTTAGTATTGACAATATATTTTGTGTTTGCAGTTAACAACCAGAGATGAAGCTGTCAAGAATTGCCGCCACGCTGTTGCTGCTGCTGATGCTGCAGGTATGTCGAAAAGAATCCAAGAATCGGAAATGCGCCTTTCACAAAATGTATTGCAAAAAGTTATTTCGCGTTCGTTGCTCAAGTCTTTTGTTTTGTGCCGCACTCTGCAGCAAAAACTAATCTATTTAACAGTTAAACTGCATTCTAAGAACGAACTTCCTGATTATGCTAAGCAGCCAAAGCCGAAGTCGAAGCCGAAACATAGTCACAGCCACATGAACCGTAACCAATCGTTGGCCAATCGCGCCCGTCTAACGGATATGCTTGGCCATATTGCGTAGCTTCCCAGAGCGCCGCTCCGATTGATTGTGTGATGGGGAACGAGCGCAAAATTATGTTCGCTCTTGTTACCGTTGCAATCATGAGGCAGCAGTTTTACGAGCGAACACAACGAAAGACTTAAGACACAAACTATCTTGATTTATCATACGTCACGTGTAACCTTATGTCTTTTCCATTCCACTCCCCATTCTCATTGCAGCAACACAGCCACAGCATTGAGCTCAGCACTGAGTACGCCATAGTGAGTAAGGCAGCAGTGGCCACCACAACACCGCCACCCACGCCCACAGTTGCCTCCGGTCGCAGCTTTAAGGCGCGCATACAGTCCACGACGCCACGCAACTCGAGCAGCAAACGCAGCAGTCGACCGCTCGCAGCCAGCGTTGTGGATGTGGAGCAACAGGATCTGGTGGCATTATCCTCAAAATCGTACATCTCGGGACCAACGACACAAGCTTCGAAGCTAACGAAACGCGCTGGTTTGCCGGCTACCAAGAAATTCGCCAAGGATGTGCGCAATCGCAGTAGCGTTGCAGTGGAACGCAACAGGCTGCAACACGATGTGGTAAGCAATTAATTAATTAAACTTTTAAAGTTGTAAATTATATTACCTATCTTATATTACAGCCCGATCATGTGCCTGATTCTTCGGGCTATGTGCCACAACGCATTGGCCATCCGGTGCACTTGGAATACGGCTCCACAGGTGTTGACTCAAGTGGCGCTCCCACTGGCAGCGGTGCCTATCATGCTGTGCCCTATGAGGGCAACAAGTGGCACGAGGAATACTGGGATCAAGACTACAACGGACAACAGTTCATACACAACAACACCAGAGTGCAACGTAAGCTGAATTAACAAAACTAACTTCAATTATTTTCACTTACAATCTTTTTCTCGCTCAGATATTGAAGCAGAGTGTCAGGATGATTATATGAAAATACGCATTGGCTTTAATGGCTCTTTTAGTGGACTGCTTTACTCTGCTGGTTATGCTTACGATCCGGATTGCATGTACATCAATGGGTCCGGCAGGGATTACTACGAGTTCTACATACAACTTAATCGTTGCGGCACTTTGGGCAAAAACTCATTGCAGGAAGAGAGTCGCAAGAATCCAACAGTGCGTATGCGTTATGTGTTAAAAAATTGTATTTTAATTCCTCACCTATTGCAGAATTTTATGTGGAATACTGTGACAGTGCAGTATAATCCTTTAATAGAAGAGGAATACGATGAGCACTTTAAGGTCACCTGCGAATATGGTTATGATTTCTGGAAGACTGTCACTTTTCCCTTTCTAGATGTAGAGTAAGCAAAAGATTGAATATATATTTATATTTTTTTTTACTAATATAATTTATTTGCAGGGTGGCTACTGGTAATCCTGTAGTCTTTACGTTGAGTCCGCCTGAGTGTTATATGGAAATTCAGAACGGTTATGGCATCGGTGGACCACGCGTTACAGGCCCAGTGCGTGTGGGCGATCCCTTAACACTTATCATCTACATGAGAAGCAAATATGGTGAGTAATAAAAACGAATTAACAAACTATATTTTAAGACTTTTCTTTCTCCCTTAGATGGCTTTGATATTGTGGTAAATGATTGCTATGCCCATAATGGCGCCAATAAGCGCATACAGTTAATAGATCAACAAGGTTGTCCAGTGGACGATAAACTTATCTCACGCTTCAGAGGCTCGTGGTCCGATTCGGGAGTTTACGAAACCCAAGTCTACGCTTACATGAAGACCTTTCGCTTCACAGGCTCGCCGGCGCTGTACATTGAATGCGATGTGCGCATGTGCCATGGCCGTTGTCCAGTAAGTTTCAGTCTTACGGTTGCCCAAAATACACTATCTAATTCACTATAAATCTTCATCAATCATATAGAGCCAGCCCTGTCACTGGCGCAACCTTAAAGCGGTCACCAAGCGTGACACGTCCAATATGACGGCCACAAATCTTTCGCTGCCTCCGCTTGCCGACACTGGAGATACGGCCACCGAGAGTCCGGCACAGGCTTCGCTGTCGGAGAATGTGAATCTGTTTCAGTCGCTGCGCGTGCTGCAGGAAGGCGAAAACGATGGCGATGATGTCTATGCACATCGACAGGCCACGCCACAGTCGCCTCATCACACTTGCCTCAAGACGTCAACGTTCTCAGCTCTAACTGCGAGCTGTTCGGCGGTGCTTTGTCTGCTGTCGGTTACGCTGTTTATAGCCTGCTCTCGTCTGAAGCGACGTAAGCAATCGACGCTCTACGATTCGTACATAGCGCATAAGGGACAAATTGATTGATTAAAGGGCAGATACTTAATATTGGGTTTGTGGGGATGGCGTTTTGTAAATAGTTGATGGCATCAAATACCAACGAAGTTTTGTTCGCTCGTAGTTAGATATCGCTCTTAAAATAAACATTTTTATTTTTAAATACAATTTATTTAAATTGAATAGCAGTTCACAACAGAACTTTGAAAAATATTTGTTGCATACTTTTGTGCGTCATATTTAAGTAACGGAGTTACCAAGCCATCAAAAAGTGTTGCATACTTTTAGGCCGGCAACATATTTGTCTTCACTTTATTTTGCGACAGGTGCAAAATGGCGTTTCGTTTCGGATTGTTAATGCTGGGGCATGTGTGGCATATGAGGAAGCATTAAGGCCGATAACATGTGTCGCTTGTTGCACTTCCTCATTGGCTTGCCCCAGTGCCTGCCATTGAACGGGCAAACGAATGCAAAAGCGTCGAACGAACGTGTGTCAAATCGTCTACAATTTATGTGCTGTGCTGTATTTTCCTTTTCTATTTGTTTTCATGTGTGTTTTGTTTTAATTTTTTTTGGTCGTGCGCTTTACTGCATGATTTTCTATCATCGTTGTTATTGTTTGTGGCTGCCGCGCCGGTGAAGCTGTTGGGTTTGACACAAATTTTGAGCGTTGCGGCGCGCCGCAAAACATTGCCCAAAGTGTTAATATGGTTGAGGACTTTTAATGTTGCCCAACTGGCAGTAGACAGCACAAGCAGTGGCAGCAGAGGCAGCAGCAACCAACAGATTTTTGCTAATTGTGCAATTTTCGGTGAGTTGCTCATTTTGGACTGTATTTTGTTTTGTTACTACTCTGCCTCGGCCTCTGCCTCTGCCTTTTAGTTTTGCTACTGTTGTAGCTGATAGTTAAGATGTCTTAGCAAAAATGCGCAAGAATCTTTGCTGTAAAAATTAACACGGAATCATTAGAGTGATTTGTATACTGTCGGTTGGTAGCTGGAGTGTCGGTGCTCGGAGTGGGGACGAGTCAAATTGCCATGGCTAATTAATTTATTTAGTTATGAGAAACAAACAATAGCCAAAGCAAACGCCAATCACAAAGGCAAAGACAAAGACAAACATACAAAAGTCATAGACTCATAGACATAGACAAAGGCTGTGTTCACAGTCTAAATGTTTATGGTATCACATTACGTTTTCATTATAATTTCACACGCAATTTGCATAGAATGAAGCATGCAAAATTCTATTGCCATTCGCTACATGCAAAATAATAATTTCATTTATGATTAATTGTTGTTTAACAGCAAATATTAAATTTAATAATTAAGTAATTAAATGAAGCAAAAACTACGTTGGTAGTTTTCCTCAAAAAAAAAAAAAACTTTTGACTGGCAGTTTGAAGGCGAAGAAATTAGCGTTTTGCTCTTCAGTATGCAGCGACATGAGCGATGTTTAGGTATAACATAACTGTTAAGCTACACCCAGATTGTTAAATCTCAGTTGACGTAAGTATTATTAGTTTTGTAGGCCATCTCGCTGGCCGCATCTTAGGCACGTAGTCACCACGTGGTGGGAACCTTGAAATTCGCCAAACACACACAGCTGCCCCCAAAAAAGTGTTTCAATTAAATGCAGCAACAATGATGATTAAATAAGTACATAATACAAACAGAAAAGCAAGAAAAAAAAAACGTTTTATGAGAATACAATAATTAATATGGTGTAATTTGCGTTGGCGTCGCAGCCATCGATTTTATCGCAAATGAAAACCCAAACTCCAGCTGTGAGTGAATCCGTCTCTGAATCCAAATACAAATCCAAATGCGATTGCGATTACGACTTGCACTCGCGGTGATGATGTGTGGTGACACCAAATAGGCACCCAAATTGCGCCAACTACAACAAAAGCTAAAAATTGAGTTTTTATGCGCACCGGCGACCTTAGCTTTAGCTTCAACGTTTTTCTTCTTTTTCTATATATACGATTTTTTTTGCTAGCAGAGTTCGTAGCGTAGCCGCATAAGTTTTTTTTTTGTGCGGCTGCACGTTCGTGGCCTGAGTCTTTCGTTTGCATTGTATTGCGCTGTCATGCGCACATGAAAATCATCATCAGGCAGCAGCAGCAGCCGCCGCAACTCACACATTTACCAATACATCTAACATCTAGCATCTAGCAGTAGCATCCACATCAACGATGCAAAAATATGCTTTCATTACCAAACGCCATCGCACGCGGCTTTATATGCCACATGCATAAAAACACTCGTTGCTTTTGCTTTTGTTCATCGACTGATTTTCCAAATGTGCATCTTAAAGATGTTTTATATTTATTTAGAGAGTAAGTGAGGGGCATTTGTCATGCTGCCATTGTTCTTGACTATGTTTAAACAAATTGCGCTGCTATCAATCACGGCCTGCATACGGAAGTTTCCCTTCGCTTCGAATGTGCAGCCATTAACACTTTTTTCTATGCAATTAGAAGCTAATTCCTCTCCTTAAACACTTTTATACCCGCTATCCATAGGGTAGAAGGGTATTATAACGTTGTGTCTCCATGAAATGTGTGTAACTGGCAGAAGAAAGCATCTTCGACTAATTATGGTTTATCTGTTATATAAGATATACTTTTGTATAGGCAAAAACGCTTACTTACTGAGGGTCTCAGTTACTTTGGCAAACAATCTAGTATGTTTTACACTATATGGTATATAATTAATGTAGTACTACATAAATATACCGAATATAGCCTTTGGTATAATTTTAGTATTTTTGCGGTATAATAATTCAGTATATTGTGGTCTGTTTGGTTGACTATCCGGTATATTTTGCACTCTATGGTATATTTCGCATGTAGTATATTTGAATATACGTTTAGTATAATTTTAGTATTATATCGATTTGGTATATTTTATAATTACTACCGCACTGTTTTACTTTCATTCAAAATGGTTACCGGATATCTCAAAGTCGAGCACATTCCACTGTAGCTTTCTTACTTGTTTATTACCCAACACTTTGCATAAATGTGCAGCGATTAAAAATAAATTAATATCGAATTAGAATAATTAAATATGCTATACTTAGAGGAATGTAAAAAGTTACAGATGCGTAGCGAACCTTATGACAAGTTTATAATACTCAAATTTTGCATATCATTTGGGCGTCATGAGGAACTACACAAAGTATGTAAATTTGTCTAGTATAAGTAGCTGGTAGCAGCTTCTGGCTAACAGCGATTAGGCGCAACGAATCATAAAGTAAATTCATAAAAACAAACTCTAGACGACGCCCAGTTGACCTTTTGCTTTTGTTCATTTTCAAGTTGCTTAATTTATAGGCGCAAAAGGTGTTGTGCCATCGTCATCTAATTAAACCAGACTGCGGAAGTGAAGTGCATTGGAGCATTACAATTCACACGCACTGTATAGCGACTTAATTGCATAAGGTGGCAACTCTGGCGCCAGCATGTAAACAATAGCAATCAACAGCTGACCCAAGCCGAACAAGGCCAACCCCTAAGAACGTGCTTTTGTTTACAAATTTTGGCAGCAGGCAGCATGAGCAACCCCCTCTCTCTCTCTCGCTCTCTTTTATCCGAGCTGCGCCGCAGAGAGCAGAGAGAGAGAGAGAGAGAAAGAGAGAGTGGGAGAGAAATGTCGCTCGGCTGCTGTGCGCATCTCAAATCTCAATCGCATTGATTTTATCCAGAGTCCAGAAGTAGAGTTCTTAATCCGCACCCAAACTGCCTATGTAAAAGTTGTAATATTCGTGCAGGCACAGCAAAAACACCTCTGAAAATTGTGAAAAGTTTACTAAAATTAACAAAAAAATACCCATAATCAGCAGGTGAAGTTAATAGACTATTCCAATCCGTATTACTCGGTGTTTTAATGTCGAAAAATCTTAACTTCAGTCGCTTTGGGCGTTTCATCAATTAATAACTATGCCAGGCCTGCATATTAAATAGTCAAGGAATAGATTGGAACAGCCGAGCAAGGACACACATTACAAATAATGGAGTTACCGAGCAGGACGTGGTTGATGCTGCTGCTCTGCAGCATCCTGGGGCTGCTATTGATTGATACAGGTACGTGTGTGTGGTGCAGTTGTGAACTTCTTTGCTCTCGAGGGGCTCGCAACTTATGTAATTAACTTAAAGGGGCGGGCAACAAAAACCCTGCTAACTGCTAACGAATTTTTAACCCAACTTAAAACCCCAATGAATATCCAACAAAAAACAAAAAAACAAAGCTCTTTGAAACTAGCTACCTTTTACAGCAATGATTTGATTTTTTTCTTAAATTTTATGAGAACGCACAAGCAGCGACGCCTTGACAAAAATTCCGCAAGTTTCATTGTATTAACAAGAACCAACTCGGCCTCTGCCGCTGCCTCTGCCTCTGCCTTCTGCCACAAAGCTACAGCTACAGCCACAGCCACAGCCTTTAACCACAGCATCTGCCTCTCTCTGCCTCTGTCTTCTGCCACAGCCACAGCCTCAGCCGCAGCCTCTGCTGTCTATAGTTAGGCACTCGAACAACAAAACTAACAACAACAACAACAACAATATAATAACTACAACTGTAAACTACAAAACAACTGAAACAGCTACACAAATCGACTGAAATTGAAACTTGAGGAATTTGCCAAAGCGTCGCTGCTGCAGCGCTGCCAAAAATTGCCGAACCATCATATCAAAAAAAAAAAAAGACTGCGCCGCTCATTAATGCAACTCCAAATACAATCAACTATATATTTGAATATATATATATAAAATATATATAGCTGCTACTTTACCTCTCTCTCTCTCTCTCTTGTAATCATTAGTAGCCTTAGCCTCCAATAATAAACTTAAACTATCTCCTAGCACCCGCTCTTAACTCAACTAAAACTGCAGCTTAGTATTTCCATCTCTCTCTCTCTCTCTCGCCAACTCTCTCTTCCTCTCTCTATCTCGTATATAGCTGCTCTATATTAAATATAGCATAGTTTTTTTAATAGTTTAACTTCCAACGCTCGCCAAATACAAAGCTTTTAAACTTCTTAACCTACTTAAAAATATATATATATAAACCTCTTTCAACTCCCCCGATACCTTCTACTACTACAACAAACTACAATACTACTTACTACTACTATTTTCACCATCCACCTTCTAATTAGCTATCTCTCTGCTTTTTTCTAATTAACAAACAAATTTTTCCATCCAAAAAAAAGAAAAACCAAAAAAAAAAAAAAACAAAAAAAAAATCGAAACTTTAAAATGAAATGATGTACTGCAAAGCGTAGCAAAAACTCCCTTGGCGCTGCCGCAGCAGATGGATACACACCAAAGCAAAGCTGAAATGAAAATGAACTGAATATATATATTGAAAGCATTTTGTCGATCGCAAATGATTGCAAAAAGATTTCTGTATCAACTGCCGAATCTTAATTCATACTCCTTCTGTGCTGAGCAGTCCAATCGAATATCTAGTTAACCGTAGTCGAAAAAATCAAGTAACAGAAATAAAATAAACGCACCGAAATTGACAGATGAGACTTCCTTTTAGTACTTTATGCTGTACTTAGAGCTCTTCCACATACACACATACATACAGTCACACACACACATGTATCATATTCATACATACATATGTAACCAATAAAATAGCGCAACTGCAACTCGAAACTCAGAGTCCCAAAACCCCAGACACGATATTCCCGTCCTCCCCAGTTCCGTTTGGCCAAAAAAATAAAACAGAAGCATAATTTTGTGCTCTATATAACACACATAGACAAGCATGACCCGGTCATGATAGCTACTTCACATACTTATATATATATATACATACACTTACTACACACACTCTTAGACTCACTCTTGTGCCAGGGACATTGCCATGCCCCATGCTTCTCACAGCAGCTGGGCAACAGCATCCATCCACATCCCAGTTGCTCTGCGCATGAGTGAATTTCTCTCTCTCTCTCTCTCTCTCTCTCGCTCTCAGTTCTCTCTCAATTGTTTCTCTGTCGGATAAAATTTGAATGTCACATTGCTTAGTTGTCGTTGTTTTTTTCGTGTGTTAGTTTTGAAGTTGTAACTGATTTCTAGCTAGAGCTGCAGGACCCGGTATTTACACAACTTTGCACCCGAGTCGAGTTATCGTACTTAGCTCCTAGGACTGTTTAATCTGTCAAAGAGAGAGGTCCTTGCACCCAGTTGACCACTGTGCGCGACACAGCAGTTGTTAGCATAGTATATGTGTGTGTGTGTGAATGGAATGTCGACTGCTGTCGCGCACAGTTGTTCGGTGCAATGGCATCTAACACAACGCGTCGTATACGCAACACACTCGCTCACTCACTACACATTGTAAAGCACAACAACAACTAGAACAACGCCAACAATGAAAACAACAGCACAACAGTAACAACAACAATATGAAAATACGAGCGGCTTTCATGTTTCGTCACTTTTAATTTTCCATAGTTGAAACAAAATTAGAAAATCGGCGTTAAGTCAACAACAACAACAACAAAAAATTGATTGTAATCTGCAAAATCTGAAATCTTTGTGCTGTCTATCTCGATCTTTCTCTCTTTCGCCTTCACTCTCTCTGTCTCTCTCTTGCTCTTTCTCTCTCTTTCTATCTGTCTGTCTCTGTCTAACTGTCTAAGCTATGCCATCATTATAAGCCATTAAAAGAACTCAAAACAACTCAAAAAGAAAACAAAAACAAACAATTAAAAAACTAAAACAACAAAAGAATACAAAAACAACAAAAAAAAAAATTTGCTCATATACGTTCCGTCTTTCTTTCCGTTTTTCTGTATCTTCTTCTGTAATCTGTAATCTTGTGTTTCGTTTATTCCTTGGGTTTTTCTATGTTCCCTTGATTTTTTTTGCCATATTTTAATCAACCATTTTCTTTGTGTGTGTTTCCCTTGGTTCCCCAATTTTATGTTGTTTTTTTGTGTGTATTGTGTTTGTTCGTTTTTATAGTCAGTGCATCCGAAGACGAAGAGCGCCTGGTGCGTGACCTCTTTCGAGGCTACAATAAACTCATACGACCCGTACAAAATATGACACAAAAAGTTGGAGTAAGATTTGGTTTGGCGTTCGTACAGCTAATCAATGTCGTAAGTGTTATCTTATCAAAAAAAATAAAAAAAAACCACAAAAAAAATAATTCGAATTAAAAAAAAAAAACAAAAACAAAAACAAAAATAATACTTACTAAATATCACAAGTATTAGCAAATTAATAAAATACTAACTTAGTAGCGTGTAACTAACTAACTGTACTTACGAGTTCTGTTCATAAATAATTCTTGAGTTTTGTTGCTGCCACCACAGCACGCACAGTGGCCGCAGCAGCCACGCCTTCCTCCTGATTTGGGGGCGTGCTGTTTGCGATCAGTGGGCGTGGTAGCCGCCAGCCAAATTTTCAGTTTCGATTATGCTTTGTAAATACATTAATTACACGTGTGTTGTCTTGACTTGTACTATTTGTATGTTTGTAGTGAAACTTCATGCCTAGCATTACGAATACTAACTACTACTAAAAAATAAGCAAGCATAACGCATCTAGTATAATTAAAATTGCATTAACAAATCCAATTAAATAATACCAAAAAAACAAAAACAAAAATCTAATAACAACTAAGAACTTACTCAATATACAATATTATTGCGCAAACAAAAACCGAATGCAAATAATGACTTAAATTACCTTCCCACCCGCTCTCTCAATATATATTTTCTCTCTCTATTCGATTCGATACGAACTCGAATCATGAAATACTATCGATATATCGATATCGATAACTCTGAACCATCACAAAACTAAAAATACAACCACTCTACCACCACCACCACAACCAACCACCATCATCACCACCAAAAAAAAAAAAATTTCAAAAATCGAAAAAAAAAACAATCGAACTAATTCAAACCGATCAATTGAAACCAAGAATGAGAAAAATCAAATTATGAAATCAAACGTTTGGTTACGTTTGGTTTGGTACGACTATCAGCTACAGTGGGATGAGGCTGACTACGGCGGTATCGGGGTGCTGCGGCTGCCTCCGGATAAGGTTTGGAAGCCGGACATTGTGCTCTTCAATAAGTGAGTAAATGGTCAATTACTAACTAACTAACCTAACTAAAATCTAGAATGTGTACCTATGTCTATGTAAATTAACTAACTAACTCCAACCAAAGACTCTCCACTCTCTCAATATAGTTCAGTTCTATAAATATATACTATATGTGTGTGTTATAAATCTCTCTCTGAACACTGTTAAACTAGGCGTCAAAGTTTTCGCAACTATCGAAGAGACAACTACTAATATCTCTTTCTCTGCTTTGCGTCTAGTGCCGATGGCAACTACGAGGTGCGCTACAAGTCGAACGTACTCATCTATCCCACGGGTGAAGTGCTCTGGGTGCCACCGGCGATCTATCAGAGCTCCTGCACCATCGATGTCACCTACTTCCCCTTCGATCAGCAGACTTGCATCATGAAGTTCGGCTCCTGGACCTTTAATGGTGATCAAGTCTCTCTGGCTCTCTATAACAACAAGAATTTTGTTGATCTGTCGGATTACTGGAAATCGGGTACTTGGGATATTATCGAAGTGCCCGCCTATCTGAATGTTTACGAGGGCGACAGCAATCATCCCACAGAGACGGACATTACATTTTACATCATCATCAGACGTAAAACATTGTTCTACACGGTCAACTTGATTCTACCCACGGTGCTGATTTCATTCCTTTGCGTACTCGTCTTCTATCTGCCCGCCGAGGCCGGCGAAAAGGTGAGTTCGGGTCAATTTTTATACCCGCTTGCGAGAGGTTAGAAGGGTATTATAACTTTGTGAATGTAGGAAATGTATGTAACAGGCAGAAGGAGGCAGAATTATATATAATATATTATTGATCAGCATCAACAGATGAGATCATGTAGATCATATATCTGCCTGTCTGTGCGTCTGTCCGTTTGAACATATAGATCCTAGAGACTATACGGGACGGATCTACAAATTTTCCGATAGCACTTGGCAGCACGCAGATCAAGTTTGTTTTACATTTTTGTTGGCCTTATGATTACTGTAGAAAGAAATGACTTTTGCTGTCGTTTCTTAATTGCTTTGTTTCTAGTATATGTTTTACTTTAAACATTTTGTTATATCAATATTGCAAATATAATCATCTTAATTGCTTTGATTGATAATCTGGTATATTTTGTAATTCATGGTATAATTTGAACATAATTGTATGACAATGTACTAAAAATATAGACTTTTTAGTTGCTTTGGTTGATAATCTGGTATATTTTGTATTCTATGTATACGGTATATATTCAACGTAATAGTATATCGATATACCAAACAAATACTATGTCATATATAACTATTATGGTATATTGGGTGTATTCTATTGACAATGGGTATCGGGTATCTCACAGTCGGGGCACACTCAAGTCTAGCTATCGTACTTGTTTGATTTGTTTTGATGGCCTATGATATTTTATTTCGGGTTCTTGTTTGGCTCATTTTACAAACCGGATTCATGGCTAGGTCACGCTGGGCATTAGCATTTTGCTGTCACTGGTTGTGTTCCTGTTGCTTGTGTCGAAGATATTGCCACCCACATCGCTGGTGCTGCCGCTGATCGCCAAGTATCTGCTGTTCACCTTCATTATGAACACCGTCTCCATTCTGGTCACCGTCATCATTATCAATTGGAATTTCCGTGGCCCGCGCACACATCGTATGCCCATGTGGATACGCTCCGTCTTCCTCCACTATCTGCCCGCCTTCCTGTTCATGAAGCGTCCGCGCAAGACACGCCTTCGCTGGATGATGGAAATGCCTGGCATGAGCATGCCCGCACATCCGCATCCCTCTTACGGTTCTCCCGCCGAGTTGCCCAAGCATATCAGTGCAATTGGTGGCAAGCAGTCGAAGATGGAGGTCATGGAGCTATCGGATCTGCATCACCCCAACTGCAAGATCAATCGCAAGGTGAACAGTGGTGCTGAGCTGGGACTGGGCGATGGTTGTCGCCGTGAGAGTGAATCCTCCGATTCCATTTTGCTCTCGCCGGAGGCCAGCAAAGCCACCGAGGCGGTGGAGTTCATTGCCGAGCATTTGCGCAATGAGGATCTCTATATACAGGTGAGCAGTAGTTGAATTACAGTTCTTAAGAATAGAATTATATATTCATATTTCAGACTCGCGAGGATTGGAAGTATGTGGCCATGGTCATCGATCGTCTGCAGCTGTACATCTTCTTTATAGTGACCACAGCTGGCACCGTTGGCATTCTTATGGATGCGCCACATATCTTCGAGTACGTCGATCAGGATCGCATCATCGAGATCTATCGTGGCAAGTAAACAAGTAAAAAGAGTCGAAACTCTCACTCTATCTTCCAATTGGACAAAAACTAAACAAAAGGTTAAACATTGCAAAAGGCAACAATAAAATAAAATAAACGAAAAAAATTTAAGCGGATTTTTAGATTTTAATAAATGACAATTAGAAGAAATGTCAAAGAAACAAATAAAAAAAATTGGCAAATTGGCTAATTCAATCTTAGGACTATAGCAACAATTCAAGTTACAAACAAAAAAACACATAAACGCAAATAATTATCCGACACAAAAAATTGCAATTTGAAAAGCTTCACATTTAGGCATAGAAATCATTCAAAGCAAAACGAAAAAACAAAATTCACAATAACAAAAAGGTTTATGAGAACGAAAAGCAAAACATGAGAATCAAATCAACTAGTGGAATTGTGTGAAAAACAAATATTTTTAATTTTAAAATAATAATATATATTTAGTTTAAGTGCAATAAACAATGATAACTTTAATGACACGACGACAGTATTTGCAATTTGTTATGTTTAGAGAACTAAGTAAACCAATTTAAAAACTAATGCATAAGAAGATCAATGAAAACTAAATTAAATTTGTAAGTGCTTCACATCCAGCAAATTGATAAAGAAAATGCGATAACCCAAAAAACAAACAAACACAAAAACACATAGCAAAAACAAACTTATAGGCAAAACACCAAAAGGCAACACACACAATAACACAGAAAACTAACAAACTAATAAAAATGCAAAGTTAATTAATAAAAAAGAAAAAATATACGAAAAAATATCATAAAATTTAAACACACAATAGCAAAAATGGAAACTGGCTCAGAGCATTGCGCATACGCCGCGTAACCCGCCAACTAATTGGCTTATTAATTAATTGATATTGGCGTTTATCTGGCTATGTATTTTATGCGATTGCAACGTCAGTTGTTGGAAGCTGTTGTCAATGCAAATTAGTTTTGCACTGCCATAAATAGCAGATATCTATAAATATCTACTGGAATGTGCATGTTGCACTTCTGACTCAGCTCTTTATTGTAGACAGCAAGCATTTCTGTAGATCTTTGGCACGATTCCGTTTCGTTAGATGTCAGCTTATGATTTGATATGTCTGAAAATATGCAAATCGTTGAACAAAGTATTTCGCACATTAATCAACTCGCAGCCAGCTACAACTTTGGTGTGAATTCTGTCAGCTCATTCGAATTGCGGTGATTAAATGTAAATAAACGACACTCAGGTTTGATAAGCATGGTTCCTGGTTAACATCAACTACCAGCCAGGGCCAGCTAAATAGCTAAGGTATGAGTACAAAAAAAGAAAAAAACCCAGCGCTAAAAAACTAACTAGTACGCGTTGTTATTGACTTACAATCGCCGTTGATTACCAGCAGCAGCAGCAGCAGCGGCGGCAGCAAGTAGAGAAACAACTACAGCAACTACAACTACAACGACAGCAACAACTACAACTAACAAAGGTTGCAGCATCACGACGACGACTGAGACAAACTGAGCCGACCGAGTGTCTCTCGCATCACATCACGTCTCGGTTTTGGTCTCGCTTCTCGCTGAGTCAAAAGTAGTCGTCGGCTTGGCTCAAAAACCTAGCTGAGCCAGCTTAGGGGCTGCTTTGGTATAAATTCGCCAAGGGAGAACATTTGGGCATCATTCGATTTTCTGATTTTGCAACGAAGACGTCGCTGGCTGGCTCCGTCGTCCAGTTGCCAAGTCGTCAATAGACAGCAATTGTCGTGTGTTGTGCTCAAACCGGTAAACAGAAAAAATACAGTTCAATTTCATCGCTCATTGCGCTCGCTTCGCCGCGTTAAACTGTGACTGTGTCTAGTGTGTGTTTTCCCACTTGGAAAAACTGTGAAAATTCGCGCGCTCAACTTAGCCAACATGGTGAGTGTGCGCACCATTTCATGAAACTCAATTCGCTACCATTCACGGATTAATCTAAATTGTGTTTGTTGCTCTTCCTTCCCTTCGTTCCGCAGCGCTTTTTATTGCCTCTGGTGGCGCTGATCGCTGCCGCTGGCGTCTCGGCGGATGTCTCGCATCTGGACACCGATCTGCGTGAGGATGGCTATCACTACAAGCAGCCATCGCTGCCGTTCCCCCCGCCGCCCTCGGGCAATGGCATTGAGGACTCTGGTCTGATTCCCGGACCAGCTCCATCAGCGCCTGGTCCGTCTTATGGCCCACCTCAAACGCAGCCACCGCGTCCGCAACCGCAACCGCAGCCCACTGCTCCGGCTCCATCTTATGGTCCACCACAGACGCAGCCACCGCGTCCTCAACCGCAGCCTGTGCCCACCGCACCTGCTCCTTCCTATGGACCTCCTCAGACGCAGCCACCACGTCCCCAGCCCACGGCACCAGCTCCGTCTTACGGTCCCCCACAAACTCAACCTCCACGTCCTCAGCCTCAGCCTGTACCCACAGCACCTGTTCCTTCTTATGGTCCACCTCAGACACAGCCACCACGTCCTCAGCCCCAGCCAACGCAGCCACGTCCTAGCTATGGACCTCCACAGACTCAGGCTCCTCCCGCGGGACCGGAATACTTGCCTCCCGATCAGCCACAGCAGCCCAAGCCGCGTCCAGTGCCCACGCGTCCATCGCCGCCAGCACCACAACCCACCAGCGACTACGGACCACCACCAACTCAACCTCAGCCGCAGCCAACACGTCCTCAGCCACCAAGCCCACAGCCAACGCGTCCTCAACCGCCGCGTCCTCAGCAACCAGGTCCCGAGTATCTGCCGCCTTCTGGTCCACCAAGCGGACCTCCAGCACCACCAGCACCACCAACCTATCAGCCACGCCCACCAGCGCAACCAGCACCATCAGCTCCTGGTCCAAGCTATGGTCCTCCACCTTCCAGCCCGCCTGCACCACCAACTTACCAGCCACGTCCCCCACCACCAGCACCACCTGCACCACCCACGTATCAGCCACGCCCACCAGCACCTCCTGCTCCGCCAGCACCTACTCCTAGCTATGGTCCTCCTCCTGCTAGTCCTCCGGCTCCGCCTACCTATCAACCACGCCCACCAGCACCAACTCCTAGCTACGGACCACCTCCAGAGGGACCTACTTATCAGCCACGTCCACCAGCACCACCTGCACCACCCACCTACCAGCCACGCCCACCAGCACCTCCTGCACCGCCAGCACCAACTCCTGGCTACGTGCCTCCCTCGCCTCCCGCGAGCCCTCCAGCGCCACCCACTTACCAGCCACGCCCACCCGCACCACCTGCACCACCCAGCCCCACTTATCCGGCGCCCGAGCCAGAGCCAGTGCCAGATGCTGGATCGTTGGGTCCGGATGGCTACAACTACAATAAGCCTGCCAAGCCATTCACCTTCTAGGTGCTTGGCACACTCCAAAACGAAATCCAAATCGAAATCATGTTCGCACTTTCATAATGCATCCCAAGTAGTAATTTTTGGAGCACTTGCTACGCTGCCTTCCCCGCCGTACTTTGTAGTAGGTACATTGTAAATGCATCTATTGTAAATCGTCGTTTCAAATAAAGAGAATTCTACACCGAAACCAATTAACTTTGACTCGCTAGATCGCATTGCCAGATTGTGCACTTGGCCAATGTCCAATTGCCAGTGGATGCTGCTATTGCATTCAGTAGTTTGCTGACCTTCTGTGGCGTCAGCTCTGACAAGCAGTTGACGCGTTCCAAGATCTATTGCGACGGTCATTAGCGCCGGCAGATGCCACAACACACCAAATATCAGCAGTTCAAGTGCAACAAAACATCAGTAGCCGGCCGGCTGTAAATCGAGTTATAGATTGATGCACTGAGAGAAATTATGGCAGGAAATAAACTTACAGAAAATTAGAGCATTTCAGAAATAAGGTAAAAAAAGAGATAACAAATAGGGGAAAAAACATCAAATTAATAACGAAAATTCGGGGAAAAAAGGTATTTTGAATACAGTATTCATTGCAATGGATAGTTCTATTAACTTTTTACTTCCTGTATTTCGCTAGAGAATAAATATGAAAATAATATATGTTAAAGTTTGAATAATTAGATATATTAATATTTTCTTTCAAGGATACTAAAAATGTGAAGAATATATGTGTGAGTAGTTCTATATAATATTTTGTTCCAAATTTTCAAGCAACTTGAGTATTAATATTTAAATTGTATTGATAAAAGTGTGAAGAGTTCAATATATTATTTTTCATTTTAAAGATTTTGTAAGTAGCTGAAGCACACATTTTTTTAAAAATAATTTTCTTTTTAATGGGATTTTACTTCATTTTTGTTTTTTTTTTTGCTAAAATCAAATGTTTTTTGATTTATTTTATTTGTTTTACGACATCTGTACTTTAAAACTTCAGGAAATTTTCTCCCTCTGCATACTTTGACCATTGTAAACAAAATTGTATGCCTATTTGACATTTATAATTCTGTGTTTTTTTGTGTCATTAATATTTTTAATGTGCCATTATGAGCTGCCAGCAATTTTCGACCATTGTAATAATAATAGGTTTATTATTTTGGTTGAGTGTAAAGTTGGAGTCAGAGGCTGCACTCTCCGGTAGGTCAAATCAATCAACAGATTATGCCATAAATCAATGTTTAGTCGCACAGGGACCACAGCAATGGCAACAACAACAACAACAGCAACAGCAACGGCAACAGCATCAACAAAAATAGCAACCGCAACAAAAATCTCAAATTTGATGCCGGCAAACAAGCGGAAATTCCGTGAGCGTCAAGCAGCCGTGAAGCAGCAGTCACAGTTCTCATCGGCGGGCACTGTTTGTTAAATGCTTAGGTGTCGTTATAGTATATAAATCCATAAATCCATGAGTCCGTAATGACTATATAAACGCACATAACGATTCGAATTGCAGCATTGCCATAGATGGCGGTGCATTCAAGGTGCCTTCGAAGTCATCGATCGATCCATCCATCCATCGATCGATCGACCGGCATCGTCTC
Source organism: Drosophila kohkoa (assembly GCA_019972355.1). Taxonomy (NCBI): domain Eukaryota; kingdom Metazoa; phylum Arthropoda; class Insecta; order Diptera; family Drosophilidae; genus Drosophila; species Drosophila kohkoa. The sequence goes on from BJEL01000078.1 coordinate 2,065,384, forward strand.
TCAGCCAAAATCAATACGAAAACAGTAAGTAAGTAGTGGTAGATGAATAGTCGACGTCGTTGACGAGTTGTTGACGACGACTCAATTCCCACAAGCTGTCGTCAGTTAGTCCATCATTCATTTAGTCAATCTGTCAATTGCGCTTAGTCAATAAATTGAGCTGGCGCTGGCGACGGCGATGGCGATGGCGATGCATGTGCTTCATTAGGCCCCAAAAAAGTGCAACTGCAACTGCAACTGCAACAACAGCGGCAACAGGTTAAGCAATGCTTTTTGCCATGGCTTTAGGGGCTTAGAGGGCTCAGCTACTTACTAATTACATAAGCATTTACTTACGGCCTTCGATTTGACTGTGACTGAGAGAGTTGCAGTTGGACATCATAGATGCTTGGTGGAGCTATTCAAAATGTTAGTAGTCGATGATGATGATTATGATGAAGACACGCGCCCTTCGTCGAAGCAACACTGCATTGCTTTTGATTAACGTCTTAACGAGTGTGTCTCTGGGTGTGATTTATGTATTTTTTGCTGCTATTTGACTGACCTGCAGCTGCAACCTGATGCCGCGGCGCTTGAAGCTTCGCATTTTTTTGCGTGATTTATGATTACAGAGATTTTCAGAGTTTGTTTTTTTTTTCGGCATGTCAAAAGATTCGGCACGCATTGTCCGCTCATTGTTTTGTTAGTTGATTAGAGTTGAGCTTCATTTTATTTTATTTCATTTCATTTAATTTCATTTGTTTAGCGTTGGCGTTGGATAGAACAAGTTCATTAGTTAGTGTCTGATGACCTTATCGAATTCTATGTAACGAATAACGAAACGACAAAGCACAAATCCAAGGCACAAAGTATGACGGATTCTCAGCTTCCATCCATCCGGGTGTAATTTCCCAAACAAGTTATTCACACTCACAAATAGCCGGAGACTCGAACGACACGCAAATGTAAATACAAGTATTAATATTAAATAAATTAAGCTACAAACAAAAAAATAGATGAGTGTACAAACATACTGAAATATATACATACATTTATTTGTGTCTGGTGCTTAAATAAATTGTGATTTTCTGCTTTGGCCGGCGGCAAAAATTGGTTTTTATCTCATCTAACAAAATTCCTTAATTTTTTTCTTGTTGAATATTAATCTCGACAACTAATCAAAAATATTAACTGACAAATTATAATTATGACTTAATCGACAGCATTCAATAAAGAGTCTTTCAGCTTGTTTGCCAGATTTATGCCATCGCCAAGAAATGTTCGTCATGATTTCTAATGACGCATACGCAACGTTGGCTTGGAGCACAAGACTCCACTTCTGTATGCGCAGATCGCATTGGGGCAACGCCTCTTGTAAATCAATCAGAGCGAAATTGCCCTTGGCACAGTTGTTCAAACTGGTAGCCGCTTGTATTTCTAAAATTTAGATGCTGACAAGAGTGAAAAAAAACACAAAATCAAAGCTAGGTGTGTACAAAAAAAATCTCTACCATCAGCGCAACAACAAAGGTAGCAGAAGCAACGCACTTTACGTTTTTTTTTTCAAAGCAAACATTGCGTACGATGATTTGTGTAGACGGGTCAGGCCAAAAGAAATATGAAGCAGTCGGTTCAAATGAACGGACAGAAGCAAAAACGGCCAGTTGAAAAGCTAACCACGCATGAAAAATCTAATCTCAATTATGCTTGTAGCTACTGGCTTGTGCAAGCGCATAAAGTGGTTGCTCAACTGTAGCCCAAAATTATGCTTTCTTAACGAAGCTGACTTGGTGAAGTTTAATTTGTTTTATACTTTTAATTGCCAGTTAAAATTCGTTGCCGGCAGCTAACGAAAAGTGACTAAACGAAAATTGCGAATTCTGTTGCATACTTTTAGGTGCGAGTCTCTGTTGCTGGTTTTTGTCTGAGCTAAGTATTTCAGTATTTGCATAAATGCTGGCAATAAATCAAGTATACGTTTCGCTTTGAACGAGACACATTCTAGTGTTCAAATTAAATATCTTGAAGCTTCAACTTTTCTTAATTCGCTAATCGCATTTAATTTGCAGTATGTTTATTTTTAGTATCGCTAATTGTTGAGTTCATTTACCGTATGCAACTTCCTTATCCGATTCCGATTCGAACGATACTTCTTGTAATTTCCCCCCGCTACTTCACGCATTATCCAAAAATTAATCAATACTTTATTAGATGCTTAACATCTATTAACCTTCTGAGCGTTCAAGTGATTGCAAATAAATCAAAATTATCCAAAGAAAAAAAAGCCGCACAAGAAATCTTTTCTAAGTAGTAGCACCAAAATCGACATCGCCATCAACAACAAAAACAATGAGAAACAACTCTAACAATTGACAGCCGCGATTTATGAATTATAAGCGAAGCGCGAACAAAATCGTTTAGCTGCTGAAATTGCCAATTATTTGCTTGCCATTCCCGACTCGTGGACAACAGATGGATATCTTCAGATAGCGAAGATAGCGGCTCATTAGTTGGCTTAGCCTTTGTTTAAAAATAGCAAAATAGACTTTTGGCAATTTCGATTTCAATTCAGCGTTGATGGGAGATGCTTTACGAAGCAGATCAGAGCAGAGCGGCCTTTCTTAGCAATTGATTGAATATTGTTTTTTTATACGTTTGAGGCTCAAACGATTTCCATAATATCAAGGCACAATTTGTTGGCTATTAAGTTTCAATTAAAAGCTTACAATGCGCTGGAGCTTGAAAGCGAAAATGCGATGCGACAATCATAAAGAGAAGCAGATCATTGACTTGACCATTTTGACTGGGCCATTCATAATGCCTTTGGGGCGTCTTTGTCACGCAAATTCTATTCATTGTGGACCATTAAGTTGAATCTTGACTGTGGACTATGACTATTGACTACTTGGCAGGAAGCCGTGGACAATAAACCGTGGATTGTTGGATTGTTGTTGACCGCTGACAGACTGCGCTTTTTGGTGAGCGTGAATCAATTAACGGCACGTCAACATATGCCATGCAGAAACGCAACTGGAACTGAAGCTGAACTTAAACTGGTCACCGTTGCCATTGCGTGGCCAACAATGTGGGTCGTGCGTTGTGTGTTGTGAGTTGTGAGGGCCCCTCGGCTGACAGGCACTTGTCAAGCAAATCCATAATACGTGTCAAACAAATCAACACATCCGAAAATGTTGCTTGGTAGTTGTTGTCGAAGTAGTGGCTTCAAAATGCAAATGAAACAGCAAAACCAAAAAAAGAAACCAAAATTAAATTATCCAATGTTTACAATCTCTTTACAAATTTTAACCTTGGCCTTACACACAAACGCAAACGCAACACACAATCACAATCACATTTTGGGTAGCAGCAGCATCATATTCAAGTCATTTATAAGATGCACACACAAAACAAATGGCAACAAAGCCCCTCGCCAAATAAAGCGCAGCAAGCGGGCATCTAATTCGAAACAATGTCAGATCAGCTACTTAACACACATACCCACACGCACACACACACGCACACGCACACACATACACAGATACCCGCTCCATAGACCTTTGTAAAGCTTAGAGTATCAATTAGTTGGGCCATTGACCATTGGCCAAGTTTAGAACTTTACAGCGCCAAATCTTTGCCAGACTTTGTGGCGGGACTGTGTCGAGAACCTTTTTTTTTCTTTCTTTTGTCTTGGATATCAACGTCAACCACGTCACGTGCCAGCTCAGCGAGCGGCAGCTGAGTGAAACGGGTTCTAAAATCGCTGCCCGCTGCCCATTAGACAACAAAAAACAGAAGAGATACAAACTAAAGATGCCAAAAGATAGATATTCGTACACACGAGCAGATTCATTTGCATTTGTGCAAATTAACTCGAATGGCTTATAAATATAAACATTTAAATCAACGAGTTTTTTATTTGTATTTTTTTTTTGCCTGGCCTAAGTGCTAGGCAGTCAACAACACGAAACAACTAGCTAGAACGAGTTGCTTTTTTTATGGTGGACTTATGGCTTATTATGTATAAAGCGATAGTCATCAGTGTCATTTCATGTTTGACTATGAACTAGATTTGTCACTATCATCATCTACACAGAAATATGAATGAATACTTGAATGGCTGATCTGCGACACTAAAAACGATGTTTGCTGATAATAAAAAATGAAATTAAATGAAATGTCAGCTCAACAATATGTTTAACTGAAATTGAAAGCTATTATCCAAGCGAGATTTAGTCAACGATTCGCAATTAATCACCCACTTCACAGGAACCGCTTTTGAGCTTCTTATCAGAATTGAAGACAGAATGATTTAAGTTGCCTTCCAGTTTGTCTGTTAACTGGGTTACCCAAGCTTATGCGTAAATATATATCTTTATTAGAACATGTTATTTATTCTAGAATCGTCTCAAGAATTCTCCCTCCACTTTGAGGAGGCCTCTTGAGTTCTATTCGATCTCGATAATATTATTTTTAATTATCGAAATAATAATAATCTTCAGAGTCTTAAACAAAGTTCAAAGTGCTAGCTCAATCAGAGTACGGCACGAGCCAACAGCTAAAGATAACAAACAAAAGAATAAGAAAAAGAAAAAAAGGTGCCAAAGTGTCTAAGCTAAAAATGTTTAACGTTTTGACCATCGATGTGTCGTTGTGTCTACGAATTCATTTAGCCAACGGCCAGCAGCCATTATAATTATGATTTTTTATTATATTTCCACTTTTTTTTGCGGCTGCTTTTTTTTTTGTTTTATTGCTGTTGTTGCGTTATAAAAGCTAATTACTAAGTTAAATAATGATTAGATAGAGCTTAATGCTGGTTGAAGTTCTCAGATGTCCGATCAGTTTTTTTTGCGGCCAATTTGCATAAATAATGCGCTGTTGTTGCCAATTAAATGTTAACATCTCAGACTCGGACTGCTTTCACAAAAGGCGCGTGTCTGATTTAAGCATCTAGCTCCAGAATTGGGAACGGCAACGGTTAATGGGAATGAAAATAGATATGACATTTAACAAGAAGAGAAGAGAATCGCCCATTAATTTGCATTTATATTTGTTGGATTGCTCATCTGCAATACCAGGAATAACGTGTCACAATATTGTGTGTAGGTCAATTGAGGCCTAATAAAGTGAAACAAAACTGAAACAAGTTCGAACATTAATTGTGGCTAAATGTGGATTGTGATTAGCTAAATGCGGAGGCGGAAATAATGTGTAGCAACATTTGTTTATTTTGTTTGCCTCAGCAGCAGCCATTTAAATAAAATTTATTGAAGTAGTTATAAATCATTCAGCATTCTATGTGTCTCTCTATCAGACTCTTCGTTGTTGTCGAATATTAAATGCCTAAATATTTTTATGCCAGCCATAACAACTATTTTATGAGCTAAGAATGTTTGACCGTAAAAACGGAAGCACAGATATTTCTTCTAAGGGAATATAATATTCGGTTTGTGTTTAATGCTGTTATACTTTTGCCATAATTAATTGAATATTTATAATGCTAATGCGAGAGCGCTGACAATGCGGCTCTTCAGTTAGTGAATGTGCGGAAGCACGTCAGTTATTTACGATTCATTGTTTCGACACTTGACAAAATAACATTTCGAGTGAATGACAGGAATGAGTGTCTATCTAACAAATCTGTCTATCTCTCATCGTGGGTAGGCCAAACATTGGAATGTGTACACTTGTATTTAAGATAAAATTAATGTTGGCCAAAGAATTTAAAATACTAACAAGTAGCCAAGGTTAACTTCTACCTCGTTTGCTATGGCTATGGCTATGGCTATAACGATGCCTGCAACATGATTTAAATTGTGCAATTTTTGCAGCTTGTTTTATTTATGAGTTTAAAGTTATTGTGAATTTATGCTAAAGATAGCAGTCAGCGTAGTAGTGTTAACCTAGCAACTTAATTTGGCATTGCGCATACGCATTGTGTGCCGCCTCGTTTGCTTTTGAACAATAACAACAAAACAACAAGAAAGCAAGAAGACGCATTGCCATGCGTCGATTGAAACGTCAAAGGAAAAACAACACCTCCGTGTCATATGTTGACAATAGAGCACCGCTCGATGTTTTTGCTTAGCCATGCAAATTTATCATTATATCTGTTTGCTTAGTATTTACAATCTTATTCAAATGCTAAACAAAAAAGAAGAAAAAGAAACACACACATAGGCAGAGAACGAGGCGTGTCATCGTTTTAATCGTTCGATCGCTTAGCAATAATTTGCAGACGTGGGAAACTTTTGTTTGTCAGTTCCATATGAATACTATATCTTCCTCTCTCTATATATATTTTTTTTGGCTTAATGTTTTGTATTGTTCTTATCGCTTGGATCGCTTGTAAACGAGCCAAAAAACATGGCTCGGATAACAGGTCGAATACATTATAATTGGAAATTTTGTCGCACGCTTGGAACATTTAAAAAATGTTTAATAAGGCGTTGGTCGCAAGGTTAACGGCCAAACTTTTGGGAGGTCCCATTCTTATCCGAGGCTCACGAATTGTTTACTTTTTGGCCAACTCTACGTATCGTCGTCGTCGTCATCGCTGTCGTATGCTAAAGTCTTAAGTGCGTTTAGCTAATGATGCGGCACTTGGAAGCCCATAAATAAGCACATTTTTCGATTGCCGGCATTTAAGGTAATTTTCCAACAACGTGTCGGCTCACGGCTTTTGATTCAATTTTGTGATAGCATTTTATACAGTATTTAGTATTTGTCTGTGTGATTTGTTTTTACCTTCTTTTTTTTTACCGGTTCATTGGGGATTGTCCGATTGGCTCGATATGTTGGGGCTATGCTAATTTGGCGACGTCTTCATTTTCGGTTCCGGTGCGACAACGAGTTACCAAAACGATGAAAAAAAAGATGAAATGATCAACATATTCATTTTATATAGCCATAAACATAAATAAAAGTGGTTTTTAAAAATGTTATCATATTTTATGAAATACCCTGCGTTTGGCTATCGATGCGATGCGTGTTTTGTGTTTGGCGACAAAAATGATAACATAATAAATCTGCCACGCCTTCTCATAGATTTATGAACTTAATAAGAATAGAATTGTCGTTCGATGCCGTTTTCTAATATTTTGAATGACACGTTTTGCAAGTCAAATCGAGTGACGCAACGCAACACAGCGCAGCAGATGATGATGATGACGATGACGATGGGGTTCCATAACTAATATGCGATTTATCGGTGTTTAGTCTGTGGTAAGCATTGTTGGAAACATAATATGCCAAACAAAGTCATTATTAATTACATTTTAACATTTTCTAATAACCGTAAAAATAACCATAAATAAGTTTGCTTCGAAAATATGCGCATTGCCTAAATGCTATTCTGCTTACCGCTTAACGCTGCTATTTAAGAGTACCCGTTTATGTTTCTTGTTTTCGATGACAAACATTCAATTAATCAAGGCACGATGCCACCATCAAAGCAGGTGAAAGGCAGGCTTCTGTTTCTGTTGAAATGATGTCACAGCACTCAGAACCATCAGCAGCCAGACTAATTCCTAACTAATTTTTATGGTCCAGAGCTGAATGGAGAGCTCATCCAGTAGTCTTCGCTTGGCTCCGCCTCTGCGCAAAAAAAAAGCTTTTAGCCCGTTTCTTAGTGGCATTTCCTGTGTCCAGCCTTGGCTGCAGCTGACAAGTGGCGCACTTGAAACTCTTTGGTCAGGTGAATGTATTTCCCCCCCACACATATGCACGAAATTCAGTAAACGGAAATGATATTTGTATGCCCAAAAGCCGTTAAATTCGATGTTGTTGTTGTCCGTTGTTGTTGCTGTTTGTTACTATTTGTGGCAGAGGTCAAGTGAGCATACAAACAACCAAAATGGATGGATGGGCAGACAATCTCCTAAACTTGACATGATCGTCAAGTTGTTGTTTGTCAAAATGTGTTTAACAGCTTGTCGCTACAAACTAAAGCCAAGCTTAATAATATTTGCCTTTTCCTAATAACATAACAATATCAACAATGCGATGCGATAATTTTCAATGTGACAAAAGTTGCCAAAACATCTCAGTTTTTTATTTGGTTAACTGCCTAAACAGATTTATAGGCCAGCATAAAAAAAAGATGATATACGATTGCGTTGGCATAATTAGATGACCAGATATTCCATTGTGTGTACGCGTAGTGCTGGCTAAAAATATAATTCTTATAAAAATGTTATGCAAATTAGAGCGAAACACACAGAACAATACAAAAGACTTAGGCAACGAACTTCACTTGAGCCACGAGCCGTGCCAAGCACTGCACAACACCGCGCGTCTTAAGCTTAAGAGAGTCTGAGCGGGAAAGAGAGGGAGAGAAAGAGAGCGAGAAATAGAGTGTAGTGATCGAAATCGAGATCGAGTTTGCTCTTAACTATCTTCTTTTGTTTTGGCCATTGTTGTGTGTTTGTTGCGTGTCTGTTTATGGAGCGCAGAATGTGATTTTAACTGCGACTGCGATTGCGTCTCCATCTTCGTCTTTGACCGATGCGTCATGACTCGTGACGACAACAAAGTGATTGTGACTGTGTCTACTGATGCTGCTTTTGGCCAAAGGGTCGCCAGCATGTGACCACTTCTAGCTGCCGCTGTTCGCTGCTGCTTGCTGCTGCTCACTGCTGCTAATATTATCGAATTATTTAATTTAAATTTTGATTTGAATTTGTTTGATGTTGTTAATGTTGCTGTAGTTGTTGCCAAGCTTCTTTCAACTCTTCTCGTTGTTGTTGTTGCTGTTACTTTATTTATAACACCGTATGTGTGTGTTTCATCGAGTTTTTTTGGCGGTCGTCGCTTTGCGTTTGCTTCTTCTCTCTTTAGACCCACATAACGAACCGGACCGGCCAGATATAGTATAAATTTCATAGAAACTGCCCAGCTCATCATCATTTGTGCTTTGAACTTCTTGAGTGTAAATTGCTCGTGCGCTTCTGGACGAGAAATTTTTGCGTAACAAAAACTCCTTCAAAAAAACAAACAAAAACTAATCTAAACAAAATGGTATGTGATCCCTGCAGGGATAATGCAAATATATTTGGCCAGTGCGCAATTAAGGATATAAATAAAAGGCCTAAAGTGAACTATAAATAAAAAAAAAGACAAAAAAGAATTTATACGCAAATCGAAAGAACAATCAGTTTGGAGTGCCGAACTCAAGTGAACAACTTCATTGCGTTCTGACAGGCTCGAGTGTCATTCTCGCATTCCATTCGCGCCCAGGCCACAGCAACAGCAACAGCAAAGAGCAACAACAATAGCAAACACAACTATAAATAACATTAACAAGCCGCCATAAAGAGTGTACTTCAACAAACAACACATTTTTGTTCTTGTTTCCGGCAGAAATTCTTCGTGTTCATCGCTTTGGCTCTCATTGGCTTCGCCGCTGGCGCACAGTTGCCCGATTCGGCCACACAGGGACCCAATCCTCAGGACATTGCCACACCCGAACCGGAATACATTGACATCGAGGAGCCGGCACCAATTGCCGCTGCCCCCGCCCCACGTCCCGTTGCACCCCTGCCGTTGGCCCGTCCCGTCGCACGTCCCGTCGCCATTGCCCAGAACTATGTCCAGCAGCCAATTGCACAGCGCGCCCAATACCTGCCCCCTCTGGCCCAGCAGCAGCAGGCCCAGCACATCTCCGGACACGCTTACAGCAGTCAGAGTGGTTACCAGTATCGTCGCCCAGTCTATGTAAGACGCTTCTACCGTCAGCGCCGCTACTAAAGAGGGGCAACGCTCTAGCACTTAACTTCTTGACTTCTTATTTAATATATCTAATTCATCTTTTACGAATCCTTATGTTTTGTTTTTTGTTTTTCTTTTTCTCTGCTGGCTGCCTTTATTTACCATACAATATATTTTTTCTCTCTCTCCCTTGTCCCGCCCCGCCCAATACTCACACCCCGATCTGTTCCCGCTCCCGATCACGATCACGATCATCCTGAACCCGTTCCCGCATCCGACACTACCACTACTACTACTACCACAACCAACACACATGGATAAAAATAGCATTAACCAAAAAAATATATAAACAATTACCAAAAATATCCCCAAGCATACATACCACGCACCTCACGCAGCCACCTCAACCTTAAACTCAACCACAAATCTACCTCAATCTACTACTCTTCAATCTATCCAACTATCGCATCTAATAACAAAATCCTAATCAAAGGCGTTTTTCCCACGAAAACGCTGACGAATAAGATACAAATACTAAAAAACATCAAAGTACAAAGAGACAAATGAAGTTCGGAAGATACAAAGAAAAAACACAATCGAAATCGAAATTGAAAATGAAACTGAAAACACACAAAAACAAAAACAAAATCGAAATCGAAGTATTTAGTTATTGTTGAATCGCAAACACACGTAAATAAATATAAATTATTTGTAAAATAAAAAAAATATATGAAAAAAACATACAAAAACCAAGCGTAATGTATTATTTGTTTCGGCCAAGGTCCATCAATGATATGGCATATCGAAGAAGCATGTCTTTAATTATAGTATTCACAGCTCATCAGAGGCACAATAAATATGTCGGAATACTGTGCAAGATTCGTTCTTATTATCAACATTAGTAGCCACTGCAAACCGTTGGGAACTTTGAACTGAGATTTGAGATTTGAGAACTGAAACTGAAAACTGAAAACTCAAAACTGATTGCTGCCTGTTCGCCACTCATCATTAATCATTGAAGTATGAGAGACCTACATGTGTGTGAATAGGATGAATGCGAATGATGAATACAAAATACTGTATGCTATTTTGCATACGGAAGCTCTGAATGAATGCTTGGCTTTGCTTTTTTTTTTTTTTTTTGTTGCCGAGGGGGAACTTACCAGAAATGCGCAACATTCGATCGTCTAATATTGATTCCTGTTCTATGATTTGTTAGTTTTTACGGGAACAACAAATTAGAATGGCACTTCCACTTTAAGAGCAACGATTTAAGACTTTTGCGCGGCACAAACAAATAAATAAAAATAAATCTACTAAAACACTTTCAAAATTTTAACCGGTTTACAACGACTTAGAATGTGTTGTTGGTTCTTGTTCTTGCGTCTTGTCATTTAAGATCGTCTCCAAAAAGTGCAAACAAATCAGTTAAAGAGCCTTTCACACGGATTTTGGACCACAAAACTAGACAAAGCTTTAGAGATTGATGAATTGATTGGCATTTGGTTTATTGAGCTCAGGGGCTATCAAATGACCGCATGACAAACTGTACCACTAAATAACGATTGAAGCGATTAACTCGATTTATCGACTCTGCCTGGCGCTGTCTCTGGCGCTGGCGCTGCTGGTGTTAATGGACATTGAATGGGCGTCAAGATTGCTGTAAGACTTCCGTGTGATGACTCCTTCAGACAATTAGGCTAGCGGCTAATTGACCTTCGATTGGCTCAATGATTTATGATTGCTTTTACATGAGAATGTCAAGAGTAGACTTGTAAGCAACACAGCAAAGCCAACGCATGGATTTGATGATTTGACTTCATTTTAGCTAATTTGATAATTTTAGATTTTAGATTTTGCTACCACATTTAATTTAGCATATTCCAGATTATTCTGCACATTAAAAATATAATTAATTTCTTAGAATACATTAATTCTTCAATTGTTTTAATTTGTTAAATATATTGTCCAACCAGTTTACTTGTTATCATACTTTGCGGCAACTTGATCTAAGAATTAAATAGACCAATTAATATAGTATATATACAAAGGATCAATTAAAGACAAAGACTTCGTATATACATTAAAGTTAATATTTATTTCACTAGAACGAACAGTGGTAAATAACACCGAAGAAGCCTTTTAGTTCTTCTGAGTGCTGATTATAAAGGGTGTAAAATACATTTGTAGTGCAAATGGGGATTTCTTGCCAGAAGTTTCAGAAGTTTTATTTTGTTTATTACATAGTTTTGTTAGAAAATAAATATTCTTCTTTATTTTCATCAAAACTTAGTTTTTACTGTAGTATAGTAGCTCATAATAGCAAATTTCATTTCAAAAACAGAAAAACGGTTCAGTTTTCAAATTGAAAAGTGTAATGTAAGCTTAATGTGAAACTGTTATACTAACAATATTATTAAGTGAAGCATAACATTTCGATCTATCAAAAATCGCCTAAAAGTAAGCAATACACTATACACACATATTCTATTAATAAAATATTTATGAGTGTGTGTGTGATGGTAGTACAGTATTAACGCTCTAAGATGACTACTTACTTGCTCATAAGCATTAAAATAAATTTAATATAATATAAATGACAATATTTTTAAGAAAGAGATAATAGAAAGCGAGAGAAAATAAATTTCATGCAAAAATATTTAATAATAGCATTTTTATTGAAAATGAAATATTTTAAAACTGCTTGAAACAAATTTAAATGTTTTTTTGTCGTATGCAAAAATTTGTCTCCAGCACTGTGGCAGTTCATATTTTTTACACAACTTATTCTTATTACTAGACACCAACAAATATAAATTTGAATTAAAATAAAATCTGTTGATCAAGCTGACTGAAAAGCCCAATAGTATGCAATAGATTGTTCCACAAACCCCAACCTTTAATGAATTGCGTTATGTATTTAGAATGGCCGAGCCCGTGTATTATCTGGCTTAAGATTGCGCATACGCACCGGTAGCCATCGATAAGTCATAAAATGTTAGCAGCCTTTCTCTTTTTTTGTCATGAACGCATTCCTGCATACGATTAACGAGTAAATAGTTTCAGTGGAAACGTCAGTGCCAAACCAGTCGAACAGAGCCAACAGAACTTGCTTAATCCTCCAAGCCAGCCAGCAAGTCATCAAGCCAGCAATCGGCAGCTAGTGAGCGAAGAGTTGAGCGGAGTGGAACTAAGCTGATGCCAAAGTAATTTATGACTATGTATTTTTAAATACTGTTACTAATACAAATGCTATCAATAAGCACTGCAAACAATATAAAATGAAAACATTTAAAGGCATTAAAACAAATAAACAAAATTATCAAATTAATTTGCATTCTGATAGGAGTATGTATTATGTCGAGAGCGTCGAGCGTTGCGCATTGAGCGGGTGGCAAACTGGTTATTGTCTAATTCCACATTAGATCATATGCTCGCATTTGCATATGTACACACTCCAAAAAAATAAAAGAACGAAACTAAACATACGCAAGTGAGTGCCGAAGGAATTTCCAAATAAAGAGATAGAAGCCATTTATTATTTCCTGTTGGTTTCACTTTCACGTAGATGCGTGGGTGATGTCTCATATTCACACCTTTTGTACTCACTAACAACAACAATGACAGTTAACTGTGATTGCGATCAAGTGAATGCCATAAATATTATGAGCAGTCGTCTGCCATAAATTTGAAGCTCATTTACGAGCTAAGCCAATAATTTGGAACGGCTTAAATTCAATTACTCATACGAATTAACAAATGAGCAATCGGTACAATAAATCAATACGGAATTCACCAAAAGAATACGATATACGTAATATTATATTATGGTTAGACCGCATAACTCAGTCACAACACTCACGATCGGTCTGAGCGATCTGATCTGTGGGATCTTTGGCTATTGTGGGTGTTCAATTCAATTTCGGGCAAATGCCCACATGGCGATCACTTGTCCATGAATGAAACTGTTCAAGTGTTTGAGTATTATAACCATACGTTTGTTTGACGACTCGTTCAGCGAGTCTCTTAATTATGTTGTCGTGGCACTTGACTCTCAAGTCTCAATGAGGATTCTCTTCAAGTTGAAAAGCTAAGAAAAAAAGTACTAGCAGGATGTAGCATTAAGCGTGAGGTTTATCTCACATTTATATATTTTTTAGTGCGTACGAACATGGTTAAAAATAAATAACTCAGCAAATACACAAATAATACAAAGTACATATAAGTATATACACGTGATATCGATAGGCAAATGGCAAATGGCTAATTAACTCAAAGCTTAGTAGAAGAACGGTTTCGATGGCACATCATAATGATAACCATCATCACTGTGTGGCTCCACAATCTCTTGAGGTGGCAGATACGAGTTCACGGGCTCCAAGGGTTCAGCGTACGATGGAATGGGAATCTTGTAGGTGGGCACCACGGGCACAACGGGTGCGGGGGGCAAGTAATTGATCTCAGGCTCCTCAATGGGCAGCGAAGCGACTTCCTCAACAACGGGAGCAACGTACACTGGCTTGGGCTGTGCAGGAGGCAGATAAACAGGCTTGGGTGGTGAAGGAGGCAGATAAACTGGCTTTGGTGGTGCGGGAGGCAGATAGACAGGTTCGACCTTGGCGGGCAAGTAGACTGAAGCAGGCGTTGGCAGCTCGAAGGGAATTTGTGGAGGATCATAGTTGTAGCCAGGATGCTCCTCATGATGATGGTGATAATGATGATCGTGATCATTACCAAACAGATGCGAGACATCGGCAGCCACTAGGGCCAAGCTGCACAGAGCAAGAATAAGGACTTTCTGCAAGAGATAATATAAAATAGAATTAATAACCCGTAAGCAAATAGGAAATTCAATGACTAACCATTTTGAAGGAATTGATATGGCAGCAGGAACTGTTCTTTTGAGGAATGAGTGGTATCCAAACGTTCTCGATGCGTCGACGTCTGCTCTCAAATGATACAGTTTCCAACAAGTGCTTCTTTATTTATACAACGAGCGAGAATCGAGCGCGCAATAGAGCGGACTCTGAAATTGATTGTCGGATTGTCTGATTTGTGGTAAAACCAACCGCCGACGCGGACATCGGCAGCGACTGCGTCGACGTCGACGACGGCAGCAGCGACGTCAACTGAGATAGCTGTCAGCTTACCCCTAGGCAGCCGTTATTCGCATTTTAAATTCTACTATTAATTCTATTAATTTCCAATCGCCTTATGCGTAGCTTTTTGTTTTAGCTCTCCGCATGAAGCGGAGCTCCGTTCACAGCTCTAAACAGGAAAGAGCGTGCTATTGTTCTCTCGTCTGCACTCATCGAGTGCGGGTATATTGTAGTCAATCAGTGTCAGACGAACATAGCTGTTGCTGTTTAGCTAACGGCCATAAACGCCTCCCCTTTTAAAATGAGTCTTTAAAATAGATTTTGGCTTTTTATTGATTAAAAACTAGTATTTGTAGCTGCACTACTTTTGGCCTGAGATATGAAGCGCACAAGCCAAACACAATAAATAAATCGATTGGCCTCTGCACGATCGATTTATCTCATCTCATCTCAATATCGCCTCATTTAATTTCATCTCCGGCACTGAAAGAGGTCAACAAAAGGCAACGATCTCTCAAGTTGTTGCTGTAGCTACTGCTGCCTGCCGGCTGCAATTGTCAATTAACGATTGTATTTAATTGTTTTTTTTTTTTTGTAAGCGATTCAATCTGTAATCAATATGCTACAACCCGGCAAAACATCATTCATCATCTATTTGTATTCCTACAATACACACAAACAATGCAATAATTATAACCATACGAAAATGAGTTAAGAGGTGCGTTAACGTTGCAAGTGTTGATGAGCGCGTGCTTTGAGTGCGGGGTTGATTGGCTGCTTTTGTTTTGTTTAGTTTTGTTGCCCATTGGGCTAAATATTTAACTAGTATCTGTGTTAAAGCCAGAGTCAGAGATGTTTGAGCCATATCGCTCTTTCTGGGCTAAGACAACAACTAATTGGTTTTAATGGCCCCCGTCTGTGGCTTTGTCTGCCAAACTTACAAAGCTTTCTGTCGTAAGATGCATTCGCGCAGTTCGTTTCAAGGTGACGCCGATTGCTGACGGCGATTGGTGAAATTCAATGGAAACTTGATATCAATTTAGCCACACTCGCTATCGATTGAACTTCAAAGACTAGTGAATGAATTTTGCTTATTATTTTGGAGTCTCGAACAATTCAACTTTCTGTTTATGAAGTAGCCGGAATAATAAATGTAGCATATTAATTGAAATTTCTTTTGAATTTTGATATGACGCTTTTATTCGCAAAACTTAAATAGATGCAATTTTAATGTGGTGTGTGAGTGTATGTTGAATATTTAAATAGACTTGAGATTGATTTAGAACTTGAAGCGACGCTGTGGCTGGCTGTATTGATAGCCCGAGCTTCCGGGCAGTGGCACATTCGAGGAACCACTCAAAGGCAGCGCGTATGAGGGAATTGGAATGTGGAAATCAATTTCGGGTGCTGCCAGACGAGCCTCCGACTGAGCGGGTGGCAGATACTTGGACTCTGGCTGCGGTGGTGGCGGTGGGGGTGGCAGGTAGTTGGCCTTTGGCTCTGTAGGAGGCAAGTAATGGGGCTTAGGCTCCGCAGGGGGCAAATAGGTGGGCTTGGGCTCAGCAGGAGGCAAGTAGGTAGCCTTGGGCTCAGATGGTGGCAAGTAGGTGGCCTTGGGTGCTGGTGGTGGTGGTGGTGGGGGCAGACTTGGTGG
The DNA here is from genome assembly GCA_019972355.1 of Drosophila kohkoa. Lineage (NCBI taxonomy): Eukaryota > Metazoa > Arthropoda > Insecta > Diptera > Drosophilidae > Drosophila > Drosophila kohkoa. Next base: position 2,081,824 of record BJEL01000078.1, read on the forward strand.
AATCTTGGGTGGCAAGTACTTCTTGGGTGGCGCAGCAGCGGGCAGATAAGTTTTCTCGGGTTGAGCGGGCGGCAAATACTTTGTCTCCGGCTGAGCAGGAGGCAGGTATTTGGTGCGTGGCTTCTGTGGAGGAGGCAGATACTCTGGCTTGGGCTGACGGACTGGTGGTGGTGGCGGTGGTGGCAAAGTGGGTGCTACCTTGGGTGGCAGATACTTCGAAGCGGGTTTAGCTGCAGGCAAATAAGTGCTGCTGGGCTTGACCGGAGGTGGCAGATATTCCGGCCTTGGTGGTGGAGGTGGTGCTGGGGCTGAATAACTGTATCCATCAGGTTGATGCTGACGGAAGAGGCCGAAGTTCAGATCAAGATGCAGTCCAGCGCCGCGATGAGGTTCGGACGAGTGGGACGAGTGGGAAGAGTGTGAGGAATGAGAAGGGTGGCCAGAATGGGCATCATGATGATGGGAGTGAGGATCCTCGTGATGGTGATGCGAATGCGGATCCTCATGATGGTGGTGCGAGTCATGGTGATGATGATGCGAGTCCCCTCCATACAGATGAGAGACATCGGCACGTGCTGTGGCAGCCACAGCCACCACGACCAACAGGACACAGAATAGTTTCTGGAAGAGAATTAGGATGTTATCCCAAGCTTTTGATATCTGATTATTTTCGTAGCCTACCATTTTGATGCGGAATGAGATGCAGAGATGAGATGCTGCTGCTGTTTGCCGACAGATGGAAGTAATGCCAAGATCGTTGACGTTTTGGCTTTTATACGCTGACATCCGAGGTAATATTGCACCTCAGATTGCCCTAAGCATCAAACTCCATCGACTCCAGTTCAAAGTTTTTGGGAAATAATTAAGGTTTGTTTTTGTATGTTTTTTTTTCGGTGTTTTCGGTTAGACAAAAGGCCAACGCATAATTTGCTTATGCTTTGTTAGTGTTTGTGTTGTTGTTTTCATTTCTTTGATTTTGTTGGTGGTTTTCTTCACACTTTTCTTGGTTTTCATGAACTTGAAGCTGAAGCCAATTATCGGCGTGTGTGTTTTCTGTTTGGTAGCAAGCGCTCCACATCACAACAATTAAAACGATGTTGACTCTTAATTGAGCCACAGCAATAGCAATATCCGAAACTGGATTCATGAATATGCAGACGCTGGAAATCTGTTTTGGGAGTTCGTTCGGTGGACAATTGGCGGTGATTGACTTGGACATTATCGCTATCAATTGGCTAACAAATGTGATTTATTTAACATATCTCGAGCTTATATAAAACTTACGACTAGGCAAAAACGGTACAAACAACATTCCGGAATGGGTCAACAGTGGTTTTTGGGTGCAATTTAGAATATAAAAGGTTCGGCGGGTGCCTCGTAGCTGTAGCCATGCACGGGCAGCTCCTCCTCAACAACAATGGGTGGCAGATAGGTGGGAGCAGGTGTGGGTGCAGGTGTTGTGGTGGTGGTGGTGGTTGTGGTTCTCCTGGTGGTGGTTGTGGTGGGTGGTGGAGGAGGCAGATAAGTGGGAGCAGGTGTTGGAGCTGGAGTTGTTGTTGTAGTCGTGGTAGTTGTTGGTGGTGGAGGAGGCAGGTAAGTAGGAGCAGGTGTGGGTGCAGGCGTTGTCGTTGTGGTAGTTGTAGTGGTGCGTGGTGGTGGTGGCAAGTAGGTGGGCACAGGTGTTGGTGGTGGAGGAGGCAGATAAGTTGGTGCAGGTGTGGGTGCAGGCGTCGTCGTTGTTGTTGTAGTGCTGGTAATCACAAAGGGAACTACCGGCTTGGGGTAGTCATAGCCATAGCCGTGCTCTTGACCCGAATGCTGCTCGAGCAGCTCCAGCGGCAAATGCGAGACATCGGCGGCAGCCAACGCCAGCATGCAAGTGGTCAAAACGAGGCTAAGGAATGCGTTCTGTAAGAGACGAAGAATAAAAAGAGTTAGCACACAAAAATCCAAAGGTGACACAGGGATCAAAGATCGGAGATCGGAGATCACAGATCACAGCACGCACCATGTTACACCTTGAGCTCTTAAGCAGTAAATGATTGACCAATAGCCGTGGCACCTGTTTATTTATAGCTCACAATTCTAAACAGTTCGACACTGTCCATGGCTAGCAAAAGGCCAATTATTATTATTTAAATCGATATGCCGTTTCTCGATTATTATTATTATACTCGAGCATATGTATTCTTTGTATCTGCATCTGTGTCTGTGTCTGTATCAGTGCCTACATTTGTATCTCTAGCTGTCGCTGTATCAGTATCTATGATCATTATGCATTATTGACGATTTGTATTCTCTTAGGGGCGATGAAGTTTTTTGTCTATTTTATTTTGGACATTTGGACAACTTAAATGCTCACGAGCATTTTCATCACGTCGTCATAAGGCGGCCCAAAGCAACTGTTATTCTTCTTTCCATTGTTGTTATTGTTGTTGTGTCACTGCTTCCGAGCTTGTGATCAGCACAAGTTTCTGTTTCAGTTTCGGTTTCAGTTTCTATTTTGGTTTCAGTTTCGGTTTCGGTTTTAGTTCCGCCGCTGGCAGCGATGTAAGCGCACTTCGTCTGCTAGTGTGTCATAAATCATTTAGACTTCATTTATAATAATTACGCTCAACTCAAACTCAAAGAAACTCTCAAGAAGTTTGTTGGAGTGGTCAGCGTCTTTTTCATGGCCTCTCAATGAAGTTGTCTCTCGGACAGCATCAGCTTCAGTTTAAGTTTCAGCTTAAGCTTGAGCTGTTCTTTAGCTTGCGGAAGCATTCCGATTATAGTTGTACTCTTCAAATCAACAGCAAAAAAAAAACTGTGCTACCCAACGCTATATATCAAATGACAGTCTGGTGTGAGTTATAGGGCGAGAACTGGTCCGAAAAGTTGAGTAAACTGAGACAAATTGCTAGGTAATTTGGCAGCAACGTTTAAGCAGATCATTAGTTTTGATTAGAAGTCACGAGTCGTATTTAACGATCGCTCGTTCTCTGCATAGATGATATATAACTATATTGATTCAGTATAAACAAACTGGCAACTCGTCTTGGATCTTGGGTCTTTAATCTTGAGTTGTCTTGTCGGTTCAACTATCACTTTTTGTTGGCTGAGTTCGCAAGACATCTTCGATTTTGCTAATTAATGCGGGTTGTTGAACCGCCAGCGGCTGGCTTGATCGATTACCAAAACTTTGAATTCGAATTCGATTGCTGTGTGTCTGTGGCTTCTGCTCAATTGTCCCAGCTCTATGATCGCATTTTGCCACAATTTGCGTAATTTATATAGACACTACTAAATAAATTAATTGTCACTTTATGTTTGTTTGCCATTCAATAATGAAATATTCATAGTTTAGTGTGGGTGCCACACACACAAATTAATAGGCCTCAGTTGAGGCGAATCTCGAATAAAACTTTTGACAAAAATGTGCAAAAATTCGATTGACTTCTTCTTTTGCGGCAACCGGTTTACGATTTGGTCTTAAAACAATTTTGGCTAAAGACATAAAAGAATAACTTGGCGTATTTTGTGAGGATTGAGTTCAAAACTCACAAAAGATGTGTGTTGTTATTGTTATTTCATTCTAAGCGCCATCCAAGGCAAAGCTCAAGCCCTTGGCCAGAGGCTTTATATGCAGACGACGGGGTGAAAGGTGCCCTGAACGAAGATCACTTTGATATTTTTTGTGGGTTTATTGGAGTTTTAATATTGATAAGAAGCTTTGGTACAAAACAAATAAGGCGGAAGAATAAACTTAAGATCTAGCTCTTAAACTGACGACTCGGCACTTCGTATGCGTAACCATGGCCCTTGGATGAGACATAAACACCGCTGTCCACACTCGCCGCCTGTTCCGATTCCTCCGGCTCCGTCTCAGCTACGCCCAGTTCCGCATCTGATGGGGCAACTGGAATGGCATCCTGAGGGAATTCATCGCCGGTGGGAAATTCGTTGTTCAGCTCCAACTCCAATTGACTGACCTTGGGTACATCGTAAACAAATCCATTGCCCGATCGCACCAGCTGCGAGACGTCCGCCAAAGCGCATTGCCAGCAAAGTGCTGCAAAGAGAGACGCTGCCCAGATGAAGAGACGCTGGAATTGTAGAATTGTGGTTTGTAATTGTGTTTATAGAACGGCTTTAAAAAAAAAGAATTGACTTACCATATTTATGGATGCTGAGTACCTTAAAGAATGTCCAAATATTTTTTATAGCTTCCAGCAACGTAGCTCGCGCGAATGCAGGCAATCGCGTTGAGACTCAAACTATTTATACTTCTATATCTATGTTGATCGTGTTTGTTTGTTTGTATTTATGTTTCGTTTTTTTTTTTCTTCTTTATTTTTGCTTCAGTTTATTAATTGCGATGCTGCTGCCGTTGCTGATGTTGCTGCCGTTGCTGTTGCCGTTGCTATTGCCTGCTTGTCAAGCAAAAAGCTATTCGATAGTTAGAGCGGCCCTAGATAAATAAACGCTACAAAAGCTGAAAGCGATGATTGGTGCCGTTTCGCTTCACTCCAATTCCAATTCCAATTTCAATTCCAAATCCATCGCCTCATTGTCAAGGCCAAGACTTGTTTTGTTTTCTTGTTACTCTGTTGGGGTCAAGTGTCAGTGCGTTTTTTACAGCCAGTCTTTGTGGCTTTGTCTTCATCTTGAATTAATGATTCTATGCAAGATGCGCTGCCACTCAACTGTCTGCTCCACTGTCGGTTGTCTGCTGCTTGTTGTCTGCTGGCATCTTTGGCTTCTCGAATTCTTGTAACTACTCGTATTTAGTTAAATCATCGATTCATGTAGTTAAACTAAAAACAAAACATTGATATTAAACTGTTGCCGCATCGAATCATATGAAGCGCATGTTGTCAACGGATTTGAGCACATTTCCGTTTCATTAGTACGAGTATTTTTATGGTTAGTCGATTTAAACTCGATCTATTTGTCTCTGTCAGCTTTGACAGTTTGATTGTCGCTAGCAAAATGACAGTCTACAGCCCTGAAGCGGTCACGTATACGACCTGTGACCCATGCATCAAGCAGGCTTAGCCATAAGTATCCTAACGGCTCCCACGTTCCGCTGAATTTGACAGCTGGACAGGCGGATGTCAGTTCCTTTGGAGTGTTTGCATTTTAACATTTATTTTTCTTTTTCTCGCCGTTATTGGCGATTTGTTTTAACCCGTTGCTTAAACAATTAATTAACCTCGCACTACCTGTCTTTTGCCTTAGTTTATTTATTTGAGATGGTGCTAAATCACCCTCTGATAATTAGTTGCATACTTTCGGGCATGTTTAGTGTAGATAAAAACCATAGTAAGTAATTGGGCGCAAGGTAAAGTTAATCGATGTCAATAGATGGCGCTAATAATACAACAAACTAAAATAATCCAATTGGAAAATATACAGCATTAAAATTATAAAAATAAAATCACTTAGTTGGTTTCAAACTCTTCTAAAATAGCATATACATATGTATTTCATTAAACGTCATTCTGAATATATTATTTCAGCACAGGTTAAATTTGAATACTAAATTACTGAAACTAAAACGAAAATTATAATACCAGAAAATATCTTTGAAAGCTATTATCAATCGTTTCTTTCATAGTTATGATTATCATATGTATTTCTTACCCATTATGAAGATTTGTCTAAAATTTTAAATATATTTTGTAAGACTTCCCCGTATGTAAATTCCCAAATAAAGAATCTATTTTCATTAAATTATTTTTTTTATTTTCGTTTGTCAGTTTATTTCAAGCGATGTCTTCATCGCCATTCGTGAAAATTCGTCTAATACTACAGGATGATTTGTTTTCCTAATTACAACAAGAGTTCCTTAATATTCGAAGGATGGCTCGGGGTCGTTGGGGTAGCTGTAGCCTTGGTGAGCAGTCACAACAGGCTCGGGCTGACGGTAGACGGGCTCTGGGTGGTAGACAGGAGCCACGGGCTCTGGCTGGTAGACTGGAGCAACTGGCTCTGGCTTGTAGACGGGAGCAACAGGCTGGGGCTTGTAGACGGGAGCCACAGGCTGGGGCTTGTAGACGGGAGCCACAGGCTGGGGCTTGTAGACGGGAGCAACTGGCTTGGGTGCAACAGGCTGGGGCTTGTAGACGGGAGCCACTGGCTTAGGGGCCGAAACTGGGGGCAGGTACTCGTTGACGGGCTTAGCGGGCACAACAACCTTAGGAGCCACAGGCTGGGGCTTGTAGACGGGAGCCACAGGCTGGGGCTTGTAGACGGGAGCCACTGGCTTGGGTGCAACGGGCTGGGGCTTGTAGACGGGGGCAACTGGCTTGGGTGCCACAGGCTGGGGCTTGTAGACAGGAGCAACTGGCTTAGGGGCCGAAACTGGGGGCAGGTACTCGTTGACAGGCTTAGCGGGGACAACAACCTTGGGGGCCACTGGGATCACTGGCTTGGGAACAACAGGCTCTGGCTTGTAGACGGGAGCAACTGGCTTGGGTGCAACAGGCTGGGGCTTGTAGACGGGGGCAACTGGCTTGGGTGCCACAGGCTGGGGCTTGTAGACGGGAGCCACTGGCTTGGGGGCGGCAACTGGGGGCAGGTACTCGTTGACGGGCTTAGCGGGCACAACAACCTTAGGGGCCACAGGCTGGGGCTTGTAGACGGGAGCAACTGGCTTAGGAGCAACGGGCTGTGGCTTGTAGACGGGAGCCACTGGCTTGGGAGCAACGGGCTGTGGCTTGTAGACGGGGGTAACAACGGGAGCAACAGGAGGCAGATATTCCTGGACGGGTTCGAACTTAATCTCAGGCTGGCCATAGTGGTATCCGTCTTCCTTCAGGATGCCAGCGGGAGTTGGCTTCGAGTAGACGACAGGAGCGGGCTTCTCGTAGACAACAGGAGCGGGCTTCTCGTAGACAACGGGAGCGGGCTTTTCGTAGACAACGGGAGCGGGCTTCTGGTAGACAACTGGAGCGGGCTTCTCGTAGACAACAGGAGCAGGCTTCTCGTAGACAACAGGAGCGGGCTTCTCGTAGACAACGGGAGCGGGCTTCTGGTAGACAACAGGAGCGGGCTTCTCGTAGACAACAGGAGCGGGCTTCTCGTAGACAACAGGAGCGGGCTGCTCGTAGACAACAGGAGCGGGCTGCTCGTACACCTGAGGCACATCAATGACGAACTGCTTGGCAGGCTGTTGGTAATGGTATCCATCTTCCTGCAGGTTGTCGCTGTTCGAGAACAGATGCGACACATCGGCGCTGACAACAGCCACCAGGGCGAAAGCAATCAGGAATTTCTGCAAGCCAAACGATGGAAATCATTTAAGTTATGTGTTAGCACTCATTCAACAAACAATTCATCACAATTAAACCACAAATTTATGAGTTCTTTTAGTGCTTCACGGTTAGATGATTTTATCTTTTCACATGTTAGTTTTATCCTCTGGCTATGTTGTTCTGTTCTGTTCGGTTCCGTTGTCTTACCATTTTGCTCAGTTTCAAATTCACACGACGAATGTTGAAATATCACTGTGCTAGCGATCATGACTACCACATTATTTATACGTAGTCGTCGGGTCGGTTCAGGATAGCTTCGACTATCCAAAAAATTGACAAAAATGAATAAAGCCGAAAAAGAAAAAACTCTTCGGCAAAAGCAGAATCTTCTCGACAACAACATCACTGCTATCGTCATCGATTAACGCTGCCGAATTCAAAATTAAAAAAAAAAAGTTAACCGAACCTGATTGGGTTGGTTAACCGGCTGTGACAGAACGACAGTCATAAAATTATTCGGATGGCTCCCCAGTGCCAAAGCGTTATACATTTAAACACGATGAAATACACAGACACAATTTAGAAAAAATAAACCAAAATCACTTAAGCAACCCAAATATAACGAAAGTTATACACACTCTTAAGTACTGCACATTAAAATCAGAAGTGCAGTGATTAAATTTGTTATTTGCAAGTGATTTATAACAATTAAACATGTTCATTAAAAAATTACTTGACAAGTTTCACATGTTACCCAATAGCGAACATACTCTTCAAGTAAGTGTATGATTACTTAATAGTTCTATATGCAAAATCATAACTAAAACTAGCCAATAAATATGCTAAAACAAAAGAGTCTGTATTAAGAATTCAACGTAATAAAAATGCCATTTATTAGGCCTATATGTTCCTGCTAGATTTATAGCCTTTTGATCGAGTAACTTCGCACTCAACAGCGTGAACAGAGATGCTCTTTATTTTTGTTTGTGCTTTATTTTTTCCTGCTGGCGAATAAATTGAATGCATACCATTTTTATGGTTATTAATGAAACACTACGGGATATAAATAAATGAATCTCGCATGGTATGCTTTTGTTTATGTTTTATTTATGAGAACATATCTAAAATCGAGACAATTTGCATGTGATCGCAGCAACAGTTCCGCTAGCCACCAGTTATGAGCCCTCAATTACTCACAACCAGATCCAGAGACGAACATACACATGTACGACGCTGGCAGCCCAACAATCTGGCGCAAAAACCTTGACCATAAACACTGAGACATTTATTAAGTGCAAAAACCTGTTTCGAATTAAGGGCCAATGTCGACCTCCGGTTGTGGCAAACAGCTGCCTTTTTTTGGGATAAGATAACGTATCCCGTTTCCATGCTCAGTCCCAAGGCATTCCCACTGCACTCACATTTGACCTATAAGACTGGCTTCAGATTGGTAATTAAGAGTCGTATATTGTCTTATTATTGCCAACTTGGGCTGCTTATATGGCAAGTTCTTTATACTGTACTCGTCTTATAAATTGTTATTTATCAATAAAACTTGCATCGTTAATTTGAGTTTAGCGCTCGCCATTTGATTAGCACGCAATTAACGCGACTTAGAATTGGCCTTGCTAAATTTCGGATCGTATTAGTTGTCATAAAGTCAAAACTTAGATGCTGACGCTGTTAATCTAATCAGCTCCACTCAATGCTAGACGAACGTTAAACTAAAGAACTTTAAAATAATAATATAATATAATTCAGTCATATTTTTATTCAAATTTCGATAAAAAATCTACATAATGTTTACTGAAGTCAATCCGTTGATTTTCGGGACTTTTTTCCATCATAAAATATCTTACAGTTAGCAACGAATCGGGTATGCCAAATACATAAATTACTTTAGAATAAATTAGTAAATCATAAAAGTATTTAAGATGTTGAATGTAAATTAATTTTTCATAGAAATATGTTAAATTCTTATTTACATTTAAGTTATAGGGTATCTTCAATTTCAAATAAGATCACTTTAAAACAAATGTGTGCCGGCATTGGGCTTAAAATAGAACACGTTCTAGACGGGTTTTACCCACATGGCAGTGTGAAGTTGTTTTAAGGGCTAAAACAAACTCCTCTTCGCATAATTGCGATTATTATAAAGGTCTTCATTGTTGGTATTAATCATATTTTGTTTTTTGGTATCTTCTTTGGAATATACTTGACTGGTTTTTAGCTAGTAATTTGTCAGCGGTTTCGTTGAACTTGGTACGTAACTGTTAATCACTATGTAGTTTTGGTTTAGTCACTGGAATTTTAAGTTTGACTTGACCCTGAGTGGTACCACGCATCGTCAGCGGATCATTCACTTTTGCTTTCTTAGCATTTGGCCAATTTAATGCAATATTCAAGATGAGCTGTTCTACTACATTCTACCGTCTACAGTCTACCGTCAGTCCCCAGCAATCAGTTGAACTGTATTAATTTTACCTATATTTCCGGCATTTAAATGGGATCCAAATCTTGCTTGTAGTCCGCATTTAGATCGGCTCTGATTACTTCATCAGTAGCTAAAACAAAAAAGTGAGAAAAATTGTTGTTGCGGCCTAATTTGATACAATGTACGTTAAATGTCAGTAAAAAATACGTTAAACGAGTTCATTTAAATTATGTTCATAAATAAGCATCAAATTATAATCAAATGGAATTTACAAGTACGAGTTAATTTAGGAATACCCGTATTATGTCAGAATTTATACACAAAAAAAAATATAAAAAGGGTTGGTGAGGCCTGAATCTAGACACGATATATTGAGATGCAAATATATAAAGTATTGGCTCGTGTTGTCAGCGCCTGGAAATAGAGTTGAGTAGACAGAATGTTTGTCAAAATCCGAAACAACAAGGAACGTATTGAATCGAAATCAAATCAGAATAGAATAGAAAATTAAAATAAAAAAAAAACAAAAATAATTCAGATAAAACTTCTATTCAGTGCAACCGGTTCTATTAGTTTTATAAATAAGCATAAATTTACCTGATATCAAATGATTTGGAAGATTTTTGTTGACCTGTTCCCCGATTGTGGTCCATTAAATATTGTGTTGTGACAATCGAAAAGCCTGTCGAAGAATGTCGCTGATAAAATCTTTGTGCAGATCAAACGCTTTGCATTTAATTAATTAACTTAACAACACCAGCTAACTGAATTTTCAATATTTCTGCATATTAGAGTAATATAATGTTCAATATGTGCAAAAATAGAAATACAAATTTGAAATCGTATAACTTATTAATTAATAATAAATTCAGCGGATTACGCATACGCAGTGTGTGTCGACATCAGCATAAAGAGCACATAAATTCCAAATATAATTTAACATAGCATTAACAGCTGGGGTTTGTGTCACAGCTAAGCCACTGTTATGACTGTTAACTACACAACTGGTTTCATGGTGTCTGCTACGTCTCGGTGCGATTAATTTCGCCGAATAACGACTGAAATCAAATTTATTGAATTATATACAGTACATACCTTTTGCAAGAGCAAAGGCAAGGCACAAACAAAAGTGAATGAGTATTATAATGGCTATATACATTTACAGTTAGAATTTTAATGGCTTGCTTTCATTGACTTGTTTAGCCGCTTCTATTCGAAATGAAGGAAGATTGTTGTTCCCATTAATTGCAGCATCTTTTAAATGCGCTCTGCGATAAGTGGACAGATTTGGGATTTTGCCATATAAATATCAAATCATTGCACGATATTCATACAATTCAATTGTTTTACCGGTGAAAGCAACATGGTAAGATTAGGCTCTAAAAATTAAATTATTATATTTTTGATTAATCGCATTTCTAATTGTTACAGCGTCTTATTATTGCAACCCTTGCTCTGGTGTTGGTGGCTACTGTGGATGCCGGTTTGTCGCGTCCTAGCAATGTGTACTTGCCGCCAGCTGTTGTGCAGCGTCCAGTTGTCACCAGCTATCGCCCAGCACCACAAGTGATCACCACTGTGCAACGTCCCGCAGTTCAAGAAGTCGATTACACTGTGCCCATTGTTGACACTACACCAATCAGGCATGTGCTGCGTCAACAGCAAGTCTACTCTGCTCCAACTGTTATCTCCGCACCAGTGAAGCAAGTGGTGCGCCAGCAAAGAGTTTACTCGTCTCCCATTGTTGTCTCCAATCCAGTGAAGCAAGTGGATTACACTGCTCCCATTGTTGATACCACTCCTTTGAGGCAAGTGGTGCGTAATCAGCAGGTTTACGGCACTCCAGCTGTTCAGCAAGTGGTGCGACCCGAGAACGTTTATCTGCCTCCTGTTGCTGTTCAGCGTCCGCTGGTCCAGCAAGTGGTACGCCAGCAACGTGTCATTGAAGCTCCAATTTCAATTCAGCGTCCAGTGGTGCAGCAAGTCGTGCGTCAGCAGCGCGTTATCGAAGCTCCAGCAATCGTTCAGCGTCCGGTGGTGCACCAGCAGCGAGTGATCGAAGCCCCAGCAATCGTTCAACGTCCGGTGGTGCAGAAAGTCATCCGTCAGCAGCGCGTTATCGAAGCACCAGCAATCGTTGAGCGTCCGGTGGTGCAGCAAATCGTTCGTCAACAGCGAGTAATTGAAGCTCCCATTGCCAACTACGGTGTGGTGGAGCAGCCAAGGAACACTTACTTGCCACCATCAGCTGGCATCGATTTGAGGAGCAGCTTTGCAGACAGGCGTTAACTGGTTTCACGGTTTATCCCACAATCCGTATACCGCATATGTATATTCAAATGTTAATTTTGTTTGTTGATGGAATCACAGATGTTCTGGAAATGCAGAAATATTTCGGGTTTATTAGCATTCAGCCAAAGTTGGCAGACAAATAAAGAGAAAACGACATAAGCAAAATCATCATAAATATTATATGGCTAGATGCGCGTATAAATCGTCTAGATCATTAATGTAAAGAAGACAATAACCTTTGGGGCGAGTCAAGACTGCGAGTTGAGCTTGAACTCTCAACGTTCTTCAGACGCCAATCATTAAAACCACGAGCAATTAATCATTATGAGGCGGGGAAGCTTCAGATTATCAGATTTGCAACGTTTTACTGGATAAACTAAATTGTTATCCGATATCATGACTGTTCTATAGTTGTATTAATACCAACAAAACAGCAGCTACAGCTACTGGTTGATTATGATAACAAACTTCTTCATCGTTCGAGCGTAAACCCTGTTCTCTAAATTAATTCCAATTTTTGTTTGTTCGTTTGACTAGTGAAATCAGGTTTGCGCTATTCTTGTCCAACAAAACAAAACTAATGCAAAATTATTGTGATTGACCTCATGAATATGCATGGGATAGCATCGATTCCTTTGCGAGTGACAAAAATAAATGAGAGAGTTTATTAAGCGACTTGCCTGCCTAGCTGATAAAGCCATATACATATCTTGTTGTTATTGTTTGCCGTAGCTATTGCCGTTTAAATTGCCGTTTGCCGTAGCTATGGCAAATATGCGAAATTAAAGAAGATGTAGAAGAAGCAGTTGAACATAATTCACAGTTGCTTTGATTGATGATATCCAGTACTTCCGTTTGCGAATCGATCGTATAAAAGTACTGCCCGTCGGCTAGAAATTATTATTCGAGTCTTTGTCCTATTCGCAAACAGAACATCGAAAATGGTAAATAATTGAAGCGCGCTTACTTCGCTTGTCGGATTATTAAATTTAGTTTTGATTTGCAGAAATTCATCGTCCTTGCTTTGGCTTTGGTTGGCTGCGTGGCCGCCGAATCTGGCTACAACTATGCCAATCCCGGCTCCTCAGCTGCCGCCTCGGTTGCGGCTCCAGTGAGAAGCTATGTGCCCCCAGCAGCAGCTGCCCCAGCACCTCAGGTCCATCATGCCGTTGCCGCCTCGGCTCCAGCTCCAGTGTTCCATGCCGCTGAGTCCGCACCTGCTCCACAGCGTTCATACGTGCCACCTGCAGTCCACTCTGCTCCTGCTCCCCAGGCTCACCGTCAGGTTTCTGCTCCTGCTCCTCAATACCATGCTGCTCCAGCTCCTGCTCCTCAGTACCATGCTGCTCCAGCTCCTGCTCCTCAGTACCACGCTGCTGCTGCCTCTGCTCCAGTGCAGTCCTTCGCCGCCGCTGAGTCTGCTCCCGCTCCAGTCAGATCTTATGTGCCACCTGCAGCTCCAGTTCGCGCTGCCCCCGCTCCCCAGTACCATGCCCCAGCTCCTCAGCCTCAGTACCACGCTGCTCCTGCTCCTGCTCCTCAGTACCACGCTGCCGCCTCTGCTAACGTGCAGTCCTTTGCCGCTCCCGCTCCAGTTGCCGCTCCTGCTCCCAGCTTCCAGGCTGCCGAGTCCTTCGACAGTGGTTTCGAGGCTGCCGCTTCCGCTCCCGTCTCCGTCAGCTCTGGTGCTGGCGCTGGTGCCGGTGGCTACAAGTACAGGACTGTGCGTCGTCGCGTCCACAAGAACCGTGCCTAAGCGTTGAATTAAATTCAATTAAGAAAGCCATGCAATAAACAGAGTTAAATCCGATTTAAAATGTCTAATTTAAATGACAGCCAATTGGGAAAGTGAAGAGAGAATGTTGCTTAAAAGTAATACTAACATTTTGCCTGGTGTGTATATCCTATTGTCAGAGAGTATGTTGTTGTTTTGCGGTTGTGGTTAACAACCTCTGATTCAATTCAGCGTGTGCAACGCACAACGATTAATAAATTTAATCGCCTTTGATCTGCGGCTGTCTTAGAAGAATCACTTGAATTTGCATTTCATTTGGAAGCATTCAATACAACAAATGGGTCACATAAAGTGCTCAATGAATTTCTCACGCTTCGCTGGCTAACAGGTTTCGCCCCCTTTTTCGGTGGAGTTGCAGTGCAACGGCGATTTGGTATATAATTGAAGGAAAGACGCTTAGGTTGACACAAACGCAATGGTGAGCGCACATTTGGAATACCTGCCAAGCATCTTGTGTTGATTCTAATCTCCTTTCTCTCCACTAGCATTTGTTTAGATCCTTGTTGGTGTGCTTGCTGGCCATTGGCTGCCTGGCTGACGTTTCGCTGGCGAAACATCATAAGCACAAGCGCCACTACGACGCATCTGAGGAGGATCATCATTATCTGCCGCCGGTTGAGCGTGATCCGGAGCCACATTATCACAGGCACAAGCACACCAGGGAACGCGTTGTGGATCATGAGCCCAAACGTGTGGATCATTATCATCACTATGACAAGAAACCTGAGGTGCAGAACCGACACATTCATTACCAGGACGTCAATTCACAGCTCCGCACCTCGACTATCCTTCCAGCAGCATCCGGCATCATTACGCGACGTGCGCGTCCCAATCGTGTGACCTACGCGAGTGCTCCTAACTCCGTGTTCCATACGCAAATCAATGTGCAGTCCCAAGACTCTGAGCTAAACTCCCAGATACGCCCAGATCCAGTTGTTGGCATTGCTCCAGCTGGAGTGCAAGTGCCCGTAGGCCCATTACTTCCTGGAAGTCAGTTACCGATTGGATTGCCCGCAGGAACTCAATTGCCTACCGGTGGCCAGTTGCCCACAGGAACTCAACTGCCTGCTGGCGGTCAGTTGCCTACAGGTGCTCTGCCTGCTGGTGGACAGTTGCCTACAGGTGCTCTGCCACCTGGCGGACAATTGCCCACAGGAGCTCAGTTGCCAGCGAATACTTTACCCAATTGCCAGAATCCAGTTGCCGGCAATCCTCCCACTGGTTGTCGTGTAGTAGATCCTCCTGGAGGACAGTTACCCACAGGAGCTTTGCCACCTGGTGGTCAATTGCCGACAGGAGCTGATCCACCTGGCGGTCAGTTGCCAGCAAATGGATTACCACTTGGTGGACAATTGCCAACTAATGGGATACCGCCTGGTGGACAATTGCCAACAAGTGCTATACCGCCTGGTGGACAATTGCCAGCTGGTGGTCAATTACCAGCCAATGGATTGCCTGGTTTTCCGCCAGGTGGACAGTTGCCAGCAAATGGTTCACCACCAGGATTTCCACCAGGCGGCCAGTTGCCAGCTAACGGACTACCAAATGGAGGACAATTGCCAGCTAACACACTTCCCAATGGTCAACCAAATGGTGGCCAATTACCAACCAACGCATTTCCACCAGGAGGTCAGTTGCCAACCAATGCATTCCCAACTGGCGGACAATTACCAGCCAATGCACAGCCTGCTGGCTTTCCGGCTGGTGGTCAATTGCCAACCAATGCATTCCCAGCTGGAGGACAGTTACCAACTAACGCACAGACAAATGGTGGAAACGGAAACGGTTTTCCAGCTGGCGGCCAACTGCCAACGAATGCTTTTCCAGGTGGTAGGCCATTGGGTAATGGTAATCAACTTGGTGTGGGTTTCACTGTTGGCAATGGCAATGGCAATCTCAATGCCGGTGCTCAGCTTGGACTACCCCAAGGATTTAGTAATCAGAATCTATTTATTCCTGCAGTTAACACGCAGCTGCAACTTGGACAAGTGCCATTGATTGCTGCTCCTCAGCCTGCCATTGCACCACGTCCCAGCTCGGTGCTGATACAATTTGATCCGGCTGTTGGCGGTCAATTGCCGGCTCAGGCAAATGTTGGTATCAATCCCAATCAGTTGATACCTCTTATTGGTACCCAAATTGGTAATGGTCAGCAGCCAATTGCCCAGTTAACCACAGCGCCTCTACAAAATCAATTGAATCCCATTTTTGGTGTGCAATTGGGAGCTGGACAACAACCCATTGGCGGTAATCCTAATCCGTTCAATCCAGTGTTTGGTGGTCAGTTGCCGACAGGAGCTCAAGCACCTACAAATGCTGATCCTAATAACGTTTTAGGTGGTCAGTTGCCAGCAGGAGCGCAAGCACCTACGAACGGAAACCCAAATCCCGTTTTTGGAGGACAGTTGCCTGCGGGTGCTCAAGCACCAACGAATGGTCCGGTCTTTGGAGGGCAATTACCTACGGGAGCTCAAGCACCAACAAATGGTAACCCAAATCCAATCTTGGGTGGACAATTACCAACCGGAGCTCAAGCACCAACAAATGGCAATCCTAATCCCGTTTTTGGAGGACAGTTACCAACTGGAGCTCAAGCACCAACAAACGCCAATCCAAATCCTGTCTTCGGCGGCCAATTGCCAACAGGAGCGCAAGCACCTACAAATGCTGATCCAAATAATGCACTTGGTGGGCAATTACCCACAACAGCTTTTGTGCTAAACACAGGTAATCCAAATGGTGCTCAGTTGGCAACCACAGCTCAACTGACAGGCAATACCAATCTGCTTGTTGCAAATGGCCAACGGTTGACAAGGCGTCGGCGCGTTGGACGTCAACGCGTGCGTTCCAACTACCAAGGCCTCAATGTGGTTAATGGCAATGTGTTCGGTCAGCCCGATATACAAGGACCGACCAACGCTGTGGGCAATCAGCAGGATACAAACATCATCGATGGCAACTTCTATAGTTATCCCATTGCGTATCAACGCAGACTTCGATTGAATGGCAATAGTCGTGTTTTATTAACCGATGGCGATTATGTTGATGACTATGATACCACACCTGACGTTGGCTTGGCAGCCAGCACTCCCGAGTTATCGTATGCAGCGCCAGACAGCAAAGCAGCTCCTAAAAAGACAGATCACGAAACAGCTGCCTCCAATCATGCCACAGAATATCGCGACGATGGTTATCACTACAAGAATCCAAGACGCACTACATAAATCAATGTTGAATATTCATTTTTATGTTAATTAATAAATAAGAGCAAATGCTAAAAGAGCAGACGGAAAAGTAAATTTTTCGTTGCATAATTTTGGGCGGTGGAAGTTAATGAAAAGTTTTTCCATTTCCGGTTTGGCAAAGCAAAGCTTTACTCTAAAGCTAAGCTTTATTGTTGTGGTTATGAAGCTTGCTGTGAGAAGCTTTTGAAATAAGCTTTACACAGCTAAGCAAAACATTAGGTCTTGAGAGTATTTCTGTTCGAAATTACGTATACGAAGCGATATCAACTAACTAAATGTAACATAAAAAATGATGTAAAATTAATCATTTAAATATTTTTAGAACAAAAAATCGAAAAAAAGATTTAATGTAAAGTATTTCAACCAATTCGAAGTCTATTATATTTGACTTAATGGAGTATACAAATAAATTTCTCTTCATCCCAAATCTCTCTTTTGAAGCCGGCAAAAACAAATCAACTATGTGAATTTGATGTGTTTTTTGAGTAAGTCCAACAAACTAGTTCAGAGCAGCACACATTTTGCAGCACAATGAAAACAGATACACAGGTCATGCAAGTTTTTTGGACATAATAGAAAGGAAGATGAACACATTTGGACGCAACAAAATCAATTGCCAGCATAAATTAATGCGTTCATTTAGATACGATTCTCATGCAAATTCAATAAGCCAAAGAAAACAAAAAATACAAATATAAAAATAAGCAAATAAACAAAAATAAGCAAAAATTGAACCAATCGACTGTGTAAAGAAAAAAACTACAAATAATTTAAATAAAACAATGCTGACGTGGGATGTGAGCTGCAGCTGCAGAGTGTGTGTGTGAAAAACCAACACATGTAAAATTCATAATGAATTTTGAGTAAACTAAGGTGGGATCCGCACACATAGACAATTCATAGTAATATAATATTATTGTGTGCCATCGATGTCAATATTTGTTTGGCAGCTCGCAAATCACAGACGATGAAAGCTTTTGTGCTGTCTTTTGTCTAGACTTGAATCTCTTCCGATGCTGTAGGTCAACATCAGAGCAGTGTCGATGGCTGTGGCAGTGGCAGTAGCTGTGTGACTTCGGCAGTGGCAATGAGTGAATGAATAGATGCAAGCATTACATATGCTAATTGGATCATTAGGTTATGGATTTCATGATTGTAATCGCTGTGTTATCGTTAATGTTATGACCTCTACTTAGGCAAATTTCTATGATTTCTGGCATAAAAAAAAAACTCCAAACTCTCCCAAGAAAGCGGCAATAAATCAATGCACGGGCCAAGTCATGGAAGTCATGGAAGTGAAGCGAAATACATTCGAAATTGGTGCACAAAATTAATGAGCATAGAGAACAACAATTAAATATTTATAGAAAACAAATATAATAATTTATGGCAAAGTTCGCGCATGAGTAAGAATCTGGTCGAGTCTTTGCATACATTAAGGCCACGACAAACTGCTCTCGCCTGCTCGTCTACCGCATTTTGACCCGCTCGGCGTGGGGCTTCGATGATTTTTTAAGTTTCACAGTTCCAAAGTTTCAAAGCCGGCCTTTGGCTGATTACAGAAATACACATTTTGAAAATGTGTGCGAATTTTGTGTTTGTTTCTTTGTAGCTAGTTTTTTTCAGTTTTTTTCAGCTTGTTGTATCTATGCAAAGCGAGTGCGGGCTCGTATTCAGATCTAGAGTTAAGCTCATCAGTATCGTGAGCGGGAGGCTGTAGCTGTGGAGTTCAATGATCCGCACATGCCGGCTGCCATTTCTATGGCCGGTAATTGTGTACGCCCCTCTTAATTGGCACATCACTTATTAACAGAGTGTGTTTGTAATGTGTGTGCTTGTGGCTTGTCTACAAATGGGATGTGGGAACTTCAACTTCAAAAAAGGGCTGCCCTAGGCTTACGTCATGAGCTAAACATAGCAAAAGAGCCCAAGAGAATATACAAATCATTTCGAATGCTGTGTGATTAATTTGTAGTACTCAGGGCGCAATTTATTAAAATCGGACAGGCTGAAAAATTGTATACGTATTTTAAGCCTCGTTCACACTTAAATCTTTGGGCCACCAGCAAGCAATAGAAAACATGCTTACATACCCACACATAGTCGGAGTTAAACTAATGATGCTGCCAAAGCAATTTGAAAGGAACTTGCCAAATTTCTTGTGCCACGCGTATGAATTTTTAATGACCCAGCCGCGTGTTGGAAGTGTGCGCAAGTTTATTATTATTATGATTTTATTTGTTAATTTTAATTCTGTTTCTGTTTCTGTTTTTTTTCGCTCCACGATTATTTTTTGTTTCACTTTGTTGTTGGTGCTGAAGATGAGATCCATGTCGATGGCGGCACTTTCTAGTCGCTGCCTGCTTAGACAATATTTGCAGCGAGAAAGAAACTGGTTTCCAGAATGATTTATCATACATTTAAATTAAACAAAAGACAAAAAGCAGAAAACAAAAACAAATCTCCAAATATAATAAAAGAGCATCAGAAGACAAAAGCTTAATTTATCATAAAAGACTAAAACGTGTACTTAACTTAGGAATAAAGTTGATCATTAAAAAGCCTTAAATCGTATACTCTAATAAAGAAATAAATAAAATTAAATTTCTAAAAAGAACTAGTTTTAGTTTTATGCAAAATACCAATGAATTAATTCTTATTCAATTATGATGTATATGCTTAAGCTGAGCATAAATTTGCAGCTTATGCTGGAGTAGATGAACTCGTGTCGGGTTAGAGTATAAGATTAGAAAACTAAATTAAGTCGCACGTGTAAGTGAGGAAAAGAAGCTGCCGTCTCTTTTAAAAAGGCTAAGTCCAATGCGAATAATATTAATTAAAATAGAATTTGCATAAATTAAGAAAAACGCAAAAAGGTTTTTGTCAGACAGAGCGACGCGCTTGCCAAAAAAATTGGCAATTTTGCACTCTTCAGAGCGCTTCAGACACAGCAGACACAGCTCTCACCTTAGACAAATCTAATGTGTGATGAACGTAGTGGAGCTATCAGTCGACCATATCGTACTTGCATCTTTCAGATACTTTTTAATGGGATTTGTCGCTGGGTAATATCAACAAATGCAGTCTTAATTAGTTCGATTGCTAGACACACCCCTCAAAGCAGTAAAGTGGAGCTGAAAGTCGACCATGTCCCATCCATAGAATTAACTTGACTTGGTAACCATAAGAAACAGAGTGAAGCGAGTTATCCATTCCCAGTTGTTTTAATGGGATTCGTTGATTTGTGCCTTAAGCTTGGGCTGGAAGATGTTGCTGGAAGGTGAAGCTGAAGTTGACTTTGGCGTGGAAATGTTAAAATGTACACATGCGTTTGTTGGCTAACAATTTTTATGTTTAATACCTACGCGACATATGATGATGAGACTGATGTGACAGACTTTTGTATTTATTTTTGTTTTGTTCTTGGTTTGTTCTCGATTCTATGGGACGGGTTGAGCTGCCATTCACTAATTTGCATATTTATGCCATTTCAGCATAAACATTAATTCCGAAATGGCACTTTTAAGTGCTTGGACCGGCTCATCGGGCTGCTGCCGATGATACAAACACTCCATCGCCATAATAATTACGACTGTGATGTATTGTCCAGCGTCCGAGAAACTAAACATTTATGGTCAAGATGCCTGCCGGGTATGGAATAAAAAGAATCAGAATAGAACCAAACTGAATCGATTCGATTTTGAAAAGAATACATTCGATTCGACAAATAATCAGGTAGTTTAGTATAATGAGCCCTGATTCGGGCGATAGATTAGATTGTAAATTTGCAAAGACATCAATTGGTCTCTGCCTCCATAACTACATAAATATTTTTTTTATATTTTTTTCTCTGTATAATGCTGCACGCATACAGGAAATCAAATTTGTAGTTTTACTAATTCGACAAATGTGGATGAATTGAACACAATTCCAAGTAGTAGATATTCAAATTTTAATTGTCGGCACATTTCATTAATAGCACAAGTCAATTAGTCAAACCTGGACTACAACTCGATTAAAGATTTAAGTGTTGAACACAATTCTTGATATCGTATTTCATACAATCAAATATATCAATTTGATCACGTGGCACTCTCCGCCCACTCAATGCTCTTTGGTTGGCAGTCAAATTGTGGAGTACTCTTCAAAGCAGTTGACGGTGCCAGGCATCGGATGGTGGTCTGTTAATGCGAGCCTAGCCTTGGCTATGATAAATAATTATAATCATTATGATATTGTGTACTTCTGCGAATTAATAACAATGTTAATGTGCAGATGACTTAACTTAATTTAACTTAACTTGTGGCTTTGCTCATCCTTCAAACGTACGGAACCAATTAGATCTTGGCGCCACTAACGAGCCTTGTTTAATGGCACAGTTTAGCATTGATGCTCCAAAACACACCGCAAAAACTTTGCAATTCCTTATCGATTTCAATTTGACTGCGATCATTAATCATGCCAATATTTGAGCAAATTGCTGATGCTGCTGTGACTGCTGCTGCTGTGAGCAGATTGAGATATGAGTTAAAAAATATATATCTTTTTTTGTGGCAAATTTTGTAGTTTCCACCCAAAATATATTGACCAGATCTGAGATATGCGTTTGTCAACATAACAAATATTCATAGCAACTATATCAAAAGGGTTATTTATATGTTGTTTGTCGCTATTTTTGCACAGCACGAACAACGTATAGGCCTTTCAAAAATTTGTTTACGTTTTGTTTCGTATCAGAGTGTGACTTTTGTTGCTGTATTGAATCGTAGCGTGTGGCTCATATCATTCATTATTATGATTATATCCGGCATTCATTTTACGCACTAGATATCAAATCAAACACAAGATATATGCCATCATTATAATATCTTTTTGTTTGAAGTGCGTTGAATGCCGCGGCGCTCTTCGGCAGTTCCTTTAAATGATTAATGAACATCGATGAGTCGACAGCGACAACAATGAGCCAAGGCACAAGCGACAGCAGCAGCAACAACATGAAAACATACTCGTAATATTTTAATAATTTCATAAATTTTATTGTAACATACAACAAATTTCAAGTTAAGTCGAGCGTTAGTTGTTGGGGGAACACAAAAAAAAAATATACAAACAAGACAACAACTAAACTACTCGCTGAAATAGTCATAATAAAGCAAAATTAAAATAAATTCACTCCCATCGTGAATGATGAGCGTGTGTGTGCGTGTTGTCCATCAAATGTTTTGCATACGATTAAAGAAAACAATTAAGAGAATCCGTCCAAAAACGAATTGGCCAAGCTGAGCTCGTTGAGCTGTTGCCGCCTGTGTGTGCAAATGTAAGCTGACGTTGCTCTTGCCTCTGCTGCTGTCGACGTTGCCGTCGATGTTGACGTCGCTGTCGCGGTCTTCACTAGCAGCATTTTGGTATCTGTGAGCGAGTTGAGCGGTCAGTTAATTGAGCCACTGCCGAGGCTTAGAACTCGGGCAGAGCCAAGTGGTGCAAAATTTACAGCACGATCAAAGCGCGAAGCCGGCGCTGAGCGTTAAAGTTTTCGGTTTGCGTCGGCGTTTACCTCGACGTCGACTTTGACGTTGACGCTTCGTTTCGTTTCGTTAACGCCAATGCAGGGCAGAGCCACTAGCGCTGTAATGAGCAACACGGAGAGAAGAATTTGTATAAATACCAAAAGGTTCTGCGTATTTCTTCATTAGAGTTTCGAATCATCTTGTATCAACAAGCAACTCCAACAGTTAACATGGTACGATCCATCTCAGCATCTTCATCTGGGTCTTTGCCTACACTAGCAACGCATTTATCACCGCAACCCCACTGCTGGAAGGACTAATCTTAACCCGCTTTCAACTTTCTCTTCGTATCTTGCAGAAACTTTTCCTGGTCGCTTTCGCTGTGATCGCAGCTGTGGCTGCTGATGTCAGTCACCTGCCCTCAAACGAATACTTGCCCCCCGCACAGGAGGTCCAAGCCATCGAGGCACCCAGCAACGAATACTTGGCCCCAGAAGCCGATTATGCCGGTGAACAGGGCAGCCTTGCCGCCGATGGATACCGCTACAAGACCCACCGTCGTGTGGTGCTCCGTCGTCACCGTCGTGATGTGAGCCATCTGCCCTCCAACGAATACCTGCCCCCACAGGAGGAGGTCCAGACCGTCGAAGCTCCCAGCAACGAGTACTTGGCTCCTGAGGCCGATTATGCCGGTGAACAGGGCAGCCTTGCCGCCGATGGATACCGTTACAAGACCCACCGTCGTGTGGTGCTCCGTCGTCACCGTCGTGATGTCAGCCATCTGCCATCCAACGAATACCTGCCACCCCAGTCTGCTGCCCCATCTGCTGAGTACCTGCCCCCAGTTCAGGTTGCTGCCCCAGCTCCCGCACCAGCTCCAGTCCAGATCGTTGCTGCCCCTGCCCCAGCCCCAGCTCCAGTTGAGTACGCCGCCCCCGTTGAGGAGGCTGCTCCCGCCCACGAATTGGCCGATGATGGATACCGTTACAAGACCCACCGTCGCGTCGTCATCCGCCGCAACCGTCGTGATGTCAGCCACTTGCCCTCAAACGAATACCTGCCACCCCAAGAGGTTGCCGCTCAGGCTCCATCCAACGAATATCTGCCACCCCAGCAAGTTGCCGCTCCCGTCCAGGCTGCCCCAGCTCCCGTCGAATACGCTCCAGTTGAGGAGGCTGCTCCCGCTCATGAGCTCGCTGATGATGGTTACCGTTACAAGACCCACCGTCGCGTTGTGATCCGTCGCCACCGTCGTGATGTGAGCCATCTGCCCTCAAACGAATACCTGCCCCCTCAGTCTGCTGCTCCCTCTGCTGAGTACCTGCCCCCTGTCCAGGTTGCTGCCCCAGCTCCAGTCCAGGTCGTTGCTGCCCCTGCTCCTGCCCCAGCCCCAGTTGAGTACGCCGCTCCCGTTGAGGAAGCTGCTCCCGCTCATGAGCTCGCTGATGATGGTTACCGTTACAAGACCCACCGTCGCGTTGTGATCCGCCGCAACCGTCGTGATGTGAGCCACCTCCCATCCAACGAGTACCTGCCCCCAGTCCAGCAGGAGGCCGTGCCCACCAGCGAATACCTGCCCCCAGTGTCCAACGTTGTCGATGAGTACTCCGGTGTTGAGCAGGGCAACCTCGCTAACGATGGCTACCGTTACAAGACCCACCGTCGCGTTGTCCTCCGTCGCCACCGTCGTGATGTGAGCCACCTGCCCTCAAACGAGTACCTGCCTCCTCAGGCTGCTGCTCCATCTGCTGAGTACCTGCCACCCCAGCAGGTTGCTGCTCCCGCTCCCATTCAGATCGCTGCTCCCGCTCCCGTCCAGGTTGCTGCCCCAGCTCCCGCTCCAGTTCTCGATGTGTCGGTCCCAGTTGAAGAGGCTGCCCCAGCTCATGAGCTTGCTGATGATGGATACCGTTACAAGACCCAGCGCCGTGTCGTCTACCGTCGTCATTAATTCTCATCTGAAATGGTTCACTAAGTGATCAATTTGTACTCATTTTGGAGTGCAAGTTTAATACATATAAGAATACTTCCTCTTTTCGTTCACGAAATAAAATATTACGAAATAAAATATTCAACTCTTTTTATTTCAAGAAATTTCTAAACAATATAAACGAACAGGTATTCAAAAATTAAGCTAAGTGGCTTAATTTGAAGTCGTTGATTTCATACACAAATGGAGACAGATGACATTTTGAATTATCATGTGTTAAGTTATTTTTATCATTATTGATCATTTAAAGTTGACCAGTTGAAATAAATAACAATATGGAATTATATTTTTAGAACTAATTAAGCATGTGGTGATTTTTTTCCATATAGACCATTGCTTATAGTTGAATGCTGACCAGTTAGTTTATCAAACACTTTTTCTAATAACATTTTCTAGCTAACATACAAATTTGTTTTGATTTTTTAATATTAAAACTACGAATTTCGATTGTGCTTTGCCAGAAGCAAAATGTACGCAAATCTCTATAATTAGAAATCAAAGTTGAAATTAAGCTTCTACGAATATTTTTATGAATACCCGAAATCTAACCCAAATAACTGCTTTTACTCTTTATTAATTAGAATAATACTTGAGAATAATATAAAAATATATGTTGATTTAATAATTGCTTGTGTAGCGAATAAGTCCAAAAAGAAACTCATAACCAGTTTCGCTTAACCAGTAACCTCTTCGGTCATCCTTGAAGTATGCAACAGTTTTTGATGTCAGACTGTCTGCCAAGTTGTCTAGAAATTTTTGGAGATCGCATTAAGATTAAAGTATTTATAGCATTAGGTAAATGTGATGATTGAAATACAATTACAAATCGTTAATTTCAAAATAATTTAATTATCATCGGAACTGCGAACGGGGGAATTGGCAAATGGGGAACTGGGAACTGGGAACATGCGGCACGCGCTGAGATAAAAAGAAATGAAAGGGGCGAAAGGAAGTAATAAAACCAGATTGCGAAAAATGCAAATGAGATGAGACCACTAAATGGCCAGTTTTGTTGCCAATTGATGCGATTGCGTTGAAAGTGGAAGCAATCATCAATATTCAAACGCGTGAGCGGTCGGGGACGATCGATAGATTCACTTAGATGGACACAACACACATTTGTGGTGGTGGTATTAAATATGTATTTACATACGGCGTTTTTTTTTATGAGCGCACTGTTAGTGACAAGAGCGCGACAAACTTGAATTAAACCTGATTGCAAAAAAACTATAGTAGATTTATGTTCGTCGTTGTCAACTTTTTGCACGAAATACAAAAAGCAAAATACATTAATTTAAAGGCAAAGTTAAATGCTAATTTTTGTAGCACAGCTTCGGCGATTAGAATCATATAAATATACGGCAGAAGTTTGCAAACAGTATCATTTCCACTTGGATTCTACAGTGAGCTGAAGATCAGTTGAAACTGCCAAAATGGTAGGATCATATCCTCCACTCATTCCAGCGACAGTTATCTAATCAACTATCATCTATATCTATTTGCAGAAATTGTTGTTGATCTGTGCCCTCGTTGCCGCCGTGGCCGCTGATGTGAGCCATCTGCCATCCAACCAATATCTGCCTCCTGGCCAGAGCTACCAGGTTGCTGCTTCGGCTCCTGTTGAGTCCTACTCGGCTCCAGCTCAGACCTACACCGCCGCTGCTTCAGCTCCAGCTGTCTCCTACTCTGCTCCAGCACCAGCACCAGTCGCCTACTCTGCTCCAGCTCAGACCTACCAGGCTGCCGCTTCAGCTCCAGCTGTCTCCTACACCGCTCCAGTGCAGTCTTACTCTGCTCCTGCTGTCGAGTCCTTCTCTGCCCCAGCTCAGACCTACACCGCCGCTGCTTCGGCCCCAGCTGTGTCCTACGCCGCTCCAGTTGCTCAGTCCTACGCTGCTCCAGCTGTCCAGTCCTACTCGGCTCCAGCTCAGACCTACACCGCTGCTGCTTCGGCTCCAGTCCAGACCTATGCTGCCCCTGCTCCAGTCCAGAGCTACGCTGCCCCCGTTGAGTCCTACGAAACCGCTGCCTCTGAGCCAGCACCCGCTCACACCTACTCTGCTGATGATGGTTACCGTTACAAGACCCACCGTCGCGTTGTCCTCCGTCGTCACCGTCGTGATGTGAGCCATCTGCCATCCAACGACTACCTGCCACCCTTCTCCGGCGCCGCTTCTGCTCCATCCAGCGAGTACCTGCCCCCAGTGTCTGCTGCTGCCTCTGCTCCAGTCCAGTCCTACGCTGCTCCCGCTCAGAGCTACGCTGCTCCCGCTCAGAGCTACTCTGCCCCAGCTCAGTCCTACTCCGTTGCCGCTTCAGCTCCCGCTGTCTCCTACGCTCAGCCCGCTGAGTCCTACGAAACCGCTGCCTCCGAGCCAGCCCCAGCTCACAGCTACTCTTCCACTGATGGATACCGCTACAAGACCCTCCGTCGTCGCGTCGTCCGCCGCAAGTACTAAACGGCCAGTAGATGAGGCTACCTGAAGCAAAACCGACTAAATCTACAAAATATTCAGCAAATGTTAACATTACACACAATTTAACATTACAATGTTTGTATTGAGTAGTTTACGTGGTAATTGCCAAGGAACGAAATAAATAACAAATTCATAAAATAATTTCAAAACTGTTTTTAATCCTGGGATGGGTAAACAATTTATAAAGCCAAAAATGATAAGTTCAGCAATATCAACAATTTAGGCAGTCATACAAATAAAGAATACATTTTGAATGTGTAGTATACAAATTGGAAACGAGATTTATTATCCTTTAAATATATAATATAAAATAATAGATTTAAAACAAAAATCTTATTAACAAAAATAAATTATTAAATTTTTGAATTTTTGTTAACTATTATGGAATCTGTATAAAAATTGATAGACTCTAGAATGCACCTTTTCTATAGCCCTTAATTATCATCTTATATATAATTAATTGCTACAAATAGAATATGCTGAATGAGAGATGCGTATTGTTGTTGTTTAATAATTAAGAACAAAAGACGATTGGTTGCTAAGCAGCTAACAACATAAATATTCAACAGAAGCCTTAAAAATTGTCTAGCCAGTGGCAAGTTAAAAATGTTTGTATATTCTTCACCAATTATTTTCAAAGCACAAATCTCTGATTCTAAAATAGGTTTAAAATATTATATAAATTCTTAGGCCGTTTTGAGCATTGGGAAAACGAATAGTACGTCAAATTGATTTGTTAGGTTATTAACTATTGCTTGAAATACAATTTGTAAAACGACATTATTTAACAACATCTACGATAGCACTTAAGATAATAATATTTGGTGAAAACTCGTTCAGAAACTAGAGTTCTGTACACATGCATGTACATTCTGTTAAGTTCAAACAATTCACAATAAATATACTAGTGAAATATACCAACACAAGAAATGCTACAAATGTTTAGCGAAAAGATGCTGCATACTTTCGGGTGCCCCATTGAAATCATGTTGAAAATGTTCTCCGCTGTCGAATTCCATAATAGTTTTAATGAATGATAAAAATGAGTGGTATGTACTTACATCTAAAGCAAAGCGTAATTTTAAAGCTAGAGTTACGAATTTTGGTATATACAATAACAACTATAGTAGTTATGATTCCTGAAAATTAAGATGCGATCATTCATTCAAAATGGGTAGCGGGTATCTCACAGTCGAGCACACTAGACTGTAGCTTTCTTACTTGTTGTATATACAATAACAACTATAGTAGTTGTGATTCCTGAAAATGTTATTGCGATCAGATAAAAATTGTGGAAGGTATTAAATAAATACTTTTGTATGGGCAAAAACGCCTTCTTACTGGGGGCCTGAGTTGCTTTATCCGACAATCTGGTATATTGTGCCGTCGTCTATGGTATATTTTGAATGTGGTACCATATCGATATACCAAATGTACCGCTCGGCATAGTTTTAGTATTTTTTGTAATATTTTCGGTATATTTTAGAAATAATACCGCAATATTTTGCTTTTATTCAAAATGGGTAGCGGGTATCTCACAGTCGAGCACCCTCAACTGTAACTTTCTTACTTGTTTTAATATAAAATTGTAATTCAAACAATTTCATCCAACTTTGGTTAATCCTCCTGTAGTGTGAGGCTTTATTCATATAAACCAATAAAACAATTCCAATAATTTTCATTCAATAAAATTTTGTATTTTTATAAAATTCAGATAAAGAGCCGAGAAAAAATATGAATCACTTCGTTCGTTTTATTTCGGCAGTATTGCGCAATTATAAATTGTATAAACATATTTTAATGACTAAAATTCGATCGCAGAGTCCACATATTTCGATTACATGTATATGTGGACTCAGATTCACATCGTTTAATATTAAATATTAAATAAATTTATTATTAATTAATTTACAATTATTCAATATCGTAAGTTCCTATGGGCACGGAGAGGCAATCGTGTCAATTAATTGATGATGACAAGGGGCACGGAACGAGCCTAGAAATCGAAAGCGATCGCCGGTTTAGGGTACGAATATCCTTCGCTCTTAGGCTGTGGGGCTGGAGGTGGCAGGTAACTAGTTGGTGCTGGTGGTGGTGGGAATGGAATTGATGGCTTGGGATAATCATACCCCTTGGGCTGTGGTGGACTCGTGGGTACAACTGGTGATGGTGCTGGGAATGGAATTGATGGCTTTGGATAATCGTATCCTTTGGGCTGAGGTGGCTTAGTCGTCACTACAGGTGGCAAGTATTGGGGCTTAGGCGAGCTCTTGGGAAGAACTGGTGGCAATGAAGGTGCTGGGAAGGGAATTGAGGGTTTGGGATAATCGTATCCCTTGGGCTGTGGTGGACTGGTTGGCACAACTGGTGGCAAGTACTGCGGCTTAGGCGAGCTCTTGGGAAGAACTGGTGATGGTGCTGGGAATGGAATTGATGGCTTGGGATAATCGTATCCCTTGGGCTGAGGTGGCTTCGTCGGCACTACGGGTGGCAAGTATTCTGGCTTTGGTGAGCTCTTGGGAACTGGTGCTGGGAAGGGAATAGCTGGTTTAGGATAATCGTATCCCTTCGGCTGGGGTGGCTTCGTCGGTACTACGGGTGGCAAGTAT
Source organism: Drosophila kohkoa (assembly GCA_019972355.1). Classification (NCBI taxonomy): domain Eukaryota; kingdom Metazoa; phylum Arthropoda; class Insecta; order Diptera; family Drosophilidae; genus Drosophila; species Drosophila kohkoa. The sequence goes on from BJEL01000078.1 coordinate 2,111,411, forward strand.
TCTGGCTTTGGTGAGCTCTTGGGAACTGGTGCTGGGAAGGGAATCGCTGGTTTAGGATAATCGTATCCCTTAGGCTGAGGTGGACTGGTTGGCTGCACAGGTGGTAGGTACTTGGGTTGAGGTGGACTGGTTGGCTGGACTGGGGGGAGATATTTGGGTTGAGGTGGACTTGTCGGCTGGACTGGAGGCAGGTATTTGGGCTGGGGTGGACTGGTTGGTGGTGGGAAAGGAACAGCGGGTTTGGGATAGTCATAGCCAGGATGTTTGGGTTGTGGAGGAGGTAGGTATTGAGGTTGGGGTGGGCTAGTGGGCTTCACGGGAGGCAAGTACTGTGGTTGAGGTGGACTCTTCGGGACCACTGGAGGTGGGAATGGAATGGATGGCTTGGGGTAATCATAACCCTTGGGCTTAGGAGGTGAGGTTGGTTGTGGAGGAGGCAAGTACTTTGGTTGAGGAGGGCTCGTAGGCTTCACAGGCGGTAAGTACTTGGGCTGAGGAGGAAGTGTTGGCTTCACTGGCGCTGGGAAAGGAATCGCTGGCTTGGGGTAATCATATCCTTTGGGCTGTGGTGGGTTGGTTGGCTTTGGGGGAGGCAGATATTGGGGCTGAGGTTGAACCTTTGGCGCAACTGGTGGTGGGAACGGAATGCTTGGCTTGGGGTAATCATATCCTTTAGGCTTTGGAGGGCTGGTTGGTACAACAAGTGGCAGATATTGAGGCTTAGGTGGACTGGTAGGCTTCGCGGGTGGCAGATATTGTGGGGTAGGCACAACCTTGGGTACAACTGGTGGTGGGAATGGAACTGCTGGCTTGGGATAATCGTATCCTTTGGGTTGAGGTGGACTCGTGGGCACCACGGGTGGCAGATATTTAGGCTGAGGTGGGCTGGTTGGCTTCACGGGAGGCAAGTACTTGGGCTGAGGTGGAAGTGTTGGCTGCACTGGTGGTGGGAATGGAATGGCAGGCTTGGGATAATCATATCCACTTGGCTTGGGCTGTGGTGGTGGCAGAGTTGGTTTCGGAGGTGGCAAGTACTGTGGCTGCGGAGTCACCTTAGGTTGTGGTGGTGGGAATGGTATTGCTGGCTTCGGATAGTCGTAACCCTTGCTTGGCTGCACGGGCGGCACATACTTCGGTTGAGTAGGAATCACTTGCTGTTGTGGTGGTGCTGGAACAAACTTTGGCAGCTCCGGTGGGAACGGAACAGCTGGCTTAGGATAGGAGTATCCGCTCGATGTTGGAACTACCTTGGGTAGTGGTGCGCTAGTTGGTGGCGGGAATGGTACAGCTGGCTTGGGGTAATCATATCCTCGACTTGGCGGTGCAGGTGGGAATGGTACCGACGGCCGTGGATAGGAGTAGCCATCTGAGAAAGGAACTTTGGGCTGGGGATAGTCATAGCCCGAATGAACGTCATTGCTCAGATCCTACACGCGATTAAACAAAACAAGTCATTAAATTATAAGATCCGTGATTTCATTGACGCACCTGCAGACGTCTACCGTCTGAGAATGGGCTGTAACCATGGACGGCGAGAGTGCCGAGAACGAGGGACAAGAAACAAAGTTGCTGCAATAGAAGAAATCAATAAAAAAGAAGTCAGTTAATGATCATTAGTCAAGCGCCAAATCGACACGTAAACAAAGGTCAATCTCTCGAGCTTGTAGATTTGACAGCTGTCGGACAGCTTCAACACATAACATATCAAAAACGTTTTATGGACATCTAACAGTGTATTTAATTGTTAATCGGTAAAATCGCGTCAGAAAAATTTCCGCATATAATTAAGGCCTGCGGATTTGGCGAAACTTCGTTGTCGTCTTTATTTTTTATTTATTAATTTCTAATATTCACCTATGCACACAGTTGCCAAGCTCAAGATATTTATATTTATGTATTTTAACCCTAATTTGTTAGAGGCTGATCGATTAGTGACTAATTGGGTCACTCCACTTGGAAGGCACTTAGCGTGCGCTTCATATTTGTGCGCGAGTAAATTGTTTCTGATTAATAAGTTAAAAGCCATTTAAACGCATTTTGCGCTGACTACGGAATGCTGTCAATGACATGTTGTTCATTAATTATGAGCCTATTACGCCAAACACAAGCGCCCGCATGCCCCAACGACAACATCAACAACAGCAACTTATTGGTGCAACAAATTAAACAAAAAACTAATAGTTTTAAATAAAAACTAGTAGCTACTGCCTGAGCCTCAATGCCAACCAAGAGAGCATCTGCAATTAACATATGGTAGTTAAATCAAGCAAATGTTCTAAATACAAACACACACAGCGTGTTAATGATCTTATGTAATTTGGAATTTTATGCTTTAAGATCGTGGCGACCAGTTCAAAGAACTTTTTATTTATCCAACTATCATTTGGAAGAGCTGAGCGCTGCCTTAATTAAGAAACTGTCGGATTTATTTAAATTTGGAAGCCGATGAATTGCTAAAAAACTAATTTGATACAAGTTTCTGTCAACCTTGAGACGGAGAAAACAATTTGTTGCCATTAAAATTAAACTAATTTTAAATACCCTAGCATCGGGTATTGGCAATTTTGTCACGATCTTTGTAAACACTTGTGGATGAAACGTGTTATGAATCAAGAAGTTGACTCATCTTCTCATCTACCAGCTGAAGAGAGTGTATTTGATGGTCGGTTTAATTTCCAACGTGCTGCTGCATTTTGTTTTATGGTATAGTTTCGATCTCAGCCATTAAGCTGATATATTTTTCGAGTGGCAGATAAACGAGTTTGGCGTTAGGTTTTTCGCAAAGAACCCGGAATTTCAGTACCTCAACAAAAGAGAAGCAAAAAAATCATACGCTGATTTAAGTGCGCTCTCAGCAGTAATAAAATCCTAACGACAAGCTATCAAACAAGAAAATGGTAGCAAAAAAATAACGAAGACAAAGCAAAGAACCCATCTAAATAAATACAAATGTATCATAATAATAAAAATAGTTTCAACCTCCCACACGGCAAAACTAGACAAGACAAGGCAAAAAAACGAGAATTATTTTTGATTAATTGTAATAAAAAATGCCACTCCACTCCACACAGCCCATGTCTGACAAACGACGAGTCGGTTGAGAGTTGCTTGTCACCTGTCAGTGTTGAAGCTCAAACTCATCCGTTGAGTTCTTAGTTTAATCGTCTTTTCTAAAGTGCAGCTGCAAAACAAAAAAACAACAAACAGCAATTGGCTACCTCAGTTAAGTCATTCGGTCTGATCTCAGTTCACAGTTCTCTCGATTTATTACAGCAGCTTTATGGCCAAACTAATTTTTAGCATCAACTTTGTGATATGTTGACCATTAACTCATAGCCCAATTAAGTATAGTTTTAGTTTTTGTTTTGCTGTTCATTTTGATGATCTTGTTGTTGTAAATAAAAATTCTTCTAAACCCGTAAGCTTGTATATATGGCTGTGACTCAGGTGTCATACAATAAATTCTCAACGTGCCGAGCAGAAGGCGTACCGCAAATGTTGCCGCTGATGATGATTTTATTTAATTTACTGCATATGGAAATGTTCTCAAAAGACGACTTGGTTCGGTTCTCTTTTTTTTTTTTTTTTTTTTTTTTTTTTGGTAACGACATATGATTTGTCAAGATTTCCGTTCGTTTTAATTAAAAGAATTTTGTTCTTGGCCACATAGTAGTTGCAAATGGGATTTTGAAAAATGTTTGCTCGACTTGAACAAATTTGCAGAGTCATTTGGGGTGGCATAATTCTGTAATTATTCTGTGGTAACTGCACCCACAATTGGAGCGTGCGGAGAGACTCGTGATTGTTGAATCACGACGAGTCATTTTTACCAACAATGCGTAATGGCGACAACAACATCAGCAAGCAGCTTTGCAACGCGTTAATTGTCACAATTGAGGCGTGTGAAATTCCCTCCACAGAAATAAAGGTTTTTTTTTTCTTCATTTTATGTCTCTGCGACCTTGAAGAAAATGTGGCTGTTGTTTGCTCTTGTTGTTGCTTAATTACAGTTGCTCAACATGACAAGTTTTGTTCTGGTGCGCCGCAGCGCGATAATTCATTGAAGCAGCGCGCGTTGAATGTGAAGTTCAGCGCATTGCGCATTGCGCATACGCAGCGTTGACGGTGGTCAAACAAATTGGTTGGCAAATCACTCACTGGCCACATTTCATAGCACCCGCTGGAGGCCAAGAACACGTGCAGGCTACACAGAGCGTGAAGAGCGCTAAGTGGTTGTAAAGTGGACAACCGCAAGAGACGAGACGGAGCGGGGTGGCAAAGATGGAGGGGAAGTTGAGTTGAGCGCATTTATGAGTGTTTCCGGTCAGTGGGTTTCGTATTGCTCATCCGATTTTGGAATCACTTAGCGAGTCAGCCATTAGGGTAAGGGCTAGTCATTCTTATTGTTGTTGTTGCTGTTATTTCTGTTGTTGTTGCCATCATCATCATCAGTATCAAGCAACAGAGGCAACATCAAGTGTCTTTGCAACGCCCAATGGCAGTTGCGGCAGGTCGCGCTCCTCGTTGTTGCCACCTGTTTTTGTTTTTTTGTTGTTTATTTTTCTTCTTTCGTTGTTTGTTTTCTGTTATTTTATTTGTACTTGTACCGATTTTCTTCAATTGTAGCGCCGTTTATGCAAATTTAGCATGCGAATTCGAATTCAAATACGAATGCGAATACGAGAATACGCGAATACGAAGTACAAAATAGGAGTAGTGCTCGTAAGTTGTTTGTTTTTGCTGTCGCTTTTAGAAACTGTTTTTTCTTCGTCTTCGGTTCGGTTGAGCAATTTTGTTTGACAGGCAAATGCGATGCCGCACTCGAAGTACTCGAAATCGAAGTAGAAGTCGCAGTTGCAGTTGCAGTTGCACTCCAACTGAAGTTGAAGTCGAAATTCGAGAAGTTGCAGCCAAAGTTGCAACAATCGCAACTGCACCTCAAAAAAGTGTGAACCCTTTTTCGCTTTGGTGGTGGTATTCTAGCATATTTAACTGATATTGTTATTAGTTGATTGTTCGATTGTTCGCACTCACCATCTTCATTGTTGAACCGTGATGCAATCCAATTGTATCGAATAATTGAGTTTAAATTAACACTTGCGTCAGCAGCTAAAAATATATTTACATAGATACATATATATATTTATTTAGATTTTGATTTTGGAATGAGTATATGTTCTATATATCACAAACACACAATAGATTGTCTCTCTCGGTGTTTCTGTTTATGGCAAACAGCTACCCACTTGTAAAAAGCACACACACTGGCAATAAAACGCTATAAAAACGCGCGCGTTTCGTTAGCGACGACGACGCACGACAAAGTTTGAAACGCCGCCTGGCAGCAGACGAGATGCGAACTCGAGCAGAATTGAAGTTCAAATAACAAAAACTGCGCCGACGCACGGCTTATTTATAAGAGAGCGCCAAAAACAAAAACAAAAAACAACCGACACCGACATCGCAGTCGCAGTCGACGTCGCGTCGGCCAGATTTCTGACTTCGTCTTCCACTTCGCCAGCAACTGCTGCGGCAGCGACAGCGACTGCGACTCCGTCTTCGACTGCGTCAGTGAGTTGAACTGCGACTACGCATGTGCAGCTGGTTCTGGTCAATCTTCGTAGTTGCGGCTTCCTGCTGCTATTATTGTTGTTGTCACCTGAGATGCGTGCTACACCTGCTAATCGAATTACCTGTAAATAGCAGAAAAAAAAATATAACATAAAAATGCGTCTAATTGTGACACGAAATTCTCGTTTTCTGGCTACCGTTTGCCCTTGACTCTGCTGACTCCAAAACCGCGATCCGTCAGCCAATAATCGACCGCTGACAGTCGACCACCGAGAACTGCCCAAAACGAATCGGAATTTGAAATAGAAACAGAAACCGAAACCGAAACAGAATCCCAAAACGAAACAGAAACTATTTTTGGCTATAGTTTTCTTCTTTTTTGCCCACAAGTTTTGGAGTGCTGATTTGACCTTAGTAGACTCAAAACTCCACTTCAATTTGGATGTTCACTTACTGACCGCTCTTATAAATCATTGCGGGGTTTGTCTATCAATAGAAGGCAAAAAAAGGCGCAATTGATTTTCGAGTTCCATCAATCATCAAGTTCAGTTTCTGATCAAATCAAATCAAAAATTGAAACTGAAACTGAAACTGAACTGCACCCTAAGTTGAATGCAAGCCAATGTTATTCGAGTTCAGATTCTAGAAACCTTGCGCGTGACGCTTTTAATTGTTAATTAATGTGCGTGTTGTTGTTTCGTGCATTAATATATCTTGCTCTGACAAATTATGCCCGTGTAATCGATCATTTAATGGATTGTGTGGTATTAAAACAGACCCTAAATATAAACACGAAGAGAATAATCAAAGTTGAGACAAAAATAGAAAAAAATATGCTGGTAGTTTCAGACAATGTTCACAGCTCGTTAATAACTAGAAATTCAATTATTGTTATTAATAATTTGAACAACCGGAAGATACGCATAAATGAAACAACGATTTAAACAATTTGTACAACTCTCAAGTATTTCAACTTTCAAATGCGATGACAACAACAACAACTTCAACTGAGATCGTCAATTTCTCAATCGCAATCATAATTAAAGCAAAAACCAAATCGAAATAATAAAAAATGATAATAATAATAAACTAAAATAGTAGGCAGACGAGTTAAGATATAAGTTCTAAATAAAACTTATGCCCCGAAGCAGCTTAACGCATACATTATTTAAAATAGTTTTAAATATTTATAGGAATAGAAATACTGAATAGTTTAAGAGTTATAAGCATTTAATTGCACAATTTATGCGCCATCATCGGCTGGGCTAAGTGGACAGGTTCTCTCCAGCTGGATCGTCACTGGTCACTGATTTGTATGCAATCCAAATAATTTAAGCATACGCGTCCACACTCATACTCAGGATATACGCCAACTACTACTAGAACTAGTTAAGATGCTCAGCGACTGCCTCATAAATAATAAGTTTACTTGGCGGTTTTATCGATTTCGATACGCTGCAGTTCACTGATTGTGATTGCGATCGAGAGAAAGAGAGACAGAAAGCTTGGCTGTGACAATTTCGCCAGTGGCATACAAAATGGTTTCATCATTAAAAGCGCAATGTAAACAGTCAATAACAAAACACCAACAAGTGAATCAGCCAAAAAGTGATTTTCTCCCACAGCGAATCCGTCAGCGGTTCATTAAACCTCAGTGATATTTCATATATAGTATATGTATATAAAATTATACAATAAATAAAATAAACAAATTAGCTGACAACTAAACGAAAGCTGACGCCACAAGGCCGAATCACACATACACTTATTACAAAGCAAATTATTATTGTTATTTCTTAAGCAGTCAATAAATAAGATCTGCGTTGTCAAGGGCTAAAAATCTATTGCTATCAAATTTCATTAAAATAAAAATATAATTTATTTCATGTTACAAGATTTTTGACATAATGTTGCTACCCGTATTCTTGAAGTGCTGTGAACTTACGAAAAACAAAAAAGCATGTTGTAAAACATGTAATAATATGTTGTCAAACAATAAGCATAAGTTGTAATAAATTTGATAAATGAGATTTGGGTGTTTAATTTATAACAACAGTTTCGCAGCGTTTAGTTGAACTTGGGACGCATTGGGATTGTACGTTATAAATTGTTTGGTCATAAAAGCGGTCACAAAACCGGCAACAATAACAAGTTCAACTTAATTACATACACATCCTACACAGCAGGCAGACGAAGCACCAGCAACAGCAAGAACAATTGCTGAGAAAATAAAAAATACGCAAACAATTTTTGCACTTTTGCTTGAAGGTCACATCGAGACATCGTCATCGTCGTCATCATCATCATCGTCTTCGTCATCGTCATCGGCTTCGGCTTCACAATGAATTATCGTTTTAACTGCGATGCGTCTCTGATCCTGTTTCAGAGAAGGAAGTAAATCTGAACTGATGCTGAAACTGAAAGCCGATGCGCTTGTTCTCGTTCTGAAAATTGCATATATATAGATGACCTTAAACGTCCAGGATTTGAGATACACCTTTCTAAAGGCAGCCTTTTGTGGCTGTGTGATGATTGTTGATGATGTTACTGTGTTTCCACTTGAATTGGTTTTCGGCTAGTTAGTGGCATCATAACTCATGGCTGGTGTTTTAAATTAAACTTCCCGTCAACAATTTGGCGCATATAATGAGTATTATGATTTAGAATAGACTCGTCGAATGTATCTCAAGCATTATTTACACCCATTGTAGTGTAGTGTTTCCTACTGTTAAGCTGGAGCTGATTATAAGGCTCAGTGAATGCCGCCGCTAAGCGCTTTAATTAAAACTACTTATAATGGTTTCACAAATCAAACAAACGCCGTAAATATTTATGAATATTTTCAACACGCTCATAAATCACTCCCTTGTGGGGGATTCGAACGCACCCACAAGAGTGTGTATAACATCTAGGCAAAAGTTAGATGTCTAAGACAACAGACAAGCAGAACCAAAAAAAAAAAAAAATACATTCTTTAACGCAAATGTTGCAAATGTTTTGCGGAAGTTAAAAGCTAATTAAAGCGCTTGACGCTGCGCTCTTTTTTTGGTCGGTAATAAAATTACTAGAAGAGAAGAATGTTTTTTGGGCGAGTTTCTGGTCGGATGCATTTAGAGCTCGGTGGCCACAATTGATTGCCCTTGCTTTTGCCAACTCGAGCATGGGACATAGGTAATTAAGGTGTGCGGGGTGCCACAAATGGCCAGAACCGCCAAAACAACAGAAAACTACACTCTACACATATGCGAGTCGTGAAGAATACATAGAGCAAGAGCGCCCTGTGGTGCCTCAGTTGTGTCAGTCGCTGCTGCTGCTGCCATTCACACATGAAGATCGCATGAAAGATCAGCATGCAAGGTCAAAGACGAACATAAATACCTTTGGCATGACCGAGAGAGTGAGACCGCAGGTCTCGGCCACTGCTGTTCTCACTCGAGGCAACCACAAAAGTCGCCAAATTGCCGCAGCGAACGGAAAGCGAAACAAGTTATTGCGGCCAGTTCAATGGCCACATTTTGAGGGTCAGCGACAGATGCAGACAGGATGAGGTTCAAGTGCGTCTCTTCCTCTCTCTATGTGTAAGTGTCCTTGGTGGCAAGCAGGCACCCCAGACACTAAAAACCTGCTCAAGAACTGCGTGCACCACATATCAATTAAGCAGTCAAACGAAAGACTTAAGACACAAACTTGTCGCAGCAGGAACTTTTCATGTTACGAAATTGCGACGCATTGCAACAGAATGAGATTTTTTTAAGCCGACACAAAACTCTTAATGCTACTTGCATATAGATTGATTATTTATTTATTATCGTTGAATTATAGAAATTTCCATAAGCCAACGCCCAGAGAGGGCTGCCATTGATTGCATTCCGATTGGAACAGCATCCGCAGCACAGCACTGCGCAAAGCACGGAACAACGATCATCGATCGAGCACTCAAGGCGCACCACTAATGATGCGATTAGCGTCTAATTGAGTTATAAAATAGCCCACGCAATGAATGCTTGAACAATGGCAAACCAAAAAAAAAAAAAACAAAATATAAATCGAAATAGTTGGTTCACTTTCAATTGACTGACAACGTGCAGACAACGTCCTCTAGGTCATGCACTTGAACTCGAGTCAAGTTGCCGCAACGCGCCGCAATCCAAAATGATAAACAATAATATCTATATATGTGAGATCAAATGCAAATTTAAACATGCTCGTATGACTCTTCAGTTTTGAACAATTTAAACAATTTGCTTGTCCGCTTTATTACATTGTTTTGACCACCGTTAACTGATTTTCGATTGATTGTAGCCCTACAGAGCCCAGTGAAATATAATTTAATGAATTGAACAGCAAGTCATGATCTTCACAAACGAATATTTGGGCCATTTACTCGATCGCTTGAATGAATCAAGCATTGATCTCTCAAATGGGCAAGGCACAACAGAAAGGTGCAAGGCACACCAATTTAATTGTTATGATTTGTATTTATTGTGCTAAGTGGCATATTTAATTAATTTCAAACCTGTTAAGCGGTGCACTGACTCTTCAATTTCTGCGGAAAAATTTAAATGGCAAATTGCGAAATTATTATTATACATTTTTTTGGCAAAACATAAATTATGATAAATAAATACTCAAGCACATAATCAGCTGTCTTTTTAGCCACGCTCCACTAACAATGGAAACAAAAAAAAAATGTGTATATATAAAGATATTAAACGCGAAACGTGAGCGCCACACATCAAATGATAATTTAATAGCCAATAATTTAACACCATTGTCTGTAAAATATGAATACAAAAAGCGAATACAAAACGAATGAAAACTTTTGGCTGATGAATACGCGCTTCAAAACGTTCTTGATACTGACATTTATAAAGCAAACAAATCGCCAAAAAGGTCAATAACAATGTGGTAGATTCTTGGCTTAGTTTATGATTTGTGTCTGCAAGGTTTTGTGGCTGGGATGATTATGAATCCATCACTCATCATTTATCATTTATCGGATATTGATATTGCTGTTGGTATGCTAATTTATGCAAAGCGTTTAGTCAGCACTCGCAATCGAATCAAACGGTTATTGTCGCTCAATAAATTTAATCTCTGCTGCATCACTTCCGTGACCTTTGCTGCAGTTCAAACAGAGACACTCAAAGAGTCAGACAGTCAGACAAAGTGGAGGGATTGTTAAGTTGTTGACTTGGTCAAATGTCAGATGAATTAAACCTTACACAATTTTGTGCTTCGCTTGACTACATCTAAAGCTCATAAATTACGCATACGCCCAGCGTAACAACGATCAGCTACTGACTGAATTGTCGTGACAAAATGTGTAAGGGAAACGTGTGTGGATGAGTTCAAACATTTGCATAGGAATGATTCTAATTCTGGAACACTATCACGTCCACTAATTTATGCTTTCAATTTACTTAATAGTCAGTTAATTAACGCGGCGCGAATTCAAGTTATTCTGATGTAGCTGCATTGGCCATAAGCCAAATATTTGGCCAAATCAATTTGAATTTCAAATGGTTTTTGATTTATTTTTGTCTATTTTTCATTTCGCATATATTTCTGTGGGCAGTTTATTTCAACGGTTCACCAAGCATTTTTATGACGACTAACACTAATTATATAATACGTTTAAATGTATGGGTGATTCGGGGCAGCTGCTACAGTGCATTTCATTAGCCTTTATGGCGCGTAAGTGTTCTCTCGCTCTGTGGAAATGATTCTGTCGTCGTCAAATTGAAACGCTTAGCACTGTAAATTATAATAGAATTGTTGAGTTTGTGTTTTGTAGTATTTTTTTTGTGATTTTGTTGCTTAATTGAAGCAATTATCCTTGCGCATCAGCGGAGTGCAATTAAATTGAAGCTAGAGTGCGAACTATGACAGCGCGTCAGCACTTGGAGAGAGACTTTGGTCAGGAGCGCTGAACTATGAGTTGGAAGCAATGGAGAGAGGACAACTAGCCAACGCTTAGAAGTAGTGTCCATAGTGTCCATGGTGATGATGGAGTCCATAGTAGCCACCATAGTAGGGATAACCTGAATCCCAAGCAACAAAATTAGCAAAGATTAGCTAAAGTTTAGCGCCATCGACTCACCAAACTCACCAAGACCGTAATAGCTGCCGCTGTAGTGAGGCCAGTAGCCACCGCCGTAATAGCCGCCGAGATAGGGCGATGAATAGTATCCATAGCCAAGGGATGCAGCGCCTTCTAGATCCTTCTCTTGGGCTTCAACGCCTGCCTCCAAGTCGGCTTGGGGTTCCTCCTGTGGACGTGGCGCCGCCTCAGCCACACTCAACAGCAGGCAGAACAAGGCGCAGGCCAGCAGGAGACAGATGGAGCGGATGTTGAACATGTTGTTAGTTTAGTTTTTTTAGTTTTTTAGTTGGGTGCAAATGCCACTTGAAGTGTACAACTGAACTGACTGTTGATGGAGCTGTGCAGCATGTTTATATAATGGCAAACGATTCTTGCAACGTCGCCATCAAAGCGCAGCGACAAAACAATTGTCTACGAAAATTTGCCTACAACGAGAAAATTCCCCCCCATCCAATTGGGCGACTCAATGTAAAGACTGCGTGTGTCTTTCTAACAATACACGAGCTACAGCTGCTGCTGATGCTGCCCCACCAGCCACCCAACCACCCACGAGCGAGATTATCAATGAAGCGTTGCTCATGGCAACTCGTACCTTGGGCCATGCAGGGGGCTTCCATTTCTTGCATGACCGATTACTAATTACATGTCTCTGTGTTTGCTTTTTGTTTCTTTCGTTTTTCGTTTTTGTTTTTTTTTTCCAACTACTTGCTGATTTTCCTCTCTTTTGGTCAGTGGGGTCAATGTCGCAATGGGCAACCAATATAATTCCTTGTACTCGTCAATCGTTTCATTTGCATTTTTATTTGCTTGTTTTTCACTTTTATCTCAACTTCTAACTTATTCCATTTAATTACAGTCAGAATTATTTTTGGGAATTTTGCGTGTGTCTCGCGTGTTTTGTGGAATTAGGTTCAAAAACCTTCGGCATATCATCCCGATGAATGAGAAAGTTGCAGGCGGTAGTACAGACAGATTACATAATGGGGAAAGAACACGTTTTGGTACAGCATCCGAGCGAGAACTTTGTTGATAAAAGTTTAATTTATGGATGCCAGTCCACCAACACACAATACGAAAAATTCAAATATACGAGCTCTATAAATTAGACTTTTACGCCAAAGTGGCTAAACAACATTCTAAAACAATAAAAATAAAACTCTACTTAACTACGTGAATAAAAAAACACCAGACGTACCTCAGAAATGAATGTGGAAATGAGAACGCGTCCATTTTGAGTTAGCAAAATGTAACAGTTGAGTTTTAAATACACATCTAACAAAGCATCTCCATAAAAAAAAGAACTAAAAACAAAAACAAGATAAAAATGCAAAAATTTGATTAAAAGCTTTTTTTCAATTTACGTTCGCCCAGGCAAAAGGCAAAACGATGTATTAAATGAATATAACTGTTGCCAAATATGTCGAGCAGATGCTGTGAAAGCAAAGAAATCATGTCAGATATTAAAGACTGAGTTCTCTATAAGGAGCTAAGAACGCAATAAGTTGTCGAGGAAATTCAGTAACGAAAAACATAATGATATAGAGTCATCAACATCATGTTGAAGTTGTTGACTTGTCACAGACGCAAACTTGTTATACAGACCTTCGCTTTGATGTTTCCTAAGTATTTCCTAAAAAAATGCTCTGATTATGTGCGCTTTGTAGTTTCATTTTGAAATCACTTAGACAACTCAATCAATAGTTTATTAATTAAACCGCTTTATCGTTCCAAATGAAGCAGAACACACTATACACAGTTGTAAGTCTTTAGATGCTCGCAGTGGGTAACGAGGTCAGAACACGTTCTGGTTTTCCCTTTCTATAGCCACATTATCTACTTGCTGCTAATTGTTGACGGCTTTGCACTCGGCCTGTGTTTATGTTTGCGTTTTGAGCGCTCGTCTCGTTCGCAGTTTCTCAGCAAATCTTTATATTGTGCGGGGTCAGGGTTCAAGACAATGGGTTTCGGCACTTTCAGAGAACAACATGGTTGTTGGGGGTTGCAGCTACAACTAATTGCCTGTTTTGCTTATCTAAATTGCCGCTTTAACCAAGAACAAGCTGTGAGTCAGGCGGCTGTTTGTAATTAGCCAAATTAAATGCTTCGCTGCCCCGCAAGAATCCAAAAAAAGATTCATTAACACGTCGCGGCTCTCCCAGAACACAAAAATATTAGATGAAATTAGTCAACAATCTCTTTCTCTGTTTTTATTTCATACGACTTATACTAAGCAAGTAAATAAATATGTTTTGTTTGATACAACTTATTTATTCCAGATTCTGCGTCAAGACGGCATCGTTGTCTTCGGGCATATCGGGAAATGTGTGAAACAAAGCAGCCGTTGGCTTCGTCTCGCTGTCCAAATGCGTCTCATAGATCTTGCCCTCATTGTTAATGAGATACCAACTGGGCGAGGGCGTCGAACGTGCAAACTCCTGATGATTCAGCGATGTTAATGAAGCGACAGTCGGCAATCGCTTGGAGATTTCGTCCAGTTCACGCAAATAGACTTGCAACGCACGATAGTCGCTGTTGTTGGCCACCTGTTCGGGTGCAACGAACTGCGGGGCAAGACTGTGACTAAGATCATGATCATAATCATGCTCCTGCCACAAATTACGAATATTCGACATAACATCCGCGTAGAGCACAGTATCATCGCTGCGCGGAGAAGCGGGCAGCTGCAGTTGTTGTTGTTGCTGTTGATTGCGGTTATTTGGTGATTTACGTGAATTTACCAGACGACTGGCCAACGGAGTTGCGGAAGTAGTTGAAGTGGAAGTTGTTGTTGACTCTGCTGTTGTTGTTTTTGCCGTTGTTGTGCTTGCCTCATGGCGGAAGTTACGCCCCCTCGCAGCTGTCTTTTTCGACCCCTGCAACTTGAACAGACGCTGGCGACGTCGTCGACTGTCGCACTTCGTTGAATTTGCACAGCTCTGCGAATCTATGGACTCCAAAGCTGCTGTCAATGGCGATGCCTGGGGTGCCAGCTCATTTGGTTCCAACTCATCGGGCAGATACTGCGATGCACTGTTCAGCAGCTCCCCAATATGCGCCACCAGCTTCAATCCCTGTGCCACATCATAGCCCGCAGGATTTGCCTCTCGCTTCACGCGTTTGCTGCGCTTGTGATCATCGTTCAACACTGCACGCAAACGTTGCTGTTGTCCGCGTTGATAGAGTTGCTGTTCCAGCGATTTCTGTGCAATCAGCGTGTGCGACTGTCGTTGTATGTGACGCTGTCGAACCAGCGGCAACTTCTGTCGCTGACGTTGCAAGATGCGTTCAGTCTTGCGCACCGAGGCGAGTATCTCCATGGGCAACTGCAGGTTGTTTACAATCTGCGGTGCAAACTGCGCCTCCTGCGTCAACAGATCACCACCGTGTGCTTGTGATTTTGACTGTGAAAGAGGTTGTAAGTGAGGCTGTCCATGAGGTTGTATATGAGACTGTGGCTGCGTCTGCTGCAGCTTGGGTCTGGGCTGGCGATTTGTGCTCAGCTTGCGTGGCTGCTCCCAGACCACAGCTTTTTGTGGTGCATTGCGTTGTGATTGACGCTGACGCAAGCGCTTCAGCTCTTGAAAGTGAGCTGGTGGCTCAATAATGCGTATCACATCGCCAGCATCGTCGTCCACATAGCCAGGTCGCACATCCTGCAGATGCGGTGGCACACGCTTCGCTGGCTGCTTCGGCTCCGGGCGAGACACGCGATAAACTGGCGGGGTAGCTGTGCTGGTGGTGCTGCTAGTTGTTGTTGTACCTCTACTTGCTGCTCTACTCGAACTTCTCGATTTATCCTCAATCCTAATGCTTAAACAGTGCTGCAGCAGTAGCAGCAAGCACAGGAGGCTGAGCATACAGCTCCTTTGTCGTGGCATTTTGAATGGGTTTTTCTGTTTTTATTGCACTTTTACTCTCACTTCTCAAGGCCACAATGGTTTTATCCGACTTTTCACTTTCGCGTGCACAGCTCAACAGCACACAACAATCGACGGTTGCTCTACAACTGCGATGCATTGGCTGTATCATTGCGCCTTTATAAAATTTGCACAACGTTTTTCCAATTTTCCAGTTTGATTGGTGCTTTTGGCCATTTTCTTTGCTCTGTCTCATTTCTCCGACTCCAGCCATGACGCGTTGTCTTTACTGCGCCTCGCTTCGACTCCCAGTCAACTTGAATCTTTCGTCGTCGACGTCGTCATCATCATCATCTTTGTCTACTTCGTCTGCGCTGCAACTTCGTGCGGCAGCAATGAAAGCGAAACTGGCAAGTGACGTTGCAAGTTGCAACAATTGTTGAATTCAATGTTATAACCGGTCAAAGACAGTGCTGCCACTGTCGCCGCAGTGCTGTGTTATCTCAAATGGCACGAGTCCGTTTCGCTTTAGAAACCCACTTTGCATATGCAAACACCAAACAACCAAACACCTCTCTCAAGTTTGGCACATTTCAGCAACAAAAACCTAAAACTTATCTGCAACTTTCCGAGGCAGCGGCAGCAGCTCAAAACTCGTTTGAAATTAATTTTCCCAATGTTTCTATTTATGTTTTTATTGCGTTTTTTATACGCGCACACATCTCATTAGTAAGCAGCTGCCGCTGTTGCCTTTTGGCCGCGTGTCTTTCGCCTGACCCTCAACTTGAACTAAGCCAAAGCCATTAATAAGAAAGATTAATATATGTAGTCGTATAAGAGAAAGCCTAAACCGATTTAAATACGGTAATAAAGCTTATTTATGCTGCACACCTTTGAAATTAAATCATCGTCTACGCAAATTCAATTATCTTGTGCGCATTAAAAATGATTTTCAATGAGCGCCTAAAAGATGCCACGAAATTTATAAATGCGTTGACAAAGCTGTAAACGAAACGATGGAAATGAAACGAAACAAGAAATGCAACCACAGTTGCAGTGAATTCAAAATACGTAAAACAAAACCATTAACTTTAACGATAAATATTATGAAACTACTAAAAGAAGTAGTCAAAAATATATTTATTTTAACTACCTAAGCGTTGATTTATTTACTCGAAGTGAAATAAAAAATAATATGAGTTTGATATACAGCTATGAACTTTGAAATAGCAGTGCGACAGATAGAAAACTACATAACGGTACATTATTTTTATTATCAACTATTTGCAAAAATGTAATTATATATTTTACTGCATGCACACAACCACATTATAATTTTTACAGCAGTTTCATTGATTTATTTTCACTTACTGCAAAGTAAAAAATAATAAGAAAAAGTATTTTATACCTCATTTTTATTTCAAAATAAAAGTAAAAAAGAGTTTCCTCGTTGCAATAAAACAACGTATATGTATTTTAATAATTTATTTTTTGTATTATTACTAAAACTCTAGCGATAACTGTCCATTACACAACCCCAAATAGGTTGTGTCACTTTGCTACGCACTACAAGTAAATAAATAATTAAATAAATAAATAAATAGGTAATTAATTAGATGCGGTTAAACATTAAGTTAGATGCGATTAGCAATTTTACGTCATTCAGTTGCAATAACTAGAAAATTTTAGGTGTTTAGTTCTCGGCAAAACAGGATCGGCAATAACTATAAATAGTGTAAAAACTAAGGCATCAGTAGAGACCACAACGAAAAACGACACTTGACGCTGGTTAATACGAGATGTGTTTGGCGGCATGTTATTGTTTGTATAGGAAGGAGGATTGTATTTTGGACTTGGTTACATGCGACTTAATTGGTTAGTGGTCCACAACCAGCGGTTGCCATGCATTGTCATTGGCAAAGCCAAAGTTTCCAGCACCGCCAACACCACCCGCTGCAGCAGCACCACCAGCTCCCGCTCCCACACCCGCTCCGAAGCCTATTCTACGCTCGTGCGGAGTGGGTATCGCATGCTGATAGATGCCACCCATGCCCACCGAAGCTGGCGGATAACGTTGCTCGATCCGGCGTGATTCCTCCACCTCGTACTCATGTTCATGTGTTGCCTGTGTTGGTTGCACTGCTGCTGTTGCTGCTGCCTCAGCGCGTCGGTTCTTCTCGAAGAAATCAATGATAGGATGATAGCTGTAATTGATGCGCCGAGTACCGTTCCCATTCCCATTCCCAATCCCATTCTCGCCATAGATGGAGTTCACATGTGGCGGCTGTGGTAATGCCGTCGATTGCTGATGTTGCTGTTGCTGTTGCTGCTGCTGCTGCTTCTGCTGATAGAATGTGGTCGGTAGTGGCGTCGCTGAGCTGGCTGGGAACGCTGAGGGAGCGGGAGCGGTATCGGTCGTCGTCGTGACGGGCGCATAGTATCGTGGTCTCGACTTGCTGCTTGTGTAGTAGCGCTGTTGACCCGCACCGAAGGCAACGTTAGATGTCGCAGCTGTGCCGGATGGAGCAACGGATGCTCCTGACGCTTCTGCTGTTTGGTGGGCATGGGGGGCAGCACTGATACTGACGCCGAGTGTGGCAATTGCGGCGGTTCCTGTTCGGGCTGGTAGACTGCTGGTGGCTGCTGTGCTCTGTGGTTGCTGGGAAATTGGAATGCGTAGTCTAGCTGATGATGGTGGAGCTCCTCCTGATGCTGCTGCTGCTCCAGTTGGTGCGGCTGCTGTATGAGTGTTTGAGGTATAAATACGCTTGCGCTTGAGGGGCACGCGCTGCTGTTCCCCAGCCAGCGGTGGGCCAAATACGTTTACCTCTTGTTCGGCCTGTGTCTCGCTCGGCGACAGATCCAAATCGACATCCACTCGCGGCTCATTGTGCTGCGGCCGCCGGCGGCTCAGCTGGTTGTAATACTTTTTTGAACTGGAACTCGTACCATAAACGCCCGAACTGCTGCTGCTCTTGTGACTCTTATAGCTTCCATATTGATCCTCATCATCGGGTGGACTGAGATAGGGACCAACACTGGATGGCGCTGGCACCTTGGAACGCACCTTCTTGCTGCCCAAATAGCTCAACTCATTGTTGTCGCGATGTCCGTAAGGCGAGTAACTAGAGCCCAGCTCATCCTCATCGCTCTCGTCGTTGTAGTCCAGATCCTCTTCGTTGATGGTGCTGTAACCATTGTTGTTGCCATTGTCTAGCTTATAGTTGCTACTCGGCGTATAGTCTTTGGATTGTATGGAGGCAAGAGGTGGGAACTGCTGGCGATAGCCATCCACCTGGCAGGAGCAGCATGTGGGCACCTTAAATATATCCACATGCAGTCCACGCACTTTGTCCCAACTGAGCAGGCGATGATAGTTGTAGACCTGGGAGCAGTGTGAGCGATATGATTGAGCGAGGTACGAGCAGCTTTCACCCGGGTTGCTGGAGAAGAGAAAGAAGAGAGAGAGAACAGTTTACAATACAGTATAATATAAAAATGGGAACAGTTTGATGTAAACTGTTTAATGTGAGGGAAACTGTTTAATGTAAAAAGTGGGTACAGTTTGCAGTAATAAGTAGGAACAGTTTGAAGTAGTAAGTAAGAAGTAAGTAGTAAGCTTCAATGTGGGAACATTTAAATATACAAAGTGGGAGTAATTTTATCTGCAACTTGCAAAAAGTTTGAAGTCGGTATCGAGTTGATGTACAAAGTGGAAACAGTTAAAAGCACAAAGTGGGAACAGTTTGATGTACAGAGTGGAAACAGTTTAATGTACAAAGTGGGAACAGTTTGCAGTACTAAATAGGAACACCTTATTGAAGTTTAAATAAAGAAGCTATAAACATCTGTTGATTACTTAGAAAAAATTGCGATTTCCATGAATTCAGTATGCATAGAAAAAACACTTCCTTATTGAAAAGTCACGGTTCATTGAACGAAATAATTTGCTATTATTAATACATATTAATGTATTGTTGTTTCACACGAAATTTTTAGTTGCGGCCGTCTAAGTTTCGCTTCGTATTTATTATCAAATTAGCAACTACGACAGCTAAATTAATTGCTTGCGTATGTCTCAACAGCCTAACAGTACAAAATACCATAAGTATGTGAAACGAAACCAAAACTAATTATGCTGATGATTGATAGCTTCACTAATAACCCACTGAACTAAAAATAGAAAAGCGATTTACTTTTTTTTTGCAAAATAAAGTGATTATTTTTAGAAGTGGTTAAAATTATGGCAAAGTTGGATAAAGCAGAAATATATTTAATTTATTTTGAATAACAAAAGAAAGGAATATGGACGAAGAGTAGATCAATCATATTGTTATGATATATTTAGAAATCGCTGAGAATAAGTCTGAGTTTGTTTTCCTTTCTGTAACTTCCATACAACTTCAACACACTCACCTGCATTTCTCTAGACGCAATGTTTGCGTGTGTTGCCCTGTGTTCACAATGTATTTCCATTCGCCAGACGCTGCCTTTGCCTTCTGTGGACGAGCATAGCGCACAACGCTCTGGCACATGCCACCCGCGCTTCCCTCATCCTCACGCCTAGAACAGTTTAGCAAATATCAATTCGATTAAGGGTTTTTAAACAATCACTTACCGCTTCTTGTTGACCAGATAATCATCGAATTCGTCGCCAAATTCGAGATTATTATTGGGTTTATCGTAAAATTCGGCTAGCAGGGCGCTCATGGCATTCTTGTGTCGTCGAATGCTGCCCATGATCTGTTCGCTGATGAAATAGTAGGAGAGTGTTTAGCTGCCGGCTAGTGGACCAAAAGGATTAGTAGCTGAGAACCACCGTAACCATGTGCAATTGAGATTTAAGGATTGTGGATTGTGTGTGAAATAAATTACATTTTGTTGTTTTGTTTTATTTAAGCTAAATTCACGCTACGATTACAGACTAAAGCTAGGGTGTAAGATCAACTAGAAGGTACAACCGAGGGAACCCTGAGCAACACCGTGGGGAGGAGGCCAACCCAAAAAGCCACCTAACATTAACTATGTGGATCTCTTACAGCGGATAATCATCGGCACGTATGCACATGTTGTTCGTGAATCTCTCGCACTTCTTGTGCGACACCACAACGGGATTATGCGAACTGGCCGACGTCTTCGGTCTGCCACGACTATGCACCGAGCTCGGCACTCGCTTGCGCTTAATCGGCGGCAACGTCTTCTGGCTGTGTCGCTTGTTGCTGTTCAAGCGATAACGTGGTCCGGCAATCAGCTCCTCAGGGCTGGGCAGCGGTTCCTCAACGCTGCTGTTGCTGCCATTGTTCAACTGATAGTTGCGCTCATCGGCGGCGATCAACGGCACTTCGGTGCCATTCAGTCCAGCAAAAGCAAGATCCTCAACCTCCTCATAGCTCAACGTTGTGCTGGTACTTGTTTCCGAAGCGGTGGTGGGCTGGCTGCTGGCGGGTTGGGTGATGGCTGCACCACTGGGCGGCTGCTGAAAGGCGGTTGTGTTCAGCTTGATGGTGCGACCCGCAGCACCGCCCATCAGCTGCTGTTCCGACACCGAAATGGGCACCGAACGTGTTAGCTTGTGCACAAATTCGTTGGCTGCACGACGCACACGTTTAGCGCTTGAGTTGGTTGCATTGTTGTCTGCACTTTGAGGAGGTTTCGTTAATGTGGCAGGAGTTGCCTGCAGCGCCTCGTTGATCAACTGTGGATCGAGCATCTCAGATTGCATTTCATCAAAGAAATCCTCTATAGAATCAACATCATCCTGATCATGTTTGGTGCCCACATCAATGGTGCCCACGCTGTCATCCTGCTGCGTCTCCTCCACGGTCAGCACATCCTTGCGCTTCTGCAGCGGTGTGTGTCGCAAGGCAGCAGCTGCCAAATCGCTGCCCAGTTGTATATACTTGCGTGCGGAGCTCTTCACCAGGTTGGCCAGATCAAAGACAATGGGCAGCAACAGTTTCTTGTCATCGCCAAACATCATGCGCACCTGAAATGTGTAAGAAAATGTATAACGAATGAACAGTTTGAACTGTCTCCTCTACTTACCTGCTCTAGTCTGAGTTCATGTCCCTGTTTAGCATTCATTTGCGCCGAGATAAGCGCTGATAGTGCCAAACGCTGCTGCGAGGAGAGCACACGCAGTATGGGCATCACCTCGGCAAACTTCTGGCGCAGCACGCGATCCGTCAAGGCTTTGGCCAAAGCAGTTCGCAAAACTTTCTCACGCCAGTCAAATGGAGGCAGTTGCTTTTCCGGTTCTGGTTCATCGAGATCCACACTAAAGTCTAGCATATTATCCTCGAGTTTCTTTTCGGTCTGCTGTGCCTGTTCATCCTCCAGCTGCCAATCACCGATGGCTGCTGCGTTGTCCATGTCTTTGGCATCGGCAAAGTCAAAGTCGAGAAGCTCATCCTCGCTGGCGTTGGTCAAATCCAAATATAGCACACAATAGAGTAACGCCCAGAAGAGGCAACCAAATGCGCGGCCAGCTTTCATTTTCGTTTTATTTAGTGTTTTTTGTTTTTTGTTGGAGGTGACGACGGCGACAAAGCTGCAAGCAAACGAAAGTTGATGAGAAAATGGGCGGTCAGATTGCAGTTATTATAACGAAATTAAATTCCACAAACAAAACACAAAAAATAACCAAAACAAAAACCAAATAAAAGATTAACACAGCAACAATACTAATAGTAGAGTCAGCAGCAATAATGGAAATAAAGAAATCATAAAACAAAGCACACACTCACACACACTCGAACAAATTGTGGTTATGCGTCGCACGCTTTCGACAACGCGCATTCTAAACGAAAGACTTAGGCAACGAACTTTTGCTTTCATTGCCTTAGATTTTGAATTTGTTGTTGTCGTTCGCCTTTCCACCGAAAGTAAAAGCCATTAACAATTGTAATAAAAGCGTAAGCATGGCATCGCAACGCAACGCAACACGCCCAACTACCGAATGAACTGAGCCACTGCATCATCAGCATGGCAAATGCGGTGTCAGCGTCATAGCCATGTAGCCATAATCATAATCAAGTCATGGTTGTGGCTATTACAGCAGCTCCTGCCAACTGCAACTTCGGCTTCAGCCTTTGCTTTGGTGTTGGCTTTGGCTTTAGGTAATCGCCATTACCATTGCCATTGCCATAGCGCCACATTTGTGGCTATCATCATCGTCTTCTCGCGTGCTCAACAAGGCGTGAAGCACCAAAACAACTCATAAGTGTCGTTGTTAGTGTTACTTTACTCGTTGCTGCCACAGTTGCTTGGCTGCTAGCGTTGATGCAGTCAACAGTCATAAATCAGACAAGCCGTGTAAGCTTTGATCTAGGCATCAAAAAGCAGACAACGTCAAATTATGATAGCATTACACATTACATTACATTACAGCCCTCTACATATTCGAAATTTGTTAAATGGAACTACGAGAAGTTGTAGTTAAAGAGAGAGACTACCCATGAGATTTTTGTTTGTCCATTTATTTACGGGCTTAATATATCATCATAAAATATATTCAACTAAACAATTTACTAAAATATATAAGCACAAGGAATCATGAATTCAGTTAAGATGAGAATCCCGCATATTTTTCCTAAAGAAATCTCCATATATTCTCTTTAGAATTTAAGCTGAAGAATTCAGCATATTTTTTTTTTTTTTTAGTTTCAAATATATTTTTCTATTTTATTTATGTTTTTCTTTACAAAAAAACAGAATTCTCTTCTTAAATTCCTAATAAAAATACTAAAATTTAAGCCTAAGGATTACCATAAGCAATTATTAAACATCATTAATTTCACAAATGTTATTCACATCTACAACAATTAATCATAGAAAACTCAACTAAAGAAGCTACTCTCGGAGTGTAGCAAACTGATTGCTTATTGCACTTTTGAGGTGAATAAACTGTAGCTACTGTTGCTGAACAACATAAATAATTTCCTGCCTGCTAAGCCAGTCTTGAGCCTGACCTGGGTTAACCTTCGTCTACTATGATTCCTTGGCACACAATGGCATGGCGCCCCCATGGAATGCATTCGAAAGTGCCGCATCAATGAATGGATGCCGCTGGCCTGGGAGCCGGAGCTGACAAATTCAAAATGCTAACTGCAGGCAGGCGAACAGATTGGCAGCCAGTTAGCTAGCAGCTCCTTAAGGCATCGCCTACAAGTTACCATCAGCCTGCAGCTGCGGCAATCGTGTTCGCAGATGGAGATGGAGACGCTGCGCTGACCTTTAGCGCAGTTGAAAAGTGAAAACTTTGGCGACGACGACGGTGTGCTTTATCTATCGACTGGTTGACAGTTTAGAAAAGGCAACAAGCGACATTAGCGCTTGCCAGGAGCCTGTTGCCGAAACAAGTCACAAGGCCAGCGAAGACAAAAACCAAAAAAACTAAATAACGATTTGCAAATAAAAACTTATGGCACATCTTCAGGTTGCAGCCAGGACGCCCCCGAGCTGCCAACGAGCTGAGATTTGTGTGCATCTTCGCAGCATGTTTTCGTGCGCCAAACTCTTTAATTTATTTTGCACACCTGCACACACAAAGAGCCAATTGGCATGGCAATGGCAATGGCATTGGCATTGGTCATGTTTAATGGCCAGAGAGAAAGACCTCATCGCTTCTGGTTTTGTGTGTGAGTGTGTGGGGTGTCTTCACCATCTTCTTTTTGTTTGCATATGGCACTGGGAAAGTGATGGCAATGATGTTGCTGCTGATGATGCCATGATGCCATACATAAATCAAATTAATCCAATAAGGTGCAGTTAAATTCCCCCAACAGGCATTTGGTTCCCAGGCGTGTGGGCGCCCCATCGGTCGGAGTAAAAGTGAATATGTTGCTCGTGAGTATTTAAATTGCTGAGATGATAGAGATGTTGCAGCAGCTGCTAATGCATTTTGCCATTACCATTGCCAATGCGAATGCCAATGCGAATGCGAATGGCGATGTTGAATGCAATTTCACTGGAAATTCTTTGGCAAGCTTTAATTAGCTTATAATTCGCGTGCGTTGCCACCGAAACGGGGCCAGTCGAAAAACACAGCAAGCCGTAACAGTACCAGCAACAACAACAACAACAACCACAACAGCGATACAAAGTGGCAAATTAAGCGCTGCAATGAGAGAAACAGCCAACAAACCGCAGCAAGAAAGTCGCCAGAATCCTCTAAGCAGACACCAAGCTGTGGCAACCACAACAAGAACAACAAGAACAGCAAGCACAGCAACAACAACAACTAACCGACTAACCTAGTAAACGCAGAACCCGCAGAGCGACCTAGACAGCTTAAGATTGGAGATCTGTGTGAGCTGTCACTCCATTAAAAAGCACATTCAATTATTAAAGACGCGTGCTGACAAATTCAATTTGCCGGCCCTAAACGAAAGACTTAGGCAACGAACTTGACACATTAGGTGAGCAACAAGTAAAAGACCCGAAACAACAACAACAACAACAACAGCAATAACAACACAAACGCACGCACGCATACCTTAGCAAGTTGACACAATTTCCTCGGGCGTAAAGAATAAAAAAAAACATATAAAAAAAGAATTCAAATTTTGGTGCGTCGTCGTCATTGTTGTTGTTGTTGTTGTTTCTGTTTCTTTTAGAAAGTTGTTTCCATTTCACATATTTGGCTAACAAAAACCGAACCAAAAAAAAAAAAAAACAAATAAAAAGCGAAGCATTTTAAGATTCCATTTTCGATTTTCGTCTTATGATTAATTTATTAAACGAGGCTGCCAAGAAATCACCTCGTTTATACTTCGCAGCTCAATCTCCCAGTCTCAGTATCTGCGCCTCAAAATATCTGTATCTGAATCTGAATCGATCTCAGCGTAAGCGGCAAGTTTATATATGTTAAGCGCTGCTCTGGTGTGGCCCGTTTATTTCCTGTTCGCGCGATCAACGAGAATCAACGCTGTTTCACTCCACTTTTTAGCGGCTAATTTTCACTTTTTATGTCTGCCACTTTTGTTAAGCTTCTTTGCTTCTACTTCTTGCTTGAATTTGTTTTAAACGCAAAACGCAAAGCGCAAAGGCAAATGCAAATTTTCACAGATTTCACACGCGCCTTAATTTGCAGCTTCTGCTAAGAGATTTTTCTTTCTTCATTCAACACACACACACAATCACAATCACATACTTCTGCCGCTGTCGAACTGGTAGAGAGTAGAGCACTTCAGAGCACTCTGTCTTCAAACTGTAACTTGGTTCACAAT
Source organism: Drosophila kohkoa (assembly GCA_019972355.1). NCBI lineage: Eukaryota > Metazoa > Arthropoda > Insecta > Diptera > Drosophilidae > Drosophila > Drosophila kohkoa. Next base: position 2,137,174 of record BJEL01000078.1, read on the forward strand.
CGTGCACAGCAGCCGCTAGCACGTCTTAACGCTTTCAACACTCGCCGCAGACTGTTGTTTGCTGTAACCGCTGACAGAGCAGTTACTGCCTCAGTCTCTGCCTCTGCCACGGTTGCTGCCACCGCCACTGCCACTGCCACGGCCAACTGTTGGCGTCGCTGTTGGCTGGTTCTGTTACTTCTGCTTCTGCCCGTGCCTTCGTCTTCACTTTAGCTATGCCTTGCAATTTGGTGGCGCTGCGACGTGGTTTTGCATTCAATTGCCAATTGTTTAATTGCCTTTCTTTCTGCAGCGTGCAGGTTCAGTGAACCGTTAAAATTCAATTTGCTAAATAGCTCGCACGTAATGCGGAAGTTGTTACCGTCTTCATGTTTATTCACGCCTCATTACAAAGTTCGTGTCTTAAGTCTTTCGTTTTGGGGCTGTGGGTCAGGAAGCAGAAAACCAAAAGCTGAACAACAAAACTCCCCTAACGGAAGCATGTTTAATAGCCATTAGCTGGATTAGCTACCGAGCTTAGCCAAAGCCGTTGAAATATCAATCAGCTGCTGTCCAGAGGTCAAGCCCCTAAGGGCTTCATGGCTTAAAAATTTCAAACAAGCAACAGACAGTTGGCAGGTGGACAGCACTTTCGTTTTGCAGCAAAAAAAAAAAAAAAAAAAAAAAAAAACAGCCCTGCGGCAAATGACTTGAACTGCACTTTAATCGCCTCCGACAATAACTTAGTCAAGTTTGCTGTTGATTGAGCTACAGCAACTTTTGCTCTATTGGTGACCATTTTTCATTGTTTCGCTTTTGTGCGCTTTATTGCAATTGCTTTATCACTTCAAGGGGGAATTAAAGACTTAAGTCTTTTGGGTATTTTTATGTTTTGGTTTTGCCTCTGCCTCAGGGCAGCAGCAGCACTTTCAATTGGCAATTTGAAACAGTTTTCTTCACACTTTCTTGGTAATCACAGTGCGAAAAACGGACTGCGTTTTCATTTCACGCAATTCAATGTTTTCCAACTGAACTGTTGTTCAGCTGTCTACGCACATTAAATTTATGTCCATTAAGCGTATTACCGCATCGCTGGAGTTTCATTTTATTGTCGAGTCATCAATCAGCAAATACGAGTACGAGTACCACACGAAGATTTCCATCTTCCGTTTTTCCATCTTCACAGGCCATAAAAAAACCCGCAATAACACAAGTTTGGCTAATTTGCAAATTACAAGCAACTATATTGCTATTATTGTAGTTGCCGCAGTCGAAAATTTCATCAGTTTGTCTGATTGATGTCTCAAGTTTTATGGCATAATGAGGAAAACGCCTCGCATCTTATTACATGTGAACTTTAACAGTGATTAACCAAAAACTTAACTTGTTAATACCCCACAACGATTGCCACTAACTGTTAATTATGCGCAAAGACAAGTTTTATTTGCGCTGTCTCTGAACTTAGCCAAATGCTTTAACTAACACCTGTATTGTCTTCCGGTTTTTGCTATCCATCCAAGGTAATAAAAACTATACAAACAAAAAATATCTAATAATAATAATAAATTTAGTGTGGCATATAAAAATATTTTAATTATTTGTGTATATTTCTTGCATTTTTACATTTCAATTAAAGTTCGTAACTTGTATTATTATTGCTGACTGAACAATCAAATTCAAGTTTATTAACGGTTCGTTTTTTTTATAGCCAACTCAATAAGTTCAGCTCCAAGTGGAACTTGTTGATGTTGCCAGACGGCAATAAATTGTTAAGCACCTAAGATACACACAGTGGCAACCTTTCTATTTGGTCCATATTGTTGCCAGATTGTTGGAAAAAGATCTCAAAATGTGCTGTTGCGGTTTTTACTGAAAAATAATAAATATAGCAAAACAAAACCAAAATTAAATTTTATAAAATATAAGGAATGCATATAAGGACTTCGATTTTTTAACTAAATTAAATATTATAAAACATGTTTTGAAAAGAAATGAAACTACAGCGAATAGCTAAGTTTGTCCCAATGGCCTTTTTCTAGTGATCGCTTGTATTTTCTGAATTGCAGATTATTGAAAATCTATAAATAAATCTCTAAATCTCCAAAAAAATAATGATATATAAAATTTAAACAATTAGATTAAATAATATAAATATTTGTAAGAAAATATACGAAGACAGGTTTACAGAATCGTTTGATCTCATGGCCTAGTGATCCCTTGAATTTTCTGTATTCTATGTAATTAAAAATTCATATTTATGGATTTATTATGTATTATCGCAAATATAAGCAAATATGATCCCAATTAAGATAGTACAATTAGTAATTAAATCAATTTTTATTAAATTATTATTAATTAAATAAATTACAAATTGTGCTATCTTAATCGGGTATTATCTCATTCTTCTAATTTCATTCCTTGCTATTTGCGATAATACTGTGAACTTATTTATTTAAATCACTTTCAAACTGAAAATCGTAATAAAACACAATCGTATTTGGTGTAAATAATATAATTATTATATTTCTTGTGTTAAATTAATTTATTTGTACAATTATGTGTGTATTGCTATATCGATATCAATAAGATTAAAGCCTATGCAATAGGATAATAGACAAAAACTAAATCGTGTGTGTGTATGTGTGTGTGCTACGATAACGAAATCGGCTCAATTTGAAGATACATTTTTCAGATACAGACTAGAAGAACTAAGTGACTAATATCAACTAAGCACAAATAGCGCCAAATTTGTAATTAAAATACAATTCCTAAATGTTAAAACATAATAAACATTTGCAAAACAAATGCAAATCAAATATTTACAAAAGAGCTCTCAAAGCCGCTGGCAAAAACCGAAATCGAAACGCAACGAATCGAAACTAAAAAAAAACAGGAAAATAAAGATACAAGATACAAATAATACTGCTCGACAAGCACGCGAATTTCGACATAGTTGTTGAAAATTGAAATTGCATTTGGAATGGATCGAGATGCAAAGGAGTAATGTTGATGCTGATGCGGATGCCGATGCTGTGATGAACCTGATGTACTAGAGATTAGTTGGTGGGCAATGGCGACGTGGTGTGCAGATGAATGGTGATTTGGGGCTGGGAGGGGTGATTCAGTCAACGTCATATTTCGCATTCAAACTCTGAGATGCGGTGGTTGAAGTAGACAACGCCATGTTCGAGATCCTCACTGAATCCGCTCACATCCATATAATCCGAGGCGGCCGAATCATCATCGACCCACTTGTGCAGCGAACGTGTGATTTCCAGTCGCGACTGGGCGAACGAGGGACGCATATGCGGCTCCTTGTGCCAACAGCGCGACATCAGATTGTAGAACTCGTGGCGACTTTCTTTGGGCAGCTCGGGACGCAGTCCTTGCGGCACCCGTCGTATAACCTCGCGTCCCGTCAAATGGGAATACGGCGTAGAGCCTAGAAAGCACAAAAATTATAAGTAAAAGTTGAAACATTTTCACAAGACATTTCTCTACCCAGCGTGGCTATTTCCCAGAGCACAATGCCAAAGGCCCAGATGTCCGTTTCGGTGGTGAACATGTGGAACTGCAAACTCTCCGGCGCCATCCAGCGTATGGGCAGCGCATGTCGCTTGCCAATGGTGTCGTGGCCATGCGACTTCTTCTCCGAGTGCGCTGCATCCTTGGAGCAATTGCCTGCAGCTGGTTGGCCAAAGGTGTGTTGCCAATGCTGCAGTATGTAGCGACTGCCAAAGTCGAATTTGAACTTTTGCGCATTGCTGCGCAAGATGTCGTTGGCTGCATTCTTCTCCTGCTCTTTGCGCATGCGCTCCGCATCCAGGTCAATGGACATGCCAAAATCACAGATCTTGCACATGCCATTGTGATCGAGCAAGACGTTGCGTGCCGCCAGATCGCGATGCACAATCTAGAAGAGAAGTGGAGTGAGCTTTTATTGATTCACTGAGAAAGCAAAGAGTAAACTTACTCTACGTCCAGCTATGTACTCCATGCCGCAGGCAATGTCTAGCGCAAATCCGGCAAGTGTGCGTGGAGAAAGTGGAGCCAAGCTGCGTCCACCTGGCACTGAGGCAGGCAGTATGTTTGTGGCACTGCGTGCGGCACGCAGCAAAGACAAAAGACGTCCTCGCATGGCGTACTCCATGATCAGCATGTGAGGTTCTGAAATTGAGGTAGAAAATTAGTGAATTGTTATCACAATGTTGTGTTAAACCTACCGCTTTCAACGCAGGCGCCCAGCAATGTAACCACATTCTGATGCGATCCCAGCTTGCGCATAATGTTGGCCTCATCCTTGAGACTCACTTGAGCGCTGCAAGCGCGTATTGTCTTCACGGCCACAATGCGTGTGGCACCAAAATGTCCGCTTAGATCATCTGCCTCAGCTTTCCACACTTGCCCGAAGTTGCCCTCACCGAGCAGACTCTTTAAGCGAATGTTGCTGCGCTCAAACTCTTGATACTCGCTGGCCAGGGAAGTCTTGTCATCATAGCGATTGTGATTGGCATCGCGTGACGGTTGCTGTTGCTGTGAAATGGACATGGGCATGGCCTGCTGATGATGATGATCCACTTCATCTTCATCGAGTTCCATCTGATATTTCGAGTCCACTTTCTTCACCGGACTAATGGGCTGCTGATCTGTGATGCAAACGTCAAAGACCTCGTCCTGCTTCGCCTGTCGTCGCACCATGTAATTGCGCACCAGATAGAGCACAATCGCCACTAGAGGAACCACGCCCACTGCTACCAGCACCAAAGTAATCAAATTCATGCGTCGCATGTCCAGCTTGGCATCACGTTCATCAGCAATCGCCGTGGAACTAATATCCGAAGGCGTTAATGTCGACGATTCCACAACGCCAATGAAAATGTTGCCTGGCAATGCGGATGGCGGTGCTGGTGCAGCTGTTGTGGGTCGTGGATTCACCGTGGAACGCACAGAAGTCAGCACAGTGGTGCGTAGAATCTTGGAGTTCGAACTGGAGTCGGTGGTGGGGGAAAGTTGGGTGCGTGGCGTTGCCTCACAGTTAGCGGTGCTGTTGCAGAAGATAATCAGATTGTTCTGATCCTCGATGTTGATCTCCTGCGTTAGCGATGGACCCAAGGCACGCAGTTTTTCGGTGTCCTCCTCAATGATGCTCTTCTGCTTGACGGTGCTGCTAGCGGCAGTTGTTGTGGTGCTGCTGGGTGTTGTGGTTGTTGTTGTGGTTGTCGATGAGCTTGTGCTTCTGGTTGTCGAGGGAGTTGTCGATGTCGTTGTGCTTGTGGTTGTCGAAGGGGTTGTCGTTGTGCTGCTTGTTGTGGTTGTTGATGTGGACTGCGCAGTTGTGGTTGTCGTTGTGGATGATGTGCTGCTTGGCTTCCTGGTGGTGCTTGTGGTGCTAGTGGTCGCTGCTGTTGTTGTGGTGCTGGTTGTTGTGGTGCTCGTGCTGCTGCTGCTGCTGGTGGCACGCTCTGTTACCAGCTCTGGTGGCATCTCTGGCAACGCTTGCGCCACTGTGGTTTCCTCCTCGGCGCTCAGCACTGTGATGATCAGTGGTGTGGAGGAAGCCAACGGTTTACTAGCCAAACGACGCACAACCACAGGCTTGATCACTTCTGGTTCGCTTTCGAGTGGCTTCTGCTCCACAGAGCTCTCCACCTGAGCCGCTGTGGGTCGCCCCGAGCCCAAATAGCGTGTACGACTGACGGGTGGTGCAGCTGCAACCGCTGGCGGTGGTGCAACGGCTGCCACACCACGCTCACGCATGTGATACTTGTAGCGACTGCGACTGCGCTCCACAGCTGTCAGCGGGCGTCGCGTAGACACTGTGGGTTTCACTGTGGACTCCACAGCGGGTGCTGGCGTTGTGGTTGTGCTCTGCACCACTGACACCTCCAGCACACGTGGATGCTCGTTGTCACCATCGGCTGCAGTGATTGTCAAAGCGCCCGGTTTCAGTGGCGGCAACTTGGCACCGAAATACAAGTAAGGCTGCAGCTCATCCTCGTCTTCGTCCTCTTCCTGCTCCAACGAGGTGGTTGCTAGTGTGACCGTAGCCGCTGGCTTGCCACGTCCACGCTGTTTGCTGCCAGGCGCTGACTTAGCACCGTCTGCTATGTGATTGAGCGTATCGTTCTGCTCCTTGGCAACCACAAAGAGACCATGCGACGATTCATCGCTGAAGAGTATCTCGTTGGTATCACGTTCACCGGGAGCTGCTGGACTTGGTTTGCTGGGCGAGCGCAGCACCACGGTGCTGCTGTTGCTATTCGCCATGGCCATGCGGGTAAAGTTGGCGCATTGTCGCATGCAACTCGCTGTGGTGCGTCGCGTAAAGTTTTTGGTGCAGTTGCGTATGCAAACGGAACGCGGATCGCTCGGTGACTTCGAGGTGCTCTCCACAGCAGCAGCAGCTGGCGAGGTGGCGCTGCGTCCAGTGGTGCCAATGCGAGTGCGAAAGCCCCCACGATGCAGCGCAGAACGTCGAGCAGCAAGCACATTCATCAGCTTGCGTTCACGCTCTTGGGCCGAGTTGTGCGGTGCAATCGAGGGGCGATTGCCACCCGCTGGGCGATAAGTGGTGGGCTTCTCGGCAACCACATCTGTAACGCAAAAGAAGAAGAAGAATGGAATCAATAAGCGATACTCATAACTTAAGTGGAGGTTAAATGCTGGTTGTTCTGAGATAACGCGGCGTATACTTGATGTGGCGGCCAAAAATCGTGACGCGTATTGGAAAAACAAATCTTTTGGCGAATGGGAAAGATAAACAGTGCGTCAGCATTAAAAGCATTAAATCAACAGCGCAACTCGCACGAGGCGCAAACTAGTTTTAGTTTTAGTTTTTTTTTTTTCTTAACTTTTAATGCTCGTCTGTCGTCTCTTTTTGGGGCCATTAATCAGCAGCGGCAGCAAAGCGAGCGAACGCGTTTTAGGTGCGTTTCTTAGCCTAGAAATTGTTGTTAGCCAACTGGTTCACAATTCGCTGTAGCCTCTCTTGACATGTCGCTATTTTGTTGCCCTGAGGCCGTAGCAAACAGCAACAGCAGCTGACTAATTAGTTTGACACACAAATTGGTGGCAAAGCTTTGATGTTCTTTCTGTGGGGCAGAACGCAGCTGCCGTTGCCGTTGCCATTGTTGCCTGCCACAACTGGGCATTGTGTGGTGTGTGGGGGCTTTTGGCCAAATCTGAATGCTGCCGCTGTTTGTTTGGACCATGAATCATTGAAGCGATTATCAAGCTGAGGCTTGCACAATTGTTTAATTTTCACGTTGCCATTAAAACTGCCAAAACGACCGGCAAGAGCCAAACAATGTTAGCAACAACAAACACACACATACAATTTTGTACTCTGTGCCGTGCCGCTTGCTGTTGCTGTGGCTGTTGCTGTTTTTCACAAGCATTTAGTTCATTGGCTTGCAGTTTAGGCCAAGGTTAGCTCTGGCATCTCAAGCGCAGCGGCAGCGACTAGAACAAGCGACAAAACTAACTCTTTGCCTCTGCTTACGTCTTGGCTTTATCTCTGGCTTCTCCTTCGCTTTTTGGCCACTGCAGACGTCGCTTTGGGTTAAGGCTTGATTTTTATTTTAATTTTATTTTGAATTTTTTGGGCTTGGAGCTTATTGCTTGAGGCCTAAGTTCGAGCTTCGTTGGCTCTTCCATTGACTGCACTCCACTTTGTGGGGCTGTCCATTTTTTAATGTAGCAACAACCACTGTGCGCCCCATTTGGGCGTCTCGTCACGTCGTCTCGCTGCCTTCAAACAGAACCCACAACAACAACAACAACTGCGACTACCATTTTTGCTCTGTGTTGCGAGACTCGGGCGTTTGCAGTGCTTCATTATTGTTGTACTCTCTGTTAAGGTAAGCTAACTTTGTCATAAAGTTTATAATATTTTCCACAAAGAAGGAGAATAGAATATAAACTGTAAAGTGTGAATTTAAAAGTACTAGAGGAAAGACTAGATACAACAATATGGTAGGAATATACAACAAAAAAATAATTTGTCAACTGTTCTAAGCAAGTTTTTATAAACTAAAATTAGATATATCTCAAAGAAATACGATCAACTACATGCACAAATTTAGTATAAATATAATACTGATCAAAATGTATCATATCTTTTAAATAAACTTTTCCCCAATGATGTATTTTTCTATGAAATGAAAAAGGAGAAATAGATAAGAAAAGCTAGTTTGGTAGAAATATAAAACAATGAATAATTTATGAACAATTCGCTGTAAGTCCATTTATAACAAATTAAATTGGAAATATATAAAAGAAATGGAAACAGCTAGAAACAAACGTTTGGTAAGAATATCAAATTAAGAATAATTTGTTTCTAAGTTTAAGAAATACAATTGGTGAAGTATTATTATTTATTTAAGGAATATAAAAATAGGGAAATGGGAGATTTATATTGAGTCCATGATTAAATATACAACATACATATTTATAGTACTGCAATTTATTATAAGACCTAAACATAAAAATATTTAATAAAAGCTTGGGAAATATATGAGAATCACAATAAAAAAAAGATAAGAACACAGAGAAAAAAAATGAAAACATTGCGTCAAATAAATATAAACAATATTGACTATGAAACTAAGAAAAAGAAACATAAATGTAAAACAAGAATAAATAAATATTTCGAACATTTTAAAAAATTCATATCTTTTTAAATCCATTCATTGAACAAAAGAGTATTCAAGTTTTGCTAAATTTTCAATAAAAATTGCCTGAACAGATAAGGAGACTTTGTTGCTGCTTTGTTTAGCTCATTGTACATTGTTGTTGTTTCAGTTGCTGTTGCAGTCGAATCCACTTGGCCGCGCAACTTCTTGGCATTAGCTATGCTGCTGCTGTGTTATGGCCATCGCCATCGTCGTCGTCGTTGTTGTCGCTGTTTCTGTCTCTGCTATTGGCATGCGTTGTGGAATTTTAATTTGATTTTGGTCATAGACACGATTTTGTTTTTGGGCTGCGACTGCACGAAGCGAACCAAAACGAAACCCAAAAATAACAAAATGGTCAACTAAGCAAGCAAAGTCTTTGGAACGCTGTTTCAAAAGAATCCAACAACGATCTTATTTGGCAAATTCGGAATTCTGAGAAGCTTAAACCTAGCTAAGAGTGCTGCTTACATAATGCTCAAGCTAAATACTACTTGAGTAACAATAATAACGACAGCAGCAGCCGACAGACAGCAAAAAAATACAAAAATACAGTAAGCAATAATGTACAAGTAAACAGACGTCAAGTTATTAATCTTCAGTTTGCGACAGCGTGACTAATGTCAATATTTGCTTAAAACTTATTGCCAGATATTTGGCTGTTTATGTGAAATTTAATTGCCAGCAATTTGGCCAGTCGATGCACAATGGGCGAGCATTCTCTGTGGAGTGGAGTGAAGTTTAAGTTTGAGTTTGAGTTCTAAGCCAAATTGACAGCAGTGTCAGCTAATGAGCCTTCACTCGAGCTTCAGTTCACTTCCACAACTGAGCATCCAAGGCTCCCACGAGCCAGCCAAGCCAACTAGTTGGCTATCTTGCTGAGCTTTGGCCTTTGTTTTGGCCATTAATTGTGTATTTAAGCCGCCGCAACTATATAGTATAATAATAGTAGTGGATGGATGGATGGATGATGCCTGCTTTAATTACATTCGAATTGAATGCGAATTCAAGTATTTATAAATACTCAACGAAATGCTTTTCGGTTCGCCGTATTAGCGCTTGAATGAATCGCATGTCTTTTGTGGCTTAGAACTTTTAATTATAAATAAATTGCGCACACGAGTGGGTAGCCAAGTCATTGGCTAATTGACAGACTGACAAGCTGACAAACTGACTGACAACAGCGACACACACACACACACACACAATCGCATTTGTACTTATTTAATGGTGTCGTATTTGATGTTATGAAATATTATACAATGAGCGGAAAATACGAACAAACAACAAAATGCGACAGCCAGCGCAGCTACCTGCGCCTATGACATTAATATCAATCATACGCAACGTTGCACATGGCATAATCAACAAAGACCGAACCGCATTTTGGGCTCAATTGGCCGAATGAAAAGCTGAAATAATTATAGGCAAAAAAAAGTGTGCTGAAAATATATTTAATTGTTATTTAAATTTCGCAGTATTAGCAGTATAATCACCAAGCAAATAAATAATAATAATACAAAGAAAATATGGAAAATTTTCTCAGAATTGTTTGCTAATGGAAAGTCTGTGTTACGAGTCAGACATTCACAGACTTTTTTGTTCTAACATTCACTGCCGCTGATGTGGCCTTGAAAACGTAAACATGTTGTTTCGCATTTGATTGCTTTTTGTTACATTTCTGCACAAACAATTGTGACTAATTGTGAATCATTTCCGCTTGCGCCCGAAAACCGCAACAACGTTTCAATAAAACGCTAAACGAGTTAAAGCTGAAAGAAAAACAAAAACAACAACAACAAAGCCAAGACACAACTTTCATTAATTCATTGGCACTAATTCACGCAGTGCAGAGCAACAGCAGCAGCGGCAGCTTCACTTTTGCTTTCTTGGCTTTGCGTTTTGCTTTTGGCCTGCTCATAAATACAATTTTTAAATGCCGCCTTGGCTTATAACAAAACTTTCTCCATGTGCGCTTTCGTTGCACTTTTTTTTTTCTTTATTGCAATTTCTTCATGTTTTCTTATTTATCTTGGTTGTTTTTTTCTTCATTTTTAGCGAATTGTTGTAGTTGTTGTTACTGCACCCTACGGCTTGGCTGCCCACGTTCATGGCTAAAACTTGTTTGCTGGGGAGAGACAGACATGCAACGGACACGTTTTGGTCGAGGCGATCGAAAGCATTTCTAATGTGAAATCGAAACATGCAACACACAAAATGCCAAAAGCAGCCAGCGGCAGCAAAGTGCCGCAAATTTGTGCAAGCATAACGTTGCAACAGCAACAGGCAGCAGCAGCAACAGCAACAACTGCCAAAGTTGGCAGTTCATGTGCGTGACATTTTGCCTTAACTGGAGTTAAAGTTGCAATTGCAGTCGGGAGTCATGGGCTGCCTTTATTTTTTTGTTTTTTTGTAGGTGCAGTTAAATGCAGGAAATGCTGCAGACGACAGCTGCCGTGAGAAAGCAAAAGAAATGGCAAAGGTAAAAAAAAAAAGATGGAAAAAGCGAAAACATCATTGCGGATGTCAATGCGGAAATCGAGTAAAGTAAAGTTGTCGTGAAATGCCACTAAGTGTTGCACCCGCTGCTGCTGTGGATGCTGTGACTGCTTTTGCTCTGCTTCCTGGTTAAAAAACTTTAGTTTAACCCTTGGCCGAGCCTTGAGCTCAAGAATTGGCCAACTGCGCACTACTTTAGTGACCTTTTGCGTAATCAGAAATGTGTTTCAGAGACTTTTCAAAATCATTTTTGTGTTTTAGTTTTATTTGTATACCCGCTATCCATAGGGTAGAAGGGTATTATAGATTTGTGCCAGCATGAAATGGAGAAATACGCCTACTTACTACGGGTCTTAGTTGCATTGACTGAAAATCTTGAATATTTTGTTATCTATGGTATATTTTAAATGCACTACTACCTTTGGTATATATTAGTATTTTTGCGGTATATTAATATGGTATGTTTTAAGAAAAATATCGCACGTTCTAGCTTTTATTCATTATCCGACAGTCGAACACACTCAATTGTAGCTTTCTTACTTGTTTTTGTTATAGAATTTTGGCCATACGTTCAACGACGTCAACAACAATAACAACAACTGCAACCATTGGATAATTGCAAAGTTCATTTTGTTTTAGATTTGTATGTGTTTCTTATTGTTGTTGTTAATTTTTTGTCTGCTGAGACCATTGTACGAGGTTTGGGGGCTTCCGTTTATTTGTTTGGCTTTGGCTTTACGAATTCAGTGCGAGTCGCTTGGCTCGGTCTGAAAATATTTTCAATAGGCTGCGTTGTTGTTTTCTTGCTTTTTGTTGTTGTGCATTGAGGCGTTGCAAATGGTTGCTGCGGGGCGTGTCACATGTTCGTCATCATCAACAACATGAACAGCAACAACAACATCAACGATGTCGAGTAGCATCCAACGCTCCCATCAGCAGCTTGTTGCACAGCTTTACGCAATGCTCACGAAAAAAAAACTGAAACTGACTGATTTTTCTGTTGGATTTTTCGTCTGCAACAAACTTTGGCATCATTAGTTAGTTGGCCGCTTTCTTTTGTGCCCCAAAAAATTAGGGTCGTCTCCTCCCCCTCTCGACATCTGCCACCATCAACCATTATCATCACGCTCAACTAAATCATGTAAGCTCAGGCCACTTACATAATGGCTCACGACTCTTTGGGTCAGCGCAGCTATGAGTTTAATTAATCACATAAAACATAATAACAACAACAACTACAACAACAACAACAGCCGTAAAAATGAAACGGAAAATTAGCCAAAACGTTGATGACAAAATGCTTGAGAGATTCCACGCTGGCGAAAAGTTCAATCAACCTCTGGTTGATCGTCTTTTGCTCGACGTTTTGATTAGTCGCATTTTGCAATGCAAACTGCAAACTAATGAAAATCAAAATTATAAACATTTTATGTAAACAACAAAAACAAAAAACCAAAACCAAAAAAATGCCAAAAACAAAACAAAAGCGAAACCGAAACTAAAACTGAAACCGAATTCGCCAACAGCTTTTTAATAGCCATGCCGTGTGGCCACCGCACCGCACACCGCAGACACACAAATTACGCGTTTCATTTCCTTTTCCTTTATGCGGCCAATGAAAACGACAAAACAGCCGCAAAATAATAACAACAAATTTTGTTTCAAATGAAAAATCACAGGCTAAAAGGTAGAAAAATTAAAACAAAACACACACAATTATTGCCAGCAAACACAATTAACCAAGGAAAGTAAACATAAGAAATAGTTATTAAAACAAATTGTGTGAGAAAATAAAAACAAAATACTTCAAAAGTTATATACTACTATGTTTGTAATGTTTTTCACATGGATAATAGTGATAAAAGAAGACCTATCATTATAAGATGCACAATTTAACAAAAGAAACAATAAGATAAGCCACAGAAAGTCTTAAAGAAATGGAGTTAAATGATAAACCTTCTAGTCAATTCATATTTTGTGTGTATGAAAAGTTGAATGAAAAAATGACTTAAAAAATATTCATTGTATAAACACTTTACCCACGATAATAGTGATAAACAAATGCGATACAATTCAGCTGAAAGTTACATAATAAAATAAGAAAAAAAAACAAAAGAAAACAGCAAGATAAGCTATAGAAAGTTATAATTGATAAATTAAATCCATATTTGCATGCATGCAAATCAGAATGAGAAAATTATAATGGGAAAATATGGATTCCACTATAATAGTGGAAAAAACTCTACAATTCTGCTAAAATGACATAAGAAAACAACATAAAAAACAGTTTTTGCATGTACAATTTAACAAAAGCAACAACAAGATAAGCTACGGAAAGTTGCAGAGCAATCAATGATAAGTTAAACCCTCAAGTCAATCTTTATTTGTGTGGTTGAGAAAAATAGCTTAAAAAATACACATGGCTATAACAATTTATGTTCAATAAAACTGATAGAAATTTGCGCTACAATTATGCTAAATGTTTAAAAAGAAAACAATAGGTTTTTAGCTTTTGCATGCACAAATTAACAACAGAAACAAAGCTACAGAAAGTTGCAAAGAAATTGGAGTAAAAAGATAAGTTAAACCCTTCAAGTCGGTCCAAATTTTTTAAATAAATATGGGAAAATACCAAAAGCAACTGTGGTAAAAGTTTTCAAATGCCAGTTATGCTATTAGCAAAATATTTACCATGAAGTTAAACTCCAAGCAAAGCGATATGTAAGTAAGCTGGGAAAGTCTGCTGACTTAAGCCAGACAAAGCAAATAATTCGACCTATAACTTTAACCACATTCAACTCTCAGCCTACTTTCATTTGCAACAACAAAGTGCAGTGAAGAAATGAGTCGGAAAAGTACAACACGAACAACGAAAACAAACTTGTATAAGTTGAAAAGCTGAGTCTTAAGCCTTCTATTTGTTTACGCATAGCAAAACCAATCTCAGCGCATAAAGAAAACATGCAGACGTATTTTTTTTTTCGTTATTGAATATTTACTGCTTTTTGGGGTAAACATAAACAAAACACACGTAACGCGGTAGGCAGTGCACTACTCACTGATGTTTACACTCTGCCACAGTATTACGTATAGTTTTTTCCCCCAGTACTTAAAAAGTAGTAATTGGGATTTTTTCTTATAGTTTTGTTGAAACAATGATTCATAATCATATGGTAGATGGTATATGGTATATGGTGTATATGGATATAGTGTGCTCGTATGTGTAGCAGCTACACCCACTTAAGTGCCGCCAAAAGCACAGCCTCAACTGCAAAAGTTGGCAATAGCTCAGCATATATGAGTTATAGATGCCGCCCACATTGCGCATACGCCAGGTAGTGCTGCAGTGCTGCAGACGTTGCAAATGTTGCACACACACACACACACACACTCACACACACACACATTGCACTTGGCAGCTAGTTTGTTGGTTGGTTGGTTGACTGGCTGACAGCGAGGCAGACCTGTTGCCTGTTGCCAGTTTGGCTTTTTGTTGACTTTTCTGATTTAGCGCAGCGCGCACAACGCTCTTCTTCGCGAAGCGAATGGCAGCCAACGCTTGAATACGCCTGGTAAATGTGTTGCGATTACGCAACGCAACGCAACGCACATGAGCCAGCGACAGACTCAAAGACGAACAGGTAAACGTAATGAGCCAACAACAACAAAAGCAACAGCAAACAGCCCGAAAGAGCCACAAGACACACCAATATTGATATTTATGTTGAGGATTTTTGTATACCCGCTACCCGCAAGGGTAAAAGGGTATTATATGTAAGGGACCAAATGAGGCATCTTCGATACCAGTATATATGCACACCTATATCTGAAAGACCAAAGTGTTAGAGCAGCAATTTGTTTGTTGCACGCAGAACAAATTCGCTTTAAATTAGTTAAGTCCAAAGTTGCTTTGGGTGACAATCTAAACTATATCTTTAATATAAAAGTATATTGCGCACTTTAAACTATATTTTAAATATTAAAGTATATTAATATACCAAATATAGTAGTATTTTTAGTATTTTATCGGTATATTATTTTGGTATAATCCGACAATATCACACTTTAAATGATCGTTTGGTACATTTTAGTATTTTTGTCGGTATATTATTTTGGTATATTATGAGAAAAACAACGCACTGTTTATAATGATAATAGGCAGTTGAGTGTATTCTGATAGATTTTGCATGCTATGTAATATTTTGTATGCAATAGTATTTTAATATACCAATTGTCGGCACTTTTTAGTATTTTCTCGGTCTATTAATTTGGTGCACTGCACTTTTTTTCTTTTATAAAAAATGGGCAGTCTAATGTGTTCTGGTATATTTGGCTCTCTATAATATATTTGGTATGCAATAGGTTATTGATATACTAGACAAAAATTATATAGTAAATTTTAGTATTTTCTCAGTCCATTAGTTTGTAATATTTTAAGAATAATACTGCCCTGTTAAACTTTTTTTGAAAATGGCTAACGGGTATCTCACGGTCGAGTGTCCAATACTCATCTTTAGCTTTCTCACTCGCTTAACCATCAACTGGCCAGTTTGGTTCAGTTAACCACAGCAACACCTACAACAGCAAGTCAGCGAACTTCGACTTCAACTGGAAGAGAACAGCTTTTATTTTTGTGTTTCTTTTTCTTTTGGCGTCATTTCGTAACATCCCAAAAAGCAATACACACACTATATATGCACATTCATCGCATCGGCTTTTGGCTTATACCGGCTAGACAGGGGGTCGCGCTTAGAGTTTTTTTAATGCGCATACATTAAAAATAATCAAAATGCATTATACTTTTGTTTAGTTAGCAACCTGTTTATGTAATGTTCATGCGCAGAGCGACTTGCACTCCAAGTTTAAGCCAAGTTATGGCCACGCAAATGTGAGTGGGTAACACATACACAATTCAAATCATAATAATCACAATAGTAGTAAAGAGAAAAAAAGAGGCCCACAGTAAAGCCTCATGAATAAACATGCATAAATACATAATTTTTCAACAGTTTTTGTGTTGGGTTTTTTTTTCTTTAAATATTTTTTTCGTATATTGTACCCAAAAATGTTTTGGGTGAAAATGCGTTTGTTACCTTGACAGCAAACGCTAGGCCTAGGCAAAGCCAGCAACAACATGGCCAACACTTGAGCAGCCACATGGCTAAGACAAAGCACAATTGACAATTGACAATTGACGCCCACAAACAAAAAAGAGTCTCAGCACTAACTAAACGAATAATTGCTTATGAAAATACTTAATTGAAATAACAATTAAGAGCAAACATAAAAAGCCAAGCACACACACACACACACATGGAGGGTCTAAAGTCTGAAGTCTATCGTGTATCGCGTATGGCTGGCTAAAGTTCACTTGCAACACATGAAAGGAAGGCTATTTGCAGCATGCCGAAGCCATCCAAATTCAACATTTGTTTTCATTATGAAGAGCTGGCAAAACAATCTTCATATTAGACTCATAAATATCACACGAAATCTTGATCCAACTTTAACAATTCGAATGTTTCTATTTATTTTTTTTCTATTCGTATTTTAATATGCACTCGAAGACATTCGCTCTTTGCATATTCGTGTGTGCTTGGCCATCCCTAGGTTAGAGATACTTGTCTTTAATAAATAGATTATTATTATTACAAAGTCACCGAAAGCACAAGGAAAAAAAAAACACAAAAATAAATGAAATAATGAAATACAGAAACAACATGACCTCGCTCATTTGATGGTTACGCTTCAGTTTTATGTAAATTCGCTTGACAAATCCAACCAAATGCAGTCGAAAATTGTTAAGCAAAACTCTTCAAAAAATATACATTTTTGCTATTTTTATTTTCGTGATTAAGTTGTTGGCGAAAAATTTTTATTTACGGCCAATTGATTGCCAATTTTGGACCAGAAAAAAGGTCACACTATTTGGTGTCAAATTGCCCAGCTTAGACAAGAAATAAATTTTGGTATTAAATAAAATTTGTTAAGTGGATATTCCAATTAAAAAATTTGCATTTTTAAATTCAAAATAAAATTAAAATTAAACAATTTAAATATGAAAATCATGATCACTTCTTAATGCAATGGAAGTGGATATTACAATCAACAAATCTTGTTGAGAAAATGTAAGTTAAAAATAAAAAAAAATTATTTACATTTGAAAATCATTATTGTTTCTTAAATCAATCAACAAATGTGGATATTTTGATTGCTGAAATAATTGAAATGAAAAATATGAAATTCATTATCATTTCTTCATAAATCGGAAGCGGATATTATAATCAACAAATTTGAATAAAATATACTATAATATAATGAAATTCAAATGCTGAAATATGAAAATCATCAATTTTTCTTAAATCTTCTTAATGCACTTGAATTGTCACGATTTTTCCTATCTCACTGATTGAGCTCTTGAGTTCAACTTCTGAGAGGATTTGAAGTCTTCTAATCTTGATTTCTCATGCTTTCTGCATAAATTAAAGTGGATAAGATCTTCAAGGCACGATATGTTTGTTGCAACCTTTGACTTATGACTTGCATGCCCCAAGTGGAGCAGCTTATTCAAACGAATCATATGAAATGGCAACCATCATGTTGACGACGGTTTTTCGGTCTCTCAAACGTCAAAGATTAGCCAATGCGAGTGTTTGTTTTTCGCTATTCGCTGTTCGCTGTTGCTGTGGTTGTTTACTGTGGTGCTCGAGACGTTGTCTATGGCCTGTTGCCTCTTCTGCCGCACATTTAGCTGGCCAATTGTTTTTAGCTGACCAACAGAGTAAATGTTGGCAACTCGCAACTCTTGTTGCTCTGTTGCTCTGTTGCTGTGTTGCTATTGCATTGATAGTTATTGTTGTGTGTTGTGTGTTGTATCTGCTGTCAGTTGGTCAATAATTGGCATAGATTTATTTCGGCTCGTTTGCAATTTGCTCACTAGGCCAATTTTCCCGCCGCAACGAAGAAAAAAGCGAAAATCATTTTCTGGGAGAGTTTTGCCAAAGGGGCGCAGTTGATGTACGACTATGTGCAACACTCGATTGTAGTTGTGTGTATCTGTGTTTGATAGATGGAAATACTTACCCACATCGCTGGGGTTCAAAATTTCTGCAGAATTGCCAGACAGCACTTGGCTTTCATTGTGTGACTGTTGCAGTTGCTGTTGCTGCTGATGTTGTTGCTGCTGCACATTTTCCACAAGCTCTTCAGCGGTTTGCTGTTGCTGTTGCTGTCTAATTGCACCATTAGTTGCACTCGTTTGCGTTTCACTGGCTGTCGTCGTCGTTGTGCTTGTCGTTGTGGATGTCGCCTCTACCATCAACAATGCCAACAGCAAGAGCAACAACA
Source organism: Drosophila kohkoa (assembly GCA_019972355.1). Classification (NCBI taxonomy): domain Eukaryota; kingdom Metazoa; phylum Arthropoda; class Insecta; order Diptera; family Drosophilidae; genus Drosophila; species Drosophila kohkoa. The sequence continues at coordinate 2,155,671 of BJEL01000078.1, forward strand.
ACATGCCACAACCATGCCAAAATGATTCATTGCTTCGATGAATTTTCATCAACGACATCGTAACCGAAGCATATACCAAAAATATATGTTGCCAGTTGCCAGTTGCCTGTTGCCAGTTGCTCTGTTTTTGGCTGCTCTTGTTGTTGTTGTTGTCTTTACTGATTTTCTATCTAGTCTCTGTCTCTATTGTTTGTTTCCACACTTTTCCACAATTGTTTGCCGAAGCTGCGTCGCAATGTGTGCGTCTTGCGGTTGCTGTTGCCGTTGCTGTTGCAGTTGCAGTTGCTGTTGTGGCTGCGGCCTCTTCCTCCTCCTGTTGCTGTTGTTGCGTGCAATAATTCAAGTCTTGCTGTCGACTTATCTGTGCGGCTGCCTTGGGAAATCGTACGCCTTCTTGTTGCTGCAAAATGTCGGAAATGTGAAAGAGAGTTTTGCATTAGTGAAAAGCTCGAACCCATTGCTTAGTAAAATTGAAAAACAATTCTGTTTAACAAACAAGCGCTGCCCAATAAAGAAAGCCTGTAAGTTTCACAATTTTGCTGTTGCCTGAATTTGGCGAAAAGACTTAGGCAATACTTTTGGAAATTCGCACTCTGTAATTGGTTTGTCTTTAAACGTTTTTCTTTATAGACAGGCCAATGCTATGGCTTGGACAGCAGCATCAACAACAGAAACAGCAGCAACCATCGAAGCGTATCACATATGCGAACATATCATTATAAGTCACATTAAGTAAGAGTGATAACTGAGGTCGCTGTGCGTCGAGTCGGTTCAATAAAAATAATCCACAACACGCATACGCCCTGGCGTACAAGGCAGTTGTAGCTTTATACGTACGACGACGACGAAGCGTTAGCTTTATGGCAATGTGTGTCATTGCCTGTCGAGAAATCAATTAAACAAAAACAAAAATATAAAAAAATACAACACCAATTTATGTATATAGTATTGTATATCCATAGACGCTTGAAGCCTCTTGCGCAAAATTACGTTGGCAATTTCACTTGGGACTTTTCGATATTCGTATGCCGCATAAACAGTTAATAAAACGCAGGCGAAGCACGTGCGGGGAAGGTATGAAACTCGAGGCTTGAGGCTTGAGGGTGCGCCACCTTTAACGCCTCCGTTCGCGTAATGTGCAACGCCAAAAATTATTAAAGCCGACAAAAATTAAATGGCCAATTGTCATGCAGATGAAGAGCTGGCCAAGCCGAAGAAGTAGTCGACGAAGTAGTCGAAAGCCCAAAGTTGCCAAACAGTTCTTCTTCATTAGCATTGGCGAAGAATCTATGGGCAATCTTTTACATTAATCAAAAGCCTTTCACAACCATTGGCCAAAAAGGCAGAACGCAAAAGTTCAATGCACGCAAAAGAAACAGCAGATGAAGCGTTTCGGTTTTCAGATTTGTTTGTTGCTTTTGTTGCTGCATAGTTTGGCAGCTCTAATGATTAATTAACAAACAATAACAACAAGCATTGAATAGATCGAGAAGATCAAGCAGGATGCTTGTTGTAAGAAAAGTCCAAGCGATTTGCATAACAGAAGCAGAAAGAGCCGCAAAAAGCTGGAGAAGAAAACAAAATTATATTTCATCTAACATAATATATAATTTGAGACTGTTGTTGTTAAGATTGTCTTGGTTATATTTGGGAATTATTAAATTTCAGCAATTTTTTGCTCATTAAAAACGCAAGGTTTAATTATAAGAAAGCCATTGACTCGGTTTTTTTTTTTACATACATACTCACGAATTTATTCTTGCTTGTTTTTTCTCCTAATTTGTTATAACATCAGCATTCTAAACTTAACAACAACGCGCAATAAGATTACAATAACAGAAACGCGCGGCTGTCGGCTTAGACCTTTTGGCCATGATTTGCGGCAAGCTTTTGTGTCATGTTTCGGGACTGGGAAACTTTATGAGTTGAAGCTCAATCAACGTCAAGCATCGACGAGAACGTAGAGCAGAGTACAGAACATTTTCAAGTACCTGACAATTGGATGACTTTGAGTTTGGAATTAAATTCTCTGTTCTCTGTTCTCTGTTCTCGATGTTCGATGTCGAGTTGTGTGTTTGTCTGATTTCGCTGACTTGATTAAGTGCTCCAAAGATGCCACACACACAAAAGCCGTGCGAAAGAATTTTTGTTGATTTTCAAACATCTTAAATACGCCCACAGGTTTTCATCATTTACTTAACGATTTCTGCCTGCTTGCTTTTTTATGTTTTATTATCAATCTAGCCTAGCTGAAATCGGTATCTGCCTTTTGTATTGGAAACAATGGATTCGCAGCTGATTAAACATGCGAAATCGTGGGATGAGGCGGATAACGAATAGCGAAACAACAGGCAACAAACAAGCTCAACAAAACACGACACGATCACTAAATTGTTTATTTAATATCAATACAATTTTTATCAGTGAAGATCTTGGCACTTAAAATGTAAACAAGCTGTTGTAATCATTGAATTCCCACTGCACAATCCAATTGGTCAATGGAAAAATTATTTTTCAACTGGGATCACAAATATGTAGCTTGACGTCAACACTCTCAGAGTTGTTGCATCTGTTATCGATAATTAGAAATGAAGTCTGTGTCATAAATAAGCAGAAATTCAATCTCTTTCGCTTCCAGCGAAAAAGACATTAAGACATTTAAATCAACAACAATTAATCCATTAATAAGCCATAAACTCCCGACACTAAACAACATCTTATCGCAATGTTGATTGATCAATTCCGCAACTCAATGTGATCGATATATATGACTTTGAATGCGTTTCAACTGGCAAAGACACGAGTTGGAGTGGAAATTATATGTGTGTGGAACGAATTACGTGATTTATTAGACAGCCTGGCAAGCAATTATTTGGGGAAGATGCCGAGGGAACCGGAAGACTTTTTGTAGAAGGAAATATGAAATTTATGAGCTTAGAAAATCTGGGTTTGCACATAGAAGGTGGACAGCAGTGATCGATGAGTGCTCTTAGAAAACCATCTATTGAAATAAAGTGGTATTATTTATTGCTTCTATATACTAAAATCTGGGATTGTCTGAAAATGTACAAATCAATTAAGGCTCTTGAGGAGTTCTAAGTAAATGAAGTGACAGATTATTAGTCAACCTGGCAAACAATTTTATTCAGGAAGACAATCGGAAGTCTTTTTGTAGAAGAAAATATGAAATTTATGAGCCGAGAAAATCTGGTTTTGCACATAGAAGGTGGGCGGCGGTGATCGATGAATTCTCTTAGAAAGCCATCTAACAACTTTGAGTGGAAATTATTTATTGGATTTCAGATACTGGATTCTAGGATTGCCTGAAAATGTACAAATCAATTAAGTCTCTTGAGGAGTTCTAAGTAAACGAAGTGACAGTTTGATTAATTCCTATGATTTGTATTTGCATAGAAATTTTGTATACTCGCTACCTACAAGGTAGAAGGGTATTATAACTTTGTGCCTAATTGAGGCATCTATAATTATATTACAGATAAGAATTGTAGAAGCTATTTAAGAAATAATTTTAAAAGGCAAAAGGCAGCTGCTGATGTCGGTTGTTAAACGGTTGGTTTACAATCTGGTATATATTTTTTGTATATACCAAATAAAAGCTTAAGTATATTTTAGTATTTTTTCAATATATTGGCTATGTATAATTTAATAATAATTCCGCACTATACTGCTCATATTCAAAATAAAAAATTACGGCTGCTGATGTCGGGTTTTAGTAGGTCTGTTAACAATATGGTATATTTTTGTATACGGTATTTTTTTAATGTATTGGTATATCGATATACCGAAAAAAGACTTCGTAATATATTATTTTTGTGGTATATTTTAAATGTCATCGTATATAAATATACCAAATATAGACTTTGATATAATATAGTATATTTTAGGTATATTTTAAGAATAATACCGCACTATTTTGCTTTTATTGAAAATAGGCGGGTATCTCACAGTCGAGCACACTCGACTGCAGCTTTCTTACTTGTTTATCAGCTATTTTAAGCAACTTCCACAGAAAACGATGCTTGGGTTCTAGCATAGCTGCACAAGTCGGATTTCCCCCTTATAGTCGTGAGCTAATCTCGCAGTCGGTTGTATTTAATATGCAATCAATGTGCTTAGGAAGTAACTGTGCTGAAAACCCCGAGCACGTTTGTGGGTCTTAATTGTTGTTGCACATAAAAATCAACATGAAGAAGAATAATTATTAGAAAGCCAAAGCATTAGACAAGCGTATATCTAATTATAATCAGTTAATAGTGGCTGGCATATCTAATAAAAGACTGCGAAACGTAGACGACGCCGACAAAAGGTTAGCTTGGCCAACAAGTTTCAATTAGACAGCGCTCGGAAAGCCTCTCAGAACTTGGCTAATTGCGAGAGAAAAAAAAATATAGTTATTAAGCTCATAAGCAGCACATCAGCAATTAGAGGAATACACGTCAAAGGTTTTTTATATATTTTTTTTTAGCTTAGCTTGGAACCCACTGTGACTACAATCTACAAATTTGTCAGGCATGAAGGTGAATTTGAGTTTTTTTTGTGTGCTTAGACGTTTTTATATTACGTTTTTTTTTTTTATTTTTAGTGTGCTTTAATTCCAAGCCACGCATGACAAAATCGACAGTGGCAGATGTCGTCAACTTCCTTTTTGAGTTGTGTGTTTTTTTGTGTTCGTAATAAAATAATTATGAAGAATAAATATTAAGTAACTTGCGAGCGAGCCAAATCACCGACAATATTTTTCGTTTTTTTTTCGTCATAATATTCTACAAATAATGCATAATTTAGAAGAGGGAGTCCGACTACGAAGTTGAGCTGAGCTTAGCTCAGCGATCGTGCAATACTCGTACAATTATTGACCCTGAACCCCATCATCAAACGTCTCACGAGTCGCGAAGTCGAGTCGCAGCACACGTAAGAATGTTCCATTGTTATATGTTTGCCGACAGAGAGAACTATAATTTGTATTGGATTTTTACACGTTTCGTTCTAATGAAAAACACATCAGTCACACATAGCTCAGCTGACAGACGCCGCACAAGTAATGCGCTTTCTGCGAAAGCATTCCGAATATCAAGTATACGCCATTAGTTGCACCCCAAAAAAATGAAACTCCTTTCAAAATATAACCCATTTCGCCCACTTTCCATGGCAGATACAAATTGATTGCGGCACTTTCCACAGTTTTTCCCAGTTAACAAATTGAATTTTTACCGCTGAATGGGAAAGTGAACATCAACAGCAACAACAAAAACAACATCGACAAATTGCCAACTTGTGCAATACAGTTTAAAAAACACTGTGAATTTAATTTGCAAGCAATTTTGATCGAAAATGACAGTTAACGTGCCAGCGAGTCATTAAGCCAAATTCACAGTTTGCGGTCAAACAAAATGAGAGAAAAGTGCAAGTTAATAACAGAAGAAACAAAAAACATTAATAATAAAAATAATGAAGTAATCCAAGGAATTAAATTGCGCTTATGAAAGAGATATTTCTGTAGATGGCTTTTGAGGTTTGTCTCCAGCGCGTGGGTTGATCTCACTTTATTCTAAGGAATTTCTTGACGCGCCCGTGACTCAGGGGCGCAGCAGCTGAAACGTCTCGAAATGTTTATGGCCATAAGTAATAACAAAAGCATTTTGAACAAAAAAAAAGCAACGCTCGCGTAATACCATTTAACTAATTAGTTCAGGCAAATAAAACACATGTAAACTTCTAGCTCGAGATGCAATCGAGATGCCTCCACAAACACACAGTTGTGATTCACAGTCGATGTTGCATAACGAACTTGCAACTTAATGCTCCACTGCCACTTGCAATGCAATTAAGCCTCATTGACAACGTTTTCCAACGGCCTGATGGCTCCGATGGTGTCCGGTTGCCGACTGATCCGTTTACCGCTAAACAGTTTACCGCTGCAGTTGTTAATAGCCAACCAATTGTTGATTTCTGATCTTTCCCTCTGCTTCTGCCTACTGTCTGCGGTCCGTATCCAATTGCCACCGTGTTATGGTTATGGTCAACTCAAATGGCCGGACAAACAACTTTTCAATTTCAATATATGTTCACACAGTTTTGTCAGTTAATGCATTCACTGCAGCTCGGTCGGCTCATGTTTACACGATTTATCATAAATTTATTTTTAAACTGTTCAACAAGTTGCCAACAATGCGGCTAGCTGACGATTGGCGCCTCCGGGGGGCGTGCCAGCCGCCCAATGTCTAATGAGCCTGACCTTTGCCCTTTGGCGTCTCATTAGCAATGCTCCAGTTGTCCACAAAAAAACAAAACTGAAACCGGTGGCACTCTTTTGCTAGCAGTTTTGCCAATTGCCAACTGCCAACTGGCAACTGGCAAATTAGAATGCCCCGAGACAAGTCCATACACAATCGAAGACAGCAACAACAAAAAACTGGACCGTGCAGATTCGAAACGGAGGTCAGCCGGAAAAACATGAAAAATGCAGCGACTGCCGACGGACGCCATTAAAATGCTGTTGGCCATAAAAAAATAAAAACATATACAAAGCAACAATAATAATAAAAACAGCAACAACAACAGCAACAACTGTAGATATAACAACAAATGCAAAACCTGTTTCAACGACAAGTGCAGCTGAGTCCATGCCCAATGCAGGTTGGACACATGGCCACAAAATGCAATCAGTGCGCAGCGCACAGTGGTCGAAGACTAATTGATGCTGATTAATGATTATGGAACTGCATTGGCATAGGCATAAATTAGTCTTCAATCAATACAATGTATGTTGTTTTGTTATTGATTCCGCGAACAGAACTATTTAACGGCGAAATTAATGCGTTGTTTACTATACTTTACATTATTTTGATATAGTTATTTTATGGTAAACATTAATACGTAAGCTTTGGGTTTTTTTAAATCCTGTTTCATAATAGCATCTAGTCTAGAAAATGTGCAACGCAAAAAAAAATAGTATTTATTGATCACCTTCACGAGTGGAATCCACAATTTGTCAGAGTGATTATGCAAGCCAGTCTTAAAGTGTTATGATGAGATCTTAATGAGTTTAAGTATCTTCTGAGTAGAACAGGATGTAGGTTAGCTTCTTATATACATATATGATTACTATGGTATAAAATAATTTTCAGTGGGTAATACTAAGAACACGCAACGCATGAGTTTATTCAGGAAATTTAAATTCCTTATATTTCTAAATTAACTTCGACTCTTAAATTCTTGATTGTTTTTCAATTAAATAAGACGTTGCCTATTTTCAGTTTTACCGAATTAAATTATTTAGGAACTAAATATAATTTTGAACCGATTGAAAATAACATAAATTAAGAATCGAAGACCTTGTCGCTAGTGTACTTCCTATTGGTTTTGCTATTCCAATTTTATATGCTATATTGCATATTAATTATATGAATTATATTATAGTTATAGTTAACATTGAAAGCAAATAAAATATAATTTTGAGTAATTATTTGTTGCCATTTTGATTGAAGCAAATCTTCTAGTCAATCAAGTCTAGTTCATTCACAAAAATAATTTCCGAAATTCCATTCAAGAATTCTGGTAGCATTTAACCTACTTTTAAAAGTATTTTCTAATACATTTAAAAACTTCAACCCACTGTGCAATGTTTGCGCTTTTACAGTTGGGTTTTTTTCGCGAAACCTTTTTGTTTCTTTGTAATCGTTACTCGATGGTAGTTGCAAGTATTTTTTCGTACTATTCGATGGCTGACTGCTTCATTGATGACTGTTTGCATTTTGCACTCCTGTTTTAAAGTTCAAAGGTGTGCGCTGGTACAGTTGTTGTTGTCGCTTGTCTTGTTTTATTTTGTGGTTTACACTGCTTTGTCTGCTGCTTTGCGGCGTGAGAACCAAAAGTTGTCTGAGTTATTTTTTCGGCTATCCCGCCAATATGTGTGTGTTTTTTCGCTTAATTTATATCCCCATAAATATATATGTACATGTATTTTAGGTAAATCAATTACTTTCTTACTTTAACAGCCATTTGGTGAATCCGCAAATGTGTTCAAAACAATTCCGCCAAGTGCAGCAGCATTTCGAGTATGATAAGGCAGCTAAAAACCAAGTGTAGAACTTCCCACTTTACTTTTTGTTTCTTTTGTTAAAACTCAGTGGGTTGTGTTTTTGTTGTTGTTGCTTTGCTGCTGCTGTGACTTTTGCTGTTGTTGTAGTTGTAGATGTTTTACATACTACGCCGAGCTTTCAAGCTAGCAGCGAGTCTAGTGAGAGCGGGCACGTGTCGGAGTGGGATGGCAATATGGTACTAATATAGATGGTATTGCGAGTACGTGCGAGAGATTGCCGAAAAACTTTGCAACAATTTTCATTTGACTTTTTCGCCGTTGTTGTTGTTGTTGTTCGCAGTGATACTCAGAAGTATTTATTTCATATAACTCGAGTGATTCAATTATTAGCTTCAGGTTTCTCGGCTTCACATCTTTTGTACTTTGTATTTTATTTATTTATAATTTCGTTTCATAAAACACACTTATTTATTTATGCATTTGACCCGCTTTAAGCAACCGCACAAAAACAAATTACAAATCGAATACAAATCAACAACAAGAACGTGTGTTTATTGTCGTTGTTGTTGTCTTTGTTGTTGTTATTTACTTGGAATTTCGATGTCGTTGAATTCTACGCAGAAAAAACTTGTTAGCTGTTTTGGATTTTTCTTTTGCACTTGCTCGTTTGTTTGTTTTGTTTCTTTTCTTCTTCTTTTACTCAACACTAACACAACGCACACACAAACAAACACCAAAACACACACACACTGAAGCGCTTGACTTTTGGCTACAATATTTTCTTTAATATTTTTGTTGTTGTTGTGAATTTTTCAGTTGCGCGCGCGCGTTTAGCACCCACAAATTGTTATTGTTGCTCTTTTCGCACTGACACTTGCTCTCTCTTTCTATCTCACCCGTTTCGCCTACTCTTTGTGGGGGTGGGGGTGGGCGACAAAAAATTAGCAGCGCGCGTTCCGCGTTTGTTACTGTTGGCCACAAGCTGCGCGAGACGACTGAGCGAGCAAAGAGCTACTGCTCACCTGCGCAAGCGGCCAAAGCAAAGCTTCGAAGCTCTAAGCTGTAAGTTCGCCATGACAGTCAGCTTTTGATCGTTAGCAAAGCGCCATCTAGCAGACTTAAGGAGTAACACCAGCTTTGATCAGTTTGGTTTGCAACCGAATTTAACAAGTGTGCAATTACGACTGCTACGTTTATAACAAACCGTTACATTTTAAGCTTAAAATACTTGCAGACTTCAAAGTAAATATTAAGAAGAGATATTCTAATTAAACTAAGATATTTTTGTTAAACTAATATTTAATTAATTACTCATTTGGACTAATTTTGTTATCTATCTGATAATTTTGTTGGTAGATAAGCAAAGTTTAAATAGTTTAAAGAACCATATTACCATAAATAATTACTATACGTAAGAACTTATTTTCAGATAAAATATTTAAATTGATTATACAATCACTTGGTTGGCAAAAAGATGTTGACCTGATTTTAAATTCTAGATATTTAATAATCGATTTGGTGTCAAAGAAATCTGAGCGCTGAATCTGCAAAATTAGCAAGTTTATCCATTTTTTTTTCTTTACAATGCCGAAAAAAGATAGGAAATGGTCTAATCTAATCTAACATCAACTCGGCAAAGAATATTTGAGCTTCGCAGCAATGAAACTCTGACAAAATTATCTATCGATCTTCATAGTTTCTAAATTTAATAATTACCTCCAAAGAGAGTAAATTGAAAGATTAATTGGGTCGCTAAGGATTAACATCAGCTTGTCATCGTCGTGAAACCAATTTGGGGCGAATATTTGAGCTATTTGGTAAAGAGTGTCGTATAAAGCATATAAAATCGGCATATAAAAAAAAACCAATCGATGTGCGTGGTTAACGATCGTCCGCTTTAAAATTGAGTTCGACTCATTACGACAAAAAAAAGTGCGACGACGAAAACGCCGCCCAAAAGGCAATACGAAAAAAGCACTCGAGGAGCCGAGCGGAAGAGTAAAGCATATATGGAAGGAGGGGCTAGGGGAAGAGGAAGGGAGGGGTTTGTTTCGGCTCCTCAAGTTTTGTTGATCTTGAGAGGGTTATAGCAATTGTTGATTTATCTCTCAGTTGCTGCCGACGCCGTCGACGTCGCTGCCTCGGTCTCTGCCGGCGCAGCGACTTACTGACCAAGTTTATAAAACTTTGGGCCAAAATGCAAGCGTCGCACAGTTGCTTCGACAACGTTGCACGCGCCGCGGTCCGACGACGCGTCGATCATCAAACGAACAGAAAAAATAAATATAATTCAAGTAGAAGCAAAAGAAGTGAGTGAACAAAAAAAAAAAGTCAAGTTGAAAAAAACGAAATTTCGGTTGTCGGTTAACAGCTTGAAACAGCAAAATAAAAACGAGTTGCAGGGCCCAGGGCCAAGCGAGAAGCAGCAGCTGAAAACAGCAGCTAATCGCAGTGCTGTGCTCTTGTGTGTTTGTGTTGAAGTGCGCTTTATCAGCAGAGCATCAGAAAGAAACGAAAACGAAAGTCGGTCCAAAACAGAGAGAGACACGGATCTTCAGCCCTAAATATGTGCTCGAAGTGTTCGCCGTGTAACGACTTTATAAAATGATATATCGCAACGCAAGTGTACCGCCGGCAATGTACTTAGCTACAAAGTGAAAATTAGCCACATGCCAAAATAACCAGTTGAAACAAATTAGACAACCAACTCGACAACAGTAAAAACAGAAAAAACCCCAAGAGAAGAGTAAGTGCTCGTAAAGTGTTCTGATCTCAGTGTAAATAAATAGTTGTTAATTGGATAACACAATAAAATAATAAGAAATTTCGTTGAAGATACTTTTCTTCCTCAGAGAAGAGCAAAAGAAACCAAAATGAAACTAAAAAACTGAATGCTGAACTCTCCCCACTCCCCACGCAGCATTCGATCAGTTTCAGTTTCAGTTCATGCATAACTCAATATATTATATAAAAGATCAAGTCCACAGAGAGTGAGCGAGAGACTGAAAGACTGAAAGAGTTAAGAGCGGCTCTTACAACATCTTTTCAAGTTAAAGAAGAAGCCCAACCCGCAGCTTGCCTCAAATTATGCAAAAGTTTAAACAACGCTGAGGAAAGCGAAAAATGCAAAAAAGCGTTAACTATGCAAATTAGGTGGATCAGCAGCAGCAATAAACAAAAAAAAGTACAACACAGACTCGGAGACAACCTCAGAGTTGGTCTTGGTCTCAGTTTTTTTTCTGATATAAACGAGGCAACACACGACCTTAGTCAATGCCAGACGCTTTTCCCCCAAATAAAAAACATCGCTAACATCACTGAATTCTCGGTCAAGCAACAAAGCACAATAAAGTGCAGCAACAACAGCAGAAACAACAAAAAAACATCCAAAGCGGACCCTACATAAGCCCGGGTCTTGCAGTAATAAGCAATAAACTTGGAAATTATTACGTGTCGCCCAAAACGAAAGGCCAGCAAAACGTTCGGTTTGCTCACTCGGCGTCTCTTGAGAGAGACTCCCAACTGAATTCGGTTCACTCAGTCAGTCAGTTGGTCAGTCAGTTAGTCAGTCAGTCAGTCAGTTGGTCAGTGTTCATTGCGATCAGTGGTCAGCGTGTGTGCTCTGTAAACGGTTTCACTCAAAGCATTGACTCAACTTCGAATGCGAGTCCAACTCATCAGCAAAAACAACAACAACACGTTGTTGAACCTTAGTCGCTTCACGTTGTCGTGAAATTGGGTTGAGTTTTGGTTTTTTGTTTTGTTTTGCTTTTGCATTTTGTATTTTCAACAAAACTTTTACTGCGAGCCAGATCATAATATTATCATTATCGAATTTTTGTGTTTATTATTGCATAATCAACAAGAAACCCATTGATCGACAACAACAAAACGCATGCGGCTTAAGCGGCGTATGCGTAATATTCTGCTAGTATGTGAATTGAGTGGGAAAATGGTTATTCATAACCTTATAGTTATCGAATTTAAGTGTTAATTATTGCAGACAATTGTTGGATACAATGGAGTATTAATATATTAAATATTATTGAAAAGCAAATTTAAAATGCAATACAATACAATACAAAAAAACTTATTGCGTGTCTTAAACACAGCTATTTAATAATTTAGTTAATGAACGATTACAAAAATTAAGTACAGACTTTAAAGGTAAAATGAAGAGACCTTTATAAAGGTAGTGAAAGAGAGGAAAAAAGATTACACAATATAAAACAGGATTTTTCTGATTTCGGTTTAGGAATGTTTTCGTCCAGTGGTGTGTAAAATATTTTAAAATATATCGACAAGTTAAGCAGCTTTTAAAATAATTTAAAAAAAAACGCTGACATAGACATTAAGTAATATTTCTATATATACATATAAATGTAGTAAAAATATTAAGACAAAGCGGAGAACGACTTTAGTAAAAAGAGAATGAAGTCAAGTAATAGAGCTACAGTCGAGTGGGCTCGACTTTGATATACCCGCTACCAATTTTTAATAAATACAAAACAAGGAAGTATTATTCTTTAAATATACCATAGCCGAAAAAATACTAAATATGTGCTATATTTGGCATATTTATATAGTACTACAACTACTTTAAAAATATACTAGTTTGTTAGCCAAAGCAACTAAGACCTAAGTTTGGAGTTTTTCCCATACAAAAGTATGTATTTCTTGAATAATTTCTACACTTTTTAACCGATCGCAATAAATCAGGAATAAAAAATACTATAGTTTTTATCGTAAACACCAAAATTCGCGATTCGCTTTAAAATTCCGTTTGTTATTCGATTATTGCCGATTTGCGGAAGCAGAAGAACGCGTGACAAAAATTTGAAACAAACAAACAAAAATTATAGCTCTATCTCTTACAGTCTCGGAGATTTAGGTGTTTACACGGACGGACAGACAGACAGACAGACGGACGGATAAATATTGTCGGCTGCTGACGTTGGTCAAGAATACATATACTTTATGGGGTCGAAGATGGCTTTTCTGCCTGTTTCATACATTTTATAGCGGCACAACATGATAATACCCTTCTACCCTATGGGTAGCAGGTATAAAAAAAAGTGAAGAAAAACTTAAATAAAAATAATAAAACAGAGCATGATTTTGATGATTTGTATGAACCTCATTTCGTAATTTTATTTACTACAAAATTGTGCAAAATAATTTGAAATGTATCAACAATTTTGAGAGCTCTTGAAAGGTTTGAAAACATAATTAGAAAAGTGATGCAGAAAAAATGATTGCGAAAATTTAGTCGAACAACAAACAGAGCATGATTTTGCTGATTTCAATGATTTTGCAATTTTATTTAGTAAAACTTTGTGCAAAATGATTTAAATTGTAAAAATCATTTAAACAGCTCTTAAAAGGTTTCGTAAAACAAATAAAAAGTGTTGCTTAGCAGCTTTAATTGCAATTTCCACCAATTTTCTATTAAGTCACTATCCTATTTCTTTCTTCTCTTTTAAAGAAATACAAGATGTATTTAACAAGCAGCTGCGATTTATTTAGTTGTAAATCGTTTGATAACCTCTTTGATAGTTCACGCTGTTGCTATTTATTTTATTTAACTTGTGTTTCTGCCACTTTTGTTTTATTTGCAGTTTTGTGAAATAAATAATATTAACGCATAGTCGAACAACTATTGAGAGATACGAAAAAGTAAATAGAGGTGTTGGTGAATTTGCTGTTTGACCTTCGCTGGGCCACAAAAGCCAAAAATCAATCAGGCCAAGCAAGCAAACGCTGCTCAAACACACAAACACACACACTCCAATACCAAACATAATTACAACAATAAATAAAGCGAGGTAATTGCCGCAACTAAGTGACGACAGCAACAACAACGACAACACGATGGAGATTTGGTTGCTTTTCATATTTCTGGGCGTGACCAAGGGCATTGCCAATCAGAGCACCACAACAACGACCACAGCACAGTGGCAACAACAGCAGCAACATCAGCAGTCACAACAAAACTTTCGCTTAAATGATAGCTTGGAACAACAACAACAAGAAAAGGAGGAACAACAGGAGTTGGAACTCTCGTCAGTTGATGCTCTGCTGGATGCAGAGTTTAGTCAACTGCATGAACCGCATCTCACACGTACCTCGGTCATCTTTGGACTCACCAAAGTGGTCAACGAGAGCAACGTGAATCCAAAGTGCGAATCGCAGCTGCGACAGGTTCAACGTGGAATACTCAGCAAACAACCGTGGGCCATGAAAGGTGAGTTCACTGTAATTATATCCGCATTTAACAATGCAAACACACTCGTGAATACACTCATCGATTCATACGCGAATCGATTGCGACTATTTCAATGCATTGTCAATTAACATGGACAACAAACATGTTGACACATCAATTACACTCGTTACCCAAAAGGGCGAAAGAGCATGATGATATTTTACATATGTTAACTTAGTTGCTTGACAACATTTATAACTAAACATGCTTCTTAGTTTGCACAGTCGAGTCAACTTGGGTGCAACTATGAGATGCTAACATATTACAGAATCTAAACTAAAGCTCATTGAGTTGCAGTAAATCTACATTGCAATAAAAAAGTCAACAAAATAGTTAGTTGAAATATTTGCTTGTGATTTAAGACAGTTTGTGAGTATTTACTTTCATCAATCGAACAATTATGCAACGTAAGCTTAAGGCCACTTTTGTCTGATAAATCCATAGGTAGCTCATGTTTTACTATTTATAAATTAAATTTCAGTTTATCAATATATAATATTTCTTATAAAGGGCAAAAGGTATTCATTATTTTAAATTCAAAATTAATCATTAATAAATACCAACTTTAAAAATTATTCATTATTCAATATTAAATTGATGCAAAGAAATTCCGATTTCAAAAGTTATTCATTATTATCAAATTAATATTTAAAAAGTTATTCATTATTATTCAATTTAAATTGAACTTTATAAGTTATTCATTATTATATTAAATTTATCATTAAATGAGTTCAAGCTTCATAAGTTATTCATTAGTTTTAATATCAAATTAATCACTAAATAAATTCAAACTTCAAAAGTTATTCATTATTCAATATCAAATTAATCGCAAAATAAACTTCAATTCCCAAAGGTTTTCATTATTTCAAATTTTACACTAATTAAACACACACTTCATAATTTATTCATTATTATCAAATATAAAGTTAACAAAAAATAAATTCACAGTTCATAAGTTTTTCTTTGTTATAATTAGAATTCAAACATTAATAAAGTGCCTAAAAGTTATTTATTATTATAATTTCAAATCTAACGCAAAATAACTCAAACCTCAAAAGTTATAAGCTTTAAATTAATCAGAAAATAAATACAGAGTTATTTACATTAATCAATTTTAAATTATTGACATGATCTATTTATTTGTATTCATTTCAAATTAATCAGATGATAAATATATAACTAATGAATGTGATTACAGTTCGTCTTTTAAATTAAATCCTATGACTTTGATTGTTGGCATTTCTGTTACCTCATGATTTAACAGCTACATACTATATATCGACAAGCAAATTAAATTTATCTAGCAATCTTCATGAAAACTTTGTAACTCTGAATTAATAATTTCTGGAATTTAATCTAACAAATGAGTCTACAATATATAGTGTAGAAAAGTGTCAAAGTCTTATATGTTTTCAATCTTATATAAAGCATTATTAAAAGGAAAAGCAAAAAGATAAATGAATTAAAAGAGTCAACTATGGGAAATAATAAATACTTCAAAGCAGAATTTCGCTTAAAGTTTAAGCAGCTTATCTGATAATAGTCTTGATAGCATACTAATTTAATCTATTTTATTTAACTGGGGGTACTAATAATAATAATAATTTCCCAAAATCTTTTCATTTCTGTCTACTTGTAGTCACTAAAAAGTGACTAACAGTCGAGCAAACTCAAACCAAATGTTAAACGTTTCAGTTAATATTGTTAGGCAATGTTAAAAAGTATTTTGTGTTTAAGCAATGACTCACCTGGCATCCGGAATCACGGTTTACTAAACAATCTCACACCTCTGTCACCTCTGAACTTCTTCCTCTTTTTTGTTTAGTGCTCGATGCTTCTGGCACAAAACCTTCGGGCTTTGTCTATGGCCAAAACTATTGGCTGGGCAGTCGGGAGGCTTGCAAAGGAGTCCAACGTCCCGTGGGCATCACGTTGTCCAAGAACTTTGATCGCGTCATGCACTATGGATTGATCACCCAGCAGGCGCCCTTTGATATGGATTATCGTGTGGTTTACTTGCGTCACAATTCCCCTTGGCAGGTGGAGATCAAACTGATGTCCGAGCAGATCATACACATTGGACTCTGTCTGCCCAGCGCATGCAGCTCCCAAGAAGTGAAGCAGCTAGCAGGCGAATATGTCTCACGTGGCATGTTTGCTGAGAATGACATTTTCGATATGCACCCTGAGGTGGTTTATATGAAAGATCTGCAGCTGAAGGATGCATTTTATCAGCGCTCCAGCTTTCGTCTGCTCGTCGCCTGCACTTTGGCCACTGGCGCCTTGATGCTCTGCGCCCAGCAGCTACTGGTGGGCAAGAAGGAGCAGGGAACTGGTGGCTTAGCTCCTGCAGAGTCGGAACTTTGGCGTGCTTTGCATTCGCTGCTGCGCTGGCAGAAATTACAGCAGCTTGTCAGCTGCTATGATGTGCCTGGCAACTGGTCGAAGATCTTTGCAGTGCGCGAAAATAAAGCACATGAAATTCCCGTAATGAATGGCCTGAGATCTGTGTGTGCCATCTGGATTATGATCTTCCATGTGGTGTGGTTCATGTACTTCACAGTGCACAACAAAACCGTGTTGTTATCTTATGCGGAACAAGCTTTCTTTCAGTACGTTTCCTCGGCGCCGCTGCTAGTCGATGTCTTCTTTACCATCAGGTGAGTTTGAGTGGCTTCCAAGTTCTATTTAAACTAATTCTCTCCCTCTTTAGTGGCTTTCTGCAAACTTATAACTTTCTGCGCAACTCTTCACAATTGGAGGCAGTGCGTCGCAATGGTTGGCGTCAGAATCTGCAGCTGTTTGGCAAGCTGCTCTTCCATCGCTATTTGAGATTGGGTCCACTTTACTTGATCGTCATGCTCTGTGTGGATCTCACTTATGCCTATATTGGGGACACTTCGGTTTATCACATTAACGAGCGATTCGATGAGATGTGCTCCAAACACTGGTGGCGCAATCTCTTCTTCATACAGAATCTCTTTGATCATCGCGACATGTGCGCCAATTGGAGCTGGTCCTTGGCCTGCGAAATGCAGTTCTTCATCCTGGCAAATGCTTTGCTTTTCCTATACGTCAAGTAAGTGAACATATACCTTAAAGAGGGAATCAATTTCATTGCAAAATATTCTAAATTACAGGCATCCCAAGCTCACCAAAGCCTTGGTGGGTTTAATACTCGTCTCCAGCACTGCGTGGTCTTATGGCATTGGTTTAAGCATTAAGTTCCAGCTGTCCTTTGATGCCGCCTTTGCCACAGGCACTGAGATCTACACTTCGCCCTTTGTGCGCATTCTTCCGTATATTTTGGGCGCCATCACAGCTTACTCTCTGCTGCAACGGACTCCTTCAGAAAAGGATTCGAACGATATTAGGGAACGTTGCTCTTGGCACTTTGCTCTCCTTGTCTTCTTCATTTGCATTTATTCGACCATTAAACGCGACATCAGCTCCTTGCTGGCCATTTCACTGTTCGTGCTCGGCAGACTCTTCTTCTCGTTGAGTGTTTGCTGGATGATTGCGGGCAGTGCCCAAGGACGCGGTGTCTGGTGGTCACGTCTGCTGGAGGCGAAAGGTTTTCAGCATGTCAGTCGACTTTCCTATGCCATTTACTTGCTCAACCCTTTGGTGATTGCCTTCTTCTATAGTCTGACAAGTGCCAGCACGCATGCTGATCCCTTTATGCTGGTAAATTATAAAAATCATTCACCTTTATGTTCTCTACTAATATCGAATTATTTTTTAATAGTGCGTTGTCAGCTGTGGTTTTGGCGTCATCGTCTATTTGGCGTCGATCGTATTCTCGCTGGCCTTCGAACTTCCCTACAGCAATTTGTCCAGCCTTCTGCTGAAGCGCGGTTCCAAATCACAGAAAATTGCTTGAGCCTGATTGATGCTATTTTTAAGTAAACATATGCCTCCATAATTCAATTGTGATCGCTTCCACGTACAACTCATTGTTATCGTTATAGTTTAGAATATAGTTATTTAGTTGTATTATATTTGTAACTATTAATTAAGCACACAAATCTTGTAAGCAAATAAAATTTACACGCAAAAATACGTTTCACTAATGATTTTGGCGCGAACATTTGTCATGCGCTTTTCAGCGTGACCAGTGAGTTGCAACTGAATATACCGTTCAAGAAAATACCAAAATATACCAGTTCCACACATAAGCTGGTTGGGTATTTGTTTATCGAAAGCAATTTTGTAGTGTACTTGGCGCAAAATAAACAAATGTGGTAGTGTTGTATTTACATATATTTAAATTTAATTAATATGAAATTTATTTGTCATAGAATGAAATTATTAAAATTAGTTGATCAACAATAATGTCTGAAGCGATGGCGTTGACGTTAGCTTCAGGATAAGCAGGAACGCAACAAGTGGGTTCATGTAAAGCGTAAGGCGAGTTTTTTAAAAATCATTTAATTAATTATGAAATAGTTTTGGTACCTAAGATGTTTTATATTTTGCTAGAACTCGTATAAACTTTCATTAAAAATACTAGCACAAGGCTTCAAAAACTATATTTCCCACAGATTGTCCCACGGTGACGGTCACAACCCGACATTTCCCAATAAGATAGGAAAGCTGCATCTTCAGGTAATACTTGGCAAGTTCATTTTATATTTTTTATTCAAATTAATCAATACTTATACTATCTTAAATTTATGTTTCATCTCTTACTTCTACTATTATTAACGATAAGCTCTCCGGCTTCCAAAGATGCCATAATTAAATTCATCTTTGATTTTGCCAAGCGCACGGCATTGGCATCCGGATAGTTGCGTAAAGTGGCTGCAACTGATTTGCCCCAGAGCTCAAATTCATCGTCCTCTTTTGTGTTGACCAAATACTTACAGGCTTTCTTTATTAAATCAGTGCGATGAGTATTGGTGCCTTCCACTCTTCGACGCTTTGGTGATGTTTATTATAGATTCACAAATATGAATGTTACGAGCATGTCGGCGAAATTCGGAGGGCGGAGTATTTGCACGGCATTGAAACATTTTAAAGTAATAATAATAATATTAAACATGTAATAACAATGATTTAAATTCTTTGTCGTAATTTTGACCATCATCCATCGAAAGCCACTAAAGTTTTGTTAGAAATTTCATAGTTTCATTAAATTTTAAATTCTGACAAGGAAATGGACAGTCAAATTATACCAGGTTAATGACGATCAAAAGGAAAAGGTTGTGTGAAACTGCAGTCAATAAACAGTAAGCGACATAGGGAAACACCTTCACACAGTACTTCATATCGCTTGCGGTTATTCATCCAGAGTTAAATGTTAATTAATAAATTAATAAACTCACATAACTTGATGTTCGTGACCCTGAGTCCACTTTTAAAATAGGTTGCATAAAGTGCAGTGAACGATAATACTTATTTGGGGGCTTCCGAGCAGCAGCAGCTTGGCCACTTTTCGTAGCTTGTACCTTGCCAAATGCATTCTATAATAAATCACACAACATTTAATTCAAAATAAATTAATTAATGAAAGGATTTCTACTGACACGAAACTGTTGGCGCAGCAAATTCCACTTATTACAAACTTCAGCTTTGGGAAATCTAAGGTGATTTCCAATTTCCTCCCATGCAACTTCTCGTTTGCTCCGATTTTTGTATTCGTGGTTAGTAAAATCCCACAAATGAGGTCTATCTTCCACCAACCTAATCAACTGAAAGACCTCCTCATCTGACCATCTTTCTCCCGCTTTTCTGGCGCGTTTGGATTTGGTCTTTTCGATTCTTGGCACTTTTTCATCTTCGAATTCAATTTCACTCCACAGATTTTCAGATTGGTCCATTTTGCACAAAACAATTGAATTAAATAGAGATGGCAAGTCATTGATAAATTATCTATCGAGACTTATCGTGCAGCTATTATCGACAGTTATCAAGTAGTCTACTTTCAAAGTAAATGTAATTTATTCATTGGCTTTTGTGAAAATACAATACTTATTTTATTATTTGCATTCAAATTAAAATTATAAAATTTTGAATTAAATAAAACGTAAAGCGCCAACATCATTTATGTTATTTTGTTTTGGCGCGCACATTTACCACATTTTCAAGCAAAGCAACGGTCACCCTATAACCATCGTTTAGCAGCAATTCCTATATCGCAGCATGTCGATATAATATATCGATTAACTGCTATAGATTTCAAATGCGGGGAGCCAACATAAAATTGAGCTATTCCAACAGCATTTCAACAGAATAATGTAATAGAAATTCTTGAGAAAAATTTATAAATTAACTGCCCTTATACAAACAGCCAAAAATAGCTATTGTTGCATGCTGCATTTCGATACATATCGATAGCCGGCAACAGATGTTGGACCAATAATTTATTGTGCGCGCGTGTGCGTCGCTTGGCTCTCAATTTCTCTCTCTCTCTCTCTCGGGCTGGCGTCAAATTGTTTAAAATTTAAATATATGCTCAAGTGTGAGAACTAAGCTGAGCTAAGCGTGTGTGTGAAAAGTAACAAAGTAATGGTGGACTCAGTGCTGCGCCGGCTGCTCCACGAGATAGTCTCAACCAATTTCGACGCGGAAAAATACAGAAGAAATGCAGCGCGTGCGCTCACCACTAAAAAATTCTTAATTCATTCCTCTCAATGCATTTTTCCTTAAAAATCGCGCGCGGTTCGCTTGACTTAATTCAATAATTTCAATTACAATAAAAAACGGTTTATTAAAAAACAGAAACACACGGAAAACGTGATACAAATACATCAAAAAGGTAAAATTTTCAATAAGCATTAGCAAAAATTGCAAAGCACGCGCAGCATCAGCATCAAAAGGGAGCATCCTTGTGAACGTCCCTGTGTGTGTGTGTGTACACCTTGGTGCACGCTTATGCGTGTGTGTGTGAGTGCTCCACCCTCGGAAAGCGGCATTATAATACAAAAAATACCATAAAATATTTAGATATGTTTATATTTAGTGCAAATTAAAGTGCGAATTTGAAAATGGAACAAAGTGAAATTTTGTGGCTATTATTACGATAAAGACGTGTTTCGTAAATTATCGTGTTGCCCTGTACCGCTTGGTACAAGACGTGTCGCAATTTTGGCCTTCTGAATATTTGCCTAAATCAATTAAAAATGCAACAACACAACTGAAAAAAGGGGTAGCAAATGAAAGCGGGGAGGAGGGGAGGACATGTGATTTTGAGGAAAGAGCAACAACAACTACAACTAGAGTGACAGTGTCACACAAACAAAAGCTCGTTGATTTTTTGTTCCTTGTTGGGTTCTCCTTTTATCTGGCGTTCACACAAAGCACTCTTTGTGTGCGTGTGCGAGGTTGAGTGAGTGTGTGTGAGTGTGGGCGCCTTGCGGCAAACGACGCCAACGTCGCCCAATGCGTGCCAATGTGCCAATAAAAAGCGCCACACCAACAACAAACACATCAAGAAGAAGAACAGCAGTAGCAGTAAGAACAACAGTAACAGTTACAAAAGCCGCAGCGACGCCCAGCCAGGTAAAAGAAAACTCAAATGAGCCATTAAATTGTGCATGCAAATTTATGAATTAAATTAGGCGTAAATTTCAAACACACATACAAGCATATAGTACGTACTTTCCATATATTTAGGCAGTCAAGATGTGTCGCTAGTAAAGTCATCACTTCTTATCAGCAGTAGCAACAACAACAAACAGCATCAAAAGACACTCTTGCTCTCCCGTTTCCTCTCCCACCTCCCCATTTACCAACTCTCTCCAACTCTAAATCTCTCTTTCTCGCTTTAACTGGCAGCAGCAACGCGAGCATTTTTTGTTTTTTGGTTATTTTGTTATTTTGGCAACAGAGTTTGCTTATTTGGCAACTGTGTTGTTGCTCAACTCATTGCTCATGTGTTATTCTGCTTTTGGCTTCTTTAGTTCCATTTTCTCTGGGCTCTTTAACTTTGGCAGCTCTTTGCATGCCAATACGCTGCTGACCTTGAACAAGTTCAGCTGCACACTGTTGTTGTCGTTGTTGTTGTTGCTATGCGCCTTCTTCTTGTTCTTGCTTCTTGCGAAGCCTTGGCCTTGGCTGCAGCTCAGTTGTGGAATCGGAGTCTCCTTTGTCGTCGTCGTCGTCATCAACACCGCTTGCCAACAAGCAAAATAAGTGTTTACTTATCACACACACATACACACACACTGGCTCACTCCGCCTTTTTATGTCTGGGCTTTTAATACATACTATATTTCCTTGTATTCCCATGTATATAAAACAAATATTTGATGGCAATTAATATTATTAAAAGCGTTGCTGACGTTTACGTTTTATGCCCATCACGTGCTAAAAAGCCATAAGCAGCTTCCGATGTAAGCTCCCGCTCTCACTCTCTGTCTCCCTCTCACACTCTCTATTTGCTTGCTTTTCGGCTAAAGTTACGCGCTAATCGCTCTCTTTAATTTTGCATTAGTGTGTGTTCATAAATTTATTTTTACAGTAGAATGTCACACATTTGATTTTTCCCAAATTGTCTATTTTTAGATTTTGCTATATTTTTTAGTGTCGTTTACTTATTTTTTAATATCGAGAAAAGAAAAAATATATATATTTATTATAAGTAGGTTTTCTCTATTTTTATTTAATAATATACTAAAATTACTATTTCTAATTCGCGAGCGTTTACTGTTTCTTTCTCGTCTCTGTGTCTCGGGTTTTTGTGCATATGGTAATTTTGTTTATTTACCTCATATTTAATAGTCGATAACTTTCGCCGTGCATTGACCTAAAAGTGTTTCGCAATAACGCTTGGCGACGTCACCCGTTTAACTGCCTAATTATACTTTTTAAAGAGAACCCGTTTTTGGTCAGCAAAATGGAATTCCTCATGCCCAAAATTAGTTAGGCGCCGCTGAGTCATAGCACAGCTTTTGCTTTTATGCGCAGCCATTCAAATTCCAAGATAAATTCAACATTGGCTAGACAGTTTGGCGCTTTTATTGTTCGCTTTAATAGGCGAGTGCGACAATTTATCAACACTCTTGACATTGTCGATCTTTAGACCTCGCTTTACAGTAGCATTCTATCGTAATTTTTGGCAGCTAAGTGATTATGTCAAAAGGTGGCCGATACCCATAAGAAAACCTAACAAGTCAGTAAATTTTTTATTATCTGAAACCAATTTTCAATTGGGGCACTTCAACTATCAATGGTTTGATTATGTTCAAACAGTCGATCTAATCAAATACTCAAGTGGCGTGTGACCGCTTGTCGCTTAGTTGCAAAGCAGAGTACAAATAATCAGCGCAATGCTTACTTTAGATAAGAATAATAAAATGCCAATTACACACTTAATACATATGTCGTACTATCAGAGACCTTACAGAAACTGTTCGTTTATCTTGCCCTTTCACAAATAACATTGTACTCCGGAGTACTCCGTAATCAGTTATCAACTAAAAACACAAGCGCTCAGCACACTGTGCACGCCTTAAGCTTTTTTTTACAGCAATTACAACAGCTACTAAGCTTTTTATTTGCAAATCGTGAAAGACTACAGTGGTCATAAAATTGCAACAGATAACAGTAATTTCTACAGATTTAAATAGTTAAATTAATATATGTAGTTGCAACTAACATTTCAGTATGTTATTTAATTATTATTACAGGAATTAGTAGATTAGTTAGTCCGCTTGCAGTTAAAACAATTTCAATTACTATGAAACCTGTTCATGATGTAATTGCGTTTCCAACCTTAATATGTAATTTCCCCCGTAACTTTTTTTTAATCGGAAACGCGTGTAATTATTATTATAATACAATTTTTTCAATTAACAGCATTATAAACGGGAGTAATATTCTCTATTTGCTGTTTACATTGCCCACTGTGCACTTGTTGTTTGCTCTTTCGTTTTCGCTTTGCTTTGCTTTGCTGTTGACTCACACATTGTTGGAAATCACTTGCTCAGAGAATGATTTCTTGATCGGGGCATCAGGCAGTCAATGATTTTTTGTGTTGCCCTTCTCATCGTGGCCATTCACCGACACTGCTTCAATTCATATACCATATACACCATATTGTGTGTGTATGTGTGTGTGTGTGTGTGTGGTGTGTTGTGTTGGTGTTGTGTTGGCTTTCTTCATAAAAATTATACACGAAAAGCTGGCCCGCCTCTTGTGCCCCACCCGTCTTCAATTGTGTGGTGCGTGCATGGAACTCGTTTCGAGCCACCAAAAAGATGGTGGGGCAAAAGGAGCGGTTACTTTGCTGGTTGGTCATTGGCCCAGTTGACTTGTGAGTGATGCGAGAGCCGTGGAAATGTAAACAAAATGCGAGTAATTAAATTTTCATATGCTCAGAGCAAGTAAAAGGACAAGAAACATTTATTCATAAATTATTGAGACCAACCTTTTTCTTTTTTTGTTCTGTATTTTTATACCCGCTATTATATTATAGAAGGGTATTATAACTTTGTGCCGGCAAGAAATGTTTATATATCAGGCAGAAGGCGGTATCTATACCCTATAAAGTATATATATTCTTGATATTCTTGTTGTCGCTGAACAGCCGAGACGATCTAATCAAGTCTGTTTGTATGAAATCCTAGATCTCACAGACTATAATAGATGGAGACGTTATTTGAAGCTGACTCTAGAAATTTTTGATACTGACAATAATAGCTATATTCTTTATGATTCCTGAAAATTTGATTGCGATAAAATAAAAATTGTAAAAGTTTTTTAAGAACTACTTTTGTATCTTGTTTTGTATCTAGTTGCTTCGGCCAACAGTGTGGTATATTTCGCACGCTCAGGTATATTTTGAATGAAACTACATCAATATACCAAGCACAGCCTTTGGTATATTTCAGTATTTGTGCGGTATATTCATTCGGTATATTTTAGGAATAAAACCGCACTGCTTTGCTTTTATTCAAATTGGGTAATGGGTATTTCACAGTCGAGTACACTCGAGTGTAGGATTCTTACTATTTTTTTTTTTAAAGAGCCCATGCAAAGCACGCGTAGCCCACTGTCCACAGTGGGTGTGTTCAGAGAGTGAACAGAGCTCGCTTTGTGTATAGCTTTATGTATATTGTAGATGTGTATTTTTTCTTTTTTAGTTGCTGCCACATTTTAATTGGCAATTTGTGGCGACACTGTCGTCAATCAACTGAAATGCATTTGTCGCCAACTTCTCTTTTCCTTTTCCATTTTCCTCTCTCTTTCTCTTGTTGCTTGTCTCTTAGTGAGTGTCCCCAAAGGCGCTTCACCTTATCTGTCAGGTGTCAGGCTAAGAGGCAACGTGCAACTCCTTTTCCGTTTATTGCTGAGCCAGGAAACTTGGATGCTTCTGCTGCCACAGCAAAAAGGAAATCTATTTCTCTACTAGGCAACACTACTAAAGGTTAATTGCACTACAGTGTGTGTGTGTTGCCACTCTGCCACACCCGTCTCGACGGGGCACGTTGGCAGATTACTTCCGATGCTGACTGTGCGCTGTGTGTCTTCCACATGTCTGCGGCCTGTTTGCATCTTATTGCAAACCCCACAGAGATCTCAAACGCCCCCACACACACAGCAAGCAAGTAAGGCATCCGGCTGCCAGTTCAGGCATTATTATTTTGCATCGTTGTTGTAATTTTTGTTGTCTGTGGCACTGCATTTAAAAAGTGGCACCCGACAAAACTTTAGCCTCAACAAACCACAAATAGTTGCTGTGCAACACAACAAACAAGCAAAAACTGAGGGGGAAAATGAAACGAAACGCAACACACACTCAGATACACATACAATAAACTTCGTATCGCATTGCATGTTGTAATTGCAGCATGTTAACAGCAACAACAACGAGTCCAGAGAACGAACGAGTCATGCAACAAAACTCGCTCTACTTGACTCTTCAACAACTCATTTGTTTGTCGTCCGATTATTATGAAATTTTCAGGACGCTTAGATACAAAGGCCCACTAACCAAACGAACGAGTATCAAATGTCTATCGACAGTAAGTTGATACGAAACTCATTCGGCTATGGGAGATTATTAAAGTTTGTTCAACAAATTGGCAAGTAAACGATGGTAACATAATCTGCGAGTGTTTGCTAAATTTATAAACAAGGCAAGGCATTCATTCGATTCGTGCTGCCAAGTTGGAATATTTGAAATTCAATTTTCAACATTGGATTTAATATGATATATTTCCCATTATTATGATTCATAGTAGAACCCTCGCTTTTGTTGCCATTCGCAAATTTGGGTTATTCTGGACTGTGGAATTTGCTTTATTACTTTTATATGCAAAGGGCAATGCTGGTGTATGGAGCTAAAGGGCAAGCGATTAATGACTTTGTATCAAGTTGCCACAGGCAAACGTTGTTGAACAGAGGAACGAGAATTAAAATGGGATTGTGTATAAAAATATGGCTTGGCTTATCGCACTTCCTTGTAAAAGCAATAAAGCGACGATGACGTATTCTATAATCATTCCCTATTGTATAAAATTATTATAAAATTTCAAATTTTCAAAGGAAGCAACTTAAAAATATATTTTTCATCGAATTTTAGATGACGAAGCTTTTGTCGTATGTATTGAAAATTAAATGGAATAAACCGATTGTGTACAGCCTCTCCTAAGGTTGATCTGGGCAAATGAGTTGGGTTTATATTATTTGCAAAGCTTCGTGGTTACACGATTAAAATAGATAAGCAGAGAACTTATCGATATCTAAACAATCCTCTTATTTACCCGCCCTTCCCGTTAAGTATATAAAAACTATATTTTAGATTAAAGTTCTTCATGAAATAGAGTGTTTGTTATCGAACAGCCTTGAGTCGAAACAAAAATTGTTCCAGTATTTCTAATGAATGATTGCTGAATATGCAAATAATTGGCCAAATATTTGTGGTATACAAATATAAGTTAATCATTTTCAATTGAAACATTCCTCTCTTTTGGGAATTGCGTCACTTAATTGAGTAACGATAGAAATAACATGGAAGAACTATTGTTGATTAAATGAGAAGAATTTTTATGCTTGCTTGGTAAACTTAAGAAACATTTTCTTATATGACTTTTCTATGACATTGTTGTTGATTAAATGAAAAGAATTTGTATGCTTGGTTAGTTAATTTAAGTGACATTTTCTTAAATGGCTATCAAATGTATCTCAGCTGTAATTGTAACTGAATTCTGAGAACTACAAATTGTTTAGTTAGCGAGAAATGTGGAATTACAAGCTAGTGTCTATTTCTATGTCGAAAGTCTAGCTCTCATCTCGAATATGGCATTGTTAACAACTTTGCTAGCCTCTCAAACTTTTTGGTATACCAACTTTGATAGCTTCTCATCGTGTTTGATATAAATATTCCATTAGAATTGCTTAGCAATTTTGAAAGCAATGATTAATAGTGGTTCATCGCACTCAATTAGAGCATAGTTTATTGTTGTCGACTCGCTATTTTCCGTTTTTTTTTTTTTCAAAATACTGAACTTTAAAAGTATTTACTGCAGGTGTGTAGACATTTAAAGTTGTTTTCGCTTACGCTAATTGCGAGAGCTCCCCAAGTGGCTACAAAAATATATTTTCACACAATTGTGTGAGTGTTTGAGTTGGGCATGTGAGAACGTTTTTGAGAAGTGCTAAACACATTTCCAGTCAGAATTTATAACAATTACACACAGCCAAATACAAACACACACACATACACATACAACGATTTGCACAACATATCAAAATGTTTTCGCTGCTCATTCGGGAAACAACATGTAAATGCTGCCTCACATTGTTCCCAAGAAAGAAAGGCGGACGAACTGGCGGCGGCGGCATTCAAGGCTTTTTTGGCCAACTGCCAAATT
Organism: Drosophila kohkoa; assembly: GCA_019972355.1. NCBI lineage: Eukaryota > Metazoa > Arthropoda > Insecta > Diptera > Drosophilidae > Drosophila > Drosophila kohkoa. Next base: position 2,183,818 of record BJEL01000078.1, read on the forward strand.
ATTTTCGCCAACCTGCCGCAAGTGCTTTTACTGCCGCTGATTCTGCCGCTGCTTCTGCTGCTGCTGCTGCAGTGTTCTTGCTGCAAATCAAAGCTCGATAAACAATAGACGACACAACGGGCAACAGCAACAACAACTACAACTCGAAACGTACATCAACCAACAACAACGTCGACGTTGTTGCCCCAAAAAAAAAGGGGCAACGATATAATCTAACCTTCGACTTGAATAAAAAAAAAAAAACTTTTGCGCCGTTGCTGTTTTTATCGAGTGCAAAATGCAAAAATGCAAATTACAAAGGCATGAAATAAAGAAAGAAGAGCTATAAAGAGGAGTGCGCGACTTCTGAATATCCTGGAAAAATAAAAAGCAAGAGTTATTTAAATGTGAACAAAAATATAATATCGAAAACAAATTAAAATTTTATTTTAAAATTCTTTTTTGTTTCAATAAAATAATTATCAAGGTCTTATATGCGTCTACGACTCTTTAAAATATTTGTACTACTAAAATATACTTATACTATATATAACGGTATACATAAATCGTATATTTTATTGAATAATTATATTATAATAGTATAATAATAGTATTATAATAGACTAATTGTCTATAGTATCTATAGTATCATCATAGTATGAATTAAATAGTTTAATAAGATTATTATAATGGACTAATTATGAAGTACTTATCAGCGTCATCGACTCTCCAAAATAATTTTATACACATAGTATGCAAAAATAGTATAGTATAAATAAATTATTGGTAAATCAATGGCATGTTGAAACCCCACCCTTTAAATAGCAACATCGAGCTACCACAAATGTTTAGGCAAATAATGCCAGAGTTTAGATTTTGCATACTTGGAAGATCAATGAGTTGAAATGCCAATTGCAGGGTATAAATAACATGGCCAGTCGGCTGGCAGGCAGCCCAGGCTCAACTCAACTTCTCGAGGCCTTAAAAAGCCCGCGAGGCGCAGTCTGCCTTCTTTTACTCCTCCTTTACCGCCTTGTCGACTAGCGAGAGTGGCACGTAGAGTTATGCACTATTTGCGGATGCATTCACTTAAAATATACGAGTAGTTTAATGGCCAATAATCTGCACTGAAGTTGAAAGTGCGCTGCAAATGAATCATCATCAGTGGATGTTAGAAAATTTGCATATGTTTTACTTTTCTTTTCACAAGAAATCAACTCTGGGGAGAGCAAGTTAATCTTGGGTTATTTTTGCTAGAAGGCCATGCAAAAAACGATAACAAAATGGGTCCCTGATTGGTAATTAGTTTTTGCGCTTATCTTGAAGCCTTTTGCGAAATGGCGTCGCAGTCGCAGACTCGCTGACGTCATCGGAGTTGAGTTGAGTTGAGTTGAGTTGTGCCCAGTTAGCGGGTCCTGGCCAGGCCAGGTCAGGTCAGGACTGGCTGACATGGAGAAGAAGGCCAATTGCGTGTCTAGACGCCGCTATGCCATGCTTCGTCGCACCGCCAGCAACAATATAATAATAATAATGGCAAGAATAACGAGAGCGAGTGTGGCAAGCGCAACCCTTGTACACTGTACAATGACGGTATCCCTCGCAACATTTACATGAATATTAAAATTTTATTGGCCCTCCATTTGAGTTTGTGTATGTGTGTGTGTGTTGAGCTCAATATTTCGCTTCTTTAACGACCTTTGCCGTGAACTTTGCATGTAACGCTTTTCAAAATAAAACCCAAAAACGAAAAAACCCAAAGATATTGATCTATAAAAATAGAGAAGAAATCTACTTGCGAAATAGTAATTGGAAAAGGCACTTTACGAAATACTCTCATTATTTCCATTTCAATTTGGTAATAGATCGGTTATCAATGCTATATGCCACCTTATCATTGTGTCAAGCGCGTGTCGCAATCTTATCACATAATCATCACGCCCAGAAGCTAATTGAGTCGAAGTTGTTGTTGTTGTTGTTTTACTTGTTGTCAGTTGCCAGTCTACACCTTGTTTCGCGTTCTGAGCTCATCATGCTGTCCATATATGGACATGGTAGGAGAGAAAGAAAATATGCAAATTCTACATGATACAAGTTGCAAGTGCCGCAAATTTCAATTACACTCATGTGTGTGTGTGTGTGGCAGCTACGTGACCGACTGACAATGCCGCAACGCAGCTGCTTGCTGCCTTTTGTGGCAAGCACGACTCGACCCGTCTGTTGTCTGCACGTTATGGAAACTCTCTAAAATACTGGCCACAAGCGGTTGAATGAACCTACGCCAAGCAACAAACGGGAACAGGCCAAAGAAACGTTCGAAAATTATACAAAGGAAAAAATTAATTAAAGCGGAAAGTCGAAAAAAAAGTGATGAAACAAATCAAAGGCAGACAAATGACAGTTTTCGATAGTGATAACTACACTTCGAATAATTGATATTTTTAAAGGATTTATAAAGATTTTTATGACTTAAGTTTTGTCTGATTAAAACATACTTTAAAAAAGAGTCTCATATTTGAAAAAAAATTGAGCATAAATTCAGCATCCTATCTCAAAGTTTAATAAAATATGAAAATATTCAAATTTCAAGTTCTTAACTTCCAAGTTTGGTTTGATTGAAACATGCTTGAAACAATATTCACGTATTTTAAAATATTAACCATAAATTCCATTCTTCGAAATAAGAAGATCCATAAAATATGGAAATATGCAATGTTTAATTATAATTGTGCAGAGAGTTAGTTTAAGGACTTTAAATCAAATGTTTTCCACATTATGCTTTTAATTAAGAGTCAAAGTATCTAATAAAAATATAGTTAAAACATCAGAAGAAAAAGTTTACTTAAATTCATAGAGCGACCTTAAACAATTCTTATGTTTATTATGCAAAATACTCATGATACATGCAAATCATAAAGATAATATACTCATGGCTGTACACTAAAGATTGTGACGAAAGCAAACCAGTGTGATTTAACCGTATAGTGATAAGGCCTTCCTGTCGAAATATGTTGAGCATATAAAGATAGCGGTCAGCAATTAAATAATTAAATTAATGCTGGCAAACACAACAAAAGTCAACATGATAAAGGAACAATCGTCATAAGTACCCCTACTTGTTATGATAACTATTAAATTCGGTATTCGATTGTGCCGCTGAAGAAGTAATTTAGTAGTAATAGATGTGAGTGAATGGTGAATCGAACAACGATGAGCAAGAAGTTCAAGTGAACAGTTTTAGTTGAAGTGAACAGAGTTTCTAGTTCATGAGTTCTTCATTTGTACAGAGCATCGCTGTTAAATGGTTCATTTGAACTGAAAGAGTGAAGAAATCCTGAGGAGAAGTAGAAGGCTGACTAAGTCGCGAAGATGGAATAGAGTCAGATAGTTACATTGTTTCAGGTTATGTTTTTTTGTTCATTGAAAAGATGATGGTCGCACGCGATATCCGTAAGAGAATTACCCATAGGTATATTTTCTTTTGAAAACCGCAACTTTTGTAGAAATTTATAAATAAAAAACCCCTCATATAAATGTTTGATTTCTGTGCAAACCTTATCTAAATACCGCCCGATTTATCGGCCCACAAAATTCATTAGACTGACCATTCCCAAAAGGCCAGCGTCATTGTTGTTGGTGTTGCTGTTGTTGTATTGAAAGCAGCGTCAAATTTGGTAGCGATAAGCCCAAAATGATAATAGGGGGCCGCATAGACTCACATCACACTCGTCAAACACTCGATGGGCGTTTGACGCCTGACCCAACACAACATGAGAACTGTGAATTGTGCGGCGCGCTACGGTTTATTGTTTAATGGACACACGGGGTTCACTTGACCGCAAGTCAACGGTGGAAATCATCAGGTGTTTCCCGTGTATTTTTTGCAAATGAATTAAATATGCCAGGTGTGTATACGACGACGCAGACCATCGATTGAGTGTTTGGTGAAGTGACGCCATGCGATGACCTTTCTTAGCCACAAAATAGTTGTGAAGGGGGCGTTACTTGTCAAAGAGTTTTGCTCCAAAAATACATACATGCATTTTGACTTATGACTTGCCACATCTAAATTTAGCTGGAAATAAGCTAACACTGCGCAGCACTGTTAGTAGCCTTCAACAGCGACAAGTGTCCTTTCACTGCGAGGCAATTCACCAAATTGAACTGTCCGTTTAGCTTCCCATCGGGAGGTCTCTCGTACCTTTGTGGCGTGCTCAATTAAATTAATTGTTGATTCTTATTTCGCACCTGATAAATCGTCCATTGATAAGACGCGAATTATTTGTTAATTTCTTAATAACTCTAGTACTTATAAATATGCTTTTGTTGATCTCTTTTTGTTGCAGTTCGGGTAAATGGCCAAGGTACGAAGAAAACGTTTTCGTTTGAGGTGCACACAGAAGAAAGAAGCAGTTAGAGCCCTCCGTTCGAAGAAGGAGCTGCCTTCAAATGGGAGCAGTTAATCGTGTCAAGAACAACAACAACAGCAGCAGCCCAACGATGGACAAACGTTCGCTGTGCTGTCTCATCATCTGTGTGAATCTGTGCTTTGTTATCTGGCTGGTGAGCGTGCAGCAGCTGGAGCCAACGGATGAGGCGGTGGCCACAGCGGGTAGCACGGCCGCGTTGATTGGCTCGCCGCAGTTGCAGACACAGCAGCCACAGCAACAACAACCGAGTGCCAATGGCAGTAAACCAAACCAAATACACGACACTAGTCGCACTCAGCAACTTAGTAGCAACCTTATTAGTTATTATTATAGTCGTAGCCTAGTTAGTCTAGACAACAACATTGCGGCCACGCTCGCATCGCTGCCCACGGCAGCAAGTCGACCATCGCCATCATCAGCCTCATCGTCATCATCTTCGTCATCGTCATTGCCAACGGGTTACTCGGAAGATGCCAGCCAACTTATCGACCTGCATAACTTTGCGTATAGCATGACACAGCCGCCATGCGAGGCCCACATCCAGGCGCTAATCCTCGTCCATACGGCGCCACGCAATGTGGAGAAGCGCGCCCTCATACGCCAAACGTGGGGCAGTCCACGCATGACGTCTGCCAGCTCCCCGTTGCGTGTTGTCTTCCTGCTGGGCGCTGTCCGGCAATCGGAGCCGGAGCTGCAGCTGGCGCTGAGGGCGGAGAATGCGAGGCATGCGGACATGGTGCAGGGCAACTTTCAGGATGCGTATCGCAACATGACGTACAAGCATGTGATGGCCCTCAAGTGGTTCAACAGTCATTGCGCCCATGCTCAGCTGCTGATCAAGGTCGATGATGATGTCTATGTGAATACGCCGCAGCTCTACAAGCTGCTTAGGGAACCGATGCTGCCAAACACGAGCTCCAACTCGAACTCGACAACGCCATCGTTGCGCTCCATGTTGCAGCAACGCAACGAGTTGCTCTTTTGTCGCTCTGTTTTGCTGTCGCGTGTGAGGCGATCCTATCGCGTAAGTAATAATGAAATTATATAACTTATACATCGACTAATCTCATTTCTGTTTACAGTCCAAGTGGCGCGTCAGCTTCAGCGAGTATCCTGATGCCTATTATCCGCCTTACTGTCCAGGCTTTGCGATCGTCTATTCGGCTGATGTGGTGCAGCGGCTCTATCAGGCTGCCCAGCATGCCGGCTACTTCTGGGTGGACGATGTCCACATTACTGGCGTGCTGGCACAGCGCACAAACACAACCATCACGAATTTGGAGCCGTATGTGCTTTACAAACCCGATTGCGAGCGTGTGTTGAGCGGCGAACTCGAGCTAGATCAGCAGGAGTTTCTCTTCACGTGGCACAGCATTGCGCCCGAGCAGCTCAACGCCCTGTGGCAGTTGCATTTAGCGCAGAATTATACGCTGACGCAGCGTAGTGTGCAGCTGGAAACGGAGGCGGGCTCTGATACGGGCCTTAGCTAGCTTAAGAAGAAGGGTATTACAAATAGCTTGGGGGATATTGTTTAATTTAGTTGATATGTGTGCGGTTCGTTTTTTTTTTCTATTAATCATTTTTGGCTGTTTCGCTTTTAATTTAATTGTTGAATTGTAGACTAGTTATGAAACGATTAGTTAGCATTTTCGTCGAAAGGAAAACTAAAACAAACAAGAAGAAGAACAACAAAGAACATTGCAAGTCAAGTGAACCACCAACCACCTGCCTACAATCATTCGTATCATAATTGAGATAGCATAAACTAAAGCATAATTATAAATCTAACGATAACGATTACTATTAACGATAGCAATTACAACTAACGATAGACATACATTCAAAAAGCCTCTCTGGGTGATACACACATTCGTATATATATATGAGTATAAACATTTAAGCACAACTCTTAACTATTAAGACAACCAAAAAACAGCAAGAACAACAACAACAAACAGTAAAATGCAGTCCCTTAAATAAACAGAACATAAACAGAAAAACAAAACTCACTAGACACATAAAATCTAGCAAAAATGTTTAGTCTGAAAACTAATAAATGAATTGAGTAATTAATTGAGATGTGGATTAGTAAAACAAAGAACAAATGCTTGCATGCAAGATTAAAATAAAAAACTTTTCCAATAATGTATTTTGTATTTTTGATCCTTAGCAAATGTCTGTTTTATTTCAATTGCATGTAAACTTAGGCAAATTAACATTGTAAACATTGCAAACACCACACAACAAAGCAAAAAAAAAAGAAAGATACAGAAAAGAGGGAACATTTACGCCAGGAACGTTAACAGAAATATCAAAAAACAAAATGAAAAGAAATGCAAAACGAAACTCAGAAAACAAATGTGTAACGGAATAAACGAAAGGAAATTTGTAACAAATGAAATTTATAAATGTGTAATACAAATTAATTGAATGTTCAAGTTTGTCAGAAATTATATACATACATATATGAAAAATCAACAACAAAATGAATCCATTTAAAAAATAAAATCTTACAAATTGTACAATGTGACATGTGGCAAATTTGAATTTGAAAAATCGGTGTTAAGCAGTGCAAGCAGTGTGTCAAGCAGTAAACACAACGAACCGACTGCAGTGCTCTACCAGTGGAAGTTTCATAGCACACAGCATTTAGTTGGTAGCAATGTGAACTGCTTTGCGCGGCATTTTTGAATATTATTAATATTGTGCACTCGCAAAATGTTAATTATAGGAAAGTTCAATTGATATCGATTTATGCATAGTTGCAGAGTTGATTACCCGTACCGTGCTGAATAATTTAATGAGTTCATTTCGCCAGCTGCGCTCAAGGCCATGCGAAACTATCACTTAATTTAAAACAACAATGCCGAGCAGAAAATTCTATATGAATGGGACATATGCATGTGGGGAAATACAAATAGAGTGTCAACGCTAGAAGCGCGCGAAGATTTGTTTTCGATGCACGACGTCGATTGCCTTTGACATTGACACGCCCCACGAGTTCAAACGGTTGGCCTTTGATGACGCCAGTCAAAGTGTGTGTGCGGCATGCCGCAAATTGTTGCATTCAATGAGTAAAAGTCTCGTAGTTAATATGTGGAATTTAGTGAGCGTTGGTCGGTCAACGCGTACGGACATTGTCACAGGACACAACAGCTTGAAAAACTAACACGCCAAAGCCAAAAGCAAACTTAAAATGGGATCGGTAAGTTTCTCAGTTTCCTTAGTGCTCAGACAAATATAACTACCAAGTATGTTTGTGTGTGTGTGTGCGAGTCTTTGTGTGCATGTGTATTTGTTGTTTCTGCTTGAGCTAGCACAAACAATGCCGGAATGTGAAGGCAACAGCAAGCAGCTCAAGTGTTTGCCGCTTATTCTTGCTAACAACAGCAACGTTGCGCCTTTGAGTGGGGCGCCGCCTTCGTTAGCAGCAAATTTGTTAACAAGTGGATGCAAACAGCGCAGCACAAGCACAAGCTGTGTGCACCATCCATTTCCAGCTCCACACACAACTTCAAGCCAGTTGCCCGAGTTGCGATCCACAAGCAGAACTTTCGTTCTAAAATGGATGCTGTGTCTCTATGTGGCACGCAAGCTTTTGCGGCAACTTTAAATGTGTGTCAAGTCGAGGAGGAGTCGTGACGAGATGCGATGTGAGATTTGTGCTTATACATACAAACCGTAACAAGGAGTCGGTTGTGTGGCCCCTTCGATGTTGAAAAGCGCGCCGGCGCTCATAAGTATGCTACACTTTCTGTGCTGTGCTGTGCTGCTGAGGGAGAAACAAGCTATTTGCTGTTTGCTGTTGCTCGGCAACTGTCGAACTTCTCTGCTGCGGCTGCTGTTGATGCTGTAGTTTGCTTTTTTAGCACATCGAAATATTCGCCATCGCCATCGCTGTCGCCATCGCTGCCGCTCGCCGAGGCTCGTATCCTGTGTATGCTTCGGTTCGACGTCCGTGCGCCTATAAATGTTTTGTTTTTCTGCAGTTTGTTGTTAGTGCTGAACGGTGAACGGGCAGCGTTTGTTGGGCCACAAGACATCATCTCTCGCACACGCACGCAAAACAAGAATTACACTACAGCATTTATCAGACACTTCTCGACTCTCTCTGTGTGTGTGTGTGTGTGCGTGTGAGCTAAAAATAGCGCCCAAAAAAAAATATACAAGTGACAAGTGACCAGATCTCAAAAAAAATAATAAAGAAAAGGACAATCAACAAATAACAATAGAGTGCAAATCAAATAAACAATTGACGAATTTCTCACCCCTCAAAAACAAATACAACAACAACAAAAAATTAGAGAACTACAACAGGTGTTTCAGCAACTTATTAGCCACAAAATAACTTTCAAGAGTTGAGTATTATTAATGAGCAATCCAGCGTAAATCCGTGCCTGCTATCTCTCTGTGTGTGTGTGAGCGTGTGTGCGTGTGTATGTGTGTAATTGGTTTAGCTGCTCGCACGTGCAACAAAAGATGGTTGAAGAGTTTCTAGAGAAATTACCTGAAATCGACACACGCTACGAGGTAAGTCGCCTCCCCCTTTAGCCCCCTTACATTTGCTCCCCCCTCTCTCGCTCTCTCTCACTCACTGTGTGTTATCCTGCGGCATTGTGTGTGCTGTGTACCTGACACACGCACTGCCAATGCCATCTGAATCAGTTAAGGCAAATAAGAAGTGGCAAACGGATGCGACAGCAGCGGCTTTTGTTTTGTGTTCGCCCACCTGCTTCTACATCCTGCCTCCCCACTCCCACCCTCTAACAAGTCCTGGTGTCTGATATCATTGTGTTGTTGTCCTGGTAGTAGAGAGAGCTCTACTTGTTCGGTCGCTGTTTGTTTTGCTGTTCAAATTACATTTCCCTACAAGAATTTGCATTATGCTGACTCTCCCAGCCAAGCGAATGTAGGCCGGATATTTAATCAGTTTGCTGTTGTTGTTGCTATTGCTGCTGTTGTTGCCACTACTGCATTTACCGTTACGCTCAGCAGCAGCTTACAACATTTGTTTTTCGGCTTTTGTTTCAGCTGTGATTTACATTGCTGCAGCTGCTGCCGCTTTTAATGCCGGTTTTAGCCAAATATTTAGCAGTGCCATTAAACATTAAGCTGCACCTGCTGCTGCAGCTTGTCCGCTTAAAATGATAATGATAAATGTTGTACTATGTTGCTCTCTGGTTGCCACTCGAGGCAGCTTAGCTTAGAGCATTGGGATCATGTCAAGAGACTACAACGAGTATTTAATGAACGTTAAATTAAATTCAAATATTTATTTTACTAGAATTCGATATTTGTTTAAATTTAAGTTACTATATTCCTGAATTCGTCAATTTTAATATTAATCTTAATTCCTACTAAAATACCAAATCAATATACACTAAAAACTTGAATGTACTGAAGGCTATATTTGGTATAACGATATACGATGACATTCAAAATATACCAAATATGCGTAGTTTATTACTATAATTTGGTATTGCTTTAAATTTGAGTTCCTATATTCCTGAATTCGTCAATTTTTATTTTAGTTATTAATTAGGTTTTCAATACTAAAATACCAAATTATTACTGAAGGCTATATTTGGTATAACGATATACTATGACATTCAAAATATACCAAATATGCGTAGTTTATTACTATAATTTGGAACTGCTTTAAATTTGAGTTCCTATATTCCTGAATTCGTCAATTTTTATTTTATTTATTAATTAGGCTTTCAATACTAAAATAAAATTATTGCACCAGAAATTCCTAATACATTCAAAATATAGCAAATTGCCAACCCAAGCAATTAAGATACAACTTCAGCAGTTGTTTATTTAACATATTCAATAATTTTTCAAATAACATCTATGATTTTTATCTCATTGTTTTTAAGAATTACAATCTGATTTAACATTTCTAAAACAAAGATTATTTTTTTGTGTAGTTTTTAAATTTTGAATGCTAATAGTCTGCGTTAAATAAAGAAATTGAAGTAAAAAATTCAATAATATATATAATTCAACAATTATTAAAAAAGTTGTACTCATAACAATAAAAAAGAGTTTAAGGTCATAACTAATTTACTTTTTTAGAAGCTTTCGACATTTTATTACACTAACAATATGTTATATTTCATTATATTACAATCAATTTGAATTTACCAATATACTTATTTATATTTGAAGTTATTATTGAAGTATACATTGAAATTATAGTTTGATTGTATATTCATTTTAATTCAATTTATGTAATTGCAAACACGGCGGATACGTGATATTTCCGTTTGCAGAACATTGCCCAATCCTCGCATCCAAGAATTTATGTTTGAGCGTGACTTGTCACAACATCTCTCATGTTTGCCAAAAATAAACCATGTTTCATATTTAATATGTGCGTTGCGTGTTGTTGTCTGAGTCTATTGTCTAAAATTGAGCTTCTTGGCTGCAATTTATTTTTGTTGGCTTAGACGAGTTGCATACTAAAGTCTAAATTAATTTTCAGCAAAGCATCTTTATTTGCGTTTTTCATTTTGCATAAAATTCATTTGTTAATCTCGAGTTGCTGCTAATGCTTTTGTATTCATGCTTGTGTTAAGGCATTACGTATACGTGACGTGCGCCTCGACGCTCAACAGTCATTGTCTTAATTGTTTGCTAAGCTGTGATCTGACTAGCAAATACAAGCTCAACTACAAACGATAATACTAGACAATGCAAAGATTGTCACGTTTAAGATTGTCGGGGCTTTAATCCGTTAAGATAAATCGAATGCTTTTTACTCCTCTTAAATTTAAATTAGTTTTAGAAATTTCGGTTTTTTTAAATAATAAAAATATAATACATTATTTTCTTAAGTGCTCCATTTATTATGTTCTATTTCCACTCTTGACTGTATTATTTATTACTTTATAGTTTTCAGATTAATTTAAATGTAGATAAAATAATAATAAATAAATAATTTAACATTTTCTTTATGGTATTCTTACATTTATACTTTTTTTTATATAGTTTATAATTTTACATTTATTTTAATTTTTTTCATTCTAATTTATCTTTATATAAATTTAGATGATGTCTGAGTTTTTGAATTCGAATAACGTTTTATTAAATATTATTTAAAATTATTTAATATTATTTTTTTATATGCTATTCATTGATTTTCATATTTCTATTATTAAGAAGTTTAAAATATAAATAGAAGTTTTTATTATTATTTCATATAATCTAGCCTGACTTTTTCCTTTATTTTAAAGTTTTATTAAATATTATGCAATTATGTATATTTAATTTTATTTCTTTTCTTGATCTTATAATAAATAATTTAATCGTATGCATATGATTTTATTTCTAAGTTGGAGAAGTTTTCTGACTTTTTCACATATAGTAAAGATTTATTAAATATTATTTAGGTTAACTACTATTATTAAATGTCTTCCTAATTACATAGTAATTTCCCTATGCCGCATTATATTTATTATGCCATTAGTTTCTACTCTGAAATGCTCTGTGACTTTTTCAATTATTTCTTTTAGCTCCAGTCGAATACTTTTTCCTGGCATTTTTCTTTTTTCTGTCCTCTACATTCGTACTTTCGCAAACATTTCTTTGAATTTCTATCTTTTCATCTGTATCTTTCCTCACATTTTTAATCCCATCAGCTGCTCCCAAGCGAAGCCACAACTCTTACTGCCTTACTCTAACTCTGCTCTATTATCCGTTCAGCCTGGCTGTCAGCATATGTTGTCCATGTCATCCATGTAACCAACTGATTTGTTGCATGTCCGCAGTTGACTTTCGACTATATAAATTAAGGATTTAACTGCAGCAAGCACTCACTAGCTCGCTTTCTCTCTCTGTCTCGTTTTTTATGTGTGTGTGCTTCGCCTTTACTCACACTAAGCAAAGTATCTTTGGCTTTTGCCACACCAAAAAAAGGAAAAAGACCTAAACTGTTAAACTATCCAGTGTCTTGTCGACCTCGATAGTCAGGCTGAAAGTAAACCATATGAGAATGGAGAAAGTCGTAGCCGAAAGCCGCTGAGAGTTGAGTAAACAACTTAAAAGGCAATTAGCGCACTCACTTTGGGTCAGGAAAGGGCCAAACTACAAGTCATGGCCAGCAGTTTAGCGTGCACATTAACTTTATTAGCGATATGTGAGTGCACACTCACACACACACACACACACACGCACACACACACGAACTTCGAGTACACTTTGGGACAATACTGAGATACATAATTATGCGTCGTATTATTTTTAACAAGGGCAGCGAGCCAAAGCATTTTATATGCCACTAACTTGGCCACAAACAAAGCCTCGAAAACTAATAAACATGTAAAGACAGCTAAGTGTGTGTGTGTGTGGAATGTGTGTGTGTGTAGGAGGGTGGTGTATGTTACTGTGCGTGTGTGTGAACACAATCGCGATCAATAAAAGTTAATTATTCAATACAACATGCAATAAACTTTCGCTCGCACTAAGCCCAGCCAACAGCTTACTTATGACCCAGCCATGTGTGTGTGTGTGAGGGTGTGTGGGTGTACAAGTGTGTATGTATATTGTTTGTGTGTGTATGGCCGTGTGAGCCTTTGTTTGATTTTACAGCTGTGTGCGAACGGCCTGCAGAGTCAACACCCAGTTGCGACTACTCTTCTTCCCTGGGCGCTTGCCAGCTGTCCTCGCCTTGTTGTCTGCTGTCCTCTGTCTGTTCGTCGCTCGTTGCGGTCGCGTTGTCGCTACAATTTAACCGTTAATTTACATGACAAAGTAGCGGCCACAACAGCCGGAACACCAGCAACAACAAGTATAATAGCCAAAGTTTAAAGTGAACTCATTCCCAAAAAAAATAAAAACAAGTAAGAAAGTCGAGTGAGCTCCACTGGGAGATACCCGCTAACCGTTGTTATTGAGAGTAAATAATATACCGACCAATTACTAAAATATAAAAATACAGAAATATAACAAATTAACAAACCAAAAATACTAAAATATACCAAATATAATATACCGAGAAACACAAAAATATACCGATTAAATATACGGAAAAAATCTGAAATATATTTAATTAATTTTATAATATAATAAAGTGAAAAATCAAAAATATACCGAATCATTATATGAAAATACTAAATTATACCATATTAATACACTAAAAATATTAAAGTATAAGTATGCAACTATAACACCGAAAAACACTAATATATGTATGTCGAATTAGAACACAGTAAATATACTAAAATATAGCAAATTGATATACGGATAAAATATTGAAATATGGAAAGTTGATATACCGAAAAATACGAACATATACCAAAATGTATACTCGTTGAATTGATATACTACTTCTTTTAAAATATAGTGAAGAATAAATAAGAGAAAAAATGAATATGATAAAAATCTGAAGTGTTTCCAGCAATAATTGAAAATAAATTGCATTTAATAATAGCAAGATTTGTCAACAAAGAATCTTTTTTGAATTTTTCCAGTATATATTTGAGAATCAATTGAATAATTTTTCCTGGTATTTCTTCTAAGGTCTCTGAGATCTATGTGTTAGTATAGGCATATACATAGGTCATGACTATAGTCTCGGCTGTTAATGCTAGTAGAGAACGTATAAGCCTAATGGGGTCGGAAATGGCTTTTTGTCCCTACAAGATAAATTTCGACACAAAATTATAATACCCATCTACCGTATGGTAAGCACGTATAAAACCCAGCTTAAACATTCTTCGTAAAGTTAAGTAAACTTGCGAGCACAGCGGGTGTTTTTGTCGCATTGGTAAATTGAAATCGAAGAGTCGAGAAATTTGTGCGCAAAGTGCCATCAACTGTGCAGGTAATTTTGCACTTCCAAGGCTATCAATCAGAGATTTATATTTTCATTTAATCCGTTTATCAAGCCTGCCAGTTGAGCATTCGTGTGTTTGTGTGTGTGTGTTATTTGCTGTGCACAAACACAAAAAAGCAATTTGTGGTACATTTTAATTGAAGTCTACTCGTATGTACATAGTTACCTGTTACCTGTTAGCTGTTATCCTTGTTGCTGGTTGCTGTCGTCATCAACTCGACACGTTTGCAGAGAGATGCCTCTTGGCTGTCTGCCATGCCGAAAACAGCAAACAGAGCTGAAAACTCAACTCAACTCAACTGAACTGAACTTAAAACTCGCAGATGACGACGACGACGACGACGACAACAAAGTCGTTGAAAGTTTGTCACATTTTGTCGGCAAAACATTTTCAATATGCAAAAGTCGTTAATATGACGCAAGGGCGTTGATTCCCCCTTCTCTGCCCCTTCTTGTTGCTCCCGCATTTAAATTGCTGCTGTTTTATGCATGTGTGTATCTGTGCTCACTTGGCGTATGCGTAATATGCTGCATAATGCGTGTTTAGATCAAAATTGAATTGCGCATTTCACATGGCGTATACGTGATATACATTTTGGCACTTCATTCTCTTCGTTTTTTCTCTCTACTGCTGCTGCATTATACAAATGACTATCGGTCCATATGTGTGTGTTTGTGTGTGTGTTGAACTGGGCACGTCTGCTTTGCGACAGATTAAATTCAAAGTTATTGTCAGTTTTCGGGGTGTTCAGTCGCAAAGATGAAGGCTATTGCGATTGCTATTGCTGAACGATGCTACCAAATAAATCATGACATTTCTGATCTGTTATTCTTGTCTTGTTGTTGTCCTGTTCTCTCTTGTTTTCATTTTTTTCTCGTTTTTTTTTTTGGGTGTCTTTTGATTTATAGCCCAGCATATCCGTATTTTTTATGCGATTTACTCTTGGCAGGCATTCTTCACATTCTTCCAAACTCCATACTCGCATTTTTGTTTGCCTATCATTTGTTGCTGGTCTTTTGTATGTATTGATTTAATATCGCATTTCCACAAAAGTTTTAATGGAAAATAATGCTGGCTATTATACATTCTGCATTTTGATTGCTTTATTTTCACATAAATAAATAAGATTTCTCGTTGATTAAAAATAAATACGACGACATTTCTCATATTACATACAGACTCAAAATAAGAACAAGAGTAAAATTCAAATTTATTCGACAAAAATAAATACTAAAATTTCCAATTGAACTAACTCAGTTTATCATGTTAAATTACATTTCAATGCTCAACGGTGCTGAATGAATTTTGCAATTTGATTGCCTGTTTATTATTGGATTATAATTATTGAATACAGAACTGCGTAATTTTTGATTGCCATTCAAAATGAATTATGGGACAAATTACATTTATATTTAACGAAGTGGAAATCAACCTTGCATTTATAATTTAACAAGTTTATTAATTTGTTTAATCAGAAGAACAATAAATAAGTTATTACCGCAATTAAATAAATATAAATTTATTTTATTTCCGACTAAAAATATTACCAGAAAATTCAAATTTTCTTTGACGCTTAAGTTTTTATTTATATTTGTAATGTAGTTTTATTTAATTTAACTAAATTTGAAGAGAAGAACAATGTGTATATTATATTACAGCTTTATTGGGGCATTTTTATTAATCAACTCAATAATTAAATATATTATTTTATTTATATCATTAAAAGAAATTCAAATATTGTTTTAGTTTGAAAACATTTTATTTGTCTAAATAAAAGAACAATGTATGAATTATATTAACATTTTTATATTCTTCAAGAAATTTAAGGCTATTATTTAATTTGAATTGTTTCAGAAAATAATCAAATTAGAAAAATACTGTCAGGCAATTTAATATTAATTAAATGAAGTGACATTAACTTTTATTATAAATTTATTTTAATTTCCAAAATTATTTTAATATGCTTTTACAATTTTGTGGTCTACTTTTAATTGCTGAAATCAATTAAATTTATTTTCAAATTTAACGTTAGTTATTTCCGGCAAAACAAACCAAAATGCAAAGCCTTGAAAGTAAATTTAAAATTAGAATTTTACAACCAGATTTTATTAGTTTCCCACTCTCTCCGCTTTTGCCGCCATAAACGCATGCTTTAATGTGTAATTTGCGCATTGTTGTATGGCAATTTGTTGCACGCCTGACTGCGTGCCTGCCTGCCACGTTTAAAACGACGCGCACTAAACTGCGAATATTTTATCAGCTAATTTTTTCATTGCCAGAAACGCTGCGCGGTTTGGGGACCAAAATGCGTTTATTATAACGCAAATCCGGCCAGACAATAACCAGCTCGGCTCTGCTCACTGCAAATTTCATTAATAAATGTCGACGAGCGCACAGAAAATAATCCATTTTACTCAATGTTTGTTCATGTCAGTGCTGAAAAGGAAGCATAGGGATAACAAGAGAGGAAATAGAGAGGAGGGAGTTTTGGTAGCTTGGGGCAATAGCTGTTTGCTGAATGCAAACAATAAACATTGAAAAATATCACAGCTCGCTGGGCAACGCAGCAGCTGCTGATGCAGTCACTCAGAATGGGTGGAGGGGGGAGGTGTAGGAGGGAGTAAAGGGGCCAAGCGGGAAGCATTTAAAAACCGCATACGGAAAATGCTTTTGTTGGCGCCCGCACACAGCGAGAGGGCAGCAAAAAAAAATAAAATAAAATAAAAACCAAAAAACTCATCCCAAAAAAAGAGAAAATAAAAAAGAAGTAAGAAAACTATAGTCGAGTGTGCTAGACTATAAGATACCCGTTACCCATTTTCCATTAAAGAAAAGCAGTGCGGATTTCTTCTAAAAGTATACCAAAAAATATTAAAATATACCAAAAACTATATTTGGTATATCGATATTCTATAATATACATAAAACCAAAACAGTGTGGTATTATTGTAAAAATATACTAAAATTTTTTTCTAAATTTTACTGACAACTATCTTTGGTATATATCACGTTTTACATTATATATATAAATGTATCAAAAAATATTAAAATACAACAACAAAATTTGGTATATCTATATACTATTACCTTCGAAATATACCATAACACAATATTTGATATATAAATTTACTGATACGTTATTCAAAAAAAAAAAAAACGTACCAAAGAATACAAAAACATACTGAAAAATATATTTTGGTATATCGATATTCTATTACAATTAAAACTATATTTGGTATATTAATATACTACTAAGTTCTAAGTCATTCAAAAAACCCATCAAAGAATACTAAGATATACCGACAACCATATATTGCATCCGATTGTTGCCACATAAAACCATTTCTTAAATTACTTCTAGGAATCATCATACCCTATATGAGTAGCGGGTATAAAAACAATTTATCTACTTCATTTTTTGTGTGCTAACAATGGACAGCAGCGGGTGGCAGACTAGGGGGGAGAGGTAGGAGAACTGTGAAATGGCCAAGAGCAACTGCATGAGGTATTCCGTGTTCTGGATAAATGCAATTTGGCTGTTGTACACTGCTGCTAATTAAGTTTCTCCAACTCTGCCAGCAACTCGTACAATATTTTTGTGCTGCAGCTGCAAAAGTTTTGCTCAAAATGTAAAACTCAAATATATACAACGTGCAGACTTTCAGTTATTATTATTATTGCTGCTGTCAAGTTAGTTCCACAGACATGCATATAACATATATATTTCTCTGATCTGCCTTGCAGGATATTGTGCCTATGGAACAAGTGAGCTCGATGGTCTCCAACGGTGGCGGCAGCGTAACCATGCAGCGCGACGATGAATACCGAAATCGCATCATGAAAAGTAAGTGTGTCATCTCCTACCAGAAACCCCCCCTCAGTGTAAACCCCACCACCCCGCCCCCTACCATGTGTGTATTTTTGTGTATAGTGTACTATATAGTGATCCCCTTACCCCGAGCCCGAGCCAAAACACAGAAAGGTAACTTACCGCTGCTGCTGCTTTTGCTGCCGCTGCTGCTGCTGCTTGGGATTATTGCATGGAACTATGGACTCTCTATCCCTGACCTACTGGCTTTGCAGTTGACATAGTTAAGCCCCCCCCACCACCATCGCCACCCTCGAAGCCAAAGCAGCAGCAGCAGCAGCCACAGCAGCAGCATCAGCAAATAAATAGCGTTTCACATTTCGCTTAGCGGTTTTTTGCCTACGCTTAGCCAGCGCATGCAAAATTTGCCTGCATGTTTGTTAATCCTTAGATTTAAATGCTTAGATTATTATATAAATATATGCTAACCATAAAATAAACTAATCTAATCTAATTTAATCTAATCAAAACTAACCAAAAAAACCGTAATCATTTCATGATGCTTGCTCAACAAATTCGCCGAATTTGGAAAACGAAACTCTCCTCCTCTCTCTTACTCTGTACAAAATTGCATATCAAAAACAAATATAATAAATAAAACGCATCATCAACCAACCAAAAAAATAAAATAACCAACCAATCAACCAACCAAAACGCTTCTCTTTCACATCTAAAATCGCCTCATCTGTAGTACGTAGAATTGGTGAGTCCTAAAAAAAAAATTAAAACTAAATACTATGCAATATAATTATTTCATTTGTAAATATATACACACTATAGTAAGCGTAAGTATGCAACGTTTGAATACACACACATGAGTACGCATTAAACTATTTACATATTCATTTTCATTTGCTGAATTGCAATGGAAATAGTTTAGCCGAAAATTAAGTTCTTGAACATGAAATATTTACTCGAATCTCTATCGAGTTATCTATTTACTAAGTACTATGTGTAAGTGAGAGTGCGTGTGCATCAATGTATGTGTGTGGTGTGTGTGTGTGTGCAATTGCATTAGCATAACATTTGCAAAGTGCTCAACAAACCGCAAAAGTTCGTCTGGGCATGCAAGGCGTATGCTTAATATTTGTTTTATATATGAGGGAAAATGCTTTCGCTGCTTAGCTTAGCATGGCTTGCTTTCCCTTGGGCTCCCAAAAGGCTGGCAAATGCACAACGCATAAGGCTAGAGCGCCTTTTGGGCCTTTCTCCGGCCAGACACTTCAATTCACTCCACTCCGATTAGAGTCGAGTATATCTTGATAAGTTTTGTCTGCGCACAGACGACAGCTTCATTTGCTGGCTCTCGCACATAAAGCATCATTTGCACTCGACTTTAATGACCGGCCAGATTTCTAAATAAGAGCGGGGAGTATCAGAGAATGATAGACTACTGAGTACCCTATAAAGTGAGTCGTATTATATTAAAATATTTCAAAGAAATTGTTTCTATTTTGTTCATAACTTGATACTTTTCTTTTAG
Source organism: Drosophila kohkoa (assembly GCA_019972355.1). Lineage (NCBI taxonomy): Eukaryota > Metazoa > Arthropoda > Insecta > Diptera > Drosophilidae > Drosophila > Drosophila kohkoa. The sequence continues at coordinate 2,203,417 of BJEL01000078.1, forward strand.
ATTGTATCATCTCCACTTGAACCATATTTACAGGGTATTCGCTGAGTTGACAAGGGACAACACAGCGCATTGGGCATTTTTCATCATTAGTTAATTTGGGGCCTCCTTTCGCTGTGTGTCCTTCCCTATACATTTCCCCTTTTCCGCTGACCTCTTGCCTCCTTCCGCTGCGGTCGTTCTGTTTGTGTCCCTAATTTAGCATTAACTTGGCCTTTAGCAGCTGGCCGAGATGGCTGGCAGCTGGCAGTCTGCTACTTGGCAGCTGATATCTGTTGGCACTAGCGAAACCAAAAGTAAAGCAAATAATTTGCAGGCAACAAAAGGCCGCAAAACAAAGGCCAAATAAAAGAAATTAAAAATGCGAAAGCGTTTCCAACAACCAACCAACCACCCGAAGTCACCCGAAGCCACCTATTCGACCCACTCTCTGTTGAGCTCATGCTGGGCAGCAAAAACGTCGAGTGCGGACCATAAAGACAAACACAAAGCGCAGTCGAAAGCCTGTGGCGTTGGCTGCCAACCAATCGAGGACCAAGTGGGGACCCAAACAGGACCAAAAGATAGCACACAGCACAGCCAGCAGCCAGAAGCCAGAAGCAGCAGCGTCTGGTTCAATGCACTGAAGAGGCCCCGCAGTAAAAGTTAAGAAAATCGCCTTAGCCTCAACACACACATACACAAACAAACATTCTCACACACACAGAGAGATACATATATATACAGAGCAATATAAAAGATTATGTCCCTGGCTGCAATTTGAGTGCAAAAGTTTTCTTCGGCTTTTTCACTTAGTCGCGCTGAGCAGATATTTCTCTTTCTCTCTCAGGATTGCCAACAAATATTATACGAGGCAGGAGAAGTCCTCAGCTCAGCTCAGCTCTGGCTATGAAGTCGCTTATGAATTTCACGAGATAAACGCCAGACATTTTTTGTCCGCTTTTTCGCTTGGATTCAAATATTTGATTTTATTTGATTTCATATTTGTACTAAAGATACCTTAGCTCTGCTTTGCTTTGCTCTGCGCGACGGAAATGTCTTTTAAAATAAAATTGCAATCTCGAAATTCTTGAAAAATATCTGCGACATTTAAGGGAGTTTTATCTGATTTTAACTGTTACCGTTTATGCAAAACTTTTTGAATTTAAATTTGGCCAAGAAATTTTTCTAAATTTAGAAGTTTTACAATGTATAAGAAGAAAGAAATTCTCTTGAAGATTTATTTATATCTTGCTCTCAACTCTGTTGGCAGATACTTTTAATAGTATAACATTTTTCTGGTTTTAACTGCTTATCTGACACATTCTGACATTAAATTTAGCTAGTATATTTTTCTAATTTTAGAATTTACACAAAATACATTCGCTTCATCTCTTTTTTATATACTCCCCTCAATTTTCAGATACTTTTAATAATACAAAATTTCAGCAAGCTATATTTAATCAATTCGCTATTAAGTTATGTACTCTTCTAAGCAATATGCATTTCAGAAATATTTGAAAAATATATATACACATATATATTCACAGCTATATTTATAAAATTGTCCATCAACATTTAGACTCATTTGAATATCTGAAATGTCGTAATATATGAAAAGTATTTTTATGTGTCTTGTTTAAGTTTTCTCCCAAGATTAATTCTAATTTATTCTGTGAAATTTCAAAATATCCAATTATTCTGAAAATTAAATATTTCAATCTCATTTTATTTAATTTTATTTCAAAATATACACAACATTATTTAAAGAAAAATATTTGTTAAATTATTATATATTTTTCAATCAATATTCATTAAATTTTCTATTCAAATTTACAGTGAATTTCCGAGATATCAGAATATTTCGAAAGTGAAATATTCAGCATATTTATGTGTATACATACCAAGCTATATTCATTCAATTCTCTATTCAAATATACACTCTTTTATGCAGTGAATTCCAAACATGTCGGAAGTAAAATATTTACCAACTATATTTCTAACCTTTTGCCAATAACCATGCACAGCCAACTAAACTCTTGGGCAACTTTTTGTATAGACTTGTGTTTAAAATTTTTGAAGCGTGCTTCAAAGCTTGCAAATTTGTTTGCAACTTTTTTGTTGCAACAGGATGCTGCTTGAAAGTTGCCAATTTTTGACTAAAAGTGTGGGAATATATTGCACTTCAATGTGAATATCGATCGAGGATGTGGAGAATGCCCCAATGCCTTGGGGTGACATTATACAAACGGAAACAAGCCAGTTGAATGTTCGCAATACGTTGATTGAATACTTTGAATACTTTGCGAATAGTTTATTTCCCTGCAGCTTCATAAGTTAGTCAAAGGGAAAAATACTCTTCTACATTTTAAAAGTGATTTAAAACGATGCATTCTCAAGCATTTTGTGTGCGCGTGTTAAACGTTTCGTTTGCAGCAAACTGGAACTAGTCCTTTTTAATTAATGTCCCATTTCAGTGTGCACAGTTAGATTGCTGTGTTCTCTACACTAAGCTGCTGCCATTTTAGCTGCCATTAAAGCACAATAATAGCCTCTGTCTCTAGTTCTAAATCTCTCTCTCTCTCTCTCTCTCTCTCTCTTGCTCTCTGTGTGCTGTTTGCCAGTCTGCATCTTCAGTTCTTCTGGCAGTTGGCCAAGCAATGACAATATGCCCAAAGTGGCCTGCGCTAGTGTCTCTCTCTCTCTCTTTCTATGCTTTACAAGTTCTTCGTGCTGTGTGTTAGAGGACAAAAGCGGCATAGAAAATGACGCATTTGGGTGCAAGTGGCATGTGGCCTCATGCGGAAGTTGTTAATTTGACGCACAAAGGCGTCGTTGCTGCCCCGAAAAATGGGCACAAGTGGCGCCACTTCGCGTCGCGCTACACTACACTACATGCTGCACCCCTTTGGTGCAACAGGGCGTATACGTATTGCTGTAATTACGCCAAGACTGATGACCGTAGCTAAAGCTGCACAGTGACACAGACAGCACATGCAACACTTGTTGCAAGCATGCAACCCAACAGCTGGCCAATAAATTGCTCAGTCTTATTGATCAGACTGAAAAAAAGAATGAATGAAAATTGCAGGTAAATTGTTAGTATGTGTTCTGTGCGGACTTGGCTGGCTGACCAATCGAGTTGTTTGGGTGGCAGTAACCAAGCGAATGGCCACAACACAAACTCAAACAACGAGTTGCCAGTAATTTAAACTAATTGCACAAGCACTTTTTACTCATTATCGCTAATGGAATGGAAAGTCCTGGTTTCGATTGCGCTTTTAATTTAAAGCGTTCTTGAGCTGGACTTTTAATATGGGTATTTCCTGAATTAGTCATGGTGGCTATGAATATCAAGTGATTCTTTAATAAAAATACTGTACAAGAATATTAGATTATTGCAATTCTAAATTAATTAGAAGTAATTTTCTTTTAAGTAAACTATTATTAATCTGAATATATTCAATAATACCAATTTTAAATGAACATAAAAGGATTTTTTTTAAAGAGACTATTACTTTTGCAACTTTAAACCATTCTTGCCAATTGATACATTAAGTAGAGATTTGCAAATTCACATTAAACTGATTGACGAATTCAAACAGCTTATTTTTCCATCAAATAATTGCTTACCTTCGAAGAATTTTTCTGTATAGTATACAAATTTTCTGCAATGTGTCAACAACAAATTTCAAACAGTAATTGAGTTCAATTTTGTATGTGATTGACGTTGAAGCAATTTAAATTTGTGGTTGTTCAACTTTTTTAATCAACAAATGCATTGATCGAAATTTGTAAGGAAAACTGTTTTCATATAATTTACTCCATGTAGTTGTTAATTTGTCTCTTTATATAATTTCTTTAATTTAAATAAAATAAAATTAATTTAATACTTAAATTGTTTGTTCAATTTAAATAAAACAGCAAAATAATTTAAGTGAAAAGCAATAAAAATACGCAGAATAAATTAAACTTAAAAAACAAGTGAAACCTAATGAATGCTCGCTCAACTAACTATCATTGAAATGAACATATGCGCTCGTGTTGAAGTTGAGCTTGATGTGAATAGTTAGTACTTTGTATTCAAAAGTTTACTCGACGGATACTTAAAAATGCCTGCCACTTAAATATTTACAATTCAATTTTACAAACACAACGATAACGAGCCGGCGAACAGCAGACGAGTCGACGAGCCGACAGTTGGCTAAGGATTCTTTTTAGCTGGATTGCAGTAAGGGGCGCATTATAAAATATTCAGGTTTATGCAAGCATGTAAATGCCAGCAGAGAGACAGTTAGAAAAGCGAGGTAAACGAGAGGGAGAGTCAAGAGTGCTTGGATGACTTTCACTTGCTGCTGCTGCTGCTGTTGCCACAGTTATTACCTCGGGAGCAACCGGTTGAAAGTCGACATCCTTTTGAGCCAAGAGAGAGAGAATGAACCTGAGCACAGGCTGAGTCTGAGTTTGAGAATAACACGAGTATGCAAAATGGCCTACTTGCTGGCCCACAACAGTTGGCCGCAGCTGCCACTGCCACTGCCACAGAATTGTCAATGTGAGTTCCGCTGACTTGACTCGACTCGACTTGCGACTTGCGACTTTTGCAACTTGACTGATGCCCAAGTCCAAGTGAACATAATGAAGAAACCGCCACCACATCATTTACACAATGAACTACATTCAGTTCGTTTACAGTTTTGTGGTTTGGGGATTTCATTTTCGGTTTTTGCTATTGTCGCTCATCTATAACGCTTATGTAGCTCGAGGTTGTCAGCAGACAAAAGATGCTCATGCATCGGCATCGGCAATGCATTTCCGACAGTCGTCAGCACACATCCTGCCAGCCTTGAGCTCAAAATTGCGGCAAAAGAAAAAAAAATTACGTATACGTTGGATTACGCAACATATTCGAGCCATTAACATAGCCAGTCAGTTTGCCAGTTGTCAGCGTCCACTGTCAATGGCAGTTCACACACAAATTGGTCGTCCATCAAAGTGACGGGGGGAGGGTCTTGATGCCTACCTGGCATTAGCTTTACGGTTACTTGGCCAACCATTGTACGTGCCCACAAAGCGCAAACATTGCAACCCCATTACGCAAAAAAATAGAAAAACGTGCAGCACATGAATCGAGGCAGAGGAGGGGCAAAAGGGTTTCTCTGTGTGTTCCCCAAGTGCAGGACACAATAAATAAATTAAATAACACTCGTTGGCTGGCCGTTCAGTTGGCTTTTGATCAGTGCACATCGAGCCACGCTGCAGCCACAAAGCCAACTTCAAGTGAATTATAATAATCAAAACTAAAGCAACGAAAAAAGTGCAAAAATATATAAAAAATAAAAAAAAATAGTAAAAATATAATAACATAAAAGAAAAGTGAAACTCTCACACAGGCAAACAAAAAAAAAATTGCCGCAGGCTGAGTTCTCTCTCTCTCTCGTTTTGTTTTTATTAAATTAGTTTTTCGTGTTGGAAAAGTGAAGCCAGCCAGCCAAAGGAGCAAAGGGTCATGAGCATCAGCATCAGCAGTAGCAGCCAGCAGCCCGTTTTGGGTACGAGCCACATTTAATAATAATTGTGCTGTTGTTTTTTTTGTTCCTTTGCATTCATTATTTTGGTTGTTGCCTTTTGGCTGGCAACTGAGTATTTCATACTTGCAACGAGTGGCAAGCCAAGTGCCGTCGGCCAGAATTCCACAACAACTTTTTGTGGCAGCACAAAACTTTTGCATAGAGTTTTGGTCCGATGCAGTTTAAAGCGTAACTTAAATAAAACCAAAAGTTTCGCAGCTGCCAATTGGCAGGTGCAACTTGTGGCAACAATTAGCAAGTGCTGATATCTTTCTCTAATCTGTGCAAACTTCAAACACACTCTCTCAGCACTTTCAGCACAGTAAATTGTGCTCATACTCATTTGTTTTTTAAATAAATCGAAATCGAGTTTAATTTTACGGACCACATGAACAGTTTGTGACAGTCGACAGCAAAAGAGTGTGGTATTAATATTAAAATATACCAAATTAATATACCAACAAAAACCAAAACATGCCAAATGGTATATTTCATAGATATAATATAATAATAAAATGTACCATAGAGTACTAAAATATACCAGATTATCATACAAAGCAACATAGAAAAGAATTTCTAGAATAGCTTCTACAATTTTTATCTGATCGCAACCAAATTTTCTTGCGGCAACAATTAGCAAGTGCTGATATCTTTCTCTAATCTGTGCAAGCACTCTCTCAGCACTTTCAGCACAGTAAAGTGTCCTCACACATTTGTTGTTCAAATAAATCGAAATCGAGTTTATATATACGGACCACATGCAAAGTTTGTGACATTCGACCGATGCCAATAAAAGTGTGTGGTATTAATATTAAAATATACCAAATTAATTAATTACCAAGAAAGACCAAAACATTCCAAATACTATATTTGGTATATTAATGTAGTACTACATTTTAAATATACCACAGAGTACTTAAAGATACCAGCATGTATACCAAATACTATATTTGGTATATTGATTCAAAAATACTACTAAAATATACCAGAATGTCAACCAAATCAACATGAAAAAGTATTTCTTGACCAACTTTTACAATTTTTATCTGATTACAACAAAATTTTCTTGTGGCAACAATTAGCAAGTGCTTATATCTTTCTCTAATCTGTGCAAGCACTCTCTCAGCACTCTCAGCACAGTAAATTGTCCTCACACATTTGTCGCGCAAATAAATCAAAAATCGAGTTTAAATATACGGCCTCAACATATCGGACCGCACAGACAGTTTGTGGCAGTCGACTGCTGGCAGCATGAACACAGCTGCTGGCCAGCAACGTCATGCACCACGGCCACTGCACCACCAATCACTACACCACCAACATCAGCATCAGCACCACCAACATCAACAGCAAATACAACGCACCAACGGACATCATCGTCCAGCACCGCTGGGCAACAGCAACTACAACAAAATGCTGAGCAGCAGCCACAGCAGTCCACGCGAGATTAGCGCCTCGCCTCGTCGCGCACCACTCGACACCACCGTCTCGGGCTCCACCAGCGGCTTTGGCTTCAGTCGAGGTAAGACATTGTCTAACCCAACTACCAAAATGGTGCAGCTAATGAGCCGCATCGCAAGATTGAATGTCTTGGGAACTAACTCAAATGAGCTTCGATTTGAAACTTGATTAAAGTCATATATTTAGGGCACAATCAAATAAATTTGTGGCTGCTACAGTAGAGCTGAGATATGTTAATCATACGTTTTGCTAGGTTGAGTTACACAAAGGGTCTTCGATTTGAAACTTGGTTAAAGTCATGTGAATAAATAAGTATATATGCGATTTACTTACATTATTTTTGGAAAAAAAACCTTTAGATTGTTACAGTTTAGAATTAACTGAAGTAAGTAACGATTTGAAATTTGAAAAAAATCATACAAATATATTTATGAGAGATTCAAATAAATTTCAGCTTGCTACAGGAAAGCGGTGTTATAAAGTGGTTTTATATGAAACAAATTTGCCAATTTTTTTTTTTTTTTTTTTTTTCTTAGGTTACCCTAATTGAAGTTACCTTAAATCTAAGATAAATTATCTTTGTTTCAAGCTTCAGTAATAGGTGACGATTATTATAATTAAGAACCAAATAAATTTGAAACTGCTTCTGTAGAGCAGCGATTAAAAGAACTTTGTTATGAAAGATAATGTGTTACATTTCTGGAAAACAAGTCATTTACATGAAGTCGCTTAGCAACTTATTGAAATTGGATTCGATTTTAAATAAAAAAAAACAATTAGCCCTACATTATAAAAAGGTTTTTATCCAATGCAGTTGACAAATTGGATTTGGAGCTCCAAGTATTTATAAAATCTAATTAATAAAAATTTATTTATTAATTTATCACTTAATTGCTAACGTATTACGCCAGTCTTATTTACATTTTCTAATTAGCATAAGTTATATTAAAAGTAAGGGTTTTTCTGATTTAATAAAAGAAAAAGCCTTCCGTTTGAGCATATTTTAAAAGAATATCAATTACTTTTTTTTAAAACAACCTTTTTAATGGGAAAATTATATTTTATGAATGATATATTAAACTAAACTACTGAAAAACTATTTCTTGTGATTAAATGTAGTTACATTATAGATTAAACTTCAACTTTAGAAAGAATTCTCCTTAGAATAATAAGTTCTAACATTAAATAATATAAAGTCATTCAGTTAAATGATGTTCTGTTCTTGGCAAGCTTCCAATATTGATATTTAATTGAATTAAAGTGTTTATTTAGCACAGCAAAACAATTTGTTAAATATCCTCTATTGCTCTATTTTGAGCACACTGTCTGCTTCTTGTCGAACATAACTTGTATATTTATTAGTTGTTTACAAGTTTAGTTTCGAAAGGCATAACTTTATTCTCCATTACCATTTACACACTTTGGCAAACAATTTTATCGCTGCACTTATGTTCATTATACTGAAGTTACACTGTTTTGCCAAAGGCACAAACTTTTCTTTTTCTCAACTTTTTATGAGATTAATTTAAGTCATTTGCAAGGACGCGTTGCGATGCGTGTAATGCAGCTGAGGGTTTTGCTTAAAGTTTTAGTTCTTGCGTTTCTCTTTTTTTCTTTTTTTTTTTTTTTTGCACCCCCATACAAATGGTACATATAATTAAATGATGTGGTTGTCGTTGATTTTGCCATTTTCCGTTTTCCATACGTTGACGACATTTTTACTTGGGCTGGCAAAGGGAATGCGCGCTCAAGTGAAATATGTTTTAAAATTGTCGAGGCGTGTTTGCTGCTGCTGGCGTCAAGTGCTTGGGAGGAGGATGAGGAGGAGGAGGCAACGTCGTGTTGCATGCTGCAGCATGCAGCACACATTTCCGCCACATGCAGCGCCACATCCGTCGGTGATAATTAAGTTTTGCAGCCAGCAGCTAGCAACGAGAGGATGTGTGTGTGTGTGTGTGTGTGTGTGTGATGTAGTAGAAAGCTTCCACATTAAGTCACACCAACAAGCTCAGCAAAAATGTTCACCACGTCGACGTGTGCTGCACTTTAATTGATTTTCCAGTTGGCCACGTTATCAGGACTTTGGCTGTTTGCAGCTGTCATTTCATCGTTGCTCTTTTGCGTTGTGGTCGCATCAATTGTTTACCCATCAACCGATGAAGTTCGCGTATTACATATCCGTCCGCCGTTTAACATATATTCATTCAGCCGACATCCTGCCAAACAATGCATAAAACTGCCCCCCTCCGAAAAGGCAGCTTTAATTAATTTTCATTTAGGTCAGCAAACTGACTTCATTGATGCCGCTGTTGTTGTTGCTGCTGATGTCAGCTCTCGCCCACCGCACGGTTAACTATTAATTGTTGCCTTGGGGCTTATCTCGGCAATCTGGCGGGTCATTACAGCTTACAGCTTACAGCTGCTCCGTAAACACGCCGTCAGATTTAATGGGTATTTGCGCGTTTATTAAAGTTTCAAAAGCATTGCCCTCGCCTCATCGCTTTCCATTTATAGTATTCCCCCATCTGCATTTTACTTAATTTAAAAGCCACGCAAACCATACGCTTATGGCTCGAAATCAATGAAATGAGCACCAGCCAGTTTTCAATATAAATATATATATATGTATATGTGTAAAGAATAAACACATATACATATGTATGTAAAGGCATTCATATAATGCTACATACACACATCAATATTTCATGCCTCGGCGGAACATTAAAGGACACCACTCACAGAGTCAACGACAGCGGCGCAAGAAAAAAGAGCAAAGATAGTCAGTCGCCCAATGGCAAAAAGAAGTGAAGCAAAAAATAAGAAAAACAAGTAGGAATGTTTCAAGAGGCAATGGCCAACTATGAGATACTTCGTAGGCACAACTAAATTAAAGTAATCAAAAATAATGTTAGGTTCTCTTTACACTAAATCATGAAATAATGTTAAAAAGCAATAAATTTGGAATCGAACAATTGATTTTATTTTGCAATCTAAAAACTCAATATTGTGGTCAGAATTAAAATAACAAGATTCAGAGGTTACTTAAATAAAGTTTAAGTAAACGAATAAAATTGTCTTTTTTAAATTAATATATGAAATTAACTTCAAAATAATAAAGTGATTTTAGATACAAATTTTTGATTAACGCTTCAAGCGCATTGTATTGTGCTTTAAGATTAAAATAATGAACTTAAAAGAAGATTTGACAAAATTTAAAGAAAACTAAACTAATTGGCCTCTTTCCAGAAAAATTCATAAGTTCAGTTTTAGTTCTTTCCATTCTAAGTTTATTTGCCAACATTTTTTTTTTATTTTCTCGTACTAAGCGCACTTAACCTTTCGTTATACAATATTACCATGTTTTTTTATAATTAACTATGATGTTTCTTCTTCTTTTGAGAAAGGCTAAAAATGTAAAAAAAATGTTTTTGTTATTTCAAATTAAAATTGAAGTCTAAGACGCATTATATTGAGCTTCAGCATTGAAATAGCCAACTCCTTGGATAGCTTGCAAAAAATTAAATTAAAAAATTGTATTTAGAAAAATAGAAGAATAGAAATAGAAATCTTAAAATGGAAGATTTTTAAATACTTCACATTTTAATAATTTCTTAAATTCGTTATTAAAATTTTTAAATATGCATAGGTTGAAATCGTATTGTATGCTGTTTCTTGGTTAAAGTAGGAAACTTCACAGTTAACAAGAAAATCATTTGTTTGCTACCCTTTTAACCAAGTCCACGTTTACAGAGTATTCACAAAAAAAACCAAAAGAAATTGTGCGACATTTGCTGCCAATGGCGGCGCCTGGCATTCATTCTATGTACGTACACACTGTACTCTGTAGGCATGTCTGTCGCAGCCACTGTCGATTGTACTTATGTGTGAGTGAGTGTGAGCGCGCTGAACTCGAGGAAGTCGCCATTGATAAAGTCATTTCATGTTTCATGCCCAACAGCAGGTCGATGAGGATGCCGCCGATGTCGTTTGTACTTGTGCTCGGACTCACTGGCCAGCTAAATTATTGCCCAAGCATTTTTGCTTGGGTCGTTTTTCATTTCTCATTTCGCTTTTCATTTTATTGCCACGGAATGTGTCGTCAATGTGCAGTTATGAATTATTGATTGGTTTTTGCTCTTTGCCAGCGAAGTTTAGTGGACTTAACAACTTTGCCCTCACATCGCATTTAACGATTGATATGCCACATGTCGACAAGCGAGCTGCATAACTTTATATCCCCAACAACACACGATGCCAATGAGAGCTGAGCAATTAGTGAAGCATCTCTGATTGCCCTGGCTTATCTGTATGCAACACTCGATAAACTTCTGCAACCGAGCCACGCTTTAACAAGGTCCAGCTTCAATTTCTGACAAGCTCTCACTCGGTTTCAGTCTCTTCCTCCATATTTCTGTTCAGTACGCTTGGGGCCAATCAGTTTCATAAATTGAACTCGCACATTTCATTTTGGCCGAATCGCATAAATTTCACTGCGCTTTCATATTTCATGAGCATCCCGCAACGAAGACCGACCCACAGAAGACAGATAGACAGGAAAATACTAATAGAATTGTAAGTGTGCGCGTGTTCGTGTTCGTTGTGGCAATCAGTTTACTTATTACATTGCGAATATCTCTGCTCATCTGTTCTATGATTAATGCAGTTTCCTGATTAAATATTGAACAAAGTTTCTATGAAAATTTGACAGAAAAGCAAATGAAAAGCAGTTGAAATTTGATTCTTGCTACGCAATTGATTTTTAGCTAAAAGTGGCAAAAGAAAAGAGGTCAATGCATTTGACAGAATTTAAATTATTTTCTATCTCAATTGCTATATCCAATTCTCTTTTAAAGTTCAATTTATTCAGCTCGAATTTCATGAAATTTAAATCACATTTATTCACTCACACTTCGTATTATTGCAATATTAGAAATTCATAAAACGATTTCACAAAATTCTATAAATTCCAATCGACTTAGCACTCTCATCTGGATTTAACCTTTTTCCGTTTTTCCTCTTCACCTTTTGCCAATTATTCAGATGCAAGCAGAATACGAAAAGCTTGCAATCAATTCCATAAGTTTGCAAATCCAATCATCGCAATCTTTTCCTCTTCATTCCACTCAACTTTCGTCTAAATCCCATTTAATGCTCCATCTGTTTTCATTCGTCATCACGAAACAAGCGAAACTCTTTTGTCTTGTGTGCTATTATCCAGCACATTTCATTTGGCCACACAAGTCGTATACGCAACGTGTGTGTTAACTGTTGCATTTGGCCGCAAAACGATGCGGCCACTTAAAGCGTGTAACGAAGCCCACAAGTTGCAAAGTTGTTGTTGCAGCTGCTGGCTGTTTACTGTTACATCTACTGCTGTTGCTGCTGCTATTGCTATTGTTGTTGCGGTAATGTTCAAGAGAAATTTTGCTTGACTTGCCAGCTTCATAATAGACACACAACACACAAGCAAACAAAGCGCCAAAGTGTCAGAATGTCTCTCGGTCCGTCTGTTTGTGTGCCGGCAAAAACTTTCACTGCGAGCCGAGACAGGGACAGTGACCTCATATGACAATAATTCGACGCATTTGTGTCACATGGAACCCGCCCTCCACCCGCCGCCAACCCGACGACAAAAAGCGCAAACGTCAACAATTACGAGGCACAAACCCAAGTCTCAACCCTCAGTCCACAGGCCCACAGCCCACAACACGCCCCCTCGTTAGGCCTAGGCAATTGCTCTGCCAGGATGTTGTGCCATTGTATGTGTGAGTGTGTGTGTGTGTCTGTGTGCTGTGTACGTGTTCGCGCTGATATCTTTGGCGCTCTGGCGCTGTGGCTACATTTCCGTTTGCAGTTAAGTGCGACATATTTGCCTGGCTAATTTCGCTCGCAGGACATGCGGTTCAGCGTTTTGGCCTGGTCCAGCATTCAGCAGCCAGCAGCCAGCTTCAACTTTGGTTTGGCTTTAGGCCACATTCATTTTAGATATTCTGACAAGGTTTTCTTTTGTTTTTCTCTCTGACATTCATGTTATTTTTATACTCGCTACCCTAGGATAGAAGGGTATTATATCTTTGTGGCAATATATGTAACAGGCAGAAGTCGGCACCTATGACCACATAAAGTATATATGTATATTCCTTATCAGCCAAGCCGATATTGCTGTGTCCGTCTGTCTGTCTGTCCATCCGTATCATCACCTAGATTTTAGATACTATAAGAGATAGAAATATAATTTTCGTCGAAAACAATTGTTATGCTTGTACTCTGATCAAGTTTGTTTGCCACGCCCACTTTCACGCCCACTTTCACTCCCTAAATCGACCAATATCGTATAGCAAGCGTATTTTTGAAGCTAGAGTTTGGTACAGACAATATTATTCTTGTGATTTCTAAAAATGTGGTTAGGATTAGAATAAAATTGTGTGTGAAAATGTAGTACTATACTTATATACCAAACTAAGTCGTCGGTATATTTATGTATTTTTCTGTGCATTAGTTTGGTATATAGTACTATATAAATATACCAAACTTAGTCGTTGGTATATTTTTACTATTTTGCGGTATATTAGTTCGGGCTTTTTAACTATTAACTCTGTTTTGCTTTCATTAAAAATAGGTATCGGGTATCTCACAGTCGAGCACACTCAACAGTAGCATTCTTACTTGCTTTTTCTTGTGCTTTGCTTTCACTCGTTTTGCGCATTGTCATGACTTGTGTGCTGGCATTTTCTTCGATTTGCTACGAAGCTGTCGCTCTCTCTCTCAGTGTTTATGGTTTTGTGGCTTTTGTTTTGGCCTTGCCTTCTGACTTCACTCTGGTTCATCATCGTCTTCACTTAACTGAAATGTTTTCGATACGCAAAGTGCTTTGCGCCTTTTGTTGTCCTTTTTTTTATGTTTGTCTATAAAAACATTCTCATCCAATGCCAATGCGAATGGTTTACTGCCTTTAGGCGTAGTTTATGTAGCATTAAATTCGCAAATCTATTAAGCTGACTTTTGCGTCTTTAAACTAACAATGTTTTAAGGTATTACACACAAGCTTCGAGTTCAGCTCCTAATGAGCGCGTTGCTGTCCACTCAAGTGTGACTATTTGTCTATTGCATACTCAACCCAAATCACATTCGCACATTAATCAAATGCCAAACCAAACCAAACCAAAAAAAAACAAGATTAATTAACAGCTCACGCACATAACGTATGTGTCTGAAGACTCTTGATGGAATTGGATTGGGATACGAATTGGGATTTCGATTGCGATTGCGATTGAAGTGGAGTGAAGTATTGTGTATGCATAAATGTCACACATAACGACACTCATACGCACTGTGGTGCCACATTAAATACAACAACAACAACAAGTCGACTGGGGGAAGACACAGATACTGGATACTCGATACCTCAGAGCTTGGCCTGGTTGAAATGATGCAAGTTGCGAGCGAGCGAGTGCGCGTGGCATTTAATGAAGCGTAAATGGTAATTGACGGCGCTCAAAAGCAAAGCTCCTGCTTCTGTTGCTGCTGTGACCCAAATGTGCGACAGTTCGACAGCAGTTCGAGCTCGAGAATGTTCATTAGAATGTTTGAAAAACCTACACCTTACTCTACCCTTACTTATATATTCCCACTTCACTTCTGTGTACCAATTGAAATGCACATAATGGAGTCGACACGGCACTCATATCATTCCGTGCCGGTAAACAAATACAAAATAGGTAAAAATTGAAAAGCCGCCCCGCTCAAGTGGTTGACAGACAGTCAGGCAACGAGCTACGACAATGAAACTCACCAATAGCAATAGAAAATGGCAATACGAAATAGAAGCAGCAACAGCAACAGCAACAGCTACGCAGCATGGGAAAGTGTCATAAATTCGTTTTTCTCACCTGTGTGTTTTCGGAGCATCGGCTCTGGCATCGTTCGCATACCTTCATAGTTTCCTCTTACTTTTTTTTGTGAATTTTTAGCACAGTGTACTAAAACGAAGCTGAACTCTCTCTCTCTCTCTGTCTCTCGCTGAGTGTACTTCGTTTATTTCTCTCCTAGTTTTGTGGAACTGTTACAATTTCCCCTACTGAAAGCTTGCCGCAAAGCTTTGTTCCTGAAGTTCCTCAAGCAAGACAGGGTAAAGCGAAAAGCCCAACGTGTCGCACAATGCGCAAGGTCAGTGCAAGCTGCAGACAACACGAAAAATATAAAGGCAAGCCGTAGGTGACAAAAAAAGCTGGAAGGGGCAGCCTATGCAATGCTGCGAATTGCAGCTGCAAACGCAGCAAAAAGCTCATTTGATCATTTGCCACACACACACATATACACGGACGCACACGTTGCAAGCGCAACTTCTCCCTCGGTGATAACAAAGTTTGCATCGCTCTCACGCAAAGCTTTACGTCTGCCGCTGCCGCTGCTGCTACGGCGGCTGCTACGGCTGCTGTGTGGATGTGGTGTATATAAAAGGATGCGCGCTGGCAACACACTTTCAGTTGGATTCTGAGCGAGGCAGCAGCAGCTACAGCAGCTAAAAGGAGCCTAAAAAAAGGAAACGCCAAGCCACAACCTGGAGCCTGGGACAACAGCAGCAAAAGCAGCAGCAGCAATATGAGTGGAAAGTGCTAGGAAAACTAGCTCAACGTAGTGTGGTAGTGTGTGTGAGTGCGAGTGAGTGTGAGCGAGTGCGTGTGCCTGTGTGTGTGTGTATATGCAACTCTTAATGTAGTGGAGTGGCGAGTGTGTGTTGTGTGTGTCTGTGATTTTGCTGCTGAAGAAAAGTGCCAAGTGCCAAAAAAAAGTGTGTGTGATGCGTTTGCGGTAGCCCTGGCCTGGTATCTCGACATCATCATGTATCTGCCACTGGAAGACGTCAAAGCTGAAGACTGAGCTCAAACGCCACTCATACACACATCAAAAAGGAAGCAAAAGTAGTGCAGAGCTAGTAGTAGGAGCCGCTGGCTCCTCCACACACAGCCGTCGCCGTGGCGTCGTTTTGTGAGCGCGGCTTGATGCCCGATTCGATGATGGACATGGAGCATCGGGATCATCAGCTGCATCGGCATCATCATCAGCAGCCGCAACGTGTGGTGGCCACGACGAGCACCAGCACATTTGCAACACCAGCGCCAGCGCCATCAGCGAGTGTGTCAAATGAGCAGCAACTGCTGAGTAGAGATAGGGACCATCACCTGCCATTATCAGCGGGCACAACGCCACAGTCGCAGTCACAGACGATGCAGCAGCAGACGATGTTGCAGCCACAGCAGCAGCAACAGCAGCAGCAACAACAGCCTCCACCTCCGCAGCTCAGAGAACGTGAACATCACCAACAGCAACAGCATCAACAGCAGCAGCAGCAGCAGCAACAGCTTCAACAACAGCAGCAGCAGCAGTTGCCGCTGCCACACAGTCATCATGCATTGATGCAGCAATCGCAGCAGCAGCAGGCAATACACAGAGCCGAGCAGCGGCGAGGTGAGTCCTAGACAGGCAGATAAAAAGCACTCTCTTTGCTCTGTACATAAAAATATACGTCTCTATGTATAGTATATATAACATTTCGTAGCTCTAATTGTGTACATCATTTTAATGTGGCGCTGTGGGGCTGTTTGCTGGCTTTTATACAATACACAATATTGCATTTGCTGCGTCGTACTTGTTGCGCGGCAGCAGCCTGCTACGATTTTTCAAACACGCCACTTAATAATCTCTCTTACACATGCTCGTAAAAAACAAAAACAAAAAAAAAGTATATACATTTACAGCCATTTTGTATTTTATGGCCAGCATTTTGATGGCAATTTCATTAGCGGAAATAAATAAAAAATAAAAAAAAAAAATGAAGGAGCTCTCGCTTCAATCAAATCACTTTGCTAGTCGCTCGCAACGCATCACTCAACAGGCTCATAATTTATTGATGCAATTTTGGCTCTGTCTCTGTCTGACTGTGTGTGTGAGTGTGTGTGTGTGTGTGTATCCCGTAGTTCTATTGTTTCTTTCCTGTTTGCTGTGTAAACAGGTTTTGTGTATGTATCCTAAATTGTTTCAATAGCATTCTACATTATAACTGTCTTTAAACAGGTTTATATCACATACATTATAATCAACAATGAAAATCTGCTTATGAATGCGAATGTGTTTGCGTTTTAGGTTAATGTACTTATCATTTCATATGCACGCTAATCGCTTCATTAGGCTGACAAAAAGGGGTTTAGCCCAAATACGCTTTCACTGGCAGGCTTAAGCCTCATCACTTTGCCTGTCTGTCTCAAAAGCAAAAGCAAAAGCATGCACGCATTTGGCATGCAAAATTCAATCAGTGCCTTAAAAAATACATGTACAACAATACCAACAAAAACAACAGCAGCAGCAACAGCAACAGCAACAAAAACAACAAAAACAAAGTGACCCATTTTCAGCGCAAAGCTTTTTGCCAGGGGCTTGCTTTAGCTGTAGCTGTAGCTGCTGCTGCTGTGGCTGCTTCTGCTATGACGTATGCGTATGCGGCAATGATGGACAGCAAAAACCGGGGATATGCTTGGCTGTTGTTGCTGAGCGGAGCGAGTTGGCCGACTGCCACTGACTGTTTGGTCATTAAAAAATGATGACCACACACCAACACACACACATATATATTGTGAAAATTAAGCAACGAAATACAAGTGCTGCGCTCTTAATAAATATTATGAGTGCGAGAAAATGAAAGTATGCAACATTTTTCTCATTAATAAAACTCAAATAAAATAAGTAAGAAAGCTACATTTGAGTGTGCTCGACTGTGAGATACTTGCTACTCAATTTGAATTAAAGTAAAAGAGTGCGGTATTATTCCTGAAATATACCGAAAATATACTGAAATTAACCAGCAATAACCCAAATTATACAACGATTTTAACGAAATATACCACAAAAGTACTAAAATATGTCTTATTTGATATATTGAATATATTGAACTACATTGAAAATATACCAAACTATGCCGCAATAATGCTAAAAAAAAAAACGCAGTTTGTATTGGGTAAATGTTGAACCATATCTGGAGCCCAAAATATACTGTATTGTCAGCTAAAGTTACTAAAACTCGAAGTTTTTCCGCACAAAATTTTTATCCAATCGCAACCAAATTTTCTGGAATCATAAAGACTATAGTTATTATTATATGTACCAAAAATCGGGTAGCGGTTATAAATATTATGCTTAACCTGCACTCAAATTCAAACTAATTTCATTTCGCGCACAAAGTTCAGCTATTTTTGCATTTGCTTAAAGCGAAAACAATTTTGGGGCCGTAAATCTATTAGCATAGCACAAACGCGCACTTCACACTCAGCAGCACTCGCGGCACACTCTTTGCACACTCAGAGAAAGCCTTCATTTGTCAGCAGGCACCACATCCGGCACCTGCCACTCGCTCGCTACACTCTTAATCCGCTCCCCGCCCCCCGCTTGCCGCTTGCCGCATCCACAATCCACATCCGCATCCGCCATCCACATTCAAATCGACGTCAACGCCATTGCAATTATTTCGAAATCAATTTCAATAAAAGTTGTGCAGCAGCAGTAGCAACAGCAAGTTCGTCCTCGAATGTTTAATAGCTTGTTGGCTTAGCTATATACATATATATGTACATACATATATACATTCATAGTCATAGTCACAGTTCTACAAAGTTTCAGCAGCACAACATTTTTTGTTTGTCTCTCTCGCTGTGTGTGTGTGTGCGTAAGCGTAAGCTCGTTAAAAACACTTTGCTGACATCAGTGGGTGTTGAGCGTGCAGCATTGTTGCAAGTTCTCTCAATGAACTGTAATTGAAACTGAAAATAGAAATGGAAATGGCAAAACTGCAACGCTAATTGCCAGACAGCAAAAAACCCAGAGACAAACTGCGAAACTGCAAAACTACAAACTGCAACTTGTAAATAACATTTAAGTGACATGCATTAATTATGATTTGCTTTCAATTATTTTGTGTTACGCTTTTTTGGTTCTCTGCTTTTTTTTTAAGTAGTTCATCAAATATCAGTTAGTTAATTAGTTTAGTTAGTTTGCTTTGCATGCATGTGCTGCATGTTGTGCAACACAGCTCCCCAATGTAACCGAAATTTGTAATCAAATATTACAGCAAACTGCGTGTCAAACAACAAATAGAAATTATTTTTTCCCCCCGCCCAGTCCTCAAGTTCCAATTAATTTTTGACAATCATTTGATTTATCGTATTCTTGCAGATACACAAGCAAAACATTCACATGGATTTCTCTATTGTAAGTCGCACTAATTTGGAAACCCAAAAAACAAAAAAAAAATATATAGAAAAAACTCCTAACTAAAAAAATACATCCCTACATCCAACAACAAGAAAACACACACACAAAACAAAGTTATGCTTCAAATACATTTTTATGATAATCTCGTTTTGTTAACATTTAGTTTATGGTCAACTGGCGTGCGCTCTTAAGTATGCTACAGTTTTTTCTCTTACTACTTTTTCGCCTTTAAAGTGCCCAAGTGTACAACTATTTTTGACTTTTACATGGCTCTCTCTCTCTCTCTCGCTCTCGCTGTGTGTGTCGTCGTCCATTGTAACCCGTAAATGGGCGACTTGTTGCCACCCCACAAAAACAAATAATAAGAAAACAAGGCAAACAAAACAAAACGATAAACAATAAACTTAAATTTTTGGCTAAACGAGTACATACAAAATATTTTTGATCAAAATTTTCGGCAAAATGTGTTTTTTTTTTTTCAAAGAAATCGATGCAATCGAAATTTTTGTATGCATACAACTGAAAACTTAATTTGCAGCATTTCGTTCTTCTGTTTATTCGCCGCTTTTTCGAAGTCACGTTTTGCGCTATAATTTTCATGTGCTCTTTTTTCCTCTGCTCTCTGTTCTCTCGCCAACAAATCTCTCTTCTCGCAGCGGACGAGGAAATCAGCGACAAGGCATCAACATGCGGCAAATTGCTAATATTTCTATCCGTTGCACTTGTGATAATGACGCTACCGTTCAGTCTATTCGTCTGCTTCAAGGTAAGCCGCTAGCAACTAAATAAATTGTCTTTCCCACTCCTCTCTTCCCTCTCTATTAAGCTTAAGCTTCCACAAGTTTTTCTAATTTATATCGCTGGCAAGTTTCCAGCGCACAGGAAAAAAAAGGAGCGTTTCCATCAAGTTGTCAGCAATAAATAAATATGCTTTGTCAGTGAACTATCGCGAGAGCTATCGCAAAAGGAAAACATATTCTTTTACCTTAATAAAGTTAGTGGTTGACTTTTACTGCACCGAGATAATCAGTTTAAAGTGGAGTTATTACAACAATGGTTAAATGTGTATAAGATATTTTTTATAGAAAGATGATATGTGCAAAGCAACATTTAACATCGAGTTTAGGATGTATACTAAATACTTTAGCAAATTCCTTTTATTTTTCTGCATAGTATCATGAACTTCAGTCATAGTCTGTAAACTGACATAAATAAGTTTAGTTTACAGCCTTAGCTGAAATTTTCTACTGTAAGAACAAGGTTTAATGCACCAACAAACTATAATTTTAATACTTTAATATTTTAATATGATAAAGGTTGTGCAGTATTAAAAGTGCTTTAAGGAAAATATAATCTTTTTATATACTTTAATTTATTGAATTTTAAATAAACTCAAGGAAGAGATTAGAAACTGTAATAGATACTTTAGCAATTTTTTTTATTTTATGCATATTTTCATGAACTCCAGTCATAGTCTGTAAACTGAGATAAATAAGTTTAGTTTCCAGCTGCACGTGAAATTTTCTACTGCTAACAACAAAGTTATGCCTTTTAATGCACTAACAAACTATAAGTTTAATACTTAATTATTTGAATATAATAAGATTAAAAGTGCTTTAAGGAAAATATAATCTCTTTATATACTTTAATTTATTACATTTTAAATAAACTCAAGGAAGAGATTAGAAACTGTAATAGATACTTTAGCAAATTCTTTTTATTTTATGCACATTATCATGAACTCTTGTCATAATCTGTATACTGAGATAAATAAGTTTCCAGCTGCATGTGAAATTCTCCCCCGCTGACAACAAAGTTACGCCTTAAACTACAAGTTTAATACTTTAATATTTGATAATATGTTAAGGGCTGTGCAGTAGAGTTGCTTTTACGATAGTATTATCGGATATCAGGCACTTCCTACAGGTTTCAATTCCACTGGAAATGTGTGCTTAAAAATCGCTTCGCCCGAGTTGCAGCATCTGCAGCAACTCATTGCAGTTGCCGTCGCAGTTTCTGCTTCTGCTTTCTGCTGAATTTCAATTTAATTTTGAACATTTTGCTCACGTTTTACTCTCTCTCTTTTTCTCTTTCTTCCTCTCTCTCTCTCTCTCTCTCTTTTTATGCTTTTTGGTGTCTCATCTTTCAGGTGGTGCAGGAGTATGAACGAGCGGTTATCTTTCGCTTGGGCCGACTCATGCAGGGCGGTGCCAAGGGTCCAGGTGAGTGTGCGAATGGCAAATGGTGAACGGTGAACGGTGAATGCTGTAATGCTGAATGGGAAGAAGGTTGGCTATGCAAATTTCAAGTGTTCGCCCGCCTGGCGTTCTGGTGACAAGAATTTGTGTTAATAGCTGCACTTGCTCCAAATTAGCGCACAGCTTCTTTCTCGGGGCCAAGTGTGCAAAGGGGTCACCACAGGCGTATTCTCGTCCAGCTGACAAACAGACAATACATACATTCTGACAGACAGCATGAAATTGGCCAACGATTATGTTGGTAGTTGCATCGCAGATAATGAGTATAACAATTTTGAAAACTTTCTTTAAAATTATATCCATTAAAAATACGAAAAAGATTTTTATGATAGCTTTGGTGTAGAAAGTTTCAGCCATGATGACTTAAGAAAACTTACAGAATCTTTTAAAAGTCAAACCTAATAGTTGGCTTCATGTTCTTAAAGACAAAAACTCTACTTGTAATGGAAAAAAATCTAACGTGAAGACGTTTTAAAAGTATCTTCTAGTTTGATTACATTTCTTAGTTATAATTCATCATAATTAGGGTCATGTGTGTGTTGCACAACAAATGAGAAGATTCCAGATATAATGTTTCTTACGAAGAAAAAATTGAAATATTTTTAAGCCAAAATATAAGTAGCTTATTATTGCTCTCAAAAATGTGATTCAGTCTAGCAACTTTAAACGTAATATTTATGTATATACAGCTGTGTTCTTTAAAATAGCAGCGCCTACGACCTACACGCTTAACATACAAATGAAAAATACTATTCTAAACATAACTTCAAGAAAAAATTAGCTTAGAGTATTCACTTTTAAATATTTCAGCCGTTCTTTTCATTTTGGGTAATTCAATATTTTGGCGAATATGGATAATAACAAATGAAACAGAAAATAGCAGTGTTGGGAGAAAAATATAATATAATTCAAAAGAGCTTATAAATATCATAATTACGATTTGGTTACGACCTACAATTTTGTTATGCAGTCTTTATTTGCTAATTTTTAATGAAATTCAAATATATGAATTTATACAAGTTAATGCAGAGATTCAGACGTGTAACCCCAATAGCAATACACTTCATCACTTCTATAAAATCTATATAATATCTCTTAACCTGTTTTCCGTTTTATGGAATAAACTGTACCATATTACATACTTCAAGCAACTTATTTGAGCTTTATCCGCAGGCATCTTCTTCATACTGCCGTGCATTGACTCTTATGCTCGGGTGGATTTGCGTACGCGCACCTACGATGTGCCACCGCAGGAGGTAAGTTCGATGGCAGCAGCAGCAACAACGTACCAAGTTGTTATTGTTGTTGTTGTTGTTGTTGTTGTTAACACACATGTTCTCACTCACACACACACTTATATACACATATATTTTCTCACATATACACAATATTTTCACCACAAGAAAATACCAGTTAAACGCTCAAACGTAAAGCAAAAAAAAAAAAAACAAAAAATAAAAATGAAACTTTTAGCTTTTTTTTAGCAACACTTTTTGTTAGCCAAGAAAATTTTGATTTTGTGTTTTTGGCCCAAACACACATACACACTGAGACACACACACGCCCACAACATAGCCCGTATGGCAAATGTAAGCACTGCCAACTCACTGAGTTTGTGTTGTGTTGATTTTGCTGACACACACACACACACACACTCAGACACACACACGAATACACATACTTAGGACACGCAACTGGAGCGTGAATTACGCATACGCAACGTTATCCTTGCCTTCTATTCGTTTCCTTCTGTATAACTCGCAGCTGCGTATGTGTGTGTTTGTGTTTCTTTTATTTTGGTGTTGTCGTTGATGTTGTTGTTGTTCTTCGTCTTGTTGTCGTCGCATGTCACGGTGTTTACTTTGGCTTTCGTTTCTGTTTCTGTTTTCCTTTTTTATTTCTCGTCTTGCGTTTTTCCTGCGTAACTGTGTTTCTTCCTGCTCAGCTGCAGCATCACTCTCTCTCTCTCCATCTCTCTCTATCTCTTTCCGTCTATCTCTTTAACTTTCCGCTAAGAAACTTTTCTAAACTCCCAACCACAACACACACACACAGAGAAACACACACACGCAGCAAGCAACAACAACAAAAAAATGGAAAGCAGCAAAAAGCCGCAGCATAATGCGTATACGTAATATTTTTGTTGCATTTGCTCATTTGCCTTTTGCATTTCTAATACAAAATGTGGGCGTGCCCACTAACACACACACACACACACCGACACACACAGACACAGAGAAAGTCTTTATCGTTGTTGTTGTTGTTGTTGTTGTTGTTGTTGGTAGTCTTGTTGTATGTTTTAATGCTACTTATGTATGGTACTTGTTGTCGTATTCAAGTTGAACAATAATGTTGCCGATTTAATTATTATTCCAATTATTGTCGTTATTATTGTCATTGGTGTGCACTAGACCACATCACATCACACACACACATACTCATTCACTCATACAAACACACACAACAGTTACAGTTAAATGAAACTCATCTCACACACACACTCTGAAAACAATCCTCAAAGACACAAAGCGTGCTCCATTTTATTTGAACCCCATTTATATTTGCTCAATATACTCGTACTTATTTCTCATTAATTTTCTGTGAGCCTCACATCCATGTACATAACTCATAAAGTGTATAAAAATGAACAACTTAATAAATATGCTGAATAAACAGAGAGGAAAAAACGCGGCCATTCGTATTAAACACAAAAAATTAAAGAAAAACAGAGACTGCGTTCTGTCTGAAACTGAAAACCGAGCTCACGTGGAGCAAACACAAAAGGCAAACCGAATTTATTTCTTATTTTTCTCT
This sequence comes from Drosophila kohkoa, assembly GCA_019972355.1. Lineage (NCBI taxonomy): Eukaryota > Metazoa > Arthropoda > Insecta > Diptera > Drosophilidae > Drosophila > Drosophila kohkoa. Next base: position 2,227,757 of record BJEL01000078.1, read on the forward strand.
TTCGTTTTTCCCCCCTTCACTGCGTTTTACTGGATTTGTATACGCTTTACTCTTTTTTTTTTTATTTTTGAGATTTATTTTTGTACATTTTTGCAACTTCCGACCAACATTTTCAGTTTTATTTTTCCGCTTGCGTTTTTGTTTATTTATTTTCCTTCGATTTATTTTACTTTTTCTTCAGTATGAAGGCCATTGCAGCGAATGCCCTCAGCATCTACACAGAGAAAACTTTAACAGAGAAAACCGAAAACCGAAAACTGAAAACAAAAAGCAGTATAAACCTTTTATTAAATATATAAGCGTTGTCGCGTCCATCTTGTTTGTTGTTATTGTTGTCATTGTCGTTGTTTGTCGTGTATTTTTGAACTGCATACGAAATCGTGTTGCATTCATTTTTTATTTGAGTTTCTTTTACCGTTTTTTTTTTGTTTTTCATGTATTTCTTTTTTAGTTGTTGGTGTCTTAAAGCCTATATAACTTCAAAACTTATTACAATTTGCATAGTTGAACAACTCTGATTGTCTTTTGCAATTAGTTGTCAAAGCAACCCAACCAAAAAAACCAAAAAAAAAGCCATAAAACTTAAAATTAAAACTATACTTGACTTGTGTGCAAAATGCAAAATATTAAGCATCTCAACTGAAAAGATTCTCTGTGTTCAGCAGAGCGCCTAAAATCAACTGCATCAATTGGTGGGGCGGGTGCCAAAAACAAAAACAAAAACAACAAAAAATGAACTAAAATTGGTGGCGGGCAAAATCGAAAATGCAAAAATCAACTTTGAAATCTCAAATGAACAGCACTAGAAAATTGGCTCGCTCGAAAAACGAAAAACGAAAAATGAAAATTGTGAAAATGTGTTTTTGTTCACTGAACACAGGGTACACCCACACAAACACACACACACACATGCACATTAAGACCACTTCAACTCGTTCCACTCGCACACCAAAAACTAAGCCAAGCCAACCAAACCAAACCGAACCAACCAAATAACCAAACCAGCCAGCCAACCGCAAACAATTCCCCTATAGACTCACACACACACGTACTTAAGCATACTCGCACATATACCCACACACACACATAGTTTAGGCCTTGTGTAGCTGAAAAGTATGCAACAGAAAGCGAACCTCACTAAACACACACACACACTCAGCCACCCATACACAGAAATTTCATTGATAAAATACCTTTAGCCACTTAAATGCACACACAAAAGCGTCCTCAAGCTGTCTATCTCTCTCTCTCTCTCTCTCTATCTCTCTATCTCTCTCTCTATAATATCTCTGTGTACTTTTACTAAACTGTCTTGCTGATTCGCCCGCTCGAACTAAGAACTAAGTGAAGCTAACTTTTTAGCTTTGATTCTCTCTGTTTCTATCTCTATCTCTCTCTCTATAACTGTCTCTCTCTCTCTCTCTCTCTATAACTGTCTATCTAACCCACGCTCTATATCTATTCTCTATATATACCTCTATATATATATAATACTGATTTTGTTTTTGAGCTATGTTAGTTTTGTTTAGCGAAAACAATTGATTTTGATATATACAACCGATAAACCGTTACCGTTACCGAATACCGCTACAAATACCGAATACCCCCCCCCCCCCCCCAAAAAAAAAAAAAAAAGTTACACGATTACCAAATGCACTTACTTTTTGATACCCCCCACTCTCCCTCCTTCGATTAAGCGTTCAAATAATATTTTTGAGAGCATGCTAAATATATATTTCCATAAATGTCTATTCTAAAATGCTTTCTAACTGTGAAAAAAAAAAACAAAAAACTAAATACTTAAAAAAACGACAAAAAAAAATTCTTTAAACAAAAAAACAACTCACACACACACACATACATTAACACGCATACTTATATTGTTGGTTTAAAATAAAGTACAAGTAAAACGACTCACACACACACACATTTTAGTTTAGTACTCACAAACACACATACATAACATACGCATACAGTAACATACTTTAGTTTTTGGACTACAAGATTAATACTCGTAAAATATTTGTACTTACCACTAACTAAATAACCGTTAACATTTGATCTGTTTGAGCACAAAAAGCGAAGGACGCACCCCAACAATAAAAGAGCAAAATATGAAAAATGAGAAAACTGAAATTTGAAACTTGACTTTGAGCATACCTAACTATATGTTATCACATCCATCGGCTGTGACAGCATACAGTTATCTATGTGAGAATCAAATATCAAGTAAATCAAAAGCAAAAGAAAAATTAATATATATCAAGCAAGCAATCTATGTCGAGTTCATCTATGTGTGTTTTGCGTGGTTTAGGCTGTTTTCAAATGTGGGTACAACTTTCAAACGCGTTCACAATTCTCCATACAAAAAACAATAATGAAAATCATAAATCGCACGCATGAATAAAAAAAAAAAGAGCAACGCAAGCCAAAAAATATCGCCGCTGTCTGCCCGCCCGACGTCTAGTAATCGCAACAGTAACTATATATATATAGTATATATAACGTTTAGCTAGCGCAACAAACTTCCTTCCCCAAAAGCATTTGTAGTACCTATACAAATATATATATACATATATGCTATATAGAAAGAATCTTGTATTAGCAAAGAAATATGCAGGCGCCTTAGCTAAAGTCCCTCAAAAAAAAATGAAGAATGCAACGCATCGCAAAATCGAATCTCCCTCTCTCTGTCTATATCTCTTTCCCTCTCTCTCTCTCTCTCACTATCTCTCTGTCCCCTCTCTCAATCACTCTCATCCAGCTATGCCCAAAAAAAAAGAAAAAATTTTCAGTTGAAATGCAGAAATCGAAAAACAAAATCCTGGGCAAACTGTGCAAATTGTAATAAGCCAAAAAATAATAATTAATTAAGCTCATTAGTTTAGCTGTTACAGTGTATAAACAAATATGTATGAAAAATTGTTGAGTAATACTTATTAATTATATATATATGATTTTCAATCCAATATTTCATCAAACTTTCATTTGTGTTTTTGTGTTTGGTTTCCTCCTTTTTCTCTCTCTCTATTGTTCAATATCCTTTCATTGTTCTTTCATTTACTCTCCATGCCATACCCACACTCACACACACACACACAGGCGCACACACACAATGCAGTTTACAGCCAATTTAATCTACTACTACTACACACACACATTCACACACACACACACACACCTACACATACAGAAATTACTAATACCGTCTATTGTTCGAATTTTGAAGCCATTGTTCTTGAAAATTGATTTAGTGAACAACGCACAACGAGTTTGCAATGTTTGTGTGTTGGTCTTTCTCATTCAGTGATAATGAACAAGTTGAAATAGCTGTGCATTGGGCATTAAAACCCTTTAAGTACACGGTTCGTAGTCTGATAAGCAGATTGCCTTAAGCCTAGCATTGTAAGTGGCTCACAAGATTGGGCCAATTCATTAGATTAGCTCAAACTTTCTGCCTGAGCAAGTCTTTTATGTGAACATTAAGTATACGCACAATGTGCCACGCTCATTTTCACTAAATATTTATGCTAATAAGAAACTCAACTCAACGAGTATACATTACAACGAATGATGCACCACAACTATCTATGTATGTATATCGAAAACTCTCAAGCATCAGCAACAAAATGACACTAAACAACATTGACACCATGACCAGAGAGTGCCATAAAAAGCGGTCTAGACCGCAGTGGACATTCACCAAGGCACAGGTCGTAAAATTCGCCCAAAAATAAAATACAACAACAACAAAAAAAAAAAACCAAGAGGAGGAAAAAGGAAGCAAAACTTTGGCTTCGACATTGGCTGGCGCAATAGTTTTGTGCGGGCTTTTGCTGGTTACGAGCGCAAAACTTTTTCGGTTGCCTCTGGCCTCTTTGGTCGAGGGCATAAAAATACAAGAGTTTGATTTGGGCATCATGAGCCTGACAGCATTTTGGGGATAGCATAGCCATAGTCAAGTAAAAAGCCCGCGAGTGAGTAAAGTGCAAACAATCGTACAACCAATAACGAAACCAAGCCAACAAAATTCCCCCAAGTTTCACCAAAAACCAACAACAAAAAGCAAAAGAAAAACATTTCTCTATCGCTCTCTATCTATCTATCTCTGTGTCTCTTCCCTAACTTTACTCTAACTCTGTCTCTTCTTCTATGGATATATACATATATTGTATATCCGTTTTAAGTATAACATTTTCCAACTAAGTTCTTAAGTTAATTTCGTGGTTTGTCTGCCCCTATTTTAAGTTGCAATCTGTTTTGTACAAATAATAAACGAATACTATATATATTTCTAAGTATGATGATCATTGTAAGACATACCTATAACTTATACACTGTAACCTCAAAAGCTATTGAGTTTGCTCCACGTATCGCTATCATGAAAACAAACAAAGCTTCAAATACAATACGAATACAAAAAAAATATATATATAAACAACATAAATGCTACAATCGCTGCAAATTGCTATGAAAACGCTGCACAAAAGTATCTTGTATCTTGACTTAACGACTCTAAAATGCAAAGCATATAAGCAAACAATGCAAAATGGCAACACACATAGTAGCTACACACACACACACATACAACACACACCAGACACTCATAAAGTTAGCAGCAAATAATCAAAATAAAAGCCACGTATATAGCATATTGTACATTCTGTATATTTCTCTCGTTATATGTCTCTGTCTCTGTCTCTGTCTCTGTCTTGGCGTCAAAAGTTTGCACTCTGCACTTAGTTGTAATAAAGCAATGCAAAGACCAAAGACCAAGACCAACCAGACTTGACTACAGTCAAGTGCATTCGCATTATGCCACACACTCTAAGCAAAAGTGCACAGCAGCTGCCACTAAAATATTCATAGCTACAGCTATACAAGATATAGCTTACAAGATACAGTCAACCCAAAAGTCACGTCTCGCAGTCTCTCTCTCTGTCTCGCAGTAGCAACAATAACTAGCATAATAAATATATAAATAAAAGCAAAAAACGCAACAATATAGTATTGTACTAGTAGCGCAACAACAATATAACAAAAATAAAAAAAAAAAGAGAAAAAAATAGAGAAAACAATCCACCCACTGCATCTTGTAGGTTCTGACAAAGGATAGCGTTACGGTTTCGGTGGATGCAGTGGTTTACTATCGCGTATCAAATGCGACCGTCTCTATAGCGAACGTGGAGAATGCTCACCATTCGACCAGACTACTGGCACAGACTACTCTACGAAACACAATGGGAACTCGGCATTTGCATGAGATACTCAGCGAGCGTATGACGATTTCCGGCACAATGCAGGTGAGTACCTTACTCCCCACCCCCCTCTACAGTGGCAGCCTCTTCTCCCACCCCTTTGCATTGCGCAATTCCTGTAATTGACTTATGTGTGTGTTTGCGGCGAGCGCTCTTCTAGCCACTCATACTTTGTGTCGACTGCTAATTATGCAATGGCAACTGAGGCGACTTTAACGAAAGTTCAGCATGGCAAAACTTTAAATCTTTTGCGAAATATTAATGGCATATTAGCAGCAGCTGCCAAAAAAGCTATGCCGCAATATCTCAGCTGCGTCTTAACCCAAATTTCTCTCTCTACAATCTCAGTTCTTTGGCTCTTTATTTATTTATTTTTATGGCCATATGAAAAAATAGTTGAAAATCAGCACAAAGCACACAGCATCACTTGGTGCCACACCCAAACTCTGCCTCTGCAACTCATTTTCAGCTGCTGCTGCTGCTGCTGCTGCTGCTGCTGCTGCTGCCACGTCGAACATGCTCCGAATGCCAAGTTAGCAAAAGGCACACAATTTTCTGTGGCGCTTCCACTCCGTTAGACGCTGCAGCCGCACACAAGTGTTGCAACATATTTTCTGCAGAGTTTCTGTTGCAGTTTTCAGTTTTAACGTTTCAAGGATGCTGCAGCGACCCACAAAAATTCAAAAAAACAATGTGAAATGTGAAAGGCAAAAAGCCATCACATAGTTAACAACATGAAACAACGTGTGTGTAAACAAAAACTAATGTGTTTTTACTGCTATTTTTAATACACACACACACACAAACGACACATCTATACATCTATGCACACCCACACACACTCTCTTATACACCTGCCAACGTAATGTGGGCCAAATCATAAACAGGTTCAGCTAGACGAAGCCACCGATGCCTGGGGCATCAAAGTTGAACGTGTTGAAATGTAAGTAGTGCAACTTTTATACCTGCCACAAACACACACACACATCCTAACACACTTACATATGAGGACTCCGTTCTCTACACTTTGGAGGTTTCTATGTCAAAATAAATGTGTTGTAGCTCGGTTTGTGTGTCATTATGTTACTTTTTTTGGGGGGAAGGAACATTTGATTATAGCCAGGGAACTGGCCTTTGTCTGCTGTCACAGTTAGCTGCTGCGTCGTTGTAATTTATTATTAGCCGCGCAGGGACAAGTCATCGCTTCCCCCTCTTCGCCTCTTCTACTCCCCCCGCTCCAAACAGCTGCTGTCCGGCTGTCAGCCTGACAGCTTGTCAAATACATGGCCAACAAAAGTAGCAACAACAACAACCACAGTGATGGCGATGTCCATGTTACAGCTGCTGCAACAACTTGACGCGTTGATTGCTGTGGCTGCTGTTGCTGTTGTTGATGCTGTGGCTATTGACCTACAGCCTTTTGTCATTTTTCTGCGATGTGTCTATGAAAATTGTTTCATTTTTATGACAGTCTTACGGCTCACTCTCTCTCTTACCCGCTGCGGGGCGTGAGTTTTATGAAATTAATCAGCTGATAACATTTTTTGTCATGGCTAATAAAATATGGTCAACATTTTCATGTGCTCAGCCGAGAGTGTGGGACAAATGTTTGCGGTTTATGGCACAACAAAGCATTTGTTCAACAGCAGCTGCCATTTTTGGTCTATCGAACAGGAAATACTCTAAGAGTTTGAGGGCGACATATTATATATATACTTGTATGTTGAGAACTTGAGCAAACATTAAACGATTAAATAATTAGTTAGTTTCCTTTCATATATCGATATTGATTAAAAATATGAAATGTTTAATTTTGTATCTTTTATTTTTATTGGCATTTGGCAACACAAAATTTATAAAAATATTTCATATAAAATTTTTGTAGAAATTTTAGCATAGTAGACAAATTCTTTTATAGAGATAGATTGAAGTATTAAGCAATTATTATTCCCCCTCTAGCTGTCATTTTTATCTCCACGAAATGTACAGAAAAATGTATAAAATATTTTTCCATCAAACTTTTGCAGAGATTTAAAGCATTTAAAGAAAGTTTGTATTTCAATTCATTGTTATTTTTTGGTTGAAAAAGAAAATATTTTGAAGTGAACTTTTTATGAAATATTTTAACAGAATTCAATCGAAATGTGACCAATTTTTAAAGAAATTTAAAGCATTCGAAGAAAATTTAAAGCATTCGAAGAATTTTTAAATTTCTCATATACATTTATTTATTTATTTTCCATTAAAAGTTGTCTGAAAAACGAACTATTTTAATGAATTATTCTGTTATCTTGAAGTTTTATTTTTCTAAACACACAAAATTTACAGAAACTTTTCATAACTCTTTTTTATAAAAATATGGTTTAAAACAGGAATTACATATTTGAAAGAATGTTGTCTTGAAGTTCCATATTTTTCACAGCAAAATTCAGAGAAACTTTTTGTGAAATATTTTTACTAAACTCAATTAAAATATTGCAAACGTTTAGACAAATTTATATCATTTAATTGTATATTTCAAATGCTTTTGCTATTACTATCGCTCTTTCCTGTTACATTTTCTGTTTTATTGAAGTTACATATTTTTCACCACAAAACATAGAAAAACTTTTTATAAAATAATTTTGTAGAAGTGTGTTTCTAAACTCAAGCATAGATTGAAAATATTAAATCATTGGTATTCTATCTTGAATTTTAATTTTATTTAACCACAAAATGTCGAGAAACTTTTCATAAAATATTTCTACAAAAGTGTGTTTCCAAACTCAATCGAAATATAGCAAACTTTTATATAAATTTATGGCATTTAAAGATGTGATACATTCGCAATGAATTCGTCGCACATTTTCTGTTAAAAGTTGATGATCAACAATATTTATTGTAAAAGTTTTATTGGTAATTTTTAAAAATTTCCCATTCAAATCGTTCTACATTTTGCTCGAATGATTTCAAAGCTGATGCCTTAGATCAATCAAATAGATTGTCAGTGAACAATAGCATAAGTCGAACATTTCCTAATGACCTCAGCCGCAGTCTGCATTAAACATTCAGAGCACAGATGAGCATCGCATAGCAATGAAGTTGGGGAAAAGATTAAGGAGCAGTCTCGTAATTCGAGGTACAATTTGGCAAATGAGATTAGAGCTCGGAAAATGTGCCTAGGCACTGTATGTGTGAGGAGTAATGTTGGCTAACGTATGTTGTTTTTATATTGGACAAACCTTAACAGCAAGGACGTGCGTCTGCCAGTGCAACTGCAACGTGCGATGGCCGCCGAGGCAGAGGCAGCTCGTGAGGCACGCGCCAAAGTCATTGCCGCCGAAGGTGAACAGAAGGCATCCCGAGCACTACGCGAGGCATCCGAGGTGATTGGCGACTCGCCGGCAGCACTGCAGCTGCGCTATCTGCAGGTAGGCGGCATTCCTAGGGTTAATGACCTGTCCTGACAAATGTGCGTTATTAAATATGTGTGTATGTATAACATGTCCGGTTTCCTTTCCTTTTCTCTCTCTCTTAAACAGACACTGAATACCATATCGGCGGAGAAGAACTCTACGATTGTGTTCCCGCTGCCAATCGACTTGATAACATATTTCCTGAAAACAACGGAAGCAACCACGCAACAGAATGCGGCTGCAGCGGTTGCAGCACAGCAGCAGCAGCAACAGCAATTGCAATACCAGCAGCCTCAGCAACAGTTGCAGCAGCAACAACAATTCCAACCGCAACAACAACAGCAGCAGCAATTGCAGCCAGCACCGCAGCAATTGCAACAACAACAACAGCAGCAACCACCGCCACAGCAGCAGCAACAACAACAGCAATATCAGCAAGCTCAGCAGGCGCAGCAGATTTCATCGGCCATGTAAATGGGCAGAGGGAAACACAAAGATTCGGCATGGCCGAATATTTAATACGCTGCACACACACCCACAAAATAAAAACAAACCACCACGAAGCAGACCACAACGAATTGGGGTTGACCCGAGTGTAATTATGCATGCTCCACTGCCATGTTAATTAACATAGCCTTAACAGTACGCATGCAAATTACATTTGGGGCTAACTCTTGACAAAAAGTGCAGCGTATTTGCGAAACAACATACAACGATTCCAGAAAATAGAATCAACAAAACAAAAAACGAAAAACTTAGTTCTAGACACCAAAAAGTGCGATTCGTGTGCATTGGTTCCCGCCGTGGAACCAGTAAAGAACCAGTATAGAACTATAATAGTTCACCCCAAAAAACAAAAATTATAACTCGAAATCGATCGATTTGAACATTTGCCCAACACACTCCGTGAAAATTCTAAAACCAACCAGTTTTGAGAATCTTAAAATTGATTATATTATTAGAACGGGAATATTATAATACATCTTGAGATACTGAAAAATGGTTGGTTTGGTTTTGAATTTTCGAAAACGCAGCTGTCTCGGCAAACTGTCTCTATCGCTAGATTTCGAAACATAATTAGATGGATGCTTGAGAAGAAGAGTCAACTAATTGTCAAATTGCGTTTTGTAAATGTTTAGCTTTAAGCTGTTAATATGTGTACCCCCAACAAAAAAGAAAAATACCATACGATATATGTGTAAGGAAATGCATTAGGTAAATTACTTATATAGTATATATACAACAAAAAAAAAAAAAACAAAGAACAACTCTTATAGTGCATTTACAAATTATTCTACAGAATGTGATAGAACAATTTGTTATTATCATCAATAATAATAACTCGGACTGTTCTTATTCATACTGATCGACATGAATAGGTACTTATGGACGGACCCTACACACAAAACAAATACACTCAAACAGTCATTCACACCAAAACACACACAAAAAATAAAAAAAATCTTGTACTCTGAAGCGAATCGTGGAATCTATAATAATAATAATAATCACAATTTAAACAAAAACAAATAAATACAATAGAATTAGCCCAACAACTATTTATACAAATAGTTCAGCTCTCTTGATCGAATATGATATCAACGGGGAATATATGGTATATATTTACTATATAACGATATATAGCTCCAACAACCAAATTTGGAACTATATATGTTACAATACAAGAACGTAAACTACGTTCACTCACTTACATATACAATAAATAAATGTAATACGAATTTATTGTACATACAATAACCGAACCGAAACCGAACCGATAGTAAAAAAAAAACAAAAACAGTAACTTGACAGAACTGTTTTACCGATTATGTATTAGAAACTATGGAACATCAATATGGAACATTTAAATGTATATGGATTATGAAAGTATGCAATATCGTAGAATCATGTAATCAAATATTTAATATGCTATATTGCATATCGAATATTGAACATTTCGAAACTTAAATATGGTCTATGAAAGTATGCAATATTAAAGAATAGCATATGTGTATACTGAATATTGTATGCTGAAGAATATTGTATGTGGTATATTGCGTATTATATACTGTGAGAGAATATACTGTGGGCGGTATATGTGTAGATGCACGTATCTTTATCATGCGTTAGTTTCATTGATGCGAACATCCTCTAGCTTGTAGGGTTTATCGACAAAACGAATTCAGATAGCAATTGCCTAGTTCTTACATTTGCAGTGTAGTAGTTCATTAAAATAAATTCTCAAGTCAGATCTTTAACGTTCATTAGCGTCACACCAAAAGCATTTACTTTTTAGCGCACTTCATTCAAAATTAGCCAATTAATTCAAAGAACAAAAAACAATAATAAAGTTCAGACATACGACTATTATGTACATTTTTGCCTTTGAACAATTTTTAAAAAGAAAAAAAAAACGAAACGATTTCATTATTACTTATATACTTATATATACATATATATATTCAACCAGGAAACGAACAATAAAATTGCAACTTTTTTGGCATCCAAAAAAGCGAAAACACAAAAATTACAAATGTCTTTTCATTTCACAAAAAGCGAATAACAATTGGTGAGTTCATCGATTTAATTAAACCCCATAACCCCGTTTTAAATAACAAAATACAATTGAACCTTTTTTCATTACTTATTCTTCATTTTATTGATTTATGTTTATGTATTACTCGCCGAATGGGACACATTGTTGTTTTTTGTTTTCATTTTCGTTATACATCAGCTAAATTCAGTTTTGCATTATATTGTTAGTATTATTTTTGCAGTTTTTTTTTGGGTTTTGGTTTTTGTTAATATTATCTGTATTATTTTGTAATTATAATTTAATTTATTATGTCTATAATTAAATATATGACAGTGTTTAGTATTTACGTTGCATGTGCAACACAACGGCAAAGGCGGCACGCCCCCCTATCCTCCTTCAACCAAAAGGCAGAGGCTGGACAATTTTAGAAATATATCCATTTGATTGCCGCGTTGTTTTCATTTGTTTTGTTTTATTTTGTTGTTTGTTGTATAAAAAATTTGTGAATTTGTTTTTTGTTATTTGCCACCGTGGCGTGCCACATAAGCCGTTTGTTGCCCCCACAGTTGATGCCGCTACTGTTTGTTAATATTATCATCATCATTATTATTATTGTTATTGTTATTATTCGGTATTATTGTTTAGGTTTTAGTTTATTCAATTCAATTTCATTTATTGCTACACGTTATGTCAAGTATATATACAAAAATTCATCAACTACGCTAAACAATTTCAGTTTTGCTTTTAATTATAACAATATTTATTTATTTTGTAATGATTTCGATTTAGTTACGGTTTAATTTTACGCTTTCTTTTTAATGCAATTTCATACAATGATTGCAATGATTTCTTGCTACACTTAGGTTTTTCTTTTTCTTTCTTTAAGCTGCCTTATCTTCTCTATGTGTGAGTGTGTGTGTGTATGTGAATGTGTGTGTATATAGTTTTGTATCTGGTGAGTGTGGTTGTGAAATGCAGTAAGTTGCCGTATAAATGTTCTATACAAATACATATATAGTTTATGTATATATTAATACGAAATGCTAAACTTTGGTTTTATGCTACAGATGTGCACACAATGGCCAACACATAAACTTAGACACTATAACAAAAATAATCGAATAAATTAAAATCATAAAACACATTCATATATATCAATAATATATTCATAATCTGTTCTACATGAAGTTTCTAACATAGAGACACGTGAGTTGAAGTGTTTGTTTTGCTTGCTCTGTTGTTGCTCTTGATTGTTTTGATAAGAATTGTGTTTATCATATTATTTATTTTTTGTTTGCATTTGAAACCCTGGGAGACTGCAGTTTTTCATTTCCATTATCTCAACTTGTATGGCGTTTACTTGGGTTATACGAAGATAGAATTAAAATAGAACCTTTAGGCTTTTATATATGTATGTATATATGGACTGTGCCCAAATCAAAATGTGCAGTACAATTGCATTTTCATTTAACATAATTCAATAATTTCACTTTTGCTTGTGCTTAAATATACAGAACAAAAAAGATCTCTTAATTCTTTTGGCATAAACTTATATGTAAGTGGACTGTAAACATTTACGATATTTATTTTTTTGTATTTCTATCAATTTTTTTTGTTTCTAATTGGTTTTGTACAAAATCTTTTACAAATATATTTTACTTTTTCTCTTTTTAGTAATTTGTTGCAACATTAAATTTCTTTGTTAGCCTCAACTAAGCGTAGAAGCAGCAAAAAAAATTTGTCTTGTGATAAATTGGAGTCGAAAAGAATGTTGTTGTTGTTATTATTGATGTGACATGGAAGTAGATATTTTTGGGGAGGCTGTCGCCTTCGAATAAGTTAAATGCCATCATTGTGATTTGTTTCTCTACAATTAGCAACAATCTTCACTACATATTTGATTGAGTTAAATAATACTTTGGGTTAGAGTTTTTTGAGTGTGGAAAGTACCAGTAAGTAAAATTCAGCAGAGATAAAGAGAAGGGTATAAAGATTAAAGATTAATTGAAGCACCGATGAAAGTTGCGTTTTAAAAGGTTTTTGGGAAAATAGAAATAGATTTGCCATCTGTTTGTTGGTTTTTGCTTTTCATAAATTGTTTAGTTATAGTTCTTTTTTTGTTTTCTTTTGGTAAGCTTACAAAACTAGTTAAATACTTGCTATTTTCATAGTACATACAAGTAGGTATATAAATTATAAAATAGTTTTCGCGTGTAAAATATATGTAAAATGTTGCATTTCATCCATTCATCATTCACGTTTTGTAGTTGTTGTTTTTTGCTTGCAAATACATTTGTTTATATACGCTTATACGCATTATTACATACATATATAGAGTTATGTAAGTGTTGTTGTTTGTTGTAAGCAACTCTGTATGCCATTTGCCATTTTAAAAGTCTTAAGAATTATAGTAAATATGTATAAATGTTTACGTTACATATAGATAACGTTTATAAATATATATATTTATAGATGTGTTTTTGTGTGTTGTGTTGTGTTGGTTGCATGATTTCTTTTTTGTTTGTTTGTTTGTTTTGTTGGTTGATGATCTGAGTGTAAAGCTGCTTAATCCTGAACCTCCCGATACGGCACCTCCGACGTCACCGAGAACGATTCAAAGTAATGATTCAAGAACTCAAACGTTGGCCGCTTCTCGGGCACCGCATCCCAGCATTGCAAGAGCAGATGATAGATATTGTCGGGGAAGTAATGATTTGTCGGCTTTGGCATGCGGAAACCGCGCTCGATGTTCTCAATCACCTCACGACTATGCATGCCCGGATAGGGCACTTGTCCGTACGTGAACAGCTCCATTAGCAGTATGCCATAGGACCACACATCCGATTTGATGCTGAACTTGCCATAGATGATGGCCTCGGGCGCCGTCCACTTGACGGGGAAACGCGATCCCTGCTTGGGACAGTACTCATCATCGGCAATGACGCGCGCCAAACCAAAATCACATATCTTTGCCACATTATTCTCGCCAATGAGCACATTCCGGGCGGCCAAATCACGATGGATGAGCTGCTTCGATTCCAAATATTCCATACCGCTGGCCACCTGCGTGGCAATATAGATGAGATCCTCAAAGTGCAAATAGCGGCCATCGCCCTCGCGCAAAAAGTCCAAAAGGCTGCCCTTTGACATAAACTCCTGCACAATATAGATGGGCTCCTCCTGCAAAAAAAAGTAAAAATACATTGAGAGCGCATGCTAACAAGCCGCAGGGCATGATGCCCCGAAAAAAGCAAAAAGGTCATTTTGCTGACCTGTGAGCAGACAGCATAGAGAGCCACAAGGCGATTGTGTCGAAACTTTTTCATGATGGCCGCCTCCTGGAGGAATGCAGCCGTTGACATGGTGCCCTCGCGCAATGTTTTGACCGCCACATCGATGCTGTTGCGCCACTTGCCGTAGAAGACCTCGCCAAAGTTGCCGCGACCCAATTTTCGCACCAACTGTATCTCGGAGCGCGGTATCTCGTACTTGTCGCGCAGCTCCGGACCGAGATCCCACATCTGTGGCTGTGGCTTGGGGCAGGGACGCGACAGAATGTGACACAGACCGAGGGCGTTTTCTGAAATATCACCACAAAAAACCATAAGCATGAATCTTTCTATTGTGCTGGGGGCAGCTGGTTTATTAATGCCTCTCCAACTTACTGCTGTAGGCCATGACCAGGGCCTGAAGTGAGGGAAACGTTTGATTTGTGGCTATGTAGTAGCCGCCATTGTCCAGCGGCTTGATGCGATAGTGCTTCACATGATAGCCGCGTCCATCCTCCCAATCCTTGACCGATAGCGAATAGCCATTGGGATTGTGTTCGGAGGGACGCACGAGGAAAGTGCCACGTGGATTCTCCTCCGCCAGCAGCAACTTGTCCGCCTCCTTACGCAGCACGTTCTCAAAGAACCAGCTAAATTACAGGAAGGCAAATGGTATTTATGAGTACGCGATGGAAGGTGAAATCATTAACTTACTCTTCGCTGTTGACGCTTCGCTCCTCGGCCACGAAATTGAGCGGTATGAGGCCCTCCTGGCGTGTGCTCAGATTGACAACGCGCCACCAATCGGATTCGGTATCGTCGATGACCTCCATGCGGTCGCCCTTCATAAAGCTCAAGTCGGACTCATCGCGCTTTTTATAATCGTACAGAGCAACGACAACGCGTCGCTTTGGCAGACCTCCAGGCACACCAGCTGCTATAGAAGAGAGAGAGAGAGACAGTTTAAATGGAGGTGAAAAGAGAGCAAAGAGTTGGGTATCGAGGTGGAGTTAAAGGCAATGGCAATTTTCGTCTGGCTGGCGCGGTAAATTTGATTTGCCTGCGACGAGGCGTTGGCTTAAATTGCAATTTATGTGCGGCAAATTGGCAACAAATTTTTAACATGCCGTCCGCAATCGAGTCACAATCTAATTGCAAGTTAATGAGTTATGGTCTCGGGTATCTTACAACCCATAAGTTAGTACCAAAATGTTTTCTTTTTTCAATTTTCTTAGCATACATTTTTGACGCAACGGCAAAGTGTCGTATATCAATTTCATTTTTGATGCCAAGCCGCATTTGTTTTTGGCACTGGAATTGCATTTGCCTAATTGATTTAGCCAAGTTGGCCCGTGTGTATCGTTTTGCTGTTGCTGTTGCCTTGCCCTGCATTCGACAGTCAGCGCGGCTTGCTGACAGCGGCAAATCTGGCCAACAAAAAAGCAGAAAAAAAAGCGAAAACCTTTCTTTATTGTCAAAGCATTTGTCGGGTTTACACGACCTAAGCGGCTTTAGAGCCAACTGAAATCTGGACACATGCAATGCTAATCAAATGCCTAGCTTCTGCGAAGGTCTAACCAAAAACTAACTAATGCGTTAATTTCGACTAATAGTTTCCTATGCATAGGAGGTATAGCTTATTTATGGTAGTTTTGTGCCCTAGTTCATTTCCTGTTTCGAGTTTACTACTCTCCAAAGTTATAATTATGCAATTTACAGTCAAGCTGCCTGCTGGTCAAGGTTAACAACAACAGCTGTCACATTAGCAACACTGCAGCAAATATGCGAGCGACCTTCTCGCATTTATTGCGACCCTTTTTGCAGTCGTCAAGAGACGCAACTTTAATTATCAAGAGGTGGCACATTCGATATATAAATAGCAATAGCTGACTAAGAGGGCGGGAGGTTAAAGTCAAACAGCTAATTAAAACCGAGGTAGATAGGTGGGTAAGTAAGGTCGAATCCCCAATGTAAACGTAGTTAACTTACTCGGCGTGGTGCGCGTTCGTATGATGTCCACACCGCCCTTGGCGCCTATTTTCAGTGGTCCGCGATTCGGATCCGGTGTGTAGCGTGAGTCCAGGGAGCCGCCATTGTTATGCTTTTGGCCAAGGCCAGTCGCAACACCGCCTCCAACGCCGCCGCTGTTGCTGTTGATGTGTGTCTGGCCGAAGGTGTAGTCGGACTTTTTGTAGCCGCCCGTTGGATAGGCCAAAGCCAATTCCTGATCCTGTCGCTTGCTGCAGCATTTGTTGCCCATTGTGTGTGTGAGTCTGGTTTATCGTTTTGTTTTATAGTAATTGTTGTGTTTGTTCTTGCTGTGATTGTTGTTGTTCCTCTTGTTGTTGTTGCTGTTGTTGTACCGTGTCTAGCAGCAACACATATTTGGCATATTTCGAGTTGCAATGTTTACTTAATAATAATTAAAAAAGATTTCTTCTCTCTTCTTGTTTATGGCTGCCGCTCTTGCTTTCGCTTTTGTTTCTGTTTCGGTTTTGTTGTAATTAGTATTTTTAAACTATCAGTCAAGTTGTGTAAGTGTATGTGTTCTGTATGTGTATGTATGTATGTATGTGTGTGTGAATGTGTAAGTGTATTTGAGTTTGCCTTTTAAGCTGCTTGCATCAAAAGTTGCATGGAGGGCATTGCCTTGATTTATAATCGCTTTCAAAAATGCATTTCGTTTTTATAGTAGTATATAGACAAAAAAGAAAAGTAATTGTTGCTCCTTCCAAAGTTGTTGTTGTTGTTGTCGTTTTGTGAGTGTTTAACTGGCTGCTGTTTGTTGATTATCCTTGTGGTTTTGTGTCCTGCCAGCGACCTCAGCCAGCAACTGTCTGCACATTGTTTAAGCTTTTCCACCTGCAAGCAAACCAAACCAAAAATTAGTTAGTGTTGAAATAAATATTCATTAAAAGCGCATTTCAAATGTCCAGGCCACAGAGCACAGAGCACAGCAGCAGACACTCAGGACTCCACACACAACACACAAAGGCAAATTAGAGTCCAGTGACCCAGCAGCAGACAAGCAGACACACAGACAAAACAGTTCAGTCTCCTCCTACTCTTGCTCCTGCTTCTCCTCCTATTCTGTTTACTGCGTATCCTGTGCTCTGGCTTAGATAAACGTTTTTGGCACATCATTTCACTTGACTTGCCAGCAGCTAAAGCAACAGCAAGTTGACCATTGTGTTTGGACGACAGTTGCTGTTGTCAAGCAACAAAACACGAGGCAATTGCAACTGCAACAAGCGACTGACTGCTGTTGCAGCTGCAAGCAGGCGGGCGGGACACACTTTTGTCTATTGACTGAAGGCTGGCTCTGGATCTGGCTGCTGCTGTTGGGCATCTGTTTATTGTTCAATTGGATAATTATGGTCTCAAGTGTGTTGTGTGTGAGTGAGTGTGACTCTGAGGCCAAGGCTGCTGCATCGATTCCATTCTCTTATGCTGCAGTTGAGCACTTTCCCCCAAATGTTTAATTGTTATTGTTGCGCATTTCTTGGCTCACTTTACAAGGGTGTGTGTTGTGTGTGCGCAGCTGGCATGAAATTTGTGTTGCCAGTTGGCAGGATGCATTTTGCGGCATTAACTAATATCCTGGCATTGTCTCAAATTATCCCACCGCCAATTATTAAAGTGTGTGCGCTGAGATATACACTTTGTTGGCATCGAAATGGAAATTGTAGAAAGTTGAGGACAACGACGTCTGTGTCTACGTTTATTGTCCTGATTGTCGACGAGCTGATAAAAGTCAAGACACGTCTCGTGCGCTCTTTAAACAGCGCAACAAAACCCAATAAAACTTGCGCATAAAAGTCAAACTTTTCATTTCTGGCGAGAGCGAGTTCATGAACCCCAGCATCAACAACAAAGACGACCGCAGGGGTCAACAACAACCTCAACGGGGGCAATAAAAAAAAACCGAGAGAAGAAGAAGAAGCGGAGCAAACAAAACCGAAAAATAAGTATAAACAGAGGCAACTATAGAACGTTGAGAAGACATGCTTTAATTTATATGGCGTCTGTGTCATTGGATTGTTGCATTTTACAGCCTGGCAAAACGATTTTTATAGCTCGCCGAAATTGCTGATCAAGGTGCGTTGACAACTCAATTTCCCTTTTGCTTTCTAAATCGAAAGTCGTCTGCCAAAGCCATATCACAATGGAATCTTGTATTAAAGCAAACTTGACTTTAAATGAAACTCTTTTGCGACTGATAAAATTGTTGCGAAATTTAATGAAATTACTTTAGCATAGCGTGCGAGTTAACTGCCATTTGAGCACTCGAGTTTTCCGCTTGATTTTCGCATTTTTGTTGCGCATTTTGATTGAGTAATGGCTGCCATAATTTCCGTCAGTTGTGTTGTGGTCGCCATTTTTCAAAACACCTCAAAAATAATAACTGTTGCCCTCTCTCTCACACACACATAAACACGCAGTGGTTGTTTTCGCAACTAGAACAACACACACTACCCAACGACAGGTGGCGCTAAAACACATGCTAAAAAAGGAGACCCAGTTCAAAATGATGAGCAAGAAAGAAAAGGAGAGAGAGAGAGAGGGAGTTGAAACCGAAAATATGAATATTTCATAGTTGATGGGCAGTTCTCAGTTATCCGACGACGCTGACAGCG
Organism: Drosophila kohkoa; assembly: GCA_019972355.1. Lineage (NCBI taxonomy): Eukaryota > Metazoa > Arthropoda > Insecta > Diptera > Drosophilidae > Drosophila > Drosophila kohkoa. The sequence continues at coordinate 2,246,852 of BJEL01000078.1, forward strand.
ACAGCGACAGCGACATACTTTGCCATGTGTATGGCAACGCCTGACATGAAATTGTAAATTTCTGGCTTTGTTACTGAATTGGAATTGGTATCGCAGTGTTCTTGTTTTTGTTGTTGTTGTGTGCAAGTTGACAAAACGAAATGAATACTTAATTGGATATTGTGGCTTTGTGTGCGCCTGAAAGTCGGCAACGCTTTCAGAAAACTTGTGAGTTGCACTCAGAAATCACATAAGCGTCTTAAGCAATAAAATACCACAAATCAAGTTAAATGTATCAACATTTTCAACTTGAAGTTTCTACAAAATAAAGTAGCTAATAAAGAAACTGGCAAAACTAAAACGATGCGGGAAATTTGCAATACCAAACAAAAGCCTATTGCTATTATTACTTTATTTCCGAGTCGAGTAAATGCCTATTTAGCATACAGATTTGCCCAAAATAATTCAACAGTCGTTTCGTAATAGTTTGTTTACCCAAACGCCGTCGCAGTGTAAAGTCCTTTTCCCTGGCGGAAAACCCAAAAGTGCCGCACACATCTAATAAAATCAAATAAAATGCAAAAATTTATGAAATGAAATGGGCAGTCGAGAGAGGAGAGAGAGAGCGAGGTGGTAGTTAGGCTGGAAGCACGCCAGCTTCAATCCTCGAGGACATAAAGGCATTAACTGTAAATGCCGTAATGCCGTCATTTCCTGATGACAGCAGACTGACAAAACCAGAAAGCATACACAGATAACCACACACACATTGGCAAACTCGCAGGATATTTGTATAGCGAGTGAGTCCTTTTGCATTATTTCGGGGGGAGCACAGAAGAGTACGTGAAGTCTTTATTGCGCCACATTATTATTATACGAATTCCCCTCCATTTGTACCCCCTTTTGTGTGTTGTCAGCTGTCGTCGCACATTCAGAGTTGCCGCCTACTTAAAAAGTCAATTTTTGTGACGTCGTCACCACCTCCCTCCGTGTGTTACCTGCTGCCCACCTACAGCGCTTACACTGTCAGTCGTTCACCTTTAAACGTCACGTGCTATTGATTAATCCCACACATACACAGACAGAGTTAAAGACAGACACAGAGACAGAGACAACGACTTTGACTACAACTATGCCGTCAAAATGTGGGCCAAATGGCTTCGCTTTTTTGTCTTTGCTTTTACTTGATATAAACAAGAGAATAAATGTAGATTTATTTATCCCCCAGTTGCAAGTCAAGATGCCACAGCCTTTTACTAGTCCCCAGCTAGCCATCTGATGGACAGCACGACGACAGACGCCATCCCAAGTATTTCTCATATTGAAATTCAATTTGTTGCATAAAACATTACTCGACATGGTTTAGGTTTGCGTTTATAATAAATGGCCAAAGCGCATTTGTCAGGACCACGACAGCATAGAAAGCATAGAGAGAGAGAGAGAGTTGGCAATAAATAAAATGCACGCACATGGATATCAGATGGGAAAAAAATACTTTGCATTTTCAAATAAATGCAAAATCTCTATAAATTTGAATATCAACATAGATGGTATACCAATATCAATAAATACATTCATTTCGTTTTCCATTTAACTTTATTTTTATTATTTATTCAGTTATTTGTTAAACTCACAAATAAGTCGTCAATAAATTCACACACGCCTAAAAAATTCATTATCGGGTTTCGTTTCGTTTACACAAAGTGAAGAGAAAACAACAAGTGAAATGTTGATCAACTAACAGACACTCTTTATAAGAGGAATGTTGTGAAATATTTATTATATCAATACTAGGAAAATAGAATAGAATATATTATATTTCATTATAGAATTAAAAAAAATGCAACTGGAATGTTGTGAAATATTTATAATATGCGTACTGGGAATATAAGAAGAAAATATAATTTATTTCATAATAGAAACTGAAAAAAAATACAACTGAAAAGTTATTGAATTAACAGACACTCTTTATAAGTAGAATGAAAGAATGTTGAGAAAGCTTTAAAATAAGAATACACAGTATTATAGAATACCAATATTTCATTATTTTTGTAAAAAGGGCGCCCAGTATCTCAATTAAATAAGAACAACTTGTATGAGTATTCTTTTATCCTTTCTACGTCGATAAAAGAAAAGAATTGAGAGAGTCAAAAGAAAAGAGAACGAAACACTTTTAGTGTTACCAGATTGCGTTTGGTCAATTATCTTTTGGTTATAGAAAAATGGGATTGGCATTTTTCCATAATTAAAATAAAAATTGTATTTGTAATTTATATTCCCCTTTATTATACCTTCTTTTTACAGGGTACCTTTGACATTGATAACAATTATGAGTCAATTGAAAATGAAATAATAAAAAAGTTGTGCAAAACTTTTCACGTGTAAAAAATTCTTTGAAATTTTCATTAAATATTCATTCACTCGAGTGAATGTTGGGAGTCAATTATATTAAGTGAATGTTGCTTTGTGTGTTCGAACAACACTTTAAAAGTTCATAACATTGTAATAGTTTTGTCAAAGACCAAAACTTTAAAAATCATTACGGGTCTAAAAATATGAAAGAATAATATAATTAACTAAATTATAAAGTTAATTGGTAACACGAGGCTCAATTAGATGCGCCATGCGATACATTTTTGAGTACTCGATTTGCGTTTTAATGAGTGTTTGGCAAATGAAATATGGATACGCAGGCAGCAAGCAAACTCACAGAGAGATAAATGAAGTTGTCGCGCATTACAAACGTTGTGACAACATTTCGCAATGTAAAATGAAATTTATTAAACATTCAGATCTATTTACAACTCAGAGCGACTCTGTCAAGTCAACAACAAACAACGAACAGCACTCAAGCCCTCGACTTCCGAGGGCTGGGTGATTGGACCATTCCGGTCTGTCCGGCTGTAATGACAACAACCACGCCTCGACATTAAAATGATTGCCGACCTCAGCAGCAGTGAAGTAAGAGAGAGCAAGAGCAAAAGCAGTTGTCGTCGCATTGGGAAATGCCATTAAACAAATGATCTAAAAGCCATAAGCATAATAATAATGCAGACTATGATCTGATCATATATTCAATATTTACTTCAATATGTATAAGTGATGCTATTATTATTATTATTGTGACCGACTTCAGGGCCAATGTGACAAGTTCAATCAGATGGCCTTGTGGGTGGTGGCAGGCAAACAGCGCCCCTTATGGAGATTACATTCATAAACGTAATGCATAGACTGAGGTTGGGGGCACAATGGGGGCTGTTAATACTACTAAGTATACAATGAGAACAGCAACAACCACAGCAACAACAATTGCTACTACAAATATAATGCACAATTAAAAAGAAGTCACGTAGTTGCCTGCAGTTACAAGAAAACGACAAAACAGCAGGCGATAAATCCGTTGGCGAGACACAAGTGCAAAAAATATATATTGTAAACATTTAAACTTGCATTACAACAAAAGATACCCTGTAAGTGGAAAGCTGGAATATTTAAATGAAACGAATGTGCAAGAGAAAAAATTGCATAAGCGATTTTAAATTACAATGCAAGTCTCTATATATTAGAATAATAGATATAGAAAATTTAGAGGTTAAAACATATAAAAGTAAACAGAAAAAAGAATACATAATTAAAAAACATACATACATAGAGATTGAAACATATTTCAAATTAAAAAGAAAAAAGGATACATAAATAAAAAAAAGAACACAGCAAAATACGAAGAATAATTTCATCATTTCTGGTTAGAAAATTCATTCAATGAAGAGTTTATAAAAAAAGAATTTATAATAAAAATAATATTAGGAAAAAATATATATTTATTTATTTAAGCATTTCTATAAACTAATTGATTTCAGCACTTCCTTAAATTAATTGCTTTAAGCATTAACATAAAATAATTATCTTTTTTGTATTATTCCTTAAGTAAAAACATTTTTAAGTTATCTTTACTTTCTAATAATTACAGGGTATTAGGCTGTTTAATCTTTAAATTGCTTCTGCTACCTAAACAACTTACGTTAAGCTTTTTATTGACAAAACAAACATTTGTAAATTTCACTGAATAAGTTGAGTTCAACTTTAAGTTTAAGTAAGGGAATTTTATATTTCGTCACCTCACTCTTGTTAGATTTTTCTTACTTTACAGGGTATAGCAACATCGAGCACACATATTCTGCTTCGTTTTTTAGTCAGTCTGGCGCCTTTGTTTATAAATGAATGGACTCACAGCTGGACGCGGACTAGAACAAAGTTAAAGCTCAGGAATGCAGACGCCGTCGTCCCGTTCTCCACAGGAACGTGACCGAAATAGGGGAAGCTGACAACGGAATAAGGGAGGAGCAGCAACGGCAGTGTGGATAGGGGAGTGAGAGGGAGTCTGGCGCTCGTCAGCTGGTTGGGCGTGCCGCTTGTAACGCACAATTTGACGCATTTTTGTTGCCGCCGACGTCGACGCTGCTGCGTCAATGAACGTGTGAAGTTATAAAACCGACAAAAACAAGATGTGTCGCGAGTCAAAAGGAGTCGAATGTTGGGGGAGTTCGGGTGTCAGGGGGGTGTCGAGTGGAGGCCAAGTCGAGTCGAGTCGAGGACGTGACCCAGGCCGGAAATGCTGCGTGCCCTCGGCGCATAACACTTGTGATGGTTCGACGCTTCAATGGGTTGGCTTTGATATGGGTGGCTGTGGTGGTTGCTCTCGGGTGGCTCTGCTCTGCTATGCTGTGGTTGGGTTTGTCAACCTCAACAACATGACGGGATGAGCTCATTACTTTAATGGGTTTTTCCGCGGATTGCGACAACGACAACAACGACTTCTGACTGCCGACTGCCTGGCAGCAGCAGCAACAGCAGCAGCCTGCGGGCCTCCTCCTTCTGTTCTTGTTGCCTTTCAACTTAATGCTAATGAAATATTTGTACATTATGCATTTTATTTGCGTTAAATCCATGCCATGGCAAGCAGCAAGCAGCGAGCGAGCATGCGCTTGGGGTCAATGGAAGTCAGTCAAAAGGATTACAAGCACATTCACACACACACAAACAATCAACGGCAAGCGGCAGAGTAATTAGCTTGCAAAATCAACAACAATCAAAACAACCTGCAAAATGGCAAACAATTTTCATAAAAACGAGAAAAATTAACCCAGAAATCTAATTAGCGAAAAAAGAGCACAAATACAAAACTCGGCCTCGGGGCAAGCGAACAGAGTTGCGTGTCCAGGACGAGGGCTGCAAAACAGCACGGTAAAAAAAAAACACGCACACAGGCAAACATCAAAACACAAACACCGGAGACGAGTTGAGTCGAGTCGGGGGCGTTGATGACGAAATCGAGACGATGATGGAAAATAAAGGAAAAAAGCAGCGACAGACGAACGTCATCTGTCGCATGTTTGTCGTTGGGGGGGTAACCTGAGCACCGTGTGGAATGGCTCTAGGGAAGTGCTGACCATGACGCCCGGGAGCCTGAACTGGACCACAGGCAGGAGGACATCACAGGACACAGGACACGACACGGCAGCAGGCAGCAAGTGTGCTGGGCAACGAAACCCGGCAATTCTCGACTCGAGTGTAATAGTTGCAGCAATTGTTGGCACTACAAACAACCGTTGTAATTTTCATCGTTGGGGGCACGTGAGGCAAGTTAATTGCATGTTAAACAGCCAGCGCGTGTGCAACAACAACAACAACAGCAGCAGCTAGAGAAAAATTGTTGAATTATTAAAACAATATTTGTGTGTGTACGATTAGATGGCAACAGGAAGAGCGGGGCGTTAAAGCAATGCCACGCCCACTAAGAAAATTACAATGACGCTTTGTGTGTGTGTCTGTGTGTTGGTAATGGCAACTTGGCGCCAAGAGGACGCCGACGACGCGACAGGACATTGAAGAGTGTGAAGTAAGGTGGCAATATTTACATTTACACGCTTTATTTAACGTCCTGTTTCTTGTGCTGTCTACTAAAGAGCCGCCTGTGGCCAGTTAAACATGCCAAGACTCCGCCTGACGACATCGCTTTGTTGGCCATGACGACAACAATGGCAACAACAATGTGCCAACGTTATCGTTTATGGCCAGCAAGCAGTTCTTCCTCAATACGAAAAGGACGCCCCAATTTCAATGTCACACGCAACGAAGGAGCAAAAGGAAAAAAAATCAAGTAAGGAAACTACAGTTGAGTGTGCTCGACTGTGAGATACCCACTACTGACTTTAAATAAAAGAAAAATATACCAAACTAACATACCACAAAAATACTGAAAATATACCGAAGGTCATATTTGGTATATTGATTGAGTACTACATTAAAAATATACCATAGAGTGAGATACCCGCTACTGGCTTAAAAAAAATAAATAAATAAAACAAAATACCACAAAATACTGAAAATTTACCAGAGTTTATATTTGGTATATTGGTATGGTATACATTCAAAATATACCATAGAGCGAGATACTCGCTACCCATTTCGAATAAAAGTAAAATAGTACTGTATAAATCCTAAAATATACCTATTTAATGTACCGCAAAAATACTAAAAATATTGCAAAGGGTGTATTTGTTATATTTATATAGTAATATATTCAAAATATACCATAGAGTGCCAAAATATACCAAATGCTATATTTGGTATATTGATATACATTCGAAATATACCACCGAGTGCAAAATATACCAGATTGTCAGCCAAAGCACCTAAGACCCATAGTAACTAGGCATTATTTTCCATACAAACTAATTTCCTTAATAACTTTTTCCTTATGCATGGAGGCAAAAAGCTATTATACCCTTTCACCCTATGGTTAGCGGGTATAAAAAACGACGACGTCGCGACTTTCGTTTCAATTCAGCACATAAATATAAATATTTATGCAAATTTAGCTTGAAATAATAATAAATATTGTAAGCCGAATTAACTATAGCTACATTGACTACTCAATTTAGTTGTAGTCGACCACATTCTGTTAATTTACTTAGCAAAGAACTCATTAAGCATTTAAAGTTGACAAACTGAACTTCAATCATCATAATTTTGTCAATTTGAAGCTGTATTTGTGCTTAATGCACATTAATATTTAACACTAATATGCTTGAACTTTTGTTTTGCTTTACATTTTAATTAAAGATTTAGATATTATAAATTAACTTGAGCTACTAAATAACATCATGTTGGTTTGCTTTATTTATATTGATTGCCTAAAGATCGAACATTAATATTAATGAAACTACACTACTAATACTAATAAGTTTGAACTTTTGTGTTTGGACTATTAAAATTTATTGAGTGTGGTTTCATAATCAATACAAAATTTAATTGAAAATATTAATGATGCTTTTTGGGGGGAACGGATTAAGTAGAGCAACAGCTGCCTTAGGTACTCAATATTCTGTGGATTTCCTCACACACTAAGTGAGGTCAAAGCCAAAGTCAACGACTATTTAAAGATGTAAACTATATTTAAACACAACAAGGGAATCGCGCTGTGGGTCTATATAGCTCGCAGTAGAGTGCAGCAATTAGTCAAAGCTTCGGTTTTATGGTCGAGGCTCGACACCTTGCATCATTTGCCAGCCCATTTGTCTTGTTGCCCCCGCCAAGTGGGTCAAGCGTTGCATATGCACGTAAATGCAGTTCACTTCTTCACTCTTCTCTCTCTCTTCCACACTTCACACCGAAAGAGGGGGGATTTGTTATCGTCGAGCGGCGGCAATTATGGCTAGCAGCTTTATCAAAACCCGCTCGAATGGAGAAAAGAGTAGAGAGAGTGAAAACCAAACACAAAACAAAATACTTTTGGAAATGCTACAGCGCGTCATCATTAGCTGACCTCAAAACCTGAAAACCCAACATGAAATGAATGTTCGAAAAATTGTAGAAAATTGATAGGGATTTGAGTGAGGCAACGACAACAACAACAGCAACAGCAACAACTGTGGAAGGGAACTGTTATCAAACGAACACACGCACAACACGCACACGTTTGCTGTGTGTGAGTTGGGGAATTGTAAACGGCATCGCTCGGATTTAGTTGGTTGAAGTTGACTGCAGCAGTGTTCTTGCTGCTTATCGTTCGTTAAATCAACACCAAGCAATTCGTATTATTGGAAAAATTTCCACATCGTCTGCAGTCGCCGCTCTCGGCATGTGGTCACCATGTGAGTGAGACGTGGCGAGGCGCGGCGAGGAGTAGGAAGTAGGAAGAGGAACACAGAGGCTTCTGCCTGCATTTGCATGCATAGTGGCAAAACATGACATGCTCCACATTCGTGTGACATTTGCTGGGGCAGCAAGCAAAAGTGTTACATGCAACACTCTCCAGCTAGGAGGCAGGCTGACTGCCCTCAAAATAGCTTGGCAGTTGCAGTTTTTTTTGTTTTGTGGAGCAACCAACTGGAGAGACTGTTGCCAAATGTCAGCAAGAATTCGAATTGGGATTAATTGAATGGGTGCTGCTGCGCTGCTTGGCAGCAATTTGCAACGGCTCATAAATTGAATTTGCTGCAAAAATGCAATTAAAAGAGCGCATGAAAATTACTCAAATTTATAGACAAACCGAACCGTGGCAAGGAGAGACAACGAATTCCGTTGCGACTCGTCCGTTCTGATTGAAATGCCTTACAGGCGCTAGACGAGAGGGGAAAGGAGGGGAAAAACGAGTACAACCAAAACAACTGAAAGCAACCGAAACCGAAACATTCCGAGCGGAAATTTCACCAACATCCGACTTGAGTATTTAATTTCCTCACGCCGCATTGCAGCTCTGGTAACTGGCTTTGGCTTTGGAGACTCGGGAGTTTTTCGGTCTCTGACTGATGTCATTCCAGTGTTATATACCACGCATTACGTGTGGGTAGACGACTTCAGTTGGTGCCTCCAAAGAGCATATACACAACATAACATATACGTGACGTCGCATATGCTAACGAGTCTGGGGTCTGGGGCAAGGTAGGGCGACAGGTAGCCGAGACCAGACTGCAGACAGCAGACAGCAGTAGACGGCAGCAGACATTGCAGAAGGAGAGATTGGAGTCGTCCCATAACATAAATAGAAACAGCCACAAAGCTTGACAACGCGCGACACAAGTTTCACAATCCTCCACCCGCATGAAGGATATACCTGCATATAGAATATATACACACTCACATATACAGGTGCAAAAAGTAAAGGCAAACAACAACAACAACCCTCACGACTCGTATGCGACAAAAATTATGAATGAAGCCAAAGATAAGCAACAGCAAAAAAATACCATAATGCAATTTTAAAGCTAACCGAAGCAACAAATGCTCTTAATAAATCTTCGAAGAGAATAACTCGTTAGAACATGCAACAACTTGTCAAGACATGCACAAAAATCTTTATGCTTTTAGACATTAATAATATTATTGTAAAAATTTGATGGCTCATAAAATATTTGATGCTGACAGTAGAACGATTTAATGTTTTTTAATAGCCTTTAAAGAAGTAAACTTCAAGGTTACGTGTTTAATAAACCTAATACAGTTGTAAACTTTTTACTACAGTCACCTAAAAAATTAAATTCTAAAAAATACTGAAAGCATTAATTGCAGTGGTTAGGGAGCCAAGCGTTAGTATTTGTTGAAAGAGCAAAAGTTAAAGTCTCTAATAAGCCGAATAAAGATTTTGGTCTAATAAACCTATAAGGTTTATATGATAGACACCTCAAAATATATTAAATACTAAAAAATACTAATAGTATTTATTGCAATCATTAGGGAGTCAAGTGCATAATATACTAGTTGAACGTTTTTTGTATAATTTAAAAGGTTAAAAGTTGAAGTCTCTGATCTAATGAACTTATAATTAGCCCTGAAGAAATCGTCCATTGTCAGTTGATCAATGTAGCATTACAAAAAATACTAAATACCAAATACTAAAAATAACTAATAGTATTTAATACAGTATTGAAATGAGAAAGGAATGATATCACTTCAATCAGATTACTTTTGTATACAACAGAATAGGTACTTGTAAAATCACCAAAAAGTAAAAGTTATAGAAGTATTCTACTCTATGAATTACCTTTCCCAACAAACTCTTCAATAATTTGCAGAAGAGTGTTTATACTCTATGAGTTGCACCTCCTAACAAGTTGTTGCAAATTCAAAATATTTGCAATATTTTGTCAAGAATTTTGTGCACTTTGTAAAGTTCATCTCATAGCTGGAATGCTCTTCTCTCCTGGTTGCCAAAGGAATATCGCATGCAAGCGGGGAACAAGTTCATATGGGCCGGATTGCGGGTGTGTTGCGTCATTTTCTTGCTTGACAACTTCAACAGCAGCGACAGCGACAGAAACAGCAACAACGACAACGACAGCGACAACAGGCAAAAACTGTAGTCGGTTCTGTTTGAAAAGATTAAAAATTGTATTGTGTGTGCGTGTGCTTTCTGTGGACTGTGTTTGTGCCGGCTTCTGTACTACTTAGGGACAGGATGCAGTCTAGGGGCATGAAACTTTTTAGCACTTTTATTGCTGCTGTAGCTGTCGTTTGTAGCTCTCTGTTGCTGCTGCTGCTGAAGCTGTTGCGCCGCACTCAGACAACAAATTGTCAGGTTGTTGACGAGCAGCACAACATCACACCAGATGCCAGAAACATAAACAACAATTTCACAAAAAAAAAAAGAAAGAAGAAAACTGAAACACATTTTCTTCTTAGAACGAGGTTCTGCTGGCTAATAAACTAGTATGCGAGAGTTGACTGAATAGTTGGCTGCTGCTATTGCTGCTTGCTTCAAACGTCGTCTAAGGCTAAAAAGAGGCACTTGAACAGCATTAAACTCTACTCATTTAGTTTTGTGATTACCCCATTGCGTGTCGCCTCAAGTGGCACAAACTCAAAGTGCGCTTATCAACGCCCAAAGCATCAGGCAGATAGGCACACAAGGGGCAAACAACACCCGGCTAGTTGGATGGGTGGAGGGGAATGGGGCAGGTTTCAACAAATATTTTATAGAGCATGCATGATGGCCGGAGCTCTCTCTCTCTCTCGCTCTCAGTGCTGGGACTTGACATAGTTTGTTTGTCCCCCAACTCTCCTGCTGCCTGCTGCATGTTGCAAGTTGGAACGCACGTTGGTGCGCAGGTAAAGTTGATTTATGCAACAGCTTTCTAGGCGACACTCGCAAGCGGCATAATATTATAAACTTGAAGCTTTTACACCTATTAAAATGTGCACAAATGACTACGAGTGTGTGTGTGTGTGTGTGTACTCCCTCCTCTCTGTGTGTGTGTGTGTGTGCTTGCCACTTAAAAAACTAGCAGCGCAAAATTGGATTTAATCCTCGCTCGGCAAGCAGTGTTGCCTTGGTTGCAATTTTCATTAAACTTGCAGCGCGCTGCTGCTGCTGCTGCAACCAGCCGCGTGGCAAACTTGCAACTTGCACTTATGTGCCGTTATTTTATGCATGAAACCAAATAACGGCAAACCAGCCAGCCAGCCAGCAAGCTAGTCAGGCAACCACTTCCCCACCCCCGACCGAGAGGAGTACGCCATTTTGGGGCTTCCGTCCAACCATGGCAAAACTCGACGGGGGAGCAGCATATCGGGAGTGTTCATAACTTCATTAGGGTCGCCAGGCGAGCAACAAATTGAGCCAAAGTTTTGCACCGCGTTCACCGTTCGGTATCTCTATATAGCCTTAACCCCTGCCGGGTTACGCCCACTAAATCACCACCCAAGCAGCCAACTGCTGAAATGTGTTTGCTCGAAAAGAGAAATATTAAAAAATATAATCCGCATAATTCAACGTGCACGGGCACGGGCAACGACGACGAGCAGCGCTTAACCTTATCACCTTACTTGTCCCCGAACCTGCCTCACCAAAAGACCTCTCTCAAGACCTCCACACATCCATGTAATTAGTCATGAAAACTGAGAAGCAACTGCGATAGCTTGCAACCGGAGACGATGACGGTGAGCTAGGCGACATTGAGGGGCTGCACTACATACTACAACAAGAGAACTTGTCGCGTGCTTCTCTAATTCTAATGCCAGGGCTTGAACCCTGCGATAGGGAATGAACAACGACAACAACAACGACTACGACGCTGATTTGTCAGTGATTCGCCTCAACTTGTTTGGCACGTTTTCGTGTAGGAAGTGAAGTTGTGGCCCAGGGGAGTGAAGGAAATGAATGACTCTCAGACTTTCTATAATAAAACACAGCGAAAAATAACTCGAAACGAAATTAACAAATTCATTGCGTGCCGAGAGAGAAACACAATAATTCAATTAATGACCAATATCCATCAACGCTGAACTGAAAATAATAAATACAAATGCAGCAGCAACCAATATAATTGGCCCGCAGACATTTAAAAAATAAAACACACAAAGTTATTAAAAGTATGTTGTTTATATTTAAAAAAATACAGCGCATATTTTATGTACAAACTATTTGGGATATTAAAGAATTTTAAAAAATGAGAACATTCAAGTATTTTTTACTACAGAGAAATCGTAAAATGTTGCTGCGATTTAATCAAAGCAACTTTAAACGCTGCTGAACTAGAACAAAACAAAAAGAATGCACAGAACATCAGATAAACGGAATTTGAACTCTTAATGGATCTTCTATGCTTATAACGACAGTTTCGAAAATCGTTTGAATCAATTTTAGATAAAGCTGTTTGATCGAATCAAAAATCCAGTATCATTAAATCAAATGGATGTGACTTGACTTGTAAAATGTTGTATAAAGAATTCGGAATATTGAACACGATTTATATAGCACATTATAGGAAACATTGTTCATGTTATATGCATTAGCCTAAAAGATAAGCAATCGCAATCGTTTTGAGGTGTTGGCTAAAAGTTATTAGCGACTCCTGCCAAACAATTTGTCCGAAAGAGTCATTAAATGCTGTCTGTTGCCATGGCCGTTAAAACTCATGAAATATATGCTAGAAAACGCACATCCAATGCCGTTCACTCGACGAGTTTTAGTGGCTTAAACACCACACAACAACAACAAAATTTAGTATTAACAAAAAAGTAGGCCTAACTCAACTAAAAGTCAACTTTGAATGGTTTATGAGCTAAGACTGGCTGCTGCTGTTGTTGAAGTTGTTGTTGCTTGGGGCAGAGAGACCGTCGACGCTTTTTTCATCTTTTTTTTTTTTGCTAACCAACCCGTCGGGGCAAGTGCCGAAAACTTGTTTTTGGACTCCACTTGAAGAACTGGAGCATACGGTTCGAGTGTGGCACTGTTGGCTACTCCGTCCAGCTGTAGCTCAATTCGCTTAACATTTTTGTGAGCCAAAAGAAAAGGAAAATACTCACTCGCCGGGGCAGCAAACATTTTTCACGTTTAGCATGTGGCAGTGGCAGTGGCAGGTAAAAAACACATACACAAAAAAAGAAGAGGAAAATAAAAGAGCAATGGACCGATGAGAAGAGTCCACACAGAGCAATTCGCACAGCATCCGCGAGCTCCAAATAGAACAAGTTCAAATACAACGCGCGATGTGATCCAAGAGTCGACGACGACGAGCTAAACAAATTAACATTGCGACTAGATTTGAATACATAACCTAACGAGTACTAGACTAGATATGCATACAAACAGAACACAACACGACAAATAAATCCAAGTAGAAGGCGTCATTCCCAGGCACAAATACATATCCGCTTCTCATCAGTCTTCTTATCAGTTATCTGTCCTCAGTGGCTGTCGCAGTCAACGCTTCCACACACACACACACAAACACTGAGGGGCAAACAAAGAACCGAAATAATACTAATGAAAAAAATAAAACGCAGCTCTGACTGCGACACGGCGCTAATATTGATTTTTATTCTCTATGATTGCGTGTGTGTATGTGCGTGTGTGTTTTATTTTATGTATTTATATATTTATAAGGCGGCAGCAACTTCATTTGCTCTCTCACCAAAAACCAACCATCCATCCATCGCTCTGCTCTGCTCTTTCTCTCGCTCTCTGTATATCTATGCTTCTTGCCACAGGCGGAGCTGCGAATGCGTGGAAATAACAAAAAACGCAAGCAAAACAAACAAAACTACAGCAACAGCAGCAGCAGCAACAATAACAACCAGAAACCTCGTCCAAGCTTTAAATATTTCAAACACGTTGAAACAATTGCAAGCAAAACGATAAGCGACAAACGTGAAGCGAGAAGTGAAGTGGAGAGAAGAGAAGAGAAGAAGCTACTGTGACGGCAGACGACACAACGACAACAACGCGTTAAAATCTAGCAAATTTTAGCGTGCTTTATTTTATGTTATGTATGTATTAAAAACAAGCAAAGAGTACCTAACTAAAACTAAGTCGAAGTTTGAATGCTCTGCTGCTATCGGATCTTAGTTGTTTTGGTTGACAATCTGGTATATTTTCTTGTATTTTATGGTATATATTTTGAATGTCATAGTATATCATTATTCCAAATATGCCGATGCAAATATACCGAATACTATATTTGGTATATTATTATATTAATATTATGTTAATTTGGCAAAAAATACTATAAATTACTGAATACTAAATGTGTTTGTAGTATATTTCGGCGAATTAAAATAATATTAGTATACCAATATACCAAATATAGTATTCAGAATATTTGTAATGTTTTTAATGTTAATGTTTAATGTTATTTGAAGAATAATACTGTTCTTTTATTGATAATAAGTAGTGGATATTTCTCTACTGCAGTTTTCTTATTTGTTTTTTAAGACAAAATATATTAATTTGTATATATTTTTACTAATTTTAATAAAAGGTTCTTATTTTTTTTTTCTTATGTTAGAAAATTCTTTTTTTATATAAATACAATATGTATCTTTAATAGATACCTTTTGGATAATACATTTCTGTGCATAATGAATTTAATAACCAAAAATATATTTTATAGAAATGTTGCGCTACTAAACACTTCCTTCAAAATCAACAATTTATATATCAATTATGTTATTCTTCAGCTCTTTATCGATGGCCTTAAGCCTTGAATATTTCCCATCACGTTCCAAACCTGTTCAAACAACTGTGCGACCCTTTGACACTCTACAGAGCAAACTAAAGCTAAGAATAACAAAACACGCACGAGGCCAAGTCAGGCCAGACCAAGCCAGGCAATAGCAACGGTAGCGCAAGTGAAACGACTAAAACGGAGGAGGTCAGAAGCGTTCGAGGGGGGTTTTTTTGGATTCAAGCGACAGGCAAGCAATCACATTTACTGCCCCTCAACAGACGAACGACTCCGACGGACGCATCGCTGACTGCCTGACTGACTGTCGAGAGGGTTTCCTTTGTCAGCAACAACAGCAGCAGCAGCAAGCAGCAGCTCAGCGCCTCCTTGTACAATTCCGACTCACCCACTGATTCGTAAGTCTTAAGCAATTTGGCCTGCTGAAATGCTCACGTGACCTGCTTACCGAGTCAAAGGCGAAAAAGGAAGTGCGCTCAGGATGCGCATCACTGACAGACCCTGCAGCACATTTCGTATTTATAGCGAGGGGCGCGAACACAACGCGAACGACCCTAGCAAAAGGCGTTAGCAGATGTATCACTTTCGGTTTTCAGCAGCAGCGAAGCAGCTGATGAACAACAGCGCTACTTCACTCTCTTCTAGCCTCTCTTTCTCTTCGCCTTTCTCACACTATCTATTTGCTTTGTGTATGCATATACACCCCCTAATAAAATGTTGGTCAATTTTTCGAGCATGTGTTTATTTTAGATCCAAGTAATGTTGATAATAAAACATCATATAGGGGCGTTTGACAGCGTTTGAGTTAGACACAATATGTCTATAAATGGAAACAAATTTTAGTGGAGTGTTCTTCCACTATATGAATAACTACTCTAATCCGAAGTTATCTATCTATTTGTACATATTTTTTTTCTCTACAATACTTTAGCAGGGTGGCTACAGAAGCAAAACCAATTTGGGAAGTTCTTAATTAAACTCTGTCCCAATTCTTATTGCTTTGCAAGGCATTCATATATTTCATTTTTATTGTCTGCTGGAAATTAACTTGAAATATATAAAACTAGTTATTCTAATTCTAATTTTAACAGCTCGATTCTAATTCTCAAGAAACTTCATTTTTAATCTACTTATGCTTCAAATATTTGTTTAGCTATTGTTAAGCCCTTTGAGTAATCATTGAAGAACCTCTTAACACTTGTAAATTTCAATTAGTTAGCACATAGCATTGTTTTTATTTATAATTGAAAGGGTTATTGACTCTCGCTGTCAGCCTTTTATGTGTACCACAACTGTTTACAATGTTGCAGCAGCAGCTACAACAAGAAAACAAATCACAGATGAAATGGTCTCAAGTGCCACAGATAGATGTAAATACATATATGTATGTATATATGTATATAGACCCAAGTCTGGAGTGCAGCGTATAAACAAGCGGCAAATATTTGCCGAGCTATTCAAAGCCGTGAATCGATCCTGGCCAACAGACAGTAGCAGCAGACCCAATCCAATTCAAACAGCAACAACAACGTGCAACAGCTAGGCTAAACATGCAATTTATTGTGGCAACCACAAAACAGCTACAAAACGCAATATGGGAACATGGGAACTTTTAGTTATTTTTCCACTTTTTACTGTTGGCTGCGCTGTGTTGTGCTGTTGTTATGCAAATGTGGGAAAAATATTTGAACATTGGCTACGCACTGCCAAATGGGTAATAGAAATATGTAAATTGCAATATTGTAAATATTTCTACAACTCCGAATCCAATTGAAATTGTTGCGCTGCGAAACGGAACGCAATGGAACGAAAAACGAAGCGATATGAAATGAAACGGAAGTGAGTTAAGTTGGCAGCTTCAAACTGCAGCACACTCAGCGAATTTGCGCATTGTGTTTGCTTAGCAAATATTAAAACTAATTTGTATGTATGCACATTGGCACACATACAGACAGTCAGATAGTAAAACACCTACACACACACACACACAGAGAGACACACTCAGGTGTCTGGTTAATTGCATTGAGATGTATGTAGCTGAACAGCACAGAGGTAGCTTCATTTCTATCCCATGGCACAAGGCAATCGCTGACACAATTGATATTGATTTCGATCTAAATCTGTGTCAAATTGATTACTGCTGCAGAGCTACGTCACGTTGAGCATTGTAAAAAGAAACTGCTGAGCAACAAATAAACACGAGTTGAAATGGTCTACTTCAAGTTTTCGTCAACTCGCAGATACTCTACTTTGAAGTGTTCTAACTTTTTAGGTACTCAAGTAAATGTTATGAAATTTGCAGAATATGTTAACAATGAATTAAGTAAACTTTGTGCATATCAGCTTGAACAAACGATATTCGAGTTTAGTTTTTATTAAGTTAAGAAATATTGCACATTTACTTCAAGTTTTCGCCAACTCGCAGATACTCTTACTTTGAAGTGCTCTAACTTTTGAGTAGCTAAAGTAAATATTATGAAATTTTCAGAATATGATCATAATGAATTAAGTAAACTTTGTGCATATCAGTTTAAGCATTCAGTATTATAGTTTCTTTTTTATCAAGTTACGAAATATTACAATTACAATGATTATGTGACTGTCATTCTTTTAATAATTATTGTGAATGATATATCTATTTTTATTTTGATTATCATTTTGTTATTTAGAAATCATACATCTCAATTTCGATTTCGTTGATTGACAAACTTTCTTCAATTTTAGCAAGTTAATTACAATCATTTGATTACCCCAGTTCTTAGGGCATGCACAATACAACAGAAATAATCAGTAAAGTGCATTGAGCTGCCACATGCCGCATGGTGCGGGTTGGGTCGAGCGCCTGGGGAGTAACTGCAACTTCGAGTGTGCCACTAGACACAAATCCAACAACTGCAATGCACTCGAGACTCAGCACAACCCAATGACAAATAGACGCAGTAACTGAGCATTGAGAATTGAGACTCAACTCGCGTCTGAGAAAGCTGCAGCTGCATCTGCAGTTGAAGCTGTAGCTGAAACTGTAACTGAGATTTCGCTCTCGGCGCAATCACAGCGTGACATTTTGTTGGACAGTCAGTCAATCGGCCGGGGCTATAACAATAACTTGCCAGGCGCTGCAACAAATTGCAAGCTGACATCCTTCTGCCACATTCACATCCACATCCATGTCCCTGTCTAACACCCACTTTCCACGCCCACCCGCTCTGTACTTTTGCTTGTTCTGAGCTCAGCAGAAGGAGCAAGTTTTTGGTGCTAGTTTTGAAGTGAAGCATCGCATGAAATATGCTTGAAAATTTGTAGTTGTTCCCCAAGCGCAATCGTATAATTCATGACCCTACAACCCTTCATGGCAAAGAAAATAAAACTGTTTTCAGAGATGAGCAAAAAGTCTAAATAAAATGCTGCAAAGTTGAAGAGAACTAGAATAAAATACATTTTAGGGAAAATGAAAATCTGTATTAAATAATTTTTATTTTAAAGTATTTTTTTTCCTTACTGTATTATTTAGTTTTTAAATCCCGAATCCGTGAAACTTTTTCTATTAAAACAGTTGCACTAATCTTTCTTATTTCCGCTTCAAAGTACTTTCATTACTTTAAAGTGATTCCAATGCATAGATTATTATCTCTATCAAATATTCACATGTCACACAAAAGTCACAGTTACTTTTCGACTTCACTCCCTTCTTCCGGCATCTCTAATGTCATTCACACAAGTTCTTTCCATATTTCAGCCCTTTAAAATATGTCCTTCTCTATTCTATTAGACAGTTTTGTAAGTTTGCTATCTCTGCTAAATTTTCACACGGTGATTCACAAGTCACAGTTACTTTTCAACTGTGTAGCTAGCATTTTTATTTCATTATTTTTTTTTCTTTTGCCATCTCCACGTCGCATTCTTGAAAAGTTTGGGACAGGAAGCGCCAGCAAAAGTAGCTGAAAATTGAAATGAAAGCAAAAATTGTGGTGTACGTCTGCATGAAGACAACCACTCAAATCAGTTAAATGTTGTTTTTTTTTTGCTTTTGATCGTTCTCAAAACAGGAAAAAAAGCCAAGGGGAAGCACACACATTTTTCTCAACTGTCTCGCACAGTTGATGTTTAACTTTATAATTTCATTTGTGTGCGATGGAAGTTGAAGGGGTTGTTTGAGCTCAACTTTTTTCAAGTTTCACTCATAAGCGAGATTCGCATCGATAAGAGTAAAAGAATCTTTAGCTCAACCGCAAATCTGCTTTGTTATGCAGTAATTCCCAGTACGAGCATCTAGTCTTCTCCCTAAAGCTAGTTTCAGCCCTGTTCCAGTTACCATGTTTATGTTTATCTGGCAGTTTTCCTCCTCCTTGCAAATTCACACCTTACTTCGTTGTCCTGTCGTCTCCACTGGGGTTCAACGTACTCAAAATTTTATATCAATATTAGCTTGTGAGGTAGAGAGAGAACGATACTGACTGCATTTGAAATCGATTTGCTATTTTTGCTGTAGTTTTTTGGCCGTCAATTGCCATCCACTTACATCCCACTCTCCCACTCTCTCTGTCTCCTTATCTCTGCCCACTTTTTGGCCTCGACAACAGCAGCGCAACAGTGGCATTCCAACTGAAATCTCATACGATTTATTGTGGCTCCGATTTCGGGATGCATTTATCCATGGGATTAGCAACAAACAAAAAAAAAAAAACTTTTTTTGCCGCACATTAAAACACAAACTTCAACTGGATTTATGATGGCATTTTCGCATTTACTGTTATTGTTGTTGTGGCTGTGGGTTTTCCATTCTTTTTTTTTGTTTTTGTTTAATGATAGTTCGATGCCGCACAAGTTGTGCCGAAAGTTCAGTTTATTAGTTTTTGCCACGCTTTTACTTTTATTTTTCTGTATTTTCGACATCGCCGCCGCTGCCAAGTGAAATGCTAGAGCTTTTCGCATAATAAACTTTTATCGTCTTGATCCTTGTAATTAAAAACTTTTCATTAAGTCGCCCCCAACATTTCCATTTTATTGTCAACTTAAGTCTTTGGCACTTGCTAGCGAATTGTGCCATGGCAAAAAAAAAAGAAAATAAAAGTGGGCCATCTCACATGTTGTTGTTGTATGCAAGTCTAAAAAGAGTCTCGAGATTAATCCAAGTTTCTTTAACGCTGACAAAATGATGTTCAAGTTGTAATTGCCTTGGGGGCAATTGCTTAAGGATTAGTCAGAATCAGTTGTCAGACTTGCGGAGAATATGGCTTAAAAGTAGATAGTTAGTTAAAGCATAGTTTCAGCTACTGTAATGCAAATGGAGAAAAACTTTTATTTCCACAGCTGCGTCTCTAATTGGAGTAGACGCAAACTTTGCCATAAAAGCTGCTTTATGAAAATCAATAAAATCGAAAACTAGCCAGTAGCAACCACCACACATAAAGCACACACACACGCACACATCCAATTTTTTGGGGAGGGGAAGGGAACTCGTGGAGTTTCTCTACAGCTCTCGAGCCGGAAATGTGTGTGCGCGCTCATGGATTGTGCCTCGGCCTCAGCGTCGGCATCGGCCAGGAGTTTTGTGCGAGACCTGGGCAGGAATGTCAGGAAGGTTTTCGTGGGAAGTGAGGGGGGGAAATGGCTATGGAAAAGAATGAATGGCCAAACCGGAACACGTTGCCAGAGCCTTTTGCGTGTGGGGAAACAACCACCGCGGCGTAAAGTTGTCGGCGGTTTATGGAATGAAACAATGTTTTGGTTTACATACATTTCTTGTTGTGTTTTTTTTTTTCTCTCTCTGTGTACAGACGGATGTGCACTGAAGTGGCGACGCCTCAAAGGGGCGGCGCTGTGGAATCAACACACACAACTAGCGCAGCAAACAATGCAAAAATGTTTGGAGCAGAGTTTGCAGCAAAGCTCGATGATTTTCCACGTGTGCGTTGCGTTGCGAGTGTTTTATGGCCATACGACCTGTCCTAATCCCATAAATCTAATTGACCAGCCCCGCTTGCTTTTGGGTTAGCCGGTCATCCCATTCCCGTTAGCACCTCCCACCTCTCTCTCTCTCCCTCTCTTTTCTCACGCCTCATCTACGCTCGGTTCGTTTCATTCGTTCATTCGTTCTGCCCGGCAGCTGACCATTAAACGCGACAGTAACTTTTTCTCAACATAAATTAGAACTTTGGCTCAGTCAGCAGCCAGCAGCCAGCAACTAACGGTGAATTGTACCTTCACCGAAATGAAAACAATCGAGCAGCCGTGCAACATGCCAATGTTTGTTGTCCTGCAGCAGCAGCAACAACCACGACAGGCGTTTTGCTGCACTTTATGTGAAGGGAAGGCAAGGAAAAAACTTTAAATTGCCATAAAAACTTTTGAACTCTCTAGCTACTAGCTGCGACCGAAATGGGGCGTGGCAGAGCGTTGGGTCAACTGCAACGGCGACCATTATACGGATTGATGACGCTTTTGTGCTGAAACGCCTGAAGCGCCATCTGAAGTGTGTCAATGGATGAGGCAATGACAATAGACACGCCGGCAAAATAGGTGGCAACACTTTTTGCCAAACAACTGCGATGATTAAATGACTGCCGAGTATACGAATTTACAAAAACGTCGTTGATGTTGTCGAGTATGCTTGAAAAGAAATGGTGACAACAGAGCAAAAACTTAATGTAATGAGATTCTTGAATCTTGCAATTTTTAAGAATGCTTGATTCAATTTAAGATATCATCCCTTAAACTCTTAAATTTCAATATGCAGATATTTTACATTTTCGAAAACATTTCTAAATAATTTAAACCCAAATTACCAGATCTATTGTAAAAGCTTTCCTCTTTTTAGCTATTTCGATAGTTGCATCTGGGAGTAAGATTCTATTTTATCCACTTGCATACTTTAAAAGTTGGATTTTAGAAAAGATTTACATTTCAGGAACTTCAATTCATCGTTTCCACTTTTATTCGTGCTCGCTAATTGGTCATTCAATAGTTGAAGCTGGCCTATCGGCAAATTAACTCACGCGCCCATCTCTTTGTAAATTGTCTCTTAGCATTCTCGTCTTTCTTTCCACTTGTCGCCTCTTCGTCTTTGCCACGCACTTTCAATTTTCTTATCAATAAAAGACGCTGCTGCGGACGTCGTGTCGTCGACTTCGCAGCTCCATTGTGCGTGAGTGTGTGTGTCTGTGTGTGTGCGTCTGTGTGTTGTAAGTGGGCGACACTAAAAGCTGCACACAAAGGCAGCGCAGGCCGCAGTTTCAACAATTGAATTTTCTACTTTTGCTGCTTCGGCTACTTTTTCACTATTTAGCAGTTGTTATTGCTGTTTGTTGTCCTCTCTTCTCTTCCCCACCTCCCCCACAACATTTGCAGTAATTTTGCCATTTGCCTTTGTGAGTTGTCGAATCGTAAGCGCTTTGTACGCGCAAAATGAAAATAATACAACTACTACAACGAACTACAACAACAAAAAGAGATCTCAACAAGTTTGCCGTTAGTCGAGTTAAGCAGATTTACCGTTGCCCATTTCGCAATGATTTATGTGAAAGAGAGAGAGAGAGCGCGCTATAGATGCTGCCCAAAAGGCATAATTGCCAAGTGCTGCACTCGAATGAACTTCATGCCGCACTTTGCTTTGAACTCAGGGCTCTCCATTCAAAAAAGGGTTTGTTGGCAAGAGGGGAACAGACAGACATAGATACCGAGTATTGGCCACATAAAGTGCAGTCCAATAAAAAAAGCAAAGAGAAGAGCAAAGAAGAGTAGCTCAAAAGTAAACATTCAACTGTCAACCCATCAAAAAGCTTCAGCAGCAAAACTTGAATAGTTGTTGTTGCAGAACATGTTAAAGAAAATAATCATGATGCTGAACATGCTGAGTTGTTCAGTAGGCAAAGAAGCGAGAAGAGAGAGATCAAGATAAAGCTACAAAAATAGCATAAAATGAATTGTGGCTTGAACTTCAAACGATGCTGCTGCTGCACTGGGATAATAAACAGGCCACCAAAAAGGTAAATAAATAAATGCGGCAAACGAACGCCAACCAAAATAGAACAACAAATTGAGCATAAAGCATAAATAACAACAGCAGCCAAAGAGCGCCACACAGAGCGAGAGCAAAAGAGAGCGCGAGGTTGTGAAAGAGCGACTGCAGCAGCAACACAGCCGCAGCAGCTGCACATTCTTCGTCTCCTTCTGTCGTTTGGTATTCCATGCGCAGACGTCGACAGCTGGTTGCCTGACTGGTTTTGGTTTGGTCCTCAGCTAAATTACAGACAATTACAAGCAGCCACAACAACAACAACAGCAACAATGCTCTTTGACTTTTTACAACAGCAACAGCAGCAGAGGAGCAATAAAAATGGATTTGCTTTTATCAGGCAGCGCAAATAGAAAATGCAGCGGGAGAGAAATACTCTCTTTCTCCATCTCTCTCGCTACTTTACTTTTGTATTGTAGTTGCCAGATTTGTTTTGTATTTATATATGTTTAGTTTATTTGGCTGTTGTTGCGTTCATTGGCTTTTTGATATGATGATCGGGCTGCAGTCTTGTGCTACTTTTCGACCGATGCGTTGGCCACACTTACGCACACTCGCACACACACACACACACACACACACACACACACACACACTGGGTAAGAGAGACGTAGGAAGGTGTGAAAAGGAGCAAACAAGTTTTTCAGGGCAGCCACAGGCTGAACGACAATTAAAGCTGAAAATAGCAACTAAAAAGCGTGGCAAACTTTTAAACTCACCTTTTTTAATTAGACGAAGAATAATCAAGTTGTTGTTGTTGTTGTTTTTATTTTCGCTCTTTAACAGAATTATGCTGGCTATAAAACGCAGTCGCGTTGCTGTTGTTTAAAAATGAATACAGAACAACATTGGAGTAAATAAAATTTAGAGATTTACATTTTTCTTTTTCTTATTTTTTGTTAGTTCCGCGATTGCCGAAATTGCGCTAATTGGAAATGGAGTTGAATGAGAACAAAAGAGAGAGAAAGACACAGAAACTATAATTAAACACGTACGCGAGGGGCAAGCAAAAAAGAAAAATAACAGCGGAAAATATCCTGCGGGCGCATTGAAAAAGGAAATATAGTGGAGAAAAGGAAAAAAAAAGTAACAGAAAAAGCTTCAATGCGAGGAGAGGCGTTGGTCGCGGGGGCGGAAGCAAGCAGCATAGACGTCTGCGGCAGTCGGTAAAATTCCAAAGAGAGAAAGGGAGAGAGCGAGAGAGACACAGCGAATAAGGAAGAGGAAGAACTAAAGTTAGCGGCGACAAAAGGCAACCGACGACGCTGCGCAGGATATTCGAGGCGGTTATCTTTTATTTTTATTTATTTTAATTAATTCTCATCATCAACAACATGCACTGAAAAGCGGGCGCGTTCATTTCATTTATTTTATTTTTTGTTACTTCTTCGCTTTGACACTATATTTCAGTTTTCCCACTTCTTTTTCGTTGGCATGTTCATGCATGTGTGTGTGTGTTGGTCGTTTCAGTGTGTGAGTGTTGCTCTGTTTGTGTTTCCACTGCAACTCCGTTTGCTGCTGCTGTTTTACTTGCTGTTTGCTTTGCTTGGAAACTGAAACTTCTTTCTCTTTTACACTCACACACACACGTCGCACACTCACACATACGCATGCAAATAGAACACCACACACAAAAACACAATTAAAACTTACGCGTTAACTTCGCGCAGACTGGCCAGTTATTAATTATGTTTAATGTAATTTACACAACCGACAACAATTGCATTCATTTGTCTCCACTTTAGATTTGTTGTTAATTCTTATTTTTCACCGACAAGACAACGGAAAACACCGACCGACAAAGCCTCGCACTGAAAACGCGTCCAACTCAATCAACGGTCTTTTTTCGACTGAATCGGTTTTCTCTCCCTCTCTCGCGACTATCAACAACAACAGCATTGAAGAGAGATCGCAAGTGTGACCCCACCGTGGCCACTTTTATGCGGAAAATATCAACACGATAGAAAATCAAACCGCCATTCATAATACTTTGAATATTAATACATATTTATTTTTCCCCTATTTGAATCAACACCTGTGAAACTAATTATTTTAAATATACTAAATAGCTATTTCCCAATTTGCCGCATTGTATCGAATTTTAACTATATGGTAACATTAGTCAAAATGTGGCAACGACATGTATATAATTTTGTCATGTGGCAACGTTTAGCTCCGGAAACAACTGTTATGCAGCCCTGCGAAAAATACCACCAGCTATTAGGTTGTGCAAATCCAATTTCAAATTATCTTTTCACAAAGAATAAATGTATCTACAAGATAAAATATTTTGGTCTATCGCTAATATTCACAAAAGCAAAATCAATTTAAAAGTCGCGCGATAGACAAAAGTGGTATATTTTGATTCCAAAGAAGTATATATCAGTATCTAGTCTCCGGTCACACTGCGTATTATTTTCTTGTGGTGCGCGGAAGTGTTCTTTAATAGTTCGAGTAAAATATATTGCGCGCGGATAAAAAAAAATAAACATTGTCAGATTAGTATCTGACACTAATAGTAAATAAATTTGAACGACTCCGCGCTTATAGAAAGGCCGTAGCCCATCAACAGAAAAAATGCAGTCGCATAGCAAAAAGCGCGTTTGCTATTATTACGACAGTAAGTTAATAAATTGATTATTTAAAATAAAGCCAAGCTGCTAAAAATGTGCCAATAAGTAGAAACTTTGCTTATCTGCGATCATTTATTGTTTATTTGGATTGTTTGAACAGCGTCCACTCGGCACTTTTTGACGGCATTTTTGCAAATTTCAATTTATAAATCGACTGTACTAGCATTTTGCCGCACAGCACACTTTCCGCTAACGAGCGCACAACGCATGCGACTCTGTGGTGGTGGTGTGTACGTGTGTGTTTGTATGTACCTGTAGAGGCCTTTGTTCCATGTAGCGAAAGTGCTGCACTGCTTGTTAGCGGCAAAAGTGTGCTGTGAGCAAAGACGCCTTAACCACTGTCGCAATAAAATTTTCATTTTACTTAGCGTGGCTTAAAATGAGTCGATTTTTTTTGCAATTAATTTAATGTTGGCTTTTCTGCACTTTAGGTGATATTGGCAACTATTACTATGGCCAGGGACATCCGATGAAGCCACACCGCATACGCATGACACACAATCTGCTGCTCAACTATGGGCTCTATCGCAAGATGGAAATTTACGTAAGTTATAAGAACCGGTTCATTAATTAAACACCTGTCACTGATATAATATAATTACACACACACATCCACAGCGGCCACACAAAGCCACTGCCGATGAGATGACCAAATTTCATTCCGATGAATACGTGCGTTTCCTGCGTTCAATTCGTCCGGACAACATGACCGAATACAACAAACAAATGCAACGCTTCAACGTAGGCGAAGATTGTCCCGTCTTCGATGGTCTCTATGAGTTCTGTCAACTCTCTGCCGGCGGCTCAGTTGCTGCTGCCGTTAAGCTAAACAAACAGGCTTCAGAGATCTGCATTAATTGGGGCGGTGGACTGCATCATGCAAAGAAATCCGAAGCATCTGGTTTCTGTTATGTAAATGACATTGTTCTCGGTATCCTGGAGCTGTTGAAGTATCATCAGCGTGTGCTCTACATCGACATTGATGTGCATCACGGCGATGGCGTCGAGGAGGCTTTCTACACCACGGATCGTGTGATGACAGTGAGTTTCCATAAGTATGGCGAATACTTTCCGGGCACCGGAGATTTGCGTGACATTGGCGCCGGCAAGGGAAAGTATTATGCCGTGAACATACCACTGCGCGATGGCATGGATGATGATGCCTACGAGAGTATCTTTGTGCCCATCATCTCCAAGGTAATGGAGACATTCCAGCCTGCTGCTGTCGTCCTGCAATGTGGCGCCGATTCACTGACTGGCGATCGTCTGGGTTGCTTCAATCTGACTGTAAAAGGACATGGCAAGTGTGTGGAATTCGTGAAGAAGTATAATCTGCCCTTCCTCATGGTTGGCGGCGGTGGCTACACCATTCGAAATGTCTCCCGCTGCTGGACATATGAAACCTCTGTGGCGCTGGCTGTGGAGATTGCCAACGAGTTGCCCTACAACGATTATTTCGAGTATTTTGGCCCGGACTTTAAGCTGCACATCAGTCCCAGCAATATGACTAATCAGAATACCTCCGAGTATCTGGAGAAGATCAAGAATCGTCTGTTTGAGAATCTGCGCATGTTGCCGCATGCGCCGGGCGTTCAAATCCAAGCTATACCCGAGGATGCCATCAACGATGAGTCCGAGGATGACGAGAAGGTCGACAAGGACGAACGTTTGCCACAGAGCGACAAAGACAAACGCATTGTGCCCGAGAACGAATATTCGGACTCGGAGGATGAAGGCGAGGGCGGCAGGCGAGACAATCGCAACTACAAGGGTCAGCGCAAACGGCCGCGTCTCGATAAGGATCCCATTATCACCAATTCCAGCAACAAAACCTCCTCCGAAGCCTCCAGCGACATTAAGGACGAGAAGGAGAAGGGTAAGTTAAAGATTTGACATTGAGTTTGATTTTCATCAACTAAACTCTTCTGTGTTTTGCTTGCAGCAGATGCCGCCGATGGCGAAGAGACGCCGGCAGCCAACAATAATAGCAACAACAGCAGCAGCAATAACAAGGGCGACAATGATGCAAGTGCGCCAGCTGGCGGCGCCTCGGCAGCCAAGGGCGCCAAGGAGAACAACATATGACGTGGCGGCCGCAATTGGTTATAGAAACCAATTAAGCGACCGCCCAAATACAAGCCGCCGGATTTTACCTAGCATCCAGCTTCAACCTCATCATCCAGTCCGTGAACCTTTTTTTAACCGCATTATTGTAGTTCCTTACAAACTACTTACGACTGTGCTGCAGTCGATCATCGAACCTCATTCATTTATTCACTCACAAATTCATAGCAACATTTGGCTAGCTGGCCGATAAAAAACAAAAGAATAAAAGAGCAGAAGAGCGAACTCATAGTAAACTAAAATCCATTTTACTCGTAAGGCAATTTCATTCAGTGTAAAAGAAATTCGTGTTTAAGCTAAGCAGAAGTTACAATTAAAAAATACAAATACCACATAAAAGATACCACTAAAAGATACAGATACAAATGCATCTGCGTATGCAGAGAATCTTACCGTTTAAGCGCGATCCGTTTAGATGCCGCATAAAACTAATTTGTAACCAATAAAACTTTTTAAATATTGCCGTGTAACGAAATTTGTCTTTTAACTTAATTTTTGTTTGTTTTGGAAGTAGATAATATATTTAATCTGTTTAGTCTCATTCTGGTAAACTTAAAAGTAATACTTTTCTTTAAAAAATTTACTAAATCACTAAACTTACTTCAATCAATATTTTTTTTTAGAAATATGACACATTATTTATTATTAAAACTTTTGTTGTAGGAAATTTACTCAGTTGAAAGAAGTATACTTCATTATAAATATGTTGCTTTATACCAATATTATGTATACGAATTGTGTGACAGGGATTGATAGATATTTTATGTTCTTTAAACAAAATACAAAAATTAAATTCATATGCTTATAGCTAGCAGCCATATAATTTATTGTTGATATAAGAGCGATAATTTGAAGCATGACTTATTCTAAAAAAAAAAATGTATTCATAGTCAAAGTCGGGTGACTTTTCCATATCATAACCTATTAAAGGTGGCATTCATTTGTGAATATTTAAATTTCATCAGGAATTAATTTCTCTAAGGCAAAATGTGAGATTGTATAAATATTTTGTATCTCAATGGATTACAAGCTAAGTTCTTCCAAGAATTTTTATGAATTTTATTATTGGTATTATATTAGCAACTATTTTGGCTAAAGCAAAAATGTGAATCGTTTGAGGAAATGCTATTAGAGTTAAAAATAATCCATGAAACGTAGTAAGTAGGCCTTTTTGCGAATACAAAAGTTTTTCTAAAATAACTTCTACAATTGTCTTCTAATCGCATCTAAATTTTCAGGAATCATAAGAATATCAAGAATATATATACTTTATGGGGTCGGAGATGCCTCCTTCTGCCTGTTACCTGTTATAAAACTCTTCTACTCTATGAATCTGATATCGGGTATAAAAGTTGTAGGATGAACAATCGATTGAAATCTGATTTCTTATATAAATTTTGGAACTTATTATACGCAGTACTTACTTACAGATCTCATCTCTCATATACATAGTTTATTTAAAGAACATACTTTACTTTACTTACTTTCTGATTAAAGTCAATACCTTGAAATCAAAAGTCTCATCTCTCATAGTTTATACATAGTTTATTTAAAGATTGTTTTTAAAAGGAAAATGAACTTACTTTACTTACTCTTTTTTCCGTCAATGTCAATACCTTGAAATCAAAAGTCTCTCATCTCTCATAGTTAATACATAGTTTATTTAAAGATTGTTTTTAAAGGCAAAGGAACTTTAACAATTTGTTGAAAATGAACTATCTAAATTGAAGAGGTCTCTAACTAAGTTACTCTGTAGCGACAATTGACACAGCCAATCCAATGGAGCTGCAATTTGTCTGTCGCCTAGCTACAGAGACAGGGAGTAGAATTTGTGACTAGACTTGTTGGTTTGGTTGGTAGTGAGTGTGTGTGTGGGTGTATACAAGTGTACAAGTGTGTGTGTGTGTGTTAATCCAGCGATAATATCGAGTCGATGCTGTTGCGATTACTCCGCGCTTGGAGTCGTGGTCCGCCCAAGTAACTAATTGGATTCGCGAACTGACGCTGCAGCAATGCATTCTCCAGATAAATGGGCGGGGGCGGGTGAATGTAGCGACGCAAGGCAACAACTGGAAGCTGCTGGGAGGTGGATGTTGATGTTGCCGATGCTGATGCTGATGCTGGCGATGTTGTGGACACTGCGGACGTTGTTGCCGCATTGGCATTTGCGGCGCTGACATCAAAGGGCTGCTCGGTGTCATCGTGTGCTTTGTGGCGGGATTTGTCTCGTTGCGGCTGCGCTGGCTGCGATAGATTGAGAGGGCAGACAAAAAGGGGAGTGTGTGGGAGGAGTGTTTGTGGTGTGTGGTGGGGGGAAAGCGTTGCAGGTTTAGATCAAATCATTTAGGGTTTAATTCTATTTGGCTGTGTCCAAGTGTTTGGCAATATGAATGGCAAATGGAAGTGTGGAAGGTGTGAGAGAAATAAAGTTTTATAATTATTCACAAGTTTTCTCGCAAAATGCTGCACATGTTGCAGCAACAACTTGGACTGGGGCAAGGACGGAGCGACGTGGCATGATGAGATGCGGAAAATGTTCACAGAATTTCATTTCATTTCGTTGTCGTTGTCGTTTTTTTTTGTACTTTGTTCAACTTGTTTCACATATTTCAACACCTGTCGTGATTTTGCACTTTTTGATGTAATATAAATGCCAGCACAACAATGGAATGGTATCTATGTGTGCATGTGTGTGTGTGTGTGTGTGTAATGCCCTCGGACCAAAATCCACTTTGCTGCACATTAAACTTGCCCCACAAAACTCAGCTGATGCTGCTGTTGCACTAAAACTCTCGCTCGGCTGCTTTGTGTTTTGGCAACAATGGCAACAGCAGCAGCAGCATCGCAACCTTTATGACCCCCAATGGAAAGGGGTTGCAAGATGGTTCGTCAGCCACTTCACAGCTCGCCAAACACACACACACACACACACACACAACCTCACACACATCCCCTGAAGCAGCTGCTATGCCACATAAAATCAACTACAATGGCAACAGCCGCGTTTCAGCAACAGCATCAGCAGCATCAGCAGCAGCAACACATTTGCATACATGGACCAAGTTGTTGCAATCGTTGGCAGTAATAATAGTAACAACCAACTACAACAACAACAACAACAACCAAAATTGAGGATGCGTTGCGTACAAAGCGACTTGGCCAAAAGGCTTTCGGCTTTCGCTTTGCTCCTACTTAACTTTAATAAACATAAGTAAAATGCTACAGTGCAACTTCCATAAAGCGAAAGTCTTGCAAATTGCAGTTTGGGGGAAATGCCAAATTAATTGCGCATATGATAAGCAAAGTTGAAAGACAGAAGAATGTTCTATAATTAACTTCTATTATGAGCATTATAAAGGAGCTTCTCATTGTCTTATTCTGTCAATACACAAAGCAACAAAAATTCTTAATTACGTTTTATATTTTGTGAGGTAGAGAATAAATTTAAGCTCATCTTTGATGATCACAATTTTGCAAATATTTAGATATTATATTCTACTATTATTTAAAATATTTATAAATCAATGTGGACCAGGAATGTTTTAGCATTGCTTCAATTAAATTAATTACCTATAACTGAAAATTGAACCAGTTTACAGAATGAATGTAGTAATTAAAAGATGCACATTAGGAATTTTTTAACTAATGAACTTTAATAAACATAAGTAAAAAAAACTTTCAAAAAGCGAAAGTCTTGCCAATTGCAGTTTGGGGAAATGTCAAATTAATTGCACAAATGTTAAGCAAAGTTGAAAGTCTGAAAAATGTTCTATAATTAACTTCTATTATGTGTATTACAAAAGAACTGCTGATCATTGTTTTTTACTGTCTCTAAACAAAACATGAACAATTCTTAATTACATTTTTGAATTGTTTTAAAAATATTTTTGTGAAGTAGAGAATAAATTATGGTCACAATTTGGCAAAATATTTAAAGCTATATAGAAACAAATAAACAAATAATTTTTGCCAGACCTTTCTTATATATTCTCGCTTTGAAATTTATCAATTTAATTCTACTTCAAGATGATTTATAATAGAATTTTATTAAGCTAATAATATTAGGTATATTCTTCAGCTAAAATATAATCAATTTAAATTGTTTCATTACTTTTATTCTATTTTTTATGTTAAGAAAATAATATACGATCAATATCTGATCATAAATATTTTTAATAATAGATAACAGAATATTAAGCCCTTCTACAATGTAACTTTATTTTAACCTACATTTGAAAATTCACTGTAGGTGTTACAAAAAACTCAAAAATATATTCAACAATTTTCTAAACAATTAAAAATAATTTTTTTTTAAAAACACTTGTGAGCTTGACTTAAATGTTTTTGGCAAAAATGACGAGATAAGAGTTATGTTAAAATGTTCTTGAATGAAGTTATTTTAATAATTAAAATGAATTTCATCATAAGAATTAAAGATAAAGTTGATTTACCTATAACAAAAATGTACTCAACCAAAAATTCTTTTGACAAAAAAAAATTGAAATCAAAGTTTGTCTTGTTTCTGAATACATTATCATGAATAATATTTTCGTTTCTATTGCTTTAAACTCATAATTATTATTTATGGTAATTTATTTGAAACGACAATTTTCCATTTATCTTCTCAATTTTATTTCAACACAATTTCATTAATTAAATGAAATATTCAAGGAAATTTTCGCATAATTTTCGCCATTTTCAGCTGGCATTTTAACAAAAGCGAAATTTAAGTTTTATGACCATATAACCATATAAGATTTATGCGCGTTGCACCCAGTCGATTTCATCAAGCAAGCGTTGAGCAACACATTTAAAATGTTATTCTGCGTTATTTTATATATATATATTTTTTTTTGTTATTTTGCGACGTCGCTTTTCACAGTTTTCCATTTGCAGCAAACTCATTTTAGCTGCATATTTTGCTTGATTTTATTGTTCGCAGTTGAAGGTTATATAGCAAACAGCGAGAATAACAATAACAATAACAAAAGGCAAGCGAAACTTGCACTTTCATGCACACACCAGCACACATACACAATGGCACACTTCTTTGTGTGTGTGTAAGGCGGAGTGTGTGTGAATATTCGTGTTGTTGCTTTGGCGGCCATATTAACATTGCACTGGCAATTTTTCATTGCATACTGCGAGGCGCACATAATACTCTACGCTGCACTATAGGGATTTTAACATTTTTACTGGCCAAAATGAAAAACTTAAGCACTGAGCATAATAATTGACTTCATTTGGTTTTAACTTAAACTTAAAAAAAATATTCGATTTGCATTTGCATGAGCTGCGTTTACCAGCTGATATTTTTTGAATGGCGCCACCTATCGGTCTATAGCAAGATCTGTGTTTATCAGCTGCTATTTTCGCCATCTATCGAAAATATATGCATACTATTTTTCATTACATACTGCAAGGCGCACATAAACTCTATGCAGCACTACAGAAAATTTTACTACATTTTCAGCTTAAAATAAATATCCTAAGAACGGAGAAAGTTAATTGACTTCGTTTTTTTTGCATTGTGTTAAGAATTTAAAAAATAATATTTGATTTGCATTTGTAAGAGCTGTGCTTGTCAGCTGATATTTTCTAAGTAGCGCCATCTATCGATCAATAGCAATTTCTGTGCTTATCAGAATATTTTCAATGTGGAAAATGGATAAAATGTGAATATATTGTTGCACCTAAAATTATTTTAATTTTGTAACTATCTTAAAATTGCTTTTGGCCAAAAAAGTGGTTAAATTTCCTATAGTGCGCTGTGAGTGTGTGAATGAGTGTTGTATGTACGAGTATGTGCGTGTGTGTTGTATGCATTTCAAATACTTTGTGCCAGTCATCATTTGCTTGGCTGCTGCTGTTGCAGCTCGACTCAGAGTCGCATATTGCAATTTATTACCCACCTGACAACAACAATGCATACAACACACACACACGCTCACACATACAGCAAACAACATACACACACACACTGGGCACACACTTGAATGTATTTATTACACATGTTTTACATTGTACGCACAAGTTTGTTGCTCATTGGGTCGATGAGGATGGTCAACAAGCAAATGCTTTGTTAACCATTATGGGCCATGTTTTAATGTGGCAACGACAACGGCAACAACAACAAGCAGCAACAGCAACGACAACAGCAACAATAACTTTTCGCATTAAATAAGAGCACAAGCGAGTGAGAGAGAGAGAGAGACGGAGTGAGAGAGCGAGACGACGTTCGAAAGGAATGAAAAGAAAAAGTTTCTGCTGTTTTTATTTCAACTTTTTTCAACACGGAAATTAATATCAAATTGCTTTAAGCCAGCGTGACGATTACAACAGCGCTAAGTGGGCGGCATATAATGCGACATTGCGGTAGGACTGGGAATGGGCGTGGCAGACGCCTCAAGTAGCGCACACAAAAAAATGGAAAACTTTTGCTTTTTCCACAATAAACACTTCATTGCGCACTTGAGTTAATTTGTCAAGAACTCGAGCGCATATGTTCGGAATTATTGAAAAAGTTTCAAGTATTAAAAGACTAAAGAGAAAAGCAGTGGAAGAAGAGGAAGAACAAAGTCGGAGATGAAGTTGGAGACGTCGTTGATGTCCTTGATGGCTTTTCATTAAGTCCAGCGCCTTGTTGGTCACTCAACACGCTTGTAATTGTTGGAAAACATGAATAATGCATGCTGTAAAACTTTTATTAAAATGCAGCCAAGCCGCAGTCAAAAAAGCACTACGACTAAAAAACACCAAAAGCGTGTAAAGGAAAAATGTTATTGTCATAGTCAAGAGATGTGAATGCTCTCATTAAATAGGGGAAATATTATACTCTACTTTTATTTATTACTTCAACAAAAAAATATCTGTATTATATTGCAAAATAAATCTAATTTGATTGTTTATTTTGTTTGAATAAAAGAGGGCGTGGAATTATCGAAAATTTACTGTATAGAAAACAAATACATTTTCTAAAATGTGCTATAAGCATTTTATTATATGTAATATATATGTATGTAAAGAAAGAGAAAAATAAAATTCAGATGTATTTTCAGTTTGAATAACATGTAAATGCAAAATTTATATTTAATAATATTCTACAGAGTATAGACATATTACATTTACCATAATTGTAATTCTATATGCTTTCCCCCAATTTATCTACAAAAACAAAAATTGTATTTGCAAATATTCTACACTGCATAAATATAATGATTTTACTATAATGTAGTTGCATTATTGTGTTACCTTCAAACATACATATGCAGATTGATTTTCCTTTTTCGAGCAAATCCCATCATCGCATGTTCAACAAAAAATATAATAAACCCTTTTGTAAGCGTATCAAAAATGTCGGAAAAAAGCAAAAAAAACTAGTTGATTTTATGGCCAAGGCAAATTGTGCTAACCAAAATGCAGTCAAAGCAATTGGCTTTGCTCCTTATTCACTTTTACTAACTCGCATGTTTCCACTGCGTGGCATTAGCATCAAAAAAGTTACATCCAAATGAGATGAGAAATGTTGTGTTATAAATGAATCAAAGAAATAGTTGTTGGTAAAACATAATTGCATAAACAAATTGTTGAGCAAAGATGTAATTGAGTTAATGCAGAATGTGGAAAGTGGAAACAGACTAAATTGCGTTTACACTGAAAAAAATACCAAGCTCTAAAGTTAAGAACCTTCGCCTTAAAAATTGTGTTCTTGAAATAAGCCACAGTCTAAAAAATGCCAAATTTTAAAAAAAAACTAAACTAAAATGAATAAAATTGGTAGCAAAACAATAAAAAAACATTATATTTTTGTTATCTTATTATAACAAGATTTTTAGTCTTCAAACTATAAGATTTTTTCTTCTTAAAAGCATGGATCTTATATATTAAATGTTGCTCAAAACCAGATGGGTTTTCTAAAGTAAAGATTTTTATGTCTTGACGCACTTTTTAGAGCAAAATTCTTATTACTCAGATTAAAATCTAGATTATACAATTTTTTTTCTGTGTAGAATTTCAAATGTTTGCATTATTCGCATTCTCTCTCTCTCTCTCTCTCTCTCTCTCTCTCTGTCTCGTTAGCTTCGTTCCCTTTTTTGTTGTCTCTCTTCTTTTTCTTCTCTGCTCTGTTCAATAAACTGTAATTCGTGCCACTTGTGTGTGCATTCATTTGTCGCACACACACACACACACATGCACACACGTACAAACTTAGACACTCAATCGCACGCATACTCAAGCATTTATGGTTGCACACACACGCACACATATTGTAGTTGGCATACATGGCGTATGAGTGACATTTAATTAAAATTTATGCAGTCTAAAAGGCAAAAAATTGTCTACATATTGCAACGGCATCTTCCAGCATATTTCGAGCTGATGTTGTTCCTGTTGTTGTTGTTGTTGTACAAAGATTTTTGTTGTAGCTCTTGCTGCTGCTGCTTTTGCTGCCTGTTCAAATTTATGCAACGCGCCATTTTGTTTGAGTTTTATTAAACGCTGGCAGTTGTAACCCGGTCTGGTAATCATGTGTAAATTTGTTTTTACACTATTATACGGCGCACAGGTCGGACGTTGTGTCTCTCCCCTTCTCTCTCCCTCTCTCACCCCTCTCTCCTCTCTCTCTCTCTCTCTCTCTCCTTCCCTCTCTCTCTCTCTCTCTTTTCCCTTCACAGACGTTTGCATTTCTTTTGTGGAAACATCTGACACTGGCAGACATTTTAGCATTCTAGTGTTTTAGTGTCGTGCATTGTCAGTGTTGGAAAGTGTCTAATATTTAAATGGAAAATTGTCTGCTTGGGGCATAATTGCACTTTCCACTTAGCCCTCTGTCTCTCTCTCTCTCTCTCTCTCTCTCTCTCTCTCTCTCTCTCTCTCTCTTAGCTCACACATCACACTTTTCTCCTACTTACGTGTATGTGGAAAGCATAGCAAATGTGTCGTTGCATAATTATAAGTTGCATTTTAAGCTTAGCAGTAAGCTATTAATATTTAACAAGATTTATAAATATATTCTATGTTTTTACACTATTTACTTTAGTGTTTCATGTTTTTAATGTTAGTTGGTGCATTTGTTAGCTATCAAAATGTTTTTCATAAATTTGTTATTGCTGAAATTAGTTTTAATGCATTTTTGATAAGCAATATCATTGGGGAAATTTATTAAAAATAGAAGTTTATCTTAGTTGTTAAGCTGATGCTGAAAAACCTTAAATTCCATTCGCTTTGTATTTATGTTGAAACTGATATTAGTTTATTTAAATCTGCCACAAAATTTCAAATACTTTAGCGGAGATTCATCACATTTATCGTTTATAATAATAATGATAAAATATTGCGTGATAAAATTTATAAATATTATTTAAAAATTTTACAATGCTTATTTAATTCTTTGTTTTACGTTCGACTGATGAATGAATAAGTTATCTGTATGTATTTGAGTTTTAGTTTTTGATAAGCATTTATTATACATGTTCCCTTAAGCATTGTTCATTATGTATTTCGATTCCTTTTAATGGATATTTGTATACATAAATATATAAATATATATAGCATATTACTGATTTATTTAAATCTGTTATAACATTTCATAAGATGATTAGGGTTTGCGGTTATAAAACGCAGACATTTTTAAATATATAATATGTTTAATATTGCTAACATATTGACTATTGAACCTCAGTTTCACAAAACATAACATAAAATAATATATTTCTTATGCCATACACAAATTGACTTTTGACGTTATTTTCGCTATATTGATCAGAGTCTCAATTAACCTTTTTTATGTTTTCAAATATAAAATATGTACCCACATATTCAAAGGCACTGTTAGGAAACCCTGTTGCTACAAATTCTAGCAATCAAATAGTGTGTAATAGTAAATTTGTTTTGCTTTTGTTTTATATGCTATTTGTTTTATATGCTACATAAAGTTTGATTTTTTGTTAGATGTGTTTTTGGGCAATTTCCTTTTAGGTTTTGAAGTATGCCTTTCAAATATTCTTTTATAAATTTTGATTACCAAAAACACAACTATGAATGAGTTTTCAAAATATTTATTTTGTATTTAAGAACACAATATTTCTACAAAT
This sequence comes from Drosophila kohkoa, assembly GCA_019972355.1. Lineage (NCBI taxonomy): Eukaryota > Metazoa > Arthropoda > Insecta > Diptera > Drosophilidae > Drosophila > Drosophila kohkoa. Next base: position 2,284,662 of record BJEL01000078.1, read on the forward strand.
ACTTATATTACAATTACAATTACTTTAAACTTTATCTGCCTTAAATATATATTAATATTATTTATCACTTTTCTGTTATAATACGGATCTTGGCTGCTCTCTTAAGCCGTCGTCACTTTGGCAATCTTGCCTTGCTTCTTGGCTGCCATCCAAGCTTGCATTTGCATGCGTCGATAGTGCAAATGTCTTTGGAGATTCTTCTTGAAGAGCGTCTCTCTGGCCAAGATCTCGAGATCCTCGTAGCTGCAGCGACTGATGTTCTGTTTGGTTCTCGCAATCAGTTCGCTGGTCAGCTGAATCTTTGTCATCGAGGCACGAGCTGAATGCGTCTTGCGGCGTCTAATTTCCTCACGATGCAAGTATAAGACGTAAGCGGAGGAAGGCGACGGAGGCGATGTAGGAAGATTAGTTGCAGAGGCAGTTGCAGTTGCTGTGGCAGCTTCACTTGCCGTTGCACTTGAAGACTGCTCTTGCTTTTGTTGCTGTTGCTGCTGCTGCTTGAGTTGCTGTGGGTTGCACATCTCGACTGCGTTTGATGTCCTCAACCGAGTTGTAACTGCATTTTATACTCGAGATGATGTTGAGTTTATGACCTGCCGACGGTCATTCATAAGACAACGGACACCGCGCTGCCAACCGCAGTCGATGCACACAGGTCAAAATGTTGCCTCGGGTCACCATTTTTTTTCTTGGTTTTATGGCTGCTGTTTGCAATCATTGGCATTTTTTTTATAGCTGACACCGCCTGACGCTTGTCGAGCTGCGAGTGGATTAAAAAACTGTAATCCCATTCATTACCTAAAAAGTGTCGTAAAGTCGCGAAAACAAAATGAAAGCGAACAGAAACCGAGAGGATTCTCGAAAGGTTTTCTCGCCAAACGTTAATCCAGATGCATGCATAACCGGATTAAGCGAAACGTTGTGTTTATGGGTCAAGTGTTGCAGCATGTTGTTGCCACCGCTGTTGCATGTTGTTGCCACACACACACACACACACACACGGTCTGCATATCATTTGGGTTCGGTTAGCTAATCCTTTTTTTTCATGTTTCTTTCTGTTTTTGGTAGAGCATCTCGCAATTAGCATCGTAATGAACCGACAGCTGATAGCTTTTTAGTTTTTGGGAATTTCACATGACCAGAGCATTGCGGACTTGCCGCAGCCCCTTGCCCCTCGCCTCCTTCTACCTCCTTTGCTGCCTGCGTTGCTATTTCGCTGCTGCCGCTGCGTTACTGCTGCGATAGACAAATTGCCAGCTGACCCAATTTCTGAGCCAAAGCCAAGCCAAATATTTGGCTTTAATCGCTGCAGAGTCGCTCGCAGACATCGGCAACAACTTTTCAGCATTTTCTTTACTTTTCCATAGTTTCCATAGCATCCAAATTTTCACTCACGAAATTCTTGGCTCACGCATGTAATTAAGAATACGAGCTGTTCTTTTATTTTATATTGCAGCTCTTGCTTTAAAGTTATTTAATAAACGTTGGCTTAAGGATATCACGAAACTCTTTTAATATTTATTGAGTTTTAAATTTGATAACCTAAGACTTGAAACTATTGTATAAAATAACTTTTTAATGTAATTTTTACTTGCAGTTTGCTTTTAATTGAAAGTAAAAACGACTTTTTAGTAACAAGAATTCATATTTAAATGAATTCGAATATAAAAATCTAAAAGTCTGTTTTTGATTTGAGATTTTATCTTCTGGGTTCTATGTTGATATTACTGCTTTCTTGAATTTCAACTCACGAAACTCTTGGCCCATTCAAGTAATTAAGATTACGAAAACTTCTTTATTTTGTTGCTGCTCTTGCTTTAAGGTTATTTAATAAACGTTGGTTTAAGGAATTTGCTGAGGATATCAAGAAACTCTCTTAATATTTATTGGATTTTTAATTTGATAACTTTGGCTTTATTAAATCAAGAAATCTATTTTTATTTACAGTTCTGTTATTAACAACATTCTTGTCTTTTACTGCATAAAAAATATTTTTTAGAATCAAGAATCTTTATTTTAGAAGACATCTCAAACTTACAAATATTTTCTGACATACGAATTCCAATATAAATTAGTGAAATTTATCCTAGCTTTGAGATGTTGCTTTTCTGATATTTCTGCATTCTTGAAATAAAAATATTATATTGAATTCAAAGAAATCCTATTCTAGAATTATTTTAGAATTTGTATATTGATTTGAGAATTCAGTTTCTGGGTTCTATTTTTATGTTTTATATTATCATCATGATGCAAGAATTTTGTATTGATTTTAGCACTTTTTCTCTTTTTCTCAAATTGATTGCCAATATGTAATACACTAAATTAAATCGCTTATAACCTCTATTAAAAATTGAATGTAAATACTTCAAACAATTTACTTTTCAATATTTCTTACTATTGATGTTTATTTTGTTCGTTTTTTAATAATGAAGCAGATTATTTATATTGATTCTCTTTTAGTTTGTGTATCAAATAGTTCAAATATCAATTCAAATAATTATGAATGCAGTAAGACTTTAACTGCAAACATTTATTTTATTTCAATTGATACATAACTCCATAATTTTTTTTATTTTTTGTAAGTCAAATAGTTCTATTATTTGTTCTAATAATGATAGAATAGTTTTACTAAGTTTAAGAAATGTTTAGTCAAGTAGTTCTAATTATAATTTTTTTAATAGAATTGATTCTTATCAACTTTATTGTATTAACGTTTTATCTGATTTATTTTTTATTGCATTGACGTATAATCTGCGAAACTGACTTCAATATTTCTATAATCTGAACAATATCTTAACAATTCTTTAACCACAACACTCAGTCAACAAAATCCACCCACAAAACTTTTACTAGTGAAATTGACATGTCCAAAATATTGTTGCCCTGAAAAATATTCCTTATTCATGGCATGTGCGCTTAAGATATCTCACACAAACTTTGACTTTTCAATGCTTTTCCCCCAAATAAAAAGAGGCGAAAAAATTGTATTTGCCATCTGCATAAATTGTTTGGCTTTAAGGCCATTGAGAAAAATTGTGGGGAAATGGGATGTTGATCTACTCGTAAACTCATTAAATTGTCCATTGCCGCATTTTTCAATAAGGCTGCTTGCCTACTCTGTGTGTGTGTGTGTGTGTAAGGCATGAAGGAAGCTCGACATTTTTGTGTTTCATTATGAAAAGGGGTTTTATTTTGTTGTTGTTGGTGTGCGAAAATCACAACATTTTAATCTCATAATCTGAATTTATGAGCAGACTCAATTTCGTTATGCTTAACGACATTTTATGCGGTTATTTTATGCAGGCAGACTAAAGGAGAGATGAAGCATACGACGACGATGACGACGGCTCTGACCCACACACACACACATATACACACACATACACATCGTAGACTGCGGTTTGTTGGCACCCCAAATGGCAACAGCAAAAGCAACAGCAGCAGCAGCAGCTGCCAACTACAACGACAGCAGCAACAACAACAACAAGCTGGCCAAACGACGAAAGTTAAGTACATCAAATAGTGTATGTGTCTCTGTGAGAGTCTCACTATGAGTTTGTGTATGATGTGTATGTGTGTGTGTGTGTATGTGCGTGTGTGTAGTACGTGTGTGTAAGTGGGTGCTTGAGATTTTGTATGGTCGCACAAAACACATTAGTTGAAAGTACTGACCAACAAAGCCACTAACAAGCTGTTGGTTGCCACTACTCCTCACTAGATGGCGCAACCTGACCATTTACTCCCCTTGAACACACACACATACACCCATACATATATATTGAAGCACTCTTATGGCAGAGAGTATGAGAGAATGTGTTTGGTAAAGATTTTACCATGCTATCATTGTTGTTGTCAATCTTGTTTGTCGTCATCGTTGGAGTTGTTGTTGTTTTTGTTGTTGTTGCTGCCTTTCGGCTTTTGCCAACGTTGTCAACATTTTCGCTGAGGAGAGAAAAACTTTTTTAATAAAAGCATTTAAATAAATTAATATATTCGTCGTAATGCTTTTGTTGTTTAATCAAAAACAATTTAAAGTTGCGTTTTCATTTTTATTCCTTTTTGTTTCTCTTTTTTTTTTCCATTTTTATCATTTCTCGTAAGTTGTTTGAAACTTTTATTACCTTCGTATATCACACACACATACACACATATACATATACACATATACTCATACACACACTTTCACACACTCGAGCAATACGCGTCTCATGTGTCTTTCAACATTTCCAGCGAAATGACATGCACTGAGATTCTCATATATTATATATACGATATGTTCTTAACTTATGCAAACTTTCAACATGCTCAAATTCTACTTAAATTCTTATGAGTTGTTTTACAAATACATTTATGTTGTTGATTTGTTTGTTTTCTGTTAATATTTAAAAATGAGTAATTTTGTTTGAGAAACTTAGGAATGTTTTCTTAAAGATTATTCTCTTTTTCCGAAAGCATATTGCAAAAATATGTATTCTATAAATTTTTAGATATTTCTAAAACACTTGTTTTTTTTTAGTGTAGTATTTTCTTTAAATTTTTTCGATAATGTGATGAGACATTTTATCTATTTCAAAATAAAACAACTAAGAAATCTATTGTCGAGTGTGTTAGACTTTGAGATACACGTTACGCATTATCAATAAAAGCAAAACAATGCAATACTATTCTTAAAATATGCAAAATTAATATACTGAAAACATATTAAAATAATCCGAAGGCTATATTTGGTATGAGGAAAGAAAGAAAATATGCCAAATATATTGAAAACAGATAAAAATATATTGAAGGCTATATTTGGTATAAAGAAAGAAGAGTCATCTCCCTCCCTTCAATTTTTTTGGATAGTGGGTATAAAAAAATAACAAGAATGACTACATATAAATCGCAAAAATGTTTCAAAAAATTTTCTCTTCTTAATATAATATTATACTTATGTTTTCATTAACAGATGATGGTTAATTATTCTGAATCTTTTCTATATACACACAAAAAAAGATTATAATTCAAATGACTTCCATAATTTAATGTTTTAGTTCTTCTATTTGTGTTATCGATTGTTATTTCTTAATTATTACGAAGAATAACTCAAAATCTAGGTCAAAATATTATTTAGTATGACTACTAAAATAGTTCGTTGAATTAGAAACCGCATTGTATTGTATGAAAAAAGTAGTAATGTAGTTTGTCATACGTTTTAAAGAGCTTTAATTCTTCAATTCTTCAAAATCTTTTCTATATACACCAAAAAGAAATATCAAAAATATTGAGTTCAAATTCGTATACTTTAAGAGATACGCCTATACACAGACAACTCTCAATAATTTGCTTATTGTAAGCTAATCGAGTTGAAATCCCTGGAGTACTTAAATCGTAAAGTGTAATCCCGCAGCGTTCCTAAATATTACTTTCACCGCCTCTTTAAAGCTGAAAGCAGATGGCTTTAAATACTTGTAAGTGAGTGATATTATCGTATTGTACTTCAATATGCTTTTTGCATATTTTTTTCTTCTGTTTTGTATTCGTTTTTGAGCTTCTCTTAAATTCATATAAATTCTTGGCTATCTTTCTGTCGCTTTGTATTCGTTTGTCTCTGTGTTGTATTTGTATTGCTTTTGTTTATGCTTTGCACTTGTTTTTCGACTTATTGTCTTGGCTAAATATTTATGCTTTTATATGTACGTATATTTTTGCATATTTTCTTTAGTTTTCGCTTTTTGCGTCCGTCAATTGCGAGTCGTTGTCGTGGCACGTCTATTGACGCCATGGTAGCCATTTTGCTTGGCCATCTTGCGGCCTCCTCCCGCTCCTGTTGTTGTTCCTGATGTCTCCTTATTGTTGAGCGAATCTACATCCGTTTCCGCTACGATGGGCGGACCCCACGATACTTGTCGTCGCACTGTGGGCGCCGTTGATGTTGCCTGTTTGCGTCGCTTTGTGCTCTGCTGTTGAAGTGTAGCCGCTCTTTGTAGCGGTTGTCTTTGCTGCACATGCTGCTGAGGTTGCTGTTGCTGTTGCTTTTGATTTTCATTTGGCTGCTGCTGCTGTTGCTGCTGCTGTTGTGGTTGCTGCTGTCAAAGTGCGAAGATGTTTGCCATTGCATTTTATTAAAAACTTTTGCGTTTCAACTTTTTTTTTTCATTTAGTTTGCTGTCGAATATGCTTTAATTGGCTTCATTGTTGTGTCCTTATGTCGCATGCAAACGCTAAGAGCTCACAGCAGTTAGTTGATATACTACATATGTTTTATAGAAAAAACTTCATGCAAAAGCTTTCAATTAACATGCAACTTGCTCAATGAGTGAGCTCTTTTGTGTCGTTTTGCTAAATAATATACGATATACTCCCACTCGACTATCTTTAATTGGAATTTAGCAAAACGAGTTTAAAATGTCCTTTTTTTGTTGAAGTTGTCAAAGAGCAAACCAAACTTCACTTTTATACACATTTATTTGTGCTTAGTATTTGGGATTACAGTTCAATAAATCTCTTTTCTGTGCGCCGCAATCAATATTCTAACAAGTGCAAGTGAAAGTTGGGAATGCTTAACTAGATAAATACCTTACAGTTCATTTTAGTTATAGAAAATATATACAAATAAAATATACATTTTTTAATATATACAGGAATTTGAATATATACATATTTAATTTATTTACAGCAACTCAATAATTGTAAATAGTCTAAAAAGTAAGCTACATTTTTCTTTGCAACCTAAACTCCCTCTCTGCCCTTCATATATACATATTTCATTTATTTACAGCATCTCAATAATAGTAAATAGTTTAAAAAGTAAACTACATTTTTCTTTCCAACCTAAATTCCCTCTCAACTTCGTTTTTACAGCGTATACTCCAGTTAAGTTGCATTTCAATTGCAAATAAAAGATTTGTGTTTACTTCAATGACTCTTAACAACAAATATATATTTGACTATTCTTAAATGTTGTCATCTATATATTTGTTATTCCCTTCAAAACATTTTGCCTGCTTTTACAGGGTGCTTTTGCGAAATCCACCAAAAATGTGGGTCAAATCGTTGCTCTTTGTTCGCATTTACATTGATTTGAGATCTTTGATATCGAATCAATTTGTAAATTGATTTCGCCCAGCCTTCGAAATTGTTGACTTTTATGGCAAAACATTGCGCATACGACGCGTTTGCCAGTTGTCGGTTGTCAGTTTATATTGAGTGTTTATTAAACTGTGGTTTGTGTTGTGTTTTAATTTACACATCATTAGCTCGACTTCTTGGCTTCATTAAGATTTATAGAAAAGTTTCAAGCACACACAAACAAACACATTCGAAATTGGTCTGGTTGTTTTTTTTTTTGCTTTGCTCAAATGCAATGCTGTGTCTATGTGTGTTTCTGTGTATGTGTTGAGGTTTCGTTTTTGCATTCTAAGCTCGTAATGAGTTTCACCGCAGCATTGTGGTGGCTGGCAAAGTTAAGTGCGTGCTGCGTTTGCGGCCAAGCCAAATGAACAGCCGAGGCAACAACAACGGCAACAAAGAGCAAAAGAAAATGGAAAAGACCAAGAAGACCCCGAAAAACATTTTGGCATAAAAAGAAACTAAGCATGGGGAAAGGAGTCTTGTGCAACAGCAGTAATACGAGTCGTAGTCGCAGTTGCAGTTGTGGCACTTGCACTTTTTTCTGGTTGTGTGTGTGTGTGCTTGGCGCTTAAACAAAAGCCCCAACGGCCTCCCCCCGCATGTTGGCGGTGGTAAGCGAAACTTTTTGATTTTCGGTGCGGAGAGGGGATACTCGAGGCGTAAAAAAGAGAAACTTTTGGGTGCACTTCAATTTCGGTTGCTTTTGCAATCAGCCAGGAACACGGCTGGCGTCGACGTTGCCGCAAGTCAAGCGGAAACGAAAGTAGTGAAAGAGAGAGAGGGGGCGAGACGCTGTTGCAAGTGCACAATGCCGCCGCCTAGACAATGCCGCACGCACTTTGCCCGGGCAACTTTCGGCATTGCGATGCCCTCTAAACAAGCGACGCTAAAGAAAGTGTATCAGTTAGTTAAAAGTAATAAATAAAATACTCAAATTTAAATAGCATAGAAAAATATTTAAATAGAATTTCCAGATAACATAAAAAATTGATTTAAACAAGAAACTTCCATATTTTAAAAATATACCGAATTAATATACCAACAAAATGCTAAAATATCCTTTGAAACATGTAAGAAACTTCCGTATTCTAAAAATATACCGAATAAATATACCAACAAAATACTAAACCAATGGCTGTATTTGATTTATCGATATATTACTAAAATCCAACTTTTCAAACGAGAACAAAATATACCACATAAATATACCAAAAAATACAAAATATACCACATACATTTACCATAGAATATTCCAACAAAATACTAAAATATATCAATGGCTGTATTTGGTTTATCGATATATTACTAAATTCCAACTTTTCAATAGAGAACAAAATATACCATATAAATATACCATAAAGTACAAAATAAACTATATACATTTACCATAGATTACAAAATATACCATTTATATGTACTATATACAGCATATCTCGACGTCTAGTAATGCCTACACACACACACACACACACATATTTATTGTAGCTATTGAAAAACTAGCAAATGCCTTGACAAGGCAGCCCAGATTTGAATGCAGCTCTCGCTCTCGCGTCGCTGCAAAGGCGACTTTATACTGCAGATTTAGACTGCAAGAAAGAGATTCAGAGATTCTGGGGCAGTTTTGGGGCTTGGCGTTGCTTGGGGAAATTCAATTTGGCAGCAGCTTAAGTTCAACTCTGTTCAAAGTACATGCTAAGTAAGCTCAAAAGTAACATGCCGCTGCCTCTCCAACCCAACCCAACCCAACCCATTCGATAGACACTTTTGACGCTGAAACTACATAAAAGCCAATAAGTTCAATATTTTGCTTTTACAATTTTCCGCATAGTCTTTGAAGTACACGAGAGGTGCAAGTTTCGATTTGCGGACAAAAGTTTTTTCCTTTCGTTCGGTGTAAAGTTTTCTGCTACTGCGTGTTGCTTAGTTTTTGACTTGAGTTTTTGTCTCAAGTTGAAGTTTGCTAAATAAATCATGGGTATTACCCGCCCAGAAGAGGTGCTTCGAAGATCGAGTAAGTAAGTTTTCTGAGAACCCCCAGCAAAATGATATCTCATAAATTGTGGTTTTTCACTTTTGCAGCAGCAATTGTTATTATTGGGCTTTGGCTGATCCTTTTGTTGAATTGTTGCCCAGTTGGCTCCTTTGTTGGCAATTTTAGTTTTTACTTGAGCGCATATTAATTTTGCAAATGTCTTTTGCAACAAAAGGCAAAAGGGCCAATTGCAATAAGCTCTGCAACTGCAGTTCAATTTACTTTTTGCCCCAACTTTACTTTTGTGTGCACTTTTTCTATCAAATAGCATTTTAGACAATTGCAAACATGCACCTACAACGACAGCTTTGTGGCATGCTGCTGCGGGGCAACAAAGAATTTCCAATGAGCAGCGCTTTTGTTGGCCAAAGCTAAATAAATTGGCTAATATACGTACGTAAGTAGCTCTGCTGCGGTTGCTTTAAATACAGCTAAGTATTTAAGCATTAAATAAAAAGTAGGAAAGCTACAGACGAGTGTGCTCAACTCACTTTCAACTTCTTAAATTATATCAAATACTGAAAAGATACAAAAATATGTTGAAGATACTAAAACATATGTGTTTGGTATATCGATATACTATTACATTTTAAATATACCACAGAGTAATGTGGTATATTCTGTGCTCTATGGTATATTTTAGATGTAGTATGAATTCGATATACCAAGCATATATGTTAGTGTCTATTACCTTCAGTTCGGTATATTCTGTATTCGAGTGCTCTATGGTATATTTTAGATGTAGTGGAATATCAATACACCAAAGCAACTAAGATCCGAAGCGATTTTGGCTACAACAAATTATTTCTTAAATCGTTTCGAAAATGTTTATCTCAAAAATACTGTACTTATGATTTGTATGCACCAAAAATCGGAAAAGTTATAATACCCTACAAGTAACGAGTATAAAATTGTTAAAGTGATATACAAATGTTTAATTGTCAATCACACATTGTTGTAAATATGCCAATAAAATAACAATTAAATGAATATTTAATAAATGTGTATGTGAAACTTCTTTTCAATGTTTAAAGTTATGCACAAATTGCAATTATGTAACACAAAAAAAGGGGAAATATTTAATACATCGTTGAAGTTGAGGCTATTAAATTAAATGATGCATAATATAATACCAACAATAGCTCGTGTACATTGTTAAAGTTCGCACATTTTGCACTAATTAATTAATTCATATTAAATTAAACGCGCTTCGATTTCATTTTAATAACAAGCTGCTTACATTCGCCTTTCGCTCTATTCGCGGCTCCTCTTACGCTTTAACCCCCCATTATCTGACCAACAATCCTTTAACCCACACACACACACACACACACCGCTCTCTCTCACCTCATTCCCTGAGGCCATTAGCAATTGATTTCGATTTTGAGCTGATTTTAATTAAGCAGTCGCATAATAAGCGCATTTGGTATCAACAACAATTAAAACAACACGCATAAATACACAGAATATGCGTGCGATGTATATATGTTACAAATATACATGTATGGGTGTGTCATTAAATAACGATTATAAAAGCATGTATAAATATTGGCTGACTGATTCCCTATAGACAGAAACATGACCTTAGGCAAAATTGTGTGCTTTAGTAATTTTCTATGAGATTAGTTTCAAGTTGTTGGCATATAAATCTAACATTAATTGTGGGAATGTGTTTTAGAAATATTTTACAGAATTAAAATGTATTTCTTTAATCAACGATTTTAATGCATTGATAAATTTTGGATTTTTTAATTTGAATAGTTTTTCAGCAATGTTTTTTTTTAAGGTTTTGAGCATATTCAGCATAAATCAACTTTTAAACTTTTGCCGTAATTAAACATTCAACCTAAGTTTTTCTCTCTCATCAATCAACCCCGGTTAAATTCATATGTTTTGCAGTTAGGGTATAATAAATCGTAATATTATTATGGCTATTGTTAATGCCAATGCATACAAAGTGCAAACAATGTAAAAATGTGCGACATTTTTGATGGGAAAAATCTGTAAATGTCGAAGAAAAAGTTTTGATTTGCAAACGAGTTTTCATTTGTTTTCACACATTTCATTGTTTATTTAGTTAAATTAAATTGAAATTTCAATTTAATTAAATGCCCCAGATGTTGAAATTTCAACTTACGAGTACAATATATGCAAATTTACACGCACACACACCGATACACACACCAACTCACACACACACATACACATGCAAGCCAATGAATAAATGTGATTAGGGACAGGCAAGGTGTGGCGAGCTCATGCATAAGCTGGCTTAATCTGATGCGATATAATATTTTCGCTCTATTAAATAAAATATACGAGCTGATTAATTTGCCCCCGAAATCGGATTTTAAATATGTTATGTTAAATATTTACACTCATTGCTGCTTGACTCCGAGATACTGCCGAGGGAAATTTATTCGAATTGGAGTAAGTATGCTATATAAATAAGTTAATGCATTAAAGATGAGGGAATGCAATTATGGCTGGATTTAATCCTCGTTTGCATTGCTCAATTGTTGAGGTTGAATTGGATCTCTTAATAGTCTTTGCAAATTATTTAAATGTGCTTCAAATTTTACTATATTATTTGAAGAAATAGCTGAAGGCCTTTAGAAATATATATTATATATATTATATTATTATATATTTGGATAAATAGAGAAAGCTGTATATTTGCTTAAGAAAATGCTAAGTATGATATGTGATTCCATAAAAGTATTTATCAAGATATTCATATAGTTTTATATATAATAAGCAGATAAATATGATATGTAGGAAATGCAATATAATATGCTTACATATATATAGTACATATAAGAATAATAGATACATAACTTTTAATTTACACTCTTATGTAAATTAACCACACACTTATAGTTGGATTTAATCTTCGTTTGCATTGAGTCAGTTTCTATTGGTAAACTGTAGCAAACTTTTGACAAATTTCTTAAGTGTGCTTTAAATATTTTTATATAGTCTTTGATGAAATAACGAAGTGAAAACTTCAACATATGTTAAAGTTTTATATAGTTCGTATAATTTTTCGTGCCAAAAATAAAAAAAGTGTGCAAACGATTTTCATTTTGTTATTTACAGACGCGACAAACAGAAAACCTGCACATTATCTCCTTTTAATCTGAACTAAGCGATTCCATTTAAATATTTAAATGAACTTTAATAAACATAACACCGTGCTAAGCAAATAAGTAATTTGGTGATTCAATAGAATTTTTTGTACAAAGAAGGAAAATCTTCCTTGTCATTTATAATCTATTTTAAGCTCAATGGCTCAATAAATTTGAAAAATATTTGCAAAAATAACTAACAGATAATCAAAACATTTAATAATGTAAATTTGAATTAAGTTTATCACATACTTACATACTAAGTAAATAAAGAAATTGAAGATAGGATACAATTTCTGTACAAATAAGAGAAATATATATTTACAAATACCTTTTCCATCTTCGCTTAAAAATTGCATTTTATTTTACAAACATAAAGTAGAGGGCAATCAGAAACTAAGTGATTAGATATTCTGAACTCTCACATAAGTTAGTTAAAATAAGATACAATTTCTGCAGGAATAAATAAATACTATATATCTTCTCATTTACAAGATTGTTTTTCATAACTTGGCCAAACGAAATGAGTCGAAAAGCCGCAGAATAAGTAAGCAGCATATACCCAACTGCTTTGCTAACTCCAGGGTATTCAAAGATCATACAACAATGTTAATGGAAAAAGAAAATAATTTAATTTTAATTCATAATGACAACCCAATACAGTTGAACGACTAGAAATAGATGCATAGATGCGTTGTGTTAATAAATAGCTTAAGAATTTTGCATTGTTTTCATAGTTTTCATAATTTTCCTTGGCTTTTCCACTTAAGATCGATGTGTCTGTCCTTCAAAGTGTTGTAGTGTTTATTGTGTTGCCCATGCTTTTTGCTATAGTATTTAATGTATTATGCATTATGTAATGACATGCTTATAATTCTTGTAATTGTCGGTAATATGTTATTTACATGAATATATGTTGGCGGATAGCGGAGGATTTGACGGCGGGTTGGCAGCGGGTGTTTTACAATTCATGCAAATTCGTCTCACTAATTGTGACGAGGGGCGCCAATTTGTATAAATTTTGTGCTGGTGGCACACGGCTTACCGGTAGCGTCGTTGTGGCATCCATAGCAGTAGGAGCCGGGGCAGCGGGTGAAGCATCTAGCTTTCCATTCTGCTGGACTTTTGTCGCCTCGTCGCATGGTGTTGGCTCAGCGGCAGCTGTAGAAGTGAAGAGCGAGAGAAGCCGTCAACTTATTGTCATAAAGCGTATATTTTTTAAGTAATTTACATGATGCACCATTTGTGGCAGCCGCATCCGTTGGCGTTGCTGCCGCATCCGCGCTGAGGTTAAGCAGCTGTGCCTCCTCTTGCTGCATAGTCTGTGGCTGCTCCTGTTCTTCTTCCTCTTCGACCTCCTCTTCAGGCTCCTCGACAATGCGTGTGGCAATGTCACCGTTCTTTGTGGCAGCTGGGGGAGTGCTGGGTGCCGATGCTGTTGGCGTTGGCGTCGACGTTGCATTGCCATTCTTCAGTATGCCAACCAATGGTGTGCCATTGCCTGGCTTCTTGTCCTCTTGCGGCAGCTGCACATAATAAACCACGCAGAAAGAGAGAGAAGAGAGAGGTAGGTGAATATAAATCTCATTTCAGGCCAGACACAGACACAATTATTGGGATTGTTAATGCAACATGTTCTCACCGCCTTATAGCTGTATGGTGGCAATGCGTTGCCTGCCCCTGCCACCGTACCACCCCCCGGACCGGCGCTCGTTGCACCTTTGACACCTGGCGATTCGTGCATTTTGGTTGCCTGCTCTTTCGACCAAATGATATCCTCGTCCGTTTCGCGCTCGATGCGCTTCTTGTAGGCCAAATGACTGCGATATACCTCGAGCAGGCAACAGATGACAATGATGACAAACACCGTGGTCAGCGTAATGAATAGCATCTGTGTGGAGTCCTCCTTCTTGTCGACATCATAAACGAATTTCGATATGTAGGGCACTCGCTGTGGCGGCTCTTCGACCCATGGCTCTGGTATCTGGAAGAGCAGCAGCAGAACGTTGGTCAAATGGTCAAAAGCGGATCAACAAAAGGCGCATTCATTAGCACAATTTGGCGCCTCGTTGCTCTCTTCTCTCTCTCTCTCTCTCTCTCCTTCACTTACCATGCTTACGTTAACCATGGGCTCTTGGGTGGGCTGCTCACTGACATCGAATTTCGCATTGCACTGTGCACTGCGTACGCCCTGCGGATTTATGACCGTTATGTTGTCCGCACCGGATTTGGTGAACAGCATGTACTCCTCCAGTGGCTTCATAATGTGTCCATTCACCTGTATGTAGATGTCTGATGTCCCAGGCCAGACCCCAAAAGTCAATTGGGAATATTGGTTGAAATTTTCATTAGTATTGGTCATTAATTCAAATTGAAATGCAAATGTGTTTGTGGCTCTGCCTCTCCCTCTGCCATAGCCAGTTGCCATTTGCCATTCGCCTTGAGCACAAACAAATTAGAAGCATTGTGAAGTAGGGGGAGGGGGAGAATCAAAGTCAAATCACAGAAGGCAAAAGGCTCCGTGCAAATGCCCATTCGTGCATATTTAATGCTTTGCCGAAATTAGCAATAAAATTTTTAATACCTAAAGTTAACTGCCCGCCATTGTTGTTGTTGTTGTGCGTGTGTGTCGCTAGTAGACTTTTGGGTGTGGCCAACAAATGCACACTGATTAAATGCTGGCCAGGATATGGCAAAAGGAAACTCAAATGAAAATTAGCTTAATTTCTTTTTGGGTCGAAGTATTGGAAAAGATTTCGAATGAGTCTGAATGAAAGATGAATCGTGGAATTTATATTAATAATTAATATTATTTTCAATTGGAAATTTGAAATTATTTTGTTTAAACACAGATTTGTATTCAAGACTCAGACAAAATTTTGAAAAATTTAAGTTATGAATAAATATGCCTGTTTTATATTTTTTTTTATAATTTTCTTCCTACATTAATTTGTAGTTCAAATTGATTTTGATTGAGTTTTAGTTCTGAACTGATTTACTTTTTTAAGGATATAATATATAATATGCAATTATGAATATAATGAACAGGTGAACTACTTGATTTACTTGATATTTTTGGCAAAGATATGTTTTAAATATATTTGAAATTAAATAAAAAAAATGCAGTTTTAACTAAATGCTATAGTTTCATAATATCAGCATTATATTTCTAACATTTTCTTGCTGCATTTATTGGTATTCCAAAAATATCATTTGATTGAGTTTAGCTCTAAAAAATTTCGTTTTATAAGAACTTTTAAAATACAATAAATTTTCAGATGAACTAAAAAAATTGTTCTTGAATATAGTTATCAAATTTTATTTGATTTGGCAAATAAATGTTTTAAATATATATGCAATTAAATAAAAAAAAATAGTTATAGTTATAGTTATCAAATGTATGTAGTTTTTAACCAAAGGCTGTAGAAAAATGATATAATTAGAACACATAATTTTAAGTTTTAGTTAATATTAATTCTTATTAAATTGTGACATTAATATTGCGTTTTTTTGAGTGAGTATGTAAATACGATTCAATAATTAATTGAAAAAGATGGCAATTGATTTCGCGTCATTTGTTTATTTTTGTAATTTCAATAAAAAGCAAATAAACAGCGCACTTAATTTGATTTAAATGCCAAAGTAAATAAAATATAAAATATTGCTTGTCACTTGGTTTAAGCGATTAATGAGATAATAAAAGAAGATACATTTTCTATACTTCTTGAGTCGTTTTATACAAATTTAAAGCCCTCAAAATTGATGTGAAACAATTTCAATTATTGCAATTGATATTATGGACATTTAAGTAAGCTCCCAGGGCAAAGTTTTTCAATATCCATTTAGGAACCAGTGTGCAGCATAGGGAATGGGGAGGGAGGAAAGTGGGAGGAGAACAGTTTTTGGCGTTGGCCCTGTTTATGGCCATTGGCAAACTAACGCGCTTCGATGGTCGCTTTAATGGGCCACGTTTTAACAGCTCGCACACATGCGCATGTTGCGCGTGACGAGGGCGTCTCTCTATGTGTGTGTGTGTGTGGGCGTGGCTAGCTAGGCGTGGAAGCTAACAGCTGGCGAGCTAGTTGAGAGTACACAAAGCTGAGCTGAGTTTTAATCAAAGTGTGCAGCAGCAGCAGCAGTAACCAAACAACAACAACAATAACAATTTAAACATGAGCCACAGTAAATCTTAAGCGCAAAAACTGACAAAATTTATGGCATCGACCACGGAAATGACTTTTTATGGCGTCGAATAAATTTAATTTTTGGTCAACAAAGTGGTTGCAGTTGCAGTTACCCCAAAAAATACACCACGCTGTCGCTTCTACTGCTGCCCCAGTTCATAAACATGCTGCAACACAAGAGCCAGCGTGGCAGCGACTTGATGAGCCAACAACAAAAGCAGCTTCACTTCTCCTTTTTATACCAGCTATCAAAAGCGGGTAGAAGGGTATGATAACTTGGTGTCGCATATTTTTTAAGCTAGATGTATTAATTTGTATATTTTAACGGTAATACCGGACTGTTTTACTTTTATTGAGAATTAATAGTTTTAATATCACATTCTTTCTTGATATACCCGCTACCAATAGGTTGGAAGGATATTAGAATGTTTGTAACAATCAGACAATATCGTATATTTTGTATTCTATGGTATTTTTTGAACGTAAATTTATGTAATATGCAGATAACCTCATATATCTTAAACGTTTTGAATGTATTTTTATTTGGATATACCAAATATACCTCTCGGTATATTTCCGTGGTTCGTCAGTTTATTAATTTGATATATTTTATAAAGAATAGCTCACTTTTTTGCTCCTGCTGTAAAAGGCAGAATTTTTTGTTCTTCATGGTATATTTTGAATGTACTATATATACGAATTTCGTATTACGAAATAAAGCTTTTGGTATATTGAAATGATTTCGATTTAAGGATTTGGTATATTATAACAATAATACCACACTGTTTTTGCTTATTTGGAAAATTTATAGTGGCTAAAAATTTAGTATTAATTTCATATATTGCAAAAATAATACTGCTGACTAGCAAGTATCTCACAGTCGAGCATTCTCCAATGTAGTTTACATACTAGTTTTCTTTTTTTTTTTGTTGGTTTTGAGTAGCAAAAGAAATTAATGGGCAGGCGAGCGCAAATTTATGACTGTTTTTTGGCAAAAAGGATGCACAGGGGATGGCAGCAAGATATTCGGTTACTCACTTGACAGGCAACCGCTGTAGCTCTTGAAGACAGCGAAGCGTGAATCCGTCGTATTAATGCCACCGATCTGCGCCCGATTTGCGCCCTCATCCAACGTTGTGGTAAGCACACGAGCCGCAAAATCCGTAAGCGGCACCTGCTCGCGATCAATGTAAAGCTGTGCTTGAGTTCCGTTGCGGACATAATAAACCGAATGCCTGGCGCTGTTCAGGAAATTCCGATCGATGCGTGCACCCACCGTCTGGCCGCGTTCGCGATCCTCCTCGAATTGCAGGTAACCATCGCTGGTGATGGCCAGCAGAAGGTAATAGCTTCGCTCCGCAGCGGTCTGCAGCAGCAGCATAATGCGATTGGCGCGCCGCAAGTCGAACGATGAGAAGGCCAACTGCAGACGGACATAATCCACACGCGCTGAGCTGGGCAGCTCAAATTTGCGTTGCAACGTCGATTCGCCACTGAAATCGGCGCCCTTCTCCACCGAACAGAACTCACCGAGAAAACTGGTGTGTTCGCAATCGCAGGTGGACATCTGTTCGGCAAAATGCTCCTTGCAAATTCCTCCGTTTTTGCACGGCTCCGCATCGCATTTGATCTGGCAATTGGGCAGTACGCCCTCCTGAGCTGTAAGAGTAGATCGATTTAATATGCATAGCAAACGAGCGAGCGAGCGAGGAGTTATAAATGATTTTGTGTGTGCGGTCTAATCGCATCAGTGTCTGGTTTTGCAATTTCCGCGGTGTGTGCAGCGTGCACTCTATGTGGCCGCATAAATCATACGCCGTGTGGTCCGTACAGTCGTTGCGCGCCTAGAGTTTATCGCATTGGCATTAATCTTGGTGCCACAAAGTGGCTCAAGTGCATGCCCAACAGGCGCGCTGCACTTAGCGGAAATTGCATGCATATTAAGTTGCAACAGAAGCAGCAGCAGCAGGAGAGTGTGTGAGTGGCAGCCAAAATGGCATTAGAGTTTGGTTTCATGCCGCTTCTGGTACTGAAAATTGATTTATAAGCAAAACGCTACTTACTGGGCGCTATATTCCTTTCATTGATTTCCGCCAAGTCGATCAACTGGGCGCCGATTTTGAGGCCACGTATGCATCCAATGTAACCCTCCAGAGCCGGTGCATCTACATTCGGCCGCAGCAAATTCGCTGGATCATAGCCGCCAACGTGGAACTGAAAGTACTCGGTGGGCGGTGCGGGCGGACGATGTGGCGATAGAACCTCTGCAAAAATAAACAAAATCAAATGAGGCACAGTCTATGGCATAGAGCTATCCTTAGTTTCCCTCTATATACTACATATATGGGGGAGTATTTTGTGTGCTATTGCGGAAATGAGCCTTCATTTGGCCGTGGCATTTCGGGCATTTCGAGCTTAAGTTTGTCTAATTGAAATGTTTGCCCAAAACCCGTTTCAATGTCCTGCTCAGTCTCTCTGTGTCTCTCTCTTGGTTATCTGCGGTCCTGCATTGCAATGCAAACTATGTGTTTGTCTGTCTCTCTCTGCGTCTCCTGCTGTCTGTCTATAATTCCAGTTAACGCATTTAATTACATAAGTGCTCATGTGTTATTCTGTGCAAAGTATTGACGATTTGCAATCCAATGTGCCTTGCCACATGCCCCATAACTGTGGCATTCATCAAATCGGCCAGCACCCAAAATTTCGCATTACATTCACGACGGGTAATTATGATTGATTTTCTGCACCAGTATGCGTGTGCTCTCTCTCTCTCTCTCTCTGGTGTTCTCTGTTGGTTAGTGATAGGAGGAGGAGCAACCAACCAAATTGCTGGCAATTGCTGTTTGCAGTATTGAGTTACGAGTTCTTTGATTGATTTGCCCATTTTGCCCAAAACACATTTCGAGAGATTTTCAACCTGCAATTTTGTGCCACAAATACGAATGGACAATGTATGGATTGCTGTCGAAATTCTAAATGTCGAAAGCCAAACGACAGCAAGTGCAACATGAGTACTACACACATCCTCATATACATATACTATACTATATATCCTTATTAATTAAAGAGCCTATTTCGAAGCTTGTTAAACACAATTGAAATTCTAGTCAACCACTGCGAGAATAACTGGCACATTTTCATTACCATCAACACAACAGGAATTTGTTTTTGAAACTTGCAGAGAAAATTGCATATGTTCAGGTTTATTATTGCCTACAAATTAGCAAATTTGCAAAGAGATATTGTTGAATTTTGCTGTGCAAGTGGAAAAGCTACTTGCAAAGAGTTGCAGGAGAAAGTGCAAAAATATTAGTAGGAAAATAGGAGATTATGATTCCATAAATGAAAATATCTAAGCATTGAACAATCCAAATTATTATTTGTAATTAGTATATAATATATTCTTGAAGTATTCTGACTCCATTTAGAAATCCAAAATATAATTAAAGCAGCCAGTAACATATTTTAGTTAATAAATAAAATAATTTCCAAAATTGATATTGAATATATACCGTTTGAATAGTCTACCATATAACCTCAATCTGGGATTTTTTATGCTCTAAGTAACAGTATATCGATATACCAAAGGTAGTCTTCGGTATATTTCAATAATTTTTCGATATATTAATTTGGTATCCTTTAATATACAACTCGAATATTGTATATATAAAAATTTATAAAAAATGTTTCTTTACGGTATATTTTAAAGGCAATAATATATACATATACAGATATAACAAAGATAGTCTTTGGTATATTTCAGTACTTTTTAAGTATATAAATTTGGTATATTTTAGTACCGAAAATATACAGTTCGAATATTTCACTAGAGAAACCTAATCTTGTAAATCTGCGCTATATGGTATATTTTAAAGGTAATAGTATATCTATATACCATAGATAACCTACGGTACATTAACTTAATTGTTCAGTACATAAAATTGATATATTTTAATACCGTATGTGTTGCCTTCTTTTTAAATGCGTAGCGGGTATCTTACAGTCGATCAAACTCGTCACTAGTTTTCTTACAATTTCTCTCAGTGCTATTTGTTTATGAAATTGAGTTGCTGAAAGTGTCTGTAAGACTAGACAGTGATAGGATTTAATTCATATAAAGTAATTCGATTAAGTTTATTAAGCAATTGAATAGTTTCGATAAATTGCTTTGGGCCATTATTACTGCCACTGTTCGGTTCTGTGAATTTAAATTCTGTGAATTGGATTTTGAGTTTTGTGAATGTTCGTTTTGCAGACATTGACTGACCGCCTGACTGACTGTTTTTATTAAAAGCTAATTCGTTCGACAAACATGCAATAGACTCGATTATAAAATGCGCTTTCCGCTTCAACAATTCGTTTCTGGGTTTTATTAACATATTTTCGCTTCAAAAAATTTCAAACAGAGTTTCATGTTTTTTTTCCTGTAGAGTTTATAGAGTAGTGAAAAAGTTTTCAAACCATTTGAATTGCTTTCATTTAAAGTTGCTTTTTTTTGTGCATTTTGTTTTAACACACACACACACACACACACACACGAACTTTGCGGCACACACAGGACATCAGAAAAAAGAAGGATTTCAAGTGCAAATAATTTTCGGCGATCGGAGTGCACAGATTTGGACAGCTGCTGCTGTTGCTGGTGAGCGTGTGTGTGTGTAAATTTTTGGCATTTTTGCAACTTTACTTGCTAAACTATTTTGAAAATTTTCATGCTGCGCTTGGCGGCGCATAAAAAAGTCACTCAACAGCAGCAACAGCGGCAGCAACAGGACGAGGCAAGTTGCAAGTGGTGCTGCCAACGGCAACCAGTTTTGCTAGTTAAAGAGTTGCGACTACATTTTTTTTTGGGGCTGCTATAAAAGCGAAACAATAACAATAACAGGGACGACAGCCTTTGTTGGTTCAATAACTCGTAGTCAAAAAACCAAACAAACGCTAAGGCAACGCCAAGTCAATGTTCGGTCATGTCAGAGTGTATAGCGGAGGTGGCAATGGTGGGGGAGGTGGCGACGCTGCCGTCTGCTGCACGCCCGAGTGGACGCCATCGTGGCGCATTGCCAGTCTACAGCCAACCATCGAGCAGAGCGTTGCCATCATGTACGGCCGATTGCCCGGCGCTGGCAATGCGAACAACGGCGGAGCGGGCGCGAATCAGGCGCATGATCGGATCAAGATTGGATTCTGTACGGATCTGGATAAATCGGTGCTGGTGAATAACTTTGAGAAACGTGGCTGGCATCAGGTGAATGGCGATGATGATTGGCATTTCTATTGGGCCGGCGTGCAGACGTGTCGCAACATCTTCAGTGTCGATAGCGGCTATCGCATGCATGACAATCAGATGATCAATCATTTTCCCAATCACTATGAACTTTCACGCAAGGATCTGCTAGTGAAGAACATTAAACGCTATCGCAAAGATTTAGAGCGCGATGGAAATCCATTGGCTGAGAAAACCGAATCGAATAATTCGAGTGGCACGCGTTATGTGTATTTGGATTTTGTGCCCACCACATTTGTGCTGCCAGCAGACTACAATATGTTCGTCGAGGAGTATCGAAAGTTTCCGCTAAGCACTTGGATCATGAAACCGTGTGGCAAGTCACAAGGCGCGGGCATCTTCCTCATCAACAAACTGTCTAAGCTAAAGAAATGGTCACGTGAGGCCAAGGGACCATTTCATCCTCAGATCGCCAAGGAATCGTATGTTATCTCACGCTACATCGACAATCCATTGCTCATAGGTGGCAAAAAGTTTGATCTACGTTTATATGTGTTGGTTGCATCGTTTCGTCCCTTGAAAGCTTATTTGTTCAAGCAAGGATTCTGTCGATTTTGCACGGTTAAATATGATACAAGTGTCACGGAACTGGACAACATGTATGTGCATCTGACCAATGTGAGTGTGCAGAAGCATGGCGGTGAATACAACACGTTGCACGGTGGCAAATGGTCGGTGCAGAATCTCGCACTCTACTTGGAGGGCACTCGGGGCAAAGAGGTCACGGATCGACTGTTTGGCGCCATCTCCTGGCTTATTGTGCACTCGCTTCGCGCTGTAGCCCCGGTGATGGCCAGCGATCGGCATTGCTTTGAGTGCTATGGGTATGATATCATTATTGATAATGCCTTGAAGCCTTGGCTAGTGGAAGTGAATGCTTCGCCTTCGCTAACTTCAACTACGGTCAACGATCGCATACTGAAGTATAAGCTAATCGACAATATTTTGTCGGTGGTTTTGCCACCGGATGGGGTGCCAGATGTGCGCTGGAATAAAATACCCAGCGCAGATGCCTTGGGAAACTTTGAGCTGCTCATCGATGAGGAGCTGGCGGCTCAGGATGAGGCGCAAAACAGCAGCAACAATTCGCATGCCAAATCATCGAAACTCAACAGCCGCTGGAAGTGACATAGGTAATCAGAAGAATAAAACAAAACTGACTATGTGTTCTTTTTATCAATAAATATAACTTAGAATAGAATTATTGGAGTGACTGAATAACTTAATAAAAAGTAGTTTAACACAATCGAAATATATTTACTTATATCATATTTTTTCAAATAAATGTGACAAAGAGTAGAAATTTATTAAGACATTAAAGCATTCGACTTATATGTCATTTTTTTTTTTTAAAATGTAGGATTGATAAATAAGAACTTTTGTCTTTTTTCTTTTAGTTGTCCCGCAAATATGATTTAGAGTAGAACTTTTTGTGTGACACATTTTTAATGTTTAAAATCATTCGAAAAATAAACCTCAATAAATATGAAAACACAACAAAAAATTTGTGTTTTTGGCTAATTTTATGCCTGAGTCTTTTTTTTCATTATCAATTAATATGACCTAGTATGGAGAAAATATTGTAAGTCAGTTTCTAAAAGCTTATCTAAGTCATTCGGCTTAAATCTAACATTTACTATTCAAAGTTGAATAACAAATTCGTAAACTGTTAATTAACATAAAATGAAACCACACTTTATGTGCCACAAAATATATATTTTTGCTGGAATAAGTTTGAATTTACCAATTGTATGGCGACCGTCAACAATTTTTATATTTTAAAGAGCAAAGTTAGTCATTTAGAATGTTGGCCTCAAACGAACTAAAAACTGTCGTCAAAACATTTAATAAGTATAAGTTACTTGTATTAGAATTGTTCTTATGTATATTTGACATTTTTCAGTCACCACCTGAAACAAATGTTAAATAAGAAGACCCCAAACTAGTTTTATAGGTTGAAAGTCATTATCAACTACATCTATCAACTCAACTACATTATCAACTGCAATATAATACTTTTAACTTTATTATAAACTAATATAGTACAAAATGACAGACTTACCCTTCTCGGGATTGCTCCAGGGTCGATTGGCGTACTCATCTAACAGTAAAGTGCCACGTTCGATGCTCACGCTGCGCTGATTCACATGCATGCGAGTCTCTTGTTCCCCTCTGATGATGGCCACCTGAATGCTCTTTAAATTGGCCATCAGCGTTTCATCGAGCAGCGTTAGATTGACAATCTCATCGCCGTAGTTGTAGAGAAAAACAATTTCGCGTGCCTGACTGATGTACAAATGCACAAAGTTGTTGTAATGATCGTTGGCATACAGAACCAATGAATTGGTGTCATAAGTGCGCAAATTAATTAACACATCCTGGCTAAGAATGCCCTTGAGCATCTCGCGTTCGCCTTCGATGCCATTGAGTAAGATGGCTGGAGTGGCAGCTACACTCAAATAGTTGCGCATAAGAAACGATTCGCGATTGATGAAAGTCAAGGCTTTTTCGTTGATGTCTGAAAAAGAAATACAAGTAAGAAAGCTATAGTGGAGTAGGTTCGACTGTGAAATACCCTGTACCCACTTTGAATCAAAGCAAAACACAGCGCTATTAGTTTTAAAATATACCAATTTAATATACCCCAAAAATATTCAAAATATACCATGTGCTTTTTGGTATATAGACAAAATACTACATTCCAAATATACCATAGAGTGCAAAATATACCAGATTATCAGCCAAAGGAACTAAGACCCGTAGTAGGCGTTTTTGCCCATATTTCTTAAATAACTTCTTCAATTCTACCAAATTTTCAGGAATCATAAAGACTGTTGTTATCATAGCTTCAAAATTAATATTATTAATTTACGGGGGCCGAAGTAGGCGTATTAAAAATTTTAAACACACTTGATCTGCGTGCGAACATAACAAATGTAGTCGCGAAATTAATTGTATCTATATCTCTTATAGTTCTCTGAGATCTATGTGTTTATATGGACGGACGGACAGACAGACAGACATGGCTATATCGTTTCGTCTATTGACCCTATGGGTAGCGGGTATAATAGTTTACTTTTACTCTCTCAAAGTAAAGTCTTTCTCTACTCACTTGTTTCGCAAAATTCGCCAATGTGCGCCCAAGGATTATTGCACACGCACTTGAAGCTACTCCAGAGCTCTTTGCACTGGGCGCCATTGCGACAAGGCGATGGCACACACGATGGCTTGCAGTCCTTGATAATCTCCGACAGATGCACCGACATATAGCTGTAGATATCCAATATTTCACCATTTACCACTAGGCCACGGAAACAGCCAATAAGTCCCGCTTTCACTGAGAGTTTCTTCAGCAGATCACTGCAAAAAAGAAAAGAAGAGAACAGTTGGCAATTGATTAGGGATTATGCTATATTATGACCTTGTCATTTCATATTCAATAAGTTGGCTAGCCAAGGCTTATGGTATTTGTCTCTCTGTGTGTGTGTGTGCAGGGAATAAAAAATATCATCGTGACCCCCGCAAGCTCAACTTTATCTGACTTTATGCAAATAAATTGTGACCCCTGCTCGCACAATCCCCAACTGAATCCCTATTCTCATCTCAAAACCAATGTTGATGCGGCCGCGACGCCTTTCAGTTTTGAAGTTTTGCCACCGGCGCTGTAAATCGAAGCAGACGGTTGCTGGGGAGGGAGACGGGGGTTGGGGGACGGACCAAAGGACCTAGGACGACAACGACAACGACGATTGCAAGTAGCTACAATCACTGGCAATAGTGCAAAAAGTTTGTCGCCCCTTCACTCGCCTTCGTCTATCAGTTATTTTTTCCAAGCTTCTCTCTTTTTTTTTGTGTGCAGTTTGCCTGCCATTCACCCTACTTAAATCCTTTTTATACCCTGCCAGAGCATCGACAACTTTGACTAAGTTAAATATTAAATTATGCATAGGGCAAACTTGCAGATAGTTCACTTTCCAATTGCTAATTAACGTAAGCGCGAAGGACTTTTATCTGTCACGGCATGCGTTTTTTATGTACATCTATGATTGGAAAAATTATGTGAGTGGGAATATAAAATATGATATTTATGTATATATGTGCAAATTTTCTATTCTCTAATTTTTTTATTGTTATCTTCAAATATACAAAAATTATGTAAATTAATATAGTTTTATATTTCCAGCCATCTTATTCTATTTTTCTATGTTCAGTTTCTTCAAAAATTTTCTAATAATTATCTCTAAAAATGAAAAATATGTAAGTTTAAATTCCGCTTTACTTTAAAGTCATCTAATTCTGCATTTCATATGCATATTCAGTTTCCTCTACAGTCTTATTATTATTATCTCTAGCAATAAAACATTTGTACTAAGCACTAAGACTCCAAAGTTAATTTTAGGATAGTCTATTCTTTCTTGCCTTATTGAAAGTTAATCTTATATTGTAGAAAACTTATACTAATACAATATTTAAAAAAGACAATTATATTCTTTGGCAGGTTCTTCAATAGTCTTGTTATTCTCTCTAATTATTTAAAGTTATCTGAATTAGTTGTTTTTAGATAATTATTGAATTTAAAAGTTTTCTGCAATATGCAATGAATTTCCAACTAAAATTATTTTCTTTCTAAAAAATGATTTGTATTTTAAATATTTAAAAAATATCACTAAATTTTGGACGCTTTTAGAGTATTAAAACTTCGTTCTCGTGAATTACATTCCTTTATCTTGCTTTCTAGAACTTATAACCGTACTTTCACTTTTTTTTTCCACCAATTTGCAAGTTTCGTTCGCTTTCAACTTTTGTGCAAAAAGCATTCTCAGCTCCCCTCCCCCTCCCTTCAACTCAACTCTATAGAAGGACCTACCCTTTTGGTGCGCTTTGGTCTCGCTGTGTTGGCCAACAATGAATTGGCCAATAAAATCTCAAGTGTAAGCTTTTGAAAATTAAAGTGGCGGAAATGTCTTGTTTATACGCGAGCAGCAAACGCGCCAAAAAGAAACTTGCTCAAATGTCTTTCTAAATTATGTAAATTTCATTACAAGTCGCCAGTCAGCAGACTCCGACTCAGAGGCGAGCTATCGTTTTTTGTTTTTTTGTCTCGTGAAAAGCTCTAAGCAAAATTAAAATTCTTGTTTAAAATAAAAGAAATTCCCAACTCTCACACACCCATCGCATTGGGGTTTCTTTTCCTGTCATTTTTATTTCCATTGCCATTTCTATTTCGTTTACTTTTTGTTATACTTGTTGTAATTCTTTCCCCTCATTTTTTATTGTCACATTCTTTGCTATTTTGTCACCGCTTTGAGTTGTAATTGTTTGCTAAGTTGCGTAATTGTTCCTTAAGAGTCAAAGTTATTGAATAATGCCAAACGAATTGGCCAGCAGCAATTGCAATAATCAACTCGCTAATGCGAAGCCAACGTTGAGCTACGGACCCCAACACAAAACAGTAAAAGAAAAAATAAAACAGCTGAGAGTCCTTTACGTAATTGCAATCTGCAGCTCGTTCTCGTAAGCTCTTAAGTCATTAGTTTTTTGCCAACGTGTGCTGCATTTTTTGTGTGTGCATGTGTCACATGTTAATTTTTAATACCTTGCAGAGGGGACATGTGTGCTGAAGGGTGTGATGGACTTGAGAGTTGGAGTTGAAGGGGAGCTAAGAATAGATAATTTACGTATGCCTTATAAATTGAAAAAGGTAATCTTTTTTGTTTTAAGGGGTCTTTGTTAGTCTCATTAAATTAAGGGATTATTATAGTAATACTTTTCATTTTGGCTCAAATTATATAATCAGGGTAGCTCAGGGTTTTTAATTTGTTCTAGCATTATTTGTTCTATTCTCATAATAATTCTCATTAAATTTAGGAATTTTTATAGTTATACTTTTGCTTAGCTTAGTGTTTCTAATTTGATCTAGCATTATTTGCTCTATTTTCATTATATTTATACTTTTGGTAAGCTCAGTTTTTCTAAAATGTTCTAGCATTATTTATTCTATTCTCATAATAATGCTCATTAAATTCAGGTATCATTATAGTTAAACGTTTGATTAGTTCAATGTTGCATTTGTTCTAGTGTTATTTGTTCCATTCTCATAATAATAAAAGAAAATATACATTATACATTCTCTACTCAATACCGCTTTCTAGGTAACCTGTCTAGTCGGTGCACTCGTCAATTGCTCATTCACACTTGTTTTTTCGTTTACCCATACTCTCGACGTCAACGTCAGCGACAGGCAGGCAGGCATTGCGCATACGCCACGTGTTACTCGTCGAGGGGACGCTGCAGCGTCAACGGGTTTTGTGCGACGCGTGATGTGCTGGGGTGCGCTGTAAAATGAAATTTAGCGCTTTGCCTTGCAAATGATGTGCCGTCGACTGGCTGACACTTGGCTAAAAGGATTTGCACGCTCGCTGGCCGCCAAAATAAAAGTGTATACAAAAAAGAAAAACCCAACTCAAAAATTGCACGAAAATTAACGGCAATAAAATGAAAGAAATTTGACAGCCTATGCCAAGCGAATAGAAGACAGCTGCAACTGCAGTTGAGAGTGGTAGAGAGGAGAGGAGGGTAAATCCTATTAACGTTGCAAACGCGCAAAGTGCGAAGCAATTAAGAATTTATTTAACACCGTCACAAGCAATTAAGCACTTTTCATTCATTCATGGCCGCTGTGCGACATAAGCGACGCGACACGCGACACAAACGCCAAACGACAAACGACAGCCGACAGTGACACATTTTCCCCAATGGCGGACACGGAACGTTGTTGCGTTGCAGCTCCAATACTGGTTCGTTCCTCCCATCAACATTGTTGTTGTTGTCCTGTTTCCTGCAGCGTGTGCGGCAAATAATTCGCATATTTGGCACGCCACTTGTCTGTGTTTTTTGGCTGCATGTGCTGCACCCGGCGGGTAATCGATGACCATGCAAATGATCAACAGGACACGACCTGATGCTCTCGATACTCCTGCAGCAGCTGCCGTTGTCGTTGTCGTGGCTATTACTGCTTCTGCTGTCGCTATTTCTAAACAACATGACATGCCCAGAACCGCTGATAAAAACCCGATTACAACCATCATTAGCAGCAGCACTTTCATGCAATTTCCCTCGAAATTTTCCAGCGCAAATTTTCGATATTTTTAAATAGCAGCAGAAAATGACTCTGTGGGGCAATTAAAAGCCCATCGATATGCTCGGTCGACATTATTCTACTTTAATGTGCCCCGCATGCGTTAAGGTAAAATCTTTTCCCGACACTCTTACTCTTCTTTTCGCTCTTTCTCTCCCTCTCTCTCTCTGTCTGTCTCTGCCTTTGTCTCATTCGCTTCAGCCGTGTCTGCGTCAATATGTTGATTAACTCATTTATTTATGAGCTGGCACTGATTCCGCTTAATGGCTTACAGTGTATCCTTTGCCATCCTTGCAGCCTTTCAGGCCTTACAGGCCACGTCGTGCCCTTGTAGGAGCCAAGTGCATCAATATGCCTATACTCTAGAGCTAATAAGCCAAGTCAAGTGGGTATATGGCATTTTATTTTTCATACTTAAGAGCATTTAATAAAATTGTATTAAAGCATAACATTGGATTGTTATTTAAATTACTTACTGAAAATGTTTTAAATGGCTCTAAAATACTTTTAAATTGTACTCTAAGTACTTTCATATCGAATCGAATTGATTCAGCCTTAATTATCGCATCATCCGATGAGTTTTTTCTTACTCTTAAGCATGTAATAATATTGTAATAAGGCAGAGAGTCCATTTCCCTCATAAATAATTACCTATATATATTGTGCAATAATTTTAAAAAGTTCAACATAATCTCAATAATAATAATAATAATCGAAATATAATTTTTAATACAAAAAACCAATGACTGGAAGTGATAATATTCTTTTGCCTTCCTCTATTGTTAATACAGAAATTAATGACTCAATTGAATTGATTGAGCATGACTCATTGTATTTTTTGCCATAAGCATACGGATAAAATACAATTTAACTTAATATATTAAAGCAGTCGCAATGTTTACTACATTAATACAATATCAAATGTTAACTCCAATCATTTTAAATAGCTCCACATAAATTAGAAGTAGCAACATTCTTTATCTTCCCATATTGTTAATACAGAAATAAATAAGTGTCACATATGTATTCTACAATTATTTTAAATGGCTTTCGAATTCACGGCATTCTAGGTCTTCATATATTTTGAATACACAAATCAATGACTTGGCTATCAATCGAATTGATTGAGCGTTAATCTCTCGTATCGTCTGCACAAATTAGCGCGTATAAAAATTCATTCATAAATTTATTATCAGCTCTTAATAACGAGTACGTGACGATAAGTGTGAATGATATTTGCTTGCCTAATTTAATGCAGCTTTAATTCATCGTCGATAAACCAAATATTTTATGAGCATATTAAGCAGTAAGCGCTCGTCGATCATTGGCAATTGCGCATTTATTGCATTATATGTTCGCAGCCTTGTAATTTTACGCTGTTTTTCTCATTGCCCTTTCACACACAGATGCTACTTTTATTTTTTTGGTTTTTTTCATTTTTGGATAAATAAATTGAACTCATTAATTGGCCGAGTGAAAGGCGCTTGGGCTTGGGTTTTGGGTTGCCCGGGATTTGGTTGTCGGGAATATGTATAAAGCACAGCACTTTACCGTTAATTACTCTGCGTGTTTACCGCTCATCGAAATTTTATGAATGGGTCGCACTGCTGCGGTGGCACTGCGGTGATGTCTCCTTCCTTTCCCCCCTCCCTACTTCCAGCTCTCTTTACTCGTTTGAGGTTAAGTGCAAATGTGTACACATTTTCTTCATTTCTTTTTAATTTTTCAATTTGATTTTGCACATTTTTAATAATTAAACCAACACACATTGCGTATACTTGTTAAGTGCCCCAGACCAAAAACAGCTGCCACATCAAGCTCGCTGCTTTCTATCTATGAGTCGGCACAACTCTGTCTGTCTCTCCACTTCTGTGTGTGTATGTGTGTGCAGAAAAAACAACTTTATAAATTATGCCAATCAAGCATAAGCGCGTTTTAAGTGCGACCCCAAACTGCCAACTGCCAAAGGGGCCACAGCAACAGCAGCCAAAGCTCGCTCGCATTTTGCGAATGGGGTAAAAATACAAAAAAAAAACAACGCTCGCGAGCTGTGCACGAGTTTGACGAGGGGGAGGACGACGACTTTTGACGCGAGCCAGCTTTTGCCTCCCCCTCCAGGCTCCGCCCCTTGGGCCACCTCTCATGCTCTGGCTTGATTATTGATAATGACTTTGAAATGAATTTCCAGCGGGAAGTTAATTTAATTATGGCAATTCTTTTGATAAGCGCTCTTTGCGCATAAAACAAGCGTCTATATGGTGCAAATGAGTTGAGTGGCTTGGTTAGCGGGGAAGCATGGAGAAGTGAACAGGATTAAAACCACATTTTATTAAAACAGTTGTTTAATTACTGTGTACTATCTACAAGTAAAAAAAAAAACGAGTTACAAAGCTATAGTCGAGAGTGATCGACTGAGAAATATATGCTTTCTGTTTCAATAAGTGCGGTAATACTCAAATATACCAAAAATATTTTTGGTATAACGTTACAACAACTGCATATAAAATCATTATTTAAATAACTCTTAAAATATTTGATCTAAACGCCTATATACTAAATTAAAAATATACAACATTAATATATCGAATAAATATTTCAATGTACCAAAAGAAAAATATACACTTAATATTCCACATTGTCAAAAATTTTTTTTTTTTAAATTTTATGTTTAATATCCAATTAACTGCTTCATACTAATTTTAAATTACCAAAATACTAAAATATAACAAAATATACCATATTTGGCAAATCGACATGCTACTGATTTCACAATATGTGGAACTTAATATACCAGATTGTGAAAATTTAAAAATAAATATAAAATTAAAATACCAAAATACTGAAATATTCCAAAAGTTATATGGGGTAAATTGGCATACACACAACATAGGGTACTTAATATACCAGATTGTTAAAATGTTAAAATATCTTAAATTAAATTACCAAAATACTGAAATATTCTACTACTACTGCATTCAACATATACCATACTGAACCAACGAAAACCCGACAGCAGCATACATAATTATTTTTGGAAAAACTTTAAAATATTGTATGTAATCACCTGTTACATGCAAAAGTTATAATACCCTTTTTTTCCCTACACAGACAACTTTGTGTCCTTGACCAGATTTCCAGGCAGCTATGATAATCAGCAGGCAGCCTTAAGCTAACGCTTTGACTATGCGGAAATGTTCGACTGTCCGTTTGTCTGCGCGTTGCAACTGGCACTTAGCGCTTGCCACTCGCTGCTGGCGAGAGCAGCAGTTAGTCGCGCGCTTATAATTAAAACGTAATTGCCGCAATAAATTGCATAGTCCGCAATGGCCAATGGCGAGCGTAATGGTGACCAATTGAGCGCTAGCCGCGAGTTTTTGCACTGTGGTTATTATTACAGTTCTGTTTGTGTGTGTGTGTGGCGTTGCAAGCAGCCATAAAAACGTTTACCCCACCCCCAACCACACAAACTCACACATACAGAGACACGTAACATGCCGGGTGCTATATCAAAGTCGTGTCGCAAAGTACTTACAATGTGGCGCCACCAATGTACATGCTGCCCTCGAATGGTCCAAACTCCTCCTCGGGCAGAAGGTCGAGCATCTGGTAATCGGTATTTATCATGAATCGCACATGATATTGGTTATAGTCAATCCATATTTTATGCCATTCGCCGCCATTCAACCTGCACAATGCCAATTTGCCAAAAACAAAATGGAAACAATTAACGATAATCGATGGCGATTGCTTACGAATTGCCATTTTCGTAGATAGAGAGAAGTGCTTCGACTCTCTCTCTCACACACACTTACCTGCGATGCGAGTTAATCACCAGCTCCCTTGTGGTGCCAGTGCTTAGGGTAAAATTGAATGTCAGTTGATAGTCACCGGTTAGGGCCACCATAAACGATGGATAGTGCGCCCGAATGGGTGGCTGGAACAACAGTATCGCCTTCTCGCCGGTGGTGCGAAAAGAGAAAGCAATGTCGCCTTTGCGCCACCCGGGCACCTCGATATACGATTGTGATGTTGTAAAGGTGACCACGTATTTCTGTGTATCTGTGTGCAGCAATAGGAGTTGCGATTAGTTTTTGGCCAACTAGTTTCTAGTTTCGAAAAATTTGCATCACTCACTTGTCTCCACGCATTCCAAAGGGCCGAGTGTGATGCGTCCCTGGGCCTCATCGTCGAGATCCTTTTGCTGCAGGAAGTACATGTTGGTAATGCCCAAACTGTGCGGTTCCTGATAGTAGCCCTCGTCCGAATTCCATTTGTTCTCTTTCACATCGCAGTTGCATGATTGATTCGGGTCCACGCACGTCTTGTTCACCGAGCACGGGCAAGCTCCTCTGTGGGCGTGTTCCGACAGGGGTCAGCACAAAAATTACAATAACGAAAAAAAAGGTGAAAGGCATTAAAACACAAAAGCGCAAAAAAAAAAAAAACGAAGAAGAACGTAAACATAGCTCGACGCATACATTTGCATGCATTTGAGACGGTTTCTGTCGACAGGGCTGCCGGCAATTTGACGAGTCCACTTTGAAGTGACCGATGCGACAGGAGACCTCACTGAGCAGGGAGAAAAACACTAAGAGCAAGAGGGGAGGGGAGGGAGAGAGAGAGAGAGACAACCACTCAGACTAAGGATTCCTTTCGGCGATTTATTGTCGGCATTTTTGTTTTGCAATTTATAAGTGCTACTGTACACTTATTCTATGCTTCGAAAATTAAGTATACGAACTATGCGAGCACGTTTGTCACTTGAAAAAATATTTAATATAGAAATTTGTATCCGAAGGCCAAACCAGCCAGCGCTAGTCAATTTACGCTAGGTTATAAATTTTTTGATATTCTGTGCTTTAATATTATTAATAATAATAAAAAAAAGTTATACTTGTTTTCACAAGTAGAACAATTAATTTAACTGTGTTTTCTGTTTAATAAGAAATACTGAGCTGACTAAAATACATATTAGAAATTATATTTAATATCCTCAATCATTAAATATTTGTTTGAGTTTGATTAGGTACCATTTTTTCTTGCCTTATATTTAGATTTTCATATTAATTTGCAAAGTATTATAAAATATTTTAAAACATATTTAAACTATTTTAATTACATGCATATTTTAAGGAAAATTGGAGAATATTTATAAAAAAGAGAGAATGAAACTTAATCAGACTTCAACAAATATTCGACGTTGGACAATAATATGTCTATGTAGAATTGTTAATTAATATTTTAACTATTTAAATTACGTACTAATTTGAAAATCAGGAAAAAATCAAACTAAATTTTCCAATGTTAATGATTTAAGATTTTTGGTTTTATTTTATTCAACTTTATTTGTCAACTAATCACAAAAAATGCTTAAGCAATTTTAAGTTATTATTTTGGTTGCGTTCAACATTTAATGTGCTAGATCGATCTATTGTTATTCATCCAGAAAGGTCGGTAAAACATCCTTCACTGTAGAGTGTTCGAAATAATTGTTTACTGCTACTCGCCCAATGCATTGGCACTTGTGATGGTTAGTTTTTAGCTGCTGTACGTATGCGGTTTGTGAATGCATGTGCCACATCCGTTTCCGCTTTGGCGTTTGCAAGCTGCACAAAACTAAGCGGCTGACAACGGGAAGCAAAGCTCGAAAGCAAAGCTAAAGCTATAGCTAGAGAGACCACAGAACATAGCTAACCGAGACCAGGAACAGCAGCAACAGCAATAGCAGCAGCAGCAGGCAAAACATGAGAGCAGGAGGCAGGCAACAAGCAAACAAACAAACAAACGATGCTGTCAAATTTTGAATGAGTAAAGACCAAAACTACGATCCAATGATGGATGGCTCAATGGGTTGCTGCCCACAAACACACATACACCCGCACAGACATGGAAAAAAAGAAAGCCAACTCGCATATATGTGTTATTTTCGTTTCTTTTTTTATTTCTAACTGCTGTTGTGCTTTTTCTTTGGTCAGACTGTATAAACACACACTCACACGGACATACTGATTTCGGTTTTTGAAATTGTACTAAAACGTAGTTTGATATTCCTCGCAGACCAGCAGCAATCGTTCAAAGCACAAAAAAGTGGAGTGAAAGAGTGAGGGACTGAAATGAACACTGTTTAGGCTGTAGAATTGATTTAGTGAAAGCGGAAATTAGTGACGCACACCGAAACTCCAGGCAGGCAGGCAGGCAGGGAAAAAAGCAACTTTAAATTGCTGCCAGCAGCTGTTGCCTACTTGCCGGCGCATGATGTATTGTCAAAGTCCTTTGGGACTCCGGCAATGGGGAAAGGGATACGGAGATGGCGTAAAGAAATTAGGCGTAAAGACTAAATTTCTGCACAAAGCCATTCATTTTAAAAAGGCTGCCATAAGAAAAATTACCCAGCAAAAGTTCAAAATACAAAAAAGAGTTGTTCGACAATATGGCGGCAACGCACACACACCTACACACACATGAACACAC
This sequence comes from Drosophila kohkoa, assembly GCA_019972355.1. Classification (NCBI taxonomy): domain Eukaryota; kingdom Metazoa; phylum Arthropoda; class Insecta; order Diptera; family Drosophilidae; genus Drosophila; species Drosophila kohkoa. Next base: position 2,320,012 of record BJEL01000078.1, read on the forward strand.
ATATATTCAGTGATGTTGGCAGATACACATGAGCGAGGACGCAGTCATAAACCTTATTAGCGCTGAGCCGGAAACATATTTGCCCGACATAAATACAACTCAGCCTTTTATGCCCAAATAAGTATGCTATGCTCTTTTGTTTTGCACTTTTGCAATTTTGTATTTTGTATTTTGCTTCTTCACTTTTGGTATTTGCCATAAATTTGTGCCTGACTCATTTTATAACCAACTCCGGACTGTGCTTCGCTTATGGATATTGAGTGTGCTTGTGTATGTGTGTGTGTGTGTGTCTTTTAACGCTTCTGTTTTTCGTTTTTGCAGTTGAAAGTGAATGCTTAAGACTTGTCTTTGCTCATGCCACAAGGTGAATACTTTAATCAATTCGAATAACTTTTTAATAGTAAGCTGCTTTCAGTTATTCATATTTAATAGTTTAAAAATTGGAAGTCAAGTTGTGTTATTTTGTAAATGTTTGCCTGTCATTCATTGTCTAATAATCATTTTCGTTTTATTTAGTTTTTGCAAAGCCATTGAATTTTTTGTTGAGCAAAAAGTTTTCTTTCACACATAAGTGTGCATCTGCTTATCATTAATAAATGCCTTCAACTGCTAATTTTTGGTGCAGACTTTTTTTTGGGCTACCTAATAAATATAATAATAATTTTTATATTTTGTGTTTTATTAAATGAGGTTTTTGAGTTTAATTTCTCATATTAATCGAAATATATTGTTGGGCAATATTATAAACATTATTGAATCAGTTTCTTAATCGGATTTAGCACCCAAGTCTAAATTTTTTGTGTAGCAATATTACTTCACTCACATTATCGCATCATTTTCATGAATTCGCTAAACAAATTTTTTTAATTTTTATTTGTACATGTTTAATACACATATTTTTCAATACGCCCGTATTATAGCGCAATCTAAATTCGGCTTATTCAGCTTAAAAGTTAAAGAAGTTGTTCTTCTTCTTGTTGTTATGCAACATTCGCTTGGGTTTTCAGCGCCATAAAATGTTATGCTCCAATGAATAGAAACAAATGCCGCACATATAACTTAACCAAAGGCCGAAGCAAAAGGAGTGAGTATTGCTATAGAAGACGCTCTGAAGTAGGCAACAGTTTTGCACAGCGCACATGACACACACACTTAGAAGAACGTATACGTACACACACGGATGAAAAATCAAATTTGAAGAGCTAAGCCAACAGCAGGCGGCCACTTGATGTTGGTCAGTCAACCAATAGGAGAAACAGCACTAGCAATAGGCCCGAGCAGCATGACAAATTATGCAACTGACACACACTCACACACACACACACACACATACACCAATACAGAGATGCAGACATACACATAATCGTAGCAAGACAGGCTGACAATTGTATGTAGAAGTGGCATAAGAGTTGGCCCTTTTGCTTTGCAGCTGACACAAATGTACGCAAATCGATGCGTTATGAAAGTGAGTTGCACTTGCTATGTGCGAGTACATGCGTGCATGTATGTGTGAGTGTGTATTAGTGTGCGTGTGTGGCATACACAAGGCTTTGTGAACACACTCCTCCCGTGTGGATAAATATGTCAGTTAGCATTAAGTGTAGGCCCAGGCGTTTATATTATGCATGTTCGAGCAATTAATTTAAGTTTCATTTACAATTGAAATGGCACAACGAGGGAGCGAATGAATGGGGAAGTGGTGCAGCACTACTCCCAAACTGTGGTACATTTTGAAATGAAGGATTTATATTGTTGGATTACCGCACGTACGCAGAACCCTTGCCCGGCTGCTGCTTGATGCCTGATGCCTGAACTCGAGCTATCCACTGGAGCAGAACGTGCCACACACACACAGTGTGTAGAGTGCACAGTGCCAGACCAACAAGTTAAGCAAATAGACTGCAACATTAATTGTGTGGCCTGTGGTCGACAGTGGCAGCAACACGGGGGCAACTGCGTGCACCGCATTCTCGGCCAGCAACTATGTGCATAGGCCGCCAACTGGACATAGGCCAAAGCCGCACAGTGGATGAATAAGAAAGAAATTTAGAAGCACGGCTTTATTGGAGCTCTACAATTGTCACTCTAAGAATTCAAAAATAAATTTAGGAAAATTTAATAAAGCATGTTCAAGAGATAGATTTCCAATCAACAACAGAAAGTTGAAAAAACTAAAAATTAAAAGTTAAAGAAAAAGATATTATATGGATTTATAAAGGAAGGGTTTAAGCGACATATAGTAGAAGGCAAAAAACTTAAAAATAACATTTTGAATCTAGATTATATAATGACAAAATTGAAGCAAGAAGATTTATTCTAAAATAAACATCAAAATTCTACCAAAAATATAGATAACTCAATCTTGAAATTCAAGATTTTTATCTTGGAAAAGGGAAAATGAGAAAATCTCAAAATAATAAAGACTTATTTTTAAATTTTTTCAAACAAAAAATTTTGTTTCAACATTTTTTTTAAGATCAAAAAGCTCTTAAATTAAGTTTTGCATTCTACTTTACAATCTCGATTTTTTTTGTATAAAAACTATTCCAATAAATATATGAACTCTTAATAAATTATTTTTCAAAAGCAATCCAACAAATATGCAACGACATGGCCAAACCCTAAACTCATTGACCAGATGTTTTAGGAAAAGAAGACTTAAGAAGTTGTATCTAGTGAACCTCTTATTTGGAGAAATCCTAGAAATTTTGTCCAAAGCGTATACAGTGTATTTTTAAATATATTTCTAATTAAATATTTATACAGTGCATAACTCTTTTTTGGATATTTAATTCAATTTCTATTTCTAATTGATTCTTTTAAGTACGTATTTCCCAACTATAAAGTTAGCTTGGGATGCCTTATCAGTATATGAAAATTGATGTGATAAAATATCATATAAATGGTATTATCTAAAACTGTATTAGGTTTTGAATTTACGTTTAATATGCATATGAAAAGTCTGTCAAATGAATTGTGCCAAACAGAAAATTTCTCTTAGTCATGCTCAAATGAAATGTGCCAAAGAGAAAGAAAAACTTCTCAACCGACAATATCTAAAATTGAGTAACAAAAACGTTTTTATTTATTTTCAAAACGTGCCACACGTTGTGCCACTGTGCACACACACAATTTGGTGGCACACTGCGGCGACCGCATGTAAATCACAAATACTCGTACTACCTCCACAGCAAGTTTCACTACTGGACAGTAGGTTCCTGTGTTGCTGTGGTTCGAACGCAGTGAATGACAGTTGAGTGGCTAGGTTCGCTTACCTCTTGACATTGCCGAGGAAGTCGACGGTGAGATTCTTGGCCGACGATGTGAACCAAGTGGCCGAGTGCAGCTCCAGTTGGGCGCGATAGCAATCGTATTTGATGTATTGTGTGCAATAGAGCGAATGCGATATCAGCTCTTGCAACATGTGCGGCGAGAACTCTCTGTAGCGTATGTTGAAACTAAAATCCGTTTCACGCGCCGAACGCACATCCACCTGGCTGGGCAAATTGTGTTCCACAATGGTTTTCGTGGCATTCTCCAAGCTCTGAAAATCGCATTTCACATGTGCGGGCGGAAAAACCCCGTTGCCATCGATATCAATGAGATAAACATCCGATTTTGTGAATCCGAGTAAAGCCAACTCTTCGCAGGTCTTGCGATACTTGGTGAAATGACAATTTTTACCAATGTAACCCGTGTGCTTGCAATCGCATGTAACACGATCGTCTTTAACAAAACATTTACCACCATGTTCACAGGTATTCGGTCTTTTACAGGGATCAATGTAGTTGCAATTATCCAAAGCAACTTCACCCACCACTCGCTCCGTTTTGACCACATGTCGCGGCTCAATTAGATGGCCATTGATCTCGATGTCGCGTATGCAGCCAACCAAGCCCATGGCAGCGGATTTGAGGCTGCTGCCAATGATCAGTTTGTCGCCAATGTTAAAGGTCAGACCAAACATTTGGCTCAGCGTGTGACGGTAGTCGACGGTGAAGCGAATCTCGCCCTGTTTGTAGTCGAGCTCGACGCTGTGCCAGGAAGTGGCGCGATTGATTTTAATGGTTGTCGAGTGCGTTACATTGTTGTTGACATCGGGTACGAGATCAAAGCTTAGCTTGTCCGAGCTTAGACGTATCTACAAAGAGAGAGAGAGAGAGAGAGAGAGAGAGATTGTGCAAGTTGCAGTTTGTGCAAAGAGTTGTCGGCGGGCATTTTGTAATTTCCGTTAGTTTTACATTTCCGGCGCACGTTATCGACAGTTACGATTCGAGGGTTTTTCGGGTTTTTATCGCATCAACATCATCGATGTCGTTGTTGTTGTTATTGTTGTTGCCGGATGTTGCACGTCCAGCAAAAGCAGGCAGCAGGTGGCAACAGTTTTTGTGTGGGGTTAGCGCGTTGCAACATAATAGTTTTGTCATCGCCATCGCAAAGCGCAGCGCATGTAAAATATACACAGAAAAATACGTAAACTTTGTTAGCATTAAAATCTGCAAAATACTGTTTAAGTGTAACCGTGTGTGCGCGTGCGTATGTGTGTGTGTGTGTTGGAAATAAATCAAAATTGCCAAATGTCCAACAATATGCTGCAGTCACTCCCCCAACAACTGCTGCATATATTTCAATTTTGAAATGCCTTTGTGCATTAAGCTCGCTTAAATCATATTACGCATACGCCGCGTACGCGCAATTTCGATTTACAATGCAACAACTGTTGGTCCTGTTAAATTGTTAGCCATTAATTTGCAACAACAATAACAACAACAAACAGCATTACAGTTTATACTATTTACACTGACTATGCAGATATGACACGTCCCAATTGCGAACTCTACTTCTCTTTCCCTCTCTCCTCTGGTGTTGGTCCATTTAAATTTATGAACGAGAAAATTGAATCAACTTTATAAGTTGGCGGTCGATTGCTCTAATAAATCGCATTTGCAGCCTAGCAATCTTCATGCCTATTTCAATGACAGCACATCGAGCAATGCTTGTTGCCAGCCACTGTTTAGTATACACTCTCGTTGCTATATTTATTTGCTTTTGCGCGAATTGTGGATTGCGCTTTTTCGCCTGATTTTTCGCTTATACAAAATGCCAAAATACTAAAATTTTATTGCATATTTCATTAGACTTTTGGCAGCGTGTCATACTACATATATTTTAAGGCAAATAGTAAACAGACACAACAGGAACGACGACAGCAAACTGAGCCGAGATCTGACAATATTTCACAATTGCGTTTTTATACCCACTACCCGTAGTGTTAAAGGGAATTGTAACTTTGTGCCTGCAGGAAGTGTATGTAACAGGCAGAAAGAAGCATCTCCGACCCCATAAAGTATGTATATTCTTGATCACCGTCAATAGCCTAGACGATATGATCTATATCTATCTGTCCGTCGGATAAGAATTGTTGAAGTTATTAAACAAATACTAACTTACTACGGGTCTTAGTTGATGAGGCTAATAATTTGGTATATTTTAGACTCTAAGGTATATTTTGAATGTAGTATAATATCAATATATCAAATAGCTATTGGAATATTTTTAATATTTTTGAGGAATTCATATTTGGTATATTTTTTAAGATGAATACCGCACTGTTTTGAATTTACTCACAATGGGTAGCAGGTATCCCATAGTCTAGCATACTCGTCTGTAGCTTTCTTACTTGTTTTGAAATGCGTTTTTATTTGTTTGTCGTTTTTGACTATTTCCACCATTTGTGCGCTGTCAATAAATTCGATTCGATTTTCGATTTTTGATTTGCGATTTATGCGGGCAATGCTCCCACTCCATTTTCTCTCTCTCTCTCTCTCTCTCTCTCTCTCTCTATCTTCCCATTTCTCTTCTTTCACCGACAAGTGTCAAACGCGTATGCGAATTGACAGTTTTGTGGTGGGCCATTGGGAAATTTATTAGTTTGCCAAACGCTGCGCTAAAACGCAGGTGGTAATTTTGTGGCCAGACCGGCAAATAGTTAATCAATAAATAAAATGCATATCCCTTCAACAAAACACAAAAAATAAAGCACAAATTTACATACAACTTGTATCCAGTGTTTGCATATAAAGTATTTGTATTTTGAAAATCCACATTGACTCGTGAATTGTTAAAGTTATCGCCTTTGTCCTGAGCTGAGCTGAGCATATTTTATACGCTTATCACAACATTTTGGCAATTTCAATTTGTGACGAAAAATATTATTAACATTTACTGGCATATGTGCAATCAATTTCGTATTAATTTTGTGGCACACACACATAAATCGTCAGGCAATTTCAATAAGCCAAAAAGCCAAATGGAAAATTAAACGGCTTTCGTAGCATAAATATTCATTGCTATTACAACATTTTACGAGATGGCCAGCAATTTGTATTTCAATCTACATACAAACTCCTACTTCTGTTTTTCCTCTCGTTTCAGCTAAAAGTCTATTGACATTTGAATTTTGTTTTTGAATGAGAAACATTAGGGGGAACGCTCAGACAGACAGAGAGACAGACAGACAGACTGCTGGCAAGGCAGCTCTAGCTAGCTTTGCAATCAAAAGCAAGAAAGTCAACAATAAAATGCAAATAAATATTGCAGCTACGCATACATATATGCATAGCTATATATGTATGCATGTGTATTTATCTGCATAGGTGTGTGTTTATTCCCTTAGTGTATTTCGAAAATGTCAAGTAACCAAATAAACGTTCCGAGTCCAGCACGTTTGTTTGTTTAAATATAGATAAATGCCACTGACATTTATTCAAACACACACACATACTGGTGCAATTGCTGCATAATCAAGTGCATGAGTATGTGTGTGTGTATTTGCTTGTTTGTTGCAGCAATTGGAAAGGGAGCAAAGGGAGCTCGGATCCACAGTTGAGTGGCATTAAGCTGTTAAGGGCTATTTTTGTGTTCAGTCGCAACGCACTTTTATATGCAGCACAATCTAGATTGCGCAATCATAATAAATGCATAATACACATACAATATTATTACTCTTTTTTCTGTTGCATCGGCATATCGCTTCAAATTGTTGCAGCAATGTGATAAATCTTCTATATGCAACTTTTGCGCACATAAAATCTGCTGCAAATAAAATAAAATGATTTTGCCATGTGATGTCTCCGTTTCTCATAAGATATCACAAAACGCTGCAAATCAAAATTGTGTTTTATGTGTGCGCTGTGAAACAATTTCATTGGTGAAATCGACAATCTTTGAGAAAGCTGTTAATATAAAATATATGAATTCTGAACTCTTAATAAATTTAATATATTGGTTTTTAAAACCTTTTTGACGAAAAATGATTTAATTATCGAAATCAACACACGTTCAAAGGGTTTTGAAATAATAAACAACAATTTTGAGCCTCTTAATATTTTGTGCAATTTTAAAATACAATTTTATCAAACGCTTCAAATTTATCCTGAAAATTCAATATTTATAAATAAACCACTATCAATCTGTTTATACATTTTCAATTTGAAATTGTGTAGAATATTATTGGATTCAAAATTTAATTTGGATAATATATTGCTACCATATTTCATTATTATAACTATGCAAATCGTATTTAACTTCAAAACTATCATTGCTTTCCTTCGAATTCATTTTGCGGAACACAATCGATTCTGTTGCTCTGCTGCATTGTTGCCTGCTTAGTTCGTTCACACGCCCATTTGCACACTAGCACACACATATACCCATCCACACACACACACACACATGCACGCATACCAATTCACATTTGATTTGCATTTCGCTTGGCTCCCAAACATCATTTGCTTAGTCGTCTTAAGCACACGTTGACGTTGACGTCAACGTCTTTGCCTTGCGCTCTCTGCTCTGGAATGTCCAGCAACATTGCAATACTCACTCACACATAGACACACGCACACGCAGACACGCCCACTCTGTCTGTGTCTGTGTGTGCAGTTCATAAGCTATAGAATATATGCTTGAATGCTTCAACGCACACACTTACCTCCCAGAAGCCATTTCCGGAACTGGTCGTGACGTCACTGTAGGCCAACACCGCGCCGGCTCGACTACTGCGGAAATCGAATTTAATATTAAATTCTTCGGCATGATTTATGGGCCACCAAATGTGAGATGTCGCAAACGGATACGTAATGGGTATGACATTCACTTCATTCTCAAAGAACTCGGCCTCCAAAACGCCTGTCAAAAACGAAGAGAAATATTTTAGATGGAAGTAAAGGCAAGGAGTATCAAACATGACTTTGTTCGTTATTGGAATCTTCAAAGAATTCTAAGAAAATTTGACCAGGAAACTAAGTAACTAAAAGCAATTTTAACTACCGCTGAGAAACTTTAAAGCTAAGGACCGACTGTGATATACCTATTTTAAATAAAAACAAAAGTGCAGTTTTATTTTTGAAATATAAGAACATAATATACCAAAAAATACTGAAATATACTGAAGATACTGTATTTTGTTTTAAATATACCAGAAAAATGTTGAAGATACTATATTCGTTTTATCGATATACTTCTTAAAATATACCAAAAATAATTTTTCTAAAATACTGAAATATACTGAAGATACTGTTTTTCGTGAATCGATTTACTATTAAAATTTAATATATACCATAGAGTACTAAATATACCGATTTGTCAACCAAATCGTGACTCTAGATTTAACATATTCGATTTTTTTTAGAGGTTGAAATGATTAGGTATTCATACTTAGACAGACAGATATGGCTCGGCTGTTAACGCTGATCAAGAATAGATATAGTTTATAGAGTCGGTGTCGCTTTCTTCATATTTCCTGCCTTTATAGTAATTTTCTTAGATTTAATCTTAGATTCCGATTTTTATTATCGTTCTTACCGTGATAATGCACCTTGGGATTGCCACGTTGCAGTTCGTATAAAATGGATATATCATTATAGTACACATACTTCAGGCTGCCCACGAAATTGTTGTGCGAAATAAGACCTTTCTTCTTGTGCAGATCTGGACCGCCACCAAAGTATATCTCCGGATCGAACAACAGATTGCCACTGGCAGTTGGCGGCAACTCCAAAATCTTCTGCTGATGATCGAGTATAATGCGCAACGTGCGCTGCTCATGCAATATCGTGAGATTATGCCAATAGCCACGTGTCAGATCATCTGTGAGTATGGTGGACATAACATTATCCCCGAAATCGATTTCCACATAAATCGATTGATTGCGTATCGCTGCGGCGATATATTGATGCTTAAGCGACTCTCCACTTGCATAGAACAAAGCTGAATCATCGAAATTGGTGCGAAACATCAAACTGATGCGGGTGGTGGAGGAGTGCACTCGATCCTTCCAGTCGTAGATGCGATACGAAACGTAGCTGGCACCGCGCAGCGTTATAATTGTGGCAGCTAAAAAATAATATTGATTTTAAGTATTTTTTTTTTCTTATTTACACTTGCCATACTGCAATGCATTGTTGAATTTTCACAACAAAAATGTTTTGATTGCGAACATACATATAAAAAACATTGTATAGTTTTTGTATTGCAGCGTTGCGTATTGTTTTTCGTATATCCAATTTTTTATTGAATCGTTTGTGAATGTGAGTAAAGTTTCTCATATAATGAAGGCAGAGTTTTGGAATAACCTACAGAGTTATTGAAGTAAATAATGAAGTGAAAAAAGGGGAAACAGTTGGAATTTAGACTCAAAGAGTTTTATTGAAAATATAGCAACATAATTTCAATTATTGTTGCGCATTCATTTGTTAACAAATTGTTGTCATCCTTTAAAATTTCACATCTCTTGTATAAAGTCATCCCGAAAGTCTGAGCAGAATAAAAGAAAATTAATCATTCTTAAACTTTTCGACTTTGGCATTCTAAATAATAATGTTTAATTCGTATACAATTTTTTATCAAAAAATTTAAATTGAAACATTTGAGAAATATTTAAACACACTTAAATGTGGTTATGAATTGTTGCAAATTTTTGTCGCCTTCTTTCTTTTCATTTTAAGTCACAAAATATATAAATAATCCAAAATGATAGAGCAGAATATTTTGAAGAAATTGTTTACAATATTTTTAAGAAACATGTTCTGCAATTTATTAGCCACTCATTTTTTCATGAAAACAATTGTTTTAAAAGAAATATTTAAATATTTGAGCACGATTTGTTGTAAATTATTATCAGCTGGCATCACTTTATTTCATAACAATTAACTACATAATTAAGCAAAATTCAAATTCTAAAGCTGAATCAAATTGTTTATTCTATCATACATTTCTCAAAAATTTTGAATTATTCAACATATTTTTGCATACATACTTGTATTAATAAACATATAATATTAAATTGCTCTGCAATTTGTTGGCTTTCAACTTTTTTAATGGAATTGTTGAAAAAGTGAGAGTTTCAATATTTGAGCAATATATAAACACATCGACACGTATAAAACCATAAGTATAATCCATATCAATAGTTGGGTATAGTTTTTTTTACATGCAAACCTTTAAGCTCTCGCACTTTCTCACTTAATTCAACTGTTAGCATATTTGCACTTGGCTTCCATTTGCCGCGTTCGCAGCTTACCACAAAAACCCCGAGCAAATTTAAACAACTTTTCTGCGTACTGCGAGTATTCTCTTCTTTTTCGTTTTTTTTTTTTTTTTGGTGGCCGCTATTTTATGCTCTGTGCTGCGGTATTGCGCTGCTCTGAGCTGTGCTGTGTTGCATTATCTGCATGGCACACAAAAAAACGTCAAGAGGCGGCACAAAAATAGATTATATTGTTTGGACTATGACTGTGGACGGTAGCCTGTAGGCGTTTATGTGAAGAACGCTCACTTCTCTCTGACTCTCTCTTTCTCGCACTTCTCTGTTGCCGTGTGGGAAAGTGCAAATCGTGTAACAGTTTCATTTTTTTCTTGCTTTGCTGCAGTGACAGCGAAATGCTGCTCGCTTATCTGACACATATTCTCCTCACAAGTCTGTGTATGTGTGTGTGTGGTGGGTGGGCGGCAGCCACGCCCAGTCAATAACACAGTGCAGGCATACTTCATAATTTGTTTTTTTTTTATATAAACATACATATATACAAACACACTTGCATTTTTGTTGGGAATTTCGAGTGCGCGAAATGGCCCCAAAAAGTATGCTACAGATTTGTTCAACTTCCCCGCGAGAGATGCATTTCTATCTCATGCCTCCGAGGGACCGGCCACAGCTAAAGCAGACCACATTTGACAACAACAATGGGCTTTCTGGGCTTGCCACCCTTGGTGCCAAACTCGCGACACACCTCGAGCATTCGCATGCCACTTAGCACTCGCCCGAAGATAACACGGCGCAGCGGCGTCACCGAAAGCTTCTTGAAGGTGATCGTATAGACGAGGGCACCTTTAGGGAAACGCTTCACATGCCTCCATGAATACGACAATAGGCCCTTTAGTTTTCGTGCATCCAAAGTGGAGCATCTGCTGTGATGATTTTCGAGTGCATCGCGCGCTTGCGGCTGCAGTTCACCGCGCATCCAAAGATCAGGAAAGATGTGCGTGAATTTGTGCGCCTGGACATCGTTATCGGTGGCCAGACGCACAAATTCCAGCACAACTTCCGGACTCACTTCGGTGTACAGTTGTATGCAGATACGGCCAAGGAAGCGCATTTGTCGCTCAGCCAAATCGAAATAGATTACGGGACGCAGCAATTCCTTATCGGTATGCAAACGTTTATTGGGCTGAGGCAGCGGCATATAAGAGTTATACTTCTCCAGCACATCGACGGATGCATTGCTCTCCGGCCGATCGTGTTCTGTCCAATGGAAGCGGGAGTTGCGTGAATCCACTTTGGATGTAGCCCTAAGCAATCGACAGCCTATAAGCTTATTCTCTTGCTTTAAAGCTTCGGCTTTCAAATCGAGACTTCGACGCTTTGGCGTGGCTATTATTGGAGTGCGATTGAAACAATCGATGGTGCCTTTAATGCGCTTAATCGCATTGATAAGATTCAAGAGCAACAGATTCTTGCGATATATATCCTGCATATCGATCAGATCGTTGTATTTGTTTCTCACATGCACCGCTGTTCTGTGTATTTCCGGTGACAGTCGCGACTGAATCGTCAATCTGGCATGCTTCACATTCTGTCGCTTGATCTGTTCGCTACACAGTTCTTTAAGACTGCGAAAGACGCGTAACGAGAGCACTTCGCTGGCCTTGCTGCTGTTTCCATGGACCGCTTGCACCAGCTGCCTGAACTCATTGTAGCGTGGCAGCCGACTTTTGGGTAAATATTTTCTACTCAGGTGACTGCGACGCAGCAATTCGTTGGCCAGCTTATTGGCTCGCATTGTGGCTGCTCGCTCCGATGGCAAATGGAAAGTGAACTCCGAAAAATCCTTGGCACGCCAGCGTAACTCCTTCATCTTTGTAATTTGCCGAAGAGTAAACCAGAGTAAAATTCCACAAAACGAAAACTGTGTTAAAAAAAAAGACTGTTGACACAGCCAACTATGATGCCGAAAGTGAAACTCTGACTGACAGCTGAAGAGGATTTTCAAAACGAGTGCAAAGTTGAAGCTGCTTGAAGTGACCTTAATTAAGCACTCACTAATCAGACACATATCCTCGACTTGAGCAGTGTAATTTGAAAAATAGCTAATAGTAGCTGGCAGCTAGCAGTTGGCAGCTGGCAAATTTGCAACTCTATCAGAGACATGTCTGCCATTTCACTGTCAGCTCAGCTTGTGTTTGAGTGTGAGTGAAGTGAACTCGCTCTCGACCACGTTTGACAGCAGCATGACCATCAGCAGCAGCATTAGAGTTCACTCTGGTGTTGCAAGACCAAAATATCTGGCAGTCTCTCTCTTTCATGGAATTTCATGGCTGGGCTAATGATTTTCACGCCGTTCGCATTCCGTTGACACATGAGCAGAATGAGTGTGCCACACACACACACACATACACATAGACATCGAAAGGAAGCTTGTCGTGCTGCTATGCAGACAGTCAGTTGGTTGTCATTTTAGTTATTGCATTACAGAAGCATCTGCGTTTGATTATGTCGCACACATGCCATGTTCTCTCTACCTATGTCTCGTCTGTCGTCTCGTCTCGTCTCTGGCTACGCTTTTAATGGCCTGACACTGTTTCCGTTGCAGCAGCAACAACCGAATTGTCGACAACTGCAACATGCAACTAACGACAACCGGTCCTCAGGGCTACTGCAACTGCCACAGCTACAGCCACTAGGTAAACGGTGGCAGCAAAGGGTCGTTGTAGGGTCGTCGAGTACATCTGTGCAATTTGCTTGCAACTTGCGGCCAACACGCTTCACCTCGCTTTCTCTCTCTCTTTCTGGTTCGTTATTGTGATCAGCGACTCACACACACACACTCACATACAACTCGGTGTGACGGCACCATTTGTCCTTGACAGACGCCATTTAGAGAGCGCATTTGCCAAAATGGCCGCCACATGCCGTTATAGCGTTACGTTAGCGAGCATTTCTGCAATTTGCAGCTGTCCATTGGCGTTTTGCCTCACGTCGAGCTCGCGCTTTCATTAGTTTTTGTTTTCGTTTTCGTTTTTGTTTTTGCTTTTATTACTCCACATTTTACAGTTGTTGTTTAATACGGCAAAACGAATTTTCAGCTACTCAGAGAGTGTGAGGCAAGTTGGATCGTGTTGTACCCTTTAGTTAACAAATTTAAGGTTTATAATGAAAAGAAAAATAATCAATTATTTAATTTATAGTGTTACATCATAAAATTTACTTCTTATCGCTTTGAAAGATTGTAAACAATAAATTCCCAACGTTATTTCTCAATAGTTTGTTTGCCAACTTTTTCGCTTATCATGTCATATAATTATTATTAAGGCGAAGAAATAATTCACAATTTAATCTGAACAATAATCAATTAATTATCTCTTCATTTCATAGAAAAGGTTTTCTAGTACCTTTAGATTCGCTATATATTCAATAAATCAATATACTTGGACACAGAGAGAAAAAACCTGGATACAAATAGATTGGAAATTTTTAAATCATGTTTTTTATGCTAAATTTTAATTTTCAGATTAAAAACATTTTATTTTAATATTAAAATATTATATTTTAAATTTTGAAATGAATATTGCAAATCTTGATTAAAAAAATATTCCATCTTTTAGGTTGGAAAAATCTTAATACAAGATTTTGTTCTTCATTCATCGTTTTGAGATGAAAGATCTGCATTTTCAGAATTTTGTTTGTGTATCTGTATCATAATAATGGTTGAAATATATATCCTAATTCAATACTCGTTAAACCTATGTATGTTTTGCCCTTAAACACTTAATACATGATGCAGAACCCTTTTGCCCTTAAAACAAAGCTCTCTAGCATGTAATTAACCCAAACTAGTTAAATAAATTAATAGTAACATTGTAATTATTGAAAAAGCATAATCAAAAAATACTGTGTAATTAAGTAAATGTCAGAGCTTAGTAGGCATTAGTTGATTTAGGGTTCGAGAAGGATATACAACTGTTGACCCAACCAAACTCTTTTTTTTATGTCAAACACCCGCACCTACTCCATATCTTTTAGTTAATTGTGTCGGAACAGATTATTATTAATAGGATATTCGAGCATTAAGCTATGCAGGGTACAATCGCAGTCGTTTTTAATTGAACAATGTCAAAAACAACAGCAAAACAGAAAAAATAGCTAAACGAGCTGCTCAATTTTTAATGGTATTTGGCATTTTTAATGGTCTCGCGTGACTTAATTGGAATTATGGTGGCATGGAATTGGCTTTATGTCATTAACTAAATGCCTGACACAACAACGGATGTTGGATAAGTGGTAGAAGGTTAAGTGGGAAGCGGGGAGCTTGTAGTTTGGCATGCTAAAAAGGCCAGTTAGTATATATATTTTGAGCTCAACAAACTAATTTTGCGCACATTTTGCCCGGCAGTCAAAAAGTCAAACACTATTTTGCATAATTTATGGTCAGGTCATTAGCGTGTTTAAAACTGCAGGCAGTAAACATGGAGGAAGACAAGAGAGTGTGAGAGAGAGAGGAGGTCATTGGCTAACCGCAAGCAAACAAACATAGTTTATAATTAAAACAAAATGGCGCTGCCAGGCTCAGCTCGTGAGCCCCAGGGCAAGCAAAGACCTCCCTCTCACTTTGCCTTCCCTCTTGTCTGACCACACACACAAACACAAACATAGATAGATGGATACTCACTGTAGATGTCGCAGTGTTCGCCCTCGTAGTGGGTGCCAAAGCAATCGCACGAGATGCCCGAATAATGATTGATGCAACGGGAGCCAACAAAACAGAGATTGTGCCGCGAATCGCACATGTCCGAGCAGCCTTCGTTGACATTCTCATGCTTGGTGGCAACGAGCGGTGCGATTGGCAGCAGATCGGAGGCAGCCTTGCCAGAGCTCAGCACCACATTGCGTATGCAGCCGACAAACGATTCCGTGATATATTTGACGCCATGCAGCTTCTCCTCCGACGAGAGGCCTGAGTATGTATGTGTGTTGAAATTGCAAAGTGTGGAATTGAAATTAGAAATGGTCGCAATTCTCAGTTTCGGTGGGGGGGTTTTTTGAGGTTTGATGGGTTTGCCTAATAGTTGGTCAACATTTGGCAGAAAACAAACCCGCACACACACACAGCTACACACATACAGCTACACACACAAACAAGATTAATTAACACGAGAGAGAAATATTTGAAAGCGGATTTAAGCTTTTCGGTCCTCGGGATAGAAAGCCGGGGCAATGGGAAATGGGAAAATATAACATCATTTTGTTTACAGTTCGAAAGTTTTCATGGGTTGCGCTTTAAATATTGTTTAATTAAAAAAGTTACTGGTCCTGCTGAATTTTGTTTTGTTGTTGATGTTGTTATTGCTCTTTTTCCCCCAAAAAACAAAACGAGTGGCGGTTGGGAGAAAGCGAAATTGTAAAGTTAGATTTATGTAGATGAGCAGACTTTTAGCTCTCGTAAGCTGCAGCTAGTAAGAGCATTTAAATAATAATTAAATTAATCTCTTTCTTTCGACGGTGTAATCAAAAGATTTTTGAGTACTGCTATTAACAATTAAAATGTGAATGAAGGGGGAATACTGTTTATTATACAATTTATAGAAGCTTTTAAAAGTAAAATAAAATTTGTTTGTTGTTGTAAAATGGTTGAGCCTCTGAAAATTGTATTTGTTCATATTATCGAATATAATCTATAGTCGTTGGAAAACTACTTTTTAAATTTAAAATTTTTTATTAATTGAAACGATTTAATTTAGATTATTTTGTATACCGCTGTTTACAACTAAAATGTGAAAAAATAGGGAATAATGTTTACACTTAGTTGAAGCTTCTAAGAGGGGCATAAAATCTACTTGACAATATAATAATTAAGGCTCCGAAAGAATTGAATTTTGCATATTATTATTTATTTATGTGTTTAAAGTTGACATTGAAAAAACAAGTCAGAAAGTTACGGTCAATGGGCTCAACTGTGAGATACTCGCTAACCATTTTTAATAAAAGAAAATCTCTGCATTTCTTTCTACCTTCTATGGCTACAGGACGTAATGACTTTTTAAATTGAAAACTATAATAAGTCTTAGAGTAAAAAATGTGTAGTTCAAAATGTTTTGAGTGTTGCTTTTTACAATTAAAATTCGCGTAAATCAAGAATAATTTGAACTTTAAAATATAGATTTTTGAAGTGACAAAAAACTATAAAACTATGGACGTTATATTGCCGAAATCATTGTGAAAATATAAGTGCATAACTTAGCACGCAGACCATATTCTTTGATTTTTTTCCATTGACAATTTTAGAATTGGTGTCATAAATTGGAGAATAATTGCATTCGTTTTAAATGCCGCTCTATCATAGGTCTTTTTAATTCAATTACAAGTTTAGTGCATTTTGAAATTGTGCCCGTTTTATTTTAATAAATCCAAATAGCATCGAGTTAAATGCCAGCAGATTTCTGTTTGAGGTTGAATCAATTGCATTTTGAACGTTAGTCTGACATTAAAATATAAATTCGATTTCATTAATATCGATCAGAAATTGGAATTGTGTGAAATAATTGTTTTGGCTTTTTTAAGTATTGTTTTTGCTGACTTATCAACATTCATTCATTAAATGCAACAAATTTCTTCTGTTAAAGTCGAACTTTATTCCTAGTACTATTGAATTCTATTTCTTTGGTATCGCAGTATTATATTTTTGTCTATTCATGCCACTCGTCACTTTTCTCTATTGCTTTTGCTCCATAGTGCAATCAATGGTTCATTCGATGTGCACAATGTTAGGCGCTTCATATTCCGTCATCGAATTTCGTTCGTTCGTGTGCGCTTGTGTGTGTGTGCGTGCGGTTTTGCGAGCGTCAAATAATTAAATTTTCAAATAGCATACAAAAGCAGCTTTCAAAGTCACACACACACACGCATACACACGTAGAAACTATACCTGTAAAATGCGCACGAAATTCAATGGCAAATGAGCAAATGCAACTGTGTGTGAAGCATTCGTGTGTGTGCGTTGGGGAAATTCAATTTTCAATTTTCGTTTTCAGATTTGCCGTATCAATAGTTTGCTATACTTTTTATACCCGCTGTACATAGGATAGAGGGGTATGTAAAACGCAGAAGAAGGCATCTACCATAAGTTGCGGTTGACAGTATATTTTGGTATATTTTGTGCTCTATGGTATATTTTGAATGGGTATGGTATATCAATATACCAAATATAGTCTTCAGTATTTAATATCATCGGCATATCTGGTATATTTTGTACTTTATGGAATATTTTTAATGTTTTAGTATATAAATATACCAAATTTTTGGTGTATTTTAATATCTTTGGTATATCGGGTATATCCGGTATATTTTGTCCTCTATGGTATATTTTGAGGGGAGAATGGGGGGAAGCATACAGGTCAAAGTGTCTGATTGCATTCAACTTGGTGAATGCCAGCACGATTCCTGTCACTGCTTTCTTCAAGCCGACGCACTACCTCCACGTGGTTCTCCCTGGATTGTCGCTCGACAGCCGTTGAGTGGCAAACTAAAGCGCGCGACGAGAGTCCTAACTCTACAAACTAGGTTTTGGCGTAGGACTTGGAATCCACCCGTGTAAAACACAATTTCAGTGAAGGAAGCAAGAGGAGCCTCGGAAAGGAACCGATCTAACGTTGACGACCATAGCAAGCGTAAAAAGGACAATGATTTGAGAGTATGCACCTGGAACGTACGAACATTGTACAGACCTGGTGCTGCTCAACAACTAGCAGATACCCTCAACAAATGTAGGGCTGACATCACTGCTATCCAGGAGATGCGATGGATAGGACAAGGCTGCATAAAGAGAAAGAACTGCGACATTTACTACAGCTGCCATCCAGAACGGCATGAATTTGGTTGTGGTTTCGTTGTAGGTGCCAGGCTGCGGCGCCGAGTCTCTCACTTTCGGCCAATAAACGAGAGAATTGCAACGATCCGAATTACTGCCAAATTCTTTAACATCAGCCTGATATGCGCACATGCCCCAACGGAAGAAAAGGACGATGCCACCAAGGACGCTTTCTATGCGGAGCTCGACCGAGCTTATGGCCGCTGTCCTTCCCATGACATTAAAATTCTCCTTGGGGATTTTAATGCCAAGGTAGGACGAGAAGACATCTTTGGTGCCACCGTCGGGCGATTTAGTCTACATGAGACCACCTCGAGCAATGATCTTAGATTAATAGGCTTTGCAGCTGCGCATAATATGGTAGTTCGTAGTACCGGATTCCGTCATTTGGACATCCATAAGGCATCTTGGCTCTCTCCCGATCGACTGACCAGAAATCAGATCGATCATGTTGTGATCGATGCAAGGCACGCATCTAACATACTCGACGTGCGATCCTGTCGGGGTCCCAACATCGACTCCGACCATTATCTTGTTGCAGCTAAGATTCGCACACGGCTATGTGTGGCGAAGATTGCACGTCGAAGTGCGTTAAGAAGGCTGGACATCGGAAAGCTGCAATCACAACAGGCGAAGAATGCATTCTCCACTCACGTCTCGGGGCTATTAAGCCGAGCACCTTCAATACCTCAAAACATTAGCGATATGTGGGCGCTCATATCTCACTCTCTGCGAGCTTCGGCAGAAGAAGTGCTTGGATTCCAGCGTCCTCTAACAAGGAATCCATGGTACGATCAGGAGTGTCGTGACGCAACAGCTGCAAAGGACGCCGCCTACAGAAGAACACTGCAGGCTGGGGCGACACGAGCTATTGTGGATGTCTACAGGTTGAGAAGAAGATACGAAAAACGCCTTTTCAGACGCAAGAAGAAAGAGCAGGAAAGGCGAGAGTGTGAGAGCATAGAGAGCAGCAGATGCAGAAATGAAGCACGTAACTTCTACCAGAGGGTCAAGCGTCTGACCCAAGGATTTAAGTCTGGTGCAGTGGCGTGCAGGGACGATGATGGAAACCTTGTCACAGAAGCAGAGGTCGTGCTGAGGTTATGGAGGGATCACTTTTCGAGTCTGTTATCTGGCTCAAGCACAGACTCTGAAGACTATGATCCACGAACCCCAATCTATGGCACTGATATTGAAGTGCCAATCCCAAGCCATATCGAAGTCAAGGATGCAATCCAACGGCTTAAGAACAACAAGTCTGCAGGTGCTGACGGCCTGCCGGCAGAATTGTTTAAGGCAGCTGGTGATATGTTGGTAGGGAGCATGCACCAACTAATCAGTGAGATATGGCTCACGGAGAGCATGCCCGAAGATTGGAATCTCAGCATGATCTGTCCCATCCTGAAGAAGGGTGATGCAACGGTGCGCACCAACTACCGCGGAATTAGTCTTCTTCCAGTTGCATACAAGGTCCTAACGAGCGTATTGTGTGAAAGACTGAAACCCCATGCTGAAGCACTGATTGGACCTTATCAGTGTGGGTTCAGGCCTGGCAAATCCACTGTTGACCAGATTTTCACCTTGCGCCAAATCCTGGAGAAGTCTTACGAAAACCAGATCGACACGTACCATCTCTTCGTCGACTACAAAGCCGCATTTGATAGCCCCCGGCGAGATCGCCTATATGCCGCCATGTCTGAGCTTGGTATACCAGCAAAGCTGACTAGACTTTGCAGAATGACATTGAGCAACACCATCAGCTCTGTCAAGGTAGGATGTGGCCAATCCGAAACCTTTACTACCAAGTGTGGCCTCAGACAAGGTGACTCGCTGTCTTGTATACTCTTCAATATTTTAATGGAGAGTATTATAAGAAAGGCCGGTGTACATCGGACGGGCACGATATTAACCAACAGATGTGTCCAGCTCCTTGGTTACGCTGATGATATTGATATCATTGGCCGCACCAAGCGTGATGTCACAGGAGCCTTCGGGGCTATTGAAAAGGAATCAGCGAAAGTAGGACTAGCGGTGAATATGGAAAAAACAAAGTTTATGGTGTGCTCTAGCAGAGAATCGCGGCGTCTTGATTCTCAGCTGACTGCAGAAAACTATAGCTTTGGGTCCGTCAAGGAGTTTATTTACCTAGGCACTGCTGTAACAAGCACAAATGATGTCAGTCTGGAGATTAAGCGGAGAATAACACTTGCCAACAGGTGTTACTTTGGGCTCAGTAGGCAGTTTAATAGTAGAGCTCTCTCTCGACGCACAAAAACCACACTCTACAAGACGCTCATTCTTCCAGTACTCTTATATGGTGCGGAGTGCTGGACTGTGACGCAGTCAGATGCAGCTGCTCTTGGAGTGTTCGAGAGGAAAATTCTTCGCAAAATCTTTGGTCCAATCTGCGTGGACGATGTTTATCGCATCAGATACAACCACGAGCTGTATGAGCTATACGGCGATGTCGACGTGGCCAGTCGAGTGAAATCTCAAAGACTTCGCTGGCTGGGCCACGTTGCCCGTATGGATGAAGATGCTCCGGCTCGTAAGGTGTTTGATGCGATGATTGTTGGGACACGAAGGAGAGGACGACCCCGAACGCGTTGGCAGGACCAGGTGATGGAAACCCTGTCCACACTTGGTGTTACCAACTGGCGAAGGCGCGCTCAGGACAGAGCCGCGTGGAGGCACATCGCGCTTCAGGCTGAGACCCGATAAAAGGGTTGTCATGGCCATATAATAATAATAATGGTATATTTTGAACGTGATATACCAATATACCAAGTGTAGCATTCGGTATTTTTGTGGTATATTAATTTGGTATATTTTAAGATTATTACCGTACTATTTTACTCTTATTCAAAAGTATATTTTTAATGTTCTAGTATATCAATATACCAAATATAGCCTACAGTATATTTTTGTATTTTGTGAGATATTAATTCTGTATATTTTAAGAATAATTCCGCACTGTTCTACTTTTATTCAAAATGGGGAGCCGGTGTCTCACAGTCGAGTAGACTCCACAGTAGCTTTATCACTCGTTTTTTGTTAGCTGTGCGCTTAGCTGCATGTGTTGCAGCAGCCTCAGCTTTAAGGCGGGCAGAAGAGGAGACAATTGATTTTGGGGGGTGGGGCGTGGGGACAACAGACTCACCTCCGACCAGGACCACCGATGGCAGATTCGTGGAGACACCGTAGTTGTACTCGTGATTCAGACCTTTCAGATATACCTCCTCCTGACTATTGTCGACGCGTGCAATTAATCTTGCGCCATGGACATCGATGCGCACCTGTGTGCCAGAGACGAACGCGACAGTCAAGCAGGAGCATCGAGAACGAGAGAGAGGGAAAGAGAGAGAGAGTTGATGTTGGGATGTGAAAGATATGGAGCATAAAACCAATAAACCAGCTAGCTAGCTTGCTAGTGAGCCACGCCCACTCACGTAGGCGGGACACGCACACTCACAGACAAATGATAAAAATTTATGAATTTATGCGTTTTGGCCCAGAGTTGAAGTTGCAAGCGCTGGGCGATAAATTGTTATTGTTCTTGTTGTTGTTGCTGTTGTTATTGTTACTCTTCTCATTGTTGTTGTTGTTGCTGGCAGTTGCATGAAAAATCTACGAAAATGAATTGCAACTGCTGTGCTCACCATTGCAGGGATCAGCTGAAATTCATTAGGAATTTGCGTGTTATTTATGAGTGCAACTCCATGCAGCAGTGTGTGAGTGAGGCAGATATAATAAACACATACACTGAAAAAAAAATTTCCTAAAATCAAGAACATTTGTCTTAAAAATTGTGTACGTAAAATAGGACACCCTTAAGAACAAATTCTTAAAATTAAGAATATTTGTCTGAAAAATATAAAATTCTCAAAATAAGTCCAGAAATACTAGAAAAATTTGGTAATCCATCGACAACTGAATACGAAATTTAAATAATAAAATGATTAAATAAAAAATTAAAATTTTAAAACTTAAAAGATTTCCTTCTGAATTCTTAACTTATATAATATGTACCTGAAATCAGGATTTGTTTTCTACGAGTAAAATCTTATTTTCAAAACTTTTTTGTCAGTGTAGAGTGAGTGAAATAGATAGAAGAAGCATCAATTCACATGTATGTGCAGCTGTATGGGTGTGATTAGTAGTGGATATGTTTGTTTTAAATAGTATGAAAATACGCAACGATCTGCCTCTGTTGTTGTTATTGATGATGATGTTGTCCCTCCCTTCGCATCCTCTTTTCATTCGCCACCTTTCCAGCGGAGGTGAGTTAACAAAAGTTGAGCGTTCATAAATCAAACTGAACGCTTTGTTATAAAATTTTGATAAAGCGTTTTACACTAACCAACATGCACAAACATGCATACATACATGAACATGCACACAAACGTGCACGCACATGCAGACGCATTGCAATCTTGCTAATTGCTTGCTGAACGTATGTGCATGCTAATGTTGCCAATAACAACAACTACAACAAAATACATCAAGCAGCAGCAACATCGAAAACATGCTGGCCGACAAGTACACACGTATGCTCTGACAATTGATATACAACTTTAATTGGAATAGTCGCACTAGTGTGTACCCTGTAAAGCTGCAAAATGCCAGAGTTGACACAGAAACTTTATAGCGCAACACTCGAAACTGTTTTGAATCTATTTTCTTTGTAACATCAAAAGTAGTTATACTTTTAGAGTCTATCGTAATGTCGTGAAACTTTTTATAAAGTCATATTAAGTAACATACTTCTGAAGAATTGGATTCATGGTAAACTGTTCAATTTTTGCGATACTCATACGAATCGTTGGGTAATATTTATTAATATTATTATTTAATTGAAATAACGAATACAGTTCCTTATTGCAATGAGATGAACCAGAGCGACTAAAGCTTTCAGTGTAATATGGTATTACCACAGTCATTTGGAATTTGATACAAATTTCTAATAAGTTGTTAAATAACTTGGCTATGCTAAATTTAGATCCATTTTTGCTGTATTTGTTTTACAAAAATATCAATTTGTTGTAATCCAAGCATTATAAATTTTTACTATACCACATATTGAACAAATTCCCTGGGTTCTTTATAATCTTAAATATATGTAATTGTATTTGTCAAATGTATCTAGCTGTATCCATTTTTTAATAAGCAAAATATAATATAAGAAAATGTTGTTATGTAATTTTGATGAATCGTTTAAAAGTTGTGTTTTCGATGGGTGAAGTGTAATAATGTATATACTTAGTGTTATTTATTGGAACATTTTTCTGGAATATTAACAGATCAAAAATTTAAGTGTTGCTTCTTAAGCATATTAATAAAGTTTTGGAAAAATAATTATACAGTCTTGCGGGCAAAACTTGTGGCCCATAAAACTAAGTAGCTCTAAGTATATAAAGCCAATATTGATATTAGGATCTTTTTCTATTTTACGATAAAATTTATAAATTCCAAAATCATTCTTAGCTTTACTTAAAGTGCCAATCAAGAGCAAAAAGATTTAATTATTTTCAAAATAAATGAATGTTTTAGTATATGTTGTTTTCACATTAAATAGTGTTGCACGCAATATGTTTGCAATATTTAATTTAATATAAATACAATTTAAATTATATTTCAGGGTTAGTATGAAGTATGCGTATATCGTGAATGAAAATGCATTATACACATAAGCATATCATTAAATAGACATATGCGAAAGTTAAGCGCTGTAAACAGCATAACAAATTCGAAATGCCCATTAGAATGGTAAAATAGCAACGCCGGTAATAGCAAAAGCACCAACAACAATGGGAACAGCAGCAATTACAGCAACAAAAAAGTTGGTCTTCAACTGCAGCAGGAAAAACTTGGTTGAAAAAGCTGAAAGCTGAAAGTCAAAGGCAAAGCTGCCACTGCACTGGGGGATCGCCTAGTTAGGCGAGCGAATGTAAAGTGAAGTTTTGTGTGTGGAAGTGGAAGTGGAACTTGTGGGTACTTACCATAACACTGTGCCATTCATCTCGATTTAAACTCTCACCCACAGTGACACTCGTTGAATGCTTGCCAAAGACATGTACAACCTTTAGCTGACCCTTCTCGACAATCACATAGAGTGCATAGGGGTCCAAATTAATGCGATCCGGATTCTTAACGTTGTGATAGACGAGCAGGCCGTGCGGCAGTCGTGTGCGAAATTGAAATGAAATCTCACGGCAAAGTCTGCAAAAACCGAAAAAGTTAGAACGAGATAGATGGTTAGACAATGTGTGGAAGTGAGATGGCGTTTGCTTTTGTGTGCCTGACAGACTTTTAAATTTATTTGTTCTCAGGCTCTCTCCAACTGTTGTCTGCCGGCGACAACATGAGTTACAATTAAAACTACAGCCCAAATTGCCAACAGCCTGGATGCCAAGATGTAGCAGCAGCAACAACAGCCACAGCCACAGCAGCTACAACAATGATAACAAGAGGCAGCAGCAACAACAACAACAATAAGTTTTGTGCAACAAAGTTATGTTTAATTTTATTTGACTCTCCACAACTGTCTTCAGAATATGTTGTGTGTGTGTGTTGTTTCTCCACATTTAAATAATATTTTTTTTATCTTAATTTAATATGCAAATGGCAAATGTTTGTCGAAATTGAATTTTAAATTTTTCGCACAGCCGGCAGCAAAATGCCAGCTGCAAGTTTTGATGTCAACTTTCGAGCAAAGGTCCTGCTGCAATTGAGCAGAAAATCAACTTTCCAAAGGGCAGAGTTTCCGCTCTCAACCGGATCTGTTGGATGCTCGAGCCTGTAAACAACTAAAAATAATTGCCTTAAGTGCCAACAAATGTTAAAGCAATGTCATATCTACTAATTGCACCTTGCAACACACACGCACTCAGCACTGGAAACTTGTTTAGCCCATTAGTAGAGAGCAAAACTTTGATTAGACGTCTTTAGTCTTTAGTCTCTCTTATGACAAGTACTTTGTCAAATTGTTGATACGTTTTTGTGGCCCAAACTATTTATGCATTTATTAAATATTTTCATATTTTTGGTTAGCTGTTTGGGCTCTTAATGACTGTTATTGTCAATTATTCTGCACTGCAGTTTATAATATTTTATTTCGAGTTTACAAGTGTCAATTGGACAATTATAAATTTACCATAATTGACAATGATGTGAATGAATTTATGTGGTTAAGTATTGTAGCATTTGCATTTATCACTTTTGAGATTTCTGTTCTTCATATTAGATGTTTATTTGAATTTGATCATCTTCTTGCGGTTATAGTGAGGTCAGCGAAAGAGTCAAATAATTCAAAAAGTTTCACTTAGAGTTATAAACGACAATTTGGCATTTATTAATTAATTGACAGTGATGTAAATGAATGCTTAAATGTGGTAAAATGTTAGAACAATTGCATTTATTTTAAGATTTTGCTTGGCAAATAAATTTTTGATTTCGTTTTGATTCACTTGAAATATTTCCATATAATATCATCTTGTCGCCCATAATTAAGCTAGAGAAAAATGTATAGAAGTCAGAGAATTTATAGTATTAAATTAGGAATTATAAGCGACAATTTGGCAATTGTTAATGAACTGCAATGTGCAAATGAATGGTTTAACATATTAAAATGTTTTAACAATTACCAATTATTGTAAAGAATGTTTATAAGACTTTAAATCTGTGTTTTCTTAAAGCTTTGGTATCCACTTCGAATCATTTTGCTTATTCATATAATTTAATTTGAGAATATTTTTCAAAATGCAAACAATAATATAATTATAAGCTGCTCAATCTTGGACCATATTTACTCTAATTTACTTTTGAGATAGAGAGAAAAAATCTAATAAATTGAGGATGAACTTTTATAATTGGAGAACGTTTCAATCTTAAGGAATTGAGAAGATTCTTGAAGCAAAACTAATCAATCCATACTATCTGAAACTCAAGAATTAAAATTTTGCTTATTATTTATTTGTGTCATTTAACTAAAGCAGTGTATGAAATTAATGTGAAATATTTCAAGAGGATTTATAAATTTTACTAAATTAAATGGGAAATAGTTTCAGCATGATATAACTTTATTTTTCTTGACTTTCGCACTTTTGTTCTGTCGAGTAGCTGTCTGTAAACTCTGCTCTTATTAAATACAACTTGAATGGCTTTAGCTTTACAAACGAGCACATTCAACGCTTATTCAAATATTGATTGCAATTTGTTTGGTTTTTGGTGTAAAGGCACAACAGATTTTGAGCTGAAACGCCAACAATCTGGCAAATGACGCGCGAATCGTGCGAAATTCGGTATTCTGCGGGGGACATGCAAAATGTAAAAGACTTCAAAAATGCTGCACCACTGAAATTGAGGTAAGTGTGTCAACTGGACACAACACGATGCGACAACGTGGCAACAAATATTTTTTCTTGACTGCTGCTGAACATCCGCCTCCTCCCTCCGTTCCC
Source organism: Drosophila kohkoa (assembly GCA_019972355.1). Lineage (NCBI taxonomy): Eukaryota > Metazoa > Arthropoda > Insecta > Diptera > Drosophilidae > Drosophila > Drosophila kohkoa. Next base: position 2,346,893 of record BJEL01000078.1, read on the forward strand.
GCCCCCTCCACTCACCTTAATTGAAATGTCTGTATGATGTCGCCGTCCATTTGGATGAACGTGTTGTTTTTGGCAAACATAAAGGTCTTGCCCTGACCCGTTTCCGCAAATGTCAATTCCGGGCCACGCTGCTCAATGGGCACCGGGGTGGTGCCCATGTGACCACCGCCACCGCCGCCCATGTGTCCGCCACCGTAACCCACCGGCAGCTGGGCGGGACTCTGCGTGTAGCTGGCCAGCGAGGACTCTGTGGTGCTCGGCTCACGTGTGGTTGACTGCAAAAACGGTGGCAATGTGTCTGCGAGGAAGATTTTGAATCAGGCATTTGGTTAAAAGAAACATGTTGCAAAGCTGCAGTCGAGTGTGCTCGACTTTGAGATACCCGTTACCCAATTTCAGTACGAGCAATTCAATACAAAATTGCTATTATTTTTAAAATATACCATATAAATATACCAATGATACAAAAATATACTAAAAGAATAAACCAACAAAATACTGAAATAGCATGATAAAAGGAACACAATGGAAAGCAGTGTTATCGTTAAAATATACCATATAAGTATACCAAGAATACAAAAATATACTAGAATAATATACCAACAAAATACTGAAATACCCAATTTCGATAAGAGCAAAACTATACAAAAGCAGTGTTATTGTTAAAATATAACATATTGATATACCAAGAATACCTAAATATACTAAATCAATATACCAACACATATATTTGGCTTAATATAACTGAAATATGCAAGAATAATATATCGTACAAATATTGTAATACTATCGATATACATAAGTATACATAAGTTATACCATGGAATAAAAAAATAAATGCCTACTAATGCAATTAATACTGCTGATTATACATATCTTAATTTTCTGAGACTTTCATCTGATCACAATCAAATTGTAAGGAATCATAGTTACTAGTTATTTTAATGACTCTCTCTTTAAATTTACACTTTCTATTTGATTTGCGGTGGAAGTGGTTTTAAAGAAGCTATGTAGCTATAGCCTCCTATGATACGGATAAACGGACACAGATATTGACAGACGGATAGAAGGACATAGCCATATTGTCTCGGTTCAAGAATCTATATACTTTATACAGTTGGAAATGCTTCTTTCTATCTGTTACATACACTTGCCGTAGTTAAAAACTATAATATCCTTCGATCCTATGGGTAACAGGTATAAAAGTGGTTATGCATCGCTTACGTGGCGCGCCAATGCAGTGAAAGAGGCACTCGGTCTCGGTGCTAAAGCGATTCTGGGGATTGCCATCGCAACCGCCCCAAATGAATGTGGTGCACTCGCCCGTTGTTGGTTCGTAGCGCCACTTGTAGATGTATTGCTTGCAGGGTCCCGGATCCCCGGGACCTGTGCACTTGTCATACTGTTTCTCCTTGGCCGGTTGCATCAGAGCCGAGTTATTGCCACTGCTGCCACCACCGCCAGCGGCATTGTTATTGCTGTTGCTGTTGCTGCCGCTCGCCTGCGAGTTGCCACCGCCAATGCCGCTGTTGCTACCGCCAGTTTCACTATTTGATTGACTGCCAGTGCCGCCACCAATTGGCAGATTGGCACCACCACCGCCGATGCCTCCGCCTCCGCCACCACCGCCGCTGTTGCTACTGTTATTGTTGTTGTTGTTGTTGATGCCACCTGCAACGACGCCAAGTGCTGGCTGATTGACATTGCCGGCGGCGTTGCCATCGCCTAAACTGGCAACAACCACGGTGCCATTCGCCAGGCTCAGTCCCTTAATGGTGCAAGGACTCAGCAGCAGCAGTGGCAGCAACAGCGGCAGCACTTTGAGCGACATTTCTTTACTCCTTCTTCACTCCTTTCGTTGCAAGCAGGTTCAGAGTGCTAGCGTTGTTCTTGACTGCAAAAAAAAATGGGGAAATGGAATGGATTTGAATTAGTTATTGGCAAATAATGTGATTAAGTAATGTATTTTTAATTAAGTTAATGAAGCTTATTCAGCTGGAGTGCTTTCTTAATTCCACCCAACCCAAATTACATTAGATATTCTTTAAGTTTATTCAAACCAACATTTGATTGAAGTAAATGGCAAAAGTTTTAAATGCGCAGCTAAAAGTTTCGGTGAGGTATTTACATTTATATTTTTGGCCAGCTAATATTTACAATTATTTTTTATATGATTTTCAAAATTATGTAATTAAACCTGAAGCCTTAAATTTGTAATGTTTTATTCGACAAAAATATTAAATACCGAAGGTTTTTATTTTTACTTGAGAGTATATTAATATGACCACATAATTTTATTTAAGAGTCGAACGCCATGTTAATCTGAACTCTATTAAAAATAAGTTTAATACTTAATTAATATATTAAAATTAAATATTTAAATAATAAATGCAACAAAAATGTAATATTACTCAACGAAAACATGTTAACTATGCCGGGAGATTTCTTATTTAGAGTAAGCTAGCTAATTAGCTTAATTTTCTACCAACAAATATCTGCTAAGCTAAGCTCATATTTTTCATTGCAAGATAACTAAGTAAAGTACATTGTAGCAATTTCAAATGGTTAATCATTACTAGAAAATATCTAAAGAATTTAGTAACCTAACTTAAGTTGTCACACCATAAAATCCATAAAAAACAGTTTTAATTGCGTAACGACTATTATAAAGCATATAAAATAAGCTCAGATTTGTCTTTGTTATAGTAAGTTAGCTAAACTAAGTTTCCGCTTGATTTCCAACTAGCAAAATCACATTTTAACTTAACTAATTTGAGCGTTAAGTCAATTACATTTGAATGCTGAGGCGCAATGCGAAGCCCACAAAAGTATGCTACAAGAAAAATGTTCATTCCTTGGGCGTATGCTGCTTGGAGGAGTATGACGATGAGTTCATTAGATTTGTGGTAATTGCACTATAAATTCACTGAGGCAATTTACTTGCTCGTCACAGCGGCAGCACAAAGAAGCTATCACAGCTTATGATTTCAGCAACTTGTTATGTCTCTCCAACTATGCGTGTGTGTGTGTGAGAGAGAGTGTGTGTGTGAGCAGTTTACTATTGTCATGGCGCACTAGTATAAATCCCATTTACATCATCATGCTCATCATCATCAGTCAATGTCTGGCTGAAAATGAAGCGACGCTGCATTTCTTGCTTGGCATTTAACGAAAACGAACTTTTGTGCTTACACTTCCGGCGGAAATGTGATGACACACACACACATAGACACACTCGCATAGTCTTGTAGATATAAAGAAGAAAAGTTGCTCTAAAGATGTGATGCGTGTGCTTCCTCTTTCTCACTCGCTTAGCTTGAGAGAGTTGAGAGTTGATTTACAAGTAGCTTATCGTCGTGGAAAAAACTGTCAAAAATTCAAAAATAATGATGCGCACAGTTTACACTAAATGCCCCACAGCAAAAATTGGAAGGCGTCGCCGGTTCTCTGGGCGGGGCTTAAAGTGTCTGTATGTGTGTGTGTGTTAGTGTCTGTTGATGCCAAAAACGTCAAAGGGAAATGGCAAAAATGGAGATGAGAAGGAAAAAACAAAAAGTGGAAATTAAGTTTTTGCTACCCAAAAACTTTGTCGGTCTTTGCATAACGTACCAAAAAGTGGGCGTGGTCTACGCTTTTCCCATCAAACCCATCTTTCTTTCTTGCTTTTGTTACCATTTCCGTTTCATAAGCAATTTTTAATTGCGGCTTTAGCTGCCGGACGGAGCAAAAGTGCTTGGATGAAAAATGAGCATTGCCAAAGTTCATGCAAATTAATAAACCTCAGCAAAAGCGGAGGAGAGCAGCAGAGCCATGTCAAGGCTGCTCTTGCGTTTGCTTTGGCCAAGTTATTGATGCATGCCTGCGTCAGACATCAGTCTGGCAAAACGTGCGTGCGTGTTTTCCACTCGCATTTGAGCAACCTTTCAAAAATACTCCATTGCATTTACTGCCTGCCACAGAAAGTTTCGGTTATGGTTTGCTAACGGTGCTACCTGATTTTTGGTTTGGTTGCTCGGCCAGTGAAGCGCGAAACTTTGCCTAACTTTTGGCTTCCTGCTTAAAAGAGCTGCCTGTACTTGTACCTGTTGTTGTCGCGGTCGTTGTTATCCAGCTTCATGCATATGCGTGGGATTTACCTAAAGTGCATTAATGTAGCCAGCACACGTAACCCGAAAATGTGGCATAGATAACACAACACTCGTGCGCTACCTGTGCATGAAATCCGCGAACGACACTCCAAGGAATTGAGCATGAAAAATCGCGTATCCCTTTGGGCAGGCAGACAAGGATTCTGAACTAAATCCCGCCGCTTACCTTAGCTTGCAGGTAAGTGCAGGTCAAGGCTGGAAGCATATAAAATAGAGCTGTCGTCAGGGAATAAGCACACATTCAGTCAGAGATCGTCATGGCAGCAACATCATCATCAGCATCCTCCACCGCCGCAGTCTCCAGCCCAGTTCCCGCCTCGGCTAAGGCTTCGCCTGCAACCGCCTACGCTTTGTTCATGCATCGTGCTGAATTGCAACGGAAGCGCGCTCAGTTTGCTCGTGTCTCGCAGACAAAGATTCAACTGACAACACATCTGATTAACAAGTTGAAGCAACGCATGGCCAGCTGTAGCTACGAGGATCTGCAGTGTCTGGTCAGAGAACAGGAGTTCAAACGCAATCTCGAGAAGAAGCTACATCATCGTCACAAACAGCTGAAGGCTATTGCCAAGGCACAGAAAATACAGAAGCTGAAGCGACTACAATAATCAACTCAATGGAAGGACTCTCGCTCATTAATTAATCATAGTTTTTAGTTCTAATTCATTTTAGATTAACCTTAATGTTGAGTAGCAATGTTTTCATAGCTTAGCTCAACAAATGACATATTTATTGACTTTTTACAAAAAGACAATGGAAATTTAATTTCATATGCAAAATGTGTTTTGCATACTCTTCTGCAGGGAAACATAAACTGACTAGCTGAGCCACTTGATAGGAGCGCTTTACATACACAGCTTTAAATTACTTAAGATATACTAACAATAGTTATAAGAGACAATTTTAAATAAACTTAAATAAACAAAAAAAACCCTAATTATTTTTGAGTTTTCTACTTATATTTTAACAAACTTCTTACATTTTCAGAAATTATAACTAACACAAAATAACATTTTCAAGAAATATTTTTGCTACTCCAATATAAGGATCCTTAAATATTATGAAGCCTTTTCAATAAGAACAGAAACAATTTAAACCAAATAACTATTAAATGGGACAACAATTTAAATATCTGCAATACAGTAAGCATTTATTAAATATCAATTTAAATTGATAATAATTTAGTCCAAAGTGAATAGAGACAAATTTAAATATTAATATTAAATTAAACAACGTGAATCTGGTTACGCTTTAAATAAATACGAAAAATTAAAAAAACTATTTATTATTTGTATTGAAATATGACGAAATTGTAACAATTCTGAAAACTGTATTTAGTTAAAACAAATTCAAAATTCTTGAATAACAATCTATCATCAATTTCAGTCACGATAGTACAATTTCCCAACTATGCAGTATGCGTATAAGCTGACGATACTTCTTACATGTATATTATATGCAATATTAAGTATACGCAAGTGAAAATATTATCAATTTGAAATTTATCATTGAAGAAAGCGAATTTACCAATAAGTTATAAGTTATTTAATAGTATATAACAGGGATGCTCAACGCCTATACACTGAGTGCACTTTTGTTTTTGTAGATGCTCTGTGCTTATGGCTAGTGCGCCCATACGCACCGTGCATATGGGCTTCGATTTGCATGCGAAACAAAAACAATTTTACTTGTTTCTCCATTCCATCTCTTTCCGTCGTCACGCTTCGCTGACCGCAATGTATTTTGTTTTTGTTTTTTTCTCGAACACATGCACTGGAACTTATTCTTCTGTCTGGGTTGGGTTTTGATTTATTTCGTGGTCGACCATCGTAAGCGTTATGTTAAATTTTTTGGTGGGTTAGAAAAATGAGTGATGAATTGGAGAGCACTTTTTTTTTTACCAAAAACTTTAAATGTGAATATAATGCGAAATATGCTTCGTAGTTCTGGATGTAAACACAAACTAGAATCGTAATTTCTCTCAGTGCACAGCAGCGCCCCAACACAAAAGCGCCGCTACATATGTACACGTTTTCTTGTGTCTGTGTTAGTAAACGCACTGCCATAAGACGAATTTGAGCACCCCTGGTATATAAACTAATTATTAATTTTCCTTTGAAGTTATTGTTCAATTTAAACGAATAATAAGTTATAACGATTAATAATGAAGTTTCTTTTAATTTTTTTTCAACTTCTTGTTCATTTCAATTTACAGTTAAACACTTAGCTGAAAATTGCAACAACAAGCTACCGACTTTATCGAGATGAGTGCTGGCAACGCTACGCATATTTAGCATGTATGTAGATGAACAACGATAACTTCATTAAGATAATTCAACAAACTGCAACTTAACCACAAGTTAAAGTGCACTTCAACTTTAATATGTTGTGCTATGCGTGTGTGTGTATGTGTGTGTATGCGACTGTGTGTGTGTTCGGTTGTGTGTGGTGAAGTTTAAGCGTATGCAAACTTCGTTGCAGCAAAACGTTTTCCATTTTCATCGCGTTCACTGACGAGGGAAAAACGTTTTAAATTATGCGCGTATGTGTCTCACAGCAAAGGCAGCGACAACAGCAACAGCAACATCAACGGCAACAGCAATGAGAGCAATGCCAGTAATAACAGCTATAACAACAGAAACAACGCAAGCGAGCGAACCGGCCACGCCCCCCACTAAATTGCACGTTTTTGAGGAAGGCGTTGCGACGCCTTCGCGTGGAAAAAACGAGCGCACACACAAAAGTCAGGGAAAGTGAAGAAAAGAGCTGAAGAGTGAAAGCAAAAGGAGAAGAGAAGCGAAGACGAGCGCACAGAAGAAGAGCGCGAACAAATGAAAGCAAGTGAAGTCAAATTAAATTAAATGACAGATGTCTGACATTTTGATAGTCATGTGTGCAAGCGAGAAAGCGTGAATGTGTGTGTGCGTGTGTATATGTAATATAAACACATGCAAATATACACTCTCATACACTGAAAAAATGTTTTAAAATCAAGATTTTAGTTCTTAGAAGAATTTCCATCCGTGCGACAAGAATAGGAAAATCTCAATGGGGAGGAAACACATCCTGATTTCAAGAGAATTTGATCTAAGTTCTTATTATTGAGTGGAAAAAATCGTATTGCTTTAAGACCAAAAGACTTATTATAAGATCATAAGATCATTTTGATATTGAAAACATTTGATATAAGACACAAGTTCTTAGAAATAATAGGAAAAAAAATTTCAATTTTAAAATTAAAATATTTATTGTAGGATAAAGAAAAAAATAGTTCATTAAAGTTTATTAATTTTTTTTTGACTATTTATTTATTAAGTAATTCTGTTAATACTTTGTATGTTAATCACTTTCCTACTACTTACAAATTTCATCGATTCGCGCAACACATTTAAACTCAGGACGTCCTCTCTTAGACTGCATTAAAAAATGATTCGCGTCAGTTCGACTAACTGAGTTATAAACGAAGACACTTTGAGTGTCTTGTGCTTGATAAAAACATTTTAAAAATTTCGATATATTACAGCATTTTGTAACCCGAATATAGTATTTATGGTCTTATTTTGAGAAATTGGCGTATTGCAGACTAATGTTCTTAGTTTAAAGAATTTGGTCTTATTTTAAGAACACAATTTTAAAGAAGACTGTTCTTGATTTTAGTTACTAGCACTCTCTTCTTTTAGTTATTATATTATTTGTATAATAATTAACATGGAAATAATAATAATTAGAAACTGGTATTATCTTTCAGTGTATCTTTTACGACATACGTTGCCAGTGTCAGGCAACGCAAGGCAAAGCTGCACGCTGCACTTGCCCCCAAATGTTCTTTTGGGGCTGTTGCAAGAGGGGCATGATGGGGTCATTGTTGTTGCTATTGCTCTTGTTGCTGTGACTGTTGCTGTTACTATTGCTGTTGCTTTTGCTGTTGCTGTCGCTGTGCATGTCTCCAAAGTGTTGCCCGCGTAAGCGTAATGAATTAAAATAACTTGATTGCTTGAAATTGAACGAATTGTTGCTGTGGGTGGTTGCTGGTGAACATTGCACTGAGAATTGGGCTGTGTGCTTGCTTCTTCTTTTTTCACTAGCTGCGACACCAGCCGGAAATTGCAGCCGCTTGTATGTGTGTGCGTATGTGTGTGTGTATAAATATTTACTGAAATTTGTATATTAAGTGACGTCGACAATGGCGCCAGTTGTGGCATTTTGTATTCTATTTGTTAGCAGCCGCATAGACAACAAAGCAAAGGTATATAACATGTATAGCAGATATATATAAACGCTTGTGTGTGTGACATAATAAAAGTCACGCTGCATGAATGAACGCATAAAGAACGTTTTGCTAACTGCGTGGGCGGCAAACAGCGAACAGAGAACAGCTAAGACATGACACACACATGAAACGCTGCAGGCAGACAAATATTAATGTTAAACCACAAGAGACGAGACACACACACGATAATTCTGTGGGTAGTCACTAACAATAATAAAGATAATATTCACCATAAAGATATTATCCGCCACAAGAAACATTTTCATATGCAGTACACGATTAAGTCTGAGCTTATTTATAATCAACTTAATCCTATTTTACGTTTTCACAAATTTGACTTGCATTCTAAGAAAAAGATGTACAATTTGTTTTATATTAAAAAAAACAGTTTAACATTTAAAATTTGTTACTACTAAGAAAATTTTACCGATTAATATTAAATAATTGCAGGATTTTTTTGAAGGTTGAATGTTTTTCTTTACATATTTTATTTTGTTAATTTTGTATTTTGAAAATGTAAGTCAAATTTTGGCAGTTGAAAAGCTATTGCTAACTGACATCTGTGTCATATTAATTGTCTATCATAAGCGTTAAATAAATGTTACATTATGTAAAATGAAGTACAAAGTACATAAACGTTAATAAAACTGACAAATGTATTTTCAAAACATTCTCTTCTATGGGGGATTTAACTTATTATTGAAATGCTAAAAATAATATTGAAAATTTTTTATTTATTTGTAATCAATTCCTTCCTCTACATGGTATATAAAAATTATTTGATTTTATTATTATTTATAGTTGTTGTTCGAAAGGAAACAATATTTGCATTATTCCAATTATTTTCCTCTTTAAATATTCATGCTAAAGCTGTGGAAGTTTTGCAAATCAATTGCCTTAAAGCTGTTAATAAGAATTTAAATTTATTTTATTTTTGCACACTTCCTAAGAAATTTCTGTATGTGTAAAAAAAAGAAAAACAATCCAACTTATTCCTTATAAATATTTTTGCTAAGAGTTGTAGATTTCAACATAAAATTTGACGTATTAATTAAATATCATTAAATTTCTGATACGATTATGTATTAATGAGTGTCGTTCAAGCAAACATCTCAGCACATTTTCTAATGAATTCCTTATAATACTCGTACATACTTAATGGGATTAGAATTGCCGTCAAATTATGCACAAATAACTTGAAGCGTAGTCATTGACACTTGATTAACATACTCAGTACAGTGAGGCAGCCTCAGATGACTGAATAACTTGAGAATATTTCCTCTACGCTGTCGATATGAATATGTTTTCTCTACTCGGCGAAGCCTAAAGAATTTCGCAGCTCAAGTTAAAACACTTCGTTAGGCTGCACTGTGTTAGCATTTTGCAGTAATAAATTAAATTATTTTTAAGTACTTTAAAAATGATTTAATGGCTTTTGAGCCGCCGACGCCGCCGTCGTTGACGCCGCCCTCAAAGTCGAAAACTATTCCATTAAATTAAACAATAAGTGCTTGAATTCAGCCAAAAGTTTATGCAACTTTGAGTCACACTCAGACGAACACACACACACAGAGAGAGAGCGAAGAGATGCTTAGAATTATTAAACGAAATTTACACGCTTGGCTGATTCAGACTCTGCAAGTGTGTGTGTGTGTGTGTGTGTGTGTGTATGTGTGTGTGTGTTTGTGATGTTTCCGTCTCGCTTGCTCCATATGCATTATAATTGTCTGTTCTTTTGTTATTGTATACATAAATAATTATTGTTTAATTTGCCTGCTTGCATTGCTTTGTAATGAAGTTGTTTGTTTGCCCATTTACCCATCTGACAGCCCGCTGACGGCCAGCCAAAAAGAGATAGCAAGAGAGAAAGAGAGATAGAGAGAGGCAGCAGCCCAGTGAGCTGCTTTGGTCTAAAGAATTATGCACATTTTGTTGAGCACTTTTTAATGTTGCTGGCGTGCCAGGCATTTTAATTGAGCCTCGTGTTAGGAGTGACTTAATTATGCTTTATTTTAGTTATTATACCCGCTACCAAGACAGAAGAAGAGTATTTTAAGCAGAAGGAACCATCTCCGATTTTGATCAACGACAGCAGCCGAGACAATATAAAGGATAGATGTATTATTTTTTAAAAATCTGGTATATCAGAAAAAACTGCAAAACACACCGTATATGTATGGTCCTATATGTTTGGTATTTCAATATACTATTACAATACAAATACACCATATACAAAATATATACCGAACTATTACATTAAAACATACCATATACATATAAAAATATACCGAAAACAGTGAAATATACCGAATGTTATGTTTTTAATTTATAAAATATATTTTAAATACAGTATATTTTGAATATCACAGTGCATCGATATACCAAACATAGCATGCGGTATATTTCACTTTTTTGGTACATGATATTGATATTTTTAAATATGTTCACCATCTGGTATATTTTATATATGGTATATTTTGGACGTAATAGCATATCTATATACCAAACATACCTTTCAGTATATTTTGCCGATTTTCCGGTATATAAATTCGATGTATCCTATCGTTTTGTGTATGATTGACAATTGGTAGCTGATATGTCAGAGTCGAGCAGACTCCACATTGACTTTCTTACTTGTTCTAATCATACGCGTTGTGCATGTTTCTTATAAATATAATTAACATAACTAAATGCCGCCTTACCCGGACTGCCATAACTTGGCTGCTGCTGTTCTACTATGTAGTTTATTTAAATATATTCCACAATGTTTATATTTGAATTTATGCACTTGCAACATGCACACGCATTCACAACACTCTTGCAACACTCTCGGTATTAAAAGCAATTTTGTAATTACTTCACTTTTCCCATGTAATTTGCATCCTTTTGCTTTTATCGTTTTTCCTTTTTTTCACTTTTTGTTTGTGGATAAATATTTCAACTGTATTTATTTGTGGACCAGAGAAATGTGAAAGGTAAACTGCAACTTTGCATGTATTAATATTTATATTTGATTATTTTGTGCATGACTTCACTGCTTTATTGGCTTAAGTTCTTAGCACCTTGTTATTATTATTTATCTGGACTTTTATTTTTATCTTGTTGAAAACTTTTCTTGCTTTTGTTCATGACTCTTGAATTATTTATAAGTTGGCAAATATTTGTATTTTTTTTGGAAAAAGTTATTACGATTGTAGCTCTGCGTAAAATAAATACTTTATTGATTTTTAAGTGACAGACATTTAAATTCTATTTATGCAATTTGTAGAAATTACAATTTTCTTAAGGCTTGAATACTAAATAATATAAGCATATTTGTTTTCAATGTATTTTGTATTTTTTTATTCTCTGCTTTATTGACTTAAGTTCTTAGCAGATTGTTTTTATTATTTGACTAAGTTTATATATTTTCTTTGAACAACTTTTCTGCTTTTAGTTGTCAAAAACCTTTGAATGATTTAGAAGTTGACAAATATTTGAAAACTGTTTTATGCATATGTTATTATCATTGTAAATTTTCTTGTTTTATAAGAATAAAATAAATACACATTGGTTTGCATTTAACATTTTATGTTATTCATTGTTTAAATTTATTCATTGCTTTATTGGCTTAAGTTCTTAGAACTTCTTTATTATTTTTTCTCAAAAAAATTGCTTTGGTAGTGTAGAAAAATATTTGTGTGCTCTTTATTTATTATTTTTGTTTAAATTTATAGAAATTGCAATTCTTAAGGTCTTGAATATATAAACTTATTGAATTTAAATATATGTACTTTATAGTTAATTTTTAAGATTTATTCACAGCTTTTTTCTTAGCACCTGGTTTATACTTATTTTTGTTTACAATAACTTTTATAACTCTTGAATTATTTATAAGTTGATGCTTTGTATACTTTGAGTATTATAAGTAATTTATTGATTTGAAAGTGCCTGTCACTTAAATTTAATGTCAATTTTATTAATGCGATTTATATAAATTACAATTGAATCCTTTTTTAATATATTTTGTAATTTTTTGTTATTATGCTAATTTTAGTTGATTCACATTCACCTTGCTAATTGGTTCTTAATATTTCATTGATTTACACTTTGAGTTGAGTTTATTAAATTATTTAAACACACAGCACACCGAATCATCATAAATAATATGTGAAACAGGAATTTATCATTGTTTAATATCGAAATCTATTATTATTGCATTTTAATGTATGCACTTAAAAAAACCGCACTTAAATTTTCTGTCTCCTCCACCCCACGAAATTAGGATAAACAATAAATAACACAATTTAGAATTGTAGAATTGTATTTATCGTGTAGTATTATTTAATTGCAACACGCATATTAATGTTATAATTTTCTTTGGTTTTGCCATATAATACTATTTTTATTAGCTGAAAATTAGCATTTTAATAAATATTTGCATAATATGTAGCACGTTTTCATTTACACATCAAAAAATGGATTGCGTATTTATTTCATGCGAACACTTTTCATCTCTTTTTTCCACATTGGAATTTTCGATGAGGCGTGTGGCGCAAGTGGGGAATATAAATATAAATATATTTATATACGTAAATGCATGTATTAATTCAATTGAAAATATTATTTTTTTTTAATGTAATTTTATTAACTGGCTAGCAAATGGCTTAATTACTTGCAATTTATACAAATTGAAGTGTCACATTGAAAAACGAGCGAGAACGCAATGATTTTAATTCGAGTGTATTGGATTGGATTTAATGGGATTGGATTGCACTGCTCGGGGATTGCAATTGGATTGGATTGGCATTCTGTATTTGGTTATTTGACGCGTTAAAAAGCGCAGCGCATCCTTGATCCTGTTTAACTGATGATATGCCAACTTATTGATTTAAGTTGCTTCCTGCGACCGTAACACGCTTAAATCATTATAATGCGCACACACAAAAAGGAAACTTGTGCAAACACACGTCGTCACACACACACTCGAAATGAAGGACGCGTTGAGGGAGTGAGGGAGCCCAAAATGAGGTCAAAGTGTGCACGCTTCAAGGATACAAGCGTTGCTGCTGCAGTGGAAGTATTGCGTTTTATATTTTCACTATTTTATTTCTGCTGACGCATACGAAAACAGGCACACATAGCTATCTCCCTCACACACTCCGTGTGTATGTGTGGGAGTGTGTCCTGCGGCTGATGAATCAACTTTTGCCTTTTACTCAAGTCACGAAACACAAACGAAACGAAATCACAACGGAAAAAAGGCGCAAAAAAAGTGCCAGGCTACAAAAGTCGAATCGTCTCTCGTTGAGTTGAGTTGAGGATTACATTTGCGTTGAATTTCAGACACAATTGAAACACTGCCAATGCAGAATACACACACACACAGAGTTAAGCCGCACCGATGCTTGATTAAACGCACTTGCTTTGGGCCATGGCGGCTGGGTCAACGCGTCGTATGCGCAATGTCTACGGCATTGACCCTTTCGGGCAGCCAATGTGCTAATTGCTTGTCCAGGATAACGACGAAGGAAGGCTCGAAAACTCGCTCTATATATGTATTACTTCGCTTGCATACAATAATCCACTTGCTTTGACCTACGCGCGGCGACTAAAGCCAGCGCAAATGTTTAACTTAAAGCGACGACTGCGTGCGGCGACGTCGACGTCAACGGCGACGGCGACTGAGACACAGCGACACACAGCTAGTTAGCGTGCCAGGCGGTAACAAAAACAACAACAACAACAACAAGAAGCAACTAGAAAGCGGCGACACGCACACAACAAGTCCATAGCCATAGCGATAACCCGTATCCACAATTCCAGAGCTGCTGCCCAACCCGTGCCTTATGAGCTCACCCATACTCTGGCATGTCGTGTGGTCTTGTTGTGCGGTGTGTTTGGGGTGTTTTGCTGCTGTTGCTGCTGCTGCTGTTGTTGGGATTGGCCGGGTCGACTTGTTGCGGCTTAGCCATTAAACTGTGCACATTATTAGTTTAAGTTCGTCTGGACTTGGGTCACTGCTACGATTAACCGTAATGGGCGTCAATTGGAAAATTGCCACTGATATGCCACACGACCGAGAGCCAACAGTCTGAGACTCTGAGACTCTACGACTGAGACCGGCTTTTGTCTCAGTTAAACTCAAGTGTGCACATATGTATATACTTTATATAGAGTAAGGCTGGGACCCTGTGCCAGTACAAGGCTAAAGCAGGCGACTCAAACAAACACACACACACAAGGTGTATAAATACAAACAGCAACATCAACTGAAACCAAGCAACAACAATGCAATTCACATTCGCATTTGAATCTATCTTCAAAGCGAGCATATATATCATGGAAATAAATGGGGTTTGCCTACCCAAGCTGTTTAGTATATGCAGTTTGCTAGTGACAGCTGTTAGTTAGCTAAATGCAATTTTAGCAGCATTTGCTAAATTTAATATCACAATAAATAGATGTAGCTACATTTGCAATGTGTGAGACTTAAAACTAAGCAGTTTGCAAGCGTAAAAGTTGTAGGAAAATTCTATTTACTTTCTCTCATATTATTTTATTTATTTGTTTAATTTTTGTGTAAAATTTGCACAAATATTAACTACACACTAAAAACTGTATTGAATAGAAATTGTGCACATAAAATGTGAAAACCGAGAATAAGTATTAACGAAGTGTTTTATTTATTTTTTACAACGATGAACAATTTCGAAATATGTAAGAAATATATAACATATTTCCTTTATCCTTTTTTTTATTAAATGTTCAAACTTGAAAGACTTCAAAAATGTATTTGAAATTTGTAAAAATATTCTTTAAAGCCGCGACAAAGCAGGGCGGTATTAATTCTAAAATATACCGAATTGATATACCGCAAAAAGTTCTGACAATATACCAAAGGCGATGTTTTTAGTAACTTAAAAATGGGTTTTCAAACATTACAAGTATAAGAATAACATATGATTAAAATATTCTGTTTAAAATACCATTAAGTATTTGCTCTACAAATGCGAAAGCTCATATAAAATAAAAACTTGACCAAATGTAAACATTATAACTAAACTAAATTCATCTAACGATACAACTCAAGTTTTCTATATTGATTTATTCAAGTAGAGAATTCATACAAACATTTTGTATACACATCTAATTAGTATGAGAATCCCCACTATTCAAAAATAGTTAAGTATCTAAAATGTAAATCAAAGTGATTGTAGAATCTTGACTTAATCTACTTAAAAATTTCCAATACTTCTAGTTCAATAAATTGCTTTAAAACTTGCTCCATATATTTTCTAATATTTTTACTTTAAGAAAAAATGTCTTGAATATTTGATTGAGTTTTCGTTTTTTATTTTGCCGTTCAGAGTATTCCCAGTTCGTTTTGCACACAACTCTTTTAGAATTTTTGTGTTATTTGTTAGAGGCTGGCTGCTGTCTTATGTAAATATTTGATGACACTTGTTAAGGCTGAGGAACTTTGAGCTACATATCGTAGTATTTGAGCACCCATTTGTTCAGTGCTCCTCCCTCTCTTGGCACCACTTTTCTGCATGTGTCTCATTTAAAATTCAATTTATTTTTCGGCAAGCGTTGGAAAACAAAATAGAAAAGAAAAGAAAACAGAAAAGAAAAGCATAACACAAATTTGCATTACTTTTGGCATTGATTTGCGGCGAGAGAAACGAAGATGGAGACAAAAGACTAAGACGGAGACGGATTTAAGATACGACGGTTTACTTAGAACTTTCTGTAATTCGTGGCGCAATTGTCTTAATTCGAAAATTGCAGTTTCGCAGCTGTAGACAAATTGTGGCCATGCACGAGCACGCATCTGGGCAATGCCAACGATAATCATGAGCTGTGTATCTGTATCTGTATCTTAAAGATGCGACTCAGTCACCGTCACCGTCGCAGTCACAGTTGAGGTTGATATTCTGTTCTTATCTGTTTTGCCCATCTGTTATTTTCGCTCGTAAATTGTGTTGGCTTTGTGTGAGAGTTAACTGTAAAGCATGTGACAGCGACGTACGCTTGACCTTTGACCCTGGCTGCCTGCCTGCCTGCCTCGCATTGCGTGCCCCAGTCTAATAAATGCGACACACACTGCATAATGTTGAATTCATCATCGACATCGTCATTGCGCATCATTTAATTACCGTTCGGCCTTTAATGACATTAATTAACATTTTTGTATTTGTTTTTATTACGATTATTACTTGGTATTATTAATATTTATGTTTATGATTAGCTAATTGCGTTTGCTCATCAAACACACACACACACATACAAAAATACCGTAAGTACAAAGAATTTTTTTTGTGATTTTAATTTTGATTTTGATGTCATGTGACCAAACCGCAGATCGCTGACTGAAAACTGTGGCAGACGCAAAATGATGTCGGCGTCTAATAAACCAGTTGAGGCTGCATTTGAATACAAAAACAATCAGAACGACAACAACAACAACAGGAGACAGACAGGCTGACAGCAGCAAAAAGCTGAGATCACGTGCGGTTTCTCGTTGATAGCACATAAAAAATGCCGGCCAATTTAATAAAGCAACTGCAAGATGCCCTCTAAACAAATTTGTGTATTTACTTCTCTTACTCAGAGAAGAGAATAAATTTTAAAATCATAATGATATGCAAACTCTACAACAATTCTAGAATAGTTATTTTTGATATTGATGAATATTTTCTCAATTTATGAAATTGAAAATGGAAAGATTAAAATCAGAAAGAAGTTACAGCAATCGCTCTGCCAGTCGAATTGTGCTTGACTGTGAGATACAACCCATTTTAAATAAAAGCAAAATAGTGAAAGTACGAGTATTAAGTTGAAAATATACCAAATTAATATACCACAAAAATTCTAAAAATATGCGGAAAGCTATATTCGGTATATTGAAAGAGTACTCCACACAAAATCTTTCATAGAGTGCTAAATATTACAGACTGTCAGCCAAAACAACTAAGACCCGTAGTAAGTAGGTAGGTGATTTTGGCCATTTCTTAAATAAGTACAATTACTACTATTTTTATTAAGAATTCTAAATACTTTATTTATGTATGCACCAACAACGACTACGACTCTAGCATGCATGTATTATTCGATTCATGCAACACAATATTTTTATATCAAAGAGATGATTGAAAATCAAATTTTTGTTGCAAGAATTTGTCAATTTTTAATTCGTACTTCAAGAAACTTATTTTAAAAAATAGATGGTTGATATTCGAATTTTGCTTCAAGAATTTATGATTCTAAAATTTGTGTTTCATTTTTGTTTTTTCCTGTGTACTAATAACAAACTTCAAGCTTGCGCTTTACGCAAAATATTCACTTTA
Source organism: Drosophila kohkoa (assembly GCA_019972355.1). Lineage (NCBI taxonomy): Eukaryota > Metazoa > Arthropoda > Insecta > Diptera > Drosophilidae > Drosophila > Drosophila kohkoa. The sequence goes on from BJEL01000078.1 coordinate 2,364,643, forward strand.
AACTATGATTTACAGTAAATACAAAAATAAGTCGTAAATCTCAAAGCTAAAGCGCATCTATTTGTCATGCTAACTTACAGTATTTACACACGTGTGAACACAGCTTCCATCGCACGTCTGTTGTCACATTATTCATTATTTTATTATTATTTATTTGCTTTTTTTTTGTAATATTCCCCTGTTCAGCTCACGACCAGGTTGTTGACTTATATATTTTGGTTTACCCGTCCAATTGGCGGCTCATTGATTGCTCTTAGCAAATATAAACTTAATTATTTGAGAGGGTTTAATATACACATATACACAAATCGTGTGATTGTAATTTAATTGGATTTTTTCCCCCACTATGCAATTGAAATTATATTGAAATAATCAACAAATCCCACACTTACAAAACCGTGTGGCGCGCTTTGATTATATTATTAACATAGAGTATAGAGGGCAATGGCATTGGGCATTATGTATTTTGATGTCTATGTTAGTGATAGTAATAAATATGGAATAGTTTGTAGTAAATAAACTCAATAAATTTATGAATTTTAGAGAAACATTTGTAAAGAAAAGTTTCAGCATTTAACTTTATAACTTTATGGATTTTTAATAAGATATTTTGATGAAAAAGTTGTAGTATTACATTGTATTAGATTTTTCAACTTTATGAATTTTAGAAACAAGTTTTTTTCATTCATTCAGGAAACTATTTCATATAATTTCTGCCGTTGTAATCGGTGAGAGTATCATTAATTCATTGTTTTTATAATCGCTGCATATTAACCAGTCAGTATCATTGTTTATTTTTAACATTGTTGACAAGTGATTGCATAGACAGCTCAGCTAATTAGGGTCTCCAGTCAATTGCAAAACAATGCGAGCGAAAGAGTAAGTGTTAGAGAGCGAAAGAGGGAAAGAGATAGAGAAGTAGTAGAACGAGACAGCTTGTCAGTTAGAGTTGATATTTAAATATTTATCTTATGCTCTAGACAAGTGTGGCAAGTGTGTCAAATTAACAGCACGACGGTTGCAAAATTGGTAAAATGCTAATGGAATATTTGTTACCCAAATGGCGACTAAAGCAATTACAGAATGCGAATAATACAAAATGGTATTTTAATTAAATTAAAATTGTGTTTGCCAATAGCTGAATTAAATGTATTGCACACACACACACAGACATATTATGCAATTAAATTTGAACACACACTTGAACACCCACACATTCACACACAGAGAGTCTGCTGCAGACACATACGCTTGGTAATTTTCTTGCTAAGCTGCAAGCAAACATTTAAACATTTTTCTGTTTGCCTCGCAGCACTTTAATCAAGTCAGCTGATAGCAACAGCCACAGAAACAACAACAATAATAATAACGAAAACAACACCGGCATCCAGAACAATAATAAATACAATAAAAACATTGCACAGATCTTGGGCAAATTTCGTTTCCAGCTGAGTTTGCTGTGTTTTCCATTATAAATCATATGTAAACAACGATTTTTAATTGCCAAAGCAAACAAGCCAGCCCATTAAATGGGCGTGAACGACTTGAAAGCACTCTGCTTAGCATTAAAAATGAATTAAAAGGTTTTAGCGGCATTTCTAATTACTTGAATGAGCCTATAAAAAATGCATTATAATGAAAAATCATTCAATATTAACAACTGAACACGATCATAGATATATAACATAACATTCTAAAGAGTATATTTTGGTAATATGAACGACTTGCATTATAATATTAAACAAATTTTATATTATGTTCCTAATGATAAGTTTTATCGCTAAGGTTATATTTTATATATTATTTAATCATATACCAATTTTAACACTAAACAAAGTTTCGATTATGAATTTTATCGGTAAGCTAATTTGTTTAAGTAGAAAAGACAAAATTGGCCTGCGGTTTTATCTTTTTAAACATTTTCACTTCCAAGTATTTTTAAAATATTCTAAAAATAGAAATTAAAAGACTTTATACAAAATTTTAAAATTAGGTCACATTTTCAAAATTTAAAATAACACAATTTTAGTATATCTAAAAATTATTACTAATATAATACAAAATAATGATACTAATAAAATAATACCAAATAATAATATTAAAATTTTTGAACACACACAAATTTTATTAATTTTAATAAACATAATATTAGGCTGAGCTGAAGAAAAATATATGAATGAATACTATACAAAATTCTTTTAATATAATATCGTCAGTAAACTAGCATACATTCTTAAGACACATTGTAAGAAGTACAGTAAAGAATATACTAGAATATACAACATAGACTGATAATATACTACAAAATATATACTAAAAAATGCCTCAAAAATGCACACTCAATATTCTTCAAAGTCAATATACTTCAACCGCGTAGAGTATCTACAATTGTAGTAGTTAAAACGCCGTAGATAGGTATCTTCAGGTTGTTGATATTTCTAATCTGGCTCATTATAAGTATAGACAAATAGAACCCAGTGTTCTAGGCGTCATTGACAGAGCACTTCTCATTATCAGCTAAATTCAAATACTATCTACAAATATGTAATTGTTCACCGAATCGCACCTTTAGTCTCAACCCGACAGAGACCAACGGACCTTTTCCGACCTGTCCAATTGTAATTACAAAAGCAATGACAGCTCATCTCGTCTCGTTGACTGAAAGCTACTGCAAGTTAATCGAAGTGTCATGGTAAGACTATGTCAAAGAGGGTGGCAAAGAGAGTGAGGCGGGCGGAGGGGATTTTGAATCACCTGCATTTGTCAGTTTGTTTTGAGGTTATTTATGATGTCAGTTACGCTCTCACAGCTAAATCACCAGCATGCAATTAGATAAACACACTCGCACACACACGGCTGAGTGATTATAGCAAGTATTTTATATAATCAAAGCGATTTGAATTTGAATTTTGAATTTACAATGCAATAATTTCCCATTTAGTTTATCAGTTTATGGCATGGCAATCAATCAAACTGATCACACACAGTCGAAACTGTTTTTTGGGGAAATCAATCGACGTCGACTACGACGACGACGACGTCGCGACCAATTGCATGTCATATTTTAGCCACATTAACTTGAATGCTTGTAGTAAAATATATAATGCGAGATAAGCAAACGCTTTGACACTTACCCAATCAGCTGGAAAAAAGCGAGAAGTTGGAGCGCGCGGGGGCTCGTTGCGGTTTTCTTAAGTGGTATCCCAAGATGTTGATTTTGATGAATTTATAGCACTGTCTATTGAAATTTTGATTCACACTTGATTATTGACTTATCAAATTTGAGAGTTGACCTCCAAAACAAGAAAACAACTAACACATATACACATGAACACTGCACTTTCATTCAGCAAGCTTTACAGTAGCTGTTCCAGTTCCAGTTCCAGTTCTAGTTCCAGCTCCCGTCGCAGTTGCCGTTTCGTTTGTGAGACTAATTTATGCCGCGTATTTAGGCTTTTAATTAACACTTCCGCGACGTTTGATTCATGCGCTTCACTTGAAGCTCTGAGATTTTTCGTTTTACAACTACTTCGTACTTAAGTGGCTTCAATTTAGCCCTGGAGGAGTCTTCTTCTCCCAACTCAGGGGGGACGTCGCCACACGAACTCACGATCTCACAGTTCGCAGTTCGCAGTTTGCAGCACAACTCAACCGAACCGCACAATCCAGCTGCACAAACCCAACTGAATGGAACCGAACCGCCAGACTGATAAGCCCACCATTTCACACTCTCGATCCGATCCACACTCTCGATCTCAATTGCGCTCATCGCTTTGAGCGGCTTCAGCGCTGCGAGAGCCGCTAGTTATGTGCGTGGGAGAAATGTATGGCGAGTAATTTATCGCATGCGATAAGTGAGCTGGCATGAGAGCAAAACTTGGTAAATTAATAGTGGAAAGATTAAGATTGAATGAAAAATATATATATGTTATATATGAAACGATCACTAATGTACATTCTATGGTTATTCGATTAAATATTAATTGTAGTAGTTAATATTACAAAGTAAATACTTAAATATTGATCAAGAAATTTGAATTAAAATGTAAAAATGTTGAATATTTATTTAAGTGAGTTTATTAATATTTTTTATTTTCAAAAGTTAAGAAACTTAAATAACAATGATTTTTAAATATATTGCCTTAAATTGAAAATTATGTCAAACAAATTTAATTCTATATTATTTCTCCACTTCATTTTTTGATTTGGGTCATAGAAAGAACTTTATACTTAAACATAAATTAGCAGATTAATTTGATTTATAATATTTCAACATTAAATTACTCGTATAACAAAAATTTATCTATTCAACTTCAATTTCTGGCAGCAATTTAAATCGTGATATTTAATTGAAGAAATCAATTCATAGAACCAGCACTAAATTTGAAACTAAATAAGTTTCTTAATTTAATGTATACAAAATATTCAAAAATAAGTAAAATAATAAATTTGTAGCTAATTTGTCTTATTAAACATTAAATAAATAATATTAAAAGTAATAATTTTAGTGTTCATTTTATACTAAATAGATTCAAGTCTTGGTGACTAGCGTTCTAATTCAAGAGTAAGCTTGTAGCTAAACATATCTCAAAATATTTGCGTCTTAAATAAAAATCAAACTTATTTACGTGACTTGGTTTAATATCTGCACTGTGAATGATAAAATGAAATGTGAAACACCAGCAGTCAGTCGTAGTATATAAATACATATTAGATTCCCGGCCCAGAGTCTTCCTGGCCAAGAACATACTTGTAGTAGGCCTTGTTCAGCTGCTCGAGGAACACAAAGGCGAAGACAGTGTGCGGACCCAGGCGACACAGATACGGCGTGAATCCCTTCCAGAGCGAGAAGAATCCCTCATTGCGGATCACCTTGATGATGACATCAGTTGCTCCGCTGTACTCTGCCTTGCCATCGATCACCTTCATCTGCTGGATGCGTGTTTTGGCCATGTCCAGCGGCATCGAGGCAATTGTGGTCAAGAGACCCGAGCACATGCTGGCACAGATGTGCAATCCCAGACCCTCGTCCATGAAGCGCTTGAAATACCCCTTGAACTGGGAATACGATGCCAATTGCACCATGTTAACGATCATCGCACGTCCCACTGTCGGCAAACAGCCGCGCCACAAAGCAAAGAGTCCCTCCTCCTTGACGATGCGAACGAGCGCATCGCCCACATTCTTGTAGTTGCGTCGCTGATCCGCCGGCAAACGATTGTCGGACATCATGCGTATCAAGGACACTTCGGCAGGATTCCCCACAAGAGCTCCGCAGGCGCCGGCAAAGATGCCCATGGCCATGCTGGCCAACACCTTGGGCGCCTGTTGATACTTATTGCGATACGCCTCGATCTCCATCTGATAGACGCCCATGCGACCCGTGGTATAAGTCGCCTGACGCAACAATCCAGCACTCAAACCATTATAGAACGCCAAAATCCCCTCGTTCTTGAACACCTTCGCAATGCAATCGATGGAGCTGCTGTATTCCTTGGCTCCCCCTTTGCCAGCGGAAATCTGCATTCGTGTCTTCACCAAGTCCAGAGGCTGCACAATGCATGTGCCCAACATGCCAGCGGTGCCGCCAATCACATACTTCATAAAGTTGGGAATGGTCTTCTTCTCGACATCGTATAAAAGCACCATGGTTATTACGAATGTATCTATTGATTTCTGGGCTTAGAAAATTAAGAAAAATTCAATACGGAGCAGGGTTTTTTTTTTTGTGGTGTTGCTGAAAAGTATGAGTGTGGAATACTGTGAGAGTTCAAATAATGCCGAAGCCTACTTCATTTATGTGTTTTTTTTTTTCATTTCATATATATATACTCGTAATATTGAAAAGAATAAGAAAAACGAAAAGTAAGAATAATTTAAAGTTTAACAAATAGCGAAGTCATCAAAAATTTAGATTTTAGATTTAGAGATTTATAAAATATAAAAACTTCCATTAATAGGTCTAGATAAGACTTTTGTTTTTTTTTTTCAGTTACTTCAACTTTATGATCTACAATATGGGTGATAAATAACCTCTTTGTGGATGAAAAAAGTTATAAGTATCTGTGGTAGTAATTATGTATCTGTTTCTTTGTTGTATTCTCATTTTATTAAAACAGTTTTCTGGGAAAAATTATCTTATCTAAAGAGATAAAAAATCTTGATTGAAAACTAAATTGGAAATATAAATTAAAGTTTTTTTTATATAGAAATACATATCAGATCTAGCTATATTATATGAGTACTCATATTGACACCGTTTTGTTTTTATTGTCTACAGTTATCGATAGTCAACCTTACTTTCGATTATTCTCATTTCACTTCGATTACGCGAATCTAGGTCGCTGTAGCATTGATAGTCAATTGGAGCAGTTAACAACAGAGTTGGCAACAGTTCAATTAACGATCCCATCTAATTTTCCACACACGCCAGATAATTGTGGAACTTGGTCTTTAACGCGTCCCACAAATTAACAGCACCCAGTCAAATGGCTCATTATCTGTTTTGGTTCTGGGCTTGGGCCTGGGTCTGGGTTGTCATCATTAGATGAGTACACCAAATTGTTTGCCAAAGCGAGCGCGCTCGAACTGCAATTAGAAGATGATCCAAAGTTCAGCCAACATATACACCACTTGTTTTCCGAGGCAGCTGCAATTAGACAGGCCGAAAATTGTTATGTCAGAGAGGACAGAGAGAAGTGGTGAGAAGGGGGGAATGAAAGGGAAGCAAAAACCAAAATATGTACTTACAAATACCATATTGGCAACTCATTGCGGGCTAATTAAGAACTCATGCGGCGTTGGCAGCAAACACGCAACGTTGCAATGTTGTTGATTTTCGCGTTGTTCATACAAAAATCGCATGCAGCAGTCGAAAGTGTCGACTAATTAGTGAAAATGGTGCGTGTCTCGGCTAATATGCGGCTGACTTAACTCACAAATCAAAGCATACTTTCAGGCGGCGGGCACAAAAACTACAAAATGCAAACAAGCAAAACACTTTACGATTGCGAATGAGAAAGCGAACACGCTGAAGCAAAAGGATGAGAATGAGAGCAGAAAATGCCTCACTCAAATCGAAAGCCAAAGCAAAAGTGGGACACACCAATAACAACAACAACAACAACAGCAAGAAGCTATCAAATCAATTACAGATGCCAAATAGCAATTGCGAAAATTGTAAATAAATATTTCAGCAAATGACAACAAGCCGGTAAACTATTTACGACAATAAATCAGATCATATCTCGCTCTAGCTCTAGCTATTGAACCGCAAACCGCTCCCGAGCAGCCCTACAAGCGTGGCATGGAAAAGCTTTGGTAATACAACAACAACAAAGCTCTGACAACAAGATGTTTGTTGATAAGGGAAAAAGGCAAGAAGCGGGGCAACCGAGCGACAGACAGAAGAATCGCAATGGAAACCACAAAAATTTACGAAGCGAACTGAGGTGAAGCTGTAGCTAAAAGCAAAATGACAATAACAGCTGCATTTCGAAGCAAGCAAGCAAGCGAGAGGGCGGGCAGCGTAGAGGGGCGGGCGGTTGACAGCGAGCGAGCGACAAAAAAAAGTACCCACAAAAAAACGTAGTATTAAGTGGCGAACCGTTAAGAAGTCATTGGGTAGACTAAAAAACCTGAAACAGCAATAAACCGAGAGACAGAGCAACTAAGTGCGGCAATTTCTGGAGTAAACAGAGCAAGCATAGAGAAAGAGAGCAAAGAGAGAGAGAGAGAGAGAGAGAGAGAGAGAGAGAGAGAGAGAGAGAACGGCGCTCAGCATGCATGTAATTTACGTTTAAGCTTGAGAGTAAAAGTTGTCAGCGGGAGAGCGCAGCGAAAGCTGCACACAACAAAACAAACAGAATTGAAATAAATAAATTTTACTATATTTAAATACTAAAACTTATGATCACTAGCTAGCACAAGAATTGTATAATTCCACATGTGGAACAAAAGCGCTCAAAATGTGTGTCAACTCATTCCGGTTTTAAGTTTGCTCTTTTTGGGAAGAATATTTGGTGAAGAACTGTTAAGGCTGCTGACTCTGCAACAAGTTCAACGCACAATGTAATAAACTGTTTATAGTTAAACAATAAATCAATAGCTAAAAGAAGCAACAGCAACAGTAACAACAAGAACGACAACAACAACAACAATAATGGTGGCGACAGCAACGAATTCTAAGCTCACAAAACGAAAGACTTGAGCACAAAACTTTACGATCACTCAACAGCTCTCTCGCTCTCTATCTCGCTCTTACACTCTCGCTCTTTGCTGTCGCTGCGAGCGCCACAGCTTTCGAAGTCGACGCTTATGCTTTTCGAACTCGAAAGCCAATCAGCAACAGCGGCAGCAGCAGCGGCAGCTTGCAGCCCAAAACGTTGGTCATTCATTCGTCAGTGAACCGTCGTCTGAGTCGTTGTTGCGTTAACTTTGGCTGATCGCGTAGCGTCTTCTTCTTCGCCGAAGAACGAACGTTTTACAATAGAAAAGAAAAAGAAGAAAAACAACAAAAGCATTGCTCTTTTGCAGTTTGTGTTATCGTTGAAAACACCTTGTATCGTAAACGTTGTGTGTGCGTGTTATAACATTTTTGCATTTTGCATTTGTTATTATTATTCGGCTTTGGCTTTGCCTTTGGCTTTGGCATTAACTTGGCCCAATGCGCGTCGACGTTTTCGTTTCATTTTCGCTTTGTGCTCCAAATTGACGTCGCGTCGCTTTTGCATCTTTCGTTCAATTCAGTTCAATTCAGTTCAGTTCATTTCGGTTCAATTCGCAGTGATTCGCTCGCTTACAAATAATTACTGAGCTGCACTCAAGTTGTTTTTGTGTGTTTCGGGTTTTGTATAAGAAATGTGCAGCGCCAGATAAATTTCACCATAAAAGTGCTCGCAAAGTGTTCCACAAGAAATAAGAAAATTAAAAAAAAGAGAAAGAAAGAGAGAGCGATAAAAAACGGCACAAGTTCTGTTTGCCATGTTATTAACATTGTGTTCATAATTCCTTTGTATGTACAAATACAAATACAAATACATCGATATATCGTCAGCGACATCGACAACAACATCTATGCAAATAGAAAGCAACAAACACAGAGAAATACATCAGGAGCCAGCGGAATAAGTCAAGCAACTAAACGCAGCGGGTAAGCAATGGAAACTGCATTTAACATAGTTGGTAGAAATAATTAAGTTAGTTAATAGAACAAATCAACTGCACAACGGTTTGATCAGCATACCCTGTAAGGCATTGCGAAGAGGGTATCTATGCAATGGGAATGAAAGAACCAGTTCACTTAACAGAAGTATGCTAAACATAACTAGTTCACTTCACTGAACATTTGTAAAAGCTTAAAATGGATGTTAATTTATTATGTTAATTAATAGTATAGATTATCAAAGATTTTATAACTTCATAGGAAATTTTCTAATTTAATATTAACAGAATGTTAGTTAAGAATAGAAACTACTTTTTACTTTTTATTTTCTTCTAAATTAACAGTAATGTTAATAAATAATTAGTGTAATGCTTGTTCACTTAACAGAATAATATTTCAAGTGAATGAGTTCAGTTCAAAAAATAATATATAAGACTGGAAGTTAATGTTCCCTTAATTAAAGTAAATCAATTGAATTTTATTTTAAAATGTGAGCTTTTATTTACAGAAGTATTAAATGTAACTTAAAATTCAAAAAATACTAGTTCACTTATCAGAAAATTAATAGAACTTTATTTTAAAATGTTTTATTTTGTTTACAAAAGTTTCAAATGTAAATGTAAAATCCAAAAACATACTAGTATCATAGTAAATTTGTTAATATTCACAGATTTTTACTTTTAGTCAATCCTAAAAATTGTTAAACTTTCCCAGAATAATGATAGAAATGAGTTAGTTCCCTTGACATTTGTAAGAGTTTTGAGAAGTTCCTACGTATAATTTGAATTGGATTTAAATATAGACTTAATTCACTTAAAAGAATACTTTTTAAAAATTATAGTCATTAGGGTATTTGCTAGTTGTGTTCATTTTGCAGAACGCACAGAAGCTGAAGCATCGGCACGTCGAGCTAATGAGTCAAATTGTTAGCGCTAGCGAGTAGAAGTTCATTTCTCTCATTTGTCTGTTGTCCGTTTCCACTTAATATATTCATTAATATACATTTCTCTTTGATGACGATTTGCATATCGCATTCAGACAGCTTCATAATTTACTGACAGTCGTCGATCTGCTGCCTTCCATCTCTTCCTCTTTCCTCTTCAACATCTCCCTCTCCCACTTTTGACTGTTGTTTTGTGGTTGAAAAGCTATTGACGTTTTCCAAACTTTGTTTGTCTCATGAATGGACTTATTGCAACCCGATGAAAAAAATACCACTTGCTGCACGATTGAACTTTAAGCCGCATTCTTCATCGTGGCTTTTTTTCTTAGACGCGTCTATCAAGCCTTGCTGAAGCTGGCCAATTTTTTGTTTTGGTTATTTGGTTTTTCGTTTTTTTTTTTTCGGTGTTTCGTGGGAACTATTGACTCGACTTGGTCTTGCTCTTGGTCTTAGTCACAGTCGCAGTTGGAGTCTGGCCTGGAACTGTGGCTGGCATTTGCCACACAGCATCGCGCGGCACACATTTTACTAGCCCAGGCGAAACTGGCTTTTGAGAGAACAGGAATTTCCACTCCTACAACGAAGCGCTGTAATTGACATTTTTGAGTAATTGCAAATGGTTTGTTGGTTTTTACTTGCGTTTTATTTACAACTTTTGAAATTCTTTTTGATTTTTAATCGTCAACAATTAAGGTCAAACTACTTAACCAATAACTAGAACCTAGATTATAAACTAGAAATTGATATGAAATTATTTTTTGATGTACAATTTGTTGTTTTGTCTGTGGCTCAGACAAAGATCTCTGGTCCAAAGATGACCACTTTGGTGGTTGTCTGTTGATTCTGCGTGGCACGTGGCTTTGGCGGTGTGCTCGGTGGCTTGATGGGCGGCGGTGTTGCAACTCTGGCGGAAGTGCGACTGGCAGCGGAACTGCTCGGGGAACGAGAGCGGCAACTGGCTGAAGTACTTGAAGTCGAGTGCTTCCGGTGCGATCTCTGTGAACGCAACTCGTCGCGCAATTGTTCCTTGTAGACGAGTTCACGTTTACAGGCCTGCAGCTCCTCAACGCTGCAGTGCTTCAGATGGCGAATGGTGCGCGAAACGAGGCCATCGATGATGTGGATTTTGGTGCGCGACAAACGCGTGGGTTCCGCATGGCGACGGGTCAACTCGCTCTGATACTGGAACAGCAAATAACCCACGCTGGGACGCGAGCCACGACGATGATTGTTTCCATTGCTCTGACTATTGTTGTTGTTGGTGTTCTTGTTGCTGCTGCTGATGCAGTTGTTTTGCAGTTTACGTTGGTTTTCCATAACTGACACGAGAAATATTTCGATTTCTATTTCGAGATTTGACACAAAATTCACAGTTTGCTTGAGCGGAACGAAGCGGAGCGGATGTCACGACACTTTGACGTTTGCGATGTGAATGATGTCCTGTTGTACTTTACCAGGATTATTTATATCGGTGGGCGCTTAGCAGCTACCTGTTGAGCCTCTGCCTCCTCAAAGATGGCGGCTGACCTGTCGAATGCGTAATTACCTGGTGTGAAAAGTGCTGCACGCCATTTGGCCTGGGTAAAACCCTCTGTAACATTTCTATTTCTATCGAAAATTGTTTGACAACCCAAGCCAAAGTTCCTGCTGTTGTGGCAAACACGTGTGCGGGCTGCCCCTTGATTTGTCTCGAGATATTTATTGTGCGACCTTTGCGCGTCTCTCACACACATATTTTCAGCTGCTTTAAATACAGTTTGCCCTTAATAAATATCATTAATTTGTACAGAAATACATTTATAAATCTTACTTTAGGGCAAAATGTTGTTACCCTCGTCTTAGAAGTGCTTATTAAATATTTACTGCTAAACGAATCTTTGACCTACGCAAAACGCCTTTAAATTAACTCTGTATCTCTGTGCGGAGGCGCTGAAAAATGTTTTTCATATAATTGTTATTTTCACTTAGTTTAATTGACACCGCAAAGCGAACGCGTTTAAAGCGCATTTCAACTTAATTATGTTTGTTTTTAAGAAAAGTGAAAATTCCGCTCTATTGTCTGTCAGCGACTTGTTCAAAATTCTTTTCAACATGCAACACACAACAGTGGAGAATAACAACAACAACAAGCACAACAACAATAAAGCATAACAATTATAATAACGCATGGCGACCCTGAGCATTTCTTAGTGAAAGTTTAAGATACTTTTTTCATTTGTGACTTGAGCTTAAGATACTTTGTTGTCTGCATTATGTTAATGCGTCTGCTTAAGTGCTGCTGCTGCTGCTGCCCATAACATAAAATCTTGAAAAACATATAAAACATATACTTATAATGCATAACTCAGTGCTAAATGCTGCGGTGCCCCACGGGGGCAGACATTGTGAGCTGTGTGCTGTGAGTTGTGAGTGACCCACAAAAGTTTGAGTCTTTGAGCAGCGATGCGATGCGTTGATGATACAATAATCATCATTTTGTTGACTTGATTATAATGATTTCGGCTGTCCATTTGCTGGTCGACTAAATTCATAAGCCTGCCAAGCACAATTCCCTCTCTCGGAGTCTCAGTTTCTAGCGGAGCGTTGAACGCGTTGAATTGGAAGCTGTCTGCAAGCTGTCAAACGCACTCTACAAAACGTTGCCCGCATCAGCAGAAGCAGAAGCAGCAGCGCAGCAGCAACATCGTCGTGCCCCTGGCCCTAGTTTATAACTATGCTGCCTTTGACCTTTCGCTACCTGACCTCAAAAAAGCGTGTGGCAACATTGGGCTCAATAAAACGCTGATGCGCCGCATTTGCCTAATCCGGCGCGTGGTCTTTCCCAAAGTTCTTAATCCGCTTCGCCGTCTGCGAAATCCTTTTGTTTTTCTACATTCTCGCTACTAGATGCAATTATAAAAGGATTATGCCATTTATGACCTGTCTGAACCCAGAGCACAAATCTCACTTGCAACGCTTTCATTATGATGCAGTTTAATGAATTACCTGGAAGTTGTTAAGTGCAAAAGGCAATACTGACACGAAGAAGTTCTAGAAATTTCATGCTAATGATGTGACACAAATAAGGCCTAAATAAATATTGGAAGAAGCTCTTCAGGTATGATCTTACCATATTTGGTAAGTCTAAAGTCGATCGCTGACCTGACTCCGTGTTGACTCAAGTTTGTTCATGCTTGAGTTTGTTGCAAGTGGCAGATGGCGTTATTTGTGTACATTATGGCCGGTAAACCGTAGCGAATCCGCAACCGAAACGATTAGCATCCCAAAGTGGATTAGGCCGGATTAAGTCGCGAAATATTTTGGCACAAACAACAACAGTTCCCTGACCTGCAGCAGGTAACTGTACAGGTAGCCAACTCTCCCCGCCACCCTCGGACCCACAATATGTATTTAAGCCTGTTGCAGATTGAGTAACGTCATCAGTTAACCAACTGCATTCATAGCAAGCACACACAAGCACTTTCACTCACTCACACCACAAAAAAAATGGAGAGCGATAAGATGATTAAGCCCACCGTCTCGTATCATTTGTTCTTGTACCGTGAGGAGCTGGCACGACGCAATGCTCGCCAGCTGCGACTTTCGAGAACGAAGATTGACATCACCGAGGAGCTCATCTCGAGAACTGTGAAGAACATCAAAACCTGCAGCATGGATGATCTCAAAGCGGTCAACCGTGAGCTCGTGTTCAAGCGTAAGCTGCGCAATCGAGTGTCCAAGCTGCGCAAGGAAGCCAAGCTAGCCAAGCAATGAACCCGAGGACGAGGAGAAAAAGAAGACAAAACATATTGACAAGGGAGGCAAAGCATAAGCCAAAGAAAGGAAGAGAGAAAACCGATTGTATATAGACTTAACTTGTAAATAAATACTTTAATAAGAGATTTTGCATTGAAAACGCTTTGTGTTTTTATTACGACCATATTAAAAAACTTGTTAATTATTTGGAGAACTGTAAAGAACATCAAGACCTGCAGTATAGATGATCTTAAAGCGGTGAACCGTGTTTCCAGGCTGCGTAAGAAAGTCAAGCTAGCCAAGCAATGAACCCAAGGATGAGGAGGAAGAAGAAAAAGCTAAAACATACTGACAAGGGAGGCAAAGCATAAGCCAAAGAAAGAAAGAAAGAGATAATCGATTGTATATATAGACTTTACTTGCAAATAAATACTTTGATAAGAGATTTTGCATTGACAACGCTTTGTGGTTGCATATTATTACGAGTATTTTGCAAAACTTGTTAATTTTATGGTCAATAAAAAAAAGAAGCTTGTAGCCATAAAAACTGGTAGCTGAATCAGCACAAAAAGAAAAACGCCGCACAAAGGCAAAATGTAAACTTCTCAGACTCCGACGTAGACTAAGGCAAAAAACCGAAACAAAATAAAAAATAAAATAGATAGACACACAAATATATATATATAAAAAAAAGAAAAAAAGTCGTTTGCATTGAACAAAAGTAAATGGCTAAAAAGCTGAAGCAAAATAAATTTCATGTTAACGGCAAAACAGCAAAGCCAAAAGAGACAAATGGACAAACATGATGAAACTGAAAACACTGAATACAGCAAAACCGAATCTAAATCTCAATCTCCAAGCGAGTTGCAAATTTTAATTTTAATTTTTTGCGTTTTGGTCAGCAACTTAATTAGAAATTGCAAATGCAATTAAAAGGCAACGCACCAAAATCCCGCTGCCAATGTTTCTTTATAATAAATTTAAAATATATACAAATCCGATATATATATATATATGTATATATGCAAACGATATAAATGTTTGCATTTGTCTGCGTGACTGCCATGAGAAACCGAAACAAGTTCGCTGCATAAATTAAGCAAAGTCGAAGCCAAAGACAAAGCAGCAATAACCAAAGTGGTGGAAGGCAGCTCAGTTTAGTTCAGAAGAGAGCAAAGATCAGAGTTTATTTCAAGCGACTATAAAACAAGAAAGAACAGTTAACCAATGCTATATAGTTAATTAAATACACTAACTAATATGCATATTACTTTGCACCGTTTCTATATGCATGCGATGCAGCTTAAAGCCGAACTCAAATGTGGGCTTTGATTTGTAGAACTCTTTTGTGTATATTGAATATTGAAATGATGCAAAGATAGATAATTTGATTTGTTAAAATGTTGTTGTATTTATAATTAAAGTGATGCAAAGATAGATAATTTTATAGTAAATACCTTTCTTTAATAACCTACATTTAATTAACTTTAAAGTCTAACTTAAGAATGAGTTTGATAATTAGAAAAATTTAACAATTTAAATTTACACAAATACTAGAAAGAAGCTTGAAATATTACTATGAAAGAAAGAGTTCATTAAATTTAATAAACTTGTCTGAATTATTTATAAAGACATAAGCATAGTCATATGTCACATTATTTCTCTGGAATCAATAAAATAAACATGTTAAATTTAGGCAAACGAGAATTAGTAAAAAGTGAAATGAACGAGTTAAAAATTAGTTGCGTATTTCGATTTAATAGAAAGCTTAAATCACATACATAAATAAATATATCCAATTCACTTTAAAGTTTTAGCTTTAAATTAAACACGTTATTTGCACTTAAAGTTGGGATTCGGTGATGAAAAAAGAGAATTTCTTCGTTATGTGATATCTATTAACTCATTTATATTTACAACTTTGTTACACAACACGAATGAGCTAATAATTTGATTACTTGAATTAAACGGAAATAAATATCTTTACATTTAATTAATTTAAGAGCTTTAGTGCTCGCAAATTAAGCGTGACAAACAAATATCTTTAATTTTTATTCACTCTGAGCTTTAAATTAAAAATGTTTACAATTTGAGTGCGACAATCGATTGTGTAAGGAAACAAATTTCTTCGACACGAAATTTCTATTAACTTCTCCCCATTTACAAGCTTGTTACACAGCTTGTGCAACGCTTGTTATGTCCAAAAGTTAGGGTATAATGTAAAGTTAGCAACTAGTAACAAAGTCACGATATAAATAAAGAGCAGTCAGCGTTAAAGGCGAAACAATTTTTTCAGTTTTTTTTCAGAATTGTTGTTGGTTTTTCTTGGAGCTGCAAAATTTATAACGTGACATTGTTAAATTTATGTGCTCAAAATGTTGTAATAAAACTTGAGCAGAATTGATGCTGTTGTTGTTGGAGTTGTTGTTGCTTTCAACTTTTCGTTGTGTTGTGTAGGCCAAAGTCGCTTTGACTTCTTGTCTATACCAAAATGTTTGGCTGACTGACTCGACGGTCTCTTTGTGTTTGAGATTGGCGCCAACGTTGAAAAATAATTGCAAATATCATTCTCAATTCAATAATTGACTTAATTATACATTTATATATATATACTTGAAATTCTCTTCAACAAATTCTTTGTATAACTTTTTTGTTGACTCGCTTGACAAAAGAAAAGCGAATTAAGCAACTTTTGGCATTTTCGGTTATTTATCTTAATTAATGTTTATGATTTAAGCCAAACATTTTGTTTCGGCAATTGAACTGCTCTCTTAAGGCATTAAATCTCGTTCCCCGCATATAATCCGTGCATTTATATATTATTAAATGTGTATTGTATATAGACAGACAGAGACAGAGACACAAACACAGAAAAATCAAATACCGCAGGCATTGAAGCGATGGCCCAGATTGAAGGACAGGTCAGCTTAGCGCTTGACAAATGGGAATTTTGTGACTTGGGCACCAACAAAAATCATCAAATCACGACTCGAGCGCCGTTTGATTGACATGCAGAAAGGCAGTAAAAAAAACAAGAAAGAAATAAAGTGTGCTCGACTGTGAGATACCCGTTACCCATTTTAAATAAGAGATAAATAGTGCGATATTTGTTTTCTGAAATATACCAAATTAATATACCACAAAAATACTAAAATTATACCAACTACGATATTTGGTATATTGGTATAGTACTACATTCAAAATATACTTTGGAGTAAAAGCAAACAGTAAGGAATTGTACTAAATATACTAAAATAATATACCGAAACAAATAAAATGTATACTAATTTGGTATATTTATATAGTACTGATTTCAAAACATGCTTTGAAGTAAAAGCAAAACAGTGGAAATTATTCTTAAAATATACTGGATCTATATTCCACAATAAAATTGTACTAAAAATGTAGCATTTTTAAACAATCAAAATATTTCTTGTATAATCTTTGAGATCGATGTATGTATATACCCTTCTATCATATGTGTACCGGGTATAAAAACAACCAGTACGGGCAACGGCAACAACTGATTGTTCATAATTAAAGTTAAAGCGCCCGAAGGCAGGCGAGCAATGATTTCGCAATGATTCTGTGGCTTAAAGAACTAAAGCGAACCAAGCAAATTATCTCAGCACACATGAAAGACATAGAGAAGGGGAGAGAGGGGGGAAGAGTGAAAGAGTCGAAGAGATAGATTGAGAGCAACAACTTGAACCGCTTGTCACGCCCCGCAGAGCGAAGCAGACTGCTTATTAACGCATAATTAGCATATTTAGTCTTGCTCTAAGATTGCGTACCCAAAGCTGTCACACAGTCACCCCTACTCTCCCCCCTCCCCCCGTGTGTTCCGCCTCTGTAACCAGCTGTTTACAACGTACAACCTTTGGCTATGCCACAAACTTGTGCCGCCTCGTTGATATTGCCAGCGATTTGTCGATTTGTCACACAATTTCAGAGTCGATGCGAGAGCTTAGTGTCTGTGCTTGGTTTCCCTTTCTCTCTGCCCCTCGTCTGACCCTTCACCCCCAACTCTTAGCTGTATCTACATCTTCGTTGCCAAGCGTGTTCGTGGTCATTGCGATTTAAGCCTCATTTAGTTGCTGCTTGCTGCACTCTATTACTTGAAACAACCTGCCTGCCGCCCACCAACGTCTCATTCTCCCTCTCTCACTCCCTCTCTGTCTTTGTCTCCCTCTCTCACACTCTATTGTGGTTGTTGCTGCCTTGCTCCATTCACTTTATGAACACAGACAACAACAAACGGCCGACAATTGTCGCTTTGACATTTAACTACAATTACTTTTTAGTGGTCTTTCGTTGGTTTGGTTTTGTCGTGTTGCCATTCTGACATTTTGGCCTGACACAGAGAGTGAGACAGCTTGAGAGATGGCAGACAGAGATGGAGACGGCGACAGCGACACAAAGGAGTTCAGGGGAAGAGCTTTGCTGGCCATAATGAAACTTGTTCTAATTAAAATATGCACACTTTTTTTTTCGTCAAGGTGTTGTTGCCAATTAATTTTGAAAAACAGCTGGCTGACTGGCTGGCTGACTGTTTGAGCCAGGTTGTTGGCCAGGGAGAAATGTCATTGGCTTTTCACGCAAATAAATCAAGGTCAATGGAGAAAAGTGTCATCGTCGTCGCTGTCTCGTGATGCGTATGACAGCCGTGCAAATTGGCCGCTAAGGACCAACTAATTTGGCATTAATTGCAAAAGGTTTTTTGGCTGCCCAAAAGGCCAAGCAAAAAAGGCAACTGTAAAGGCTTTAAAGGTGCGGCTGTTGGGCGTGGGCGAAGTTGCATTACAGCCAGCCA
The DNA here is from genome assembly GCA_019972355.1 of Drosophila kohkoa. Classification (NCBI taxonomy): domain Eukaryota; kingdom Metazoa; phylum Arthropoda; class Insecta; order Diptera; family Drosophilidae; genus Drosophila; species Drosophila kohkoa. The sequence continues at coordinate 2,383,297 of BJEL01000078.1, forward strand.
CAGAAAGCGAAACTGGAACTTGAGCTATGGCCAAGTTGTTTGGCAAAGTTGCTGGCTGACTTTTTAAAGTGGAGGCTGTGTTGGTGGCAGCGTTGGCATTTATAATATTTAATCATATTTGCACGAGCTGAGGGCAAAAATGTCGAGAGCGATACAGAACAGAGAACAGAGAAAACAACGCCAAAAACTTATGGACGCATACTTAATGGCAAAAACGATGCGGCGTGTGCAGCATGTGGCATGTGGCATGCTGCTGCAACCAGGCTGCAATTTAAGCGTATTCATTTTTTATTCATACATTGCATAGCATTTGTAGCTCATTTGCATTTGTGGTTGTTGTTGTTGTTGAGAGGAAGGAGCTGTTGCTGCATCGATGCTATCGTCGCTGTTGTTGTTCCTTCTCTTGATGTTGCTGTAATGCAATTTGCTGCAAAATGAAACCGAACAAACCAACGCGCTGAGCATTTGGCGGCATTAAATTTAATTTTATTAAAAAACTTTTGCACATGTCTGCAAGTGTGTGTGCCAGTGTGTGTGTGTGTGGGTAAGTGTTGTGCTTGGGAATTGTACAATTGACAACATGAGCGAGTTGCTGCTGCTGCTGCCGCTTGCTGTTGGTGTTGTCGTTGTCGCCGCATGTTGTTGACGTGCATGTTGCTGCCGTTGCAGCTGATGTTGTTGCTCGCTTTTTGTTTTATTGCGGCCTGTGCGGGCGTGTCGAGCTTCGCTGCTTGCTTTGATGACAGCAACGTGGCAAGCAACAACAACAACAACGACAAGCAACAACGACTCGATAAAGTTTTCAGTTTCCATGAGACGAGACGAGAAATTGTTGCAATTACGAATACTTCTACTTTTGTCATTTTGCTTTTGCTTCTTGCCTTGCACTTTTCATAGCTCTCAGTTTTGTTTTTCTCTTCGTTGCTGGATTAACGTTACCGTTGTCATCGTTATCGACTGTCATCGAGCTGTTGCAGCTCGCCCCAAACGTTGTCTGCATTGTGGCATCTGCCACCTGAGTGTTTGGTGTTTTGCATATTCATTTATTTGGCACCCAAGGACATCATCAACCGTCGTCAGCAGCAACATTGCGAGCAGCGATATCGCAACGGTTCTCATCATCATTTGCATATGTTACACTTTTATTTATTGTACTGAGCTGTGCTGTGCTGTGTGTCGCGTTTTCTCGCACCGCATTACAACACATCGCAACACAAACATAACTCATACGCAGCGTTAACCTCGCCACTTTCTTGCGCTTCTCTCGAGTCTCTCGAATCTCGCTCTGCATTGTTTTCTGCGCTGTATTTATAGCAGTTACGTGAGACTTTGTTTATGTGACAATTGCTTTTTGTTCGTTATACATATTTTGTGTGTGTATGTATCTTATTATTTTTGTTTTCTTTCTTTTTAGCTTCTCCTTATACTTATACTTTTTTATTTACTTCATGTTTCTTTTTTCTGTTATAATTTTGATTGTTCGCGGTTGTAATTTATGCCTTTAAATTGTGCAAGAAAATTTGCAAAAGCATTTATTAGCACATTTTGGCGGCCATATAAATGACTCAGAGCGCTGGCAAATGGCAAATATTGCGACTTGGGGGAAGCCTCGCAAGTGCATTAAGTTAATGCATTTATTAATATTGTTACAGCAATCATGCGAGGGGTGATTCAAAATACAAGAGGAGATACTTTTGCTGCAGTTTGTGAATCATGCAAAGAGAGAGTAAGCTCTTAAATAAGCTGCTAATTTTACTCGTTAATTATTAACTTGAAATATTGGGAATTAAAATTGAGCTCAAAATTAAATAAAGACTCTTAAATAAGCTGCTCCTTTTACTTGTTATTTATTAACTTCAAATATTTAGAATTCCACTTTAGCTTAAAATAGAAACGAATTAAGTAAAAGTTCTTGAATAAGCTGCTCCCTTTAGTCGTTAATTATTAATTATTGGATTAAAAAATTGAGCTTAAATTAAGTTAAAACCCCTAAAAAAGCTGCTTCCAACACACGTTAATTATTAGCTAAAAATAAAGCACATTGACCAAAATAAAATTAAATTAAATTTCCTTATATGCTGATCCCTTTTTTTTATTATTAACTTGATATGTTGTTCATTGAAGATCACTTTAAAAATAAAACAAATTAAAACACTTAAAATATATATTTGGTATATTAATAAAGCACTGCATTGGAAATATACCATGGCTATATCGTCTCATGTAGACACAAAGTTATAATACCCTATGGGAATAAAAACACTCAAATATGCTGCTCTCTTTACTTTTGCCGCTCACTTCACGCTGTAATTAAACATTTATAGTCCGTAGAATGTTGTCTAAACCTTAGCTAAAGCTGTTGAACTTCACATAACATAGCTCACAAAGTACTAGACATTTTTTGCTAATGGTTGTTGCTTTGTTAATGACCATGTCAAGAGTTATCTTGAGCTGCAATAACGATGCATTAAAGGTTGACAATTGAAGGTCTATCTATCAAGTTTTCGAGCTGCCCTCGCATATGCATATTTGCTTTGAGTTGTTGTGTAGATGCAATTGATGTGCCTTCTGTTTTGCCAGCTCACGTTGTTGTATTGGTCAACAAAAGCAGAGGATATCATTTTCGCATTTTGATGTCCGATTACAGGCGAGCAGTAGCAACAACAACAAGCATAACTAGAGCAGCAAAGCATGGCAGCAAACAATGCAAAAGGTACAAAGGCAGCAACAGCAACAGCAGCAGCAACTATTATGACAGCAAATAACTAAGGCAAGACCAATTTGTTGCACACACACACACTAGATAGTTGGAAGACAACTCAATGCTCAACGCTTTGCTTTGCTTTGCTTTTGCTTTGGCGCAAAGTTGTCGGCTATGAAAAATGGATCTGCTCCAGAAGATTTCAGTAATCTCGTTCGTCACACTTGGCCGCTCAAGTACAAATTTATGAAGCCCCATCACAGTCAGAAGTGAACTTGCTTTTCCCTACCTCCCTCTATACCTCCCTCCCTTTCATCTCTTCGATGGAGCATTGGACTGGACAGGGCTAAAGCTTGCTCTCGGGCTCAAAAGTTATATTAACTTGTAACGCTTGTTGCGCGTTGATCTTTGCTTTTGTGAAAGAAATGCACTCAAGAATGTAACGCGCGACTGAGCAAAGTGTCAGGCCAGAGTTACAGTGGCGAGCAAAATTGAGTGCATGTTCAGAACTCAGACTTTCGTCACCCACAAAATCATAACCACACAAGATAATCCAAAAATTTTTTTTGTTTTATTTTGATTATTTAATTCTTAATAAATTTTAAGCAAAAACAATAATGAAAGAGATAAATTCGAGGAGAATTACAGTAAAAACGAAAAAAACCCGCATAAACTCAATTTTGCACGTAGGCACTTTTTCGCCTATTTTCGCTTTCTTACTCTTCTTATCAGCACAAATCGGAAAGATTCACCGTTATTTTTGATTTTCTATTATTCTTGATGTTCGTAGCACAGATTAAATGTGCTTCAGACTAGCTTGCAATTATAAATAAATTGTTGAAAATTTTCGAGCATAAAAATGCGAAAATTATCTGAAGATATCGAAAATAATGTAGTTAGCCTGACCGAGAATGGTTGTACATCGCGTGTAATTTCGAAGAGGCTCGGTATAAGCCAATCGGCGGTAATCGCTGTTCAAAAGAGGCGTAATGTGACTCCCAAAGCGCAAGTCGCAGGTCGCAAAAAATTATTGAAGGAGTCAGATGCTCGACTGATGATGTCGGAAATGAGGAAGAACAAGCTTCTAACACCAAAGGGTGCTTCCTTGGCTATCAACAAGAGTGTTAGCGAATGGACAGCTAGAAGAGCGCTGCGAGACATTGGGTATATTGCAAGTGTGAAAAAAAACAAACCTGCATTATCCGTTAAAAATGTGAAAGCGCGATTGAAATTTGGAAGGGCACACAAAAATTGGACTGTGGATGATTGGAAACGTGTTGTCTGGTCTGACGAGTCCAAATTTAACCGTTTTCAGTCCGACGGAAAGCAATATTGCTGGCGTAGACCCGGAGATCGTTTCCAAAGACACCATGTAAAACAAACTGTAAAACATGGTGGTGGAAGTATTATGGTTTGGGGATGCTTCACGTGGTGGCATGTTGGCCCTCTACAGTTAATAGAAGGTATTATGCGGAAGGAGGACTACCTACAAATCTTACAGACCAATCTTCCCAATTTTATTGAGAAATGTGCTTATCCCGAAAAGGAAATTGTTTTTCAACAAGATGGGGATCCGAAGCACACGGCCAAAATTGTTAAGGGATGGATTGAAAAGCAACCTTTTAAATTAATGGAATGGCCAGCACAAAGTCCCGACCTCAATCCGATTGAAAATCTTTGGTCAATCGTGAAAAGACGGCTCGGGCAATACGAAGCAGCTCCATCAAATATGGGCAACCTCTGGGAGCGTGTTGAAGCTGAATGGAGACGTATTCCCAAAGATATTATTGAAAATTTGGTAGAGAGCATGCCTGACCGTGTACAGGAAGTTATCGCAAATAAAGGTCTTTGGACAAAATATTAATATTATATTAATAATTAAAACTTCTAGAAACGTGCAAAATTGAGTTTATGCGGGTTTTTCTCGTTTTTACTGTAATTCTCCTCGAATTTATCTCTTTCATTATTGTTTTTGCTTAAAATTTATTAAGAATTAAATAATCAAAATAAAACAAAAAAAATTTTTGGATTATCTTGTGTGGTTATGATTTTGTGGGTGACGAAAGTCTGAGTTCTGAACATGCACTCAATTTTGCTCGCCACTGTAGATACAAATATGAATGTATCTCTCGTGTTGCAAGCAAGTTCAATAGATTGTTACAGCAGCCGCCTCAATTGTCTGAGAGATTTTTTGAAACAATGCGAATACAGGTGGAATTGGTCAATTAAAGATTGCCGCAACTCATTTGCATGGCAAGCGTCTCATTTGCGCCTTTTGCGAAATCACATTGACGGGCGCAAAAAATAGCAAATGGGCGTTGACTCTGCCACAAAATGTTGTAAGCCCCCCTCTCCATACAATTATTATGATGACGATGTCGTCGTCGTCGTCGACGTCGTTGGGCGTATAATGAACTTTTGCGAAAAATTCCATTTTCATACCATTTGCTTTCTGTTTCTGTTTTTTTTTTTTTTTTTGGTCATGTTTGCGCAAGGGCCACTCTCTTATCGGACACTGTGTGTATTGTGTGTGTGGCAATACCTTTTGAGCATTTAAGGCCTGCCCAATAGCCATTTTGGCCATTCCGCCTGACAATCGCACACAATTTCCCCACTCAACGCAGACACAGTCTCGCTTGCATATTTTACAATTAATTAAATGCAAAATGGTTTTTCTTGTTGCGCCCCGTTTTATGCAATTTACAGTTTTACAATTGACGTAAAATATAATTAAAATCGTTGGGGTACAAAAAAATAAAGCCAGTTCAGAACTCGCGTTGCGATGCGGCGTATTCAATCAATGCATTGCAGACAAAATGCACTTTTATTGCATTTAACAACAACCAAATTGCAAAAAGCCAACCAAAATACAGTAAAAATGCAACAAATATATATAGAATAAAACGCGTAATCTAACACGAAAAAAATGGCAAACAAACCGCTGAATACACTGCCAAGAATAAGAGAGAAAATAAATTTGATTTGACTTTTTCTTATTTATTTATTTGCTAAAAATGAAGACAAAAGCGCGCGACTAACTTAATATGCGGCAATTAATTTCAACATATATTGTTTATTTACTAATGAACTTCAAGAACAGGTTCCATTGACAATCTTAACGATCAAAAAGTTCTATTCGATCGCATCTTTCTTTGCCTTGCGCTGTTCCAACTTAATTTGCTTCATTTTGCTACCTAACAACATTAAGTTCGATGAGCTTCTAATGACAATCATTCAGTATTTATAGAGTCAGTCAGTTTTTTCTGTCTTCTGGGTCGTATAGTTGGATTTGGATGACATTAACAGCAAAACCGTTGCAGTTATGCCCCGGCTAGACTAATTTGCATAGCAGCACAATCAACTTGAAGATCATCTTCATTTTTTCTCTCTTCTCTGCTGCATGGGGTCAAAAGATGGCATTCAGCATTCGGTCTTTTCATAGAGCATTTTGAATGCAACACAATGCCAAACACACACACAAAAGAAATGTGCATTGCCATGTAACCATGTAAATGTAATAATAAATATTTGTTGGCTTTTGTAGCGCAGTGTTTTTTGATTCAATACCCTGCGGTGAGCAGTGTTTGGCAAAGGGCATGTCAGCAATATGTTATATAACTTGTAACTAGCTGAAAAGGTTTTCTTTCGTTCGTTCGTATTCGTATTCATCTTTTTGATTCACAATCTCGTATCGCATTTATTTGTTTATTTTAGAGACGGCTTTCTTCCCAGCGGCAATCACATAAATTGGTTTCCTACAATTGAGTTCAGAATTTATGTTTGTAACGTATAGCTAACCTAATTTAAATTGTTTTCTATATTTGACCTTTCAATTGAGTTAATAATTTAATATGCATATTTTAGTATAGAGAACTATTCAGGAAATTTATTTCGACATATTTTTAAAGCTTGATTTGAGTAGAATATTTTGTTGTTCATTTGATTTAAGCTTAGCTCTATTTTTGATATTTTGTATTTTAATTAAATGCTTTGCTTCAGTTTTTGTAGTTTAAATACATTTTTATGGACATTTAATGCGCATTTTATATATCTAAACTTCAATAGATTTTTTTTTTTTACCTATTTTCTGTTAATAGTCACTGCTTTCTAATATAAGTTTTTCCTTCAAGCATCTCTATTTCCAATAAATCTTTAAACCTTTAATATTATTCAACAAGTTTTAAAAGCTGATTTCTTAGACTTATCTAAAGTAGAATAATTTTTTGATATTTATTTCCTTTTGATTATTGAAGCCAATTTCATTGTTGAGCGTTTGTTTTTTATATTTAAACTTTTAAACCTTTCATTTTAATCGGCAACTTGAAGTCGAGCACTTTCAAGTGCATTCTGTGCGTTTGTGTTGCAGCGTGTTGTTGCAAATTTGCTTGTTGCATTCTGCGGCTGTCGACATTTGTTGCCCGTTTGTCTGACTGTCAGTCTGTCTGTCTGTCTGCCCGCCTTTCAGTTTATCTGTCCCGTTCCGTTTCATCCCGTTTCGTCCCGTTCTCTGTCGCTTTGTTTGTTGATTGTTTTTCGCATTTAATTTTACATTACTTTTGCTGCAATGTTGCAGTTTTGATTTCTGTTGTCAGCAACAGCAGCTACGAAAAAAAAACCAAATGCAAAGCACAAAAGGGCGTGTCGCCCATTTCGAATGTGTTTTGTCTGTGACTTTTGTTTATTCATGCAAAGTTTTCTGTGTGCTTTGTTGAGTTTTTACTTTCACTGCTCGTTACAAACAACAAAAAAAAGTGCAAAAAAAATGCTTTGAACGGCCCCAAAACCGGCAACTTGTCCGTCGGCCACCCACAGGGCGAAACGCTACACAAAAAAGTAAACAAATTGAATTTCCTTGAGTTCACATACACAGCCAGCGGGTTGCAACTCTTTCACCTGTCAACCGAATGCAGCGTTAACCTCATTATCAGCCAATCATTATAGCTCTCTGTAATGATGCTTAATCAGGGAGAGAAAGAGTGAGAGACCAAAGCGCAAAAATTTTCCTAATGAATCCAATGGAATATGGCCATGGACAACTGAGATGCAGTTTGACTTTTGTGATTTCCATTGCATAGCATTTATTATGATGTGTGGTAAATCAACAACGGCAAATAGAAAACACGAAAGAAACAAGTAAGAAAGCTACAGTCGAGTGTTGCTAGACTGAGAGATACCCGAAATCCAAGATAGTGTGGTATTATTCTTAAAATATACCAAATGAATATACCGAAAAAATACTAAAATGTGATATAGGTTATGTTTGGTATATTGGTATATTCTTTTGAATAAAAGCAAACCGATGTATTGTTCCTAAAATATACTAAATGTATATTCCGTAAAAATACTAAAATATACAAATGGCTACATTTGGTATATTGGAAAATATACTCTTGAATACAAGCAAAACGGTGTGCTATTATTCTTAAAATATACAAATGAAAAAAATATTGAAATATACCATTTGCTATGTTTGGTATATTGATGTATACTTTTTAATAAAAGCATATAACCAGTGTATTATTTCCAAAATAACTAAATTTATATTCCGTAAAATACTGAAATATTAACCATTGGTATATTTTAGTATTTTTACAGAATATAAATTTGTTATATTGACATAGTACTACATTGAAAATATACCAGAATGTCAGCCAAAGCAACGGAGGCAGGCACAAAGTTATAATACCCTTTTACCACATGGTTAGCGGGTATAAAAATCAATAGAAAATCCCCCCACAAACGCCAAACACCTGATATCTGTAAAGAAAAAACCTGATGCTGCAAATGAAGTGAACTGCAAAGCTGACGAGATGCCGAGCTGCAGAGCTTCAGAGTTGCGGTGGGTGAATTCACGGCACTCGAGAGTCGGCAACGGTGATCTATGTGCGTATGCCATAAATCGTAACAATAACAACATTGCCACTTGGCCAGACAAGTGGCAGACAACACCAGCAGCAGCCGCATCTGGCAACTCAAGCTGGACATGGACATGCGATTTCACTTGGCTGAGATATAGAAAGAGTGAGAGACATAAGCAAAGTGTTTGACTTTACTTTTGTACTGCGACTGCGACTGCGAACACATTTCCCTCGAGTGACTTTCTAAGCATCAGCTGCTGTCGGTCTGTCTGTCCATTTTTGTCTGGTTAACAATTCCAATTGTTGTTGCAACATGAGAAATGCGGAGCTGTAGCTGTTCAATGTGTGTGTTATCACTGCTCTGAAAATCCCATTTATTTCATATTACAACACACTCTCGCACACACAAAAAATATGGAGACTCTGCTCAACTCTGGCTGCTTGTTTAGTGCGCTCACAAAATATTGTCGCACACTCGCACACACACACACAGAGAGCACAGCACATCAACTCATAAAAAGCCCATTTATAACTGTTAACTTGTACAAAAGTATTTACAGACGATTTAGCCGCTCACCGAATTACGACCAGCGCACAATTGCAATTGTTTATTTGTGTTATGCCACGCCCTCCGCCGCCCATTCTCCTCGGAGTTCCGTCAACATTGCCGCCGTGCTGCCACTTTGCAGTACTCCAATAAAAGTGTTGTGTATCGTTTGTTTTTGTTGTTGTTTGTTAGCTGTTATTGTTGCTATTATTACAGTTGTTTTTGTTTAGTGGCCAACACAGCAGCAGCTGCTGCTGCTTTTCTCCCTTTCCTCTTGCCTTTCTCCCTGTGTTGCTGACACGCACAAAATTTTTCAATGCAGTGTAACAAAAACTCAAGTGCGAAAATACGAGTAAATGTTATATATCTATATATTTATCATAGAAACAACAACAATAACAACCGGAGAGAAAGGGAATTGCTGAGTGCTGCCTTTTGTTCTACAAAGGCAAGGGTGTTGATGTTGAGTGGGTGGCAGCTGGTGTGGTTTAACGGCTGACATTTAGTCATGGGCACAACAAGGTGTAAAAGACTAAGCACTTCACTCAGCTACACGGCACACAATACATAGTTTAGAGTGCTGTTGTGCTCAATTCAAAGTGTAGCTGAAAGAATAGATCATTAATAAAACTTTAGCAGGCTGTCTAAGAGCTTTTATATATTAAATTTTAATTTTGAAAATTAGAGCATCTTACCATGAACTTAACCCTCTAGCCACTGAGTTTACTTGACTGCCATCATATAATTAGTATTAACGCATTATATTTGTTAGTTGGTAATAAACATATGATATTTGATATCAAATGACTTCAAAACCTTTCGCTTCTTAAATAATTCGTATTATTTGATGAATACCTCAAGGTACTCTCTCTTTTTCTAAGCAGTACATCTTAAAATTAGTTTTAAAAACCTCTTAAAACTTGCACATATTTTCGTGCTGTTGTTAAGAAAAAAGTAGCCCCTTTTTGTAGTACCTTTTAATATACTCGACTAGCTATTACAATCCCTTCTTCTGGCTGACTTTGAAAGCTGCAACAAAGTTTGAAGTGCGCTTTTTCCATTTACAACATTTTTGGAGTCGACAGCGCTCACTCGGAGTTCATGTAAATTGCCTAGAAAGGTAGCACAGTTGCCCAAAAACTTTCACTTCTCTTAGACGTTTTTATTTTCTGAGAAAAGCGCAAAAAAAAAACAACCAACACTCAAGTTTTTCTCAGACACTAAATTGCAATATTGCAAGTCAGAAAGAGATAGCGCAAAGCACATTCATGAGAATCGCATAGAGAGGCCATCGGGATTGAAGCGAACCGAATGAACGAACGAACATTCACCAGAGTCAACAGTAGTTCGTTGGCAGTGTCACGCGCTCTGTTTGTTTTGGACTTGCAACGATTACAAAAAAACAATAATATTTGCATTATATTTTATCTGCTGTCATGCAGGTTTGGGCAGCATTTAAACGGAATATATACTATATATACTGTATATCGATGGGAAATGCATATGAGAATGGGTTTTGAAAAACCCATTTTAAAAGCATTAAATTTATGTTGGCCATTGTTGACTTTTATGTGTGTTCGTTTCGTTGTTGTCAGCGCCATATTCCATATTGATTTTGGTTTAAATAATAAACTAACGTTTTATTCTTTGTTCTCTCTTTCTCTCTCGTTTGTATTTTCAGGCAGCCCTTGTAAAGGCTCAAAAGCTCTGGATAGTTAGCACAAGGTAAGTTAAAGGGAAAAAACTGTATTTTTGTTTCTTTTTTTGTGCTTGGGCGCTTATTAAAAAGCTGACAGGCTCTTGGAAAATGGAAAACCGCACACACACATAGACAAGGAGAAAGAGACTGCAGCATTTTTTAAGAATTGGGACAGCAAGACGGATAAATAACCAACATGCCAACTGAAAGAAAGACAGCGAGAGATAGAGACAGAGAGAAAGATAGAAAACTCGAAAAAAAACAGCACTTAGAATAGCAAACAAACAAGAGTTAGCGACAAAGTCGTGAGACAGGATTACAAGGGGAGGGAGAGGTGGAGATGTTAGGGTAACTGCAACTAAATACAAGTGCCGCCAGTGTGTTAAGATGAGACGCAAAGCGTAGCGTCATTGTGAATCCCCTCTCCACCCCGCCTCGTCTAGCAATTGCAGTGGCATTGGGCAAAAAGAAAGCGCCGCATTTTGCCTGGCAAACAGATACCGGTTCTCAACGGCACTGAGAAACAGCTGGACAGACGGACAGGTTTACTTTTCCGTTGGGGAACTGCCAGCTCAGTGTTGTGTGTGTGTGACAAATCAAGCGAGAAAAAAGCCCGTGCGAGAACCGCGTGAAACGTCAATGGCCCAGAGGAACAACAACTGCAGTAACAGCAACAGCAACAGCAGCTGGAACCACAACTTATACTATGAACTGTGAGTACTCGAAGTCGGCACACACACTGCGTAATGGCAGCAGGAAATTGAAAAAACTTGCCAGCTTCGCTGTCTGCATTCTCACTAAAACTGCAGTTGCTTTGCTGTCTGTTTATACCCGTTACCTATAGGGTAGAAAAGTATTATAATTCTTGATCAGAGTCTACAGCTGAGACGATATAACATAGCTTATGTCTGTCCCTATAATAAGAGATGAACCAAATTTTGAAGCTAGTCTTTATGTCTTTATCTTTATGAATCCTCAAAATTTGGTTGCCATTAGATAATTGTAAAAGTTATTTAAGAAATCCTTTGCTATGGGCAACAACGCCTTCTTAGTTTTAGTTGATTTGGCTGACCATCTGGAATATTTTAAGACTCTATCGAGTATTATGAATGTATTGCTTTATCAATATGCCAAATATTATATAGTAGTATATAACCCTTGGTACATTTTGTAAAGCAAATATAGCCTTGGCATCTTGCGGCATCTTAATTTGGTATATTTGAAATGTAGTACTATATAAAAATGGTTAACGGGTATCTCACAGCCTTGATATTTGTTACTTGTTTTTTTTCCCCTGTCTATTTCCCAACAAACACTTTAGTTGATACAAATTTCGTTCGTTTTTTCCTTGCGATGATTTATGCAGCTTTATTGCTTATCTTCTCTTAACTTCAACTTAATCTAAGACACAACTAAAAACTTAAAGTCCCTCGACTGACTTAATAAACTACTACATCTAATCTTAAAATCGAGTCTGCTGCTGTCTGTTGTATCGTCCGAATTTGGCCTCCAGACACTGTCGCCGCTTGCGCTGTTGCTTCAGCTGGTGCTGTTGCATGTTGTGCTTTAATATATCACGATATTCGCGCTCACGTAGCAATGTGTTCAGCTGCTGTTCGCTGGGCGCCTGCCATTTCCATTGGCATCGCTGCAACCGGATCAGTTCATCGGTCAGCTTCAGCTTGGTGTTTGCTATGGCCATGAGGCGACGAAAACGCTTCGGGCGCTGCAACTCCTGGCGATGCAAAAACAATGCATAGCTCAACGTATCACGGCCATTTCTCTTATCCCAGTTGCACGACATTGTTGCAAGTTGAGTGTATTTGAATTCGTATTTGGCAAATTGCAAAAAAAGAAAGAAAATCGATGTGCTTCCGTCTTGCTTGTCGACAAACGAATGATGCAATCTCGGTGGCAGTGCCAGGATTTTAAATGTTCACAGGTAGCCAAAGAAAGCTGATGAGGCCAGGACATCAGACCATGAGGCTATGCAATCGGAGCGCATACCTGGCTAGACCAGATAGGGTTTGAATATCAATGACACAAAAACACGCAGACACGTGTGCAAAGTCTCCTTCTGTGGCAACAGGTACGCAATTTGAATTTCACAATTTGCAATTGCGTAAGGTAAAAATGGGTTATTCCTAAATAAATACAACATACACACACACACACAGAATTGACAAACGAGATTTGACTTGAGAATTTGTCGCTTCAAATTTAAATTGCACTTCAGGCACATGTAATAAAATTGTAAACCCGAAAGAGGAAAGGGATTTTAGCACTCGTTACTGTACTTACAGCAAGTTGATTGCATTGAACAAATATATCTACATTTTCAAGGCGGAGCCTAAAAGATAATTTTATATTCAAATCTATGTATAACACCTGGAAAAGAATTTAACTTTTATGTCTCGATGAAACTGAACAGAACATTAAGTAAACTAACTGAGCAGGAAAAGAAATACAAATCAAAGTATTCAATTTAATTTGTTATGCATAATGTTCACTGGTTATAATAAGATTCGAATCGAGCTATAAAGTAAATAAAAATGGATCTAATTTGTTAATTTCGAAAGCCATATAATTAAATAAGGAAATTCAGTTTAAATGAAACTCTGTTTTAACTCAATTTGATTCTATTTCTATTTTGAAGTGTTAGAGCCATCCGGGGTCAGTTATTGGCAATGATTTTAAAGACTTTTTTTTTTTAAATTAGTCTAATTTATGGGCAATTTCTTTCTAGTATATATTTTTACACAATTAAATTTTATTTATATAAAAGAAAGTTTAATCCATTCAGTGTCAATTATAGTTTTAATGATTTTCAATAGCCTCTTAAAGTATCGTCTTTTGAAGACTCTTGAAATGGGAATGCATTTATTAGCATCTCTTTGTCGCTTTCTGATATAACAGTCATAAAAGAAATTTGAAAGCAAATGCAGGCGATAAGAAAGATCCAATTTAATTTCATAGATGCATTTGGAAAGGTAATTTGTTGTTTATTTCTTTACTTATAAAAATTCTTCTTTATTTATAATAGTTGTATAAAGAATTGTAAAAGAAAGTCCGGCAATGACTTCAGTAGTGGGGCTAAAGTGTCTATATTTTTCTGTTGATAATTTTTAAGTACTTAAGATGTTTAATAGCTACAAAATTATAAGCGAACAGAGTACTTAAAAAAGAAGGTTAAAGTTGCCAAAAATAGATGGAAACTTTCAACTTTTAAAATCTACGATCTTTCATTGTAGACTATGATTAATTATGTTACATGAATTGAAGAAATAGTTTCTATAAAATTCGAATGAATCGTAGGCTTCGCTTTGCGCAATTCTTTTTATATTTTTTTCTCAAGCGGCAGCCTTCTAATTTAGTAGTAAACCAGAATTTACAAAGTTCACAGCAGGGTCTAGGGCTCCGCATCGATTTGTTAGGCCCTAGGCAGAAAGAGTTGTAAAAAAAACAGCGATTTATTGAATGTCTGTGGCCAATCAACTTTATACTTCTATTGAAGTTTCAAGTTGAACTCAAAAGACTAATCACAATCTAATATGGGCAAACTCTGATGGTTCGCAAAACAACTCAACACCGAAAAAAAAAACTGAGCTGGCGCTCTTGAAAATGTGTTCGTGTTGCATGCCCCATGGCGGAGTTTTCGCGCGTTGCCTGCTGCCGCTGCACATTTGCAAATGCGCTTTGCATGTTGCTGCTAATTGGCAGCAGTTGTCGATGGAACAGTTTTTACTTCAGCCATGGCAACAGCAACACCAACAACAACAACACTAACAACAACATCTTCTGCAGTTGCTGTTGCTGCAGCTACTTTGGTTCTAGCCTCGTTTTCATTTCGGACGTGGATTGCATGATTAATGAACGCCGTTATGCTTTTACGAGCAGTGCGAAGAGACCGGAGACCAGAGACCGGAGGAGAGTTGAAGCCGCCGCAGCTGCCATGTAATTGAAGCGCATGCGCCGCTGCCTGTTTGGCCCATTGCATAAGCCAGCTTTAGCTGTTACTGCTTTTGTTGCCTCCATAAAACTGCGCACAAGAAACAATAAAACACCAGCAAATTAGAAATTACCTTTTATGTGCAATACAAGGGGGTAACAAACAACTAACACACGCATAAAAAATGGTAACAAATTTACACACAATGAGCACTTGGCAAGTCAAAGGCAGAGAGCCAAAGTCTGAGCCAAGACCCCAGAGCCGAGGGCTATAGGCCTTCTGGCAGTGCGTGCATTACGTCAGCATCGAACGCCTCATTAAGGCAACTTAGCGCTCAGCTCAGTTCAGCGTTGCGTTCGCTACGTTCGTTGAAAATCGGAACTGTATATGCTGTATATGCGGAAATTGAGATGAGATGCGACTAGATAGTGCTCCTAATGGGTTCACATTCAAAGCACAACATCACAGTTACGTATGCTAAAATGCAGATACAACTGTTGCTGCTGGCAATCGTCTCGCTAGATAGAGATACTGAGGTGAATGTGCTAGGGCTACGATGGGGAAGCAGACATAGCTAAACTTTATAACTTTACATACCGATAGAAATGTTCATTAAACTGCTAGGGAATGTCGCACTACAATCTGCCAGAAACGTATCTACAATAGACTATTTGTTTAACACCAAACATCTTCATACAATTATATTATCAATAAGTATATAAACATCACTTTCTTTACTGTCAAGATTCGGCCACAAGCGAGTCTTCATCGCTTCATCACATTTTCAATCTCTAAAATACAATATTATATTAATATAAATAAAAGCGAATAACACACTAGAAACTATAAAGAATGTGTGTATTTTTCTTTATAAGCGAAAATCTCATAAAAGGTAGAAAATTAAAAATGTAATTATAAATGTCAACAAACAAACCTTTTTACACAAATTGTATACTACCGAGATACAAATACATTTTAATCTTTATCTTGAAGACTTCATGCGTTTTTTTTCGCAAATAATTTATTAAATAAAACAGTTTTAGACATTCAGTCACTGTCCGAGCCAAATATTAGATATCAACTGAACAAAGCTAAATAAGTAAACTAGAATATATAAATATCTCAAAATAAAATATAAAAATCTATCTATCTATTTCCGTTTTATAACCATATATTTCTTTGAAGCAAAATAAAATGTATGCTCAATTAAGAAAAAAAATACAGTTTTAAAAAAATGTATTGACAGTATGTATAAATCAACTAGCTAGATACACAGAAACAAAATGAAACTTAATCGATTGTAGTCACATGTTGTGTGCAAATAATTTTGCAAATAATTCTGCAAATAAATCCTTTTTTGATATACATAACAAACCAATATTATCAGCAAGCGCTTTTCGGAAAACTAAGAACTTTAAGTATAAATACAAGTAACTGTCTTACTATAAACTTTAAAGGATGTATCTATAATTGTCTATTTCTGTGCACAAGCATTTGACTCACTGAACACAAAGTCAAATTAATCCTCAAGAGACTTGATATTAACAAAACAAATATCTTAATATAGCTGAATTCTTAATTTAATATATACAGTCAAGTTACATACAGAAATGCATCTTTTGAATTGAAAATACAGCAATGAACTTTGAAATAGCAGTCACAAAACTTAATCGCTTGCGCATTATAAATATATTCAATAATCTCCATCTTTAGATACAAAGTTATTAGTCAAAACATTTTCCACAAACTCAAATATTTCACTCCATTGAATCCATTGACATTTGCTTAGCTTAAAGAACCTAACTCTCTCGCTAATTAACACAAGTCGAAAAATACGAGTGTAGAGTGAAATAAAGGATATAAATAATGCTGTGTATTTGCAGTCAGCTGATGCCCTAGAAACTTTGTCAGTTGCAGTTCGCATTACAATTTTTATCCGACAATACGCAAAAATTTAACTGTCCGCTGCCCGAAAACTCTCCGTGAACACCGAGAACAACAAAAAACTTTTGCAGTGGCACGAAAAATGTATTTTTGGGAAACATAACAGAAAATTTTCCAACTACAAAACTACATGGAACAAGAGAAAAAAACACAACAACGACAACAACAACCAGAAGACATAACTGGACACATCAAAATGCACATAAATAATAAAAATAACCAAGCGAAGAGGACGACGACCAAAACAGGAACCAGAACTGCAACAGAACTCTAAACAAAAATAAAACAAATACAAAAAAAAAGAGCAAAAAACAAGCAAAAGAGAAGCAAATGTGGAAATGCTTTTGTTTCGACAACTCGAAACTGTTAATAATAAAAGCGCTGCAAAATTATGAAATTAATTTCAAATTTTAATTATGCAACAGTGGCTGCAACATGTAAATTGAACACAGAATGCCAAAAGTTGCCACAACAGTTCCGGCAGCAGTTGTTGCAAGTTGTCCTCCAGTTGCCCAGTTCCAGTTGCTGCTGCTGCTCATTGTGTGGTCTCTGTGGAGTCTAGGTAGGATTAGTGATAGTTGAAAACCAGACCGCACACTGGACTTACAGTGACAACAATTCGTACACACACACACAGAGAGAGACTCACTCACATGCTCACTCACTTTGGGTAGCCGTGAGAATCTAGACGCTGCTCAAGTTTGATTAGACTTAAGCCCAAAATTAGTTGCCTCTGTGTGTGTGCTATGCGACCTTTGGGTTCGGGGTATAATAATGAAGTCATGAAGTTTGCTGAACGTAAATTCTTAATTAACATGTATGTATGTGTGTGTGTGTGTGCGATGTCTTGATTTAGTTTGCATCCACCAAAAATATGAATATCAATTAGCATACTCGTAATTTTGTTGATTAGCTAGCCATCAATATTTCACTAAGAGCACAACTCGAACTGAACTAATATCTATAATTTAGAGAGCTTAAAGTTCCATTACGGTAGAGCATGTGATGTTCGTTGTGGGGCGTTGTTCATGCTCCACACTCGCACACACTCTCACACTCTTGTAGCAATCCGAGTGTTAATCGTTCTCATTCAGGCAGCTGACAGGCGAACAAGCATGATAACAACAACTACAGGAACTATAACAGCTTTTTCTGGGAATGAGAAAATGTTGGATACGAAAACTTGGCTCTTCAACTTATTAGCGCACAGTTTAATAGGCTCAATTAATGTCAACTTCGTTTCTGCGACTGCTGCTGCTGCCTCGTAGTTGCCATTGCCCTTTGGGCCAAGTGAAATTTTTGGCAGAAACCAAACGAATCGAAAGGAAAGGAAAGGAAAGTTTTATTTGGCCATTGATTGGCGCGCTTCGTTGCATGCGAAAAGCAAACTTTTTGAATTGAACATTTGTCGAAATGCATAAAAATTAATTAACAAGCTGCTGCTGCTGCCTAACTGATTTCGTGTATTATTAGAATTATTAGCAGCAGCAGCAGCAGAAAAAAGTAGACAAAAACGAAAACAAAAAGCAGAGTAAGAGAATTTTTAATTGGCTTTTGCACGCAGATTCTCAACGTCGTCGTCGCCATCGTCATGCATTTAAGCCTAATTAACTTTCTACTTAGTGCTTCGAGTTTTTCACAGTTTTTCACAGCGCGTGTTTTACGTTCTGTCTTTTTAGCTATATTTTTTTTTGTTATTTTTTCGCTTGTGAATGAATCTTTAGCTTCGTCTTGTGTGCATTTTGCATTGTTTGTTTATTTTTCTCTCTCGCTGCTCGGTGTTGTTGTTGCCTTTTACACTGCGTAAACTTCTAATTTCATTTGAAGCCTTCGCGTCCGCTTTGATGCCACGGCCAAGCGTTGAATTCTGCTTTTGAAAAAAAGTGGCAACAGCAAGGTGAAAAGTAGGTGAATGTTAAGCAGTCAATGGTCCAACAACAATGTTGCTGCTGCTGCTGCAACAAAAGAAAAGCGACAACAACAGCAGCAACAACAATGATGAAGAGTAAACAACATTTTAGCACAAGAGCAGCGAAAAGGGTTACAAAGCTGGCAACAACAACATCAACAACAACAACAACAGCATCAAGAGTCGCCAAAAAGACAAAAGACAAACAAAACAAACATATCAACTCAAAATGCTATAGTACCTTCCTTTAATCCCCCCTTTCCCCACCTCACTGCTTGTTATTGTTGCTGCTGTTTTGCTGCTGCTGATGGCGCTGATAACTTGGCTGACTATAAAGTCGACCGTCAACAGTCGACGCTACTGAAGCTGCTGCCTTTTGCCTTCTGCTTTTGTCGCCTTTTGCTTCTTTTACTTCACTTCTTCGCCCACACCGGAAGTGCATATTAAGCGTTTTTAATTTCCAGTTTCGCACAACTTGAAAAACTGTTTGCAGAGCAGTAACAAGGCAAGGCAACAATAACAAGAGGAATACACAAGAATAGCAAAAGCACCGATCGCTGAGAGATGCTCTTTTGTTAACGCAGAGATACATTAAATCTTTAAAGCATTGAAAATTAAAGTTACGAGATCTTAAGGCAAATTGATAAAACTTTATTTGAATTCTTGTGAACTAGATGAAATCAAATTAAGTCTTTGCTGGCTTATAGATACTAATGAGTCCGCTGTTTAATAATCTTTTATAATCATTAATGCACATAATTTTACTACACCTCCAAAAAGTTTGATTAATTAAATCAGAATATCATGATTTCATCTTGTTTTTCTTGCTAAATTCTTTTAAGAATATTTCGTGAAATATGTAACGCAGCGGAATGAGACCATTGAATGTATGAGTTCTGGTAAAATGTGGAATCAGTTTGAGAACTGAGGCTTAGCGTGCCTTCTCATACGTTGATAGGTCTGGCCACACTTCACTTTTCGCTCTATTTAATACAATAAGTTTCTAAGGTTAAATCAAAGGAAGTTGGCGTTCATCTTTTTAATAAACTTTTATAATCTTAAAAGACCTTAAACTATGTATTTTTTGAGTCTGTATTTTTTTAGAAGATAAAATCATCATAAATTGGCATAAGTTGTTTGATAATTTTCTTTAATCATTAAAGCACGTAATCTTACCAGATTTAAAGAAACCCAATTTTTATCAGAGTACTTTTTTGTTTCTGTGTATTTTTGCGCTAGATAAAATCAGATAAAATTTGTGCTTTTTTATTTTTTACTTCAGTCAACTGTTTGCTAATCTATTATAATCATTAAAGCACATAATCTGACCAGACTTTCCAAGAAGTTTCAGCTGTGATACAACTTGACTGATTAACATCACGCTAATGAAAGATAGGCGTGATCTAATTTCTTGAAAGTCGGTACCATAAATTCAAGTATAATCGACTGTGTTACTTTGCATTGCATTTGATATAATACAGAGATATTCTGTAATAAATTGTACAAATTCAACATTGTTATTCCCAAATATAACACTTAGTTTCTCATAGCATTCAAACTCCATCTCTTGACGCCTCGAGTTTGGTAGCAACAATGGCTGACAATGAGCACGAATTTGTGGTGTTGATTGCTTGCAGACTGCAACAACCTCAGGGGGCAACAGCAACAACTACAACTACAGCGACATAAACAATTCAAGTGTGCGTGTTAACCTTTTTTTGTGGTTTTTTTTGAGTGGCCTTTTCGTAATCTTGAAGCTTTGACGACGTTGCTGCGCATTTTGTTTCCTGTGAATGTCGCGTTTTTTGTGTTGATGTCTTTTTTGTTAGTTGTTGTTTTTTTTCGTTTAGTTAGCTTTACAAAAATATTGCCATGTGAGAAATTTGATTAAAGATTTTTTGTTTATTGTTGTGTTCAATGCAGATCTTAATTTGCTTTTACATAATGACTGTCGGGGAGAGAGACTATAAAATTTTAATTACAGGCTTCACGGTGCGCAGGCAAAAAACAAAAAAACACAAACGACAGATTTGTCCTCTCTCTCGATGCTAAACCTGATGTCGATGTCGATGTTCGGCTGCATGTTGCAGGCGGCGACAATTTAGTCGACTTTGACATTAATCATTCGCTATTTGAGTTGGCCGTGAAGTGTTAATGATGAACTGTCAGTTACCTGAACATTTACCTGATGAGCTGTAAACAAATTTTTGCAGCATGCGACATAACTGCATTTTATGTCGTTTTTCGTTTTCTGTCTTCTGTTTTTCGGTGGTTTTTGGCCGTTTGGCAAACGCGCTGCTGATGGCCGTCTAAATAAATATTCGGTAGGTGCATTTGCCGCACGGGCGATAAATTTTCCAATTTTAACGATTCGGTGAAAATGTCACACAGATTACGTGACTTTGATGCGATTGACATAGTTGCGAGATTTATGCGTGAGCTGCAGTGAAAACCAGGCACAGGCCCAGACCGAGGCCCAAAAACCTAGGCCCCTAAGCCCTTGCCACACACACACACACACATACACACGTCCCTCTCGTTTTGCCGTTGCCACCTTGTGCACGAACGTGCGTTGCGAGCAATTAGAAAAGCAGCAACGACAACGACAACAACAACTGCAGGCAGAGTGCGGCGCCCACAACGACAGCTAATTTAAATGCCGAGTGTTTGCTGAGACCAGACAGTTGGTTGGTCGCGCTGGTCGCTTTTTGGTCGCAAGCGAGTGAAAGATCACGACCAAAAAAGTTGGCAACGTTGCCAGCAGCAGCAGCAACAGCGACAGCAACAGCTCCAACAACAACTCCGGCAAACAACTTCAGCGACATCAACAACAACAACGACCAACTTAACGACAATGTTGGAGGCGGCACATGAAAGTTTACGGCGTCGGCAAAAATTGTTTGGCGCATTATTACCTATACCCTGTAGACAGTGATAGATATGGAGTATATATGATAGATTCATTTAGAATATATGTAGATTGTATTAAAATAAAAATATATTTCATGCTTTGACTACTCAATAATATAGTTTATTTCAATTTAGTCTTGAAACATAATAAATTCATCTAGAAATTATTGAATAAATCTTCGAAATTAATTGATTATAGAGATGCTTTTAAAGTACTTTTTTAAACAAGACATTCCACCAATAACTTGACTGACAATTCATCTTGAATAAAGTAAAGAGCTTAGCTATCAGACCTCTTAATAGATTTTCATCAGTTCATCATCAGTTTAATTTAAATTATGTATAGTATACTTTTGATTCCTTGCAACTACTTTAATAGGAACTACTTTAAATATTCTTAAAAATTAATTGATTACTATGCAAATTATTTAAGCAAAATTTACTATAATAAAAATGATTGATTTTTCAACTAAGTAAAGTCTTCAAACAGTTGAAGCCACTTAGAAAGTAATCCCTCAATCTATTTATACCCTTTAAGTCCCCCGAACTTTTGAGGTACTTATTTTGAACTGAAAACTGCAACATTTTCTATGCGTTACAGGGTATCAGTTAGTCAACGACCCGCACCTTTGTTTTAGAAACTTGCAATGCAATGAAAAAGGAAAGCGAAAAAACGAAAACGACGCCGAAACCGAAAAGCGAAATGGAATAGACGCGTGGGTTTGGTTTCGTTTGGTTAGCATATAAGAATTCTTGCGAAATAGAAATAAGAAAAAAAGAAAATAAATAAATAAAAAACAAAAAAGTGAAGAGAAAAGGTTGTACATATTTGAGATGGTTGACAGAATGGAAAAAAATGCCATTTGGCAATCTAGTTGAGAATTTAATATGGTCGAGAATAAACAAATCGCTGTTGAAATGACTGAAATGCGAGCGTCAACGTAAAATTAAGTATATGAATTTTCAATATTGCTTAAACGAGTGCCTCATCCATGTCACTTGTCTTGTCTGCCATTCCTGAAGTGTTTTCGTCTTCATCTTCGTTCTTGTATTGCGTTAACTCCAGAGACAGCTTCCTGTGGTCGTCTGCTTTTCCGCCGGGGCTTTTGACTATGTTAATGGAAGAAGAAGTGTACGATTTCGTTGTTCAGTCGTATTTGTATTCCATTTCAGTTTTCAATTTGTTGCGGGCGGGTCGCCGTTCTCTAATTTCCTTTAGCGCGCAAATGCAAAGAATTGCAAATGTTAAGCATACGCCCCGTTATCTCCCCATCGCATCGCACCGTTTGACACAATGTTGTTTGCAATTGCGATTATTTTGTCAATTTCAGCTTCAGTTGCAGCTGATGCAGCATTTGCATTGCATTAGCTTTGAGCGCATAGCTGCTTCATCTTCTTCTGTCACATCGCCGAATGTTTTAATGTGCGGCAGCTATTTGCAACATTCTCGTTGCGTCGCGGTCTTTGAGGGCAGACTCGCCCACTCATTCATTCATTCATTCATTCACTCATTCAGTCAGTCGTTTATTCAGACACTCATGCAACTTTCATTCATACAAACAGACGTCGCATTGCCATGAATGCATTGCCAGTGAAAATATGTGGTAAGGTGGTAAAAACGACGGGGAGTTGGGAAATATGTGCAAAATGAATGAAAAAATCGTAAATAAGAGCGCAAAGGCAGAAATAAAACATGGCTTACAGACACACACACACACACACACACACACACAACGCCTTTGGCACAGAAACGGATACGGATACGGCCCCGCTTTCAGTCTCGGTCCAGACCCAGCACAGACACATTCTTCTCCCGCTTCGTCTCTCTTTCTCTTTGGTGAGAAGTGAGCGCATTTTTCTGCACAATTTATGTCTTTTAATGAAAATGAAAAACGAATGAAAATCACAAAAAAATAGAAAAGAGAGAAATAAGTATATATGCGCTCAACACGCTAATAACTTTTAAAAGCAAATGTGCAACTGCCTGCCAGCCTTTGCCTCGGCTTTTCTATATAAATTGCAGACATTGAGGTCCATATATATGCCGCACTCACATAAGTTACTGTGAGCAACTCTCTGTGTGTCGGCAACCCCCCATCAAGTGTGGCCCTTTTTTTGTGAACTGAGCTTACAAAATTAGTTTTGGACTAGGGCGTGCAATTTGTGTAGTGTGAATGTAAAGCTAATGTGTAACTGTGTCCGGGAGAAGAAAAACTTTTGAGCAGGCAATTTCGTTGCCTGCCTAATTATATTGTATCATTGGCTGACATGCTGTGGCAATAATTATTAAGTGAGAGAGCGAGAGAAATGTTGCAATTGACGTGGCGTCGATCGTAAATTCAATTCAAGTTCAAAGCTGTCAGGCAAATTGCACATTAACCTCGATATGGCCGCAGAACATTTTACAATTTTACATTTCACATTTTATTCAAATGGCATTAAGTCCGGCCATCATTATTTGTATCTTTTTTATTATGACTATTATTAATGCATTTAATTGCAAATGGGGCCAAAAACCACAACAAGCAGCAGCGACAAAGCCAGTTTTCCATTAAGTCCATTAGCGAAATTAAAAACTGAAGACTTAATAAAAGCCGGCTCAACAGCTAAAAGAATGTGGTTAACACATACTGCTCTAGTTCATTACATCCACTGCGTATTAGTCTCGCGTATTAAGTTTGAGCAGCTTAGAACAATTGTTGGATTTTTATTTTTTCTTTTTTTTCTCTTTCGGTTAAATCAACTTTCAACTTGTGAGCAAAATATTTCGAATGGATTTGAGCGAATTTTCTGATGCTCTGCTTTATTGACGCAGCTAATCAATCTTAAGAGAGTTTCGCACACACAACACTCGAGACAAATCAATAATGGCCGGAGGCAAGTGTACAATTAAAAGAAGTACATCAGCTTTGCAGTCAATGCGATTCGATGACTGGCATTTCCGCAAGAAGCTGCCAAAAAGGCGAACATGAAAAAGCATCTTTTTTTTTTGTGGTTGATAAAGTCAACTCAATGCTGCAACAGTTTCAACTGTAAATTTATAAAACGTCTATCGACAGCTGTGTTGACGTTAATGCTGCTTACTGCAAAAGGCTAACAGCACTCAATGTTGGCCAAAATGAAATAGAAGAAAAAATGAAACGAAGAAATATAATGGCAAAGTGATGCTGAGCAGCTGCTGCTGTGAGAAGTGAGAAGAGCATTGAAGCGGAAGCCAGAGGCGAAAACAAAAGCAAATAAATAGATCAGTTTTCAAGCAATTTTTGTCCATTGTCCATCGAAGTGCAGCCTCAATTGAAAAGGTCTCTAATTGTTCAATATGCCGCAGCAGGTCTTATTATATAGATACAACAAATCAATCGCAATCCATAATTAAATACTGACATTGATATTTCGTTTCGTTATTGTTGCTTTTTAATGTGATTTTCTATGCATTTTTTGTTCGGCTACGTTACGATTTATACACAGTTATTATTTATTTTTAGTTCACATTGGACATTGATGTATATAACTTAACCGAACGCAACCCAAACGCAACTCGACTTAAGTCAACTCCGATGATTTTAGCCTTGACTCTTTGCTTGTTTGCTGTATTGCGCTCGCATTGTTATTTTGTCTTGGCATTTGTTCGGGCCAGTCTTTTGTTATGTTATTGATTTTGAAAATCCGCCACAATGAACCATAATTGATCACGTTCATGGCCCAGAGAGCGATTGCGAGAGAGAGACAGAGAGAGTAAGGTCGGTGGGCGAATTTCAGGGGCATTCAACAATGTTCAACAATTTTGTTAAGACTCTTTGGCTTGTCAGAACTTTTTGCAACAGCTTTCGTTTCGGCATGGCAATTAAATGAGCAAAGCTATCAACTTAAGGCAACAACTTGAGCCGCCTCTTGCTTGTCGCAGCACTAAAAACAACAGCAACAACAACAACAACAGCAAGAAGAGCAACAGAAGTCTCATCAACGTCAGAAAACTTCATTATAGCCATTGGGGGTGCAACGGCTTTGCCTTCATCGTCATCCTCAACGTCTTCAGTTTCGTCCAGTTTTCAGCTTCCGTATGCTTTATAAACTTGCTTTTGCTGTCTTGCATTGGCCTATAAACGGAAAGTAACACATTTATCCATACACACACACAAACACACACAGCACACACCGTTCTAAAAACTAAACTGAAACCAAACCGGGACCAAGACCGGACCCGGGCCCGTGCCCAACCCAGCCCAGTCGAAGCCCGGCGTTGACGTTAACATTGCCAGCGCAGAAATAAATACAGAAAGAAGAAAAATAAAAAAAAAATATTTGACCTACATCAAGTTTTCAAGTTGCTTGTTTGTGTTTGTGTTTCTTTCTGCTTGTGTTTTTTTTTAAGCCAAAGCTGAGGCTTCTTCACCAACCTCATCATCGTCTGCATCTCATGCTCATAATGAGCAGCATCATCAACATCATCAACGGCCTCTGCTACGCTTTACTTGTTGTGTGTTGCTTGTCTCTGCTCGTCGTCGTCTTCGTCGTTGCCGGCTTTGGGCCTGTTTTTTCTGTTTCTCTACTCGAAATAAAAGAAAAATAAAACGACAAGACGAGACCACAACATTTGCGCATATTTGGTCAACTGCATTTTTTCCCTCTCTCGTCTTTTTACCAGTTTCTTACAGTCAGAGTACTTTCTGGTCTGTCCGTTATTGTTTTCAATTTGGTACAGCATTTTCATTAATTTTTCAGCATCTTAGCAGCATCTTGTGTATGCCAGTGTGTCGTGGTCGTCTGCGTCTCGTCGCTTCGCACCGCCCACGCATAAATTATGAAGCGCCGTTTGGCAGTCTTAGACGATGCCACAACAAAGCGTAGGCAACGGTCGACGGTCGACGAACAACGGGCAACGGGCAACAACTACGTCATTTTATGAACGCCTTTTGGTCAGTCATGACTTGTTTTCCCTCTCTTCCCCGCTCAACGCCGCTCAGCTCTTAAAGCTGATTCATAAAAACTTTGAATTTATTTTGGTTTACATTTTGTGTGTAAAAAAATTTGCATATTCGCAGCGAACAGGCCAATGCATAAAAAAAATAAGTGAAAAAGCTACGGTCGATTGTGCTCGACTGTGCGATACCCGTTACCTATTTTGATTAGAAGAAAAACAGTGCGGTATTATTCTTATTATATACCAAGGTAATACTGAAATATACCGAAGGTTATACTCGGTATAAACTGCAAATATATCGAAATATACCGAAGGTTATACTTGGGATATACCGCAAAAATACCAAAACGTTCCAAAGACTATATTTGGTATATATAAGTATTAAATTCAAAATATACCATTAAGTACAAAATATACTAGATTGTCAGTCAAAGCAAATAAAACCCGTAGGCTTTTTTTTAACAAATTAATTTTTTAAATAACTTTAACATTTCATATCTGATCCCAACCAAATTATCAGAAATCATAAATTCTTCGTAATTTGCGGGTGCGAAAGTGGCACTGATTAGCGTGCAAGCCAAACAGGCGATATCGAACAAGAATTATGTCTGTATCTTTTATAGTGTTTAAGATCTAGGTGTTCATACGGACGGACAGACAGACAGACGGTCATGGCTATATCGCCTTGGCTGTTAACGCTCATCATGAATAGGATCGGAGATGCTTTTTTTTGCCAGTGACATACCTCTCTACTCTATTGGTAGCGGGTGTACAAAATAAATGAGAACGAGAGAGAGAGAAGGAAAAAAAACTCGCCTCGCTTTGCCCCGCCATTGCATTCATTCCAGAGAGTCGAGTGGTAACCTTTAGCTCTCGGTTTAGATCAGGCAGCAGCGTTTAACAAGTATCTCGTATTATTCTCGCAAAAATGCTTTGAAAGTATCTTTTGAGGTTTACACAACATGAAACGTGCAACAGTTTACGCTTCGTGCACCTTTCTACTGACGCTGGCTTTTGTATCTATGTATGTCTCTCTCTGTGGCTGTATCTTTGTATCTCCGCATCTGCATCTGGTCTTGGGGCATTGCTAGCCAGCCGGTCGTGGGTGTATTGCTGAATGCTGTTGGTAATGCTCAAAGCTTCAGTGCACACACAGCAGCAGCGTGTTGCACGTTTTTGATGCAAATCGCCTGGCGAGAGGCGGCTGCCCCACAACCATACAACAAATGGGTGCAACATTAAATAATTAAAGCAACGCCCCAGACACACGGACTGACAGAGAGACAGAAACAGACTTGGAAATTTTAGACAGGCGGTCAGACAGACTCACACTCAGAGTTAAGTAGTATGACTCGCACGAGTACCCGAACGAGTACTCACACAGTGGCTGCGGCTGCTGCTGCTGTTGCTGCTGGCGTTGCACAAAACTGGCACAGCAACTTTTTCTTCACCAAGCAGCAAGTCCGAGTCCAAATCGGAGTCAGCGTCTGAGCTGGATTTTTATTTTTACACCACATCTATCTCTCTCTCTCTCTATATATATATATCTCTTGCTATCTAGCTCGCTCTCTTCATATGTGGAGCGTTAATGAATTGCTGTAAGCTCAGCATCGGGTGCCGAACCGGATGAGAATGCTTTACTTGCTTTTCGAAATGCTTTGCAATTAAAAGCAGCAACAGCAGCAATTGTCGCCACACATTGGCCAACGTCTTGCAGCCTGTTACGGATTGCAGATGTGGCAAATGTGTGTTGCAAAGTGTTGCAAGTCATTACAAATCATTAATAAATTAGCATTTAATGTCCAATAGTTGCCCCATTTAAATGTCATTGAACCCACACACACAGACACACAGATTACTCATACGCCTAGTAAAGTGTAACATGTTTTTGCCAATCTCATGTGACTCACTTTTCGGCGATAACTCAAACGAGGTGTTACCATCAATTCGCATGTTTATGCTAAAAACAACCGTTTGACTTTCCGTCAATCGGCAAATATTGTTTAACGCTAGCTTTTTCTCTGTCAACTTTCCAGGTCAGTAGGGTAAGAAAGAAAAACCAAAAAAAAAAAAACTGGAGGATTTAGTCATGCGTCCCACTAACTTTGACATGAGACCAAGTTCAGTGCGAATAATTGTTTGTAATTGGAATTCTACAGCGATTTACTGTGAAATTCAGTGCAGGCAAATTACATTTCAAACAACAACAAAACAAACTAGCGACAATTGTGTTCCAGTTTTTATGGTCGCCGCGAGTCGTAAAGAAAAAGTTGCGGAAATAATTGTCTTAAGTAGTTTGAACTTTCAGTTCATAGAGCGAAATGTAAAACGAGACTTGCTTTAAAATATGTTTGTATGAACAACAAAATAACCCCCCACACACACACATACGTACACACGCCCACGGGGTGAGGGTAAACGAGTATCTGAAAGTGTGCCCGAGGCGTATGTTGGCCATGCGCCCAAGTTAAAGATCACTTAATGAATATCATAATAATTAGAAATGAAAGTAAAAACCTGAGCGAGCGTAGGATTTGGCTATGACATGGCACAAACAAACACACACACACACATTTTGACCGTGATTGGGCAATTTTTTGTGCCATAAATAAATAAATCAAGTCTCTTTAAGAGTTTCGATTTAGTTTATTTCGAGTGCGTTCTTGAAATTCAATTTACTGAAAAATACATAAATGTTTTGTTGTCCGTCTGTCTGTCGGTCTGATTTCGCACAGTAGCCCAATGCTAAAGCCATTATCGATGAGTCCCCACAGCTTTAAAATATTTACTTCGATTCACTTTCTAAAAATGAGTTCATGCAACAACAACAATAACAACAATAACTACCAACATTTTTTTTGACACTCGAAAATAATTTTTTGATAAATGATTCGACGTCAGGCAGCGAGCATAAAAAATAACAGTTTTGATATATTTTACACTATGGACAGCGTAGCGCACTCTTAAAATTGATTGCCAACAATTAAAACTTAAATATTGAAAATTAAAAGGGCAACTACAAAAGTTTGAATACCTCGTAACAAGTGCACAAAAAGTATGATGGAAGTGCACCAAAATAAACCTAAATAACATTTATTATAAAAACTAAATTTTATTTAATTTGATTTACAACATTAACTGTTTCTTACTTAAAAATAATTTATGTTTTTTAAAGGGTAACTTTATGTTTCTCACTTGGCTGTCACACTCTCATTTTTATCGCATTGTAAAAAGCGTGTGTTAAAAAATACTGTCAAGCTTTTTGTAATAACTTGTTAATTTATTTGCAGCAATTATTAATGCAAACAAAATATATTTTATAAAACGAATATTCTACACATATGTATGCAAAAATATATATGTATGTGCACATAAAGAGTGCGACACTTTGTTTATTGTCGTCGGTATCTTTGGGCTTATTCCATGCATAAATCATTTCCGTTGCTGCTGCCCTTTAACGGAATTTTATAATTACATTTTAATTTATGCAAATAAAAATTAGCCACTCGTTTTTTTATTGCTGCCACACAATTTACTTAAACTAATGACAAAGTGCAGTGCACACACAAAAAACAAAAACAAATAAATCCCTTAACAAAAGGTCTAAAAATCCAAACAAATGAAATACAAGTAAGAATGCAAAGTCGAGTATGCTCGACTGTTAGATATTGTTAATAAAAGCAAACAAGTGAAGTATTTTAAGTAAGATATACATAATCAATATACTAAAAAAATACTATATATACCTTGTAACAAAAATACTGAAATATTTGATTGTTGTGTGAATATACTATTATGTTTAAAATATATTTTAAATATACCGAAAAATATACCAAATTCCTTGTTTGGAAGTATACTATTATGTTGAAAATATACCGTATAATATAATTTTATCGCAACTGAATTACATTTCCTGTAGACACAAAGTTATAATACCCTTTTACCCTTTGGGTATCGGGTATAAAAACGACAACAATGCAAAAACACTGCTTAGGGTCGCTGATTTGTGTGAGGTCATTAAACCAAATAGGGGCAAAGTTTGTTAGTTCGGCATTAATGACAAATTATTGCAAAGAAACCATTGAATCGCTTGTGTACTTAGTAAAAAAACAGTCGCTGCTTTGTTCATCAAGTTTACATTGCGATATGTGGGCCAAAGAAACTATTATGAAAACTGAATTAATTAATTTGCAATAAAATTTGTAGATTAGCACATAAATAAATTATGCAAACAAAATTATGTTTAACTCCATATTAGAAACAGTTTATTTTAAATTGTAACAAAACTTTAAAATCAAAAAAATAATATAATATAATACTAATTATTTTATGTTAATCATACGACGGGTGTGCCGTGATAAAACTTGTAATGTGCAGTAGATGCAATCAGAATTTATCACTTGAAAACATCTAACAAACAACGTTTTAAATTTAAAATTTAATTGCAAATCATTTTGGCATAACCTTGAGCAGCTTAATATATTAATCATACGACGTGTGTGTCATATAGGAAAATTCCATGTATTATATTTAAATTAATATTGAGTCTAGAACCGCAATTCAATAACTGTTTGTATAATTATCGGCATTTTGCACACTTGGCAAAATATGCAACAACAAAAAATTGAAAGTGATTTGCATTACATCACTCAATTAGAGGCGCCTAATAGCCTTGCCCCAACATACACACACACACACACACACCAATATTAATACATACACAACAACATACACAACACTCTCGTAAATCTAGCATAGAGAGTCGTTAGACAAATGCAAAAATTCAAATTCAAATCGAAACCGAAAATGAAAATGAAAACGAGCTGAGCTCAACTCAACTCAACTCAGTTCAGTTCAGCTTAGCTCATTGATCAAATTTTGATTGACATGTCGAGTGGTTTTGCTTGCTCTTTTTGGGTTTTTTGCTCTATTAAGCAAATTTGTTTGGCATTTTATGGCTCTGATTGTCTGCGTATGTGTGTGTGTGTTTGGCTGTGTGTGGTGTTGTGTCCAATAATTTGATCATTAACGACAATTAGTGCAAAAAAAAAAATAAGAGAGAAAAATCTGAAATTCGTTTTGACAGCTCAACGAATATTCGCATTGTGGCTTTGCTATTCAAAATTGAACTTAATTGCGCGCAAAATTTTTCTGAGCCGCTTGCAAAGTAAACATTTACGAATTTCAAATACTGCAAATCCGAAGCCAAGCCAACCAGACAACTGAGCGACAGCTACATAGATACATAGATATTGATACAGAAACAGAAATTCAAATACCAAAAGCCATTATGAAATATGATATGACATGGAAACTGTAATGGGAGCTGCTTGCTTGCTTGCTTGTCTGTCAGGTGCTTGGGTGTCATTTGATAGCTACCAAGTTATGCTGCTGTCTGCTCTACATATACATTCACTCATTTCGCAAGAGAGGGTCAGCTTGAACTTTGCCACCTAGATACACTCGAGCATCAATGACACAAAGCAACGGAAGTATTACCTTTTTTCGTAGCTTTCGATGCTCCCACTCGATAAGTGGATGATATACGAGTAAGACCGAAATTTGTGTTTTGTGAGCGCAGCAGCTGACAAGGTCGGCGGACAATGAAAATGATGGTCAAATGTTAGCCAAAACAGTTTCACTCATGTAACAGGAAGTCTCAAATTTGACCAAGATAGTTCTCAAGCCAAGTTAAGTTTAAGCCTCTACACACCAATTGATTTAACTATACACTGAAAAAAAAACAGTTTATAAAATCAAAAACAATTATATTAAAAAATGTGTTTTTAAATAAGATACAACTGAGTAACAGAATATGTCTATTAAATAATAAAATAGTAAACGACGTAATTTACATAATCAATAAAACATATTATAATTGTTTTTTGTCTAATAAGATTTATGATCTTAAAAGATTGGATTTTTTTTTTAAATAATAAAAATTAAAAATTCTTGAATTAAAGATGTGTTTTAAGTGTTCAAGATTTTCATTTTCTTGGCACACACTTTAGAATGTATTTTTTTCAGTGTATTTATTTATGTGCATACCTTGCATATATTTATAACTATCTGTGACTCAGTTGATTTGTGTCGGGCTTAAGTTATTTTTATGACTAGGCTGCACGCGTTGCCAATTTAATTGCCGTTGACTAAAAAATAAAAAGAATTGCAAAAAATTTAAATGTATTTTTCGCACAAAAAATTCGCTCATGTCGTGCGTGTGTCTCTCGATCTCTGGCTGTGTGTGCGTTGATGTTGTTTTCGCTTTCAGTTTCGGCGGGCTGTTAATGTGTTTTTGTGTTGCCAGCGAGTATGAGATTTATTTAAATGCATTAAACTTTAGAGGTCAACTTCCTTTCACTGGCGACGTGTTGGCGTCGTCGACGACGTCGTGATAACGGTCTCAGTCTCAGTCTCCATCTCCGTCTCCATCTCCAATCTGTAATTTAGTCTCTCGAAATTCTGCCTGTCTCATTCCTCATCTTCTGAGGCAGCTTTTGTTGTTTTTTTTTTTGTTTCGTTTTGCGTGAAATTCTCAAACCAAATCAGCCACGAAATGTGACAAGTGACAAGTGGTGCATTGTATTTCAATGTCATATTGTTGTTGTGCGTGTTTCAACCTTTTATTTGCATACCTTACGCCATGTTGTTGTTTTTGCTGTTGTCTTGTAACCGTAATTTTCCATACGAGCTGCTGAAATACGCACACGAAAAAAAAACGAGAAACAACAAGGCAAACGGTAGCCAAAAAAATAATATTGAATGCGTAAGAAAATAAAACGCTCGTCGGCAAGTTCATTTAAATTGAAATCCTGCACACATCCAAGCAGGATACAGTATAAGGACTTTTCTCTTGGCTTTTGGTGTGTGTGTATGTGTGTGTGTGGCATATTTACATAGTCGTTGTCAATTTTATGGCTCAGCCGAGGCAGACGCCAGAAATGAACAAATGAACGAATGAATGAACGAAGGCGAAGACCATGTCAAAAAGTAACTGCATAAAAGTTCCTTGTAAATTTAATAAACTTTTATAGATGCATGTGTGAGTGTGTGTGTGTGCGTTGTCGACCCGCACGACAACGACATGAAGTACAAAGGAGTCGAATCCTGTGCAGAGAGCAGCTGGCATTAATGCGTGGCCTGTCCTCAACTTGGGCCCTCAGTCCTCCACCCGCTCTTCATTCAATATTGTTGATGGGTTCCTTTCTCGCTGCTCTTGCTGCTGCCTGGCATCGAGTGATTGCTCCGTGGGGTGCACTTTGAGAGTACGCAACGAGCAGAGAAAACAAAGCAAAAAAAAATATATATATAAATAAATATACATACATATATAAACTTTTATTGTATCCGCATTTGATTGTCACACGACGTCGCGACGCTTTCCTTTTTGTCCAAGTCAAAGAACGAGAGAAGTCCTCCTCTTCTCTCTCACTGTGTGTGTGTGTGAGTTTGAAGTCAGAGATTGATACTTGTGGCGAAAGTGATTTATTTACTGGTGAATCTCGCACGTGGACCCGATTCAGATGACCCAAATTGCGCCAAATGGCCAACTCATGACAATTTGATAATAAAACAGCTGCTGCCTTGGCTTCGCCTGCCTTGCCACACAATTGTTTGCTGCTGCCACAAATGATTGCAACTTGGGAAAATGATTGCTTCGCTCCCTTCTTTGCAGCAGTTCAAAGTTTGCATTGATTTGCATTGAAATGCATTTTACAGCAGCAGCTACATATATTTTTTTTACTTTTTTCTTTGCTGTTGACAGCCAAATGAAAAGTTTTTCGCAGTCCAGTCGCAGATGCGACCCATAACTACAACAATACACTGGGAGAAGAGCAGCAGCATGCATAAAAATAAATGTATTGATTTTGTCGTTTTTGGGCAAATAATAAATAAAAATAGCCAAAACGGCAACAACAGCGGCAACTGTGCACAATTGTTAACCAGACTAAAAGGAGCGAGCGAGGGAGCGTGGCCAGAAAACCAGTTTGTTGCTTTGTCTGCAGAACTGTGTCTTTCCCATACACACACACACACACACGAACACACAGGCAACAGAAACCGAAACAGAAACAGAGCTACACTCTCATGCAACAAATGTACTAATGTAATGCGAAGTTATCGTAGCCATTGTGCGGCAAACGAATGCAATGCACCAACGAAATTGACCCAAACAACAACAACAAAATAAAAGCAACTTGAAGTGTGTGCTTGACTATGTAGATACCCTGTGAGAACGTTTTACAATAATAAATATAACACTTTATTAGAAGATAAGAATAACATTTTAATAAGTAAAATATAATTATAATTGTGGGGGCTAATTTTATACTTTTTACTAGAAGAGATCATTTTAAAAGTAATTTAAGTTAAGAATATATTAAAAATATAAAATTGCTTGGAGGAAAACGTATTGACAAATAACCGAAGCAAGTTTAATATACTATATTTCTTTGCTTAGTGATATTTTCCCTTTACGTAAATGCATTTAACAGATACACTATATTAACGCTTAATGACCTCTTCGATTATCGAAATTGCATTTAACAGCCACACTATATTAACTAATTAAATTTGCAAAGCCGATATTTTATAATTTAAGATGCACATTGAATTCACTTCGCGAATTTGATTTTCGAATACTTTAACATATTTAATATTGCTTACCTTAAAAAAATTATTTAGTTTAACAATTAACTCACTTAAGAGCCACCAAATAGTTCATTTAAAATGCAGAGAACATAACAAACTTATATGTTTTATTTAGACTTTTAGCTCCAATTTTAACTTCATTTAACAGAAACACTATATTAACTTCACATTCATTTAGCGGCATATCTTTCTCACTTAAGAACCACAAAAAATTAACTTAAAGAATGCTTGGAACACAAACTTCTATTGCACAATTTATGTCGCTTTCAAGCCTTTTTATTTGCAGATAGTTAAGCGACATATGTATGCGTAAAGACAGTTCAATATATTTGCTGTCATTACAGGGTATTAAAAGTGCTGCAATTACTGTCTTTGATATTCAGCTGGTTAGTTAGTTACTTGGTTGTTTGGTTGGTTGCTCGCTGCCGCTTCTGCTGCCAAGTCCAATGCGCTTCCACGGCCAATTGAAAGCTAAAATTGCATTTTGTGACTGCGACTGGGGAGCGCTTGTAGTTCGCTCGTCTCTCACAGGCTCCGACTACAGCTCAGTCGAGAGTCCAACACACAGTCCCAGAGCCCAGTCGCCGTCCCAGTCCCCATCCCTCGTCATGCCTCGACATGCAGTTTGAGTGTGCGGATTGTGGCTGCGTGTAGCATTTACCTGCCCTTGCCTCAGTTGGTATTATAACTAAGGCATGCAATTTGTAGCAACACACACACACGCGCAAGAAAGAAAAAAGGGAAAATGAAAACCCCACAACTAAGCGCTACTGTGGGAGCTGCTCAATTACTATCAAAAGGCAACGCGAGAGCATCGCAAATAATTGATAAAGCATTCTTTCAAATTCCTTCACGACAGAATTGAAATCTATTATTTGCGATAGATAGCAAAGGGCATTCAATTGTCCGTTGCTTAACGCATTGCTCTCCATATTTATATGCATAAAAATGTGGCAAGTCATCGAAGGGTTGTCCCTCTACAACAACAACAGAAACAACAACAACAACTACAACTATATGCTATCACAATCCATGTTCAGCCGCTCTTTGGAGTGCTTTTGTCGCCTTTTGCTGCCTCCAATTGCTGCCAATTTGTTTGTGGTCTCTCTTTTATGCTTTTGCGTTGTTCCATCTCAACATATAGTATTTTTTTATACTATTGTATATATAGTATTTTTTTTTATTCAACTTTGTCCTTTTTTTTGTTGCGTCCTGTCGCTGGCGTTGTCATTTGAGGTCAGTTTAAATGGTTTCCTGTCAGTTGTGGTCTCTTCGGTCTGCCCGCAACAGCCTCAGAGCCCCGGCGCTGGCCCCAAAATGCCCAATGGCAGCTCACCAGCGAGTTGGGCCCATCATTTTGCATACGTTGCACAATATTCAATAAAGTATTCATTCATATTTCTCCGAATGGCAGTAGCAATAATTTTGCTTTGCCTTTTTTGCCGTTTGGTTTCTTCTTGTTTCAGTTGTTGTGGAAATAACTCTCACTACGATATTGGGTTTTAGGTTGCATAAACCTTGCTGCTGTGGCTGCTGCTGGGCTTTGTTATTAATGCAACAATAAAGGTAACATTTGAGACATTTGCAATGCGATGGCCTCGGAGCCGCATGCTCCAGTTACACACACCGAAGAACCGAAGACATCTTGTAAATGGCCTCCAAAAAAAATGCACAATGAAAAACGACATTTGCAGGCAACGAAGTGGTAACTGTGGCAACTGTGGCTGCAAACGTTGCAAACGCGGCGCATAATTACGCGCATTTTCTTTTGGCATGAAAATGAACACCTCAAGGTGGCATGGCTGCTGTGCATAATGCATAGAGAATTCAATACGAATTCGTAGAGTCCAAAAATGAGAATAAGAATAGAGCTTGCTGGCAAGTGTGGAACGTCGTCGTCGTCTGCGTCGTCGTCGTGCAGCTCATTTCGTTTTATTTGCAAATTTTATGCCACAAATACCACAAGAATTGCAACAGCAACTGCTGCGGAATGGAGTTGACTGCTGACTGCTGACGCTGACTGTTGATGGTGAGTGACGGCGACGACGAATGTGACACCCCCGGTTAGCTCAAGTGGAAATGTTGCCAGTTGCCACTGCTGCCGCTGGAGAAGCCCTACACATTGCTTCTGCGGCTGCTGTTGCTGCTGCTGTTCTTTTGGGGCCAAGCACTTGAACATGATAGCAGCTTAGTTTTGCGCTGCAAGCCAGCCAAGCGAAGTTGTTGCGAAAATAAGTGGCACATGCGCGCCATAAAATTGCAAATGCCGACAGCAACTGCAACTGCAACAACAACAACAACTTCAACGACTGCTGCTGCTGCGTTAATGATACGCCTGTCTAGCCAGCGAGCTACCTAGCCTGACATACACAAATGCGCTTGACTTTTAACATCCATATGCGGCTTACGTGGCGTATGCGTAATGCGTGCACTCGCACTCGCATACGCATTGTGTGCAGCAGGCGAAAAAAAAAACTTTTTCCAACCACAACAACATCGCAAAGCACTCTTCTTGCAACTCTTGAGCCATCCATGGCCGCCAGCTGTGATTCACGATTAGAACTTTTCAACGTTGCATCAGAGTCGATTATAATGCACTTAGTAGCATCACTTTAATTTCAATAAAGCATCTTGCACAAATTGCTCAACAGACGCTGGGAAGGTGTATTTGGATAAAGTAAAGAGTAATTTAGGTTAAGGAATTTATTTAAATAAAAGAGAGATTATGCAACGGAATAGCATAATATGAGAACTAATTTTATGGTTATCGAAAAAGGAAAAAAATAAATTTACATTGTTAGCTAAACAACTTAAAATGATTATTATATAAAAATGATATTTCGATAATCACTTTCATTTAATATACTTATATACTATAACTAATATACTTCTAACTAACTAATATACTTCTAAATTTAAGGATAAGAAACGGAAAGGAAACTTTTATTATTGTAAAATTCGTTTTAATAGCTGCCTTGATTTTTTTTTGTATTTTTATAAATTTTTGCAAATCGAACTGGCAATTTGGTATATTTTGCGTTCTATGGTATATTTTGAATTATTATTATTATTATATATGTAAATATACAAAATATAGCCTTTTCAAAATACCTTTTCTTAAATCAGTTCAAAACTTTATTCTTTTGTCTACAACCTTTTTAAAATTATAGCTTAGAAATCTAAATGGACACTTCGTATACTCTAAAATGCGATTGGTCCAATAACAACTAGACAAAAGTTGACTGGTCCATTACTGTCAAACATAGCAAACACATTTTTTAAATGCAATTTCTTCACTTATTTATTTGCTTGTTTATTGACCCGCAAATGTTGTTTTTTTTAATGCAGCCACTGACAGTTGATGCTCATGCTCTTGCCTCCCATAATGGCACTCTCATTTCATTTCATTTCATTTACGCTGCCCTTTTTTAAAGCATTTTATTGCGAAAAGGGAAGCGTAGAGATTGCTAACGATGACATTGCCGGTTGGGTTCTATATTTCTAATTTCGCAACCCAATTGTCTGGCGTTGACAGCGCACTGCCGACTGTCGACTCTCGACTCTCAACTGGCGACTGCATAAACAAAATGACATGGCAGCCAATTAATGTCGCAGCATGTCAGGGTCCCATCCTGGGGCATGACTCCTCCCACTCCTTAGCATACTACTCCAGCTACCTACGAGTGACAAACGCTTTGTACAGGGCTGGGGTCTGGGTCTGAGTCTGGGCCTTAACTGTCTCATCATCTTCTATGCCAAATGGGCAATTTGTTGTCGTTATAAGGCGCATTCTGTGCATTTTCATTGTTATTATTGTGCCGCCTTTGCAGCTATCTTTGCTGGCATTTCCTCTTCCTTCCTTCCTTCCCTCCGCATCACTGCAGTTGTATGCATATTAATTTTGATGCTGGCCAAACCCAGAACCCAGAGAATGAAGAGCAGAGCAGACCAGAGCAGAGAGAGAGCATAGAGCGAGGCTAACTGCAAATTTACATGCAACGCGGCCCTTGGCAATCGGCGGACGCGTCTCTAATTTGTAGACTCTTAGCAAAGTATTTCTCTATCTCGCCTCGCTCGTTGGACTGTCTCGGCCTAATGTGTTTGCCCAACCCACCATGCGAGTACGCCCACAGACTGATAGCGAGGGGAGTTAATTGAGTTCATGTCATGTGCCCAAGTGTGATTATCAGAGTCAAAAGAAAAGATTGCCGATGGCCTTTAACTGTACTGTATGCATTCAAAATAATGTCGGAGAGTTGAGAGCTACGAGTTGAGAGCTGAGAGCACTTAATATATTGCTGTTCTATTTTTATTTGCACTCCCCTCTTAAATAAGTGAGCGAGCGAAGCTTGTCTCTAGAGCACAGCTTAATGGAGCGCAGTGCAGTGCAGTGTAAAGCTAAAAATTTTCTATAAATCTGCACTTATTCCCAAAACAATAAAACGCGCAACAATTGCGCCCATTCGCGCTTAAATATGCAACAGCAACCAACAACCAGCAACCAGTCGGAGCAGTCAGCAGCCAGCAGCAACTGGAGAAGCTCAGGCAATCCTCCACATTAGAATCGCCATAATTCAGTCGACGGCAGCCGAAAAGCGCTTCAAGAGCTTGGCGAGACTCCGCTAAGCCCACTTTGTAGTCATTTGCCTCGACAACAACAGCTACGTCAGCAACTGCAGCAGCATCAACAGCGGCAACAATAACGACACAACAACAACAACAACTGGATGTGGCACAGTGGGCAGCATTGAGCAAATGTATGCCAGCAATTTAGACGACGTCGTTGGCGCGCTTGCTAAATTACCAAAACAAAGGAAGCGATAACTTGCAATAGGACCAAGATGATGCTGTAGAGGATGCGGGGGTAGAGAGAGGGGGGGACTGAACTTGGTGTATTGTGGGCGTGTGGCGCGCAAAAACACAATAAAACTTATTTACGAGTCACGGCGGGGTGGCCGGATGGCTCCTACGTAGTTCATTGTAATGCACTTAACATGGGAAAGGGGGCAAAAGGAGCAACGAGATTTTGCCAAGATGCGCGCAAATGATATGCAAAAGAGGGTGAGGGGGTGGTGAGTGGTGGAAGGGCAGCTGTCGGGACTGCTGAAGCAGTTAAAGGGTAAATGAGTGCACAGCGTGAGGCGCATGAATGAAAACGAAACGCAGCGCAAGTAAAGGCCAGGAAATAGAGGAGGGGAACGTGGAGGGTAGGTCAGTCGGAAGCGGTGGCTGGCGTTGGTGGCAGACGAGACAAGAGGCCAAATGGTAATATTAAAAAAAACTGAATGAAGGGAAACAACTGGCAAGCGCACACACACACACTGAACAAAAAGCTAAGTGCGCCATTAAATAATTATGGCCATGGAAAAGGGCAAAACGTTAACAATTGCAATAAAGACAACAAATAAACCAACTACACATTAAATAATTAATCAATTTGTAATGTCATTCCTTGAAATAATTCGAATTCTCTTTCTATTTGCAGGTATGCTCAAGTGATGACTTCTTAATGCTTAGCTAAGCGGTAAGCCTGTAAATTCTCCACATTACGTATACGCCACCATTAGCGCACGCAATTCAAATTGAAGCACTGATTGCATTTTCGTGCAGTGCAGTCGAAAGTTTCGACCATGTTTCCCTCTTTGTCTATATTGCTTTCTCACTTTCTCGCGTCACAGTACGTAAAGTTCTCAGTAGTCAGTGAAATTGTTGCTGCTTGTTTATAGTTTCAGTTGCAGTTGCAGTTCTTGCCTATATTATATTGCATTGTTGTTGTCGTCGTCGGGGCCGCATGAAATTTGTGCGAACTCAGCGAGCATCTCCAGCCGTATGCTGCTTGCCACACACACACCACTTGGACACCTTATAAGGAAGGGAAGGAGTCGAAGCAGGAGCAGAAAACCGGACTTAAATATTTATGGCTTGCCATACTTTGTGCGATTATTTATGCCTCCCGTTTGTTTGCCAGTCCCCTTCGCATCGTTTCACGTTGCGCGACCAAGGGCAATATGACTCTATATACAATATATATATGGTACATTTGGCTGGCTGGCTGTGTGTATATATGCACATGCAAATTATGCCGCAGGACGACGTTAAGTGAAAAATAGTCGCCGCCGCTCATTAAAATGTTTTAT
This sequence comes from Drosophila kohkoa, assembly GCA_019972355.1. Classification (NCBI taxonomy): domain Eukaryota; kingdom Metazoa; phylum Arthropoda; class Insecta; order Diptera; family Drosophilidae; genus Drosophila; species Drosophila kohkoa. Next base: position 2,424,524 of record BJEL01000078.1, read on the forward strand.
AAAAGACGCCGCGCCACACGTAAACGTCGAGATCGCGCATGTAATGAGTTGTAAACCATCAGCTAACAATTGTCGCATTCTCACTTTCAATGGAACTAGCTTAATGGATCGTAATTCTTGATAGATAAAGCAAGCTACAATTTTCCAAGTTAAGTAAGGATTTTATTAAATTTAACATAGACAATTTCAATTGTCGCCTTTTTTCATTCAATGAATAACTTAAAGAAGTCTAGCTTTATGCGATGGTATAATCCTTAGTACATACATTTAGTTGCAATTTAAAACGATAAATAGAATTTTAATTAATTTTAAATAGACTGGCAGCAATTGAACTAAATTTCATAAAAGATCAACAATAAATTGTCACTTTCATTGAATTCTTTTAATATGACTTAACTCTTCATATCGAAAGTAAGCTTCCATTTTACAAAGTTAATGGCTTTATTTAGCAGCAATTAATTAAAATTTTGCAGCTGTCTGTCATTGATTTTCATTCAAACACATTTTTTTGCAAGTGAATGTTAAGCTTTGCTAATCCTTGAATTCTGAGAACTTTAGTCCTCTAAGGAATATTTAGGTTAGGACATTCAAAGTCAAGAGCTTTTGTATTAAACAAAATTCGAACAATGTCTGCACAATGTAATGAGTTCACACTTTCCCCAGCGAAACCCAAAATTAATCCATCGAAATGCTAAACAAATTGCTTAGCAAATTATTAAACATGAATGTACTCAGTTCTTAACATTATTAGCATAGCATCAAAGTCATCTAGAACTCATCTAAGATGTGTACAAAGATTTTGCTAGGTGACAGGGCATAAAAAACAAAAGCAGGAACTACACTCGCACACTTAAAACATATTTTGGCAGTTGTGGTTAGTGTGTGTAACGTGTAACGGGATTTTGGCACGCCAAATTGTAGTTAGGCATCTGGAGCAGACTTTTGGCAGTAACTGTAAACGCTAAGCGGATCGACTAAAGAGAAGTTTTTGCCGCTGCTAATTAGCGGCCACAAAAATGCGACGCATCATGCTCATCATTCGCTACAACTACAAGATATACTATATATGTATATATAGAGTGAGCGATGGTTACAAGTATATCGCTTGTTATTATAGCACCTCGTTCGTCACCTCCCCTGTGTTCGGCTTAGCCCCCCCGTGTGTGTGTGTGTGTGTGTGTGTGGCAGTTTTTCGTCAAGTTGACTGTGGTTAATTAGCAAGCAATATTGAGCGTTAATGCGAAATAAATCGCAGCAGCAACAGCAGAACAGAAAAACCTCGGCAAAAACTGTGAAAAGTAGAAGAAGCAGCTGAAGATGAGAAAGGGCAGCAGCTGGAGAAGAAGAAGAAGCTGAAGAAGAAGTCGCTCACTTAATTATGTTGACGTTTATGGCAAAAGGCGAGCCACAGCTAGAGTTGAGCATAACGACACCCCCACACACACAAACACACACACAAGCAGACAGCAAGAACCCAACGGTAATCATTATTAATGATGACTTTTAGTTTACAAGCTAATTATTTGTTACTGTTACTGGCTGGCGAGGCCAAAAACGCCTCGCGGCCAATTTTGAAGATACACACTCAATTTTGGCTGCGAGACAACAACAACACCAACAACAAAAAGAAGCGAAGACATCGTCGATGGCATTGGCATTGGCGACTTTCGCCTTTGATATCATTTTAATTAATTTATTATAGCCATATCGTTGTCAGCTTTTGATGTCTTACTAATAGCACATTCTGTGTACATTTTGCATATTAATTTCTGCAGCTTATGCAATCAGCAAAACAGCAATCAAGAGAGCAAACTTTATGCCAAAGTCAAGTCACAACTTGTTTCGAGTTTCTATCGATTGTTGTGTGTGCTTTGATTGATCTTTTGCCGAGTCAACTATAGAATATTGTTGAAAATGTCCATAAACATACTAAATGCCGTTATAATTGCCATATTGCTATCTAGCCATATGTAAATTTTATAAGCCGCTTAGATTGCAACAACAAAAAGCGCAGACAAGAAGCTAAACAAACAAATACAACTAAATGAATGAGTCTGTTGAACCATTTCCATATGTATATGCAATAACAACAGCAACATTTACAACAAATTTTACACAAAACAAAAAAACAACAGACACCCACATAAAAACTAAAGTTGGCCATAAATTAGACACGACCCCAAGAAAAAAACACAAAAAAAAAGAGATTTCCAAATCGATTTGAAATTGGGTCAAAAGAATTGCGCAGACGTAACGCCAACGGAAATGAAGTGCGAATAAATTGAATAAATATAAATAAAAATGGTTTTCAAAGCGAATTAAAAATACACTAACTGAAGAAGTGTGGCAATTTGTTGTGCCTTTAGTTTATTGTTATTTAAACACTTGCGTCATTAAGATAACCAAAGAATGACTAAGATTGTATTCATAACATTCTTTTCCCTTTTTACTCAAAGTCCATCTACTATAATTTCTTTGCTGTATAAAATTATCTTTTCATATTTTAATTTCAACAATTCGACAAGCTTCGCTTTACTCAAAAACATATTGAAGTATTTTGTAAACTCCCTGTGACACTAATTTTCTTACAAAAGACATACAAATAGCATATAAATGCAAATCCGAAATATCATTTCAAACATGTCAAAAAAACAACACAGAAAAAGTGCTAATCAATTGGCCATCCGACAGCGATCAGTGTGTGACGAAATGGATATTGTTTTTATTTTTATTTGGCTTTGCATTTGCTATTAACAATTACGCAAACAAATACACGATGACAACGCGGCGACAACAACAAATGACAACAACAACAATGGGCCACAAGCTTTTTGCAGACGGACGACACCAAAGTGCGTGGGAAGAAACACAAAAAACAAACCCAAAACAAAACAACAATGTGGACAAAAGGTAAAACAAAACAACAGTAGCAAAAATATAACAAGACTAAAGAGGAAAAAAAAAACAACATCAAAATAAAAAAAAAGAGTACATTCAACGACAACTTCAGCGAAGAAATATTACAAAATTACAGTAACAACGATGACGGCAAATTAGATGCAGCACACACAGAAATTAAATAAAAATACAATTAAAATGCACAGCAACCTGTGCAGAAAAGAAGAAAACCAAGAGGAGGGTGAGGGACTCGTTCACGTTGGGAATAATTAAAAACATTTTTTTTTCTTTTTTTCTTTTTTTGTGTGTGTGATACAAAACAAAAGCGAAAGTGTTGAAATATTTATGCAGAAAATGCACAAAAAAAAACACAACAGAAACAGAAACAACAGAAATAAAAAGCGAGCAGCGACAATAACAGCAGCAAAGGTAGCAAACGGCAAGTGTCACCAGCCAACTAACAACAACCATAACAACAACAACAACAGCACCGAAAACTTAACAACTACAAACAGTCACAACATCGACCAACGACAATGACTGCCACAACAACAACATCAACCACGACAACGATATCCAATCATCGTAGCAGCAACAACAAGTCGCATTTTTATTCGCATTTTTCATAGCCAACTAGCTGTGCAGTATTATCTTTTTCTATGCCCGAGGGTTGCCTCCAAACTTTGCTTTTAGGCATTAAACAAACTTCAGCTTGATGACTAATTTATAAGATACAGGAAAATACTTCAAAATACAGCATTCGCTTGTTACAAAAAAATAATAAATAATAAATTTGGTTTGAGTTGTTTTAGGAATTTTTTTTATATTTTATATATTCATTTTTAAAGTTTTAAAAATAAGATATGCAAAATTGAGTTATTTTGCCATAAAATTAAATATTTCCTGTTTGAAATTTCTTAACAAGTTTTCTATTTTTAAAAAATATAAATTTTGTTTTGAGTTGTCTATATTTGTAATACTTTATGACTCATTAATTCTATAAATAATGTATTCGAAAGATGCAATTTTTTTTACAAGTTTTCAATATTACAAAAAGTTTTTAGATGAATAGCATTGTTGATTTGTGTAAAGACAATTTCTGCTGAAAGCAAACTCCATTTTAATTTTCAATATTTTATGTCCAATTATTGAGTGAAGAATAACCTAACAAATTTACAGTTTAAAAACTTTCAAATAAAGCAACAAAGCAAAAAAGCTAGTTGATATTTTGTTCACAAATTTTCTACAATAAAAAATTTCTATTATTTAATATATATATATATATGAACTTTTAAATATTTGAAATCTTAATATTGACCTTAAAATAAGCCAAATAAAGTTGAGTTGAAGTTTTAATATTGACTTAAAAATAAGGCAAACAAAATTGAGTTACAATACTTAAAAAATACATTCCGAATAAGTTTTCAATCTAAAGAAACTTTTCAATTTGTAGTATTTCACCTTTTATTATTGCATGTAAAAACCAAAAGTTTCAACAAGTTTGAAAATAATAGTAATTTTTTTTTTGTGAACATCCACTTTAAATAGTTTGTCTACTAAGTGCACTTTTTACGACTTAATAATGCAGCACGCATATATTATTTTTCAAACACTTTAAGTGTTTGAAAAGAAAATATTTACGTTGCTTATGTTTACAGACAAATAGTGTATAATTGTGTTTGTCTGAGTTTTGAGCATTTGTATGTTAAGCGTTGCATGAATTGTGCGACTAATTTTCGCCTTTATTTGGCCGTCGTTGTTATTGCTGTTGTTGCTGTTGGTGTTGCTGTTGGTGTTGCTGTTGGTGTTGCTGTTGGCGCATGCGCCACCGCCAGCAATTGCAGCTGTTGTCGTTGCTGTTGTTGTTGCTGCAGTTGCTGTTTGTCTGCCGATTGTCTGGCCTGAACCTCCGTTGTTGTTGTTGTCATTTGGAAGTAATTAAAATGGAAATTGCATTCGCAGTTGGCCAGACGAAACAATGCGATGAACGAGTGTATTCATTGCTGTTGCTGTGGCTGTTGGTGTTGCTGTTACTGTTGCTGTTGTTGTGTATTCACATAACGAATGCTGAGGATGCTGGCAGTTCACAGCCGTTGGCTCAGTTAAATGCGCTAATAACTTTATTCACTTGACTGTTGGTGTTGCTGTTGTTGTTGTTGTTACTGCTGGCGCGTTGGCGATGTTGCTGCTGGCATTGCAACATTTTGCCTCAGATTTCTATCAGCAACAACAGACAGTAGAAGTGGCAGCAAGAGCAGCAGCAACCGACTTGAGACAATCGCGCGGAAATTGCAAATGAAGTTGTTGCTGTTGCTGTTGTGGATGTTGCTGTTGTCGCTTATTATCAAACATTACTTTTATTGTCGGAGCCAAGCAACAACAACTGAATAACTGAACAACTGAACTGAACTTTTATGTGGCAACTAAATAAGTTTTCTACTACGTCACATGCCACGCAGAGTTCATGCGTGTGAAGGGCAAACAAAGCTCTTATCTAATGCTGTAATGTTAACCAACGCCGTACTCTTCCACTTGGTGTGAATTTTACGGCAGCAACAGTAACAGCAACAGCAACAACAAAGCAATAACAATAACGATGACGATGTCCGGCAGAAAAAGACAAAATTACCGCATTTTCATGGCGGTTTAATTTAATTTTGAATTGTAAGCAACATACAAATACCATAAAAAACGTGACGTGATGGAAAAGGGGAAATCTGGGGAGGGTTTTTGTCTTAGGCATAAAGTTGCTCAAATGCGCTACAAATAAACTTTATTGTAGACTTGCCATAAACAGCATTGTTTTTAACTAATAGTATGATCCATTTGGTCCCACAAATTTGGGTCAGCATGGGAAATTCGAGAAGTTTTATGTGCTGGAACATGCAAGTTTTGAAACTTTTTAAACTCATGAGGAAGTACAAATGAAATGAACTCTTATATTGTTATTAACGTTAAAGATAGTCAGAAGTTCTTGAATCGTTTTAATTAAATTCTTCTGCTCGTGTTGTCAGGCAATCAACAAGCCATCAATGTTAACGGTTCTATCATTTTTGGTGCCGGCACAAAAACATATGTATCTGGCCATTAAAGTCTCAATGAATGGCCAGCTAGCAAAGCAACAAAGCAGAGAAGCAAAGAAACAGCTGGAATTATTTATTAATAAACATAAAGAAAGCAACAACAAAATGCTTATGCTCCGTACTATAATAAATACTGCAGGCTTCCTCTTTTTCGCTTCTCTCTGTTCAGCCAACGCTGACTAACTGACGGCATGCCAATTAAAATTCAAGTCGCATTGCCGCTTAATGTCATAATTATGAGGCAACTAAAGAGATTTACGTATTTTGTTTCATAACTTTGGCCCGGAACCTGAGCCAGGTCCAAACCCAAACCCTGCTCTGCCTTTGTGCGTGTCTTTTTGGCCAAAAAGTTGTTGTCTGACATCGATTATATTATGCGCAGATTGCTGGCCAAGGAGGATGATGGACAGTGACAGTTGGCACGTCAACTTCTGGGCGTGAAATACAAAAGCAAAAATGCGATGCGTATAAATAAATATTAATAATTAAAACATCATGCAAGTCGCAAGCACGTAACAGAAATAATAAATTTAATTAGGCAAATTAGCGGCAGAAATTAATAAAACATATATATATATATAAAACGCACAGGCAAAAAAAAATAGTTATGAAACAATTGCAACCGCACAAAAAGGCAATTATTCAATTATCAAAGACAACAAGCGATATGCACAAATAAAAATATCAAAAACAAATGAACCATTTATTTCTTATTTTCTTGTTACAGCAATAAAACAAAATATATTTAATGTGTTAAAACATCAAGTTTGAATTAATTTAATTATTTTGGGAGCAAAACAAATTTTCATGATAATATTTATAGTAAAACCCTTGATGTCACCTTGGCAACAAATTCAAATCCCCATTCGAAATCATGAGTAAATGTGAATACCAATTTGTATACACCTTCGGGCATTATCTGTGGCATCTTTTTAATGTCAATCACACAGTTCCTGAACTCATAGTGTTTCTGGGGAATTTTATCATCAACAAACTCACTCCTTTTCAGTAAATTCGAACAGTGTTCTACCGTGGAATAAAATAAATCATCATAATACTTTTCGATACCGTCTTTAAAGGTGGTTTTGGGGATTGAATATGGTATTGGTTTGAATTCATCGGCATTTCCATGTGGACTGCGATAAATTTGCAGCTGAACCTGATGATTATTAAACATTAACTTAAACTTCAACTCATTTAAGAAAGGAATACAAAGTAAATACCACATCATCGTCGTTATTTTCGTACATCCAGTAAATGTCCATGCCACCGCTTATATCATTTTTTTTCGAACGTTCGATTCTTGTTTCAATCTTCAATTTGCTCTCGTCATTGCTGTATGAACTGATGGATATAAGCTCATACCTCCAATTAGCCTTAATGAATTAAGGAAGTAGTTTAAGCAATTACTATACAATTGTTAATATTTCTAAACACTTACACTCTCTGATATTTTTAAGAACGTCAAGAGCAACGACCACAAAAGTGACTGGCAAATCATTTTTAATGCTATTTAGCAAAATCGCAATAAACTCGCGCCCTTTATATAGATGCACCAAATCACTGATGTAAGCTTATCTCAAATCGAATAACACTAACAATAATTTACCTGCAGTTCACACGCCATTTTTGTGTTTAATAATTAATAACAATTACTCGTTTTGACATATTTTGTTTGTTTTTGCAAAAGATTACTTAATATTTATATACTTGGTTGGTACAAATCACCAGGAATGCGATTGTAAAATATTAAAGAACAGGCTGTAAATTTCTCATTGCATACTTTTGCGCACAATTGCAATTGGAATTGGGACAACGGCTCGCATTAAATTTAAATACGCTTGAACATATGGCAGTTGCATTTAAAAGGCAAAAAGCCAATTGACCTGATGATTATGTCACGCATACACATACATAAAAACACATATGGCTCAGGTTCAGAAATTTAATCAAATGAAAGCTAGAGGCAATTATGCTTTAAATACAATTAATTAATCATGAAAACACGCACACACACACACACAAGCACATAGAGTTATTTATCCACAGCAACTATGCTGTTATTTCAAGCGAACAGAGTTGGCATATATATTTTTCTTTTTGTGTTATTGTTTTTGTTGTTATTTGGTATTGTTGTTATACCCGCTAGCCATAGGGCAGAAGGGTATTATAGCTTTAACTTGCAGAAAGAAGATTTTCCCAAAAAAAGTATATACATATATTCTTCATCAGCGCCAATATTGCAGACCATATAGCCTTCTCTTCCTTTGGTTGACAAGCTGGTATATTTAGATCGCTATGGTATATTTTGAATGCAATAGTATATTCATATACCAAAATATCTAGTATTCTTTCGATATATTCATTTTATATATTTTAAGAATAAAACCGATCCAATATATATTGAATTCATAACAATATTTTGCATGCAATAGTATATCGATATACCAAATACAGTATTTGGTATCTTTAAACAATTTTTCGATATACATACTATATTTTTAAGAATATTATTAATCAGGCATATTTTAATTGCCTGATATAACTAATAAAGTCTTCGTTAAAGTATAGTATTTTTCGGTATAAATTTGATATATGTATATCGATATACCAAATATAGTGTTCGGTAAAATATAGTATTTTTATGTATAGATTTCATATATTTGAAGAATAATATCAATCTTGTATATTTTTCACAATTACGGTATATTTTCTACGTAATAGTATATAATATACTAAATGCTGTATTTAGTATATTTTGGTATTTATTCCGTAAATTTATATGATATATTTTAGGAATAGGTAGCGGGTAACTCACAGTGGAGCACACTCTTCTTTCTTTCTTCCCCGTTTTGCTCTTGTTGCTGTTGTTGTTGTCGATGTGGCTGTTGGGCTTGTGCCGCAATATTAACATATCCTGCGTGTTTAAGTAACGCATAAAATTATATCCTGATTGAATTGACCAGCATCGAGCTGCCATCGGAATCGCCGTTGTCGTTGCCACTGACGTTGCCATTGCCGGCGACAGTGCACGTAAAATATGCGAATACCAATAAAGTTGGCAACGCAACGCAATGTTGCTGCTGCTGCTGTTGCTGTGGAGCGGCTTTGGCAACGAGCAACTGCGGACATTATTGCTGCCTTTTGCAACTTTATTGTTGTTTTTGTTGTTGCTGTTGTTATTGTTTCTGTGTCGTTGCCGCGTTAAAATGCGCGCCCACGCACATAAATCACGTGCGTGAATCTCTGCAGCTGCTTGCGTGTGTGTGTGTTGGTGTGTGTGTGTGCGTGGTAAACGGAAAATCAGCAGACACCGTTGCTGGCTTGTGTGTGTGTGTGCTGTGTATTAACGGCCTATCGGCTGCTGCATATCCGACTGGACACCGGCTTCAGTTCAGTTTTATTATTATTGTTGTTGTTGCTGTTGCTGTTGTCGCTGTTGCTCTTGTCGTTTGTTGCTCTTTCTGTTGGCTGTCGTTAGTGCTGTTGCTCTCATTGTTATTGTTGCTGTTGCTGTTGTTGTCGCCGTGCACACGTGTCAATGACAGCAGAGGACACATTTTCAGTGTCGTGTTTAATTAGACTTGGCCCAAGGGTGCACACAGTCCAACAGTCCCAACAGTCGAGGGAACCAACTGAAGCTCCACTCGATCCATAGTGCTACGTTATTCATGGCACTCATACACACACACACTCACTCTCAGTGGTGGCCACAAACGAGTGTACTCACCGTTGTATACCCTCAAGGAGCTGAGAGATAATTCCACTGGGTGTTTTTAAGCATGTGGCGAAAGCAACAATAAATTGCTAGCATTTATTGTACTATTAAGCTATAGTTATTATTTTTAAGTGCGAACAATTTAGAGAGTAAACCATTTGAAGAGAGCTGAATATTTCATAATCTTATTATAATTTAGTATTACATTTACACTTACAGTAACATTAAAACAAAATCTTTCTCTTTTGAATCATATTTATCTAATTAGTATCCAAATTTAAATTTATAATTGTCTTTAAAGAATTTGCTTCTTAGTATTCAAAATGATTTGAAGATAAAATAATAGCATATAAAACCCAAAATTAAATCAAAGCTTTTGTCTTTGTATTTATAATGCATTAAAAGCAATATAATAAAATATATATACATACATTACTTCTCTGAAAATGCCTATAAATCAAACCATTAAGATTTAATAGCAAAATAACATAATATGTAGCTGAAAATAAAATTGAAGTTTTACCCTATTTATTTATAAATAAGTCTTTTAAATATATTTTATATTTGCTCAATAAATATTATTTTATTTATGTCGTTTGTGTTCGGAAATTACATTTTTTTTTAGGTTTAACTTTAAATGCGGAAATTTGTTTACCTCTTTTTACTTAAGTGTTCTCAATGCCTTTATTTTGTGAAACGAAAGTCGCTCTTTTAGAACTGTTTACAATTTTCTAATGTTTTATGATTGAACTGAATTATTACTCAGTTGTAATGATTACCCTTTTGAAAAGACCGAGTGTAACTATAAGTAGTTGCTTGACTATTTGCCAATTTACTAGAGAATTGCAGCGTATTTGCCAGTCTATAATATTTTGTTGCAATACTTTTGTTTTTCCTTTTCAAGCTCAGACTTATTTGCAGAGTGAAAGCGTATAATCACTGCAAGGTCTCTGCACTGTTTCGCATATTACGCGAAGGGCATTTTTGTGGCAACCTTATACGTATGTAAGCGCGACAGGTGAGAGAGTGCTATATAGGTACATATAGTTCGTGCATATGGAAAATATAGTATTTATGTGGGTTGACACATGATTTTACAGCAATTAAGTGCTGTTTGTAGTTGCCACGGGTGCAGCAGTTGCAGCAACTCAATTGTTTATTTGCGCTGTTCGTGGTGGTGTTGATTTACCGTTGCTCGTTGCGTGTGCTATAATTAAACTAAAAACAAAACTAACAAAATGTGAAACCACAAATGGGCGTATTTTATTAATAAATTGCGCGGTAAGTGGCGTGATTTGTTTGGGCCAACGCCTCGGGCATTGCGCATACGTCGCGTGTGACAGACCCGATTATATAGCGAACATTTTTTTGCGCCAGCGACCAAATGGGCAAGTTGTGCTTGCACATTGCTTATCATTTAAAACGCATAAGTGGCCAAGTCAAGTCAAGGCACAGCCTATCTAGCGTTTATGGGCCCTTAAAGCGCCAGACAAATCAAGCAGAGCAGCAACAGGAGAAGGAGGAGGAGGAGGAAGCAGCGAAGGTGAGGCGAAGTGAGGAGGAAGCAAACGCAGTCAGTCAATGGGAAGCAGACGCACATCACAATCCCAGGCAAAGTCAAGAGTGCTGCTTGTGCTGATGCCAATAGGCGAACGAACGCAATGCACAGCAACAACATCGTTGACAATCCCCATTCTCCTCCCTCTCGAATTTCTGTGTCTTCTTCAGGCCTGGTCTCATTCCCAGTTCAACTTCTGGCTCGACCCAACTGCCATTTGCCATATGCCATATCCCAGAACGACGCATGCCGCGCTCTGTCATATGCGCAAATTAGTCGTTAGTCAACGTTTGGAGCTCACGATGGCTCGGCCCTCGCGAGAGTTTAATGACTTTGGCGTTAGATGCTCTCTACCATCGTTTCGCATTCCCTCTTTTCATTCCCATTCCCCTTCCTCGTTATCGTCGTTGTCGTTGTCGTTGATGAGGCGCACGATAATGGCCCATGATGGTCGCGTTCTTGTCAAAGTCAACGCAAAATGGCAACACATCAGCGGCGCAGAACGGGGAATTGTGGGACAGTCATAGGCTTAAGCCTTGCCTGCAGCCAGCAGCAGCATCATGCACTTCAATGCACATCCATAGTTCCGGCATGTACATAAATATAGCATAATTAGCATGTCGCTGCCATTCGCTCTCTCTCTCTCACTCTCTCGGTCTCTCTTTGTCTTTCTCCAAGTCACAACATAATGTCAACGCTTAGGCTTATGGGTTCCTTGACTCTCGCATGGCCTGGCCTGAGTTCATTTAATTTCACTTTGGCAGCCAGGTGAATCTTCATCTTCATCTCCATCTCCATCTTCATCTCCGTCTCTATTTCCATTTTGCATTTGTACATTGCCAACTCGTATCTCAATTTCAGTTGCATCTTTCGCATACGATGATGCAATCATCTCCTGCTGAATTAAGACCAAGTTTTATATGCGTTTTTCTTTTTTGCAACTTTTGCACATCTAATGAGCTTGTAATGCGTATGTGAGCTAATGAATTTGCTTAGGCAAAGGCCATTCATGTTTATCCAGGCAACATAATCTTATTTGACATCGTTTCCAACTTGCTCCCAGCTAATTGACAACACTTCTGTAAGTGTGTGTGTGTGTGTGTGTGTGTGCTGCGGCTGCCACATGAGACTTGACTTCACTTTCTTTCGGTGACAAAACTAAAACCAAAAATGTGATCTCATGTAATTTGTGTAGCAAGAGCATCTAAGCGGTAACTGTAGCAGTATCTCTAGATGTATCTCTGTATCTCCATCTGTATCTGTATCTGTATCTGCAGCAGTTTTCACTTTCTATGCTGCAAAATGTTGCCATGGCGACACTTGCTATGAAAGTGCATTTCTTTTCGTTTTATTTTGTTTTTTTTTCTGTGTTGTGTTAGCCAAGTTGAAGTGTCGTTAACCCAATTTGAAAGCATTTGGGCAAGAGCCATGCAAATGCAACTCCAACGTCTCGTACACCGTTTTTTTTCTTTATTTTTTTGGTGCAGTCGGTGTATGTGTGCTTTGCTTTGCTTTTGGCATTGTGGCACGGAGACAGGTTGCAACTTTTGCTTTCGCTGGCCAAAGCCAAATAACCAAAGCCAAACAAAACAAAAGCAAACCAGTTCAGCGCAGTTCAGCTCGCCAAAAATAAAGCAAAAAAAAAAACACTGTTTGTTAACAGCCAACAGTTAACAGGCCTGGCTAGCAGCACTTGCTCTTGTTGTTGTTTCATCTATTTTTGTTCGATTGCAGCATAGCAAAAAAACGAAATGAAACAATAAGAAAGCGACATTCGAGTTGACTTAGCTGGGAGATATTCGGTACCCAATTTCAAGAAGCGTAAAAGATTGTATACCGCAAAAATACTAGAATATAGACTGACCAGTTTTTGGTATATTGAGTTCCTATTACTATGCAAAATATACCATTAAGTACACAATATACCATAATATCAAAATACCATAAGGAATCCATTCGAGTGTGCTCGACTGTGAGATACTTGGTCCCCATATTTAATAAGCGCAAAACAGTGCAGTAATCTTCTTAAAGTATACCAACTTTATATACAAAATATACAAAAATACTAAAATATACCTAAAGATGTTTACATTATATTGATGTACTATTACAGTGTAAAATATACCAAAAAGTACAAATATACCATAGACTACAAAATATACCAAATTCGTAACCAAAGCAATTGAGAAATACAAACAGACGAACATGGCTGTATACATATATCATTCGGCTGATGACGCTTATAAATGGAGTCGAAGAAAGCTCATTTTGACAGTTACATAAATTTCCTATAGGAAAGCAGGAATTAAAACAAAAGCGAGTGAGATGGCGACGCTGAGTCAACCGCCAGGTTTACAGCAGCCAAGTGTAGTGGAATGCCGTGTAGTACAGTGTAGTTTTGGTTGCCATCTAATGACGTTGCTTTTGCAGCATGTTGCACCAATTAGCCGAGCCGAGTAGTCGAGGCTAGGCTCACTTTGGCTTTGACTTATGGCCCCAGCTCGGCAATTAAGTTGGTAATTTTATCATGAACTTTGCATCTCTCTCTCTCTCTGCATTTGGTCAAGTGCAGAAGCAGCCACACACACAGCATAAGCGAGACAGCGAGCGACTTAAAGAGCGAGAGAGCAAGCACTCAAAGATTTAGTTTTGCCTTAAAAATTTCCAACTTATGAGCTATAATTGCTCTGCACTCTCTCTGCCTGAAGGGGGGAGACAGGCTTTGCCTTGCCTGCCATCCTTCATGCTGTGTTTTCTGTATTCTCGACTTGCAACCGCACGAAATTGTTGCAAATTGTTTACTGCAATTTATCTTGGCCAAATATTTACGTAAAATGGCGAACACAGACGAACATACATACAAGCAATATTATTGCTGGCAAATTTATGTAAAACAAAAAATAGAATTTCGAACGCAATATCAACAGCAAAATGCTCTCATCTTCCTCGCTCTCAGTTATCTGCATGCAATTAAGATGTAGGCGTATCATATACGATACGATATGTGTCACTTTGGTCTAGACTTGATCATAAATAATGTATAGCCAAGCAACAGCTTGCCGCTCGACCAGAGTCAATTGCCCCACTGTGCCCCATTGCATTGGCCAGGGATTGAACATTGGGCCCTCTGCTCTGCTCTGCCGCCTGCTGTTAGGCAACAAATTTTGCAGCTATTTCCAATGCACTCGGACCACTTGAATGTTGAATCAGTTGCAAATTGCAATGCGTCGGTCAAGCGCACCCCAATGGGGGCTAAAAATCTCTGAAGCACACTCCATGCACTTGGCCCAGTTCAACGAAAAGACCAAAAAAAGCGAAACCAAACGAAACGAACGCAAATGGATGCAAATGCTTTAAGCATACATTTTGACCCCAAACAGTAAAAGGATAATGCAAAAAGCCATTCGAAGAAGCTGACGAATTTTTCAATAATTTATTTCAATTTTCCCAATATAGAGCATCTGTGATTCGTTGTAAGTAAGAAGTTGAGGCTCAAAAAAGTTGCTTGTTTTATTTAAATGTTTGCGGCAGGTGCATTTTGTGGATGCCGCACTTAAAGCGCATGGCAATTTCCAGCAAAAGTGTAAAATAAATTGGCAAATATATGTATATGCGAAAAGCAAAAATGAAATTGATATGCAGCTATTGCTAGAGGGTAGCTTTCGGCAGGGGGAGAGGAGGAGGTGGAACGGACGTTCGGTCTGAGGTGGTTGGCTTCGAGGACATTGCCTTTTGTGTGTGTGTGTGTGTGTGTGTGCGAGAGTGCAATTTTTGAGTTGATTTTTGCCAATTTGCGCCAGCTGAGCATGTTGCAACAAAATATTAAAATATTCCAAGAGTGCGCAAAAGCTAACGAGATGGCACACATTTACAATTACACACACACACTCACACATACTTGCATATGTATATCGATGTGTATAAATAGAGCTTAAAGCGCCAGCAGCAACAACACATTTCATATTCAGAATCAAGAGCCATTTTTAGTGGCTGGCAAATGTCAAAAAGTCACAACGATGTTTGCTTAAAACGTTAAGCACTGCCAATAAATTCTGTCTCAATCAATAAGGCAAGCACGGCAGAGGGACGGAAGTGAGGGGAGTGAGGAGAGAGTGGGGACAGATGCTGGCTGAATAGAAGCATTCGCACAGCACGTATCCATGCCAGATACAGATGCACACAACGCTACGACGCTGGCATTAGATAAATTCTCTCTGCTCAGCACTGCACACAGAAATATAGAGTGGGAGAGCGGGAAGAGGAGGGAGAGTTGAGGAAGAGACACGGGCAATGCGTGCCAAACTGACAGCCAACTCAATTGGTATAAAAATACGAAATTTACACAAATATGCGCTGCGTCGTCGTCGTCGTCTTCGTCGTCGTCTGCAAACTAGCCAATTCCTGCTGCTACTTCTGCTCTTGGCCACGGCTATGTCGAGCCTGTCAAACGCGTATCTTATCTTCATTTGCCAACAGGCCAGGCCAGACAGACAGACACAAACACAGAGGGGAAGCGACTCACAGAGTCGCATTGAACTCAAATCTACTCGTAACAAGTAAGAATGCTACAGTTCAGTGTACTCGACTGTTAGATACCCGCTACCCATTGTGAATGAAAGCAAAACAGTGTGGTATTATTCTTAAAATATACAAAATTAATATACCATAAAAATATTACAAATATACTGAAAGTTATATTTGGTATATTAATGTAGTACTACATTTAAAATATACTTTTAAATAAAAGCAAAACAGTGCGGTATTACTTCTAAAATATAATATACCGCAAAAATACTGAAAATATACCATACACTATATTTGGTATATTAATAGTCTAAGCTCAATATATGCGAAATATACCGAATTGTCAGCCAAAGCAAATATGACCAGAAGAAAGTATGAATTTTTGACCCATACAAAAGTCTTTCTTACACAATCTCTAAAGCTTTTAACTGATCGCAACCAAATTTTTAGGAATCATATTATTGCATGTATCAATAATTGCTTATTATTCTCTGAGATCTAGGTGTTCATACGAACGGACAGACAGAAAGACATGGGTATATCGTCTCAGCTGTTGACGCTGCCAGAATATATATTCTTTATTGGGTCGGAAATGCCTTCTTCTGCCTCTTACATACATTTCCTGGAGACACAAAGTTATAATACCCTTCAACTCCACGGGTAGCGGGTATAAAAATGCTGCGAGTACTCGCACTCGCACTCGCACTCGTATTTGTATTTGTATCTCTGTTAGCTGTATTCTGTTGCTGTTGCTTCGTTTTGGCCTTCTTCTATTAGCTGTCGGCCTTTTGTAACTTGTCCGAAATCATTTGGGCTATTTAACTTTTAAGACTAATTAATTACGAAACGACGAAATGAGCAATGTCTGTGTGCAGCACAGCAGCTGCCAACTGATATAGATATAGAGGTAGAAATAGCGAAGAGCAGAGAGGTAGAGAAAGGGAAAGAGACAGTAGTAGACTGCGGCCTAGGCTTTAGTATTAGGTAGCGTAGAGTAGCGTAGAAAAATACAACGAGTAATTTTCCATTTTCTTGAATGCTTTCCGCTTTGCCGTTGTTCTTGTTGCTTTCGGTTTTTAATTACTTGGCCTGGCCAAGTCAAGTGGCCAAAAACCCTGACGTCCGTGTCGATGCTGCTGCACTCACTTCTGCGCGGTTGAAAGTTAAGCCTGTCGAAGCAGCTGCTTGTGAGGCAGGCAGGCAGGCAGACCAAGGCAGAAGGCAGTCAAGCCATTTCTAAATCTGCCACCTTCTCCCGTACATCTCTTCCTCCTCCTCCCACACACAACCTTTTTGCCGCAACACTTCTGCCACTCCATTAGCAACACCATCAGCATGACCATCAGCTAGCGCCTCGCATGTAATTGACGCCATCGTCGACGTCGTCGTCGACGTTCTCTGTGAGAATTTTCTTTCCCTCTTTCCCATACGTCCGACTGAGTTCATGAACCTTGACTTGGCCAGCTTCAACACAGCGTTGGCCAGCATTAAATGTGGCCCGCAGCTCGTTAAAGTTTTTAGGATGCGCGCGTCTTTGTGTGAGTGATTTTAAGTGGCAGCCACTGGAAATCGGTAGCCAACAAAACATTTATGCTTACTTAAGTGGTCATAAACAATTTTGTATCCGTATCCCATGCAAGCATCATGCATGTGCTCGGGTTCGGATTTGGATTCTGATTCGGATTCGAGTTTTATGCCAATTCTCAGAGCTAAAAACTGACAATTAAACACAATTCATGTGATTCGTTGCTCTATTGTCTTGAGAACATTTTTTCTTTTTGTTTTTATTTCTTTATAAATAAAATTTACGTACGAATTAATGAGCGATTCAGTTGTTGATGGCTCAGTAAAAGATTCACTTTGGCTTCTAAACATGAAAATGTCATTTAAAACAGAAGCGAAAGTAATTCAGTAGAAAATATAAACTTGAAAATACTTTTCAAAACTTTAAATTTAAATCTTAATGAAAATAGTTAGAGCTTAAGGTCTGTGAATTCGTTTTCAGCAAATGAAAGTGATTAAATTGCAAATATGATACAAAACGTTTTAGAAGATACTCTTAAACTGTACATATGAAGTAGTTTAGGTTAAAATTAAATGAAAAACATAAAATAAGAAGTTTTTAGAAATGCTCTTAAAGTTTTTTAAAATAAATATTGATGAAAAGAGTTATGGACTAAATTCTGTGAATTAGTTTAAATAAAAGGAAAAAAACAACATTTTTGGCTATAAAAGTTAAACTAACAACCTTAAATATTTATAGATTTATAGCCTAAAATTCTCAACATTTATTTCGAGTTAAAGAAAATAAAACTTTTCTTTGCCATCATACCAAAATTAAGAAAACAATATAAAACTGTCATTAAAACAAAATTTGTTGTATTGCAGCTTCACTGTACTTGACTTTTAATGCAGTTTAACTTGTTTCATTTCATTTTCGAGTTATTTTAATTTCTCTCTTTCCCCTCGAACGCCTTCTAAATACATTTCTATTTTCGATTTAATGGCATTGTTTTCGCCTCTGTATTTATTTTTATGAAAGTATTTTTGTTTTTCTCTCTTTTCGTTTTGATAATTTTGTGATTAATTTATATGGCAGTGTTTTTGTTTGTTGTTGCTGTTGTTGTTAATTAACAGCAACGCGACGCAAGCGCGCAAACACGTCAATTGCCTGATTGAGAAATTGAGCCATTCAACTTGAACTCGGCTATTAGGCAAACGAGATTTTTGCGTCAAGTTGTTGTGGTTTGCTTTTACTGCTGCCCAGTCAACTGCCATAAGCCAAAGAGCTAACGCTGTTGCTCTAGCTGTTGCTTTTGGTTTTTGGCTGCAGTCTTGGCCATCACTCAATTAACAGTTGCAGGCAAAGCATAGCGGCCAAAACGAAAGCAGAGGAGGAGGTGAGGCGAGGCGAGGCGGGTCGATGGTGGCACGAGGCAATGAACGACGCCACCGCCAACGTAATTGCTCTGGCGACGACGACGACGACGACGACGACGAAAACTTGCCCAAAAAGCAATACCAACTGACCGCTCGCTCCCGCATCTTTCTACAGCTTCTGCCTCTCTTTCCCTCTCTCTCTCTCTCGCAGCTCCTGCTGCTCACACACATAATTGCACAAAATGGCGGCGATTAGCGTTTAATCAATTTGCCAGCAGTAGTTGTTGTTGCTGTTGTTTTATATTCTTGCGCGCAATCGTAAACTGGCACAAGGTCTGGTTTATACTGCCGTTGCATGCCCGAATGTATCTGTCAGATACAGATACAAATAAGATGTATGGCAGCACGGTGCCAGCGCAGTACGCATTCGTATCTGAATTCGAATTCACGTTATTTGGCCAAGACGCAAAGCGGATCAGTCGCCTTAATGAAAAATGCGTTGGCCGGCGGCGTCGGCTGGTTTTGAGTTTGACTTCGACTTCGAGTTCGAGTTCATCAACTGCAAAACTCAACCTTGTCTCGCCAGCCAACCAAACATGTTTCCCTGCTCTCCCCGCGGCAAATCTCCGCATGAAAGTTGTTATCGCTGTCACATTTCGACAGGCCTTGGGACCTTGGGCTACTACTGTTAGTCACAGCCACTTACTAGCAGAGTAACTAACTAACTAACTGACCAAGTGTGGCGACTAGATTGCGACTAGGACAGAAGCCACAGAAGCTGCTCCCGTCTATCGGTCAGTAGCCCGTTACCTCGAAGTCGAGTCCTCCTCCAGCGTTTGTGGCCATTAAAAAATTGCGACATTTTTTATACACGATATTAAAAAGTACGCGTGTGTGTGTGTGTGTGTATGTGTGTGGGAATTTTTATAGCATTCATTACTTTGAACGTTTCATCTCGTTTTCTCTTTCGCTTGATGTTTGCTTTTAATTATCAAATCATCACATGATCATTACCAAACTGACAAAAATGATAATGTTGACGACAACGATGATGATGATGAAGATGATGATGTTCATCGGTTTGCTGCTGACGAAGCGAAGCTTTAAGCGTCGCTACGAGCATTTCCCTTCTGGCCATTTGTTGTTGAAAGTAATTAATTTTTACAATTAATATTTTTTATGTTCATACCCGCAAAAATTAAATTTACACAGAATTTTCTATATATACCCTGTGTGTGCTGAGCTGTGAAAAGGGTATATTAAACTTTTGTGACAATCTGAGAATTGATTAAAGTAATTCAAGCAGTCGAGAGTGTTTTGATAGTCGACTCACCTGTCACATTGAGTTAATTTAATGGCAAATGCGAATTGCAATTACAATAAAAGGAATGTTGAGGGAATCAAATTATTAAAGCTGTTAAATTGCCGGAATTATTAGCATTATAATATTGTCTCCATTGTACTTTGTTTACTTCTCACTTTTATTTATTTTGACTATCACTTTGTACGATGTTTTCTTCACTTCCCCGTCATTTGATGACTTTGGAGTTTTCCATGCAATTGGCCACAGTTTGTGTAACAAAATTTGGCATCCTCTCTACGGCAGTCAATCTCTGCCTTTGCTATGCGCGTAATCAAATTGCATCCCTTTTACCCGACTATCGATGACTCGCAGCAGCATCAGCAGCAGCAGTCAGAGAGCAGAGAGCTCTATAAATCAGACAAGCAAATGCTTCATTGTTATCGTCAAAGCACAAAAAAGCAACAAAATAAAGGTAGAAAAGAAAAACGAAATTCAGTTTTTAGCCTGAGACGTGGAGCCTTTCACCTTTCAAATTCAATTAACTGCAAAGCAAATGGCAAAGCCAATCACCCAAATTCGTAAAACGAATTGAAAAGCGTGGGATGCTGAGAGCTTGTTGTAGCCTATTGTTGTCCCGATGTTGTTGTTGTTGTTGCTGCTGCTGCTACGCAAATATTTGCCATCAACATTTTTGTACGCTAATTTCCTTGGTAAATTTCGAGCTGACATCACGCGCGCAACGCATAAAGAGAGTTTGGTGGGAGAGAGCAGAGGTTCGATAGACATTTCAAAATAAAAAACCAAATTGTTGCAGTTGAGCTCACACACAGCAGCAACAGCGAGTGAAAAATTTCGTCACATATTTTTGCGTAAATTGCCGGAAAATCGCAAATCATTGAAGATAAACATCGAAGTCAAGAAATGAACAGAAGCCGCCAAGCGGAGATGGATGCTGAACCAAATATCGAACAATGTTAAGCAAACACACACACAGTCACACAAATTTGGCAAGTTGTGTTTCCGCTTGCGCAAGAAATGGAGGGCAAAAAGAATTGGCGAAGGGCGAAGGCTGCACAAAAAAAAAAACAAAAAACACAAGCTGCCAGATCAAACAGACTGAGCAGACAAACAGACAGACAGACAGACAGCGAGACAGAGACAGACAAAAGCGTCTGGCGGTTGGCGGCGGCTCAGTTCTGCGGTGTTGCCGCCTGTTGTCGAAGTCAATGATGCCAATAAGCGTTGGCGCTGTCAAGGGTAGAGAGCGAGTGAGTGAGTGAACGAGACGGGAAAAGTGGAGCAGCGAAAAACTGCATGAATCGAATGCAGTGCAAAACGTTTTCGTTACGCTTGAATTGAAACTGCCGTGGGGCATGAGGAGTGAGTGAATGGGGCATGCAACAGTAAGTGGCATATACACACACACACATCCACCACAGACAGCAGACAGCAACAATCGTCGTCGTCGTCGTCGTCGCCGTCGTCATCCACATTTCCGCAATCTCAGCGTCACAATTCGCTGGCTTTTCAGTGCATCTCTTTTTGGCCAGGCCAAAATCGTTTTCTTTTTTTTTTTGTGTTTGTTCGTCGTGGCTTTTTGATGCCTGTCAGTGTTGTCAGCATGTGGCATCATCTATACTATATATCTATACTATAAAAGTTATCTTTGCCTTGCCAATAGAGCTCTCTTAAGTTTGCATACTTAAAATTGTCTAAAATCAGCAATTGCGCGCTTGCTGCGTGATTTTTCTGCAGATTTTCCTTTAGCGATTTACCAGATTTTTACTCTGTTGATTTGTTGCCTTTCGTTTACTTTCTGCATTTTACTTTGCCTTTGCCTTTGCCTTTTCCTTTGCTTTTTTCTGTGCCTTTATATCTACCTAATCAAATTTGCAAATTATTTGGCAAGCTGCGGCGCTTTAGTTGCAGCTTCAGATTGGGTTTGGTTTTTGGTCTCGGTCGAAGGCGCAGCTCGGATTTTAATTTGTATTTAGACGCAGCTGCTAAGCAAAAATCTTCAGCTGCCAGATGCCATCGTTGTTGTTGTTGTTGTTGCTATTTTCCAGCTGACTTCACTTGAGTTGAGCTTCTAAGCAGCCGAAGCAACGGCTGAAGCGTCGTCGGCGGCTGCTTCTTTAGTTGTTGGCCATAAAATTGAATTTAGTTTGATTGCATTTGATTGTGGCTTATCAGATAGCGAGACATAACAACGATTTATGCTTCGTTAACTTTTTAGTCCGCACACACACACAGACACACACAGAAACACTTTAGACAGCTGACAGTTGAAATGCTGAGGCATTTGCATAATGCGGCTCAGTTGAATTTAATTTTGTTTTAATTAAGTTTTTGCACAAACTTGCAGCAAATCTTGTGTGCAAGGGAAAATGCTCCTAAGTCGCATAAATCGTGGCGGCCTTGCTTGGGCCCTCAGACTCAGGGTTTGGGCTTCAGCTTGGATGATGACTGTTAGTGCATAAGTAGGCGCAAGTCGACGCTTTTGGCCATTAGTGAGGCTGCGGTTAGAAAACTCTCACTTTGGGTGCCGTCTATTAATGATAATTCACACGTCTCAGCCTCAAGTGCTTTGTGTGTGTGTGTGTGCGAGTGAAAATTATGACGCGTTAATTGCAGCTGTTTTCAAGGTAAAGTCATTTGCCAGTTCCTTTGCCAGTCGAGGCGTAAAACTTTGCCGACCACTTTGCCACCTCAGTCAGAGCGAGAGTATTTTGTATCTTGCGAGTCTGGCCGTGACATGTAGTTGTTGTTGTTGCTGCACAGATACAGATACAATCGAGATGTTGTTGAAGTCAAATAAACGAAGTCTTTTCGCACAGCTCGTTGCACAATTAAAACCTGTCAAAATTGTGCTTTCCTAGCGCCCATTGTATTTCCCCCATCATTTGATATATCAAATGCCTTTTGATTGTCGTCGCTCTTTTGCACAATTCAGCACCAATTTTAAAATCATTTTCACACACGAATGCATTTCGAAATTCGCATTTCACAACATTTCGGGCCCGGAAATGTTTTTGGCCCAAAAGAAGAAATTGCACCCGCAGTAGGCAGCGAAGCGATAATGAACGCTGCCGTTGGGCGTGAAATCAAGCAGCGTTTGTTTATCTATTTACAACACAACAACAAATTCACAGAGAAAGAGAAATATGTATTTATTTATATTATAAAATAATTGTTTGCGTGTGCAGCCAAATTTCATGTAAAAGATTACAGATTCGCACCATAAACGTGGCTAACAATGGCAACTGAAAAAAACAATCTTTTACCATCATAATAAATGCAACGCAAACGCAATGCAACGCATCGAATGCCAATGCAGCAAATACTGATGATATATCATTTCATTTTATATTTATTACAGTTAAACACCATCACTTCCAACACATCTCGGGAACTGCAAATAACTACATCAAACCGAAACGCAGCTAGCCGAAAATCTCAAGGGGTAAGTAAAAATCGCCATAAGCTCACGTAATGTTTCCCGTATGTTGCTCCATTGCTAGACGAACGTTTAAGTGCATTAACAGCTAATTATAGTACAGATATGATTATAGCAAAGCATGGCTAACAACAACTCTGCCCACACACAATGAGCAACAGCATTAGTTTAACACTTCATTAGCAGGTGTGTTCACTTCGACTAATGATACTTTCAGCTATTTGCAAGCAATCGCGAATTCGTTCACTTATCTA
Source organism: Drosophila kohkoa (assembly GCA_019972355.1). Classification (NCBI taxonomy): domain Eukaryota; kingdom Metazoa; phylum Arthropoda; class Insecta; order Diptera; family Drosophilidae; genus Drosophila; species Drosophila kohkoa. The sequence goes on from BJEL01000078.1 coordinate 2,448,199, forward strand.
AAATTTGTTCATTACCTTAGTTAAAAAATGATTGCTGGGTCTCGAGTACATTTATCAAACATCATAAAAGTCGATTGCAAATTTTGGCATTGTTTGGGAATTTAAGCGATTTATATCTCGCAATTAACTTGAATTTTCAACGGATAGTAAATTTATATATAAAACAAAATACTACTACTATTAAAGTATATATTAAAGTATTAAAAACTTGATTTTTAAAAGTCAGCACATTGAAATTCGATGTTTTTATATAAAATAACAAAATTCAAGCAACTCATTTTGACGAAATTGGAAATAATTATATTAATTTCATTTCATAAGTTGATTTTTTGATACCGGTTGATAATGGCTAAGAGATTATCGTACACATGAATTTGTAGTTAAATTTCGATTTTTAATATATACATAAAATCTGCATAGATCCATATTCTCATAATTAATGTTTATGAATATGAATTGTACAGAAAATGATTATGCATAGTCTCTAGCAATCATTTTCTTTTTATGTACATCGCCAAAATAACATAAACAACTAATTTAGAATTTTGATATTTACAATAATAGCCGTAGTATTTATAATTCACAAGAATTTAATTGCGATCGAATAAAAATTTTAAAAAATATTTAAGAAGTACTTCTCTGTGGTAAATTACGCCTACTGCAATCGAGTATAAGCTGCTTTGGCTCTATCGATACAGCAAATTCGACCTTCGGTATACTTTTTGCGGCATTTTATTTGGTATATTTTAAGTATTTTTTGCATAACTCACCTGCAAAACATTTCAAATGTCAATGAAGTGCAGTAAATTTTGTCATGTTTGTCACGTTATGGTCAAAGTCAGAGATGAAGAGATAGAAATTGTACTAACTATGATATGAATGATAATTAACGCTTAAAAACAAAGTTCTTTGTGGAGTGTGCTGGTTGATGAGGAGTGGGGACAAGAGCGGTGAATGGTAAAGCGTCAAGCGCAGACCGCAAGGCCAATCAAAGCGTCATTGAAACGGAAACGGAAACTGCAAGTCAAATGGAAGTCGGCCACAGGAAATGAAGCGCACAAGTGGCCATCGTGCGCTTGGCAAAGAGGCCGCGATGCGACCGCAAATTAACGTCAAAGGCCGCGAATGTCTCGCTGTCTCATTCTGGTTCTCTCAAAGATTTCTCATAGCGTGCCCGAAATTCTGATGAATTATTAAATATGAGCAATGGTTAAAAAAAAACGCAAAGAAGTTTTGCTTGATGAAGCGACCAAGATGGTCGTCGTCGTCATGGTCGTTGTTATTGCAGCTGCATCATCGGGAGTCAGAGCAGCTTGTGGGCTGCTTGAATGAGCGCTCAAATGAACACCGCAATGAATGTGCACCGCATGACAAATACGTAAAGTTTCTTTTGAAATTAAGCAGCATTTGCTGCCAATTCTTAACTACATCAGCGACAAACTTTGTCCTCGTTGTCGTTGTCGTTTCTGTGTCTCGTTCTCAACGAGTTTTTCCTTCGTTCCTTCTCTGTGTGTGTTGTTTTTTTTGGCTTCACTTGCAGCGAGTTTTTCCCTCACAGCTTGCAGCTATACGAGTCCGTCTTTTACTTCAGCAGCTCTCTCAGCTCTTAGCTCTGAGCCGAGGGCCAAGCCTGGCGCTTGCTCATTTCAAACTTTTGACACAGAAACTAATTTTGGCAAGCGAGTGCTACCAACCGAGCAGCCAAACCAGCCAGCCAGCCAGCAGCTACCAGCTCCAGGAGCCAAAACTTGTTGTATTCCTTTTTGTTGTCGAGGAAAGGGGAAAGGGAATGAGATGAGGTTTTGCCGGCTTCTCTGTGCATTTAGTGGCTTTTCATTCTTTTGCTGATTGCAATATTTCATTGCCTTTGCGGTTCGTGTGTTGCATACTTTCAAGCGTCGCTGAGGTTTGCCTTAATTAATTGCCTCCCTCGACTGCCTCCTGACTGCTGCCATCTTTGCCAAACTTCCATTTCCATTACCATTCCCATTACGATTCTCAGTCTTCAAAAAAAAAAAAAAAAAATGGCGCCCCCCTTTTTTGTCGCCCTCACTCTCTTATCCCCCAATCAGAGTTTGCTCCCGATAGCAATTAACGCATCTCTCAGCTCTCAGCGCGGGGAAATCACTCTCGATTCTCAACTCTCGGATTCTCTCCGGGGCAGCAGTGGCAACAACATTGTATCTCAGCTGTCAAATCAACTTGTCTCTCTGCATATCAAATTTCTTGATTTACGGCATTTTGATTATGCGATAAGTGTGTGTTGCCTGCCCTACGAGTATCGAGAGTTGCTGCTTTGTTCTGTTATGTTGTGGTCAACAGTTCAGGGTCGTGATGGCTAATTGAAATTGACAGCTGAGCAAAGAGTTGGGCTTTTCAGTTGTCGTGAAGTTACTAAAGAGTATCATTCACTATGAAATACGAGCTGATCGGATTGCAAGCAAAACAAATCACTGAACTTTGAGTTTAGCAATAAATAACAATAAACAACAATCGAATGTTTACACTCTAGCAAATTTTATATTTTTGTTTTCCTCTTTTCCTCTTTTTTGTTGGCTTAACTTTTTAAACTCTCGAAAAGATGCCATACAAATATCTAAGCTCAAAATGTTTTAATTTCATTCTGGCAATCTTCAAAGCAAACTGAAAATCTTCTTCACTGCAGATTAAGTCATTAAATGAGGCCAAATGGCAACAGCAAGGAATATACGTACAGCAAACGAATACGAATACGAATATGAGTATGAGTGTGAGTATGAATGTTGAATGTTTGCATTCATATTTCGCCCAGACAAACTGCTGCTGCTGCTGCATTGGGTGGCATGCAGCCAGTTTTGTGCAGTTAACTGCCATCATTTCCCCTATCTCTCTCACTGCTTCTCTCTATCTCTTCTCGAACTTAAACCCAAACTGCATATGGCGTATGGCGTGTGAGTGTGTTGAAAGCAATTAATGAAAATTTTATTGTGCTGTCGATGAGTTTTGTAAGTGAAAATTATTGGGAAATGCTGCAACGTAGGACGTTGACCAAAATGAGCAAAATTTCCACTAAATTGCAACAATAAAACTTGGCAATTGAATTGCGTATCATTCAAAGTCAATTAACTCGTAATAAAGAAAATAATTTACAAATAAAATGCAATACTTAATAATGTATTTTACAACAAAATATCTGGTGCAATTTATTTGTAAGCTTTGCTTCACTGTGGCAACTAGGAAGTGGAATGGGGAAAAACAAGTAAGACAGTTGTAGTCGAATGTGCTCAACTGTGAGATACCTGTTGATAAAAACAACACGGTATTATTTTTAAAATACACTAAATTAATATACTAAAAAATACTAAAATATACTAAATACTATATTTGGTTAGATATAACAATCTGGCGTAACTTATTGTCTCTGGTATATTTTGACTGTAATATACTATATTATCATTATTATTAAAATATACTTAAGAATACATTTGATATATGATAAAGAAATACAGTTTTTAGTCAGTATATTATTTAGTATATTACATTCAAAATATACCAAAGAAACATTACAAGAACTTGATCTTTGTGCAAATCTTACAAGTGAAGCTTATGTTCATCATAGTGCACGAAGTTATAATACCCTTTTTGTAGCGGGTATAAAAATTAAATGCTACTCTACATGGCTAAATTTCACTCATGCTCTTAATAATGCAAATGGAAAATTGCAATGAAAATGTGAGTGCGCATAAAGATGATGCACACAGATACAAAGAGAAGAGCGTGAGAAATGGAAATGCCAAGATTCCACTGACTGTATGTTAACTGTGTGTGTGGATGGACAAGGCAAATGAAGCAATGGGCTAAAGAGCTGATTTCATTTCGTTTTCAATTCAAACTTACTTTGCTTTTTTTTATTTGAATGCCGACTGTGCAGCAAGCAGCAGCATTTTGTTGCAATTGCTTTTGCTTTTCTTTCGCGCTAAAATTTCTGCAATTACCGACGCGACGAAGGCGTCAGAGAGTCAGAGTCAGAGTCGGACACAGCACCAGAGCAGCGGGAATTACATTTTCAATATTTTCAGACAAAACTCCCTTTACTCCTTTACTTTTTCGTTCGCCTCCTGGCAACACAGCATCATCATTTTTTACTGTTTGCCCGGCGCGCCGTTTGTCCAGATTCTTGTGCTCTACATCTATAAATTTTCAACTACAAACTCTCTTGAATGTAATTATTTTTCAATTTTTTTTATACCATCTTGTTGTTGCAGTCTCAGTTACAGCTGTGTGTCGATGTGTGTGTGTAGTTGAACGCGAAAATAGCTTATTTCAACATTGAAGTTTGAAAAGTTGGCCATGCCGCGACTCCTCTCGTTTCGTTTCGTTTCGTTAGATTTAAAAAGCAAAAGTTTGCAATAATTTTTGCTGCTAGAGGTCTATCACTTTCTTTGCTGCTCACTTTTGTGTGTGCGCACAAAAAAGTAGCTTGAACTTTGTTTTATTTGATCAAGAAATTGACATGATTGTTTATGCAGAAAAAATGCCAACGAAAAGTTGCTTTAAAATATTCGCGACACTTTTGCATTCATCTCTTTGTTCCTTGACAAGCCAGTTATAAAAGTTTATCTTCTGATTTCAAGCACTGAAAACACTGAAAACTAGCTGTGTCATATTCCACGGCTATAACAAAAAAATACACATAAATCTTGCACAAGGATTACAGAGCTAAGCATAAAAAGTCATATTTCTTTTTGATTATAGTACGTAAGAATTAAATTTACTGTCAATTTCATGGCCAAAAATAATATGACACTCGACTCTCGCTGGCGTCTGCTCGCTACGCTGATCATTAATGAAAATCTTCGCGAAAAATGTGCAGCTGTTGCTGCTTGAGTAGCTCGTTAATCCGAGCTGTTTGTGTGTTACCCTTTGAGCCGTTTGATCCGCATCCTCAGGACATGCAGCGGCTTGCAGCTTACAGCTTACAGCTGCTTGGGAAATACTTGCATGATGATAGTTAATCTTTTTATAGGCCAAACTGCTTTTCCTATACTTTTTTGCTGGCAGATTGCCCTTGAAAGGCGCCTCGTATTAGAGCTGGCCGGATTAGTGAACGGATTAAGAATGAACATGTTTGCAAAATACGAAAACTTTATGACGGCAAGCCAGATTAAGAATGAATTGTTTTTTATTGCGGCACAAGTCAAAACGCTAGACGCTCGAGACAGGTAGAGGTCGAAGGATAAGTGAAGGACTTTAGGTAGGCGCAGGTAGCCAGGTTAGTGGGTGGTGATTCAAATAAAAGGACTTGCCACAGACAGTTGCAGCATCAAACGCAAAGCAACCATCAAGGTGTCAACATCGAGCAACACTCTGCAGAAGAAGTTCTAAAACTTACAACTAAATCGAAAGCAATCACTACGAGAATCCATCGAAATCGCAACATGTCACGCTATCAACAACTTGTTAACGAATCCAGCAGCAGCAGCAACCACTGCGCTGGCAACCAAGCACAGCCAAAGGAGCAACAGCAACCACAACAACAACAGCAGCAGCCACCAGCACCCAGTGTTGGCTATCATCTGTATTTGTATCGGGAGCAATTGGCTCGTCGCAATGTGGAATACATTCGACTGTCAAAAGCCAAGTACTTCATTACCGAAACACTCCTAGCGAAGACGGTGCGCAATCTGAAGGGTTGCAGCCTCGATGAGCTGAAGACTGTGAACAATCAGATTGTGTTCAAGCACAAGCTGCGCCATCAGATTACCAGACTGCGCAAGCTGCAATCGCTGGGAATTCGCAATGCCAGTCCACACATGGAGAGCACTGAGCTCTGAAGTAAAGCGAAGACCAGAATGTAAATAGAAGACTTCATTTAAAATTTGTAAAATAATTTAGTTTAGTTTTAGTTAAATATTGTGATTAATATGTATTGTGAATAAATAAATAATATCTTATGAATATTTGACTTTTTTTGTATTTATTTTTTAGTTAGAAAGATATAGAAAACATATTACATATTTGATTTGTTTTCTGCTTCAATTGAACTGACAATATTGGGCATTTAATATTTGTAAAATGAACATAGTTTTATTTAAATATTATGCTTAATAAATATTGCGAAAAAATGAATATCTCATAAATATTTGTTTTTTTTTGTATTTATTATTCAGTTTAGAAAAATGCATAAAACAATATAGATTAGTTTAGATTGTGCTTAATAAATAAATAATATCTCTTACATATTTAATTTGTTTTCTGCCTCAATTAAACTGACAACATTGGTTATGTTTGTGTGTGCCTCAGCAATACGCAGCAACAACCTCAAACTATTCAACCTCAACCTCAGTGTGGGCATTTGTGGCGGCGACTAATTGAGTTCTCTAACATTTTGACATGTGTCACATGAAAGTCGCAAAACTGTCAAGAAATGTCAAGTGAACTTCGCCTCGCCCTTTCTCTCTCTCTCTCACTCACTCTCTGCTTCGTGTGGCACTTAATTGATGCACAGCATTTATGCGCATTGGTCGACTGTGTTTAAGTGTATGCACATTTATTGCTACCCAACTCGCTGTTTTGCCTGCTTGATGTCTGCAATTTGCTGGATGACTTTTGCAAAGGAAAATATCACCGTGTTGTAAAAATATATAACAACAATAAAACGGCAAGCAAGCAAGAAAAAAAAGAGAAAGAGTGTGATAAAAATATGAAAAATTACTTGCCACATAGCCGCATAGTGGGCGTGGCGCATATGCTTGCCGTCGCGTTTAATTGCACATCATTTTCACAAAGTGCTTTACGCTTAACTTAACAACCAACATAATTATTTGCACTCCAACAATATTAATAAATACCTGACCCAGTCAACAACTATCGAGGGTTAAGGCGTACAGCTAAGAGATACCCTGCAGACGAGTTTTAGTGATTTAAAGTTGGTGTTGAAGTCAGAATTCTATTAGCTTTTAAAATGGAGAGAGAAATACAATAAAAACAAATTTAATAAAGTATTGTATCGAATAACTTGAATAACTTATGAACTCTCCCTTTTCATCATACATTTTTGTAATGCTCACAGCTATAAAATTCCCTGTATATAAGTTTAGTTTAGAGTTAAAATTGAAGCTAGAATTCCCTAATAATATTTCAATAAAATATTTTACTCATAATACATTTCAGCTACCCCTTTCTTGTAGCACTTTGCTGTAATGGTTACGAGGTATGAAAATTATAAATAAATGTGGCATAATAAATAAATGTGTTGTGCACACACACACACGTAAACACAAAACACATACGCGCATAATATGGGGACAGTAAGTCAATTTTATTATTGAAATTGCCGGCGACACAAAGTTCAAACAATAACTGGCTGACATACAAATGAGAGTGTGAGTGTGTGTGTGTAGTTGCATATTAATTGTTTCAACGCGCGCAAACACATACACACAATCTCACACACTCGCAATTGTCGTTACATATGTTGGCAATTTGCAAAGCACTCAAAAGTATGCTATGAAAAATGTTGTTGCTGCTGCACACACAATTTTCCACACAATCAATTTTCTTGCTTGATAACTATGTGTGTGTATGTATAATTTCAAACAAAATTTATTTATTTATGCAGCCTGCATATTGCCCTCGGCTTAATCGCCCAAACTTCCTGCAAGTCCATTATGCTGCAAGTGTTGCTCTGCCTTTTTTTTTGTGTTACAAAGAGCTAGAGCGAGGCAGACTTATTGCTTATATGGTTGATGAAACTTGGTTTGCAAGTTGCAAGTTTAAAGAGACATCTGCGCCCTAGCTTAAGAGTCGATTAGTGCGCTTCATTATGAACATCATTTTCATTATGTTTATTACAAGGCAGCCGCTTGCAATCTTCAACTCCAGCTACAGCTTTAGCTTCAGCTTCAGCTTCCAACTCCACCCACTTGCTTATGCGCTCGGTTTCAAGTTAATGCAATAAATAAAATTTCAACTGCACCACCGGGCATGTTTAGCCGCATGAAAAGCGACAGTAAGCCGCTCTCCCTCTCTCTCCCTCCTGCTCTTGGCCTGTATAAGAAGTTGCCTGTTTATCTTAGCCGAGCTTCTGTTCCTGCTGCTGTTGCTGCTGCCTTTTGTTTGTGCTGCCTGTTTTGTTCTGGCCTCTGCTGTCCTGCTGCCTGGTTGTTTTCTTTCAAAAAACTTGTGACCCCCTCCGTCCTGTTTGGTTAGCGCAGTTGCTTAGGTTGGTTGCCTGGTTGCTTGGCCGACTGCTCTAATGAGTTTACAAAAAGTTTTGCTTTAACAAATGCGCCGGGCGTTCGTTGGTTCATTCGTTGGTTGGGTCCAAGTTGTTGGCCAACTGCTGGCTGGCTAGCTGGCTGGCTGGCCCAGCATGTTATACAAATTGCAGCTTCTACACGTTCCTAGCAGAGTTCCTCCCTTTTGCACCCAGTTGAGACTAAAGCAAAACTGTCATCAACGTGTCTTGTGCTGTCTCTGCTGGGCTCAACGTGTGCCCAGTGTTTGTGCTAGCCCCCCGACTGTCATTTATTTGTTTAACCATCCTTGTTTCCCAGGTAAGTCTTAAACCTAGAGTCAGTCTCAGTCTCAGTGTCTCCCTCGCTCAGTTACTGTAAGCGAAAGTTTTCACATTTATGTGCAGTCAGAATATGCATTTTAATTAGTTTAGTGCCAAGTTGCTGTTGCTGTGCCTTGCCTTGCCTTGCCTTAGACATGCTCTAATGCCGGGGCATGGCAGACTGTCGCAGACTCTGGTTAATTGCACAAATTTAATGGCCGATGTTGAAAGTAGTTGTTGCTGCATTTGTCACTGCACTTTAATGTGAGAATGTATGTGTGTGTGTGTGTGTTGGCAAAGTTTTGCATGCCTACAAGCAGCACCCGCAAAACTTGTTAACATTTCACAAAACAGCAAATTCAATTAGTCGGCATACACATTTCTCTCTTCCTCTCTGCAATTTAGTAAATCACTTAAAGTTGCTGCTCTTGTTGCCGTTTTGTTTGCTCTAGTTTCCGCCTACTGTGATAAATCTATGTCACTTACTCGCAATTTACTTAACAATTTTCGGGCTTAGCGCATAAATTAATATGTCTAAACATAAATCTGTTAATTGTTTGCGTTTGCGCCAGGCTTGGCAGTTTAATGATGCAACACAAAAAACTCATTAGAAAATTCAATAAATTAATTTCAATACACTTACTCTATAAACTACATAGATAAAGTGTGAGCTGTGTTTTTGCTGCTCTTGCTCTCAACCCTGTCGTGTGTCAGTCGCTTTGCCACTTCATCTTCATCTGCAGCCAGTTGCTGCAGCTCATCGTGTGTCCTTTGGCAGCAACCGCCAGCTATAGCAGCAGCAACAACTACTTGAACAGCTTCAATGTTGCACACGTCAGTGGCGGCACTTTAAGCAGCTGCTGCTGCTGCTGCTTCTGCTGCACATTTCACTTAACGTGTGCACATGGAATTATAGACGCAACGCGCTCCGCTTCGCTCTTTTAGTATCCTTCTGCTGCTTATTTTTGTTGCCATATATCCCTTGCCAACTACTTAGTTACTTACTTAGCCTGAGCCCGTGCTTAGCTGCCTGCGAATTGGGCGCTCCAAAGCGGTGATTATGTCGTCTCTCTGCATCTCTCCTTCATTCACTCGTCTCTCTCTCACACACACACACACACTCTCAGAGAGTATCTGGCTCACTTGAGCAGCAATTTTTCTTGCTTGGCGCCAGTTGAATAAATTAAGATGTTTCGCTGGCAAGCAGCTAAATGAAATTGTTAATTTACAGAGATGCAGCAGCAGCAGCAACGACCGCGACGACGGTGCGTATACTTGATGTGTCTTTAGTTACCTAAGCGTCAGCTAACATCCATAGCTTAGCCTTGATCTCGCACACGGTATTTCTTTTTGCCTCCCTTCCTTTCCCTTCGCTGTGGTCTCTTGCTTGTTAGCTCATTAGTTTGCCTCCTGCTTTTTAAGCCGCTTATTTCATGAGACATGAGACACGAGGCTGCAACTGTAACCGCAACCACTTAGCCTTGGCTACACTGCATATGCTCTGATGTCTCTTTTTCTCTCTTCATTCCAATCTCTAATTGCATTTTAAATGCTTCAACTTGTGATACATATATTTTGGGTGGGTTTGGGGACTCTTGGCTGTTAATTGACAAATGATACGTTGCATTTGTATTAAACTTTAACCGGCAGCTAATTAAGTGAAGCTGCGTTTGTTAACTACTTTTTTATACGATCATCAATCTGCAACCAACAGCAACAGCAGCAGCTACAAGCAACTAAAACTTCCAGAACTTCGGAACAGTGCGCAAAGAGTCACGTGGAAAATATATATTGAAAAATGCAGTAGTAGTTTTTCCAGCTGGGCGAAAACTTACTTGCATTTCTTGTTTTCTTTTTCGCGACTCAACTAAAGTCGCTTTGCTACTTCTGCTGCTGCCTTTGCCTAAACTGACGTAAATTTATAATGACAAATTGCATTTGGTGCAAAAGCAAGAAAGAATCGCTGGCCAAAAGGAAATGGCCAAGTTAGTTCGTCCCGAGTTTGGGGATGGGTTTGCAGCCAATTGAGCGTGAAAAATTATGATGCGCCAACGCGGGAGAGTTGAGAAAAAAACAACGGCTTAAACTTTGGGAGCAGAAGACAATCACAGCGCTTAATTATAGGCTGAGTGTCATTTGGGTTTTGCTTGAGAAGTTGCACTGTCTCAGTGCATGAAGATGACAGGGTCAACAAAGGGGGAGGAGATGGAGTAGAAGAGTGCCTTAAATCCGCTTAAATGCAAATTTATACGTTATGCAAATAGGTTTCGCCGTTGCAAGCGATTACAGTTATAGGCAAGCAATTTAACAAGATTAAATACAATTAGTGTGCAACAAAAGCTCAACCCGAATACTTGACTGCAATTAGTCTAATTATACTACCATCTACATCAGTATTAAAATCACATCTCACATTACCCAAGATGCTGACAACAGACACTGCGATGAAGCTTAAGCACAACTACTTTAAATCAAACAATATTATTAAGGCAAGGAATTGCATTAATGGAAATTAAATACAAATACAAAGGGGAAAGATTAATTAAGCTTTAGTTCGAATTTCCCCTTTTTGCCTTATTAAATTGAGCTCTGTTTTGTAAGATAAATTTATAAATACATAATTAAGTTGTTTATAGTTGAAACATGTATTCTAACAGTACACACAATATGTCTGAAAAATGACTATAAAGCAAGTATGAAAGTGCATTAATGGAAATTAAATACAAATAGTATAAGGAGCATTTAATTAAACTGCAGCTCAGATTACTTTTAGCTTATGGCTTTTTACTTTGCCTATAGTAGAATAACTCTTATTAAGTTCACATGCTAAAAGTACAAATAATATGACTGAAGAATTACTATAAAACAACCAACATAATTGAATTGGCTTCAAATCATTTCTAATTCAGTATATCTTCACTGAATCATTGAAATTAACATATTACATGAACTCGCATAATTGTATTTTTCCAGCTCCAATTAATTTCTATTATTAATATCAAAAGAATATATATCTAATATATCTTAAATCAAATTATATTCAAGCTGTTCAAATTAATTTCAATTATTGATGTTAAAAGAATATACATATATCTAATATATCTGCAGTTAAATTAAAATCTTCTTTTATTTGAGATGAATTCACACAATTGTATTCAAGCTGTTCAAATTAATTTGAATTATTAATTTATATTAAATGTAACTTCATTCAAAATGTAGTCGAACATTTCTGTTTATTTAAAATGAGCTTGCTTATCCTGTTGCCATTCAATTTGTTGAGTAAATGTCTCAGCTTGTGACACGTAGTCAACTCTTGGGGCAGACACTTACCTGTGCATTATTCAGTTAGCTTAACTGTTGTGCTCAACCTCTGCATTTTTGCGTTGTAATATATATTTAGAACAGCGCCCCTTGGCAACCTAGGACAACCACAATCCCCTGACCAGCAAAATATACCAGAGAGAGCTCTGCTTGCAACCACAATATAAGGCAGAGCCATGACCACAGCATCAGACAAAGTGGCTCAAATTTCACTCAAAACATTTTGTATGTCTCTTATTGTTGTTGTTGTTGTTGCTGTTGTCGGCTGGGTCATGGCAACATTTTTTCGCAAATAGGGCGCCACGCGATAAAGCAAAAAATGACACGTTTTTAATTTTACTTCACACCTACACAACAGCCAAGAACAACTAGCAACAACTTGTGGCAACAACAAGGAGCCATAGCAGCCATGTAATCAAAACTGCAAGAGCAACAGTCACAACAGAGAAAGAGACAGATAGAAAGGCAGAGAGAGAAAGGGAGAGAGAGAGACAACTTGCAACTGGCAACAATGCCGTGGGTGCCAACTACGACAACAACGCAATAAAAGGCGAGCAAGAGAAAAATTAGATTTATCACGAGTGGTTGCCGGAAAAATTGTCAACATTTATCAACATTTTTCAACGCGCTGCGACGTGTTTGCCCAGCACATTGCAGGCACCTCAAGAAAAAGAACACCAAGCAATAGCAACAACCACAAGTAGAATAGTGTTTTGCAATAACTAAGCAAAAGTATGCCAACGCCTTGGACAGGACCCAAATGCCCCAAAGTCCCGGAGATGGAGTTGTGCAGTCGTCGGAAGACGGCGACACCAAAAAAAAAAAAAAAAAAAAAAAGAACAAGTCCAAGTTGGCGGTGGAAAGATGGGAAAAATGCAAGTCGAAGGCGGTTGCGTTCAGCGCACTTTGATTAATATCCGAGAGCCTCAAGAGCCCAAAACAACTGTGGGTGCAACAACAGTAATGCAACACAACTCAACTGTAAGCTGGTTGCGCAGATTTTTGCTCTGACCACAGACAAAGACAGCAACTACAACTATAGAGTGAGAGGGAGAACAAGTCGCTTGATTGTGAAAAGTGGTCACGATGACAACAGAAATTCACTCGCGAAAATGAAAACAAAGTTGAGCAGTGGCGGTCAAAAGGAACGCGTGCAGCTGGGCAACAACAATCAACGTTCTTTCTCCCTTCCTCCTACATTACTGGTTGCCACAGCAGCCAAAAATAAACAAGAAAGCTACAATTGAGTGTGCTCGACTGTAAGGTACCCGCTACCCATTTTTAGACAAGCAAAATAGTGCCGTATTATTCTTAAAATATAACTTAATATAAATTAAAAATATTTAAAGATACCAAGTGCTATATTTGGTATATTGGTTCTATATACTATACTGGAGAAATACTAAAATACACTGAATGCATTATTTGGTATATCGGTATACTACTACATTCAAAATATACCATAGAGTATACCAAAACAGTTCAGCATTATTCTTAAAACATACCTAATTATTATGCTAAAAAATACTAAAATATACCGAATACCATATTTGGTATATCGATATACTATTAGTTTATGGAATCCGATAGAACAATTGCCGAAGGCACAAACTTATAATACCCTATGACAAGCGGGTGTAAAAATAAGTTTAACTGCGGGGCAGTTGAGTGTGGTTTATATTATTTTGACTGGTTTATTTGATTTCGCATTTGAAGCGAAAGCAAGATACTAGTGGGGCACACTTTAGTCCACCGGAAGCAGGTCTTCTCTCATTCCGCAAGGGGCAGCTGGATAACGAAAATTGTAAAAAATTGCTTAGGATTTGTGTGGCGCTCTTCATGTCTATTAGGGGGCGCCAAATTGAGTTTTAACGTTGATTGGATTCAAGCCAGGCACGAGGCCAGGCTAAGCACAAGGCTGCAATTAATTTGCGCGAGTCTGTTCCAATAAACCAAAAAGCCAAAAACACAGCGAAAGGCATCCGAACGCATTACGAACAGACAGATCAACAAAGAGGATATTCAACGCCGTCTGAAAGTCAGCAGACATTCTGATAGAGAATTAAAATGAAAGCGAAGACTGTCTGAAAAAGCTAATTCACTAACCTTGTCTGATATTGATGAATAGGTCAACTGACTTTAGAATTAGCACAGAAAATTTAGTGGATAGTAAAGATGAATTAACTATTAACTAGAAAACATGATTCTGATTGACGTATTTTCTAAGTTCTCAAATTATATTTAAAAAATTCCAAATATTAATATTAAACATCAGCTATGCACTCATTAAATTATTGGCTAATATTCAAAGAAACTGTTTTAGAGAAAACCCCTTTTGTAATTGATAATAGAAAGCATTGTGTGAGCCATGCTAATCTGAGCTATTCATCAGCGCTAAGCAGCCAAGGGTCGTCTCATTAAATCACTCCAAAAACGGCAGCTGCTTCCCAGCAGACCCAGAGCAGAGATCCCTCAGCTCCCCACCATTCAGCCACACTCTATGCTTATGCTGTGCTATGCCACACTTTCCACATATAATCGCATTTTCAACTTTTTCAATAATAAACTTTTCTAAACGGATTTCCCGCTGGACGTTGGCGCTTTAATAATTTTCTGTCACATTTTTTGTTGCAGACGGCAGCAGCAGCAACAGTTGATGAGCAGGCGGCAACAAAGGAGCTGAGCCGGAACAGGAACTTACCGTGCGATGCTATAGAAAACTACATCAAAGCCTTTAATTCAAATTGGGGATTATGAGCGCAACAGCAACAAGCAACACAGAAGCAACAACATCAGCAACCACTACTGAAAGGTATGTGAAAGGCCATGAACTGTGAACTATTTTAATTTTCCAACATCTCTTTTTAGCACACGCCGATGTATGATAAATCAAAAAAGACTTGGAGTCAGCGGCTCAAAATTAGCAACGACAACAGCAGCAGCAACTCGGCTTCTTTAGCCACAGTCGGTGGCATGCAGACACTGCAGATGCAACAGCTGCAGCAGGCATTGCACCTGCAACAGCAACAGCAGCAGCAACATCACCAACAGCAACTACATCACCATCACCAGCAGCAGCAGCAACATCATGCACACCATCTGCAACACTTGGCATATCAGTTGCCACCGCCACCTGCCGCTCCTCCGCCTGGCTACGAATTTCTGCCCAGCGCGTTGTCGCGCTCCATGAAGTACGCCGAGCCATGGATCTATGGCACTGTGCGTGGCATACCCGCGCGTCCCTCCTATGGCTATGGCCATCATCCGCATGCGGCGGCCATCTTTGCCACAGATGGCGGCGGCGAACCTGCCACGGCCACAGCGCTGGCAGTTGTGATCTGTTCGTGTGCCGAGTATCTGAACGGCACCAAACGTGACGTTAAGAAGGCGAGCGTGTGCAAGAAATGCAAAGGCTCTCGCCTGCCACTCGCCACCATCAGTGGCGGTGGCACCGTGCGGCTGCCTGCGGCTGCGGCACAAGCGCGACGCCCCACGATGGCGGCCACGATGCGTGTGGTGAGCACATCGAAGAAGTCACGTCCCACGATACTGGATCCCCAGAAGGATCCCTACGACCTGATGCGACGCACGCGTCTGTTGTCGCCGGAGCCAAGCGTTGAGTCATCATCGGCCAGCTGCTCCAAGGACGGCAAGTCACGTAGTCGCGAGAACGCCACTGCCACAGCAGCCACAGCTGCTGCTGCTGCTGCCACAAGCATGCAACGTGGACGCACAAGAACACGCGCAGCATTGCCAAGCAGCACGCGAGTGAGTTGCAAGACGACGCCCACGTCGCCGGTGGCGCCTCCAGATCCCGCTGACTGTTGGCTAATGGAGGATAACGAGTCGTTGTTGCAGAGCAGCGGACTGGTTGCCTCTAGCAAGAGCAGTAACAGCAGCGGCAGCAGCAATCGCCGTTCCATACTGCGCTGCAACGTGAATCCCTACGATCTGATCTCAGTCGAAAGCGGCAAGCAGAAGAGTTTGCCACACCACGATGACTTCGATGTGGCCGACGCGCAGCTCCACGAAGACGAACAGGAGCAACGACCACAACAGCAACAACCGTTGCAACCACGCAATAGAAAATTCCACACCAACAATGTGACGGCAATCGCTGGACAACGCATTAGTCTAGGCGACAAGCAAAACGATTCTCCGGATTCCAGCGACAGCTACGAACGCATAATCATTGCCAGCGTGGCCAGTGACAAGAAGAAGTCAACGTCGCCGCAATCGCCTGCTCCAGCAGCTCCAGCTGCAGCAACTGCAATCAGCAATCCCAAGCGTCCGCCACGCAATAAGAAAGTGGAAGAGCCACTGAGCTTGGAAACGCCAACAGCAACCGCAGTGGTTGCAGCTGCAGTTGTGGCTGCAGCAACCGAAACAGCCGATTGCAATGCCAACGACGATGCATCGTACACTGTGCTCACAGTGTCGCCCACGCCGCCTGGCATCAAGTCCATACTGAAGCGTCCAACCACGCTGGAGCTGCCTGCGTCCACATTGCCTGCGTGCATTCTGACGCCAGCTGACAGCTCGCCCGCCGTCGCCACGACAATGACAACGATGACGACGACGGCGGCGACGACGCCCTCGGGCAAGTCACAGTTCTACATACCGACACCAACAACGGCAACGCCAACGCCAACTTCGGCGAGTGCGCGTAAAAAAGTGCAATTTATGGTTGAGGATAAAATCATAGCCATGACCACGACAGCGACAGCAACAGCGACGACTGCGGATGCAGCAGCAGCATCAGCCACGGCGACAACTGATGACAGCGAGAATAATGTGCTGCTTGTTGTTGGTGGCTCGACTGATGAGACAACGATGCCAGCAGCAGCAAACTATGAGTACTACAATCGCAAGCGTAATGCTGCAGCAGCAGCAGCAGCACAGCAGGAGACAGCCCAACAGCAACGGCAGCAACCAACATTGTCAGCATTGGGATCTGACGTTGATGATGAGCAGAACTTTACAGCTTCCGCTGAGCCAACAACAACGGGAACAACATCGCTGGCCACGCATATTACGCCAGATAGTTTGCATTATGAAGATGTGCTGCCGTCGCCTGTACATCAAATATTTGACAATAGTTGCAGCAACAGCAACAGCAGCAACTCGCCTGCTGTTACTGCTGGCCAAGTCAACGAAATTTCGTCGAGTTCCAAATTATTATTGTCGTCGTCGACTATGAGTCATGCTGGGTCAACAGCAGCAACAGCTGCCGGAGCATCCACAGCAGAAGTAACTGCAGCAACAGCCACAGCAGCAGCAACAGCAACATTACCGCATGTCAGTGCAAATGTTGTCAACGCTTTAACAGCGGGTAAGTGCAACTACCAATTCTACCCTCTCTACTCTGCCCCCTTCGCCACCCCGTCGCATTGCCCTTGCCCTTGTCACTAGTTACACAGTTAACGCTCTCTTTCTCTTTCGTGCTATGCGACGCGGCAACTTTGCCTTTTGTTAGCTTTTAATTATGAGCAAAAATTCGCGCGATTTGCCGCTAAAAAGAAATGCTATGTTAGCAGTTTTTTGACTACACTACTCAAGGGTATATTGACTAGGATAGGTTGAAATTCAAAAGAAGTAAATTTAAAACAAAATTTATTACATTAAATTATCTAAAATATATTACATGAACATTAATTACAACAAATTAGATGAGAACTTAAGCGAATTTTTAAAAACAAATTTTAGAAACAAAAATTGTAATGAAATTATATAAATATTGTAATTTAATCGGAGTAACTAAGAAACCAAATAAAATTATTATAATATTTAAGTATTTTTTTTACAAAATATTTGTATCTTTTACCTATGTCGACCCACAAACCAGTTCAATTCCCAAATGTAATACCAATTATTAGCCAAATTCTATAAGAAAGTTTCAAACACAAGTCTCGATTACCACTTTTCCGACATCTTGTAGCTAATAGACTCTACATCGCACTTGGTTTTTGTCATTCTTTTGTCATCGTCTGCACTCTCTCTATATTCGTTCTCTACTCTAACACATACACACACAAATTCTCTGTTGATTTTTGACTAAAAACGCTGCAATTGTTTGTTAATTGCTCATCAGCAGCAATGGCAGCAGTAGCAACCAAGTAACGTCTACTACAGTTGACTGTGCCACATTACGTATACGCAAAGTTGCCGCCACTTCATGCATTATACAAATATTCTAGCAACTATGGAATAGTTGAGCAAACAGTTCAAAATACACACACATACACATATACACACCAAAGAAAGAGAGCGTGAAAAGGAGGAAAGAGAGGAAGAAATGGGGCAATTGAAATGGCGACATTTGAATGTGGAGCTGATGTTGGGAACTGTCGCTGACATTGGCATACCTGCTGCAAGTTCACAAGGGTTAACACTATAATCATGCGCGGGGCCAGACCAGTTGTTCACACACACACACATATGCACACACACACACTGTTACAGTGACTGCCACGTAGCTGCGTGGCAAACAGCAGTCGAAGGCAAAGTCAACTTGACATTTGCACCCACAAATGGCAAACCAGCAGCAACGACTTGGAACTCTGCATGTCTGTAGAATGTGTGTGTGTGTGTGTGTGTGCTGGGAGGAGGCGTGGCATGCCGCTTAAAAGGGCGGCCAACTCATGTTCGACTTCATTCAAAGCAAATTAACAGACGACACAAAAAGTTTTCATTCAATTAAATTTTGAGATAGCTACACATAAAAAAAAGGAAAAAACAAGAAAGCTACTGTCGAGTTGTGTCGACTGCGAGATACCCGCTACTTATTTCAAATAAAAGCAAAGCAGTGTAGTATTATTGTAAACATATACCAAATTCTGAAACCAAAAATATACTAAAATATATCGAAAACTATATTTCGTATATCGATATATTAATAATGATATATATTAATAATGAAATAAAAAGTACGGTATTATTGTAAAAGTATACCAAATTCTTATACCAAAAATATACTAAAATATTCCGAAAACTATATTTGGTAGATCGATATTTTACTACAGACGGACAGTCCGAC
Source organism: Drosophila kohkoa (assembly GCA_019972355.1). Taxonomy (NCBI): domain Eukaryota; kingdom Metazoa; phylum Arthropoda; class Insecta; order Diptera; family Drosophilidae; genus Drosophila; species Drosophila kohkoa. The sequence goes on from BJEL01000078.1 coordinate 2,467,095, forward strand.
ATTATTCTAAATATAGACTAAGTTAATTAACCGAAAAAATACTAAAATATTCCAAAGACTATGTTTGGTATATCGATATATTATTATATACAGACATGGCTCTATGTTCTAAGCTGTTAGCAATGAGGACTTCTCCCTACTTGTAACTGATACAACAACTTGAAGTTTACTTTACTTTACTGCCGATTAAAGGCCACAATTATGCTGAGAGAATAAATCTAATGCCTCAGCTATGCGAGTCATGCTGCTGCCACGACAATGCCAACGCACTTTGCAAAGTCTTTGCCATCACACACACTTCCTGTTGGCCTCGATGATCATTATGACTGCCTATTACCGGGTGCAACATGCCACGCCACCAAGAGACGGTATTCTATTCTATGCTGTGATAGGATAGCCCACGGGTGTTTTGCTGCGGCACCCACGTGTGTCTATGTTAGACAATTACAAAAGTTGCTCCTTCAGTCTGCAATTTGTTGCACTGTTTGTCGCGTCGCAGCGCATTCTGCGCCTTGGCCAAGAGTTAAGCACTTGCAAAAACTTTTTCGGAAAACTATTTTTGATTTGATTTTTGAAATGGCTGGCTTGCGCTGGTGCTTGCCTTCAAGCACTTTTAAGCAAAGTTTGCGTGCTCGCACGCACGCCCCCGAAACCAACTAAAGTGAACTTACCCACTCGTTCACCTTTCCCATTCCCATTCCTCAATTCAGTGAGGAAAAGCTCTGTCTAACATTAAACTAACCTAGCCTCTCGGTCGCTCAAGGTGATTTATAGCGCACGTGTTGCATTTGCCGTGGGTCGCAGCAGCGGCGGCAACGGCGGCAGCGGCATCAAAATCACAGTGAAAGGCATTAAAGTGATAGAGTCGCAGAGCACAGCCAGTTTGCCAGCGAAATTTGCATTTTTCTGTGCCACGAATTTGCCAACAACAGCAACAGCAACAACAACGACATCAACGACAACGACATCGCCATCATATTTAATGTGCTCCCCTAGGTTCCACCATTCGGTTCGCTTTGAGTGCACAGAGCATTATTAATATTTCATATTTGTCTTTGATAAGCAGAAATGTTGTGGCAAGAGTTCTCTGCCCCTGCCACCCGTTGCCGCAGCTCATTTGAATAAGCCTGCAAATTGAAATTGTAGAAATGGTCAACAAAAAAGTTATATACGTTTCCTCTCTCTTTTGACTCTCTGATTACATTCGTTACATTTGCGTGATTCCATTGATTTTATATAGCAATATTTACTGCGTATTTTGCACACTTTTCAATTTCAAAAAAAATTAATTAATTCGCATTGCATTTAAAAGTCAACTAACAAAGCATTTTTTGGCAGCACCAAAAATGCTTTTTAAACGTAAATATTTTTAATCAATACGTTTGTTAGTAACAGACAAAGCAAAAAAAAAATAAATAAATTAAACTAGTTGTGGAAACAAATGAGGAAAAATCAAATTGGTCAACAATGTGTTTAAGTTGCAAGTTTGCAGTTGAATTAGGAACACAATCGATAGACAATTTTTATTGCATTTTCTCAGCTGATTAAGAGAGCACTTCTCTTTCGAATTTATTTCATAATTGAATAAGATGGAATCATTTCAAGTTGTTTTGCTCGATTTTGTTCTCTTTGTGACTTGAATTTCCTAATAAAAACTCATTCGTAAAATTCCTTTTTGCATCTCTCCCACTGAAAGTTGCCAATATCAAATTGAAATGTTAGCTTACTTCTGTTATTTAATTATTGAAAATTCTCTTTTTTGCTTTTTGGCATCTATCGATCCAAGCTCGAGCAATGGATGCTGGATGCAAATGATGCTGCTAATTTTTCTTGTCTGTTGTCAAATGGTTTTTTGTGCTGGGCAACGTCGTTTCAGTCATCGTTTTATTCCGTTTAATGGCATTCGCTTTAAATTTCAACTTGAGCTCAGTCAAATGAAGTGTAAATGAAAAATAAAGAAAACGCGCGCGCACGAAATGAAATGAAAAGATTTTAAATATGACCCACAAATGTAATTTAAAATGCCAACAGCAGCAGCAGCAGTAGAAGTAGAAGTAAATTCCCATGCTCGCTTCCTGGCCCAATGCAGTAACACCAAAAGCCCCTTTCTTCTCATTCTCATACACATACAGACAACAAAGTTACACTTTGCATTTTACATTCAGCATTCAACATTTTTATGGTTATTTCTCGCTTACGCTCATAACGGAAGTGGAGCCTCATGTCTTCATGTACTTTGCATATTTACACTAATAGAAAATGTGGTTGCCAATTGAAAAAAAAAACACAGAAACAGAGAACAACTGAGAGCCGAGAACGGGAATGGGAACGGTAACGGGAACAAGAAAAGTGGTAGGGAAAACAGGCGCATGGAAAACTTTGTCATGTCCTTGTTGTTGGCATTGTTGCTGTTGCTGCTGCTGCGGCTCCTGTTTTATGTGCTGCAATAAAAACTGTCGCAGGCGACAGGCCAAGGGCCAGTTTTTACGACTGCGCTGCTGCTGTTGCTTGTGTTGCTCGTGTTGCTGCTGTTGCTGCTGGCTTTCGGGCTAGTTGTCCAATTGCTGCGACAACATTTGCATATGTATGTGTTTGTGTGCCCAGCGCCCATTCCTCAAACTTAATATATCCTGTTTCCTGATTTTCATGACGTACTTTGGATTGCTCCGTAAGCGCTCTGAGCTCTCAGCTCCTGTTGCTACAGCTCCCTACATCCGCCACTGCACTCAAGCTGGCCACAATTTCTAGGTTTTCTCCAGCTTTTCTCTTTTCTCTCTCTCGCTTTTGGCTTATCCCTTTACTCACCCTCTCTGCGTGCTGCACTTTTATGTTTGTGCCATTTTCTGCATTTAAGTGCAATTCTATGCAAGAATTTGCCTCTGCCGACATGCATATTTGTGTTAAAGCCATTTTGCCATTGCCATTGCCTCCTCCCACTAAATGGAAGAGGCAACTGCAGCTGCAGCTTAATGCCATAAAATGTTCGTTTTGAGAGACTAATGCATACAAATGTCTGGGATGCGCATTTTTGCATTACAGCGTGTCGTGACATGTCTTATTGCTTTATCAAACATTCATTCATTTCACTCTCACTCTCACTCTCATTCATATTCAAAAATATGCATTCCGAAATTGACATTTCACAAATCTTCATTTGAGAATCGATTTCTGCCAGACACAAAGCTACATTTCTTTAATGTTGTTTTATGCCTTTAAATTGTTGCTTAACTCAGTCAAGCACCAACTAAGCAACTGTGAACTTTGAAATAGCAGTGTACATATATGTATGAACGTACTCAAGTCAAGTTGAGTTATGAAAAACATATGCAAAAATGGCCTGCAATTAGACGAACTGCTGGAGTGGAGAAGCATGCAGTGGGACGGCACTCGAGACATGCAAATGAAAACTAATTCAGCAGGTGGTGCAACAACTTTCACTACGATGCGATGCCCCATGCAATGCTTTTATAATAGCTTGTGGCTGAAATGTATATTCTAAGCCAAAGTTTGCACCACACAAAGGATACGCTCATTTGGGGCAACTGTTGTCGATTTCTATGTGCTGTCTCTGTCTCTGTCTCGGCCATCGATTTAGTTGCAAAATAAATTAAATTTCCTCAGCACAAAGAGTGCTGCAAGACAGCAAGAAGCAGCCACAAAGTTAGCCACAGTTTGGCTCTGCAGCAAGCCAAAATGGAACAAGACAGATGCACAGACATTAAGGATGCACCAGCCAGCACTTCCCTCTCTCTCTTTCTCTTTCTCTTGCTTTCTCTTTCTCCAGTTAAAATATAGAATGTCACTGTCAATTTCGCACAGTGCATGTCAAGTGCAACTGCTACAAGTAAAAATCTATCAATTTGGCTCCCAACTGCCTTTTGCATTTCCCAGCTCAGCTGCCCACCTGAACATAGCTTTTGCTTCCAAAAATATTTGGCATAATAATAAAAGCTGTCTACGTAGAAAAACCCTAGGCTAGGTTGCAATTTTCTGATTGCCATAAAATTTTTTATACACTCTTCCTATTGTGGTCGTGCTTGTTATTGTTGCTGTTGCTGCTGCTGCTGTTGGCTTTTGTTTTGTCGTCGAGGCAAAATGAAATTTGCTGTTGCATCTCTTGAGAATTTTACGACACATCCCATCGATTGCAGGCAGTAGTAGTAGATGTAGCTGAATGCCAGCAAATCAAAAAACCACAACGTCGTATGCAACTTCTTTGAAAGTGAGAGGTTTAAAAGCTCAACTAGCAAATACCCTATAAAAAAATGTCACATTATTCATTCATCAGTTCAACTATTCGATTGTCTTTTTAGTGCATTACATTTATTCGTTCTTATGTTTGATACTTTACCTTGATTGACAATCCCTTAAGCAGTCAATAAGTCAGTCAATCAATCAATAAGTCAATCAATCAGTGTGCACACACAGTTGCCAGTTTTTCGTTGACCAAACCAACAACAACGATTGTGTCTAATGCCACATGTAATAAATGAAAACCAAAGTGCAGAACGAAAGACACAGACAGCTAGAAAGAGAGAGAAAGCAAGAAAAACAGAGAGAGAGAGAGAGAGAGAGAGAGAGAGAGAGAGAGAGACAGAGCTGTAACTACTGTGAACTACGAAGGGAAAAGGACAGGCATAAGCTGGGCACGATTGTTGTAATGAAACGTATCGAAAGAAATCAAAGCATGCGCCACGTGAGTGGACGAACATGTTCATCTTGTGTGTTGCCTTCAGCTCAGCAGCCCAGCAGCATCCCAGAGAGGCAACTGACCGCCACAGCAACTGCAACTTGAGTGGAAATTATAAAATCCATTGGCCAGACATAGAAAACGAAGTGTGTATAAAATGCTTGCATATTTTTCTCTCTTTTTTTGTTTTATATGTAGCATGTTTTCATCTGCTATTTTTGTGGTTTTTACGGTTTTGATTGGCCAGCAGCAGCATCTGTGGACGTGTTTGGAGGGTTTTTTACTTTTTTGCTTGTCTTTCTTGCCTTTGCTATTTGCTGTGTCTGAGGTCACCGGAAGTGACCTGGCGACTGGCATATGAGAAAGTTGCTCATCAATTGCCAACTTCTTGAATGTGCAACTGAACTTACCTGAATTGAGAATCGATGATGCAAAAGTTTTTCTTTTTCTTTTCCTAAGTTTAATTTAAGCAATTTCTATTGACTGCTGTAAAGCAAATGCAATTTATGCTTTTGTTGTGGGAACTTCAAATGTGCAGTCTAGAAGTTGTATTGTTGAGTTGTCGCTTGTCAGGGCCATCAATCAATCCGACTGCTGAAGTAATGACAATTTCTTTTTTGGAAATTGTCCAGCGACAAAATAGACTTTGTCGTGGCATCGTGCAGTTGTGCATTGCAAGCTGTACTCGTCACTCAGCCAGTGAGTCAATCAAAGCAGCAACTGACAACTATATGAGTGTGCGTAACACTCAGTCAGTCAGTCAGTCATGCAGTCTGTCTGTTCATCCTGCAGTCAGTCACTCAGTCTGCAGCCTAAACGTCAGAAATGTCATTAACACGTTTGTGCGGCATCTGCTGTTGGCGACGCACTTGCAACACGCAAATTCATGTTGGCAACATGTCGACCAAATGTGCAACTCGACAAATACGTATAATCAAATATTTATTCAGATTTTTGCACCGCAAACTTCTTATAAAGCAAGGTGACAGGCTTCAAAAGACAACGACAGTTCACAGCCGTGTTTGACAGGCAATTATTCTGTGTTTTTTCAGGATTAACATTTTAATGGCAAGTAAAATAGCTGTGAATTGAAGCCTTATTCGTATAGGGTAACAGAGGAAACTGCGGATAGTTAAATTATTGCAGTTGTTTCAGATGTAGGAATGGCAAAGAATATATTAAGTATACGCAGAGTACCCAGTAAATATTTTAAGATTTAACCAAAGTTTAAAAAACAATTTAAGAAAATTTTGATTAATCGAAATTCAAACTTAGATAAAAAACATTTTCAAACCAAAAAAAAAAAAAACAAATAAAATTTGAAATAAATTTAACAACAATTTAAGCAAAAAAGAATAATAGAAAAGTAAAAAAATCTTGAAAATTTAAGGAAAATTTGTGAGAAAACTAAGATTGTGGAAACTCAGATAAAAAATATTTTTAAAATAAAAGAATTAGAATAACCCAAAAAAAAAAAATATAGAGTATAATACCCTATATGAACATAAAGTGTATATACAACAGACATTTTGCTTCAATCAAAAAAAAACTGTTGAATTGTGGCAAACTTTTAAATATTTTTTTTTGTTTTTTGATTGAAAGAACATATTTTTAATAAGGTAAATAAATAATTTAGAAAAAATCTAAGATAACTACATACAATATTTAAACCTAAAATATACAGTAATATAGATAAAAGAAAAGAAAGTAAAAATGAATTTATTTACAACGCTTTCTCTCTTCCAGTAATATACCTCTTTCGACTTCAATCTATCCAGGGCATTATAAAAACTGACAACAAGACGAAAATCGTGCAATTTATGGCATTTACCAGCCGGCAAAAATACAAAAATGGGGGAAAAAATTTAAAAAATAAAGACGAGTGTTAAATTTATTTTACTTTACTTTGCTTTTTGTTAGCTGTTGTTGTTGTTGGTGTTGCACACCAAAAAAAAAAAAAGCGGGACGCCTGACGCGCCTGTCAATTTCCCTGCAACGGCACGTCAAATTTTTGTTTGGGAGTCGGGAGTTGCGAGGGGAACTGCAAAAAGTGTTCCACGTCGCCGTCAATTGTTGGCGCATTGTGCTGAAAAATCAATTAACTGCACTTTGAAATGTTACGTGCAAGCCACGTTAGTGTCACGCCCCCCTCGATTCCCTTTAGCCTCTTAGTTTTCCCTTTAGTCACATTATGTACAAGCAATAAACGAGAGTCGAGCGTATAAAATACGATAACTGTTGCTCGCATATCTTTTGCAACTAATATTGAAATTCCGCAGGAGCCGCAGCAAATAAATGAAAATCAGCGACGCGGCAGCAGAAACGTGGCAGTTGCGCGGTGGTAACGTAAATATTTAGTAAATCGGCTCAGTCAACGGAGTGGGAGAGAGGGAGGGGGAGGAGTGAAAAGGGACTGCATTGCCAAACAAAAAATCAGTTTTGACATGATTTCGTTTTTGGTTTTTATGCCGCGCAAAATAGCCATGACGTCGACAAGTGCACTTGACAGCACTCCGGCGGGAGCTGCGGCTGGCTCGCTAAGAGGGGGAACTGAAAAGAAGGGAGGGGGAGGAATGGAGGGAGGTTGGTTGGCAATGCCGTCAGTAAATATTACAGCAGCAGACACGCAGCATGCGAGCGCTGAGTGTAAATGGGCGGCAGGATTCCGAGGTTGCGAGTTGGGGGTTGGGGATTGGGGGTTGAGGGTTGGGGTTACTGTGGTTGCACTCTCTGCAAAATAAAAAGAGCGGAAAAAAGTGTGTGTGTTGCCGCTGCGTTTATAAAAATGCAACTAGTTCCACGAGTGCGCGCTTGTCCTGTATGGCACAATATATGCCACGGATGGCTCACTGACTTTTTAAAAAACAACAACAAGAACAACAACAACGAGAAGAAGCAGAACAGAGCTATGTACTATAGTACTACTGCCACACTTCACTTTAAGCCCCGTTACACAGACACACACACTCACGCAGCTGGAAAAACAAGTGGGCGTGTCTGACGACGACGTTGCCCCCAAACAGCATATAGGCAAACATTGAAGAAAATTCATTTTACAAATATGCAGCCAAGAGACAATGACACTTCCTTGCTGCACTTTTTGGGTTTATAGGCTCTCCCCATAGATAACTTGTATGCAAATTTGTGATAGCTTTAAAACTAATTAAATGGATAAGCCGGCATCTGATGATATGATCTAAACAAAACTGACAGGCAGAATATTTATGAATTTACATATTTACTACCCAAAAGAGCAGCAGCAAATAAAATAAATGCAGAATTCCTTTTTTTCATTTTCGTTTCCTTTTACAATTTGCATTCAAGTTCCTCAACATTTGAATATTATTTATTTCTTTGTGCCAAAGCAGAGAAAATAGAATGCAATTTGCTTGGCATTTTGTGATTTGTATATAGTTTTTGGGATCACAATTGAGTACTTTTTATATGTGCTAGTATAAGCTTTTAATATGGGAAAAAGTCTTATTAGAGCATACAAGAAATTGTACGCTGCAATTTCATTATTTGGTTTATGATATCGATATGACACAAAAAATCATCTAAGAGCATTTTATTGATATTAATCTAGAATTCATAATGGAAAGCTTTAATCTTTTTAGAAAACTTAAAATTATCGTTAAGTAATCAATTAAAAATGTAAATATTGCTATTTTATACTAATAACAAAAACCATTCTTTAAAAGTGGAAAAAATCGAAGGAAGGGTCTTAGTGTATTGTTTTTTAATCTGGTATATCTTACATACCAAATATAATCATTGGTATATTTTAGTATTTTTTTTGTATGTCAATATTCCTTCAATGGCACGTAAAATTTTTATTTGGGAGCTAAGGAAAACTGGAAGTAGTATGTTTTGAACGATATACCAAATATACTCTTCGGTATATTTTAATATTTTTTGGAATTTAAATTTGGTATATTTCATTAAAAATAGCTAGCAGTTGACGCACTCCATGGTAACTTTTTTACTTCTCTTTGCACAAATGACGTAAGATAATCCACATACTCTTTCGCAGAGCATCTCATATTCGTGTGTTCATATTTTTTGGAGGAAAGTATTTTAATTTGGTTTTCTCATTTTTTTCGTCGACTTGTCGGGTATTTCGCCCATTTTTTTTTTTGTGTGTCGCTTGTCTCATGTTTAGATATTTTTTGCTACCCTCCCAAACTAACAACAGCCAGCGATGAGACGAAGCAAAAAACAGAAACTAGAAAAAACACAGAGCACAACAGCAAAAAAAAAAAAAAAAATGCCAACGTTACAGGGGAAAACAAAAATTATTTGCATTTCACCTGCATGTTGGCACGTGATTGCGGCCATGTTACCGGCTCCCCTCACTCCTCTCACTCTTCATGCTTTCCGTTTGTCTGCTTATGTTGCAAGCAGCATTGTTGCCCAACTCATTCTACTCTCTCCCTCCCACACATAGCAATGCTCATGTGCTGGCATTTCATTTAGTTTACCCTTCCTGGTGCCTCGCTTGGCTTCATACATGCACCTCAAAAATATTTGTCAAGCTGAAGCTGATGCTGATGCTGGGAGGGGCTAGAGAGAGAGGGAGCGAGGGAGAGGGAGGGAGATAGAGGGGGCGGCACTGGCGGCCATTTGTGTAGGTGTTTAACAAACACACGGCGAGCGAGCTCGCAACATTGCTGTTTAGAGGCGAGTGCACTTCACTCAACTGGCAGCGGCAGCACGTGCAAAATCGTGTCCTGCCATTGTATGACGCAGTGCCACGCCCCTCCCCGTCCAGTGCAGTGCAGTGTAGTGTCATGCAGACGAGGCTGAAATGTCAACAGTTTACATTGCGCCCATTTAGCCTGGTATTAAATGGGTTTTTGTTGCTGCCTGCCCTTTGACCCCGCTCGTCGCTGATATGATGATGAAAATTGGAAAGCAACATGTCGGCAACTTCAACGAGTCATTTTCAGCGTTTTTCCATCTTTTTGTGCAAGAAATATTTTATAATCGCGCACCGTGTGCCTTATCCGATTTGTGGGCGCGGCATCTTTTTGTGGCCTGCCACAAAATAGTTGCAGAGTTGACGAAGTGCCTGAAAGCTTCCGCTCTGCCAGCCCAGCACTTGACACCAACTTCCACTCTTAATTCAATGCGCTGCCGGCTGCCGGTTGCCGTCTGCGATGGTGACTTTTGTATTACGTATACGCAGCATGGGTCGCGCAAAAAAACTGTAACTCAAACAGGACATAAATAAAGCAACAAATTCGCAGCAATCTAAATGCGAGTGTGTGTGAGTGTATGTGGCAGAGAACGTGTCGCGGAAGTGGCAACAAACTAGAAATACGAGGAGTAAAAACAAAATGCTGTCCACTTGAAGCATGACAAAGGTAAAAGGCAAAGGCAAAAAGAGAGGAAGTCGCAGGCCGAAAAGGACTTGTTTGCCATTACGCACGTGATTCATATGCAGAGTCGTTTATAAATGCGGCTCAGCACAAAACACACACTCGCATACACACAGAGTTCTTCTTCGCTGAGGTGTGAATAGGTGTGGTGCGGCTTGTCACAATAAATTTACTAAAAGTGACAAATATTTTATGCTTAAGAATAATTGATGAAGTGGCTACAGGCTTGGGCCAGGCCCAACAATGAAAACGGTCACGTCAAGCCATCGAAAGCAAGGACAACGACAAAGGCCGTGCTCAAGCCAAGCAAGCAAGCAGTTCAACCTGCTTTCGTTTTGCCCAGGCAAAAATAATAAAGCGTTAAATCATAGCCACGTTTAGTACTTTTCACTGGGCCCAAAGTGCGTACTGTCACAGGACTCATATGTCCTGTTTGTCTGCCGTCTGTATATCTTTCTCACTGTGCGCGTGTGTGTGTGTGAGCAGGTCATAGAAATGTATGCGGCGCAAATAAAAACAGGCAGCGGATATTACGACATATTGCTCCACAAAAATTGCGCCAAGGATTATGGCACTACATTACAGGACCTGCAGCGCGTTTCCTTACGCCATGTCGCTGGCATATGAATGATGAGCGTCATTTAATCTTTGTCTATGGCTCCAACACCTCCAACACACATAAACGTTTGTCGAGTTCTGTCTCTCTGTCTCTCTCTCCCTCTTTCTCTCCTCTTCTGTGTGTGTGTGTTGGTTTCCTGTTTTTGTTTGTATACGCGTGCTGCGCTTGACATGTCCTTAGGTTTGTTTGCACTGAAATTTAACGCGCAGCAGCAGCACAAGCAGAAGCAGAAGCAGAATCTGTCCCAATTGCCATAGTTATGCGAGTTCACGAGCATATCCAGAGCACACACAGAATATGGAGCATAGTAAGCAGCTCTTGGTTCCTTGAGCACTTGGCTTTAAGTTATGTACTTGCTAATGGAAATCAACTCTACGCACTAAATGACCTCGGGACAGCACAGACATCTGAGACAGACAGACAATCTTTCGGACACCAACTGTTTTGGCAGCAGCAGCAGCAGCTGGAGCTGTTCCCAACTGCTGCCTGCCAATAATTATGCAAACGCCGTGGAGTTTGCGTGCAAACATTGAAGATTAATTGAGAAACTGTTCGAGGACCTTGAAGCAAATCCATCATCAGTACACAAAGAGAAAAAAGTCTAGATTGACAAAAGTACAAATCTGAATTAAAGATATTTTCGATCTTATAAAAATAAATCTTGAATTACAACTCTTAAAAAAATCTTAAATGAAAAATTGTATGCTAAATTTGACTTTTAATATTAAACACATCTTATTTTAAGACTTAAATCTTGCTAAAGGAATGCTTTATTCTAGATTAAAAAGATAATTGTAAGTCTTGATTTAAAAACTTTTCGATCTTTATACAAAATCTGAAATCAAGAGTTTTAGGTTCAAAAAATCTTGAAAAAAGATTTTATTTTTCAATCATTGTTTTAAAATTAAAGAATCTTCTTTAAAAATCAAGAAAATCTGATGTATAAGAAATTAGTTCTTATTTCTTAAAATGTTGGACTACCCTTCCTTTCATCCCAAAACTTAATTTCTTGGCTCCATTTTTTCATCATATAATCTTGATTCAAGATTTTTTTCTTGACGTTAGCACATTTTTTCTTTCTGTGTATAATAATAGCATTAGCATTGCTGCGATTCTTAAAGATGCCCTCTTAAAGCATAAAGCTATAATCTTCTTCATTGTCATGATCATCGTCGCCTTTTAACAAACAATTATGCGCAATGAATAAATTAGCAGCTGGCTGGCGGGTTACTCTCTGATGTTAGGCACTGATCAATTTGCAACAAAGTAATAACATTTAAAATTCAAATGCTAAAAAGAAATTTGCACGCCAATACGCCGCGTCGACCCAAGTCGAGTTGAGTCCTTGAGACAGCTCCAGAACACCCCCAAAAAAAATAAGCTCGCATGTAGCCTACTTATGTTTGGCTCCACCAAAGTAAACCCAGCAGCGACTGTGTCCTGCCACGGCACTTAGTCGCCCATTGTGTTGCCTAAAGGCAGCAGAGGAGGAGAATGGGAAGGAGGCAAATTCGCAAGGCACAAAATACAAGAAGCGACTTTGGCGCGTCCTTTGCTATATGCGAAATTAATTGTCTGTTTGTTGCTAACAAATTTGAATTTAAACCGCATGTACGTTGGGGGGAAAATGTGTGAAAATTTTTCTGGGGGAAATGGCAACAACTAACGAAGGAAGAAGGAACAAGACACCTCCCCTCTAGCCTAGGCGAACAAGCAACTTCGAGTTGTTGAGCTCAAGTTGCTTGTCGCTGTATCTTGCTTTTGTATGTTAGTTGCTTCGTATCTGTTGGCGTTTTACAGTTAACCATGCAGTTTGCCAGCTAGCTCAATTCTCGCAGCGTTGACGGCCAAAAGTTGGCTGCGGTGCCCCTGTCCAAAGCTTACAACTTTCCACGTTACGCAGCGCCAACAATTGTCTCCACTAAAAGACCCGACCAAATTCTTGTTGTTGTTGCTGTTGTTTTGCTCCTCAAAGTTCTGCAAGCAAACACACCCACACACACACATACACAGAGATACACACACACACACGCGGCGCAAATTAATTGCTGCTGTTTTCGGCGCTTATTTGTCTTTGAAATTTGTTTCTTGAACGTTTTCAGCTGCCTTTGTCCTTGGCATCCTTGCAGCAGCAGCAGCGGTGCGGTCGGTGGGGAGGACATGGACCACCACTTGGGCATTTAATTTGCCGTCGCTGTAGCTATTGCCGTTACCGTTGTTTTGTTTGCCTCTTGCCTATTTGCTATTTAAATTTAATTTGCATTACTTAAAGAATTTAAAAAGCAAAAATTTCTCATGCGCAAAGCGACAAGCGACCCAAGCCTCAGCATTTCTGCTTGCTGTGCGTGCCTCGCCACGCACTACGCACACCCCGCTGTCCCTTCTCCACACCTCTACCTCCTCACCCGCACCACTATCACAACACACACACAACAGCAGCAGAGCAACTTTCTGCTTCAACATTTTTATTTACTTGCGGCCTGGTAATTTCTGTTTATTTTTAGCAAGTTTTTACGGACCCGCCTCCTCTGTCTCCTCCTTCTCCACTTCCCCGCTGTGTCCTTCTTCAAAAATGTCTTCTGTAGTTGAAATAATTTCTTTGATTTTTCTTTTTTTTTCTGCGCTGTGCTCGTTTAAATTTGCTGCTGTCCCAATGTCGTGTCTTAAAGTTTGCGCATTAAAATGCTGACCCAAGCATTACGCATACGCACCATTTGCCAAGCGGGCGGACCAGCAGAGCCAACAGAGGCAGCCGAGCCAGCATAGTTAGCTGTGGCACACAAATTGCATATTACCACAAAATCAATTTACATTCCTAAACTGATTTTCCGTCCTGCATATGTAATACGAGCAGAGCAGAGCAGAGCGACCAGGACTTTCATGCACACGGGGAAATTATTAAATTAAAATTATGTTGCTGCATGTCTGTGTGTGTGTGCGTTGTCCAATTAAAATCCAGTGCGACACTTTCTAGTCTCACCTTTTTACATATACCCGCTACCCATAGGGTAGAAGGGTATTATAACTTTGTGCCTCCAGAAAATATAAAAGGCAGAAGGAGACATCTCTAACTCTGTAAAGTACATATTATATATTCTTGATTATCGTCAACAGCTTACACTATACAGTCATGTACGCCTGTCTGTCCGTCCGTCCGTATAAAACCCAGAATCTCAGAAATTAAACAATATAGAAATATAATTTAGGAAATTGTTGAAGAAAATTCCTTTTGTATGTATATGCTTTGACTTATAATCTGGAATATTTTGCACTCTATATTTGAAATGTATAACTATATCAATATACCAAATGTAGTCGTTGGTAAATTTTTAGTATATTGCGGTATATTGGTATATTTTATACGTAGCATTTTATCAATATACCAAATATAGTCTTCGGTACATTTTTTCGTAGTTTATGGTATATTTATTTGGTATATTTTAAGAAAAAATACCGCACTGATTTACTTTTATGTATAGCGGGTATCCCACAGTCGAGCACATTTGAATGTATTTTTCTTACTTTTTTAACCCGTGCCTGCCTTTTAAATTTTTCGCCAGCGAATTTCTAGTTCACTTCAATGCGAGTGGGTTAAGCAGAGGTTTTGGTCAAGTTTCACTCGCTCGCTGTGTGTTTGTGGTGGAGCACGTACATCACGAGGCGGGCAATACGAATAAGGCAGGTGCCTTGGCCTCGCTTGCCACACACACACACACACGCACATACATGCGGGTGCCACACACATGCCTCATATTGCGCGGCGACGGCTTTCACTTTTAGTGCGCGCGTGGGTTGGCGCTCACGTCGTCGGCCATTTAAGCCTTAAGCAGGCCACTTAGTGCCACAGACATAAATCTGTGCGCCCAAATCCGAGCAATTAAATGCATCGTAATTTAGCTGCGTCGTCCTCTCGACTCCCGGTTCCAGCCACTTGGTCGTCGTCGTCGTCGTCGTCGTCATCGTCGTAGAGCGCGCTCTTTAGTGCACAATTAAGGCAAAGTACGCAATGCTCTCTCACGGTCTCCAGTTCCATCCAATACAACAATACACAACCGTGTGCCTGGCTGCCTGTTTTGTGTCCTTGTCAGGGACACTCGCTGGCACACACACATACACACACACACACACGTGTGTTAATCGCACGCCACAATTTTGTTTCGCTTTTGCAACAATTCCTTATTAATTGACGTGAATTTATGCTTTTTCGACGCGTTATTGTTGCCTCCAGAAATTAAAAAATATAAACAGAGACACAACGCAGCGCAGCGTCTCCCAGTCAAAGATACATAAAGCAAAGTCAAGACACACACACACAATGAGCGGAATGAGCGTCGCATTTTTATGGCACTTGGCAATTAGAGTTCGCTTGCCGCTGGAGGAGGAGGAGGAGGAAACATAGCCCATGGGCGGTTTTTGTAATAATTTGTGTGCTTTTATTTGTACACTTGGCTATCAAGCATGTTCTTCAGTTCGTTCCCCCAACTCTTCCCCTCTCTCTCTCTTAACGTTTACTGTGTCCAGTTGCTTTTGTTATTACCAGGTTAATGTCTGCCGTTGCTATTATGAGCCCCCACTCGGATGTTAGCTATTAGAGGGCCATTAAATAATTGCTGGCAATTTAAGAAGAAAGCACACACACACACACAAAAATTGGCGCAATTTTTGTGTGGAGAGTCTTCTTCTTTCTATTATTTCCCATCTAATTGCCGACAATTTGTGGTATGAGAAGGAGGGTCGAGGGGCCATTTTAAAGGCAGCATCAGCAAAATTTTATTTAATAAACATTGCAGTGGAAACCGTAGCGCAAACTATTGTACAATTGGCTAATAATCGTATTAGCAACAACAAGAACAACAAAGAGGAGGCAAATTCGAAAACCGAAAAGCCATTAAAGACCAACAGAGAGCTGGATAAGAGTGGATGAAAGTTTGCAAGTTGTGAAATTAATTAAATGATATTTATTTACTACCAAAGAGTTTAATAAATAGCAACTGCACTCAGGTGTTTGCTAGTGAGAACCATCATCAACATCGCAACAACAACAATTAAAATACACAATTGTTAACTCAATTGTTAACAGCAGCAGCAGCCAGAGTGGGAGAGAGAAAAACGCATAGAGATAGCAGGCAGCAGATAGTTAAAGGTGTGGGTCGACACCAACATGTGTAGCGTTTAGAGCACTTTAATTGTTTTGCCCTGCACAAATTGTAAATGAACACGAAACTGGAAAAGTTGCCCTCGTTCATGCCGCTGCTGGCCAACGTTACGTATACGTAACATTTGCTCGTTGCTGCAGCTAAACAACATTTTACACTTGCATGCATAAATTGTGCTTAAAATGTAATCATGTAAATCGCAAATAATTGAGCCAAGCTTGCAACAACAACAAAAGCAACATTGTCGGCACTCGAACATAAACGAAACTTTTAGTTAAATTAGTGTTTGCAAAGCAGTCGAGTGGACGCTCTCAATTAAATTATGTGTGTACGAGTAAATGCAAAAATAATGCTTCTATTATTAAGATGGTATCCCGAATACTCAATTAAATCAGGAACAAAAGCAAACAAGTATTATGTAAATGCAGATAAATGATTTTAAAGTGAAACGAGTTGGCAATCAACATCACAATATAAACAACTCTTATATTTATTATCCTTCTGGATATTTATACTAGAAAATAAGTGAAATGTTGTATTGTTTTTGTACCCAGTATTGCTTATTATACCCAAAGTTTTACTTTCTAAGTTGCAAAATGTGACAAGTAAGAGAGTTGCAGTCGAATGTGCTTAACTAAGAGATAGCCGTTCTCATCTCAATAATAGCAAAACATTGCGATGTTGTCATTTAAATATACTTAATTATTATACTTAAATATGTACTTAATATTTGGTATATTGATATACCTTTGGTATATACCGAAATGTATATTTGGTATATTTATTTTCATTTGGTATAAAAGCAAAGCAGTGCGGTATTATCATTTAAATATACCAAATTAATATACCGAAAAATACTGAAAAATACAATGTATATTTGATATACTGATATTCATTTAGTATATACTAAAATGTTTATTTGGTATATTGATATTCATGTGATATGCATTAAAATGTATATGTATTTGGTATGTTGCTATATAGTATTCATTATAAGCTCTGAGATCTAGTTATTCAATCGCAAAGACAGTCAAAATACACAAACCATTGAAGATCATGCTCTCACAATATTTTTGTATTTAACTTACAACCCTTGGGCTTAAAGTTAAGTACCATTAAGACGGAGCTACAAATGAAAATTATCTCTATATCTCGAAGTAACTTGCGACAATCACAGCTCTTTAATGACTGCACTCATTAAATGTATCCTCATAACTTTAATGCACTCTCACCTATCTTATTTACGAGGCAGATTCTCCTATTTAACATCGCTCAATTTCAACTAATTTCACGAGTTTTTATAGTGATTATGTTTGCACGCATCCTGATACAAGTCCTGTTCTTTGAGATGCTTTAAAACTCCGTCAAGATGCTCACTACGTGGCGCTGCACTCGCTCTTTTCTCTGCTTCTCCACAACTTCGTGTCGTTGTCGTTGCTGCTGTTGTTTTTTTTTTTTTTTGTTCACAAAAAATTATCGTAAAAGAATTTTACCTGAGCTACGTGACTGCTGAACTTAATATCCGTTTGTCATAAGCGTTTCTAATGCACACACACTCGTAGAGTGCATGAGATGGAGAGACAGTGAGAGAGAGAGAGCGAAAGAGAGTGGAACAGTCATGACTGCACTTAGCACACACATACGCATACACACACACATACCCTAACACATACACACAACTGCGGGGTTTGCACGTACAGCAGCTGAAAAAGGCAAGCAGCAAAAGCGCTTCTTGATGGCAAGCTGGGTTGTGGGGCAAGTTGAGGGGTCGGGGTTGGGGGAGGGAGGTGAAGCAGTTGCACCTCGGGTACTGTAAGGTTGCTACGCGCGTTGAAAAACAAAAGCCAGCGACATTTTGCAGCTAAATTAAGTATTTTTAGTATTTTTAGAAGTTGTCTGAAACTTGTGCTCAGTTTTAGCATCAGCTTCATCTCTTCTCTCTTTTTCTGAGGTTGTTGTTGTAGTTGTTGTTGTTATTATTGTTGTTGCCTGCCAATGCATGCGCAAATTTTACGAGTAGATTTCTGAAAGGTTCCGTCGTAGCAGCGGCGCTTTAATTGCATTTTGCGCGTTCCCTTTGCCACTGCCAACGTTGCCACTGGCCACGCTTCTTCCACTGCTTCTGCTTTTGCCACTGCCTCTGCTGCCACTGCCGTTGATACTGCTGTTGGGCTTCATCTTTAAATAATGCAGCAGCGCATTGTCTGGCACAGTCAGGTGAGACAGCAGCAGCGATGTCTACGCCCCCGAAAAAATACTGGCCATAAAAGCAGCAGCAACAGCAGCAGCAGCAGCTCGCCGGTGCAACTCAGCCTTTTTACGGCTAGTCCTTCAGCATCCCGCATTTCGACTTTTTCCTGCTCTTAATGCACTTCGCAAAGGGTAGAGTGCTTTTGGTATGCAGCTTAAATATTCAATTGATTTTAGGATTTGGGAAAAGAAATTATTATTAATGCTTTTACTTACCTTTATTCCCATGATTAACTATTATTATGTCAGCAGTAATTGGTATATTGATTGTTGTACTTATTGTCATGCTCCTTCTCATTAGTGACTTCATTAGCATTGCAATTTTCATTAGTTTTAAATTTATAAAGTGTTTCAGAAGCACAATTATTAATGCTTGAGTTTGTTGTTTAGTGTATCAATTATTGCAGTTTTTCTAATTATCAGCATTTTCATTAACATTATTGTTTTCATTAAAATTAAGTACAAGCTTCGGATCAGCAGTATTATTGCAGTTTGTCAGAATCAAACATCAAAACACATAAACAGTTTTAGCATTAGTGTTACAATTTGCATTCATTATTATTATCATCATTTTGCTCATTTCACTTATCATTAATTTCTAAATAAAAAACTTTTACAACATTAGCATTTATATTAGATTTCTTCATTGCCTTCGAAGTCAACTTTTCATTTTCATTATATTAATCACCATCCATTTCATTGCAATTTTCATTAGCAAGAGTATTAAACATTTGCTATGCTGCAATTAACTTGAATCCAATTCGCTTTTTCTCACAATTTTTTTGACATAAAAGCGATGCGACTGCCATTAAAGAAAAGTGTAGCATACTTCTTGGGGCTCGCGCAGATTTCAAAATGCCGCAGCGCAGGCAAAGGAAAAACGTTAACGTTTTCGCAACGTTGTTATAACTGTTCAGTAAGAAAATTTTCCAACACATTTGGCCTGCAACTTTTTTTTTTCTTTTGGGGCCAGAGCCTTGTTTTGGCCAGTTGCTTTTGTGTGCCACATCCGTCCGCAGCCGCTGCAACTCCCTCTCAATCTGGTTGCCGCAGTTATTTCTTTGCTTTCTTTTAGATATTTTTGCGAATTTCATTTTTTGCTTTTTGGGCGCATTCATTCTTCTTATGCGCTGCTTCTTCTTCTTCTTCGTTGTCCCTGGGCAAATAATTTCACTGATAAAAGATTTTCAACGCATCTTATGCTCGCTGTTTGCGCTTTTGCAATATGTTTGGCAAGCACAGTTTTCGTTTTCGTTGTCGTTTTCATTTCTTGTTTTTGTTTGCAACAAAATGGAAAATATAATATAAGCAACGTCGTCGGATGCTACTATAAGTAGTTTACGCGCATTTAAAAAGATGCAGCGAAGACAAAGCACGAAGCACAAGGCACGAGGCGGCTGATGTCCTGCAGCTCAAGGAGCAGGAAATGAATGTTGCGCAGGCCGACGAAACGTGCCACGACAACAACAGTAAAGTGTTGCACACTGTGTTGCCCGTCCTTGCCATTGTTTTTGTTGGGTTGATGATGTTGCTCGTACTACCTTATGCTGCAACTTTGATAGCAATGGCAATAACAATAGCTGTTTTGTTTCATTCAGTTGAGTTCAGTTGCAATTGTTTTGGGCATTGTTTGCTTATTTCGCTGCCAAAATGAAACTCAAATCAACTCGTGCATTTCTAATGCGAGTTTATATGCTTTATCCCATCAGCAAAAACAACAACAACATCTGACAACAACAACAACAACAAGCATGACATGTTCTGCCTTTTACGGCTAGTAAATTTTTTCCTCGCCTTGCGATTTCGATTCTCTTCTCCTTCTTTTTTTTATTGAAATGAGCCAAAATGTACACAAACAATGTTTGTAGTCCTGCCTTCGTCTTGGCTCTTTATTTTTTTCCTTACTGGCAATATTATTACAGAGTCCGATAGCAAAAGAAACCCAAATCGCAATCTCCAAGCGCAATCGACATCGCAATTCAAAATGTTGCTGCTGCTGTTCGGCATCTTGCCAGAGAGAAAAAGAGACTTGAGTCAGTTTGTCAGCTTGTCAGCAAGTTGAGCATGAAGTGATGCTTAAGGGGGTTGGGGTGAGGGGAGGAAGAACTCGCTTTGCTTTTGTTACTCATTTATTTTGATTTGTTTACCATTGCGATTTATATTTCTTTCGCTTTTGCGCTCGTTCCTCGCACTGGAAAATAGTGAAAAGCGCGCGCAGAGCAATAAAATTAAGCTTGGATTTATTGACCCATTTCAGTTTGACTCACTGATGCGCCACGCCTCCCTCTACTCCTCCTCCGCTTCCTCTTCCTTCGCACACATTCAATCCAACTGTCGGTTTGCTTTTGTGCAACAACTAAATTAAAATGTTTTACTAATCCGGACAAGTAATGCTTTTAATTACTTTTTCTTCTCAACTGCACACAGCCATGCCCACCTATCAAAACGCCCCCTATTCACTCCTACAAAGCGGCATTCGCTAGGCTGTTACACATGTATCTGTGTGTAATAATAATAATAATAATGAAAATGAACATGAAATGCAGAAGCTTTAAGTTATTGACTTTATTAGTAAAGAAACATGTTTTGTTTTTTAATGATTATTATAATTATTATTATAACTAAAACAATATCTCGATTTTAATTTAGTAAAATATTTTGACAATAATTTTCGCAAGCTTATGAAATGTTCTAGGAACAAAAATGTAATTATATTTTTATTAGCGAAGCAGCAAAAGTTCCACTTGACAGTCTTGGCAGCTTGTCAAATATCAGATTTACTTGTACTTTTACTTGTACTTGTGGAAGTCCTTTGTAAGTGGAACGAATATTTAGCAAATTTTGTGCTGCCAAGTGCTTGACAATGCGAGCACAAAAGGTGTTAATTAAATATTTCAACTCAAAGACAAGCGATTACAACAACAATACACGAACAACAATACAAACGTAATTTTCAACAAAATCTCATTAAGTGGCTGTGCTGGAAGCTTCGCTAAGCAGGTGGCATTTAGTAGTAGTGGCAACATCAACAGCAGCCGCAGCAACAGCAACAAAAGTAACAGCTACAGAAAAAGGAGTAGCACAAAAACAAGCGTACAAAATAAAAATGAGAAAAGTGTGGCAAATAAAAGAAAAGCTGATTTCGCTTTAGTCTGCTTTGTTTCGCTATGGTTTTCATACTCAGCAGCAAATAACAATACACTAAAGGGCATGATGAGAATAAATTCTAAGAAGCTAAGACAGATTTAACTAAATGTTTTCATAGTTATAGTTGTACATCTAGTTCAACATTTAACCGACAGAATTGTCATGAATAAGAATGACAAATAATCTATTAAGTTGAGAGACAAAGATAAACTCTCTTATAGTTTTAAGATTAGCTTGGAAAATAAAGTTTAAATCTTTTAGGGTGCTTTAAAAAGTTACTTTCACTGCATTTTTTAGGCTGTGTCTTGATTTTATTATTATCATAATATGAGTAATTTCCTACAAAAATGTACAATTTATTAGAATAATTTTGCCAACTTTAAAGTGCTTTTCACCTAAACAACAATTAGGTAAAGAACCAGCTGGCAGTATCCTTCAGTCAGTCAGTCTCTTTTACCGTTTATAATCTCACGATTTGTATTGTAATTGTAGTTTCACTTCGCGTATTCATTCGTATTGTTGTTATTGTTGTAATTTGTCGCTATTTTGCATAGCAAACTAACTTGGCAAATGCGATTAGAGCAAAAAAGGGTTATACACCAATAAAAAAAAAAAAAATGAGTAAGCATGCCAAAGGCAAGCATCGAAAGGACTGACGCCAATAGTCGATTGAAATTCAAGTGGTTGCCACAATTAATTAATTTAACTGTAGTGGAAAGCTGCTCCACAGCACAGAATAGAAAATCGGACAGATGTACATGGTTAATGCTTGCTTATGGCTTGAACATTTTGTGTCATTTGAGCCGCATTCGGGTTCAAAGGCCACTGGGAGAGAGCGGCTCAAATCTCCAGCGTTGATGACACTCATTAACATAAAATGTAAAGGTGGACGAGCCAAGCAGAACGTAGAAGAGTTAGCCATAAAAGAAGCTCACTTTTCACACTCATTAAAATGGACGCAAAGAGTGAGGGAGCCTGATAAGGATGCTCTTCAAGGATAACGTGTGAGTGTGTGTGTGAGCGAGTGGGTGTTAATGGGTGACTAACTTGACTGACTGGCAACGTCCTGCATTATCGTCGCCTTTTTCGGGGTTTTTGTGGTTGACGTCAGCAGCAGCAGCAACTTAAACTTGAAAATATCTCTTTGGAGCGCGTCGCGAACCCTTTTTTGTAGTCTGCAAAAAACATTTAAATGTAATCTATTATCTTAATTCCGACACAAATTGTTTGCTGCCGAGAATATCGCTGGCACAAGCAATGCCAGTGTCGCCATTCGTCCTCGTCGTCGTTGTTGTCGTTGTTGTTGGCGTTGTCCTTTCTTTCCTTTCTTCTTGCCCGCGGTGACAGACGCATAAAGCAGCCTGTCGTCCTGGCATTTCGCTCTTAACCCGACTAACAAAAATAAAAGCCATGGCTGCTGCCCCAAAAATAATGCCATCGCCATTTAGCAGCGTTGACTTGTGGCACCCAGCGAAACATTCAAGTCAAGGACTTGAGCTGACTCTGGCAATTCAAAATGCCAGCGCAGAAGGACAACAACAAGCGCCAGGCCAAGCCGACAAGCCGAAGCCAAGCTGAAAGCCAAGGACAAGCCAAGCCAAGGCAGTAGAGCAGCAAAAGCGTCAGCCGCTGAAAGGCAACGCTTATCGGCCGCAACGTAAATCACCCAATTTACCATAAATAAAGATATGTACATATTGTCAGCGAGCTCCAAAGAGGCCACAAGGGGGGGCAAGGGGAGAGCAAGTGCTACTCAACTGGCCTGAAGGTGGGCGGAGGCGGAGGCGAAGGTGGATGGAGAACCCCAAGTCAAGCCACAGCCATCACCACAGCCGAAAACCGAAACCAAAACAAAACACCTTATCGCTGGCAAGCACATCTTTAAGTGGCTGTCAACCAGAGCGAGCAGAGTGGGGGTGTAGTGGCCGAGAGAGGGGAAAAGCCAGAGTGTGAGGGAGTGGCAGACGTGGCATTATTATGGCAGTAACTACTGGCTACTATTTGCTTGCCACAAGCGCATAAGTCCGCATGCATCATGTTGTTGTGCACGCCTCACAGAGCAACTAGCGTTCGCAAGTTTAGCTGAAATAAAGCTAAAATTGCTTGGCAACAAAAGCAAAAAAATTATAATAATAGTTGAACGAAAAACAGATAACTAAAAGAAAAAATTGTCAGAGCAACGTGCCTAGGTGTAAATGGTTGAGCAACATTAAATATTTGAGAAAAAAATAACAAGTTTTTAATACCTAAAATCTATATCTAAAAAACTCTGCAAAACTCGATACTCAAATTGAGTTATTGTGCTTTCAATTATTGGTTCAGCAAATTAATAAAAATAAAAAACTTAAATAAAACTTCAATGCTTAAAAAAGTAAATAAATATAATATTAAATCCAAATTAAAAAAATTGATTATTATAGGAAATATGTAACCAAATTACTACCCACCTAAAACAAATAAAAAATAAATGAAATGAAAAGTGGACAACAATTAGGAAAAGTGCAAAGTATTGCAATTTCAACGGCCAACAAACCAAGGCATAATCAATTATTTACAGCAAAATCACAATTTAATCAACAACATTATTAATTTCCATTATATTAGCAGAATCACCAATAATTTAGAAAGTTTTTGGAAGACTGTTGTTTTTCTTTACCACCAAAAATTAAGAAAATAATTTTCAAAGCTGTAATAATACCTAAATTGTACCAATTTTATAGAAATATAAAATCCCAATTCAGTAACTTTGATAATGTCTTACACCAAAATTAATATATTTCAAATACATAATAGTAAAATTCATTTCATCAATAACTAAATACATTACAAAATTAGTAATTTAAGAAAGATCTTGATTAAGAAAAATAATTTGGTAAACTTGAATACAAGTTAAGCTGTCCCCAATTTATATAAATTTAATCTTAAATCCAAATGTAGGAAGCCTGACAGAGGCTAAAGTTTGTCGCCAAACTAGCTGGAAAAGTAAGCAGAGCCCATGAGAAAGCAAAGGGAATGGCAAAGGCGAAGCTTGCTTTACTTTTTCTCCGCCATTTACTTGGCTCGTTTTGCATCATTCCCCACGCGTTTCGTCGTCATTTTGGGTAGGCTCCATTTGGTTGCCTTGCCTCGACTTGGGCTTGGGTGTCTTGGGTTTACATTACAAAAGCAACATTTTGCTAGCTGCGACACGCGATTCAGCACTTGCCACTCACCACAAGCAACTACCATCTTTACTTTTGCAGGCACAACAGCAGCGACGGCAGCGACAGCAGCTGAAGCTGAAGGAGCAGCAGCAACCCAAAAGACGACAGCAGCAAATCGCGATTATGACGATGATGACGAGCACAACGACAGCAGCAAGCAGCAAACTGAGGTTGCAGACAAGAAGGAGACAAAGGAGCTGAAGCAACTGAAGCAACTGGAGGATAAAGCAAAGTCGGAGGCGGAGACGAAGACGGAGTCGGAGTTGGTGCCGCGGGCAAGTGAAAAGCGTGCAGCACAAACGACACAATCGCGAAATCCCATCAGACGCGCTCACAGCGAAAGGCATTTGTCTGGCGCGCCCAACAAGAACTCGGCCGTGTCCGTGTCCCCAGCTCAGCAGAATGGCCAACAGAATGGAAGCAGCCAGAGCAGTAGTCGGAGCAGCAGTGAATCTCCGACACAGTCGCAGGGCAGTGGGCCACAGAATGTCATTTTAAATTTTAAGGACACAATGGCGCTGCGCATAAAAAGCAACCGCAACGACTCGAGAGATTTATTTCAAAGGCGGCCCACAGAGCCACCGCCACCGCCGCCGCCCCCAAAGACAGCGATGACAACGCTTGCCACACCGACCGCAAACGGATTAGCAGAGCAGCAGCAGCCACAGCAAATCAATAAGTCAACTGCTGCTCCTCGACAGCAAGCACAACGAACTGTGGTGCGAGTGGCGCCCTTTAACAAGCAGAGCAACGAGGTGCATCGCTTGAAAATCTCGCACAGCGAACAACTCGAGGGGGAGCAACAGCAGCAGCAGCTGTTGCACTCCTCTTCGGACCACAATGTTGTGCTGCGGCAGCACTCGCCACGCTTGCAACATGCCACCGCAACGGCAGCAACGGATGTGGCACCCAAAAAGACATCGATACTGATTAATGGCGATGATTGTTACTCGACAATGAACCTCAGCGCCGATGCAGCGCAACCACTCTACCAATCCTCGGTGGTGGTCAACAGTCAGGTGGCCAACAGCGTTTGCATCAATGTGAGCAGCGTCGAGCACGAGCACAATTTGCTCAACACACTGCGCAGTCAACAACAGCAGCAGCAACAGCAACTGGGAGCAATCATTCCAATTCGAAGCAGCCTAGGGAACAACACGGAGATCAATCTGCAGCGTTCGGCCAGCTGCATTTCCAGCACCTCGAGCAGCTCCACATCGAGCAGCAGCAGCTCCAGCGGACGTGGACGCACCTTGATAAGGTTGGACTACGAGAAGGAGAAGAAGGAGGCAAAGGCAACGAGCACCACGCCGATCAATACAACGCCGCCAGCAATCAGCTCAATGCCAGCAACACCGCCGCCAACAACAGCCACGCCCACTGCCGCATCTACGCCCTTGCCTACGTCATCTTCTGCCACGCTGGTGCCGCACGAAACCGAGCTGCTGAAGATACTACGCAATCCAGTCGAAGCCGTCAAACGCAATCTGGTGCCACATGTGTGTGGACTGCGTGTGTCGAGCAGCAGCAAGAAGCAACCAGAATCATCAGAGACAACACCGATGAACAACAACAGCAGCTTCATTGCCAAGCTGCTGCAGGATCCCATGCTGGGTCAGGTGGCCGATGGCTTGGAGACCGATACGGTGGCCGAACTGATTGAGAACTCGCTGCAGCGGCTGCAGCAATCGCGACAGGCCATCGACATGAGCGGCACCAAAGATCACGACGACATGAATCGCTTGATTAACGTCTCGCTGCAGCGTGTGCGTCTCGAGCGGCAACCAATTGTAGCGACAGCAGCAGCGGCAACCAAAGAGGAGGATCGTCTGTCGAATCGCGGCAGCATCAGTTCCGCCAACAGCTTTGCCTCCGCCCACAATTACGAGTTGTTCGACTTCGAAGCGGCGGCCAATGAATCCGATTGCTATCAGAGCTGCTCGAGTGAACTGACAGCAGCTGGCGTGATCGAAGAGGAGCCGGTTGAACAGCCGGATGTAGATGCCACAACGCGTGCCAAATTCTATCAGCTGCTGGTGGATGCCACGCTGGCAGAGATCGAACATGCCACGCACGCCGAAGCGGAACATCACTATGAATCGATACGAATGAATGGCGATCCTATTTATGAGGAGATTAACGAAGTGCCGCCTCCATTGCCACTGACTGCACCGCCTTTGAACGATGCCGAGCTGGAGAAAAAGGCAGCTCGTTCCATCTTCGAAGGCGCCTCCAAATACGATATACTCTCGTACCTAGTAGATGCCAAGGAGCGAGGTTTGGCGCGTGAGGAGAGCTTTGATTACAGCAACAACCCGAAGATCATCGAGGAGGAGGCCACGGACACGCTGAGTGAGCTGGAGAAGCGTGTCAGCAGCAGCGACGATAGTCACAGCAACATGAGTTCGTTGTCGCCACCGCCGCACACATTCATCTGCGGCAAGAGCGGCAGCGATGTGGAGCGTCAGGATTCGGGCGTTGGCTCCGAGACGAGCAAATCATCGCGGAGCAAATATCAACCTGCGGTGAGTCCTTTGCATCTGTGCGAGGACTGCGATGGCGCTGTGGAAACTCAACTGACTGAGGCGGGTGTTTTGTATGCCCCGTTGGTGTGCCGCAAGTGTGGCAAGAAGCGTGTGGAGCGCAAAGAGATCATCACAGAGATTGTGGAGACGGAGGAGAAGTACGGTCGGGATTTGCAAATTATACTCGAGGAGTTCTGTCATCCGATGCTGGTCGCCGGGTTGCTGACACAGGAGCAGCTCTCCGCCATCTTCCTCAACACGGAAGACTTGCTGGAGAACAATCAGACGCTGGCCGAGCGAATGCGCGATGCCCTGGACATTGCCCTCGAGCAGGGCGATGATGATCTACTCACGGTGAACATTGGACGCATCTTTCTCGATTTTACCCAAATGCTGCACGCTTTCGAGAGCTATTGTGTGCGGCAGGCGGGCGCCAGTTTGCTGCTCGCCAATCTCGAGAAGGAGAAGGAGCTGCTGCGCATCTTCCTGAAGGTATCGCAAATGGAGAACGCTGTGCTGCGTCGCATGAATCTCAACTCGTTTCTGATGGTGAGCGTCCTTAGTTTATATTCATGACTTGCACCGACAAAGAACAGCTGTTTACCCCTTTCGTTATCTCTCTCTCTCCTCTCCCGAACAGGTTCCCGTGCAGCGTGTCACCAAGTATCCATTGCTGTTGGCTCGACTGTACAAAGTGACGCCGTCACATCTCGATGGTCGTGAGCTGCTCAAACAGGCGCAAGAGAAAATTGAATTGCATTTGAATCACATCAACCAGGAGGCCAAGGATGTGCCCACGAAACTCTGGCGTCGCATCAGCTCCTCGAGTCCGAATCGTCGCGCCTCCTGCGAAATTGATATGATAAACATCAAGCTGCGCAAAATGGCCATCGACATACTCGAATGGAATCACGATGAGGTCCGCTTTGCCATGGAGGGCAAACTGCTCTACACGCAGCCCACCGACAGCAACTGGAAGAAGGCGCGCACCATCAAATTGACCCCAGTCAATGCGCTGCTCGTGACCAACGGCAAGGTATGTCCGTCCACCAGGGGAGAGCTTAGTGTAAACGTGGTGGCAGTGGGAATAAGGGGGAGGGAGGAAGGCAGACTCTCTCTAGAGAGGTAGCAGGTGACGATTGAATCACGAGTGCACTCATTAGAAGAGCGAACGTGAGTCTATTGAGTCACGAGCTGGAGCTGGAGCAAAAGCAACAGAGTTTTCAAAGCACGCTAAAAACAGAGCTGAGTGTGATTAGTAAAGCTGACAGATAAATTGCAATTTTAGCTCGTAAGAGACTGATTAAATGATGGCTGAAATCTGAACTAGCTAGGTTGAACAATTCAAGAGAACTTTCTGTTATAAAAAAAATATAAATTTAGTTTACTTTATGAGCAACAAATCTAGAAAAGATTAACGATTATGAGAAAGAAATTATTTTAAAGAATAATCATTAAATGAAAATTCATTATACAAGATATATCGATGAGAATTCGTAATGAGAATGAATGAGGACTCTCTAAAAACATTTTAAATGTTTCGTTGTTTCTTAAGTTGACAATCAGATATATTTTATTGTGTAAGACATCTTTTCAACGTCAAATTATATGGATATACCCAACTTAGCCTTCGGTATATTTAAGTATTTTTTAGTATACCGCATTGTTTTGATTTATTTAAAATCGGTAGCGGAGATCTCTGAGCCGAGCACTATCCATTGTAGTTTTCTTACTTGTTTTATAAGAGAATATGAATAAACACTTATATCGTTTTAGTTAGCTTTCACAATTACTAGACTATCCACCAAATAAGTAGTACTAAAGACTGAGCTAAAATAGTCAGTTAAAGTGACTTTTGTTTAGCCAAACTCACGAGAACTCAGCTCTGTTGTTATTGCTTATTGAAAAGACACTAGGGACTTTCGTCTCTCACAAGAGAGGAGACACAAAGCAGAGCAGCATCATTAACACAAAATGCAAGTTGGTGCCATAAATCTAAGTGCAATCTCTAGAGTTCACGGCACAATTGACAGTGAGAAATGAACGGAATGCATCTCACGTGTCCATCTCTGGCGCAGAGAGAGAGAATGTTCCCCCATTCTCCCCCGCACTCTCGTCCAGTCTGCAGTTCCTTCGATTGGTCACGTTTGACAAGCGACAAGCGAGTGAGCTGAAACGACAAACGACGACGCTCAGGCGTTTGACATGAGGTGAGGGCAATTAGCGACTGGCGACTGACGACTGACGCTCTTCTACTACCTCTAATAGCCTTTCCCCTGCTTTCCTCCTCCTCCTCCTCCTTCTCCGGCACCTCCCACGCCGTAAAAGGCGGCCTGGGATTGCGGTTCTGTGCGATGTCATGGCAACAGTTTGCCGTGCGATAAAAGATTTCAACAAATCAGAGTCAGTGGCAGAGAGTCAGTGGCGATAGCCAGGATCCGTGGTAAGGCTATTGAAGCATTGAGCGGAACGGAACGGAAACGTTTCCAGGGCTTGTCCGTAATGAAAAGTGCTTATCCAAGCAACTATCTGCTTTTGATGCCTAAAAACAAAACGAGTTTTACACTTGGCAAAAAAAAAGAAAAAAAAAAAATCGAAAAACGATAGAGCAGCAACAGCAAAAAAAAAAAATACAAATGATGAAGAAAAACCGATGGCGTCAAGTGGGCACACACAAGAGGCCAATGTGTACTGAAAGAGAGCGAAGAGAATTGAGAGGGAGGGGAGCACTTGGGGGTGTCACGTCGATGGCGACGCATTGCGTGTGTCACTTGTTCAGTTGGGTTTCTATTTTTTTTTTTTTGCTTGTTTGGTGCCCTGCTCTAAATTTTTGCAAAATGCCTCGACCGACAATTGCTCAATTCAAGGAATGTGCTTTTTTTCTGGTTGCTTTTTGCTGTGACTCCAGCTCTAGCTGCACCTCTAGCAGCTGCTTCCTGCGGCAACTCGGCCAGGCTCTGACATGCTTTGTGCACTCGCTCTTACTCTTGCTCTTGCTCTTGCTCTCGGTCTAGCGTTATCTGCAGGGCTCAACAATGTCGCACTGCCCACATCGAGCATTTTGCTAGTTGTAATTTTGTTTAGTTTTCGTTTTTACACAATTTTCCATTTCTTTTCTTTTCCTTTTTCTATGTTTTGTTTCATCTCTCTCTCTCTATGTGTGTCTCGTTCTGCGAACAACAGCCAAGTGCCAATTATAGGGCAGAGAAGGCCATGTCGGATAAACTGAATTTCCCGAAGCACACTGGCATTCGGGAGGCCTCTTTGCTGCTGGTGAAGGAGAAATGCGGACGCTATACATTGATACGGGAGCCGTTGTATCTGGACAGATGTGTTGTGTGCAGCGAAGCGGATTGGGATGATTATTTCGAAGTGCAGGAAATTTCATCGAAGGACACATTCATATTCAAAGTGAGTAGTAGTCGATAGTAGTCATCCCCTCCCCCTCTCCCATTCACGTTCCCATTCCCAGTTCAGTTAACACTAACAGCAAAACTACAATTCAGTTACGAGTACCTAACCCATTCCCATTCCCATTCCTCCCACGCGCTGCTTCTTTGTTTTTGCCCTTTTTGCAGGCATCCGGTTCGTTTCGTTGATTCGGTTTCGTTTAGGTTTGTCTGGGTTTGTCTGGGATTGCCTTTTATAGTTGTATGTATGTGTGTGCCAGTTCGCTTGGCTTTTGAATTAGAGAGCGTTTGCCTTTTGACTGCACACCGGCAATGT
Source organism: Drosophila kohkoa (assembly GCA_019972355.1). Classification (NCBI taxonomy): domain Eukaryota; kingdom Metazoa; phylum Arthropoda; class Insecta; order Diptera; family Drosophilidae; genus Drosophila; species Drosophila kohkoa. Next base: position 2,497,792 of record BJEL01000078.1, read on the forward strand.
TTGGGCTTCGTTAGTTTTGCGCTCCCGTTTGGCGTTCCACAAGTTACAACTTTTTTCCCTGCATAGTTTTCTCTGGGTGTGTGTATGTGAGAGGGAGGCGTTGTGGCAGAGAATTTGTAAATGTTGCAAACAGATGATTCCAATGAAGTTAATAGAGCAGCAACAAGACAATTAACACTATGCATAGGTAGCAGAGACAGCAGCAGCTTTTAGGTATTTGCAGAATGAAAGATTGGCGACAACATCGAGTACAGGTATTTAATAAAGTTTAATAAAAAATGGGAGTACAAGTGTCAGCAAATTGAAGGAAATATTTATAGCTTGAATTTGTAATAAATTTAAATAAAAAGAAGGAAATAAATTGTTAGCAATTGTAGAGAATATTTACAACATGAATTTGTATTAGTAGAAAATAAAGTTTCAGAAATTATAGATAATACTTATATCACGAGTTTGCAACAACATTTTCAAGCTGTTTAATATATATTGACTAATATAGAAGAAAGAAGATGACATCAAGAAACTTATTCGAGAAATACTTCCTCGTACAGCTCAATATACGAAATTTAACCACTTTTTCCGACCAAAACCCACTTTAAAATAATTTTAGGTTCAATGTCTTCACAAATGATCAATCTTCAATGTTGCATACCAGAATTTTTCGATAGATATCACAACTGAAATATGAACTGATAAACACGGCTTTTGTAGATTCAAACCAAATATTAAATTTTTCATAAAATACATTTTCAACTGTTGGTAAAAAACAATAATGATTACATTATAGTTAAAATTCAATGTAATTACTGATTAAAAATTATATTTTATATAATTTACAAGCCATGCAAAGTTTACTTCAACAATTCAGAACAATTTTAAGCAGCCTCTGCAAGCAGTCAGTCAGTCCCAATTTTTATGCTCCTTAAATTTTCTACTCACATACCCCAAAAACAGTTCGAAATCAATGGAATACACAACGCAAGCTTTTCTATTAATCTATTTAGTTCACTATGCTGCAAACATGCTTCGCATATAGAACTTGCCATAAATATCTAGAGAAAATGTATTAATAGCACAGCAAGTTTGGACGGTTACAGCAAACAAAATTTTGTATAGCATACTTTTAAGCGACACACAAGCACAATGCATAGCAGTTAATATGCTAGAGATTTCGTTTTTAATAACAGACAGAAGAAGATACAAAAGCGTATGGAGAAATCCATTTCAAATCCTGTCTAATATGAAACGAGCTGTCGTCTCCCGCCACACTAAACAGAAGGATTCCAGCTTCGATTCATTCATGCAAATTTTTTAACCAGAGCAAAACGTAGGCTGCGTAGCCAGCAGGGAGCCTAGAGGGGACGAGGCTGAGGCGCCTTTTGAAGTGCGTCGAGGCAACGCACGTCGAGTGCCTGCTAAAATGAATGACATTTATTGAAATTTAACACAAAAAAAAGGGGGCAAAAAAAATCATAAAAAGAAAAGAAAAGCAAAAGCAAAGCAAAACGAAATGAAAGGAAGTGAAGCAGAGATGCGCAACAAAATGGTTGAAAGACGGACGTAAGTTGGCGCTGCATAAATTGAAACGTTTAGTTACGGCCAACTGAGCAGTTATAGGCACACACACACACACAAAGATACACTCCTAATATATGCCTTATATATACAGAGACAGGTCACCTGTCAAATGGGCGAGTTAATCATAATTTTCTAACGCATTTCGTTCATCTTTTTTTCCCAACAGGCTGAGGATGGCGTAAGGACGAAGCAATGGTACACACAGCTGCAGTATCACGCCCAGGGAATGGGAGCCTGGCGAAAGCGACGCAATGCGTTGGCCAACATCATGATCAACGGCATGTTGGCGCGCAGTTAGTTGGAGTTGGAGATGGAAGACAATCGATAAGCGGATAACAAATTAAATAAATAAAATTACAATTAAAATGCAAAAAAAAATGACAATGGTAATGAAATTGACAATGAAAATTGATACAGCAAATGTGCATTTAAGTAAAATTTGCCCCAAATTAATTTGTATTGATGCGTTATTAATTAACCAAGCAATTTTATATAATTATAATTTAAGTGATATACAATTTAACCGAACGCTAGTTAGTGTTTACATACATACAAATATACATTATATACATACATACATACATAATATTATACAACTCTATAATGACAATGAAATATGAAAAATATATAAATATATTAATTATACATTAAATTGCATTTTAATTGAGTTACTGAAGCACTGAAAATACGAAGCGAAAACTAAAACTGAAATGCGTCTCTGTCATGAAATGTCAGCCTATTAATTTAATCGCGAGCAATTCCTACAATCATTTCTGTCTATTGTTTGCCCCGCCATTAAAAGTGGCGATAAATCTTATGCAAACCTCCTCACATAAAAGCAAAAATAAAATATAATAATTACAATTATATTTTTCGTTCCTTTTTTTTTTGTTTTTTGCTGTAGTATTTTTTAATTCACGTGCTCATAGAGATTTATGGTTTCAAGCCATACGAAATTACGGTTGCTGTTGCTGTTGTTCTTTGAGCTGGAGTTTCAAGCATTGCCCACGGGGCACGCACGATTGCGATTATATTGAGCAAAAGGAAAATGTTGATTACATTTTCACTGGGCTGCCACAAAATTGCGCACAATTTGCCCCACAAAACTTTTCAACTAAACCATAAACACTTTGCACACCATTGTAAATATTTGTACAATTACATGCAATAGAATTATGGCATGCTAGTTCAACCCCACTCTGCTCGAGTATGAGCAAATAAATGTTTTAGAAATTTGTAACAGGTTTTTCAATATACTCTATTAGAAATGACTCAATTGTAGGTATTTTGTAGCGGAAACCTAAAGAAAAAGAAAATCTTGTGGAAACCATTTTGTGATGTAGTTTATTTACTTTATCTCACACATCAAGAGTCAATCAAGCACTCAATCACCTCATCATTCAGTTTGATACTCAATCAAATTTTTATTTGGGTTTTTAGCTAATCATTCAGATCAATTAAACAAATCAATTGATTATTTTTTTCATATTCCTTTACCTTACGCATAATCTATTAGCGTTCAGTCATATTTGTTATCATCAATCAACCTAAGAAGAAATAAATCAAACAATTGTTATTGTGTTGATATTCAATCAACTTAATAAATTAAATCAGTGTTTCACGTATTGATATTCAATTTCATCAGTTCTTTTGCTCAATCAACCAATTATTCTATCAATATGATACTCAATCAAATTCTAATTGAGTTTTATAGCTAATAATTTTCTCAATCAATCAGTCATCTTAAAAGTAAGAAATTATTTTGTCGGTCTGCTACTCAATCATAACATATTCTAATTGTGCTATCAGTCAAACAAATCAATTGATATATTATTCAATTTGTTTTATTTTTGATCAAATATTCTTCAATCTTGCTCAATCATGCAATCATTTTATTATTTTTGAATTGCCTAGATAATAAATCAGCCCAATCTACCAAATTAATTGCTTTAATATTCAATTTATTGCAATTTATCAATAAATATTCAATGAAATTATTTTTTGTTCAATCAGTCAATCAATCATCTCAGAAGCAGCAATTATTTTTCAAGTCTTTTACAAACAAAGAAATTGAATTAGAATCTATTTCATATACAATACTTGCTTGATCAATCAAAACTCATCAATCATTAACCAAATCATCTAAGAAGCTAGCAACCACTTAGTCAAGAAAGTCATTTAGACTGCGTTTAGTGAGTCAATCAACCCCGTCGTTAGGTCAATCCGTCACGAAATCCCTCCATAAAACAAGCGATTAATCCCTTTGCTCCGTCATCTAGAGAGCTCTCACTCGCTTTATAATCGCTGTTAGTTGATTAAACCATTTTAAATGCAATGTACAAATAGAAATACGAACAACTAACACAACATCAACAACAATACAAACAACAAGAACAGCAGCAACAACGACAGCAAAAACACATCAGCCAGTAATAGCAATAATAACATTTAACAAACAACAAACAAGAGCACCCAAGTGGTTTCGACTTTGGGGTTTTGTGGAGCATCGGCAAGGAAGAGGGGAGAAAAGGGGGGTAGAGCATATAGAACAGGAGAATGTATTCGCAATTGGTCTATGGCTTTCCACTGACTCTGGCTTTCCACTGAGGTTTCCACAGGGGTTTATTGTTTGTTTAATTACACAAATAACTGAGCAGATTATTATGGTTAAACACGAAACTGTAATTGTAATTGTCATGGCCAGTCACAGCAATTGCTGTGACAATTGTCCACTAAAAACTGCTCAGAATGCGTAGTAAGTGATGAAGTAGTGACTAAAAAGATACCACGTGAAATAAAGAGTTAAAAAATAAATGAAAAGACAAATATAGAAGCATTATCATCGATGATAATAACAAGTAACAGAAAGAAACTAAATTTTTCTTTTTTATCTTTCCTTAAAACATTAAACAAAATGAATGTGAACTAATAAAAATTTGATTTTTTCAAGCAAATGAAACACATTGATGAAATGTTCTTTATTTATTTTTATTTATTAAAATTGTTAGAAATTGCCTCAAAAATCATTGATTTATCTCAAATAAAACACAGTGATGAAATGTTTTTTATTTATCTCACAGTTCACATAAAAAAGGGATTTGTGATAAATACAAATTTGTTAGACATTAAAAATAAATCAAGTTGTTTATTTTAAGCAAATCAAACACAGTAATGAACAGTTTTTTTATCTTATTTATTTTACAGTTTACATAAAATAGGAAATTTCAATAAATATAAATTTGATACAAATTGAAAGTAAATCTTTGATTTATTTCAAGTAAATCAAACACATTGTTTCATTGGTCCGCAGGGTATCGTTTAATGATGTCGAGCTCAGGCTAAGTTAAGCTCTGCAGACAGCGCGTGTAATTGAAAAGAATTAACTGGTTTTACCACGAAGAAGTCCCCATTTATCCATTTATCATTATATATATATACATATATATTCAATTTCAATCAAATTCGAGTCGAGTTAACCTAACACATTGTCTACCTACAGCATTGTGTTTTCATTTTCCCACACACACAGACACAGACTGACAGAATATATTTCTCTCTTGCGTGTGTGTTGTGTGTGTGTGTGTGTGTGTTTGGTTTGGTTGTTGTTTTGGGCTTACCACAACAAACACTTGAATTGAGAGACAACAACAAATTTGTGGGCGGCTGTTGAAAATTAGTTAGCCAAGGCAATACGAATATAATTTGGCATGGCGCCTGCGGCGCGTCAAAGCCTTTGATGGCTTCCGTTGTAAATTACACTAATACAGCACGTAAACAAGTTCACACAAATCCCCGTTTAAAGCACAGCAAACATACTGAAACGATCGAGAAGCGGTTGCAAAATTGAAAAACAGGAAAAAAGCACCCAAACGAAACGAAACGACAAGAAGTTAAAGGAAAAACTGCATGCTGAGCGCAATTATGCTGGACAAACATTTGCCAGGGCAACGAAACGATGATGCCACAGCCCAGATTGCCGCAGCAACTCCACTTCACTTCGGTCTCTTCACTCTCCAGTTGCCACACCTCACGTCTCACGCTGGCACTTAGCATGCACCTTGGCACACGCATAAACACACACACAAAACCAGGAAGAAAGCTACTGTCGAGTGTGCTCGACTGTGAGATACTCGCCACCTAACATATTGTGAATAAAGGCAAAATATTGCGGTATTATTGTTAAAATATAAAGAATAACATATCACAAAAATATCAAAATTAACCGAAGGCCATATTTAGTACATCGATGAAATACTTACTATGTCGAAATAAACTAAAGAGTTGCAAAATATACCAGATTGTCACCCAAAGCAGCTAAGACCCGATTGCAGTAGGCGTAACTTTCAATACATAAGTATTTCTTAAATAAGTTTTACAATTTTCATCCAATCGTTGAGACTCTCAGCAATCATAAATGCTATAGTAGTTATTGTCTATACGAAAATTTGAGACTCCAACTTCAAAATTTCAGTTGTTATTCGATATTTTTCGTTTTGCGGAGGCGGAAGTGGGCGTGGCAAAAATTTTGAACAGATATGATCTGCGTGCAAGCATAAGAAGTGCTGTCAAAAAAAATATATATCTTCTTCTTATAGTCTCTGAGATATACATAAGTATTCATATGGACGGACAGACAGACAGACGGACATTGTTGTATTGTTGATGCTGATCCAGAATGTATATACTTCCTCCCTCGGTCTGTTACACACATTTTCTTGAGGCACAAAGTTATAATACCCTTATACCCTATGGGTACCGGGTATAAGCACAACCGCACACACACACACACAAACAACTCAGCTCGACTACTTTTAGTGTACTCCAATGCCTGCTTTGCCAAACACAGACTTCTCGGCTGCAAGAGAGTGAGCCTCCATGCTCCAGTCCATGTCAGTCTCTAGCTACGGCCAGCTAGGGCGTGGAACGTGTTATAACAATAGGGTGTCATGGCGCCTATATCCCCCTCCCCCTCTCCCTCTCTCTCTCTCTCTCTCTTTCGCTCTGCCCTTTTCCTATCGAGCGACTAACACTAACGAGCAGTAAAACAAGTTTAAGATTTGCCGGCACACACAAATAAAAACACAGTCAAAGCCCTACCATTCCTTTCGTTGCCATGTCGTGTCTGCCCCGAACGCTGCCGGCGGATGCCGGAACGGATGTTGGGATCAGCGCGCAATAACATAACCAAGGCACGTAGCACAAACACGGTACATTATATTGTATAAGCAGACTTCATTACGGTATTTAAACAGAATATCCACAATTTCTGACATGTCGAATGCGCCAAATGCCACAGCAACAGCGACAACGCACAATGGCACAAAATCCTTTCTATTTACTTTGTGATTGTTTGTGAAAATTGTATGTAAAAGCATTAACTAGTGTTATACTATGATTTCAATACACACTTTATATGTAGGTTTAAAGCAAAGCTTTTTCATAATGCACATTTTGAAAAACAAAATGGCGCACTTGTTAAAACAATTCAACGCGAATCCTAAAAGTATGCAATGACTTTTTTAAGCTTACAAAGAGGAAAAAGCGTCAAGCCTGACAAACATAAAGAAATTTGTTTTTAAATAATTAAAATTATTGAAAAAGTGCATACGACATACCCTTAATGAAAATAGTTTTCTTTCTGTATTTAATATGTATTTTACTAGACTAACTTAACAAGTAATATTTGGATTTTTTGAATCAAAAATCTAAGCGAAGTCATTTCCATAGTTTTTAAAGAATCATCAAACTATTCATATGAAAATCACAAAGTTTTTAATACAGCTAAGTTTCAAATTGCAGCTGGCCAAAATGGGCAAATGAAAAACATGGAATATTTAATTTATTCACCCATTTTGGCTTTACGAAATCACATATTGATGCGTTTATAATGCAGTTCTAATAAACATTTTTGTGTTTTGAATTCTTGTTTGATTTGTTTCCATGATTTCGAATACCTTTTTTGGTGCCAAGTCTATGACCACAATCACATCATTGGCAACAAAAAAGCTATTCCATTTCAACATTTGAAATTTATAACGCTTAGCTACGATAAAAATTCAATTTTAATCCTTTTGCTGTCTCTGATTTTTAAGGCTCTTTTTAAAAATTCAAATATTTTTCAATTAAATAACTGAAGTACACTGAAAAAAAGACTAGGTTGTAAAATCAAGAACATTCGTGCTTTTGAGACCAAAATTCTTAGTACTAAGTCCAAAGTCTCAATTTGAATACTTCTTTTTTGTGCGTAGATACTCTTAATTTGAAAATAATGATTAATTTAAGTAGTTAAATAATCGTTTCAATTTGCAACTTTTAAACAATAAACGTTTCTTCATTCTCGCTTCGAATATACAATCGAATTTAACGCGAAATGTTTCTGTTTCTTTGAGAACTGTTTTAATAATTGGCGCATTTAAGTTGAAAACTTAATTTACAACCGCAAGTTGCCAAAGAGCCCCATTGTGGCATCGAGGCGTGCCAAAACACACACTCACACACACACACACAGAGACAGCAACTCACACATACCCACATCAGAAGTCAAATTGTGAGCAGTGAAGCGACTCGAACTATACATCAGAGTGCTGTAGCGAATAAAGGTCTGGGTAAAAATGCATCACGTAACCCGAGCGAAGGATCCGGCGTCTCCGTTTGCCAATATGATTAGACCCAAAGTCTGTCTCTCTCTCCGTCCGTCTGTCTGTTTATCTGGTAGTCTGTCTGTCTGTCTGACAAAACTTTGTCGCCTCAGTCGAAAGCGCAGCTGTAGCTGGAGCAGAAGGTGACAAGAAATCAGTGCCATATGCAGCCGCAGAGCAAAACTAAAATGGGGCAATAAAAATTTGTCGCCAGGCCAATAAATGTAACTCGGCGCGGACAGGGGATAAAAACCGCTGCAGACACTGGAAGCCATCACGAAGTTACAGAGAAAAAAGGCGAGCAGAAGCGAGGGCGACGTCGTGAAGCCAAAACATTTTCATTGCGGCATTTAAAGCGCTGGAACAAAAAAAAAAAGGAACTAAAAAACTGGAAAAAAAACGGCAAAAAACTTGCCGCAAAAAGGTGGCTCGGGCGCTCAGGTTGCGCGGCAAACAGATTTCAAGTAATAAAAAATTGAAATTAAAAGTTCCACTTGTGGCAGACAGCCTTCCCCTCCCCCTCCTACTTCTACTCCCCACCCTGTTCAAGCCATGGCCAGGCGCAAAAATGAAGCCAGCGAATGATGGCGAAATGCGACACAGTTTTCACACGAAATAGGTCGTAAAAATTATGAGCGGCCAGCATGAAAGCCACAAACATTGGCAGCTTCAAGAGACCCCCTTCCACCCCCTTCCCACTACCACCCCCTCGAACAATAGCTTACCTCTGAGAGAGTGAGCACTAGGGTTACCGAGCTGGAAAGTGCGCTTTAGCAATTTTTTTCGCCAGCCATAAATCGATTTCAATCGACAAATTTTTAAGTAGATTGAAGCGCATATCATAATAAAAATAGCAAGAATACACATAAAAGCAATGACTTTATCATAACTGCATAAAAGCATAATTCCACGTCACCTTGGCAACCCTGTTCTGAGCAGATTAACGCTGTCCAGTTTTGTTTGTTTTGCCATTGTGAGCGATGACGACGTCGACGTCGACGACGACGACGACGTCTCAATGCTCAATAAGGTCAATGGGCAGGCAGAGTTTTTCATTTATGTAGATTTAGATTTTTACCATTTTTCCCATTTTTGCAATTTTCGCTTTCATTCGCTCGCGAGTTTTTTTTTTCATTTACATTTGCCATCAGCATCATTTGCATTTTCATTTCGCTGTAGTGCAAATCAAACAAATTGCAAACAAAATTTTTAATTGTTTCGCTTCCTGTGTCAACCGAGCGTGTATTGGTGTGTGTGTGTGTGTGGTCTAATCAGAATTACTGTACACACACATTCAGCATATTTCACACATCGTAGTCGAGGCTGCTGCCTCATAAGAATAATGTGCGACACGTTCAAGCATAAACCGAATTAAGTATACGCCACGTTTGCCAGCCAGTCAGCCAGACACACGCTCCCCACTCCTCACACACACTCCTCGATTGGCCTAAGCCTGGCCTTTAGAGTTTGCCTCTTGGCAGTTTCGGGAGTTGAGAGTTGCGAGTTGTGAGCTGGTATTCCAATGGACACATTGCCACATAGCCGCAGAACTGCAGGGAAAGGGACACGCGGCAAACACTCGCATTTTTATGCGTTGTGGCAGTCAAACACCCACACACACACACATACATATATACATGTATGTGTGTACGTGCAGCGAGTGGCAAAAAGTTTTGTGGCAAAAAAAAAAAAAGAAAAAAAAAGGGCAACGCCAGGCGACGACATCTAAGTGAATTTGCCTTAGTCAAATTTTGTGTGGCCGGCTCACGAGTCGTGTCGAGTTGTTGCCTTAGGTCAGGCACACGGCCAAAAAAAAGTACAAAAAAACGGAGTCAGCAGACAGGAGCGAGCACAGCTGCTCCTTCGAGAGAGAGAGAGAGCTGCATGAAATTTACATTAATTTTGGCAACCGCTTCGCTGCTGTTGCACACAATAAAAACCAAATTATTTCAAATTTTCAAATAAATCACGAATTTTGGCCAACATTCGACAACAGCAACAAATCAAACTTTACTCACCAAATAATAAAAACCGACGCTTACACGACAACAAACTCCAAGCACGACGTGTCCTCCAAATTTTTGCCGAGTTCAGTGTGTCAAGAGCTTCGGCAGCCGAACGGTAAATGCAGAGCGATTTGCTGACTAAAGCGCGCGCTTGTGCAGAATTGAGTTTGTCTTACAAAAAGCTCAAGAGCAAATGAGTTTAAAGTAAATGAGTTCAACTCAAGCGATGAGTGAAAACTGCCGAGCAACTCAAGCTGGCGCCATTTTGCCCTGCAGCGGTCAGTTCGCGTAGCTGGGTTCGCAGCCCGCCTAAGCAAGTGCAGCGCAGCTTTTCACCACAGCAGCAGCAGCAGCGTTGAAAGCTTTTGCATGGCAGCGTAGGCTTTGCTTAAATGTCGCTCAAAATGTTTACTTAGCAGCCGAAGCAAGCGGATTTGCAACTTTAGGGAATTTACATACATTAGGCTGTGTGCGGGGGAGGGGGGCAGTCAGTGTTTTGTTAGCCTCGAGGATTGTGTGGAATGCCGACACAAACACATATACACAGCAGCAGCAGCTCACGATAGGCGGCAATTCAAATCCTTTTACTTCCGCTTTAAGCTAATGCAAAATAGAAGAGGACGAGACGAAGACAACAATGTTGAAGAGGCAGAGACAGATGCGGCTGATAGCAGACTTTCACACCCCTCACACCCTCCCACCCTAAAAAAAAACCGAACGCGTGCGTAGCGTATAAAAAAAAAAGAGAATATGATTACATATTGTATATTTTTTTGCAAGCATGGAGTGAGCAGTTCAAGGAGCGGCTTGTAGGGTGCTTAAAATCGGCTGAGGCAAAAAGGGTTGACAGTTTATTGGGGGAGACACTTAAAGGCAATCAGCACTGTTCCACACACACACACGCACACACACACACACACACACACACACACACACACACACACACAGCCCCCTTGGGCGATCCAAGAAGACCCAGACAGCAGAGACAGTGACACAAACAACAATGGCGGCATTCAATTTTTTAATATTTGCCTTGCAAATTTTGTATAAAATGCATTTGTTGTCTGCATGCGAGCTCCCACTATAGTGGGTTCCCTTTCTTTTCGCTTCCTCTCAGCCCAACGCTTTTCCTGCCCGTTTCACACAGGAAGGGATAGGCGATAGACGGTAGTCGAAGAGTCGGAGAGTCGGCGACTATCGCGGCGACAGGCGAAACGAGAAACGAGAAACAGGAAAGACAGCAGCCGGCACCGACCGAAAGTGAAGTGAATGTGAGTGGGAGAGAAACGGAGGTGGAGTGGAATGAGAGGGAAAGAGAGAGAGCGAAGTGAATGTGGGCAATGTCAACACATGGAAATTGCAAGGACAACGGCAAAAACTAGCAAGCAGTGCACTGACACAATGAGAAGCAAGGGGGGCGGTGGCAGGAAATATGGGAGAAGGGGAAGCGTACCTAGCGACGGAAGCAATAAATTGGTTAGGTAAAAAGCTGGTGTCCTAGACGCGCAGACACATGGCTAAAAACCGAAGCACGCGAGACATGTCCGTAATTTGTGTGCATTGCCAAACAGCGGACGGGGTGGGGAGGCGGAGGCGGAGGCGGAGGGACGATAGAGGGCGCCAGTTTCCTTTGAAGAGCTATTTGTTCATGCGGCGACAGTATTAATACAAAATGGCCGCACAGCTAGCGTGCGCGCGAGCGAGCGAGATAGAGATAGACAACAATTATGCACATTGGCAATTTTTAAATAGCGACTTTCAACAGTAAATTATTTATGACTCTAACCTGAGGGGGAGTTTTTGCTCTTACTTTAATCGACGTGTACCTTCTTAATGGCCACACTGGTGATTTCGGCCTCCTTGAGCTCCTCATCGGTGGTGGCGTTATAGATATGCTTCAAGTACAAATTGAAATAGTCGGTATAGTTCATCGGTGTGGATATGCGATGTTTGCGCACCGGTAACCGCGGCGACAACGACAACATGCTCGCCCATTGTCCGTCGCACAGATCATCGTACCGCAACAGTCCGACCTCATGGCCACCAAGGTCACCGGGTCCTCGACACATCGGCTGCTGACCGTCCCACAGCTTCACGACGAATTCACGTATCCAGCGAGCCAAATACAATGCTCGACAATCACAATGCCAGGGATTCTTGTCCAGCTTGACCGCGACCAACTTGTCCAGGCCATGAAGTGCCCCGTGAGGCAGATACATCAGCTTGTTGGAGTCAATGCGACTAGAGGAGAGGTTAGGTCATTCGATGGTTCATTGGTAATCGCTTGCACTCACAGTTTCTCCAGTTGGGTGAGCGGTGCAAATGCCCGAGAGTCAAAGTGCTTCAGTATGTTGTTGTTGAGCATGAGGATTTTGAGGTTGGTCAATCCCTGAAAGTCGTTGGCCTCCAGGGTGGTCAGGTTATTCGAGAAGAAGGTCAAGCGGGTGAGTGCGCTCACATGCAGAAACAGATCAGACGGAATGCTCGACATTGAGTTCTGGCCGAGAAACAATTCATTGAGGTTCTTGAGTTCGACAAATGCTTGACCATGAATCTGCATAGAGAAAAACTTGTATTAACCGTGAAGGAAATTTCCACTGCAAAAGCTTACATGACTTATGCGATTCATTGTGAGATCTAGCGTGACTAAATTAGCCAAGTTGTTGAATATGGTGCCTGATATTGAAGTGATGCGATTGTTGTGCAGCATAAGCACCTGAAGACTCTTCAATCCCTCAAAGAAATCGTCCTCGATCTTGGCTGAAAAAGCAAATAGAGAAATTTAATAATTACTTCAAGATGAATTACAGAACCTTACGCGTAATGAAGTTTTTGCGAATCAAATCTTAAAATAAGCTTTGTTTTTCAATTTATTATTTTCTTTATATTAGTTTTTAATAAGTAGGTAACATAAGATGAAGATAATAAAAACATATTCTACTTAAATGGATTGAACTTAAAAGTTTTAAGTTAAAACCAATACAATTAAAAACAATAGGAAACAAGTATTTACGGAGCTCTTAATCAAATTAATTAATTAATCTTAATTAATTAATTAAAATTATTTGTGATTCTTTTAATTAAATAAAATTGTATATTCATAATATTATAAAAATTGACTTGTTTTGTATCTTTTATCACGTTGGATTCTTTGAAACTCATAATTATTTTTAGCGTTCCCTGAATAAAATGAAATTAGTCTGTCAGTTCACTTACCTATTTGATTCCAACCAAAGTCCAAGGATTTTAGCTTTGTCTGATAGCGCATGCTTCCTGAGATGAGCTCCTCGATCTTGTTGCGGGACATGTCCAGCTCCTCGAGCATCAGCTGATCCCTGAGCAGATTCGGTGGAAAGCTGGTAATTTGATTATCGCACAAATTGATGACAGTCAAACGTTGAGCATGATAGAAAACCGATTCGGGCAGCAGAGCTATAGCATTCTTGCCCAGATCAAGCAAATTGAGATTGCGCAGCTTCCAAAAGGTTCGTGCATCAATGTCCTCCAAATGATTATTCTGAATTCGACTAAAAAATAAAAGAAATTAAAGTTAAGAAAGTAAATCTTATATAATCGCTTCCTACAGCTGCAGCAGACTGTCCAGATCCTGAAACAAATCAAAGGGCAAAAAGTCCAGCACATTGTTGGAAATGTCCAATTGCTTCAGCAGCGTTAATCCTCGAAACGTATCCTTGTGCAGCGTGGAGAGCGAATTGCGGGATAAATCAATCGAGACCATATTCATGGGAATCACTTGTGTAACTGGCACCGCCTTCAAATTCGTATTCCAGCAGGCGAAACTCTTGGTATCCGGATTGCAGCGACACACACCCGAAGTGCAATGATTCCACTCCAATTCGCTGCCGCTGGCCAAGTGCCAAATGGGTTGCTCCACCGATCTCAGACGACTTTCGATCTGTCGCACTCGTTTATCGAACTCGGCAAGATTGAACATAGAAGACATGTCGCCAGTTTTTGAGTCTCCATTGCTGCTCGGTTTGCGTGGCTTTGGTTGCTCCGTAATTGTCCCATTAGGCAACGCCTTGATGAGTAGCAGCAGCTGGGAAATAATCCTCAGGGATTCGCAGGCTGTCAGAGTGCAGTTCCTTGTGCCCGAGGAGAGCAATGGCATCAGATATCGCTGACGAAACTCATCCAGTGTCTGTTGTGCATCCTTCGTCTGCTGCGCTTGGACTCCAAAGCAGATTCCGGTGATCAAAAGCAGCCAAACAGCAGTTGACTTGTCCATTTTTAGTAAGCAAATGAAGCACCTCTCAATTCACTTGGCAGTATTTATAGACAGTGTCTTAAGCGTTGCCTAATTCGCATAATTCATCACAAAATTTGCATCTTTAGTTTTCCAGCAATTACCTTAACTAGTTCACAGCATGGCCGGAAAAACTGTAGCCCACTTTTCATGCATTTCGTTTGCTTAAAATTATCAAATTGTTTTCTAAAGCAATTTAATCATTTACAGATAATTTTAACATTAGCTACTCATTAGCTTACAATTTCGATCTGAGAAGTTTTTATAGAGTGCTTATTATACGATTTCTGTTTTATTTATTTATATCTTTAGGAAATTATTCTTTAATTAATTTAAAGCATTTAAATTGAGCATTGTGTGTAATGGATAATTTCATAACAATCTCGACCTATTTAATTTAAAATTTTTAAAGAGTATTTACAATTTGTTTATGTCAAACTGTGTAACATAAATTTTAAGATCGGAAAACGAAAGTCTGTGTGCTGCATGTTTGAAGGTCTAGTCTATTGCTCTAGACTGAGCACAACTTTTGTCTCTGCAGGGAATCCATTTAATTTGTCACATAAATTGAAGTCGTCATTTGCCTGACATTGATTCATGTGGCAGTTGTTGAACTTTAGTTAGCTTTACGAGAATATAAATGGAGAAAATTTATTTTAAATTTGAACTAACAAAACTAAATGTTTATTTTTCCATAATTAATCTATAATAATTGTAGTCAATTTAATGTTCTGAAGCACATATAAAGAATTGTAAATAATATATAAACAGACCCAAAGATCTGCAAAATGTTAAATTTAAAAACTATTTCTAAACACTATATGTTATTTGTATTAATTATCATTTATCACTCATGTGAAATTACTGAAAATAAAGTATGTCTTAATACAAAAAAAATCATATTACTCAAATTATTTCGATTGAAGACTAACTTATTTTTAGCAATTTCACATGATGATTGATGGATAATTTATGTATTATTAGCTTTTATTTAATGTAATTTAATAGTAAACATACACATAAATAATAATTAGAACACATAAATGGCTATTAACGTGTTTGTACGTTGTTAGAAAACTATTCTCTATATCCTGTAATCTTCTATAGATTCCAAACATTTCTTTGTAGATATGCCTCATTATATTCTTATTGCTGTCTAAAGCTGTTCACGAAATAATTGTTTATAGCATATTCTTTCAATACTGATGACACCAGAAATTTGAAATACAGCGTGGCGCCATCTATCATCAATTTGACCAATTTCCTGTTATTAAACAAGTGCACCCAGTAAATCCTGCAGACAACAACCCTCCCCAGTTTAAAACATCCCCTCTTTAAAGTGTGCCCGCTATAAAACAAACCCAGTTTAGCGCTAAATCTCAACAGATGCCGCTAAAAGATCAACAAACTGCACCCAGTATAGTCCTTAAACGCAAGAGATGACGCTGCAAGGATATTTATTTAATTTGCGGCAAATTCAGTGGAACGCCATCTCTGCAAAATAAAAACTGCCGCCATCTACCGGAGACAAGAACTGTGCCTTTCGCAGGAGGTGAAGGCAAGCTGCATGGGCTTCACACAGAGCATATTGGCGATGAGCTTACACTTGGCCAGCAGAAGATTCGGATATGGCAACGCTCCAAGATCATCCACATAGTCCATGTGTTGCTTCTCCAAATCGCCAGGAATCTTAACAGGATTCGCCTCATCCCTCGGACAGCTGTTGCGAATACGTCGATTAAAGTCATCGAGACGTTCCTTAAAGTTGGGCACAAAGAAGCACGGATCAAGGACAAGCATAACGAGTCCCAGATTCGGACTGCGTCCCTGGCAAGGTGCACACCAGCGTGGAATGCGCGTGGCATAGTCGGCACCCGACATCACGCCACACAACACATCAATCATTGCAGCCAAGCTGAAACCCTTATTGCCCCCAATCGGATATAGTTGCTGTGCGGACAAAGCCAGATTGGGAAAGGTCGTGGGCATGCCATTGACATCCGATGCCCAGCCCCTAGGTATTTGCTCCTGGTTCATGAATGCCCACTCGATGGCACCAATGTCTCGCACAGTGGTGCTCATGTCCAGCATAAGGTGCGAGCAGTTACCGGTGGCACCAAAGGCCAAACAATTGGCACCAAGGCTCGACGACCGACAACCCGGTTGCATCATCATGGGCGCCGCATTGGACATAACTAATCCTATAAAGCCCTTGGCTACAGCACGAAATGCATACCACGCTGCCATGCCAATGTGATGCGATTGCTTGGCCACCACAAAGCCAATGCCCGTCTGGTGTGCCTTCTCCACCGCCAAGTCCATGCAATAGTTGGCCACAAAGACGCCCATGGCTCGATTGCCATCCACATGCGCTGTGGTCAATGTGTTGTGTATGAGTTTCGGCTCCGCCTTGATGTCCACATAACCATTCTGTATATCACTCAGATACATATCCAAGCGATTAATGCCCGATCCGTGGACTCCTCTGTAATCGGCCGCCAGCAGCAAATCGGTGATGCAACGCTGCTTCTCCATGGACATTCCCACTCGAGAAAAGCACTCCTGGACAAAACGTCGTGCCTCCCTGACCAGCACCAGCGATGTGCTCGCCATATCCTCGGCAAACTGCTGCGGAATGCGATAGGTAATCCCACGCATTTGTCTCCAAGATGTACATTGCGAGGCGGACAGTAATTGTCGCTGTTCCAATCTTTTTCTTAAAGCCATGCTTTGAATTCGTACTTAAACTTAATCTCGTTTTTTGGGGTTGTTAAATGTGATTATATATTTAAAAAAAAAGTAAATGATAGAGGCAGCAAAGAAAAGTTTAGAAAACTATTTGGAATACAGAAACATTACTAGTATAGTGGGATTAAGTATAAGTGGGAACTTAGTTCAATGCTGTGGAAGTCAGCACGGCCACGCCGCGCTCATAGAAGCTGTGCGAATCCTGGCCAGCGGCAACAGCCAAATCCACGGTGAAGAGCAGCTCCGTGCGAGTAGAGTTCAAGTAAACAGGCAACGTGAGCTTGCTGACTCTTGGCTCCGAAGATATTCTGCAAAGAAATCAAATTAATCTCTGATTTAAGAAAAGTTCAATTCAATACTTACTTGACCCACTTGAGGATGGTTAGAGGCAGATCCATCATAATCGTGGATGCTAACAGCAGTTCGTTGTTCTTGCACTGCGCACCCTGCAACTTCAGACCGGTGACGCCAAAGCTGCTATCCTTCTGATCCGTCTTAAGTCCAGCATCCGTGATGGTGACGTCCAAGGCAAGCTCCTCCAGTGACCAGCTATTGGCCTGTGCCACACATTGCCTGGTGGCTGTGATGTAGGCCTCGGGGTTTAGCAAACCACCCAGCCAGACGGGGAAGCCTTGCAGCTCCTTGGCACCGGCCTGCGACACCAGCTGCGACACCTTCTGCAGCTGCTGCACACGTGTGCTGAAGTCCGTGATCCACTGGATGACAGTGCAGCCCACTGGGACAGTGTAACGCTTCCAGCCCTTGGGAATGATGCCACGTACCAGCTCAGACAGCATGGAACGATGATGGTTCGTTTGCTTCTTCTCGCCCTGGCAAATCAACACCACATCCTGCAGATCCGAGATGACAGTCTGCAACAGACGAGCTCCGCTGGTGACTTCACGCTCAAAGTAGCGATAGAGCGGATCCTTGATGTTCTCCACCGTGCGCTTGAGCACTTGCAGGTTCTTGGGCAGCAGCTCCAGCCAAGCGGTGGCCGAGTTGTGCAGTGTCTTCATCCAGGACGGACGACCGTCCTCGCCGCGTCCCACAGCCAAAGCCGACTGCTCGGACTGCTCCTCGACACTATAGGCCAGCTCATCGTCATCCTCCAGCTGCTGCATCTTGAGCAACTTGCTCACCAAATCCGTTCCGCGAGTGGTTAGCAGCACCTTTTCCGCATTGTTGGGCAATCCCAGCCACGAAGGCGTCTGGCGATCTGTTAGGTTCTCGATCCACTTGAGGAAGTGATCGCGACGTGTGCCATCCGGCATGGTAATGTGACGCAACCCTCCCGAGGCGCCATCCACATTGGCAACCAACGCAAAGTCCGCTTCAAAGCTGCGTGCTGTGAAGAGTTTCTTCAGGAACGATTGCAACAACCGTTGATCAAAGTCATTGTCGATCTTGCCGCCATAAATGGATTGTGAGAGCAGCGTGACGAGTGCATCCCATGGCACCTTCTCGGGTGGCAAATTAGTGCGTCCCATGGCTGTTGTATCGATCCAGGTGTCCAGCGTATCGCAGGCCACACGAAGATCCGACTCATTGAACTCGTACTTCTTGGCCCAACCCAAGGGCACATAGCGCAATCTCTCCTGGACGATGGCATGGAACCAGGCCAGCAGGAAGTAAAGACGAGCACGCTCGCTGGGTGTCTTCATCATGCGTGCTGCCGGCACCGTCGAGAAGGTGCGCAGCAAGTTGGCGCGAATGCCTGGCGGTGGCTCAAATACAAAGATGCGGCCAGCACGTAACAAGTTGACTGGCACCTTGGGATTGATCTCCATGGTGAGGAAGAGACGGAAGCCCGAATGTGGCTGCAGCGAGTGCATTTTCTTCTCCAGCTGCACGAGCCACTGTGGCGCCAGATGCACGTTCTTCAGCAGCACCCAGCGACCGCTCTTGCAGGCCATATTAATAGCACGCTCCGCCTGATTGAAGCCTTCGGCGGAACCAATGGCAATGCTGGAGATTTGCTTGTTCTGCTCGGCAGCCAAGTCATCCACACGACCAGAGGCATCGAAACCGGGCACGGAGCACAGCAAAGCGGGTGTGTTGCAGTTCAACTGCTTATCCACAACAGCAGTAAAGTCCAGCTCCTGCTCGGCATTGGGCATAAAGTCCACACCCAGCACAGTGTTGACCACATTATGAGCGGCGGCAATGACACGATCCGGTCGGAAGGCCTGGATCAACAACAGCTGGTGGACGGAGCTAGCAATGGCGCTCAGCGCCTTCGATTCGTCCCACAGCTGTGGAACGCATTGCTCGGGGGAACTCTGCTGCAACCAGGCGCCCAGCTCCGGCATGGAACGCACCTTCTCCACCAGCTTGCGGAAGATGGGCAAACGTGTGGCCAGTCTATTGACGCCCTCGATCTGCTCACCGCTCAGTCCTTCAACGTGTGTCGGATTGGCCAACAGACCTTCGCGACTGCGCAAGAAGAAGTTAAACTCGGCATCGAGATTCGACTCGCTGGTGCCCTTCAGATGAATCTTGCACATGAGCAGCGCAAAGGTCAGACGATCGTTGTGCAACATGCCGCGTGCCACGCGCTCGTAGCACACCTGGAACAGATCCTTGGTGACAATGCCCAGACGCTCCGAATGATCGCTACGTCCCTCGAGTCGCGGATTGTTGTACAGCACCGTGGAGAAGATGTCGAGGAACATCTTCAGCGAGTACTGGTAGAGGAAGTGCACTTGGTTCAAACTATCCATGGTGAAGTACATGTTGCTGCAAGCCACCGACAGCGGCAAATATTGTTGCGACACCGTCTCGATCTCGGCAATGACCTTGTCAGTTTCATCAACCTTCTGGTTGATATCGTAGGCTTCCTTCTTCAGCGTCTCCAGCGTTGTGATGACAGAATCGTCGTCCAGAATCTTGCCCTTGGCATCATTGAGCGCTTGCAACAGACTCTTTTCCAGCTGCCGCAGTCGCAGACGGAACTCGCCTTGCAGCTTCAGCAGATCGGAGCGCTTCTCGTCGATGTCGGGACGCTCGGCCTTCAGCACTTGGTTCAAGCACTGCGATTGCAACGAGCTGCGTGTCACAGTAAAGTTGACAAAGGTCACCCTAGAGCAGATGTCCGGCGGGAACTCCACAGTCGGATCACGTGTCGACAGGAAGATGACAAACGAGGGCGACAGATCAATATCTTGATCGCCCAACGTGATGAGCACACGACCGCCAGTGCGACGCAATTCGCGATTGAGCACAGGGTTCAAAATAGGATCGTAGTTCTCCACATCCTGCACCAACAATGGATTACCGAAACGCAGCGCCGATTCCAGATTCTTTCGGAATGAATCGTCCAAGAACGAGGTCTTGGTAATCTTCTTGCCCGCATACTCGTTCAGCAGGAACGTCGTAGCCTGGCCAGAAGGATCAATGATCAACGGGTAACGGTTGAAACGCTTCAGCATAATTGCATTCTCCGTGCACAGATCATCAGTAGGCAATGCATTTGCTTGCCAACGTAGACGTTCATCCGGATTAGACAGATACTCGGTGCGTGCAATATCCGCACGATATTGAATGCTTGCAGACTGCAAATGTTGTGACCATGTGGTGAATAGATTGAGACGATAATGCTGATCAAAGTAGCCACCATAGGCAATGAAGGCAGCCGAAAGCAGCACATCGCCCACAATTGTGGACATCTGTGACTTGAAGGTCTCGCTGGTCGACTCCCAACGTTCACGTTCAATGTTCAAACTCTTGAGCAGCGCAATCGAACGATCCACCTTGGCCTGCACATTCTCCAGATCCGTCTTGATGGCCTGAGCCTGCGAGATGAGCTGTGCATATTCCTCCTTGTAGGCAGCAATGCTGCGCTCTAATTGCTCCACCAAATCCTTGGTCTCCTTGGCGCTATGCAAGTTGACATCGGCCTGTTCCTCCAACGAACGTAACTCTTCACGCAACGGCTCCACGCGCTTCAACATATCAGCGTATTCAATCTGCAAAGGGGTTGGAATATTAGAACTCAGAATAGATATGAATAATTGTAATTACTCACCTGAGCAATGGCCCATTTAACCATAGGACCGCAAGCCATACTGGCACGATTGACCTTCTCGAAGTTATAGTCGGGATTGCTCAAATACTTTGACTTCATCTTCTCCCTAACTTCATCGCTATATTATCAGGGAAGATTCGATGTTAATAAATGCGGTGCGTACAAAAGGTGTCAAGTTATTTTGTATGGATTAAGCAAGCAAAGCAGTTGGTTAGGAATGGAATATTCGCTATAATTTCACCAAATAAAAACCAATTAAAATCAATACAACAAGTTAAAGAGCCAATTAACCAAGTTATTGTTTAGTAGTTAAGGTTGACATATTTACAAGACATCAACAACAATAACAACGCAGCTTCGCTTAATCATTCAACTACAAGAACAGAACAAAAAATCAAAAAACTCAAACAAAAAAAGGGAAACAAAAGAAACAACTTTTCTACACTCAATTAAACAGTAAACAATTAATTAATAAAAAAAAGAGGAAAAATTGAAACTGTAAACGTGAATTAATAATTTGTTTGGTTCATGCTTACGTTATGTTCTCTGTACCGAAGTTAGATACAATAGAATTAATGAAATTTTCACGCATTATCACAGCGCGGATCGATTTCCAATCAGTCGCATTTTCGCCCAGCAGCAGGCAGATCGACTCGAGTGCCAATTTAACCACTGACGGTGGATTTGCCATCGTTCGAACCTCAACGAGTTGCTGTTTGCGTATTGACTTCACCGCTGGTTATTCAGATGATTCGAGTTCGTATTCGTTTTCGTTGATTCGTTTGGTTAACATGAAGGATCAGAATTATTATACAAAATACATGGCACACAACATGGCACTTAAACTCGTAAAATTAGCCTAACGAAATGTTACAACAACGATTATTAACTAACGAACCCCCTATATAAATCATCCTTATATATGGGTTCTATTAATATTATTATTATTGTAATATTATCATAATGCCTGTTTAATTGATTTCCTGAACACCTTGTTAGAGATTAAACAACGCTTTACAGCTCGTTCTTTAGTTTACACTTAGTTGCGTCTCACAATTGATTTTTTTTTTACATCTATTCACAGTAACTTTTAAGGTTATGTATGTTCGATATTCTTTTTGAGGTTATGTATATTTGCTAGTGCATTGCGTATGCAGAGTGTGGGTAGGTGTTTGAGTATGGAATATAATTATAGACAGTTGAACATTTCTATAAGAATTTGTATTATACAATAGATATGGGGAATGAATTATCTGTATTTCAAATCCGTTTCTCTGTCTGTTCGTTCGTATAGTCAGCTAGAACTTTAAAAAAGCCCAAGCTATACTTTTGGTTGATAACGAAAGGCAGACAAGGTTTTGAAAAATTATACATTTTTTCGCCACAATATTAACTATTGAAATTTGTTTCACTATAGAAATGTTTCACTTTCATTTTGTAATTGTTAAGTTATGTTATATATATATATATGCAAATATGATGTGAACGATACGATATCAGATTACGACACTTTGACTTGAGCATGAGACTGAATACTGTGTGTATGAAAAAGTGTGTGTTGAGTGTGTGAAAGTGTAGTGTGAGAGATAAAGAAAGAATTGCGTACGTGATCTTGTCAGTCTCCAAATTAACAATCGAGGATATGAAACTGTCTTTAACGAGTATGCCACGAATGGCCTTCCAATCTGTGGCACTCTCATTGAGCAGCTCGCAGACCGATTCCAGGGCCAGTTTCACCACAGCCGGCGGATTTGCCATGGAACGCACCTCGGCCAGGTGTTTCTTTTTAATCGAGCTAACGGCTGTGTTTGTTAACGATTTGTGTGCGAGTCAGATCGGTGTGTGTATAACAAAAGTGTTTGTGTGTGTGTGTGTTTTGGGAGTATTCGATTTAAATACACATTAAAATTAAAGTAAATTTTAAGCTAAACTTAGAAACTGTTCTGCTTAAACGTAACTCTAAACCCGCCCGCCCCACTACGGATTGGTATCCGTAAAACTCACCTTGTTGTGCTTCAATCACAGCGGGTTCCACCTGAGCCAGATCAGCCATGACGTACTTGCGCTTCTCTTCGATCTTGACGGTTTGATCGGCCAATCGAATTTGAATCTCTTGCGACTGAATCTTCTTCTTCTCGGCTTCTTGTTGATCCTGGAACATTTGCTTCAGCTTGGCATTGGCTGCCTCGTTCTTGGCCTGCAGTTCCTGTTTCTTAACGGCCAAGGATTTCTGCATCTCCTCCACCTGCTCCACAGTCTCAGCGATCTTATTGAGACCCACATTCAAGTGAAGTTGCTGCTCCTCCAGATCGCTGCGCTTCTCATTGTACAACTTGACAAAGTGATGAATGAAGTCCAAGTAATGACGTGGCGTCACCGCCATGGTGCGTCCGCCACGCTTGGCCAGACGAGCGTTGGCCTGGTGCAAAGTTTGATGCACATACACGCAGCTGTTGATGACAGCATCGCGATGCGTGGGATTCGCTGGGACCAGCGGACAGACTGCTGGGAAGAAGTCTGGTGACGTCCAGTTGGGCTTTTCGAGATCCACGCGAGTGGTAAACTCTTTGCCCACCTGGAACAATGCCGAATCCGACCAGTCACCGAACCAATTGAGCACACAACGATTGAACAGAGCTGGTGATGTCGCAGCACGATCCTTGAGGCCATCGGTTGAGGGATTCATGGTGAATACAACGTGCAGATTGCGCATCACCTGCTGCGTGAACCATTTGTACAGCTCATCGCTAGAGTCCAGCATAAGTCCTTCGCGTTGAGCGCCCTCCTTACACTGTGTCATCAACGTGGTGTATTCATCACCCTCGAATAGACCAGGAACTTCGCCGTTGGCCAACAGCGTGTTCATGCGCTCAAGGAAGCCCGAGTCCAACACATTCGATTCATCCAAGATGAAGGCAATCTTCTCATCCTTGCAACCGGAACGACGCAGCACACAACGCAGATCTTCATCGAAGTCCTCGCTAGTGTACTTGTTGTGCACCTTAATCTGGAAGATGGACAGACCATTCATCCAGGCTACGAAGCGAGACAGTGTCGTTTTGCCGGCACCAGAGACACCGATGAGCAGCAAATGACCTTGTGGCTGGCGGAAGATACGATCAATGCGCAGCACATGGTCCAGCACCTCGTCGAAGAGCACCAATGGCACATCGAGCTCCTCCTCGTAGAAGACCTTGAGGCGAGCACGCACATAGTCGCGCAGCTCCTCGCGATTCACCGGCATGTAATCCTTGGACAGCCAGTTGCTGTACAGAATGGGACGTTGCAATGCCTCCTCTTGATTGATGCCCGGGAAGTGCTTGTGTCCCACCAAATCAATGTTCTCGTTAGTCCAGCGTCGCTCTGTGTCATCCACCAAACGATCCTGGAACAGACGCAGCGCCTCGTGGGCCCACAAACGAACCAGACCTTCAACTGGCAGCGAATCAAGGGGACGAATGGCTTCACAGATACCGCGCACCCATCTTGTCATCTCACGTGGCGAGTAGACATAATGCGGCTGCATGTCCTGTGTGAAGCGATCCTGCGATGCCAAATAGAACTCTACCATGGCATTGGTCAAAGGCTCGGCATAACCACGCAAAGCGGGCATCAGACGCAGCATAGCACGCGAGAAGGTGCCGTAGATCTGCTTGAGCGACGTCTCTCCAGGGTAGTCCACATAAATGATCGGCACATGACGCAAGAAGCGATGCGAGAGTGGCTTACGGCCAGGATCTGTAGGCGGATTACAAGCGCCCACGAATTGAATACGTTCCAGCGAAACCCAAGCCTGATCGCTGGCCCTGTAGAAGCCCTTGTGCTCGACCAACTGACGCAGGAACGAGATGACACGCTGTGTACCATACGAATCCATGTCTGGCAAATTGATCTCATCGCAGAAGAGCACCAACCACTTGCCAATCTGGACAGGCGACAGCACCACACCGTTGGGTGTCTTGCGGTACTCGCAGTAGTGATCGAAGGTCTTGAGCAGCAGCTCTGGCGTGGTGGCCGAAGAGAAATTGAGGCCAACCACTTCCATGTCGGGCAGCGCACGCAGCGCCGAGAAGAGCGTCATGGTCTTGCCAGAACCAGGCGGACCGCAGAGTACTAAAGGAATAGAGATATAAAAAACGAAACTCTGTTGATGCTCCAATTGAACTTACCCAATGGTTTGTGCTCGGCCAACCAAGTGTAGAGCAGCGACTCGTGACGCACAGTGTCCAGCGTGGGCACCACAATATCCGGCGAGGCCACCTTGTGTGTCTCCACCTCAATGACCGGCACCTTGTTGCTCCATGGCACCCATTCGCCATTCATGCTCACCTCGTAGTCAATGATTGGTGCCCCAGCGGCACCTGGCAACGGCACAGTGGTCACACTGCGCACAAAGTCGCCCAGATCGATGCGCACCTTGAGCTTGGCATCGCCAGCGAATGACCAGAGCACGGAGTAAACCAATGCCTTGGGTATGTAGTGTTCCAGCTGATCAGCGGAGCAAGGAAAGTCGGGATGTTGTGCATTAAAGTTGAGCACGTTACGTGCCGATTGATTGAGCATAGAGAAGAGCGAGCTAAGTGCACGCAAGCGTGTAAAGTCCATGATGTGCTCCTGGTCCATGGCGTATTCCAAAGTGCGCACCACAATGCCATCGGCTGAGAAGAATGGCTGCAACAGCAGCGCAATATCGCGTTGCACTTGCAACGATGGTGAAACTTCCTCCTCCTTATCTTTGGCGGGCTTCATTACGCCCACAAAGTCCTCGTCGCCATCTTCCAGAGGAATGCTGCGCAGACGCGACAAATAATTCTCAAAGATCATCTCTGTGGAGAGCACATCCTCCGAGAACCAAACCATGCCACAACGAGAAACTGTAGCCAACGTGGCAAACTTAAGATCTTGCACTTCGAACATGACACGCACATTTGGAGGCAGCGAGAGACGTTCTCCATTGGGCAGCGTCAAGAGTTTGTTGTCATCCAGCACAGAGTTGAGATTCTCCACCCACTCAGGATCGACGTCACCATCGAATATAATCCATTGACGCTTGTTAATCTCGCCACGCACATTGTCAATAATCTTACGCAGAATGTGGGTAAAGAGACCATCGGTCCACTCGCGTGTATTGGGATCAAGCACACCATAAAGTGCCTCCTTGGAAATAGCCTTGGGATCGATGACATGAGCCACACCTTCAACGCCCTCGAATCGTTCCAACGCCTTAAGCAGCGTTCGCCAAGCAGTCGACTTGCCGGAGCCAGAGGGGCCCACCATCATCAGACCATGATTGAGATTGGAGATCTGGTAGAGTTGCAGAACCTGGATGGGAAAAACACTTGAATTAGTGGACTACTAATACAAACAATTCTTGGCAAATGGGAATTAGTTGAATTAGTTACTTTGTCGACCCAAGTGGAGCCGAGTCCCTTTTTTTTAGCAGGCGTGTGTGAAGTGAATCCAATGTTATGAAATGGTCAAGCATGACAAAATCGGACTAGGACACTTACCTTCTCCATCCAGGCGGCGCCTTGTTCGTCGCCCTCGCCGCACACAAGATAATCCTCCTGGCACACCTTGCGTATCTCCTCCTTGAGGCCCTTCATCTCGGCACGCGTGTAACCCACATTGGGGAACACATCGCTAAGCAGCGAGAAGAGCAGCGGTATATCCTCGGCCACCAGCTTGGGCACCATTGTCTCGCACACCGATTGAATGAGAATCTCTTGCTCGGGCAGATTCTCAGCCACCGAAGCTTCATCGATATTCTCCTCGCCACGTTGACGCATCTGCTCCTTAATCTTCATGATGCGATCACGCTTCACATTGCCCGCAGAGATGAGCACAGACTTCAACGCACGCAGACCAAAATCGTAGTGACTTTGGTTGGACAATTGCTCGTCGCAGAGCTTGAAGAAAGGCACAATCTTGCAGGCCAGTTTCTCGGCCGAACGGAAGCCCTGGGAGAACAACATGACCTCTGCGATAAGCTGGCGATCGGGTGTTGTCATGGCCAGCGAACGGAAAAGTTTCTTCAAATTGTCGGGCAGATTGGAACGGCCAGCGTAACCAGGATTCATGGTGATGAAGATGGCCATATCCGGGGAGACGCGCACCTGTTTGCCCACCAGCTCCACGGTGATGCTTTCCTTGTTGCTGTCCATCTCATACTTGAGTGCCTCCTGTATGGTTTGGATCTGCTGTGAGCAAGCAGACAACATGCGCTCCTCGAGACGATTGAACTCATCGAAGCAACCCCAGGCGCCCACCTGGCAGAGACCGACAAAGATGCGTCCCATGGCCTGGAAATCGAATGTCTCATCGCAATTGAAGACGAGCACAAAGCGACCCAGCTGATTACCCAGCGCCTTCACTGATTCCGTTTTACCTGTACCGGCTGGACCGAATGGCGAACCGCCCAAACGTGACTCCAACGCCTGTGTCATGGTCAGATAGCAGCGATCTGTGAGCGGCGTCTGCACCAAACGATCCTGTACGCCCAAATACTCAAAGCCATAGAAGAAGCGTGCATTGGCCATGTGAATGGTCAGTTGTTGCAGCACCTCCGTCTGGCGGGGATCAAAGTAGAAGCGCATCTCGCACAGCCATTGGAAGGACTTGGGCGAGGTGACGCCATTGGTAATCAGACGTCTGGTCACCGTACGCTTGTGCACAAACTCATTGATCAAATGCTCCAGCTTGCGGCGTCGCAAAGGCGGCTGCTCCTGCAGCACCGAATCGGCGAGCACGTTCAATGTGCTCTCCACATTGCCGAGCACACGTTGCATCGGCTTGGCATTGTTGCTCTCGGATGCCTGTTGCAAGGCGGCTTCCACATCTTCCGACCAAAGAATCTGAGCAGCCAGCACTACAATTTGCGCCTGGTATTTATCGCACCATTCCATGTACTTCTGAGGGTCGATCTTGCCATCGCGGAACTGCTTTATGTCCTGCACAGCTTGAGCCAGCAGCGAGGCGAGTGTGAAGCGCATTTGCTTCTCGACCAGCGACAACCATTCGTTGATCTTGGGATGCTCCACCGTGGACACGGGATTGATAAAGTGCACCTCCTCGCCTTCGCGCGAAGAAATACCCAAAATGACATTGTTCTCCTCGTTCAGTAGAATGGCAGCAACGCCGGCGAACATCTTCTTGAAATGCTTCTGCAAGCGAGCAATGTTCTTGCTGTTGCCAATGATCTCGAGCAGATCCTCGTCGCCCACGAAGTAGAAGCGAGGGAACGATGTACGCTCGCGTTCCAAGTACTCGCCAAGCGCCTTTTGAATCTTGCCCAGCAGATCAGCCAAACGTTCCAGCGAGCGCTGCACGGCCGGAATATTCAGCACATCCATAACCTTGGGTGACTTGGTTACCTTCTTCATGAGGCCCAAGAACTCGGAGCTAATGCTCTGGAAACGTGATGTCTCCACGGGCAGCAGTGTCTTGATGTCGGCACTGCCCGAGAAGATGCCCTCGAGGTAGACCCAGCGACGTTGAACATCGATCCACACATCGAACAAGGCGTTGATGCGATTCAGCTTCTCTTCCCAGGTCAAAGCCTCCTCCTCGAAGACCTTGTAGTAAGGCGACAGCTTCATGGCAGCCACAGAGTTGATGTGCTCCTTGACCTTGTTGAAGAGATCGTCCCAGCCACGAATGATGCGGCACTTGTTCTGGTAGTTGATCAAATCCAGTTCGTAATTCTGCCACGATTCACGCACTTGCTTCAAGAACTCCTCCAGCGCCATTTCTCCTTGAGCTACCAGTATAATGTCCTTTACAATGCCTTCGTTCTTTTGCAGATTTACGTCCCACACTTGACCCAAAGTCAGATCGGAAATGACCCAGTTGACGCGCAGCTGCTTGGTCAATTGCTTCCAGTGACGCTCCTTCAAGGCGTCCGACTTGAGCTCCACAATCAGCATGTTCACCTTGATGTAGCTCTGGATAAGTTTCTTCACATACTCGTAGGATTCGTACATGCGCAGTCGAGCGGGCAATTCCTTCAGCTGTGCCATCATCGCCTCCAATTGCTGACGAAGCTTACGCGGCTGCACCGACAACCACGGCTTCTCGCGTGTCTCGTCGATCTGGGTCCAGACCTTCGACAGCTCGCTCCAGACGCCACGCAGATCCTGCAGCTCCTCAAGTGCGACATTCATGCGCTCCGCACTGTTGTTGGGCACCGCAGACTCTTGCAGTTCGAGTGCCTCCTTAGCCTTGGCAACGTTGTCGCGCTCTTCCTTGAGTCGTGAGTATTTGCTCTCGAAAATCTGCAGCTGCTGCAACGCATCATCGGGACGAATCTTGCCGCCAGTGGGCTTTGTTTTCTCCCAATCATTGAGGAAGTCAACGGTGCGCGTCTCCACGGCCTTATCCTCGGCCACAATCTTGGCCTGCAGGCTCGCCACTTGCGTTTGAATGGCGGTATCCTTGCGCTTGATGATCTCATTGAAGGCAGACCATTCGCCTTCGATGTTGTCCACATGCAACCAGTTGTTGGGGAACTGGAAACGCTGGCGCTCCAGTATACGCTGAGCCTCGCGGAACACCTCCACCTGCTTGTCCCAGGCAATCATGTCCTTCTTCAGCGACTGCACATAGGTAATGAAGCTGACGGCATCCGATGTGCTGGCCGCCTCGATGCTCTGCATCTCCAGATCCGTGCGTGACTTGGACACCTTGGCATGGAAAGTGGTCATCTCGGTTCCGAGCAGAGTGCCGAACTTGCCCAACGCCTCCTTATGCCACGAATCGTACTTCAATGTCACCTTAGCCTGCACCTTGGCGTAATCAATGATAATGGCGCCATATGCACGACGTGTATCTGACGTATCAAAGGTTGTGCGAGATTGCTTAATGTCATTCAGACACTTGATCCACAAGTCCACATCTTCGCCCAAGCGACCGTACAGAGTATCGGCTTGGAGATCCCAGAGACTCTGATAACGCAGCCATTCATCGACGTAGTTGCGCACATCGCTTATCTTGTGATCGATGGCGCCGTAGGCATTCTCCAGAATCTTACCGTCGGGCAACTTGGTCAACAGATTGCGATAAGTCTGCGAGACGGGCTTCTCTAAGCCCACCTGATAGCGTGTGCTCTGCAGACGCACCTGGGAGGTGACAATAGCCTGCCAGGCGAAGAATTGCTGCATGATCTGGAAGCGTGCCTCCTCGATTGAAGGATACAGATACATCTGCTGATTGGTGATGCGAATCTCATGCACAGCATTCTGAATCTGCGGCTCGCCACCCAACTTGTGTGTCGGCTGTGTGGGAGCATCGGTGTCCATGGAGGTGTCCACCTCCTTCTTGTTGCCAGTCAGAGCTTCAGTCCAGGCTTGAATGCCAGCCTGGAGACGCAGTGCAAGCTTCTTCTCAACCTCCTCGTCGAGGCGTGTTACCCAAACGCTGAGGTTGGAATACTGACGCAGCGAAAGATCATCGACAGCATGCTGAATCTTCGAGAGAATCTCGACAAAAGTGGCTGCACTATAGGGACATGTTTCCAACGAACGCACATCCACATCAAGTTGTTCTTCCACCACCAGCAAGTCATCGACCTAGAATGCAAATTATATTAGCGAAATTCCAATGATAAACTTTCTGTATTTCCAGTTTACCTTCTCCTGGAACTGGGTGACGCATTCAGACAAACGCAGCACATAGGGATCCAGTTTGTAGGACTCCCAGATGAGGCCAATGCCCTCAGAGACTAGGTTCAACACCTCTTTGCGCAGTCCAGCCACGAGTGGCACAATGCTGGCGCGATCCTCAATCTGTGGGCATGAAACACGCATTAGTAAACAGTCTTAATTGAGTTGAGAAAATAGAGATATAAAATAATGCATGCGGGAGTTGAACAACAAAACTATGGTAGCAACAACTATATAAATATATATTTTTAAGGGGGGACAAACGACACTACCTTGAATACTGAGTTTAGTGCTAGACTCCTATTATTAAGCTGCATGAAAGAGAGGTTTTGTTGGTTGTTTTGGTTGATTTAAAAAAGGTTGTACTGTCTATGCTTATGTAAGGTGTTGGGTGTAAGGTGTAAAAGGTGTTAAAAAAGGTGTATTAAGTGTTTTTTTTTTTGTGAATAACAAAATTCAAGCTGCACGCCGGAAGCAAAGCAATGCGATACAAGAGCTCCTAAGAGCTGGCAAAAACAATGTGAAAAATATGTAAATGTCTAAAGCAAAAGTTAACTAAAAGATCAAATAGACAGCAACATTAGAGAAAATATAATAAAAAGAGCTATTGCTCCAGCTTGGATGAGAGAAGATCTCTATGTGGTGTTGTGTGGTGTAACGTGAAATGATTAAGCTGTGTTTTGTTTAAAAAGCATTTCATACCTTCTCCAAAGTGCGTTCATAGGTGCGCACACTTTCAATCAACGAAATAGCATAGGGATAAATCTGGTTGGCCTGGTGAGCCTTGTTGACAATGGTTAATGGAACTCTATAAAAAATAAAAGCTTATCAATAAAAATTTCTGAAGTAATTGTTTTAATCCACTCACCTGAAGCCCAAGTTCTTGATGTTGCGCACTTCCTTGGCCAGCGTAATGATTTCTGGCAAGAAGTTCACACGCAAACGCAAAACATTGCCACGTCCAATGCGAGAGCGAGTCGACTCGATGGTGAAAATGCGACCAGAGCTGCCAAAGTTACGCTCCTGCACCTTGCGAGCCCATTCATGGAACACATCCGAAATGGACAGCTTAGCGCGGAAGCTATCGCCATCGGCCTTCAGTTTCTGGCCCTCGATATGCGTTTCCCAGCCCTTGCCGAGCACATCTTCGACACGCTTCAGATACATAGTCAGCTGGTTGTCGATCTGACGAGCCCAGATGATGGAGCCTGCCACTGGGGGCAGATCACGCACCGAGGAGAGGCGACAGCTCTTGCTCTGCGGATACTGCACCTTGAACTTCTCGTGCAGCGCCTCGATGTCGTCCTTGACGCGCTGTATCAACTGCGTCTGGTACTCGCGAATGGCGCCACGAATATGCGGACGCACAAACAACGCATTGAAGCGCGAGAAGATGCGGAACATCTCGTTAGCATTCTTGGCTGTGCCCAGCTGGTCACGCAAATGAGCCGTAATGCGCGTCTCAACGCGATCTGTAATAATGGAAACAGTATTAATACATGCTAAAGATATAACAGATAGATTACTTACCAATCTTCTCCTCGTAGCGCTTGACAGCTGCCTCCCAAGCCTCGGAGCCCTCCTTGGTAATGTCCAGGCAATCGACCTCCTTGACATTTTCATAGGCCAAGTTAACCTCCTCAATGGCATTGGCATCAGCGGCATCCAGACTGTAAGGCTGCTTGCTTTCCACGACACTGCCATCGTCATTGGCCGACTGCTTAGTGGGACGCAGCACGCGCAAAATGACAGTGCGCAGCTGTTCATGCTGACGCCTGAACTTGCGCATATGCTCCATGCGCGTCTGCAGCTTCTTGTGAGCCGGCGACACACGCCAGACCATCTTCAAATGTTCGTCACGCTTCTTCTTGACAATGTCACGAAGCAAGCCCTGCAGCTTGTCGTACTCATCATCCCAGCAGCTGAAGATCTCAAAGCATTGATTCATCACACGCTCGAATTCATCAAAAGGAATGTGCATGAGACGACGTGTGCCCAACACCTTCAACAACTGCTGCGATAGATCACGCGAGATGGCCTCGATGAGCTTCAGACAGCGTTGAATGGGATACTTGGTGTTGCGCACTTTACGCAAATGCGAGAAAATCTGCTGTACAGCAGGACGAATCTTCTCCAACTCAGTGGCCGACAGCAGATCGTTGATTGGGAAGTCTTTCATCAACGGATTGTAATCGGCAACAGTGGCCAGAGCTTGTTTCAAGCCGGTGTCCGTATCAAACGAAACGGTGGCATGGAAACGTTTGCCATGCTTAAGAATGTCCAGGGTTAAAGCCACTTCAGGCGACTCACGCTTCTCCTGAATGCGATACAAAGCACGCTCCAGATTCAGCCAGAAGGAGATTTCCTAAACAACAAACTTAATTAGTAAAGTGAGATATAACATGTATGAATAGACTTACCTGCAGTGCGGTGCCCGAGCCGGGATCACGATTCAGCTTGGTTACTTTCTTGATTTCAGTAATCCAACGATTGACACCGTTCTGCAGCTGATTAAGGAACGACGAGTCCTCGACCTTGTCACCAAAATCAACCACCTTGGCCTTGTGGTTCTCATCAGCACACTTGCGTATGACCTGATTCACCACTGGATGCGCAGTCAGCGTAATCTCTGGAATGTCAATATTCTGCTGCAAGTGCAACAGTCCCATTTCCAGTTCCGCCAACTTCTTCTCCACCGATGGTGCCATCTTGTCACCATCTCGATCCGCACGTCCCGATTCCTTGACATACGACTTGAAGTACGGCGCCAGCGACTTGCTAATGAACGCATGCAAGGTTTCGTAAGGTGAACCATCCGAAAAGTTGATCAAACGCAGTTGCGAGTGAATGGACTTGTCCGCCTCGACGACAACGCCACGCTTAATGCAAGCCAGCGAAGCCATGCGGCTGTTGGTGAAGTGCACATCATTGCTGATTTGATAAGTCACCTGTTCCTTCTCATCCTCACTTTCCGCCGGTTGTTCGGTATCATCCTCTGTGCGTCAGAACGAGAACGAGAGTGAAAGTTAATGAACGGCAAAACACATACAATCGGAATAACGTTATCAATATTTTCACCTTCACCCACATTTCACTCAATGCACAAAACATTACCTGGCCCTGGCGTTCAATGACGCGACGAAGGCAATGGCACTGACATCAATTCATTACCAAGGTGACAACCTTCGAAATTTCAACGGCCAAGGTGAAACCTTCAAAATTCGTGCACTCAAGGTCTGAACCTTGAGCGTGCGTTGCTCCCACATCGCTTGACCCTGATGCGAGGCAACGTTCAAAGTCACAAGTCAATGGAATACACAGTCATGCAGCTCAAGGTCGTGTTCGCGCACGTTTCCGCAAACAATGCGCAAAATCAGCTGTCGTTTGTTTATTTACAAGCCGGCAACCGGCAAACACTACAATATCTGGCCACACTCATCGTTCAACAAGCCGGCAACGTTGCGCAACCGGTTGTTGTTCATAGTCAAATGAGTGAGAGGTTGCTCGCAAGCGTTGTCAATGTTTTTGTTCTCAGAGCGTGACGTCACTTGCTTGCAAACATACGACTAAGCAGTTTGTAAATACTTAAAATATTAGTTTTACAGAAAATATTTTAAATTAATTATTTTTTGTAAAATGTTATATATCTATTTCGCAAAGTAATCCCATTTTTAAAATTCTTGGTGCAAATTAAAAATGTGACGGCACACGATTTCATGAAGATACGCAATATTGTTTCTTGTACCATGAATAGCAGCTGTGAGTCAGCTGGCATGACGTCATGCGCACCAAGCGGTGCAGAAAACATGAAAAATCGGATAGGCGGATTGATTTTTATCCAAATCATTTTAAAGAATGCAAGTTGCACATAGAAAACTGTGTGAATATGTACAAGAACTTAATGTTTGTGCGGAACAGAATAGATTTCCATCCTTTTTAACAGTAAAGTAGTTTGCCGTTGCTTCTATGCGACGCCATTTTGTGCAGTTGGTCTGACAATTGGACTGATTGGAAAATTGAAAAATTCAAACTTACCTTTGATGCAGTTGCGCTGCACATACAACGCTTGCACCTGAGGATCGGATAAGAACTTGCGGATAGTCTCCTGATTGATGGGATCGTCCAATGCATTATTCAACGAATCCGGCACAACATCCTCGTCCGGCAGTAGAATGGTCACCGCCTTGCGAAGATAATTGGCAAATGCGTCGTAATTGGCAATGGACAGGTTCACACCTGGATCCACCGAAGTGTCGGTGTTATCCAGCGAATCGCCCATCTTTTGCTACTACTTTTATCCACTAAATCAAAGTTAATTGCTTGTAAATATGTTTTTTCACACTACTCCAATACGAATACGCCCTGTGAAAAATTACGTCTGCAGTTTTGTAGAAAGTGCAACGTCAATACTGCCACTAGGTTGAAAACCGCAGCAAAACGCTCTGCGTTGCCAGCTTGCAACCACGGACCAAAATACAACAGTGGGCTGGAGCTTGCCACAAAGTTGTAAACGCTTCCCGCCAAAATGTTTGGTATAGCAACAGCTGTGCAGCCAGCGATGTGGTAACCTCATGTGCCACAGCTGTTTAGCAATTTGATTTGTTATTCAATACACGCATATGTTAATATGCCGCATTAATGTGGAATTTTATCAATTAAAATAAACAAGATGCAAGCGCTGCGATATAAAAGACTGTTACGCGGATTGGAATATAACTGGCTTCGGCGTTTCTTAACACAAAGCTGCACAAGCAATGAGGTAAATTTCAATATAAATATGTTAAGACTGGAAGCAAATGTTATCTATTTGTTATGTGTTGTTTTAGCAACTGGAGCTGACCAACGATGTGAAACATCGCATTGAGACGCACTGGAGCAAGCAGCTGTGCCATGGGCAGTTTGACTCAAAGCAGGCGGCCAACAAATACTATGTGCTCTCAATGTTTCCCTATCCCTCAGGCAATTTGCACATGGGCCATGTGCGAGTTTACACAATCAGCGATGCTGTGGCACGTTTCCATCGCATGTGCGGCAAGAATGTGTTTCAACCGATAGGCTGGGATTCCTTCGGACTGCCCGCCGAGAATGCAGCCAACCAACGTGGCGTGGAACCCGCAGCCTGGACTCAACAGAACGTTGCACAAATGAAGGAGCAACTGCAACGCTTGGGCTGCTCTTTTGACTGGACGCATGAGCTGTCGACGAGCAGTCCTGAGTACTACAAGTGGACACAGCATTTGTTCTTGCTGCTGCACAAGCAGGGACTCGCCTATCAGAACGAGGCGTTGGTCAATTGGGATCCCGTGGACAAAACAGTGCTGGCCGATGAGCAGGTGGACGCCAATGGCTGTTCTTGGCGCTCGGGTGCCAAGGTGGAAAAGAAGCTGCTTAAACAATGGTTCATACGCACCACAGCGTATGCCAAGCGACTACTTGATGGCCTCGAGGATCCCACGTTGCGCGATTGGCGCGATATTATCAATCTACAGCGGCATTGGATTGGCGAGTGCGATGGTTATGCTTTCTCTTTGCTCACCTCCGCCTCGAATCTGCTGCGCGTGTGGACTGCCAATCCAGAGCATCTACTCGATCCACATGCATTTCTCGTGCTGCGCCAGAAACACTTTCTAGCAAAGCTGCCTGATGCTGGTGGGTTGAGCGTGGAGAATCCCTTTGCACGCACCACGTTGCCCGTAGTTTTTAGTGATGATGCCGCCTTTCCACCTGACTGTGATGTATACCTGGCTGCGCCCAGCTTTCGAGCCGAGGATCTTGAACTGTGGGAGCAGCTTGGACTCGCTTTTAGCACTAGCAACGAAGTGAATCCCGGCAACTGGGAGCATCTGCGGAAGGAAGTGTTAACTGCAGCCAAACGTCTCAACATTGGCGGCTATCGTGTGTCGTCTAAGCTCCAGGATTGGCTCATCTCGCGGCAACGCTATTGGGGCACCCCGATACCCATTGTGCACTGCACCAAATGCGGCGCTGTTCCAGTGCCTGAGCAACAGCTGCCTGTGACGCTGCCGCCACGCGATGCTGGCAAAGATGCGCTGCGCTGCGAATGCCCGAAATGTGGTGACCCACAAGCGCGTCGCGAAACCGACACCATGGACACCTTTGTGGACAGTTCGTGGTACTATCTACGCTTTTTGGATCCCCAAAATACGCAGCACATCTTTGACACAACGCTGACGAATGCTTGCATGCCTGTGGATCTCTATATTGGTGGCAAAGAGCATGCTGTGCTGCATCTTTACTACGCCCGCTTCATGAATCACTTTCTGCACAGTTGTGGATTGTCTCCAACGTCTGAACCCTTCTCCCGGCTGCTGGTGCAAGGCATGGTCATGGGACGTTCCTATAGGGTAAAGGGAAGTGGACGTTATGTGCGTGAATCGGAGGTGGAAGTGGTTAATGCGAAGAAGAATCAGGCGCAGATCAAGGAGACACAAGAGCCGGTCATCATGAGCTGGGAGAAGATGTCCAAGTCGAAGCTGAATGGCGTTGAACCTGATGATATGTTTAATGAATATGGCACCGATACGACGCGTTTGATCATCTTGGCTGATGTGGCTCCCACCTCGCATCGCAATTGGTCGAGTGCAAGTAAGTAGAGAGAGTTACAAGCTGTAACATATATTTCCTCTTTAATCAATTGCCTCTTCCTTTAGCTTTTCCTGGCATACTTAACTGGCAGAAGCGTTTGTGGCTGACGCTTGAGGATTTCGAGGCGGCACGCAGGGAAGTCACGGAGGAAACTGTGGACACAGGCAGCGATGCTTTTCTGCTGGAGGATTCCAAACTGTTTGATGCGCGCAACTTTTATATCAAAGGTGCCACGTTCAACTATCGCCATGCGCATCAGCTGAGTGTTGCCATCTCCAAGATGCAAGGCTTGACCAACTCACTGAGGGTAAATCCTGGTCAGAAGTTGCTCTCACTTTAATTTAATACTCCTTCTTAACTTACAGCGCACTCCAAATCACATTCAGCGCCATGGCAAACAGTTTGAACGTGCTCTCGCCGCACAAATTATTATGCTCGCTCCCATGGCACCGCATTTTGCCTCGGAGTTGTGGTCACGTTTTGCTGCAGTCCCGGGTCGTCTTAATGCCGAAAGCGAGGAGCTCCAATGGTCCAAGGATGTGCTCGAACAGCGCTGGCCAGATGTGGATGCTGCCTACCAACTCGATTTGTCCATCAAGATCAATGGCTTTGAGAACTGTGTCATTAAAGTAGCACGTCAGCAGCTGGACAAGGTGAATCACAGCGATGCACTCGATGTTGCCTTCAACACGCAGTCGGTAACTTCTTACCTCATTGACAAGAAGATCAAGACGACGCACTATGTGCTGTATCCTGGCATTGAGGGCATACTCAACATCTATCTGGACAAAGTGAAAAAGCCGCAGAAGCCGGCGAAGAATAACGATGAGGATAAGTTGCAAGCGGAGTAGATTAAGAGGAGGAATTGAGGAGGAGGAAAATATGTTAAGGAAGGAACAGGAGATAGAAAAGATTGTATAAGGAAAAACTGAAGACAACAACAAGTCGTAGAGAGAAGTTCAGAAAAGGTTAAATGAGGTTTGGGATGAAAACAGCAAAGGAATAAGTTAAAAAAAGTTAAAAAAAAAAGATAACTTATTAGGAGATACAAAAGAAAAGAGGAAAAATGATTTCTGAAGAAGCAACTTCAATTAAAATATGATCAAAGAAGAGCTGAGCTCAAAGAGAAGTATCATCCAATTTCAGATCATCTAAGATAATATATAAAAAGGCAAGTCAGAACTGAAGATGCATTTAGACAAAGAAAAAATCATCCTTAATCTGCAACATAAGTCAAAAGATCTGTAAGATTTTAATTGGAATGTATGTTTATTTGTTGTTTAAGTTTAATGTTAAATAGTATATATATAAAAATTGGACTACTTGATGCCTGTATTTTGCTTTACAAGATTGTTTGTTGGACCAACGGATTGGACTCTCGCGGTTAAATGCCTAAGGATCATCATAAGTGAGTGCAGGCAGGCGAAAATTCTCTTCACTAAAAGCGAGCTTAAGTCTAAGAAACACTCTTCGTCATCTTCATCACTTCATCAGCTCCGCCATCAGATTGCGCAAATACACATCCAGCTGAGCATAATCGAGCAACGTATTCCTTACAATATCCAACAACATGCTCGGCCACAACGTCTCCAGTTTGTGCAGCTTCTCCACCGCATTGCATGTGTTCTCCAGCAGCAAAGCAAAATGCTGTCTACCCCGATCCCTCGCACTCGGAGCCATTGCGGTGACGCCTCCCGCATTGCTCTCGACCATGGCCACCGTGTTGCTCTGCGCCTTCTTCCACTGCAACGCCTCTTTACCGACAACCAGACGCAACGATTTGTTCTCCGCACGCAGCAACCAATCCTTGGGCGACAATTTGCTTGCGGTGCACGTCTCATCGAGTCGGAGTCGAGCCAACAGCGGCTGCAACATGCCATCGGGCATTGACCACAACACGAGATTCGAGAGGCCAGCATACGTTGAATTCGCTGCCTCCACTTCGGCCTCGCTAATCTCCTGGCCATTGAGCTGCTTCAGTCCCCAGTGGGACAACCGATAGATGGCATAAGCACGCCAAGCTGGCTTTCCAGTAATGGCATTCCCCTCCGCATCGATGAGTAATGAACTCAATCCCTGCAGCTCCGCCAAAGCGTTCAGCTGTCCCAATGTGCTGATGTTTGTCTCACGGAACACAAAGTGCTCGGCGTGCGGGAAACGCACTTTAATCCTGCCCAGCATGCACACAATGCTGTTGAAATTGATGTAGCTAAAGTTGAGTGTATGCACATCGTTCGCTTTCGCCGGATTCCACTGCTTGTCAATGAAACGCAACGCTCCCTGACCGTAAATGTTGAGATAGCGTCCGCAAATCTCGATCAAATAGTCGCCTCCTTGTTCCCTTTCTCGCTCCGCTGCGCTGGGTTTGCTCACCGTAATCGCTGCCGTTGGCGGTGTGGCTGCTTGCGTGGATTGCTGTGGCTGCTGAGCGTTGCTGCACTTGCTCTGCGGCGCCACCAACGACACAACATTGGCCGAGGATTGATTCGAGTTCCCATTGTTGTTGTTGTTGTTGCTGCTGCGTCCGCGTCCTGCGCTGTTAGAGCTGCTGCTGTTGCTGGTCCCGCTGCTGCTGATGGTCTGAGCACGCACCAAACTCCCCGCCATATAACGCTTACTGCTTGTCCCTCCTCCTCCACCTCGGTTCACCTGCAATCCCAGTTGCGTGATGGGCGTCTGTCGCAGTCGCTGCTTGCTGCTGCTGCCGGGTCGTGTGTTCGTCGTGCTCGGCGTGGGCAGCGGCAAAGTCACGGTGCTGGGCGGTGGCGTAGGCGTGGCAGGCGCTGGCGGCGTCAAAGTCAATGCGGGAGGAGAGGGCGAAGCTGCGGGCGGTTCCGGAGGTTGCGGAGTTGCTGGCGGTGCAATTGGCGGCGTTGTTAGTTTGTTGCAATTCTCGTCCAACTTGCGCTTGCCTAGCTCCTCGTTTTCGTTGTCACTGCTGTAGCAACTGGAGCAGGAGTCCACATTGGGTCCTAGGCTGGAAGCCTCCGAGGAGGCATCGTCCTCGCCTTCAGGTTTTTTGACTATAGGAGGTAAGCGGAAAAGCGCTTGAAGTTCAGCGAGTTCGTCTCTGGGCTGCGGCTTCTCCAGGGGCGTCTCGACGATGGGAGTTTCCTCCTCATCCAGCAAAGCAGCCTCATTAGACTCATTAATCTTGGCCAGCTCGCTGGTCAGCTTCGCTTTGGGTCTGCCCAGCGTTTGCTGTGAACGCAACAGCTCCCAATTGGTGCGCGCATTGGAGATGACTTCCTCCCGCCGGCTGCTGTGATAGGCATCCGAGCTACCATGTGTGGCCAGCGCCTGTTCCTTGTGCTGCCGCCAAGCGAGCGCCGCTCGACGCACTTGCTCCGTTATGGGCATTTGACTCAAGGACTGCAGCAGCGGCAAATGCGATACGAGGAATGAAACGCAGTCGCCGGCGAGCGAAACGGGATTATTTTCAATGGTCACCTCGAGTAAGCGAGCAGCTCTGGCGATGCTCGCCATGTCGTCCACTTTGTGCAACTCGTTGTGGCACAACCAAAGACGCTCCAGAGCCACCAGATGCTGAAACCCGTTGATGCGACGCAGCTTATTGCGTTTCAAATTCAATTCCCTTAGCAAACGCAAGCCGTGAAAATCCTGTTGATTAATCTGACGTATTTGATTCCCCGCCAGATTCAGCGACTTCAGCTGCTGCAGGCAATTGATTCGATTCCCCAAACTCGTCAGCTTATTCCCATGCAGGTCGAGCACACGCAGAGTACCGCTCAACGAAGCCAAT
The DNA here is from genome assembly GCA_019972355.1 of Drosophila kohkoa. Classification (NCBI taxonomy): domain Eukaryota; kingdom Metazoa; phylum Arthropoda; class Insecta; order Diptera; family Drosophilidae; genus Drosophila; species Drosophila kohkoa. Next base: position 2,539,084 of record BJEL01000078.1, read on the forward strand.
CCAGCGATGTCCTGAATGCGATTCTTGCCCAGCAGCAGCACCGAGAGCACCGGGAGTCCATCCAGATTGGCAATGCGTTCGATCTGATTGTCGTAGAGATCGAGAAAGACCAACTGATGAAAGATGATGCCATAGCAGGCACTTAAACTGAGTTGCTTGTTCTTAATGCTCAGCTGCTCCAGCTGCTGCCCGTTGCTCATCAGACTGGGTTCCTCTTCCTCGCCAGCTGCCACCAGGGATAAATTGCTGCTGTGGAGCACGCTGCTCTCGTCGCAACTTTGCAGCTGTTGAGCAGCTCCTTGGGCCGCCGCCTTGAGCAGCTGTCGACGCTGCAGCAGCTGCTGTTGATGCTTCATCGCCTGCAGACTGTTCGACACGAAGCTCTTCGACTTCTCCAGACCGAAACGCAAACGCAACGCCGGCGGCGGCGTCAGCTGCGCCTGGGCATAGTTGAAGCCACGCTTGTGTGCCTGCAGCTTGGAGCGATTCCCACCATTAATGGCCAGCGCCTGTGTGGTCAACGGACTGCCGGAGCACGGGCTGCCCGAGTTGGGCGACAGATGGGGATGCTGGTGAGGATTGCCTGCATTGCTCAGGGCGCGTGTGAGGCGCGAGTGCGCGCCACGCAGCGTAGTCTCTGTAAGAAGGGAATTTGAAGTTTGATTAGTTCAGTCATAAATCACTTAATGGCAACAAAAGAGGCTGCTAAACGAATCGCTTAGATTTCAAATTAAGCAAAGTAATTATAATGCGAAGCTCCTTAGCGTCATCTCTGCAAAATGGGAAAAGTTTCATTACTTCACCCATTACTCGCTTAACAACCACAAGTGTGACCGGTAAACTAAACAATTCTACTTGAATTATAATTTTGTATACTATATTCTGTGACGCAACGCAGCTATTATCTTAAAAATAAATGGAATTTAAAGTTTTGTTAATTTAACCATTTTTGGCTTAGTGGCCACAACTGATACAGCTAAGTGAATAGTCGATAAGATTTAAGGTAATTCGATAAATCAATTATAATTTTCTATAATATAATATCACGTAACTCTTAAGCGAATTCTGGTAATAAATTTAGGATAGATAGCTTTCATTAATTTGTATTTTCGCTTAATATGACTGTTTCTTAAGTTTTTATACTAAATATAGAGTGGCCACTAAGTGAAGGCACGTTAAGTGAAGCAATATTTGTATGAGCTTTCTATCTTTAAATTTGTAATTTTGCAAGTGTTTTTTTATAAATAGAATTACAGTAATAACCAAAGTGCGGGCTCTAAACATTTATATGTATTTTTGCTTTATGATTTTTCTTTAAATATAATTCATTATTTATATTATAATTCGGCTGTTAACCAAATGCTGATACCAAATTCAGTGTGGCCACTAAGTGCAAATATAAATTTTATGGTGTTTTCTTCGTAATACAAATATTGAACGAGCAATATATGCAGCTGAGTGAATTTTTAGATGATAAATGCAATGTGGCAGTTAAGTGTAAATGACGTAGAGGAAGGTGAGATATTAAGTGAGATATATTTAGTACAATTCCTGTTAGGGATTCTCTCCTCTCTCACTTACTTTCACGAGGCGTTGCTTGTGGCGCTGGCGGCGGAGGCGGTGGCGGCGGCGGTGGCAGCTCCTTGGGTATGTGAAACGTGTTGATCAAATTGTGTTGCAGCGACAACAGCCGAAGATTCGGCTCCTGCTCAAAGATGGGAATCGCAGTCAATCCCCTGCGATCATAGTTGATGCGATCCGGAAGCTCTTCGCGTTCCTTAAGCAACCGCTGAATGCGACAGATGCCATTCGGCTGCGGCGTGACAATGGCGCCGCTCACCAAAGTGCCGCCAGTGCTGCCCACCAACGTAGTAGGCGTGGCAGCGACAGTCACAGCACCAACTCCGCCACCGCAGCCGCCAGCTGCTGCTGCTGCTGTTGCAGCTGTGACTGGACGACAGCTGTTGGAGGCCGCCGAGGAGGAGGTGGACTTGGAGCGTTGTCGCGTGACGGCGCCGCGTTGCAATCGCTGCTGATTGCGCAACTGAGCAGCGGCTGCATAGCTGCGCTTCAGCTGTCCATGACCCACCAGCAACTCGGGTTGTGCTGCAGTTGCTCCGGGAGTTCCAGCTCCAGCTCCACGCTTCGGCATGACATTATGGCTGAGGGTGCTGTGGGAGCGTCCAATAGGACGACGACGTTGGAGTCGTTGATTAAAACTAGGAACGAATGGTTCGATTTTCAGCAAAGATGTTTGAGGTAAATAGTTCTGTTGTTGTTGTGGTTGTTGTTGTTGTGGCTGTGGTTGCAAGTGTGTTTGTTGTTGTTGCACCTGCTGTTGTTGTTGCTGCTGCTGCTGTTGTTGTTGCAACTGTTGTTGCTGTTGCGTTGCCTCGGGCGGCTCATCGTTCAGCATAGATCTGCCACGACATTTGGCCATCGACATCAGCGTTCGTCGCCTGGCAATTGTCGCTGCTGCTGCTGCTGTCGTTGTTGTGGCTGCTCCTGTTGTCGTCCTGCTGCTGTTGCCTGATCCTGCAGCCTGGCCCGTTGCCGTGCGTGTGGCATCCACTTTTGTGTTTCATAATCGTTGTTGGGCAGCAGCAGCAATGTTCACGACAACAGACTCCGACTGCAACATGGTTAACACACACACACACACACACTCGCACACACTGCTTTTAGCTGCCTCAGCGTTGCATAATAAGGATGTTTATTATCCTGTGAGTGCTTGCTTTCTCTTTTGCTCTCGGTCTCGCTCTCTCTCGCGTTTGATGTTATCTAATTTGGTATTTTGATTTCAATTTCAGTTCGATTCAGCCTGCTCCACTTGAGGTCCTTCGCTGCTCTATGCAGCTCCTGTCTGTTGTCTCTCCTTTGCAGTCTTTTAGTTTTCCATATTTTCTATCTATCTATCTGTTTTTTTTTCGGTGTCTTTGTGGTGTGTGCTCTGAATGTTGTCGGTCCCAAGGCATGTTTTATTAGTTTGTTTATTCGGGTTATACATATTGGGCGCTATTGCCGCCGTTGCTATAGACAGTGCACGTCTTGCATCTCGCTCGCTCGCGTCTATTGCTGTCTCTATTGCACCTGCATAGTTATTACCTGGCCTATTGCTTCGTGATTTCAGCTATTAGTTTGTTTATTTAAAGCGCTTTGCTTTTAGGGCGGCAGTCGAACTGCCTAACTGACTGACTGACTGACTGACTGTCGAAATAGTCGCTGCAACAGCACGACAATCGAGTTGAACTGACAATTCGCCATTTCACATGGCTTCTAAACATACCAAAACATTCCTGACTGCCGCTTGCATTATCATTATGCGCTACAAGGAATTTGGCAGAGCATATGCGACTATAGAACTTGAAGAATTTGCAGTTAATCATCACAAAAGCAGGTTAAATAGCTTTGCACTATTCATTTCCATCTTAATGCAGCTACCAAGTAACTTCAATTTTAAAGTGTTCAAAATTACTTTAAAAAAGCACTAACGACTTTAAATCATTTAAATTAGTTTTTTTTTTGCATATAAAAAAAACTTTGCTTACAGTCAACAAACTGCATTTCAAATCTCTGCAAAACGATAACTAAAGCGATAACGATAACTTCAGCCGCCATCTTAAATTGAGCGAGCTCAGCATTCACCTTGGCCGAGCAACTCCGCTGCAAAGTCGTTTGCATTAAAAACATATTTCGTGGTTTATGCATTGCTATTGCTTTTGCTTTTGTTTTCACTGCTGAACGAAAACAGTTTAATAGCCATCTGCCTCCCAACCTAAGCACTTTGCCGCCCACTTCGGCCAGACGACAGTAAGGAAGAGAGTGAGATAGAGAGAGCAAGAGGCTTTGAGTGAAAGACACGCACATAATTGGCTGCCATCATAATGGATTCACGTGCCATGCCAGTCGACTGTCTGGCAACTCTAGCTTATTGTAGTTGTTGTTCTTATTGCAGAGCATGTATGCAAAGTTAAACGACAAGTGCGAGCGAGAGCGACATATGCATTCGTCAAGTTTTTGGCCCCAAACAATTAGCACGCACGACAAGCGTAGTCAAGTCTACGCCTTAGGCAGACAAAAGGGATACAAGGGGAGAGGCGGGAAGCAGGAAGGAGACGACAAAGCTTCAGTGTGAATGAGATGAGCAAATGCCTTGGTGTTAGTTGCCTGTGGGATATTGGGGGAACAAACGAGGCTGATGCCAAATCAAAGACACTGCCAACAATTCGAATTTAATTGTTGTCATAAAAAAATGGGAATCAAGCGAATGCTTTTGCTTCTCCTACTTCTTCTGCTTCTTCTGCTTCTTCTTCTTGGTCATGTGCGTGCGTTGGCATTTTATGTGCTCATATTGTGAGTGGCTGCAAATGGTGAGTACCACAACAACAACAATTAGCAGAAAATGAAGAAGAGGAGCAGCAATAGAGCAATAGCTGTTACAAAAGGAAAAAGCAACAGGAGCTCTGCCTTGATGTCTGGACTGTTAATTGCAGTTGCTCCGTCGGGGTTCAATAACTCGACTCTTGATTGGCAACCAGAGTCGTGAAGTATTGGAGGGCGGACAGGGGGGCTTGATTCAGGTTTAAGGACGATCACAGTAATTGTTATTGTTGCAACGTTCAATGAACTCCTTCACAACGCCATCAACAAGTGCAAAAGGGAAAAGAAAAGCAGCTCAAGGATTTCATAACATGCAGGGTTAATTTTATATGTGCAACTTTTTCATTGGCGAATATAACAAAGAAATTAAACGCTGTTCTACTTTGCACAAAGTTCAAATTAAAGCAATACAATTACCTATTAATTAAAAATTTAATCACAGCTTACAATATTATATCGATTACATTTAATTCTCTTTTCTTAACAGCACTCTTTAATGTAAGCTTTAGTTTTGAGCGCAGTGAAAGCTTCTCTTTGTTTGAAGAGTACAGCAATGCAAGCAAAAAGTTCGTCTCATTCATGCTGCTTAAATGCATACATATGTATGCTTGTATGTATGTATGCACATGTGAATGTCAGTATGTATGTAAATATGTATTTCTGCTCCCCTTTGGCCTTTTAATTGATTACTCACAGGCATAGTCTAAGTGACGCAGACATAGCTGAGATCGCACTCAAAATAGTGCTCTCGCTCTCTCTAGTTTTTAACTGTTCCTTCTAAACGTGTGCAATGACCAATAGCTCACCTGCAGTTTTACTCTTAAAAAGAACTAATGAAACAACTCACTTTGTTTGCTCTTTACAAATTTCAATGATAGTGAATTTTAATCAAATATAGAAAACTTGCGCTCCATTGCAGAGAGTATATTAAAGCCTCTTTTTAATGGCACATCTTTTATACCAGAAACGCCTGTCAAAGTCCTTAAACTAGTTGCTCCCTTTAGTTTGCCTGGCCAACAATATTTACTGTTTCTTGGAGCAAGCGGCAACAATTTCAAGCTTAAAGTTTCGCACACAGAAAAGTTGCATAAAGTTTGCAATTGTTGTCCGTTTTGCATTCTGCGTTTATTTCATGTCATTGATAGGCTCGACTCGACTCGACCTTTTGCATCCCGCTGAGGTTAACCAAAGCTGCGCTGTTTGCAGCTTGTTGCTGCTGCAGCTGTTGTTGTTGTTGTTGGTGTTGTTGTTGACATCCTTTTGGGCCATTAATTTTGCAGTCTTTTACGTGGTTGAAAAGCTCGACCGTTGAATTGTTGTCGCTGTTGTTCTAGATAAAAAAAAGCTATAGCTCGGCTCAAGCTCCTTCCCTTCCCTTCTCTTTCGCGCTCTTTAGCTGCTGACCGTGCTCTTTGTCAGCGTCTGTCAACCTTGGCGACATTTTCACTTTCGCTTCTCGCTCATTATCTCAATTGTTGTAGTTGTTGTTGTTTATTTTTAATAATTATAGCGCGCTGCTGCAATTGTCCCTGACCACACACACCCACACACACATTCATACAACGCAACGGGTTGATAAATTGCGTGCACAGCAAAGACCAGAAAAATTACCAGCAAACAACACACACACACACCCAAGAGGGAGGGCGCTGTTATGTATGTATGTGTGCGTACATATAATCATTAGGTCTTTTGGTGCTGCTGCTCCAGCGACGCCTGGACGATGAGCAATTTAATCAGTCTGGCAACGCGCTGTAAAAAGCTGATAATACCTTTATGAATAATTCATAGCAAATGGCAACATTCGCACACACGCGCAACATTTGTTGTTGCTGCCCTTATTCATAATTAATCAGTAGCCAAAGAACACGGCGACAACACTTGATGTTTTCACTTCTGCCATTCACTTGACTGCTGAAGTAGCTGCTGCTGTTGTTGTTGTTGTTGTTGTTGTTTTTGTTGCTCCATTACAAAGGATCTGCGTATGAGGGCATTTTAATTAGATGCGGTAACTTGTTGCGTCTGTTGTGGAGTGGTGGGAGGGAGCGCGGTGGCCACTCACAGCTCAATCTCAGGCACAATTGCGTGTCAAATTCATCACCGCAAAAATCGCAAAATGCGACGCCTGCGGTTGACGGGCAGAGAGGGAGGGGGGCAGTGTGTACTGTGGATACGGCAGCTAAATATATCAATATTTCAGAAGCAATTGCGGCCCCCAATTGACCGCAGTAAATTAAACGCCCAGAAACAAAAAACCGCTAACAAGTCAACTTGACATTTATATACTTAAGTATATTTTTTGGTATTTTTTCGTTGTTAGTGTTGTTGTTTTTGTTTACCACAATCAACTGGCAGCAACACATCAAATATGTATGAATTTGAGGTAAGCACATTCATTTAACACACACACACGCACGCACACACACATACAAGTGATTTAATACTAGAAGTCAGCTTTTGCCAGTTCCATTGGCTTTTCTAGTTCCTGTGAACCGCAAGAGCTTTGCTCGTGGCCTGCGTCGACTAGTCATCTCGCTCGCACTTAGCTGCAGCTGCTTGGTCACTTCCAGTTCCAGTTTCAGATCCAGATCCAGTTCAAGTTCGAGTTCTTCGTTGAGTATTTGTGCCTTATCGACGGTGCCCTTGAAGATCAAAGGATATGGCCACTCATGGCAAATGGTGGGACCGTTATAATCACGTAGTGTATCGATTAATCGATCCAATCGCTCCACTTCCGCAAAGTCATCGTTGAGGGAACGCACCTCGTCAAGCAGCACGGCCACATTTGATTCGAGCACCTGTTGTGATTTTATTTTATTTGTTGTGTTTGGTGTAAATTTCAAATTAGATTAGTTGCAAAAATCGCTTATTTTGCTCGATTTGTTAAGCTGCAGAGGTGTCAAATGACTGCGTCAGCGTTACGTCCGGGCCTAAACCTTGTTAACTGTCATTCCCACTGTGGTCTATTACAATGTTAGCACAATGTGCATTCGTCGTTAGCGTCTCCGATTTCAGACACAAAAATATGCCTAGTACTAAATATCTTTTTGCCCCGTTTGCCTCTTTGGCTGTCCAATTAGCACCCAATTAGCAAATGCTGTGAACCTCGCAAGCTAAGCTCATGTCACAATGCATGTTAACCGATTCTACTACAGTGGGTCAAGTCAGTCATTAGTTTGAGATTTTTAATCATAGACAAAACACCTGTGTCGCACTCAACTTGCTCTATATTGTCCAAGTAAAATGTCGGCCCCAATAGCACGCTATAATTGCATTAACTTGTTTGAAATCTGTGTCGCAACTGTTAACAGTCATGCAAAGACTGTAAAATGCCGTATATAATAATAATCGTAGTAAGTGCGAGTGCGGAGGAGGAGGGTTAAAAGCGGGGTAGTGCAACAAGTGCTGTTGCATTTGTGACATTCTAGTGATAAGCAGCGAGCAGGCAGAGCTGATAACTGCAAATGAAAGGCCCAAGGAACGATAACACAGAGAGAGTCAAGCGTAAAAAAAACAAAAGAACTGATAGCGCAACTAAGAGATATGCTGTAGAATGTCACATGCTGTTCAATGTTGAGGTTGTTGTGAAATTATATACCTGATTTCAAAAACTTATTTTAATAAATCCGATCCAAGATTACTATTTCAATTTAGTTTGCTAGACATCTGATTAAAATTTGAAGTTTTACTTGAAGGTGTAAAAGGTTATGTAATTATGTAATTATGAAATTTTTAAAAAAATCTGACGGAAAAGGGAATATATAATAAAATCTATTAATGGTTTGATGTGGTTTATATAAAAGGTAATTTTTTTTTATCAATTAACAGGTCAAAAGACACAAAGTTAGAGATTTTTGGAATTGTTTTTGGTTCATTTAAAAAGTGTCTTAAATTTTATTCAAGAGTTGAATGGAAAAATGTTCTAGGTAATAACGAAATTAATCTTAAAATAGATTTAAATCTATACTAAGAAATAATTAGGAATATTAATTGATTGGATTTGTTTAAGAATCGTTATAGATTAATTCTTAAGATTACTATTACTAAATTTGACCATAAAAATAACAATCTACAAAATAAAAATTGGTTTTCTTTAAGGATCATTATAAATTACTCCTACTAATAGAAAATTTGATCATGAAAATCGTGATCTACAAAAAAAATCCCCAATATATCTCAATCTAGAACCTTAGAAATAGATTCTATAGGTTTAAATTTCAAATGCAAAGAAAGGAAATGACAATCAAAATGAAGAATCTTGGTATCAATATTATGGAAAAATACCGCCTCGCTTACAGGAATGTGTTAATATTCACTTTATCTATACCGACACTCTTAAGAATTGACTTTTCAAATAATATTTTGATTAATGCGGAAGTCTGCACATTCCAGCTAATCAAAGAATATACCCACATATGCATCGCATACTGTCTGAGGTATCTCTAACGTCTTTATCTCTGTCCCATAGATGCACAACAGGGTATAATGAAGGCCTGAGAACTGATAAGGCGATCACATAAATATTTACAATAACAAACAAAACAAATACAAATACAAATAATAGAAGAGCTGAAGAGTTGAATTGTCAAATTCAAATTGCTGTCTACCGGTTTGTCATATCAGCTGTCGAGAGCTTTCAACAACAAATGCTGTTATTCGTTCGTTATTCAATGCTGTCGCTTGTACTATCCCTCACACTCTCACACACCCTTACCCACCATAGGACTGTCTCTTTCCCTTCCGCTCTCTCGCACTCTCGGTATTTTTTTTGTCTTCATGAATTATGCACTCGACATGCGACACGAATTACAATTTGATGTCAAATGACTTTTGTGCGCTGCCTCTCTTTTTTTCTGCTGTACTCTGCTGTAAGCTTTTCGATATATGAGCGAGCGTAGTATGTATTTTTTTGTTCAATTACCAAAAATTCAATGTGTAAATTAATAACACATTTTAGCACTTGACGCACACGACCGCGCAAGCTTTCCACATTGCGCAGCAGCTGGCGACGTTGTTGCACCGCATTGCTGCCGTTAATTGTTGTCGTTGTTGTTGTTGTCATTATGCTGCCCTTTATTTTTTTTCGTATTGTGTTTCTCGGCTGGTGCAACGTTGATGACAACCACTGTGCCATCAGTTGTCCAATTTGTTTAGCTTTTTGCCGTTTTTACATAGCGTTAGTTTTATAATGTTTTTTTTTGTTTCGTGTTGTGTTTTGTTCGAAAAGTATAAAGTTTTCTCTTTGCTTTTTGCGTTTTGTTCGTTGCGGCGATTTTTGTTTGGTTATTGTTTTTTTTTTTTGTCTTGTTTTTGCTTTTGTTGAGTGAATACCGCGGCCGCTCGGACGCAGCGCTCAACGTTGACTGGCCAACGGTTTCATTGCCCGGCGGAGACTAGGCGAGCAAATGGATTGTTGTATAGGTTCTCCATGCCTTGTCTGTGGCATTTAGCGTACTTTTTGTTTACGTGCGTCAATCAACAAGCAGCGACACGCGTGCTGTGAGAGAATGAGAACGAACGTAGAGAGAGAGCGGAAGCAAAAGAGAGAGAGCAGCGCATGCAATGCTAAGTTAATTTAACAGGTGCGGCCGCAAAGTATGCAATAATTTAAAGTTAACCACGGCGGCGAACACGCAAGAAGAATTTTGCATGAGCTAAGCAAAATGCAATTTTGCAATGTGTAAATTTCTATCACTAACACAATTTAGTGTTGTATGGTTACAGTTTTTTATATATGTTTTATGTACATTTAACTAGTATAAAACTCAATTAACAACAATTGCATGTAAAGTTTTGCATACGCCGCCTGAAAGCAGGCAATGGTTTTTGGTATTCATGTGCAGCTCGAAAGTATGCAATGATTTTTGATGCCATTTGAACAGCACATGGGGAAGGAGCTGTTGCTTAGCGTCCGTGCTATTGTTCGCGTCAAAAGCGCAAACAAGCAGCAGAAGCAGCAGCAGCTGCTCGGCATTAAAATTTTAATTTTGTGCACCATTTGGCGCTGCCAACTTTGCCATCTTTCGCCAAGCGGCAATCCGAGCGAAAAGCCCTTGGCTTGAGCGATTATGTTGATGTTCATGTTGATGTTGATGCTGATGTCGATGGCCCATTGGCTCGGGGTAGCTCGAGAGTAGTGACTGGGCTTACCTGCAGTTGGCAACGTCGCTGCCTTTGTCGATAATACGCTCAATTCAATTTGCATATTCAGTTGTCCAATGAAGCGCACACACCACACGAGATCTCTCTCTCTCTCTTTCTGTCATGGGTCTGGCCCTGCTACGCTCCAAATAAATGGTTTTTTGCCCAGCACAGACCAAACCAGCCTTGTTGGCCACTTGCAAGGAGCAACAGCAGCAGCTAACCGAAATGTGCCGCTGACAGCAGCAGCAGCAGCAAAAGAGCCATGGCAACTGCTCTTCACCTGCTGTTAGTCCATTACGTTAGCAATTTAACTTGCGCCACGTAAACATGATTATCATCTTAAGTGCAACGTGTGGGTGTGTGGGTGGCATGCCACACCACACTCGTACCTGTGTGTGTGCGTGCAATTGAAGTCAACCCCGACCAAACTTGATGTGCTTGGCCACCACCAACATCCAAGGTATGAGTTTGCCTTAAGCTGCAGCTATTAACGCAAGCTCTGTTGTTGACCTGCCTTCGCTTGGTTTCCGTTGAGTTGCCTCTGCCTTCGTCTGAGCTGCGCTGCGCTGTGCTTGGCTTGTTTAACAAGTTGCAATCTGCTTAAAAGTGCAATTAATTTAACGCAGCCTTTTATTATTGTTGTCGAATGCACGGCGTAATTCTCGCATCTCCCCCCAAAAGCCAATCGCAAAGACCATTTAAGTGGTTCTCCCACCGTAGAATCGTGTGTCCCATGTCCGATTCCTAATTGAGCTTGTCAAAATCAGCTGCAGCTTTTGCTTAACAGCTGCTCTGAGCCCAAGAACAGTTCAAGCAGCTGCACAAGTACTTTACTCCTTCCTTTACCTTCTCATCATAAACCCTTCGGCAATGTCACGTATGCGTCTACAGCAGGTGGAGATGTGTGTGTGAGAGTGTGTGTGTTTGTGTGTGGCAACCTTGTTGTGGAAAGTGCAGCAGCCGAAAATTGAGGCACGCAACAAACAGAGCACAGACAACACATCCAACAACAGCTCAAAAATTACAACAGCAGCTTGATTAATTTAAGGGGCGGTAACATTCTTAAATTTGTGGGCGTGGTGGGGTTTGGATAAAGCAACACCATTTTAACATTATTGCGTTGCCAACGAGCCGAGCATTTCAATAGGAGTTGCTGCAAATATTTGCCAAGTGCACACAAAGTCAACACCTTGAAGGGTAGTTCCGAAACGCAATTTCGCAAAAGATTTCATTATTAGTAAATAATTTCATTTAAGACTTTTGCGCATTTACATTTGAATGAGTTTTGATAGGAAATTTAAATTCAATAAAAGTACAAATAAAATACAATTATGATAATAATAAGATTATTATTATGATTATTATTTTATTGAAATAACGAATACAATTTCTTATTATAATGAGATAAGAGACTAAGGCCTTCAAACTATATTTTCGTTAGTCTAAGTGAAAAAATATATATATTATGTATTCAAATAGTTTAGCAGATCTTGTTAAATTACTATATTATAGAAAATAATACAAGTGAATGAGTTTTATATTACTTGGGGTTTCTGTCCTCTACTAGATTAATTTAAAGTAAAAGATTGTAAGAAACATTATAAATTTTTGGTTGAAAATGTATTTACAAAAGCATAAATATTTCGCTTTATAATTTGAAATTTTAATGATACCTCTGTAACAAAATAGAAAAGTTTAAATAGTTTAGTTTAACTTTCAGATTATTCAATGTTTAAACTCTTAATTTGACATATCATCTTAATGTTTGGAATATACAATTTTTGATTTAATTTAGATAGTATTTAAGTAAGTTGATTAAACATTTTAGAACACTCAATGTTTAAATAGCAATTCAAAGATTGAAACTTCAATTTGTTCTTTAAACTAATAAACGCAATTATATAAGTAAAACTTAAACTCAAATAATTCAAATATTAAAGTTCTCTGATAGTAATCTTAACTTAAACGTTCGGTTCATAGGATTGAGATTTTATTATTCTGAAATTGTTTTCATCTTTTTTTTGTAACTAATAAAAGAATAAGGAAAACATTTTCCTAATAAAAATGAGGATTGAATTGTTTTAAAAATAAGCTTTCGACATTAATCTCGGAATAGTCAAGTTAGTTTTAAGCCTAGATTTGGTGATCCTAAAACAATTTCTTATTTCAATGGGATGAGCCAAGGCAACAAAGGTCTTCAGGCTAAAATCCTAAAATATGTAAAATTGTTACTAAGTTTACAGGGTATTTTCTAGTCATTAATGCTTTATTCAATTGCATTTTTTTGTTGGCAAACCAACAGGCGGCGTTCAAGCTGGACAGACATTACAACTACAATTGCATAAATACACACGTATTTAAATATGTATATAGAGAGACACCCACACACACTCACACTCACACACATACACACACACCCACACATACACACACACAGCCACACTGAGAGCGAGAGATGAACTCATGCTCAAATAGAGGGCCTCACAAAGTAGCGTTGACAAACCCATTATCAGAAAAACAAACCGGAGATTAACTTGGCAAAATGTCTGCAGACACCATAAAAAATGCCAGCGCGAGCGAGAACGATATACAAATGTATAAAGAGAGAGTGCGAAAGAGAGCGGGATAGTGAGAGCGATAGTAAGTGCGATAGCAACAGTTGGAAATCCACAAGAGCAGCCTGATGCTGAATAAAATATGAACAGTGCAGCAACACACACACACACACGCACACACAGGCATAGATTACACACACACTCACACACAGAGACAGAGACGCATATGGTGTGGCAGGACTGTAAAAGTGACACATGAGCGTAATAACAGCTAAGACCTTGCTAAGCATCAGGCAGTCAACAACCACTTGCCACAGCCGACTGCAGCCGTCGCTCGAAGTCCGGAGTCGAAGGCGAAGAAGGAGGGGAGGGGCAGCTAAAAGGGGTAGGCTGGACAACCCCCTTGGCTGGCGTTGCCGCTGCACTCAACGTGATTACAAATTATAACGTCTGAGCAATCGTTGGCAGTTGTGTGTGTGTGTGTGTGTTGCTGCTGGAGGCGGGACTCAAAATACCGCCCATAGGAAATATAATTTTACAATTCGAGCAGGGGTCCGTCTACCGTCTGGCAAATACGTAGTCAGATTTTGGTGCACGCATCGCCAGAGTCTATTGCCATAAATGCCACGTCGTGGTGGTTGGCCAGCAACACACACACACACACACACATACACTCAGATCCTTGCAACTGGTTGGTTGGCTGCGTTGTCTAACTCACTCCTTGACTTTTTTCTTTGCTGCCGCTTTTGAGAGGGTGACGCCGCTTCCGCTGCAACTTAGATAATTTTGTTAGCTGTTGACTCTCGTTTTGTTGTAGTCACAATAACTTAATTATGTATTGGCTGCAAATTACTTCAAATCTTTTTTGCTTTGTCAATCTCAAAATGGCGGCCGCAGACGACATTTACTTTGCCTTTGCCTTTACTTTACCGTCACAGCCTAAAAGCATGCAATGCTTTTTTGCAAAGTGGCTGCCGACGCTTTTGCATTGCAAACTGAGTTATGAAAGCGCGGATGGCATAAAGCTGCTAAGCATACGCGGCGATAGTAAATGAATTACAAGTCGCAACCATACGTGCTGCGGTTTCTTTTTCACTGCACACTTTTGTTATTTTTAAACTGCAAGCCGGCACGCAGTTTGAGCTGCACTTAAAACTTCTGCCATAGTCAAGCAACTGCAGCATTGTAAAAAAAACTCTGCTAATGATCTCTTTAAAATGCTTAATTATCTGCAAGTTGGTTGAAAAGTTCAACAGCTCGAAGAGCAAGCGCCGCGATTTATTCAGGTTTTGTTTTTTTTTACTGACGCATAAAAGTATGCAATGGTTTTTTGATAAGCAAGCGAGGTTCATTTGTAGAGTTGTTGATTGGAATTATGACCATGAAATTTGTTAATTGAAGAAATTTTGTGTATAACATGTATGTAAGTACTATCAAAATATAATATTTCTTATTTCACATGATGATTAATTATTGTTTTTGGTCCTATTTTGATCTGTTAAGTAAGAAAAGTTAGCAGAATACTTGCTAACAAAATAATTTACCAATCTTAAATAAAAATATATATAAATTGAATATGGTTATAATTCGAATGTGTTCGTATTATTATTTTGTATTATTATTATTTTTATAACGTAAATTCATTTAAAATTACAACTACAAATACTAATAGTATAAATCTTCTAATCAGCTTCCTTGCGTGTCCTGCTTATTAACCAATTTATCGACAAATGATTGAATTCAATAGTTATTACTTCTTTTTACAGCACAATTACTGTGGAATAACGTCATTGCACTCACAGAAGGCTATTACGACTACAACTACGGCATACACATGTGGTTGTAAATATAGTAGTAGAAATCGCATTTCTTTATTTATCTTTATGGCCACTAGCGTGAGTCGCTGTGGCACGTGGCAACGCGGAATGCTGTCAAGGCACGGCAAAGCAAGGTCAAGGCAAAGTAACCCATTGCTCAGTCACCCACTCACACTCAAACACACACACACACACACACACACACACACACATAAGAGTTACTCAGAGACACCCACAGCTAAATCCTTTTTGATTAAATTCAATGTTTTATATCCATTGGGCAATGGGTGGAGACGAGCATTTTAGCTCTTCCACGTAGTCTTTCGGTCATGTTAACATTTTATATCTCTTTGAAACGCATTTTTCTCAACACAATGCTATTTTTTTGCCCCCTCTTCCAATTTTGGGGGAGAAAGAGATGAGGACTAGACATAAAACAAAATGGGCAAAAAGGGAAAATGGGAGACACACACACACACACACACACATACTGTCAAGCCAAAAAGAATAGATTGAAGTGTAATCATGGTTTTGAACTGGCTGCTCGGTCATACATTTAATCCGAGCAAACGTAGCACAAATACTGCTCTATACAGAAAATGGCCGAAAAACCAAAATGAAATGAGAGAGAAAGTGAGCGAAGCGTTTACCCTTGGCTAAGAGTCAAATACTCGTATATAAAACAAAAGACATTGTAATTGGAAGAAGAGGTGGACACCCACTACATCCACACATCCACACACACACACACATACATATGTAGGTGGAGCATGGTCTCCAACTCTCGAAGTCGAAGTCGATGTCGAAGTTGTGTGGGGTGAAAAAGTTCCTACTAGACTGCGGCGCAGCTCGTGCGGTGCTGCTTATTCCGCTTGACTGATTGAAGCGTCTTTGTCTCTGCCACATCGACAAGGAGCAGGAAGTTCACGAGTGTCCCCCTCTGCCTCCTCCTTGGCTGTGTGTTATCTAAGTTTGTTTGAATAAACTTAAGCGAATGTTTTGTAAGAAGATTTCCTTTATTGCCAAAGAGTGAGTTGGCTCTGGTTTACAACTACATATGATAGTCCTCGGCCTCGGTCTCGGTCTCAGTCTCGGTGTTGGGTAAAGGACATTCGATGGTTGCATGCAGCGGCAGCAGAAGCTTCACTAGCACTTTGTCTGTCTGAGTGTCTCGGTATCATTGACTGGCTTTTTGTGTGGCATGTCGCCGTACCGAAGCCTTTTCAAGTTCACTTTTGCATGCTGAAGGACGACGATTGCCTTTGCTCCTTCTTGTGTACTCTACGAGTAGCTTGAGCTTTAGCATTCACTTTACTTCACTTCGATTCGGGTTGCTTTGGTTTCCTGTAATGCCACATAATGCCAATTCGATTGTAAGCCACACAAACACACACACACACACACATAAGAGTACATACATACAGCACTCAGTGTATCATAATAAAACGTATAATTTCAGCAATGCTACATTTACAGGACAACAAAACAAACCAACAAACAAAGGCTTAACTTCCGACTGTCTGTCTGTCTGTTTGTCTGTATGTGGCTTCGATTTTGAAATAATATTTAATGACCGTAAAATTATATAGTATGCTAAACTGGATGCTCCTTCGTTTCCTTCGCTCGATATCATTGTGTGCATTTCTCGTTTTTTTTTTTGTGGGGCAAAGCGTTTAGTTTTTACGAGCAGACTTTGTGCAATAATAATATTGTGGTCTGCTTGGTTTGATATCGACATTCGGATACTTAAGCTGATTAGCAGTCAGATATAGAAATTCAAATGAAATGTCTTCGACAATTTCAAAGCTTAAAGCATGCAATAATCATTCACATAGAAATAATATACAGCTCAATGAAATTCTATCTAGCTAATTAGACAAAAGAGCACTACCACAAAGATTAAGGCAATTGTTAAGCCAATTAACCGGAAAATATTTTGGGAATAAACAGGAACATATTTAACGACTTTATCTAAGAGCATTATATGAAACAATAATCGTAATCAACTCAGTTCAGTTTCAATCGAGCATGTTGATATTAACATGGAGTCAAATCTGTGTCAGCTGCTCTTGTTTATAGACAGTACTTGATTGCTTATTGGTCTATGAACGAGGTATTTGAACAATAAAGAAACATTTTATTGCCAATAATTTCACAAAAAATATCATTCGACAGTCAAATTATTTATTATGAAATTTCATGAAAATAGGTTTGTAATGTAAACGGTTTAGAATTTGTTTTTAATAATCTTGAATGTAGTAAACTTTTTGATAATTTGGTTATGTATTATTTGGCTTTAAAAATGTATCATATGGCATTTATTTTTGTTCTAGTGGATTTAATAATAATTAAAAATTTTTAAATATTTTTTATCACAGCGCAAGGAATTCAGGTTTTAGAAGTATTGCTTTACTGATATAACTTGTGAATGATATTTTCATATAATATTTATGACTATTTTATAGGTTTATTTAGTGACTTATTTCTCCAATAAAGTTTTGTTTTTTTTAATCTTGCGATTATTAAAGTACTTTTTTAATTACATATACAAAATATATAGAACAGTTTATAGTTAAGTTAACTTCACTATAAATAGTATTTTAATTATACCAAAATACCAAAATTATCTATATAATAAATCCAATGCATAGCATTACAAAACAAGCTTCTTCTTTAATCAAGTGGCCAGTTGCCTTGATTTCTTCTATTTCTGCTTCCCTTTTTCTTTTAAAATAAAAGTCATAAATAGTATTTGAATTATACCAAAATACCCAAATTATCTATATAATAAATCCAGTATATACACCTCAAAGCAAGTTTTTTCTTTGATCAATTCTCTCACCTGCTCAGCTGCCTTAATTACTCGTATTCCTTCTACGCTTTTTTTCTCAAAATTAAAGCAATAAATAGTATTTTAATTATATCAAAATACCCAAATTATCTATATAATAAATCCAAAGTATATCACCTCAAAACAAGTTTCTTCTTTCATCAATTTTCTCACCTGTTCAGCTGCCTTGATTCCTTCTATTCCTCCTCCGTTTTTTCTTCGCTTTATCCATGGGGCTTTGACCATTTGTCTACATTCAATAAAGTGTCACTTGTAACTGTTGTTATTGTTTGTTTTGGACTCCAGTCGCATATGTATGTAGTACACATATATATTTATAGATGTGTATATTATATTCTGTGCACACATCGGGGCAGACTCTTAAAATGGCCATAAAGCAAATTGTGAAAAATTATTGTGTATATAAAATTTAATGACATGTCAAAAAGGATATCCGGCATACGGCTGTTGCTTTCGCTGTTGCTTTAGTTGTTCGTTGTCCGTTGACGAGCAGCACAAATAAAATGGTGGGAGGTCCTTGTGGAGTATTGGTTGTGGCACAAAGAATGCTCCGTTTGCGGATCTGAAGCAACTTGTCGTGCTGCTGCTGTTGCTGCTTGTGCCTGGGATATGTAATGTCCTGGAAGTCCTGTTACATATAACGCGCTGACAATTTTAGTTTAGTTGTTGTTGTATTTGATATTTACTCCTCACACACACACTACCACACACAGCCAGTCAGGCACAACCACACAATACACATACACACACACACATACACATAATCAAGCACAACTTTATTATTTCGTCGAACAACAACAATTTCGTGTGGGTTACTTTTATGCTAGCTGCCTCCCTACATATCCCGATGTCCCTACGCTGCACCTCTTCCCCTCTGCCCCCTATTTGGCTGTCCTCCTTTTCCTTTGTGGTCGTTATGGCCCGTCATCATTACGTCTTGCCTTGACTTGGCCTCGCCTTTCGTCTCGCTTGACTCTCTCTCTCTCTCTGGCCTCTTGGACTGGACGAATTTGTTGTGTCGTATTCGTACTTATGTGTGTTTGTGTGTGTGTGCCCAAATGCCGGGGGAGACCATTGCACATTTTATAGTTTTCAAAAAGTCACAAAAATGTCAATTGCTCTTGTCATGTGCGAGCCACGAAACGGCCAAATAGCATTGAATAAATTATATTGTGGCCGTAAAGTTGTTGCAGTCTTGTTTACCACACTGCCACGTTCTCTCTCTCTCTCTCTCTCTCTCTCTGGCCATGTCCGGAGCTTACTTAGTAATGCCATCGAGCTCCAGAGCATAGCTAGCTTCCTGTTGGAGTATCCTGTGCATCTTCTGCTTCCCTTTTTCTTTTTTTTTTTTATTTTGACTATATGCATGTGGCAGGCTAATCAGCGACTGAGCTGGTCAAAATTGATTTTGGCGCCCTCAATTGCTGGCCGACGAGTCGGGGTTGGTTTGGTTTTGCTTATTAGATCACCCTCGGCACTCTGATAATGGGCGCCATAAATGCTAAATTATGACTTGAAGCGTCAACACAAAAAACATACAAGTTTAGTTTTTGAACCAAGACCTCTTGAATTTTAATCAAGCTAAATATGAAAGCAGTTGGCACTAAGCACATCCAGAGTCATAGACATTGGCATACACTAACTTTAGGGTTGTTTGATTATTCGGACAAAGTTGTTCAGAAATGTTCTCTAAGGTCTTTTATGGTACCCAAATTCTTTTGAAGATTGCTGTCTGAGAACGAAAGAAAAATAAAAATATCAATCGTTGAATTATATATTTAAGTTGTCTGACATTAACACTCTGGGCTCCGATTGTGTTCAAGATGGATTCTAGATTTTGTATGAATTTATTACAAACATTTTATTTTAATTCTTTTTTTTATATTTTATTATTTAAAAATGTATAGAATTTTGTATATTTATAAAAAAGAAGTTCATTAAATTATGCTTAGAGGGATTTCTAAAGTTCTTCATATTCCAACTCAAAACCCTTCAACCTCATCTATTTTAGAGCATCAAAATTTCAACTTTGTGAAAATTTCTACCCATGCTTGTTGCCTGTTTTACTTTCATTGTGCTGTTTATGAAGTTAAGTTGAGCATGGGATACTTCCTCCAGCTCCTAGTTGTTGTTAGATGTTAGGATGTGTTAATGTTCCACGCTTGGATGGCGTATAAATTTCTTTATGTGGTTTTTTATGCTCTTCCATTTGTCTAACTAGGGTGACTTTCACTTTTGCCTTGAGAGTTTTGCGAGCTGCGAAACGGCGGACACTCGACCCTCGCGAAGTAATTGAAAATATTTGAAATAATTCATAAAATTTTATGTGATATTCGCTTTGAAGTTCGCATATATATATATATATATATATATATATATATTTTTTGTTATTTGGCCATGGCCATTAAAATAGTTTGCACACGATCTGAAGTTATGGACGACCGGGGGACGAAAAGGGACCATAGATAATTGTCTTAATGATGTCATAATGTCGGCTTGATAACGGCACGATTGATTTACGAGTACTTCGTGAGTGTGCCCTGATTTTAGATCTCCTATTAGCCCCTAGCGAAATACAATTGGATTTATGTACGTACCGACTATTGCGAATTGGGTAACCCGTTTTGTTTTGTTGTTTTTTTTTTTTGCCATCGCATGATTTATGTGGGCGAGAAATATGAATTGTGGCAGCACCTGAGTGCTTGCATGAATGGAGTGTGGACTGCGGTGCTATGGTGTGCATTTTTGTCCCTGCACAGCAAACTACCAGCAAACCACTTGAAAACACAGTTAAATAAGTTGTCTAACCACACATTAAACCAATTTGGCGTCTGCCTGGCACCTTCGTTTTGCCTCATGTATGTTTGGCAATTTTTCTCAGCTTTCTTCGCCTCGTTTTTGTTTTTTTTTTTTCGGCACGCCCAAGTTGCTGGAAGCCATAAATCATAGGAAGGGCGACCACGTATGTGACTACTTTAGCTAGGGGATCGATAAATTATTATTAGTTGGCCGGCCGGACGGATGGACGGACGGACGGACGAACGAACGGTCGGTCGCTTTGGATCCCAAGTCAGTCCTGTGTGAGCCGTTCAGAGGCGCGTGCAAAGGAAGTTGTTAGACCCCGTCCTGGCGCACTGACCGAAATCCTTGCCCGCTGCGGTTCAAATGCCTTTTAACTTAACAACTTTTTCTGCCAACACCAAACAACACACTCACACAGACACTCAGTAAACCAACAGAACACACACACACACAAATCAATGGGCGACTTTTGTCCTTGTTCGTCGCGTTGTTTGGGGTTTTTGGCTGTTGCACTGGCCAAAACCCTTAACGTTGTGTGTAAAGTGGACTTGACATGAGATTAACATCTTCAAAAGCATAGCTTAAAGTATTTGTTAGAGTTCGTTGAAGTTGTTCCCCCATCCCCACTGGTTAAGGTTATGGCGGGGTTCTGGACTCCAGTCCTTTTTGCCTTTGCTTCGTCTTTGGATAATTGCGTTCTTGTGCGCTGAGCCATGAGCTTAACTGTTGCTGTCATAACTAAGCGAAAAGGTATACAATTTATGAAAACGTCGAGAGCTTCGCTCCTGCTACAGCTAGAATCGGACAGCTCAAGAAGGCGGACAGGTGAACAGCTGCCTAGCTGCCCGCTCGGCTCAATGGTTCAGTGGATGGCTCGCTGGCGAGCTATTGTATGTACATGGCGGAGCCTTTGGAACAATAAAAGTGCCACGATGCGTGTATATTATAACAATTTTCCTTGGATTTATTTTTGTTGATTTCAATCGTTAAATAATGGCAAAACAGGATTCTTACTTACGACCTAACGAGTGCTTGGTGGGGATAAATGTGTTCTAATCGTATACAGGCAGGTACCAGATTGCGCGCTTACAAGGCACGACGATGACGTAGCTTCAAGCGACGGACAGTCTTGTATTGATAGCCATCCTCACCGAGAACAGCCGAGTCTTGGGCGACAGCGGCTTCCTCAACAGGGGCTTCCTCTGCGACCTCTTCAGAGGGGGGCAAGTATTCGTTGGCGATCTCGGAAACATCACGACGTTGACGGTACTTCAGGCGACGGACAGTCTTGTACTGGTAACCATCCTCACCGAGAACAGCAGAATCCTGAGCGACTTCTTCGACGGGAGCTTCTGTGGCAACTTCCTCAGCTGGGGGCAAGTAATCGTTGGCAATCTCGGAGACATCACGACGATGACGGTACTTCAGGCGACGGACAGTCTTGTACTTGTAGCCATCTTCGGAGAGAACAGCGGAATCCTGAGCGACTTCTTCAACGGGGGCTTCCTCAGCAACCTCCTCAGAAGGGGGCAAGTATTCGTTGGCGATCTCGGAAACATCACGACGTTGACGATACTTCAGGCGACGGACAGTCTTATATTGGTAACCATCCTCAGCGAGAACAGCGGAATCCTGAGCAGGTTCCTCAACAGGGACCTCGGTAACGACTTCCTCAGAAGGGGGCAAGTACTCATTGGCAATCTCGGAGACATCACGGCGTTGACGGTACTTCAGGCGACGGACAGTCTTGTACTGGTAACCATCCTCACCGAGAACAGCAGAATCCTGAGCGACTTCTTCGACGGGGGCTTCAGTGGCAACTTCCTCAGCTGGGGGCAAGTATTCATTGGCAATCTCGGAGACATCGCGGCGTTGACGGTATTTCAGGCGACGGACAGTCTTGTATTGGTAACCATCCTCACCGAGAACAGCAGAATCCTGACCGACTTCTTCGACGGGAGCTTCAGTGGCAACTTCCTCAGCTGGGGGCAAGTAATCGTTGGCAATCTCGGAGACATCACGACGTTGACGGTATTTCAGGCGACGGACAGTCTTGTATTGGTAACCATCCTCACCGAGGACAGCAGAATCCTGAGCGACTTCTTCGACGGGGGCTTCAGTGGCAACTTCCTCAGCTGGGGGCAAGTATTCATTGGCAATCTCGGAGACATCGCGGCGTTGACGGTATTTCAGGCGACGGACAGTCTTGTATTGGTAACCATCCTCACCGAGGACAGCAGAATCCTGAGCGACTTCTTCAACGGGAGCTTCAGGGGCAACTTCCTCAGCTGGGGGCAAGTAATCGTTGGCAATCTCGGAGACATCACGACGTTGACGGTACTTCAGACGACGGACAGTCTTGTACTTGTAGCCATCTTCAGAGAGAACAGCGGAATCCTGAGCAACTTCTTCAACGGGGGCTTCCTCAGCAACATCCTCAGAAGGGGGCAAGTAATCGTTGGCGATCTCGGAGACATCACGACGTTGACGGTACTTCAGGCGACGGACAGTCTTGTATTGGTAACCATCCTCACCGAGAACAGCGGAATCCTGAGCGACTTCTTCGACGGGGGCTTCAGCGGCAACTTCCTCAGATGGGGGCAAGTAATCGTTGGCAACCTCAGAGACATCACGACGTTGACGGTACTTCAGGCGACGGACAGTCTTGTACTTATAGCCATCTTCGGAGAGAACAGCGGAATCCTGAGCGACTTCTTCGACGGGGGCTTCAGTGGCAACTTCCTCAGCTGGGGGCAAGTATTCATTGGCAACCTCGGAGACATCACGGCGTTTACGGTATTTCAGGCGACGGACAGTCTTGTATTGGTAACCATCCTCACCGAGAACAGCAGAATCCTGAGCGACTTCTTCGACGGGGGCTTCAGTGGCAACTTCCTCAGCTGGGGGCAAGTAATCGTTGGCAACCTCAGAGACATCACGACGTTGACGGTACTTCAGGCGACGGACAGTCTTGTACTTGTAGCCATCTTCAGAGAGAACAGCGGAATCCTGAGCAACTTCTTCAACGGGGGCTTCCTCAGCAACCTCCTCAGAAGGGGGCAAGTATTCGTTGGCGATTTCCGAAACATCACGACGTTGACGGTACTTCAGGCGACGGACAGTCTTGTATTGGTAACCATCCTCACCGAGAACAGCGGAATCCTGAGCGACTTCTTCGACGGGGGCTTCAGTGGCAACTTCCTCAGCTGGGGGCAAGTAATCGTTGGCAATCTCAGAGACATCACGACGTTGACGGTACTTGAGGCGACGGACAGTCTTGTATTGGTAACCATCTTCACCGAGAACAGCAGAATCCTGAGCGACTTCTTCGACGGGGGCTTCAGTGGCAACTTCCTCAGCTGGGGGCAAGTAATCGTTGGCAATCTCGGAGACATCACGACGTTGACGGTACTTCAGGCGACGGACAGTCTTGTACTTATAGCCATCTTCGGAGAGAACAGCGGAATCCTGAGCAACTTCTTCAACGGGGGCTTCCTCAGCAACATCCTCAGAAGGGGGCAAGTAATCGTTCGCAATCTCGGAGACATCACGACGTTGACGGTACTTCAGGCGACGCACGGTTTTGTAACGGTATCCATCTTCTCCCACAGCAGCGGAGTCTTGGGCAATATCCGCAGAAGCGGCATCGACACCAACTTCCTCCAAGGGTGGGATATATTCATTCACGATCTCGGAGACATCGCGACGGTGCCTGGCTTGTTCGACAGGAATCACTGCAGCCGTCGCTGCGGCAATAAAGATGCACGCAATGAATAGTTTCTGCGATAGAGATGAAACGGGTATTGATGATGGGTGTAAAGTAATGTGTATTGATCCTGGAGGGTGATTATTCCTTTTTGAATACCTACCATAATGGTATAGATCTCCTCGCTAATTGTATTATCGATGGAATCTATGGGTCGAATGATTAATAGTCGCAATTTGTCGGCATATTTATACGCTCTAATGTTTACCATGTGGCGCGCACATAAACCAAACAATGACCAACACTTTGTTTGCTCCAGCAAACAACAGCAGCAATAACAACAACAAAAGACCCGGCAACAGCTGAGATGCTGAGCTGAGAGACCCAATGTGGGTCTACCTGGTCATTAAAGACAAGCATAAGCACAAGCAGAGCAGCATTTGCAAGCCCAAGCAGCTCGCACATGGTGCCACTTAGGCACATCAAGTACCCAAACTCATGCCCCCGCCAACCGCCGAGCATCAAGCGTCAAGCGTCACACTTGCGAGTTAGCGGAGCACAGCTATCATCTCAGCTGTTGGCGGACTGGAAGCCGGTTCAGGTCGACTCGAAGTGCGGAACTAAAAAAAAAAAAAATTATTGTTTCGCTTTCGTTTGGGGATCGTTACGTTTCGAATGTTTCACGGTCAACATTGATATCGTATAATAAGTTTTAATGCAAAAATAATAAAACTACACATACAAAAAACGACAAACAAAAAAAGCAACTATAAAATTGAAATCATATTTCAAATCTTAATGACGACTGGCAAAGTGTTTAGCGTGATCCATTGTCATAGCGTATGCTTTATTAATAGCTTCGCCTCTCAAGATTTAGTTAACCAAGTGGTTATCGGTAATTTGCGTACTACGATATGCTCAGTTCAACGAACTGTATCAACCAAATTTGATGTATAGAAAGGTCGATTGTGAATGGTGCGCGTTCGATCGTTTTAGCTTGGTTCGTTAACTCTTTAGATCATTTCAATCGCTTTTGCGTGGCTCGTGTTTAGAGTCTGTTTGTTCTATTCTGTTTCGGTTTCTATTTCCACATCTTTGTCTTAAAAGCGATGATATCATAACATACGCTGTACGCAGTACGTTGTACACGCGCATTATCAGCTAATTGAGCAAACAGGGGACTTCTTTTATGGGTAGCAAAAACTTGGTTATATCTTGGTAGTAAATCCTGTACACATTGCCAGACAGGATATCAAAGATTTTGCGCAAAAAAGTCGAACAAGCAACAATAGCCAACAGAGGAGTTGAATGTGCCAGACGCCGAAATACTCAAGGTTGAATGTTAGTTCAGACAAAGTACTAGAAATACATTTATATTTTCTCGGAAATTTTTTTCAAGATAGACAGTTTGTACAAAAGTTACGAGAAATTGTCAAAAGAAAACAGAAATTTCGTAATCATAATAAATGTTTTTAAACTTGATTTCAACTTAATTTTTTTCATTTTAAACTTGATTTCAACTTAATTTTTTTCAGGGAATTCAGCAAAGTGCTTGGCAACTTACGAGGTTCTAGATTTCATTAGAATTGCTTAAATCAATACAAAAGCGAGACGTTTTAAGTTAGTTACTGCTAATTGGCAATGCATATATAATTTATGTGTTTGCTTAAGCTTAGCATACCTCATTAAATCATTATGCTGTGTACAGGGTATCAAAACAGCTAACAACTTGCGAGAGTACGAAAAAGTTTTGCTATGAAATTCATAAACTTGGCAAAAACAAGGCAGCTTGCTTGCCGTCAGCTTGCCAAGCTGTGCCACGCCCACTGGCGCCCACCCCGTTGCCGCCCATGAGGGACAGTTAAAAGTTTGCACAAATCATATGCATATGATGTTGTCGTGGCACAGTGTCACAATCCCGTCACATCTGCTAAACCAAACCAAAAAGTGTGAGGAGCAGCGCAGTAGTAGCGAGATCAGCGCCCCCTAGCTGCTCGAAAAGGCAACTAATTAAAAGGAGACACAAACTAGGAGTGAAGTTCACACACTCTCGGTGGGAAGTGTGTCAAGTGCTTGGGAATGTGGTAAACAAAACAAATGGAGTGTGCAATCTGTCGTAAACAGCCATAAATTCTGTGTAGTCAGTTGAGGCGGCAACTATTGCTGTCATAAAGCGGCTGGTGACGACGACCCTACAATCCTCCCCTCCCGATATTTCCTTGACATCCCTCAAACCCTGAAACCTTTAGCACCCTCTGCCCCCTCGCTAGTGTTACTACACATACGTATACATAACATCCTTATCGCAATCATTCACAGCGCCACTTGTGAAATCTGTGAAAGCGGGGAGAAAGAGAGAGTTTTCGACTGTCTTGACTTGAACTGAAGCATGAACAGCCCAATGACACATTCTAATATATATAAACGATGTTTTATGACAATCAATTTGTTACAATTCAATAGACACAACTGATACAACTGTGCGTTAGTGTGTGTGTGTGTGTGCGTGCGCTCTCATTTATGTGATTATTTGATTTGTGTTTTGACGTTCGACATTCATATCCCACTCAAAGTCCCGAATCTCTCTCTGCTGCCCGTGGTCACATATAACGAATTTTATGAACTAGAAAGTATCATTAATTTAATACGCTTACGCATACGCATACGCTTATGTAAACAAGGCGTACACAAGGCTACAAGGATACGCGTATCCTGCAGCCGTTAGTTATGCCCATTGTAATGTAAATACGCGCCATGCAATCCATAAATAAACATTCGACACAAACACAATAAATGTCAGAAAGTTTCGCCATTATCCATTCCGCCAGTTAATGCGACCAGTCCTGCATGTCCTCGGCGACGACATCCTCATCCTCATCCTCGACATCGTCTTCTTGCGAGCATACAGTACAGTACATTATTATATACCCTACGCATGCTGACAGTGCCCAGAAGGGGTATCATTTCAAATGATTAAGTGCCAAATCTGATCATAATGCTCTGAGTTGAATTAATTTCGTTAAGAGATCAAGGTCACACATTAACTAGAATATTTCTGAAGCAACTCAAGGACAAACTTCATAAATAGCACATTTCAATCGAGACGTTATTGACATTTACTTCGTAAGTACTTTAATATATTATTCATATATGCTCAAACTTTCAGCAAGCTCCATTAAGAAACTTAGTAGCAATCGCTATTTACAGGACATCTTCTCGACGATCACTCATCTACTTTGCCCATTATTTCTTGTTATTTTAATGATTTTACAGCGCCGTTGTGTCCATTCGCCCAATTCCTGTTCGCAGAGTTTCGCATTGCCATTTTCATTGTACTTTTCATTTGTAATTCAATTCGCTCCCAGCTCCATAGTATCCCAGATTCAGAGATTCATGGATTCAGTAGGGTTCTTGGTTCTTCTCCACACTATTCATTTGCTCTCCACTACTGTCGGTTATTATTTTACATGTTCGTTCGCTGGCTCACTATAATTTATTAGCAATTTGCATAATTTTCTTTTATAAAGCAGTTGCCGCTGCTTTCATTGTGCCAACTTTTTTGATTTAAATGACGCTCACCCGGTTGCCCAAGCTCTCCCCCCTTTTCACATTCTCCTCAACCCATAAAGCGATTGTCAACGTCATCAACTCTTTTTCTCTGTATTTTTCTTTTGGGCAATGTTATGCAAATGTTGCTCGTATTACCCATTAGGTCTGGTAGTTTACGGCGAACATAACCACAAGTCATTTGTAGCTACGTTTATTTCTCGGCTGTCAAAAGTTACGGGTAAAACACACATATATAAATGGAGATATTCGCAGATTGTTGGGGATTTTTTATTGAAGGCCGCTCATTTAAACATGAGAGTGAGTATTTGCAACTGTATTCAACGAAAATAAAACATTTTTAATCGAACAACCTTAAACTGAATTTATGAAATAAATATTATCAATACATGAAACAAAACGTTTAACCTTCAATCGAATTTATACATAAATATCTGTTGTAGTAATTTATTTGAGAAGCGTAAATCGAATTCTGAATTGATAAAAGATCAAATTTAATTATTTTTCATTATAATTTGAGTATAACTACAATTAAAATAAACTTTAGTTCTTTATATAAACAGCAATTAAGCAATCTTTAATTTCCAACATTAGCCGCTATTATAAATCATTTTACTATTTTACTTTGCATTCAAGTTAAATGTTAATGCAAACTTAATAAAGCATTTTAAGTAAGTATATAAAGTTTTCTTGCTTTAATGTTTGACTCAAGTTTTGCCGTTTAAACAATTAAAATTTCATTTAAAAACTTTTGCCCCAAAAAGAGTGGAGATGAAATGCCAAAAAAGAACACAAAATTGAGGCAAAGAAGGTAAGAGTAAGTGTAAGTGTGTGTGTGTGTGTGGAGAGTGGAGAGAAAGCTATCAGATAGCTCATTAAAAGGCCACATGCTGGATGGAGAGAAGTAACAAAGGAGAAGAGGAAGAAGCAAAGGGGGTAAGGGGGAAGGGAGCATAACCGCATCATTACGCAATCTTTAAAACTACTTTGAGGAAAATGGAAGCAGCAGCTGCGCTTTGTAGTCAATTTTTAAGCAAAACTAAATGAAACTATTTAAAATACAATTTACTGCAAATCAATTGGGTGGGTTTTGTAATTAGAAAACCAACACAAGCACACACCCGCACACACACAGAAGCACATTTCATAAGCACGCTCAAGTGATTTTGTTAACTTGTGGCAGCTGGGGGCGTGTTGCAGCAACATACTCGAGACACACACACACGCACACACAGTCAGTGACTGTTTGTTTCGGCCTCCACTGTTTGACTTGAAGGTATTAGAAACTAATTTGTAGAGCAGCCAAAGCAGCAGCAGCCAAAGCTAACAGGATACAAACAGCAATTGTTTGCCTGTCTATCTATCTCAGAGGCTTTAGTTTTGTGTCGACTCGTCGGGATTCGACTTTGGTCTCAGACCTGTACTAGTGCCATTCCGGCTTTTCGTCCTTTTTTGTCTCAGTCCCCAAAACAACAACAGCAACAAAAAATTGTAAGCAGGGAAACGCAAAAAAAAAGAAAAGCAAGTAAAAATTCCAAAATCCCCGGCCAGAGACAGTTGGAAACAGTTTTGCTGGTCTAAATCATATGCTTGGTCCCAGCCAAAAAGATAGACAGACTTTCCTTCTTCCCTTATTCTCATCTCATCTTGTTTTTAAGTCGCTTGCGGCTTAAATTTTCTTAAATGTTGCATTGTCTTTTGTGGCAATGTCTCTGGCAGGCAACGGACAGCACATGCCAAGTTCTTTTTTTTTTTTTTTTTTGGTTTTTGTTTTATGGATTAACTAAACAAGCTCATGAGTAAATATTTTCAAGCATATTTTGGCAAAAGTTTACAATGAACTTGATGCCGCTTCTCGCCTCAGCAAAAGGTTTTCGGTTTATGTTCTTTGGCAGAGGACGTTGAATATTTTAAGCAACGCATTGCAAAATGTTGCTCCACACACACACACATACACTATATATATTTAAGATATACTGAGACAAAGTTTGATGAGTATCTGCAAGATATTCGCACAAATATTTGAGCGAGCTGCTCTGCTCGTTGCCGTTGTTGAAAATGTTGTCAAAATAAGCATAAATATTAATATGTTGACTGCATTTAAAGTTTTCGCCCCAAAAACTGAAAATTCATTATAAATTATAAATATACGGAATAAATCCTTTTTTCGCTCGAATATATCGAAATTCCCTCGGGATAAACACTATCAATTGTAATCCCACACTCATATTGCACACAAATACTGCGCATATTGCAAAAAGAGAACAGAAAGAGCTTATATTTTAGAATATCAAGTATAGTCGACTGTATAAAATAAATAATTTTCTAGTTAGATCAACGTATTTTCCTCTCTACATGAGCTTGAACATTAAAGAATCGGATTTATTTTTCATAGTACTAGCATTACAGGGTATTTCGGCATTACATATTCTTACTCCGTTTGCTTTACGATTTTGAAACATGCCAAACGTCGGCTCAGGTCAATAAATTGCAGCTCGAGTTGCTCGAGTTATTTGCAGTGCATTTGCATTGATGATTGTTGACATTAAAAGCAAATATAAATACAGTTTCCACTTTTCAGTTAACAGCTTATAGATGTGAATTACTTTTTTTTGCTTTTCTTTTTTCTGCCGATTTCGTATGCGAAATATGCATAATGAAAAAAAAAAACGCTGCATTGCAGTCGCAGAAAATTTTGTATATTGTATTATTAATGTCGATGTGAACGGACACAGTTCTCATTATGGGCATTAAATTGTTTGCCGGAAAATACCTTTTGTTAATTTTAATTTAATTTATTGTACACTTGCCAAAGGTATTACGCACTGAATGAAACAAGTGTAACGGCCATGCAAGACTGAACAAAAGATTGTTTGTTATTATAAGTTAAAGAGGAAAAAAGATCGAGTAATTAACATTTAAATATATTTTAAGCAGAATTTTTAATGTAGAGAAGTTTTAATTTTAAGGCAACTTTCTGAAATTAAATTCAATTTACATTTAAAGAGCATTCAATTTGCGGTTCTCTAATTTTCCGACTGCTTTTTTATTATTACTTTTTATATCACACTTTTCAAAAAGCTAATTTATGATTGCTCAATGCGGCATGTAATTGCATACAAAAGCCTTTAATGACGGTCGCCCCCTACCTTTTAAATGTGTGAGTGTGTGTGTGTGTGTGTGTTTGTGCAATGATTATATTTCATATTCAGATATTTCAGTTCAGAACTGCAATGTTATTCGAGGAATTAACTTACCATTATTAAATTCCCAATTAATGATTTTGTGTGTGTGTGTGTGGAGAGAAAGCAAATTAGAGTTGAGCTCTCTATATGAAGTCTGTATGTATATACTTTATATATTATATTGAGTATTTAGTCCGTTTTCAAAGTGAACTGTGCATTGACTTTCAGAAAAGTACGAGTTGAAGTTTGATTCAAGCCAATTAGCGGCAGGGAATTAAGTGCTCATTAAGCGTACGTCAAGTACGTCGAGAGAAAGGTTGACAGCATCGAAATGGTTATCCTCGGGTCCTGCTGTCACTGATCCTTGGGTGTGGGCAATGCTTATCTACGCATAATAAAACCCACACAAATTAGTGAAATGTTCCGTTTGGCAAACTTGGCCAACTGCCGTAGCGTCGTAAACAAAACGCTAAATGCGCTCGGCATGCACAAATGTCGCATTACGTCCCAGGGGCGTGGCGAGACGGTGCTCGGTGCGGGAGAAAGGAGTTTCTCAATCCAAAAGGAGGAAAACATTGCTGGGATCTGCACTGTGTGGCAACTGTAGCTTTGACTTTGGTCGGTCGCACGATTAATCGTCGTTGCAAATTGTTGGCACGTTTTCAATTGACAGTCGTAGTTGTGTGCGCCGTCCGCCCGCCCCTCTTTGACAATGTCCCGGAGTCGGCTCAGTCCAACCCCTAATTTGCACGCCAACCCCCCGCCAACAAAGCTATCGCTGTTGTTGCTGTTGCGTGTAAATCACATGGCATTTGCTCATGGCTCCTGTTGCATCTTTTACGTGCTGCTGTTGTTCTGTTCTCGTTGATTCTGCGGCCATGATACGCAGCCGGCAGTCGGCAGCCTTTTCCCATTCCTCCTCCTCCTCCTCCCCATCCCCATCCTCTCACTCCTCATGAGCCCTTTTCAGGCTCACGTGTGACAGGCTGCTTTTAAAAATGCCGCCCCTCTCGTTTATTTGGGTGTAATTTTTCAAGTCGCGACGTCTTTTGCAGTTGGCCATTAATCACACGGGCAAAATGCGACGCTGCATGCACAACACAAATAAAGAAACAACAAAAAAAACGAAGGTAAATAAAAAAAAATGTAACAAGAACAATGGCAAACTTTTGCCATCAGCACTATCCTTCTGTTTTCTTTAATTATACACTAACAAATAGGAATAGACTTGAATGCGCTCAAACGTTTTGGAATTTTTTCTTTTGGCAGTTCACAATTTACAAGTTGCAAAACACCAATAAAAGCTGTATGATCTTTGCTTCATGTTGATATAGAGAATCGAAAATAAAGCCAGTTAGAAAGCTTCAGACAAGTGTGCTCGGTGCGAAATTATACTTAAAATAGACCAAATGAATGTATTAAAATAGCACTAAAATAGACCAATGGCTACATTTGGTATTTGAATATATTATGTATATATTTATATACCATTGGATATAAAATATACCAGATTCTCAACCAATAACATTAAGTCCCGAATGCAGCCGTTTTTCTTTCCATATTCGCATTAAAATATAACGAAATGTGCTAAAATAACACTATTACATTCATTAAAAATATACCATTGACTACAAAATATACTAGATTGTCAATTAAACACTCTAAGTACCGACTGCAGCAGGCGTTTTACTTATTTTCAATTATATCTTAAATAATCTTCTACAATTTGTGTCTGATCAAAACTAAATTCACGAATCTTAAAGACTGTAGTCGTTATTGAATGTTTCAAAGGTTTTATTAAATATTTGAGTTAAGTATAAATAAATTATTTTCATTCATAATCTGGTATATTTTCTACCTATAGTATATCTTAATTGTAAAAGTGAATCATTATACCAAATATAGTATATTTGAATGATAAAACCGCTCTCGTATTATTTTGCTTTAATTAGAAATAGGCAGTGGGTATCTCACAGTCGAGCTGGTTTATTATACTTCGCTTCTTAACTTTACAATCCGGTATTAATAAAAATGAAAATAAAAGAGCATTTGTATATCGACTTTACAGTGGGATTACATGCAAGCATTTGCAACTTAATCTTAAAGCTCTTCACAAATTGTTCCAGCTTGGCTGGCTGGCTGGTTGGTTGGTTGGTTGGTTGGTGTGGCATGACACAGCGCCATCGCATTATGCCTGCCAATAAGCCGCCAACGTTGACGCTAACGCTGCCGCCGCTGCTCGTTGACTTTGTTAATAATGATGTTGATGTTTCTGCTGCTGTAATCGCTATAGCACTCCGTAGCCAGTCAGCACCCAATTCCAGGCCTGTCTATTTTTAGCATTGAGGTCACGTGACTGACGTGTGACTGTCCCCTTTCCACCCCTCCCTCTTGTCTGCATTACACAGCCCTTTGTTTAGCCCCAATGACAAACTAAGCTAAATGCAATTTGATGCGTGTCATGCACGTCGCGCCCTTTTTCTCCATCTCTCTCTCTCTCAATCCAATAGCTGAAAATGCGTAGTAATCATTATTTGTGACAATTGATGATCTGAATCAATTTTTCTTTTTTTTTTACTTTATTCTGCAACAATTTTTGTAAGAGCTTCGATGGCTCAGGCATCGGACTGACAGTTAATAAATATGTGTCACGCATGGCTTTGGACGCACTGCAGCGGCACGCCGATTGCCATGACACCTGCAATGTCCTGTTGGATGCGAAGTGAGCGGCAAATTGCAGTTCCCAGAGCTTAGGCACGTGACACACAGTGGGAGTCGAGCCAGTAGCCAAGGATGTGCCCATTCTCACGCCTTGTCAAGGAGCTAAGCACAAACACCCTACATATATGGAGTATATATATAGTTTATTATAGACTGCTAGCAGGAACCACACACACACACACCCACAGAAACACACACTCAAACAATGACCACACTCCACTTGCTCTTTGAAATTGGTCAAAGTTGAATGCCTTGTAAATGGTAAATAGGACACGGCACCGCAACGCACCGACCATTAATCAAATTTCCAATTAATTTGCCACAATTAATTGCTGTGATAATTGTGCAATGTGTGTATGTCTGTGGATAGATAGATCTACTCTTGTTGTTCTCGTTGTTGTTATTGTTGTCACAGCGCCACTTCAATTACAGAAAAAATAAATGAGAAAGTTGCAGTCAAATTTTGAGGGGAATAGACCCTTCAGTGTTTAATGTTCTACCTAACAGATTATGGAATTAAAAGCAGATTTGAAAATTCTAAAATAATAGGGTGTAAGTTGAATTAATGCAAGAAATTTGATGCTTTTATCTTTTATAGTCTCTGAGATGTAATTGCTTAAACGGCCGGACGAACAGAAGGACAGCCTCGGAGACTGTTTCTGATTCAAAAGTAGAAAGTTATAACACCCTTAGTGAACACCTCTATCAAGCGGACATCTGCACTTATTTTCATGATGTTCGCTTTCGTCAGATTTTTAGAACAGGTTTTAAAAGCGTATAACGTTTTGGAAACTTTATCCCATTAAAATTGAAATAAAGCTTCTCTTGACTGGACATGAATTTTCTGGAATGATTTTGTATAGAATTTGAAGCAGATATGAGACTTCTAAAATAATCCAGTATAGGATAGCGTTCTATATGAGCTAATACAAAAAGTTTGATGGCTCACTCTTATATAGTAGCTGAGATATAGTTGTTTAAATAGGTGGAAGGACAGAAAGACGGACTCAACTATTGGTGCTGACATAAAACATATGAACAGCCGAAACTTCGTTAGTGAACACATCTATTAAGCGGACACGTCTATTTAGCAAGCATTATTTCCATGACGTTTGCTTTAGACAGATTTTCAGAACAATTTAGCTCTTTTAGAGCGGCTGAAGCGAACATCATTTTGAAATAAAGGTTTTCTTGACCGAACATGAATTTCCTGTAATCATGCAATAATGTGAACATTTTAAACATTTTTTCACTTGGATAACAGTGCTGAAATATCGGATATACCCAAAATGGAAATTTGTTGTAATTTTTAAGATATTATGTTAACTTTTTCATGTTAAAGGCAACTAAAGCAAGCAGCAGCAATAGTAGCAGCAGCAGCAGCTCGAGTAGTGACGACAGCAGCGAGGATGGAGCTGCTGGCGACTGCACAGAGCCAACAGGTAAGCAACACCATATCCCATTACTAGACTCTTTAAAATAATACTGCGTTGTTCTCTAGGTAACAACTACAACAATGAGAACAGCAGCAGCAACAGCTCCAATGATGATGATCTAGACTTTAATACATTGCGTAAAAAATTGAAAGCAAAGTACTTTGCCAAAGGATACAAAGCCGCCAAAAAAAGGAACTGGTTGCAGGCACTGCCGGCGAGGAGACTTTGGAGCATGTAACAAACGCCTCTCGAATTTGTTTGGCTCCACGTTCGGGCGCCATTTGATTATGTAACAAACCGATTATACACAGCCTATGATAACGTACTCTGCTTACGGGGTCCGACTGTTGCTCAGGGCAAATGGGGTGGGTTTGTGTTATCTATAGGAGCTGAGGTTACATTATTAAAAGAGGTAAGCAGAGTTTATCGATATCTTAAACATCAAAAATCTGAATTGGCATACGAACAAGCCTAAAAGTCGAAGATCCTAGATGTCATGGATCCTCTTCTATACCCTCCCGTCCTGTAAAGCCCATTATGGTCTTTACCCTTTTCATTCTTTAATTTATGACACACACAACTATACTCAGGGGCCCGAAACGCTTAATTTTCAATAATATCATTACGTTAAGATTTCATAATTGGACTCATTTTCAAGGGCGGTCAATACCCTGCAATTCTTCTTAATATTAACGGTACTAACAACTATATATACAATACTACAATGGTAAATATGGTAAATTAATTAGCGGCAAACAGGTTATGGGCTATTAGCCGCGGAAAATCCTCATAGACGGCGACAATACTTGGGAAGCTTCTATAGGGGCATCAAGAACGGCTCATGGGTCCCTGTTAGCCGATGCTAACAATTTTGGCGCGGCGCTATAGGGCAGCACCGGTAGGAGACGTGTCGATCCTCTGCTCGACTGCTTTTCGCTTTTCGAATTAGTCCAAGTTAGCCGGTGCTAACAATTTTAGTGCGGCCCAATGGGGCAGCACCGGTATGAGTCGAGGCGATCCTCTGCTATGGCACTAATCGCTCGCCGAGTTTAAATTGCACCCTCACAAGCAGCAGGCACCGGAAGAAGTGGCGGCGAGCAGTGCCCAGCACGCAGTGGTAAAGCGAAGGCAAAGCAACAGCAGCAGCAATCAGTCGTCCAGTCACAGTCACAGCAACAGTGCTTCAGCACTTTGGCCAGCCGCAACACGACCATGTCCAGCAGTTCAGTGCTAAGCCTCTTCAACAACATACACAGAGATGTTGGTGAAGCGACGTCAGCGGAAAGACCGCTCTCAATGGTTGCCACAGCAAATTCGCTGCATGAGCTGTCCACTTCCTTTTCTATACTTAATGTTCCCAAATAAAATGAGTTATGTCCGTTGTATATAGTATTTATTGAATCGCATAGCTTTAGACACGGTTTTCTATAATTTTTATAATTTCTTATTTAGATAACAAGTAATTACTGTATATGGCTTTCG
This sequence comes from Drosophila kohkoa, assembly GCA_019972355.1. Taxonomy (NCBI): domain Eukaryota; kingdom Metazoa; phylum Arthropoda; class Insecta; order Diptera; family Drosophilidae; genus Drosophila; species Drosophila kohkoa. The sequence goes on from BJEL01000078.1 coordinate 2,575,730, forward strand.
AGATATTATACTCGAGGGCGATTCCAAGTTTGATTTACTCAACTATTTAACGATCTCCGGTAGGAGACGTGTCGATCCTCTGCTCGACTGCTTTTCGCTTTTCGAATTAGTCCAAGTTAGCCGGTGCTAACAATGGGGCAGCACCGGTATGAGTCGAGGCGATCCTCTGCTATGGCACTAATTCGCTCGCTGAGTTGTATTCCAGTTAGCCGATGCTAACAATTTTAGTGCGGCCCAATTGGGCAGCACCGGTAGGAACAGTGGCAATCTTCTTTGCTTTTCAGCTTATGTATATGCCCACTGTAACTCCAGCAGCAGCCATGCGCGCCGATAATGCGCAGGTAAAAATACTATATGGCGGTGGCCAAACTGTTTAAACGCTTTCTAAACGTTTATAGACCCACGCCGCGCTAACTTGCAAATGGCTAAAAACATTTCTTATTAGAAATATGTATATGCTTATGTAACCTACGTACCTTATAATTATCCAAACAGTACTTCTATATATATATTTATAAACTGTCCCAGCCAATTGATCCAAGCGCCTTGGTATGGGAAACGGAAAAGGAAAATTTCTTCTTCTTCTAATGTGTCTTCGATATTCGAATATTGAGCTTACACAGAGTTGATCTCAACTATCGATCAATCTCTGTAATTTATTTGTGTGAATGGTAAATTACTGTCAATGGCTGCTAACTCGACTAAGTGATATGCAATATGCGATTAATCGATATTAGTCAGCTGGATATGTTTACATATCGTGAAATGGCCAGAATTTTCAAATGCAAATTTAAAATTTAAATTGCACCCTCACAAGCAGCAGGCACCGGAAGAAGAAGTGGCGGCGAGCAGTGCCCAGCACGCAGTGGTAAAGCGAAGGCGAAGCAACAGCAGCAGCAATCAGTCGTCCAGTCACAGTCACAGCAACAGTGCTTCAGCACTTTGGCCAGCCACAACACGACCATGTCCAGCAGTTCAGTGTTAAGCGTCTTCAACAACAACAAACACAGAGATGTTGGTGAAGCGACGTCAGCGGAAAGACCGCTCTCAATGGTTGCCACAGCAAATTCGCTGCTTGAGCTGTCCACTTCCTTTTCTATACTTAATGTTCCCAAATAAAATGAGTTATGTCCGTTGTATATTTATTGAATCGCATAGCTTTAGACACGGTTTTCTATAATTTGTATAATTTCTTATTTAGATAACAAGTAATTACGTCTTCGATTATATCCGTTGTAAAGTCCGTTATAGTCCGAGTATCGAATTTATAAATATCGATTTCATTATCAAATATGTCGAAGTCACTAGGAAGTAAAAACTGTTTGACATAAATTTTGAGTAGTTTTTCCATCGCAGTTGTCACTCATATTTTTGTGCGTAATTTGCGGAGAGTCGGTAAGAAAAAAATACATAAGTAATAAAAAAAGTCTAAAAGAATAATTAGTCACATCACTACCGGACGTGGTCGTCGTCAAGTGCGAGCGAGTGAGTGCGAGTCAAGAGACGGAAAGAATCCCGAAGCCAATCTTAGAATCTGCGAACCACGGCGACAACAATGACGACGACAGCCAGCGAGTGGAGCAGCCGCATGCCACGTCCATCGACCAGTGTAATTGTCACTAATCCCAGTGCAACTCATTCCTTCAGCGGTACCATGGCTACCGACGGCAGTGAACTGCCTGGCATCTCCATACGCCGCACAACCACTTCGAATGTCGGCTACCAAACGGTGGCCATCGATCTCAGTATGCGTCGTCCCGCAAACGAGGTCATCGAGATTGATGACGGCGATGCGGCCGCCAACGCCGAGGTGGCCGCCATCAACGATGGCAGCAGCACTTCGAATGTCGGCTCCCAAACGGTGGCCATCGATCTCAGTATGCGTTGTCCCGCAAACGAGTTCATAGAGCTTCAGAGCAGCGACGACGACGAGTGTGTCTTCGTACTGGAACGGAAGCCACCGCATTTGCGTACGCCGGAGCTAGTTAGTCTCGACTCGAATAGCGAATCCAATGTGGACTTTGTAGATGAGCAGAAGGCGAGTCCGGTGGCCAAGGCCAACGATGGGGAAGGTGATGGCGGCAGTGTCAGCATAGATCAGGAAATGGAGACAGCAGACAATGAGCTCTATATGGGTCCCAGCACCAGCACGGGCATCTGCCCCCTATGGGTAGCGGGTATAAACAGCAGCAGCAGCAGCTCCAGTGGAGACGATCTAGACTAAAAAATTGAAAGCAAACTGTTTGCACCCAAGGAGACTTTGGCGGGCGAGGAGACTTTGGAGCAGCAGTCACCGGAAAAAGAAGTGGCGGCTAGCAGTGCCCAACACGCAGTGGTAAAGCGAAGGCGAAGCAACAGCAGCAGCAATCAGTCGTCCAGTCACAGTCACAGCAACAGTGCTTCAGCACTTTGGCGAGCCACAACACGACCATGTCCAGCAGTTCAGTGCTAAGCGTCTTCAACAACAACATACACAGAGATGTTGGTGAAGCGACGTCAGCGGAAAGACCGCTCTCAATGGTTGCCACAGCAAATTCGCTGCTTGAGCTGTCCACTTCCTTTTCTATACTTAATGTTCCCAAATAAAATGAGTTATGTCCGTTGTATATTTATTGAATCGCATAGCTTTAGTTATGGTTTTCTATACTTTTTATAATTTCTTATTTAGATAACAAGTAATTACGCCTTCGATTATATCCGTTGTAAAGTCCGTTAAGCTGAGGTCTTCATTTGATTCGTTTAAATATTGATTAAATTAATGATCTTATTTTGAATGATCTTATTGATAGAAAATTTGTTTTCGAATATTACATTGATTTTGCTTAATTATGAAAGAGTTTATTTCAGCATTACTTATATTCGAATGCAGATCCATATCATGAAAATTTGCTGAGTAAGCTTAACTTATGATATTGCTTATTGCGTGGCGAAGGAGTATCGAATTTATAAATATCGATTTCATTATCAAATACACTGTTTGATATTCATACATTTTGAGTATTTTTTCCATCGCAGTTGTCACTCATATTTTTGTGCAGAACTGTGCGTAAATTCTTAATATGAATTTATATGGAATTGTTTATGAAGAATTAACAATTAGAAAAAAAAGAAAAGAAAATAAAATAAACAAGAGGTCAACAACTGTCCAACATAGACAATTTTTGATATATATTTTGTTTGTATTTCATTTTTGACAAACTTAATAGACCCTCTTTCACTTTTTAATAAGTGGAAGGTCTAATTGAAAGAATTTTAATTCAATATATTGGTAAAAGCTCAGCTAAAACTGAAAATTGCATACGCATTTTTTTTTTTGATGTGGTTAACCAAGCTTGGTCTTGGTTTACTGTCTAGCATAATTTGTCAGTGCAATTTTAAATTTTAAAGCTGCTTGTGAACTAATTATAGAGTGGTAAACCCGTCACAATTGCACACACACAGAGACACACAGATATTGTGTGGGTCTTATTATTGGCTTATTATTATTTGATTATGTTGCTGCATTTTTGCCATTTGTGTTTTATTTTTATTTTTTATTTATAATCGGGATGAATGACGAGTGCCGCGAGGAGCAGCAGCTCAGTCCGGATGGGATAATAAATACACAGTGGCAGACAGAGGAAGTGCTCCATTTCTATTTCCATTTTGCCGGCATAGAATGCAGTCTTTCTTTTTTTTTATGAACTTCTAGCTCGTATTTGTTGCGCTTTATTAAAAAAATGAGGAAAAAATGTGTTTGCTATTCAACAGAAATGATGCTGAGCTGTACCTGAAGATGAAGCTTGGGAGTTGTTGCCAGTCGTGTGCTCTTTGCAACGCAGCCTAACAAATATTATTGAGCTGAGCTGGAGACGGAGAAGTAGCAAACAACACATTGATGGAGTGTCGCCCGTTTTGCTCGTCAGTTGCTGTTGGTCTAACTCCAATAACAACATTTGCAAAGCCAGTCAAGGTGGATGTTTGTTGGTTGCCATTCGCAACCATCGGAGTTGTTGTTGTTGTTCGTCTGTCTGTCTGCTGTTGCCATTGCCTCCGATGCAAGTTAGTTTATAAACATTTCACGTATATGCGGCCTCGGCCACACACAAAATGTGTCCGTGTTGTAAACTTTTATTATTACACTTTTCCAACGTGTATTTTGTCTAGCGAACAATGTCAAAAAACGAAAGAAGAATGTAAATAAATTACACTATAGGATTCAGCAGTAGGCAACAAAAAAACACAAATTTTTGTTGTTTTATTCCTTCTCTTCGTTTTGAGCCACTAAACTGAAACGTGGGCATGGCCTCAAAGAAGATACCGCCGGAAAGGCGTCCCTACTGTGATCCCCGGCTGGAGGATACAAAATATCGCCGGCAACGTGGACTACACATTAAGCATGCAAGTGAAACACAAAAGAAAACCGGCAAACGTCCGCTCAACGATTGTCCATTCTTCGATTTGAAATATGAATTTGATCAACTACCACTGGATCCTGTCAAGGACTTTTTACGCGAGAAAATTTGTGAGTAGCCGGAAAGTATTAAAATTTGTTACGAAAAATTATTTCTTCTTTTAGCTCACATGCAAAACGATACGATTGTTGGACGTTGTAATCGCGAGTTTGACTTTCACATGTACGATTTGGAGAATGTTAAGGATAAATACGAAGAGTGCGACGATGACTTGTTGAAGGACCTGCAACTCTCGGATATTGTTATGCCGGAACAGTTTGAGACACTGCGCGAACATCAGGCCACAAAATACAACTTTGATAAAAGGGGTGAGTGCACTAAGAAGCAATGTTAATCACTTGTATGTTTTGTTCGTACAACATTTACGCATTAGACCCCCAGACATTGGGAGAGTGAGAGATGAAAAAGTCTCGGGGTTGCGACACTACAAATTGCACAACAACATTTTATGTAATTCAATGAGCAACAAGAACAACAACAACAACAACAGCAATAGCGACTTTACCACAAAAACATAACACTTAATACTTTATTAAATGTGAAAAACATGCATGCTGCCCACAGCTCGTTGTCTCCCCCTCCCACTTTCCACTTAATACTCCGTCCTCCTCCTTCTTCCATATTGACTTGCCCCGCGTGGCAGCTCGTTGCAAAATTGCTCACCTGTAAACATAAAAATTTCAAACATTATCCTTTAAACATAAAATTTTATAACCAAAACGGTGGAGAAAAAAAGAAAACCAAAAAACAAATGCGTATGACATTTATTTGAATATCCTTTGGGAATGCACAGGAACACGCCAGGGCCAGGGCCACTGCCAGGATCTGCAAAGGGGGCCAATATGTTGCCCTTGTAACATGTTTATCATAGAATTTTATTTAGCATTTACATGGAATATATATATTTATATTTATTTTGTTCCCTTTTTTAACGCCGCTTTTACTCTTAATGATACGCAAGTGTTATAAGAATATGAGTTAGTTTGCCGGAAAATTGAACAAAATGCAAATCAATTTTATAAATTTATTCTAATGAGTCTCAAATTTATAGTTACGTAAATGCTACAGTTCACAAATAAAAATTGAAAAACATTTTATTAAAATACTATTATTATTACTATTTGGAACATTCAAATCATAAGAAGATAAAAATTATTGGGAAACTAAAAAACAAAAAGCTAAAAACAATTTATTAAAATAATTCGAAGTTTGAGCTATATCTAAAACATTAAAATTAAATGATTTCGTTTTAAGAAGATGCCAAATTATGGGTAGATAACAATAATTGGAAAACCAAAATTAAAAAGCCAAAAGCTTTTCATTAAATTTTTTTTTTTTTAATATTATATTGAATTGTAAGGTTTTCATTTAAACAGATTATTTCCTGATGAATGAAAAATAAATGAAAACTTAAAAAGAATTCATATTAAATTTTGAGTTATATAAATAATGTAAAAGTTAAGGTAGACTTATCATGATATAGAAAATAAAATTCTATTATTAACGTAAATAATTCCAAAATCAGAATTTTTAAAATAAAATAAAAGTAATGAAATAGTAAAAGTACACATATTTTGATATAGAAAAGTACTAAAGTACTATTAACATCTTTAATAATTCCACCATTATTTTGGTAATTTAAAGGTTCAACTAATTAGAGTATTCTAATGTCGATCATACTTCCTGTGTTTTTCATATAATTTCAACTTGTTTGTTTTTGGTGGGTGACTTTGTCGCTGGCTCTGTGATAAAAATGTTTCATTTTCCGTATAGTTTTTTAATATTTAATATCAGCTATGGATAGATGTAAATGCAAACAGGGCACACACAACACCGAGGGCGTATAGTCCCACACACACACACACACATACGTATATGTATATTTGAATATGTGAGGCATAAAAGCATGTTGTCGATAAACATTAGCATAAAAATGTGACAAACATCATGATAGCAATAGCCTGGCAAACAGTGCTGCTGTTGAGCCTGGGGAGGAGGGGCAACGAGGGGGGAGCAGCCAAAGGACACAGACGGGGTCCATTTGGTAAAATTACCGTTGGGAGATTGGTCGACGGAGGCGTCGCGTATGGTTTTCCGGGGGGCGGGGCTGGACGAACTCAAATGAAAATTAATTTGAGTTTAATCATTTTAAAAGCGAACTTTACTGCATTGACTTTTATTTAAAACAATTTCGCGTGCTGCCTTTGAGCGATGCACAGAGCCCGACACAAAAAAGAAGGAAAATATTGTTAAAATAACAAGAAAATCAAATATGTAAAATGCGAGCACAGACACACACTCACACTCTCTCGCATTCGTGTATTTATATGGCAGACATATCAAGTTCATGTGCAAATATTAAATGCCATTTTCATTTTCATTTTTCACATTTTTCGGTTTGTTTTTGCTTGCAGCTTGTCATCAATTTCCCTGGATTGACAAATGGTTGACTGGCGGTAATAAATAAAATGTTATATTTACATAGCGAACATTATTAAAAATTTGATGCACCTCCAATCTCCTTCTCCAAAAATCTACTTTATATCAGCGCGTCCCAGTGAAGCTGAAATATATAAAATGACCAACCATCTGCTGGATATTTACTGCCAGCGTCGAGTTCGTATCTTTTACCTTGACTGCGGCACAAAATCATCGCTCTGGACCAACAGACTGAGACGTCAATATGGTCCGCCTTCGGAGTTAATTGGTGCCTATAATACTCCTCAGGCTAGACATCTGAGAATTCCAACACTCACTCAGAAAACAAAAAAGGAAAAGTTCCAGGTCGGCGATCATTATGCGTTAAGAACTCCACAAGGTAGCAGAACAGAATATTCTAAAAAAAAAAGAATAATTTATTTAATTTATATTTCATATATTTCTGTAGAATGTCGGAATGAGCTGGCACGCATGGGCAAGATCATTGACAAAATGATTGAACCGGTCATCAAGGAGGCTCAAAACAACATTGAGCATGGGCGATTGCAGTACACAAATCAACCAAAGTGTCGAGAAAGAAAGGTAAATTCCTTTCTCTTTAAAGCAGTCTTACTCTATGTATTAACAATCCATTCTTCATTTCAAGAAAAAACCCAAATGCGTTGTTAGTCAGCCGCGTATACATCGTCGGAATTTCGCCACCAATGAGGAATTTCTCAAGTGCCTCAAGAAAATGGAAGCCACGTAAGCATAGTTGTTATTTGATTGTATCAAACGATATCCGTTGAATTAGTAATCAATTTTTAAAATGCTGCTGCACTCAGAAACTACTTTTGGTAGATTATTTCTTTATTTCTCTCTTTTTAAAAGAAACTACAAGTTAAAATATATTGAATTTGCTGCTAATGTTTATATAGTTAAGTTTCTCTTAATAGCAATATAATAATAATTTTAATAGATGATTTTCTTTTGTTTCTCTCTACCTTATGAAAGAAACTCACATATACTCAATTTGTTGCTAATAGTTATATTGCTATCAGATCGAATTAAGTTTCTTTTAAAGGCAATTTGAAAACGAAAGAAATAATTGCAGTTGTTTTCTGATTGCAATCAAAAGCATTGTAGTTTATTTTTGTGCTTCAATTTTTGTACAACAAACTATCACAAATTAGAAGCACATTGGTTTTAGGGTAATTCTGATATTAAAACATTTAAATTTCTAAGAAATATTTTTATTCGAAGAGATTGTTGCGTAAATGTAAAATGAAAACGTGCAATATTTTTTTTCTTTATTTTGTGCAGTAAAATTAGGTGCATGAAACTGAAATATTTCAAGCAATATGTAATTTTAATTTTTTCCTTACATCACTAAACATACAAATTCTCAGTTTATTTAAGATTTAAATTTCAGAGAATTCTGATTGCGCAATATAGATATTGTATGTATAGCAGCATTCTTAATAACTTAATTTAATTCTTTGGCTTTTCTTTAGACGCTTTCCTTATATGGCGCCACTGCAGCCCGTTGAGCCGGAGGAGCAGAAACTGCAATTGTTGGCGAAGTATAGGAAGAAGCTGCTGCCAGCGGAGGAGAAGTTCACACTTGCCATACAAAAGCGTTATAAATGCCTGCTGCAGACCGTAAGTAAAAGCACATAGCATAAGTTCGACCAAAACAAGTGAGGAGGAGTCATAAGAGGCTCTCAGACATAGTCTAAATAAAATCATGCTGCATGCACCCCTTTCCAGAGCTAAGCAGCTCATGGGGATAACCCGCTTGAATTATGCAGCTATGACCAACACATATGCTAACAAAAAAAAGAGGGAAAATAAAAGAAAAATAAATGAAAAGACTTTGTGTGTGTGGGCGATCCGATGCGATGCGATGCTGTTGACGACTCCCAAGCCAAAGTCAGGCCAAGGATCATAAAAACCACATCAAAAATGAGCACCGACAAACATAAATAACTTTTATGCGTTGGCGGCTGGTTTCCATGCCAAGTCCACATCCACAGCCACATCCAAAGCGATGTCCATGTCGATGTCCAAGTGCGAGTCCAAGAGGCCGGCGCACATAAAAAATGATAATAATAAACTTAATACAAAGTAAATATGTGTGCGTGAGCGTGCGAGTAAATTAAGCTGCGTTAGCTTTTCGGGCTGTGAGAAAAACGTGCTTATAAAAATTATATAATTCATAGCTCATAAACATTATGGGGCGTCTGTGGCGTGGTCAAAGTTATGAATAACGTGATTAGTTGTGAAAAAACACAAAAAAAAAAAAAAAAACAAACAACGCACATCAGCAAACAAAATCCAAAAGCGAGGGTCAAAAAGGTGACGAATTGATGTTGGTTTTTATGAAGCTGGACTTGGGAGCAGTTAACAGCTGCATAATGAAGATAAGAGTTGCAGAGACGCAAATATTTGAATTTCTTTTTATTTTTCTGTTGCAGCTAAGTGTGCTGCAACTGGAGTCGTATCCATCGCGACTGATACGCAAGGCAATAAGGCATATCAATCCTCGTTCCACGGTGCTGCAGGATGCCTACAGATTCATATTGCAGGAAGAGGTAAGTTCATGTCAACACGTTGCCAGCTGCTGATGTTGGTGCTGGCTTTCAGCTGCCAACTGCCAACTGCCAACTCAACTCAACTCGACTGTGCAACACTGGGGAGTCGTGAGCGTCAACATTATTAGCAAACTTAACGCGCGCGCGTTCAAGAAGTTTTTGGCCCAAAAGTTTGTCAGCCAACGAGAACATATTAAACACGCTCCCCGAACGTGAGAGGACGTCTACAGGTCGTACTACTTCTTGTTGGTGGGGGTACATAACATAATATATATAGTGGAGGAGAGAACGCGTGTTGATGTTTTGACGTGTGCTTCATGGAAACTTTGGCTATTTGCGATGCGTGGCTCAAGTCAAGCACTTGCCATCAACTGGCAAATCACTGCAGTCCCAAGTTAATGAGCAACAAAGACGTCGCTCATTCTGCTTGCCGCGGGGGCGGACTACTGAAAGTTTTACTACTGCTACTACCTGCCATGATTCTTAGTAGTCGACTAATCAACTCGTTACAGAAATATTGGCCTCATCTGCCGCCAGAAGTTATATTAATGGATTATCTATTCGTTGGCGAACGCGCCATCCCCGCTGACTTTGCCATCCTCCTCATCGTTTGCCTTATCGATCTGCAAGAGGATTTTCGCTACCATGTCAAGCGCTCCTTTCTGCGCTATCTGCTGCAGTAAGTACAACACACACTAAATGCCCCGCGGCCATAATCATCATGAACTAACTCTCCTATTATACACGACAATGTCTCGACAGGTCAAACATGGAACGCAAACGCCTGCAGCTAGAAATGGAGCCACCTGATTATCCCACCTTGACCATTGTCTCCCCCGTTCCTTGGCGCACTCGACTGCTGCTTTCCAAGAGTCGCATTGGAGAGATGCTCATGATAACGCATCCCACGGTGCAGGCATTGAATCTGCTGTGGCACCAGCTCTACGGAGATCTAGTTATTGTGGATCTATCGAAGCTATTGCTCCCAGAGCGACCCTTGGATGCGGACATTGTGCAGACTTTTGTCAAAGACAGTTGCGCTCAAGTGAGAGATGTAAGTACAGGGTTATGAGGATAATTGCAGGTGCATTTAATTGCATATCCAAGATAAATGCATGAAAATCTCATACACAATTTATTTGTTCTATATATTTTAACTGCATATAATTGTATTTTTCGAATTATTGTCTAATTTTTGTGAAACTATACTTAAATTAGACTTCTAATCTGAATCCATTGCATTTATTTGCATATTTTATATTACTGCATAATGAATTTTGTGTAGGATAAAGTTTCGGTTAAATGCACATCTGTTAATAGTAATAAAAATAAGGAACTTAGTACACATTCTGCTAATTTCTACCATTTTTGTTTCAAATCGGTGTCATTGAATGTATGAATGCTCTTATTTTAATTACCATTGCGTATACAATTACAATTATTACATTTCGTTGGTTTTTTTCAAAGGGAAAGTTTATTAAATCACTTAACTAGTGTTGAAATTGTGCCCTGGTACATTACAGATAATTGTTTTCTTTTTCTTTTGTAATCATTGAAATTTTGAATCTTATTATTTTCAGCTTCTGATCAACGATTGGCTTCCACGTTGTGCTGACTTGATGGATCTGATGCGCAACAGCTGGAAGGACTTGGTGCCCATGTCCGGAAAGTATGGTGGACGTGCTGATACCCTTTTTAAATGCGTGCATGCGTTGATGTCCCGACACTTGGATAGTTTGATCAACAAGAGTCTGGCATATTTGTTTAAAGTGTTGTGTGGCTTTAAGAATGGCAACGAAATCGAAAGCTATTCAATGCATGATCCAAAATTGAGACGAAGACCGTTAATGGCGCTCACTGTATCCGTGGTTGGTGCTCACTTTGATAACGAAACAATTGACTTTGGTCCCGGCGTGCGCACTGAGGATAATATCTACGAATTTGATGCCGACGATGCGGATCCATTTCAAGCGCCAGTGCCAACGCAGAACATGCTGGAGTGGTTGGTGAGTAAGAAATGCTCTATATATTTAAATAGTAAATAGTATATAGAATATAACAATTAGCATTTTGTATTCAGTATTTATTATAAATAAAATAAATAAATATTTATTATATATCAATTTTAATTTAAAGAATAATATCAAAGATATATTTTTTTTAATAGGTTCCCGATGTGGATGATGTGGCTGCTTTTGAAATGGAAAATTCTTATAAACTCTATATCTATCCTTATATGTCGGAGTTGCCAGGCATTATAAGGGATCTCTTCAAGCACATACTACGTGTGGGATATGATATACCACGCCTTGAATACATCATGTCTGGTCATGGTAAGTAAAACACTTTCTCTTTTATCTTATCTCCAAACTCCTTTATAATTCCTATAGCGCCCGATACTGAGGGTTCTCTGCACTTTATCGATGAGGATCATGTAGATTTTCTGACACTGTGCAGCAAAGTTGAGGCAATTGTTATGGTCAATTGGCGCGGCATTAGTGTGTATTTGAAGCCCATCTATAAGTACTATTATGGGCTGTTTCAAAAGATGATAATGCCCATGGTTGAGAAGATTTGGACAGATAATACATTGCCTGAATTAGTGGTGCGTATGGAAATTACCTTCAAAATATCTATGTAAATGTGTTTGTGTGTGTGTTTGAATAGGGAAAACTTATGCATCCCTTGTTGCTGTTGCTGTTGCTATTGCCGTTGCATGTCTGGCTAAACTCTCTGACAATGCCTTCAGGCAAAATGCGTTGCGTCTCGCCTTCAAATGAAATTAATTATTTATTTCGATTTGATTATACGCAATGATGCGTAGAATTAACATAAAATTTCATTATGCAATATTAATAAACTGCTGACAGACAATTTGTCCCGTCTGACTGTCGTGTCAGACTGTTTTGGCAAAATTGCCTGGCAATTTCTGTAATTGAACAAGTTATGCGAGTCTCTACACACTACAAATCTCTCTCTCACTTGCAACTCCCCCGCCACAATGTATCTGTATCTGCAACTGTATCTGTATCTATTTGGTACGTGTTGCTTTTGTTGTTGCTGATGTGAAATTCGTTTTGGCATTGTTAATTAAAGTTTTGGTTCGATTACTAAATTTCATTTGCTGTCGAGTGCACAAAATTTGCCATGTCATTTGGTTCACGTAGTGCATAAAATATTTGGTTAGACAGATGCTGCACACATTAACAACGCATGTGCCCGGGCTCTCAATTAACCCATTCTTGCCAGCAGTTTTCAGTTCACATTCATTAAGTTTTATGAAACGACCGACAATTTCCCTCTTGCATCCTCTCCGCTTTCGATCCTTTTTTGCGCAATTTATTTAAAATAAAAATTGCTTCCGATTGCGAACGCGTTCGTTGCCTGCAATTTTTTCATGCATGTAATGCAAGCACTCACACACACCCACACACACATGCATTTATTTGTACATATATCAGATAGGTTGGATTTTTTTTTTGTTGCAACTTGTTTGTATTTTATTAAATGCATATTCATTTATATGGTGGTGCACCCACGCATCTGCATCGCCAACAGGTTGTTCAGGAATTAATGAAAAAATTGCGCGCCGTCAGCGATACGACCTATTATCTGCGTGATTTCATACCGTTAAATTTGTTCCTGTTGGATAATCGACATGTTAAAGAATCCTTGCGCATGTACGTGAGGAATATCTACGATTTCATAATTGATTTTTACAGAGCACTCAATCTGAACGAGAATCGCGCGTAAGTAGAACAGTTTCCTTCGGCTTTCCAAGTGCCTTTCATTTGCAGTTTTATTTTATTTTTATTATACCCGCGACACATGGGATAGATGGGTATTATATAGCCATGTCCATCTGTCCGAACGAACACCTTAGATATTTGTTTTTATATTAATACTAATTGTTTTGTTTGACAGTCCCGTATGTTTTCCAATTTATAGCATATATGTAATGTAGTAGTAAATCAACATACCAAATATAACTTTTGGTATATTTCAGAATCGGGCTTCGGCGCTATGGTATATATGGAATGTAGTTGTATATCTATATACCAAATAAAGATTTTATTAGAATTATTGTTCTACTCTATGGTATATCGATATATCAAATGTAGCCTTTGATATACATATTTCAAAATTTGTTGTATTTTAATATATATTTGAAATGTAATAACATATTCATATACCAAAATGTAAGTTTTAGTATATCTCAGTATTTTTTCGATAATTTCGGTATTATTTCTGTAACTTTTCCACTGTAGCGGGTATATCATAGTCAAACTGACTTAACTATAGCCTCTCTACTTGTTCGAGTTGCTGACTGCATTGGCAATGCCACTTAATAGATAACTTTTATACTTATTAAACGTTTTGATCGGTTTTTTTTTAACATTCTTTTCTCGCCACTTCAGCATCTGCGAGGAACTCGAGGAGATGTCGATGAAGGCCGGCGAGCGGCCGGAGGAAACACCTGAGGTGGTCGCATTGCAAAACTATATAACCGAGTGCCGTGAGATGCGCATATTTGCCATAAAGGATGAAATCAAGCTTGTGTTAAAGCGCGTCGTATTCCTGCTGACACATGCATACCTGACCAGTAAGTGATGATGACTGAAGAGAGGCAGAGAGGCGGAGAGTAGTAGGGGGAAAGTTTTAACTGTTTGTGCAGCTGCCAAGTGGCGCCACCCAGCAGCAGCACAAGTTGTTGCAGGAGAGTAGGAGCTGCAGCCGTTCGTTTGTTTTAGAGAGTTTCCACTGTTTGCCTTTGTGATGCAAGTGAGTTCCGAGGTAACTAGCTGGGGAGCAGCCAGTTGAGCATAGAGTAGCTGGTGCTTAACATAATTAACCTCAACTAACAAGCTGAGTCTACTAATTGGTTTTATAATTACTTGCGGTGAGACACCAAACATTGAGCTTGCGCTAAAACCCCCGAATATGCAACTTAATGAGCTTAACAAATTCATGAATGTGTGAAAGTTGCTTTGACAACCGACAAATGCAGACAAAACCTCAATCCTCTCTCTCACTCACACTCATTCCTCAAATTCTGTCCATGCCAAAGACAATTGCGATTTATCGTCAAGTGTCATGTGTGTATCTTTGAAATAGCTACAATTGTATGTGCAAAAGCAAGTCTGTCTCTATATGTATATACATATATCTGTATCTGTCTGTCCAGTTGTCTGTGGCTTTTGTCACACCAAATACGAACCACATTTGCCAGACAAAACTTGTCAGCAAAGAGACACAGAGAAAGAGTGTGGGAAAGGATGCTTGCTCTCTTGTACACATAATTAATTAGTTTGCCCCGAAAAACGCGCGTTGCCAATTAATTAAGAGTTAAGCACAGTTAATTAAGAGCATGCACGACAGTTTGTACACTCACTTCATTTATCTAGCACATAGATATTTTGACTGCTGTTGTCCCTTTCAACAGGCGATGAAATTCATCTGAATTCCCGCACATTCATATTGCCCGGCGAACTGGAGGAGGTCCTTGATCTGAGCGCCGCACGTTTGGCTGTTGTGCGTGATAATCTGGAGATGGCATTACGGTCTGTACTTCTTCACGAATGTGTTTTTTTTGCCAAAGTCATGGTCTTAAATCCTTGGCTATTTCCCACAGCGAACGACGCCTACAATTCGAGAAACTGTTGATCCAGGAGAAGCGCACCATGGACGGTTTTCGTATACGGGAAATACGCGATGTACTCACACTGGAGGAGCTCAAGGAGCGTGTGGATACGGTGGATTTGCTCTTCAATACAATTGAGGTAAGTAAGAAAGAATCAGAGATTAGTATGTCTGTATTCTCGTGTGTTTGCTTCGTTTAGAATTTGAGTCGTGAGGCGAAGGCAATTAACGTGGAGGAGGCGTTGCTGCAAATTGATGTCTCCGCCTTTCCGCTGCTGGGCGAAATCATTGAGAAAATGGAACCAATTGAGAAGCTATGGAAAACATCGTATGAATTCGAAAAGGATTATCTCATTTGGTAAGCAATGGCATGGACAACGCTTAAAACGATTGCAATTATTTTGCAAGGTTGCCTGCCAGAACATGGTCTAAAGTCTAGAGTTTCGAGTACGTTCTCTCTTTCTCTCTCGAGCTTCTTTTGGGCCACTTGTCGCAAATGACAAAATATTTGAAATTGAAGTGCCAGACAGAGGACGGAAGAGAGAGAGAGAGAGAGAGAGAGAGCTGCTGAGCTGCTGGGCATTTGCACTACCTTGGCAATGCCGGTGGCAAATCCGCAATGCAAATGCCAGCACAAAGTTGACTTGAAGTGCAGCGGAAAATAGCCAGATTTGAGTTGCTGGCAACAACTGCAAAAAAAAAACAACTTGCAACTTGGCTCTCTAGTCTTTTTCCTATTTCCATCTCTGCTTCACTTTTGTATATTTCTATTTACAACGTTCTTTTGCAGGATGTTCGAGCGCTTCGAATGCCTTAATGCGGATGGTGTGAGGGACCAGATCGAGACCATGTACAAGGTAAGTAGTTGCAAGTCGGAATCGGAAGTTGAAGTTGTCATTGCCTGGCGGAAATAAAAACGAGCAGCGAGCATGCTGCATGCTGCGTTTAATATACAGACAGACGCAGAGACTAAGAGAAGTGGCAAAGTTTTTGATCTGTTGCCGGAACTGTGTTCACGTTGCTGCTGCTTCTGCTGTTGCTCGCTTTGCCAGTGGCCATGCATGTCGTCTGTTGATGTCAGTCCCGTGTCGCCAAGTCAGTCTGTAAGCCAATGTAGCAGCTAAAATGCAACTAAAAACCTCAAGCCGCCTCCGGCCAGCAAAACCAACCAACCAGCCAGCAACAGTAGCCTCTATACAAAAAAAAAAACTGCCAGCCGAAAAGTATGCAACGGAAAAAATGCCAACATATTTGGCGGCAACTTGGACGACTAAGCGAGCTAGGGATTGTGTGTAGAAAGCAGCAACAGCAGCAGCAGGGTAGAGAGGCAAAAGTAGTAGTAGTAGAAAAACGAGTGCCACAAAGCTCAAAGCGAAAGGCAGTTGAGTTGAATTTTTCGGCACAGCTGAAGCGGCAAAGTGGGGACACAACAGCGCACAGAGTTTACAACAAACAACAGTCCCCAAAAAAATGAAAAAAATGGAAAGGAAAAGCGAAAAGCAAGTGTGGGGAAAAGCTGGGTGTATTGCGAACCCATTTAGCTGGCTTAGCAGACAGGGAACCGCATTTAAAGTTGACTTTGGAAAAGCCAAACGCAACGTCACATGCTTGACACTTGGACTCTCATCTTTCTCACACTCCTCTTCCTTCAACATTCTCTTTCCCATCTCGTCAACAGATTATGCACAAACTGTCGAGGCAGTTGTCCTACAATCCCGTGGCAAAACGTGCCGCCGAACAGATGCGCATTAAAATCGAAAAGTTTCGCGTGTATTTGCCAGTGCTCGACTCCATCTGTCGACATGGTCTGGAGCAGCGACATTGGGACAAAGTATCCCAGATCCTGGGGCGTCAAATC
The DNA here is from genome assembly GCA_019972355.1 of Drosophila kohkoa. Taxonomy (NCBI): domain Eukaryota; kingdom Metazoa; phylum Arthropoda; class Insecta; order Diptera; family Drosophilidae; genus Drosophila; species Drosophila kohkoa. The sequence continues at coordinate 2,592,694 of BJEL01000078.1, forward strand.
AACCCGAAATTATTTCCTACACTCAAGGATATGATCGATGCGGATATTATGAGCATTCTGCCGGAACTCGAGGAGATTGCCAATGCGGCGGGCAAGGAATATGATTTGAATATGGGATTGAAGAATATGCAGAACGATTGGCGCGATGTCATGTTCGATGTGCTGCAATATCGTGACTCTGACACGCATCTTTTGGCATCTATCGATGATATTCAGACGCTGCTCGATGATCACATTATGCGCACGCAGGCGATGAAGCGTTCACCGTTTATTGTGGCCCTCGGTTCGAAGGCCGATGATTGGGAGGAGCGTCTGCTGCTCATACAGAATATTATTGATGCCTGGACTCAGGTGCAGGTTACCTGGATGTATTTGGAACCCATTTTTAGCTCGGAGGATATTATGCGACAAATGCCGCTGGAGGGACGTAACTTTAAGGCTGTGGATAAGATCTGGCGTCGCATTATGAAGCACACACTGAAGGACAGACATGTTATGGCAGCCACCGAATATCCCAGCATGCTGGAGATTTTCACCAAAGCCATTGAGGACCTAGAAACAGTGCAGAAGGGCCTGAACACGTATCTGGAACAGAAGCGTTTGTTCTTTGCCCGCTTCTTCTTTTTGTCCAACGACGAACTGCTTGAGATATTATCGGAAACCAAGGATCCAATGCGCGTGCAGCCGCATTTGCGTAAATGTTTTGAGGGTGTAAGTGGGAGAGAAAGGAGAAGCAATTGTAGTGGGAAGATTATATTTAATTCTTCACAGATTGGCACGCTGACCTTTGATGATAACATGGAGATTACGCACATGATTAGCGATGAGGATGAACGCGTTGCGCTCGTGCGCAAAATCAATCCACAAGCGGCGAACGTAAGTCCCCCTTTGCTTTATATTAAATCCTTGCTAATCCCTGGCTGCTTTTAGGGTCTGGTTGAAATTTGGCTTAAAGAGGTCGAGTATGTGATGCTAGACAGCGTCAAGGAGCAGATGCGTGAGTCCTGGGAGGACTACACACTGGTCGATCGCATTTCCTGGGTTGTTTCGTGGCCAGGCCAAGTTGTGCTCGGGATTAGCTGCATGGCCTGGACCTATGAGGTATGTACGATGTGCAGCAAATAGTCCACAACCGCAAAAGTAGCAGTAGCAAAAAACGCAACCACAAAGGTGGATGCTCCACTGTGTCCTCTCTGCTGTCACTCCTGCTGCCTGACAGTGCGATTAGCTCGCGACCGCTTCAGTTTCCCCCCTTTCCCCTGTCCTTTACTGTGCTGCTCTTTGTAAGCGCAGCTTTTTCTCCTGGGCTTTCGGAATGTATTTCTCGTTTCGCGTTTGCAGCCAAATTGAAAATCATATTTTGCCATTTATTTGCTTGCCTTCTGTGCTCTTGCTCTCTGCGCTGCGCTGCAGTTTCTTTTGCATTTTATATTCCTTTGCCTTTGCAATTGTGCGCTCCCCAACCCCGCAGGTGGAGGAGGCCATCGAGAAGCGCGAACTCCCCGCATACCTTGAGAAGTCCAATGTACAAATTGGTGAACTTGTGCAGCTCGTCCGTACGGATCTTCAGGCTGGCGTTCGCATCGCTGTCGAGGCGCTGATTGTATTGGATGTTCATGGTAAGTAGACCTGAACTCAACTGACACAAAGTTGCCACAACTGACTCAAGACTCTGGTTGTTGTTTGTTTGTGTGTATGTTGGTTTAAAGCACGCGATGTGGTCAAGTATCTGACGGATATGCGCATAACCAGCATACAGGACTTTGATTGGATGTCACAGCTGCGCTACTATTGGAAAGTCGATGAGAGTGAGTAAAGCAGAGCGAGTTGCTGTTGTCACAAGTCTCTTGAACTAATCCGCTTTGTGTGTTCCATGTGTTTGCAGAGAACGAGGATTGGGTGTGTGTCAGCATGGTGGTTACCGAAGTCAAATATGGCATGGAATACTTGGGCAATTTGCCCCGTTTGGTGGTCACACCTCTAACGGATCGCTGTTATCGGTGGGTAACAAATTATGTCTTTATTTTCCCAATAAAACCACACACACATACGCGTATGCACATCGCACACACACACTTGCAAATATTAATTGACAAACGTTTGCCAAGCAGCTGAGCTAACGGCTATGGCCAGCAGCAACATGGTCCTCGCTTTTCCCTAGTCTGGGGAGAAAGGCAACGTTTATTGGAAAAATATTTATTTTATTTCACTGCATTTTAAATTTATTTTCATTTTTCAATACAAAAATACGCAAAAATAAAAAACGAAAGAGCTGAAAACCTTTTTGATGTTTAAGCTGCCTACGACAAACGCAAACAATAACAACAACAACAAGAACAACAACGACAACAAGACGACACTGTTGTAACACAGCAGAAGCAACAGCAACAGCAGCAGGACATAGCCGAGGCCTGTTTGGCTGGCTGGCAAGCTGGCAGAAAGGACATTTTAATGGGGTTTCCGATAAAACTTTTATATTAAACAAATAAATCAATGTTGGACAGTTTTTCACACACACACACTCACATACACCCTTATGGCACACACACACACTTGCATAGTTAAAAAAAGAAGTAGAGCAACGAATGTATAGATATTTATGTATGGTTATACCGGAAAAGCTAAAAAATATACAACCAAAGAACGCGAAGCTGGCAGCGCTGCCAATATGATAAAAATATGAACTTGCATAACAAGCACAAAAAAAATGCTATGATGAATATGAAATTGAGCATAGGTAGGGTGACGTTGAAATACCCTGTAGAAGTAACAAGCTTTACAAGAATTTAAGAAGGGTTAGAAAACAAATTTTTAAAGTAATATGTAAATTACATGCTTAGATATAAATCCTGAATTATTTTAATGAAATTGAATTCTAAGATTTTAGATCTACGACAATAGATTAATAATTTTAATACATATTTATATTATTTGTATGTAATACTTCTTTGTTTATTACATCTAAGCATCTATAGTCATAGATATGTAATGTTTATATTAGATTATATATGTATAATTCCTTAAAATAATTCAATTATTTCCTTCAATTTTGTATTGATATATTTAATAAGATATATTGATTTATTTCTTTATTATATAATAATAAGTTTCAGTATAAAAATGTATATTTTATTTATTTTCTTTAAATTAATATTGTCACAATATAGCATACATTTTTTAAATAATTCTATGAAATTAATAGAAACGTTTTTCCCAAAATCATAATCCATATGCTCAAAACATCTAATTTGCTGTAGCTGAACGCAAAATGTAAACAACTTTATTTATATTATTTAATTTTAATATCACATTCACGATTTTATTAAAATGTAGAATTTAAGTTACATCACAATGGAAGATGCTAGTCTAGAAGATATAGTTTAAAATTAAAGCCTTTATGCCATAGAGTATACTTCACCTCATAACTCATTGAAGAAATCAGGTCAGATGCAATCAGAGTTGGGATTGCCTCATCATAAAAACCGCTTTTTTATAGGGTAGCTCGCCTGAATGCTTTTCATGCATTAGTTCAACTATATGCACCCATTTAATGGGTACAGGGTATAAAAGCTGTTCCGTCGCCGCTGCACAGCACAACAAAAAATAATCCATAAATGACAATTTTTTGTGTTGAGCTCGTAGAAGTATGGAGAAAAAAAGAAATGCGAAAATAGATATTAAAAACATGCTTCGCTTGGCCATCGTCGGTTGTTAACGCTGGAAAACCACTTTTCTAATTCTCGTTTACAGCACTCTGATGGGTGCATTGAAGTTGTGCTTGGGCGGTGCACCCGAAGGACCTGCGGGCACTGGCAAAACGGAAACGTGCAAGGATTTGGCCAAGGCAGTGGCCAAAAAGTGTGTGGTCTTCAATTGCTCTGATGGTTTGGATTACAAAGCTCTCGGCAAGTTCTTCAAGGTGAGTGAGTCAGTTTAAGCACACAAAAATATTCTATGTTCTATTCTGGGAATTTGCGACGCGCTGTCTGCAGAGACAGCGACGAAGCAAGAGCGCGCGCGCTTAAGTCGATTCGATTCAAAGCTGCTAATTGATGGTACAATGTTGGTCAACAACATTAATCAAGCAAAGAACCTGTCCCAGGCAACGGCACGCGCAACAATGATGACTTTCAGTACCATACACATACACACAGCTACAAATGGACATTAAGTATACGAGATAGATACAAGCATACAAAAGATACAGATACAGCTACAGAGACATCTCCACAACGTTTCTCTCTTGCCCAGACACAACGGAGCCATTCACCAACAACAGCAGCCCCCGAAAATTTATGCAGTTCCCTCGACTAATTAGGCAGTTTGTGAAAGTAATCGGCGTTTGTGCTACAGAACTAGTAGATGGAACTATACTATAACTATTGTACGATGATGATGGTGGTAGCCTCTTAGCCTCCTCTTATCTCGTGTGCGTTCACTTGGCCAAAAAGCTATGCAAATTTTTGATTAACAGGTCGTTAACCGCTCTCTTTTTACACACACTCGAAGCTTAAGTGGGTGTTGTGCCGGCTCATTGGATTTATGGGCCCAAAAATCGCTTAATTTGTGAAAGAGTCTTCTTGGTTACTAATTGCATAATATCGCATGTAGTTTTCAGGCCGTCGGTTCTCCAGCATGTGATGTCGTTAATTTGCATGCGATTTGCAATTAATGACTAAACTTTTAACAGAGAATTAAGCACAATCGAGTTAAGAACTCGAACCCGAAAAAAAAGCCAAAAACGAATCTTTAACGTTCGCGTTTCGATTTAGATTAATGAATTTGATTTTAGTGCCTGGCTTCGAGAAGAGCGTGTTGCTAGTTCATTTATTACCATTTATTCACTTTAAAGCTAATCATTTTGTTTCTCGACTTTATTGTATTTGATTGTTATTGTTTTATTGTTTTTAGTATTTGTTGCCATCTAGAGTTTTTAGAAAGTAGTTTTCTATGCCTGATTACTTCACTTCTTTATCCCCTCACCAAGAGTTCTACTTCATGCTGTTTGTGTTTGGTCGGAAGTCGTAAATTTTGCAATACGCAAAATGTCTGCAGTTTGTCAGTGTGGAGGAGGCAAAACAATTTTGCAAACAAATAAAATAATTTACATTTGCCAAACAATTTCAACTATTTCGATTTCGATTTATGCCCCGGTCGAGATATGGCAAATATGCATTGTAACAACAAATTGTTGTTGTTGCAATGTCGCTGTCGTCGTCGTTGTCGTTGTGCCACATATTCGTAGTACAAAATGAAAATGCCCATAAAATGCCCACAACAATGGGGCACACAGAGCTTGCAACAACTTTTGCGCGTATTCAAAACAAAAGCCCACATTCAATGAATGTCCAAAAACTTCTCAATTTCTCATCGAAACAGAAAAAACAGAAAAAAAAGAAAGAGGAGCCGATTAGAAGAGGAGGAGAGCAATGCGCGTTTTGTTGCAGCTGCCAACGGCAACAAACCACTTTGATACAGTTCAAAGTATTCAAATGCCACGCGTTTGGCGCAAAGGCAAAGCAATTTTTTACTCTGTTGCATATAGAGAGAGAGAGAAAGAGCGCCAGACAAAGTTCTACAAACAACACAGAACACAATACACCAACACACACATTCATACAATACACACACACACACACACAGTGACGCTAATTGCACAATAGAAACAGTGGCAAGAACAGCAACAGCAGCAGCAGCAACAACAACGTGCAACACTTTGGGCTGAAAAAGTGCTGTGCGAACGCGCAACAGCATGTAAAACAACTTTGAGTGTAGTTGTTGATGCCACATCGATAGCTGTTTCTCCTGCTGCCATTTCTGCTGCTGCTGCTGCGTGTCGAGTGTGTGTGTGTGTGTGTGTGTGTGTGTGTGTGTGTGTGTGTTGCAAGAACTGTGCGGCAGCTTGTACATTGATGAAAAATGAGTGCAAATTGTTTGCTTATTTCTTTATTATACGCGTTGGCTTTGTGTGTGTGTGCAGTTGAGGTGATGACGCTACTGAGCACATCTATAAATATTTTCAGTTGATTAACTCAGCTGGTTTCTGAGTAATCTTTTATACGACAACCAAACGGAATGCATAATTTTATTAAACGATCGTTGAGGCGGAGCAAAGAGTTATTAATTTTCAGTCGAACACTCAAAATAATAATTGATCTATAGAGCAATGCTTAATTTCAATTAAATTTAATAATAACCTTATAATGCATTAAGCTATTAATAATATCCACGAGCCGCTTATATTATAAGATTGTTATTAAATTTAATTGAAATGAATTAATTGCATTAACTATAGATAGATTTTAAATTTAAGTATTATGCTCGTCCGAAGGTATACCAAAAGTTGTATTTCAGTATTTTTAGGTATATTTAATTTGAACCTTAACAGCTTTGGCACTCTTTTGCTATTGTTAAGAATGGGTAGCCGTAGTTAGTTAATATTCTAAAATTGAGCAATTAATATTGTAAAAAAGCATGCCAAAGGGCAAAAAAGGTATATTTGGTTTTGGTATATTTTAGAATTTTTCGTTTTCATTTGGCATTTTAACTGCTTTGAGGTATATTTCGGTATTTTTCATTTTCATTTGACATTTTAACAGCATTAGTATATGGCCATGGTATATTTTCAGTATTTTTAAGTAATATATGTATTATAAAATGAATATCGCGTTTTTTTGCTTTTATTCAACATGGGTTTTGGGTATCGACTGTAACTTTCTTACTTGTTTATATGTACTTTTAATTGCTTAATTACGAATAATAATAATAAGAAATTATGGTAATATGCAGTAGAAACAAATCACTTATTAATTGAAATTTAAAAGAAATTTCTGCATATTGAAAATAATGTATGTATGTATGTAAACTGCAGCATTTTGTTTCATGCTAAGTTTGTTTTATAATAATTTACATATTTCTTTAACTGCGTGTGGCACAACAAATTGCTTGGCCATGCAACTTGTTTGCATTTACATAATTATGCTAAAGGTTTACATAGCTTCAAATGTTAGTAGCACACACGATAATCAATTTCCACTTTGGTCATTAGACCAGCTTCCAAACACACAACTCACTCTCAATCTCATATAATTGGCCATTCGAGAAATTGTAGAAATTGCACAGACAACAACTAACATATATATCAACATTTCGGAGAACTTTAAATATTTAGTTTTAATTTCATTTCCCTTTCCCTTTTCCGCATTTAGCATGGACATGTGTTTTTTGTTGGGGTACAATAAGTATATAGAATGCGAAGCTATCAAAACTCTTTAAAGTGCACTTTTCTGCCACTCTGCCCCAGCTTGTTGCCCATTGTGCTGCAGCAGCAGTCAGTTGGCATATGTTACGAGTATTTTCCCATTTTTCTCCTCCCCCCTTTGGCCTAGGATCGCTTGTACTGTTAGCATAAAGCTGCATATTTATTGCAACATGCAAAAGAAAGCATATCAAAGGGCGCCGTATTGGCTCCTAGTCCACGCTGACCCTATCAACCAATACTTTCCTCCCATCTCTCTTTCTCTATCTCTGTAGAAAGAAATGAGTAGAGGAGAGGCAAGAGGTATGAAAAACCCCTTTGGGGATTTCACCCACGCGCATCTAGTACAACTGCAACAACAGCAACAGCAACTACTACTGTTCGTCTACATTTGTAAACCATGTTGCAATGTTTGTGCCTTTGCCGTTTGTTGAGCAGCGGAACATTGCCAACAACACACACACACACACAGATACTCATAGTTGAGCGAAATCGAACCGAACTGAATCCAGAACAGCACAGAACAGAACCCAAGCGATGAGAAACTGAAAATAATGTTTATGCTGCTGTTTGTTTTTGCCATTTCTCTGCTCTGCTCTGCTCTGGATGCGTTCTGTGTTCTGTGTTATTTTCCTTCGCTCGCTCGTTCCCAACTCCAATTCCCTGCCATATATGTATATGTATGTTCTTTAATTTTTTTCTCCACTCTTTTTCACTGCTTACTTTCTTCAATTCTTCTTTTTCTTTCTCTGTTTTTTTTTTTTTGTTGCAGGGTCTGGCACAGTCGGGAGCTTGGGCCTGCTTCGATGAGTTCAATCGCATTGAGCTGGAAGTGCTGTCGGTGGTCGCGCAACAGATTCTGACCATACAGCGGGCCATTGGTCGCAAGGTTGTGAAATTCTTTTTCGAGGATACAATGCTCAAACTGGATCCAACTTGTTCCATATTCATAACCATGAATCCTGGGTGAGTGCTGGAGTGCAGCAGCAGCAGCAGCTGCGGTTTCACGCACCCTGCCGTCAATTTCTTGCCTCTCTTTTTTTTTAGACTTCCTTTTTTTTGAGCGGGGTAGCCAACTCTTTTTGCCGTTGTGCATTTGAAAATGCATTTAGTTACTTTGTAAGCCGACACGGCCTATGCCTGTGCCACGCCCAAAGGCAACACCACTGACAACAGCCAGCATCATCGCAGCGACATCGAGAGAACGTCAGCGGCAGATAGAGGGAGGGTGAGGCTATTAGTTTCCAAAGAATGGCTGGCAGACCCTTTGGGGCATGGTCATGATATTGGTAGTTATTGCGTTATTGGAGATTTTCCACCCATACGGTTAGAGGGATATTTATTGCTTTGGCATGCATGCGGAACAGCTGCGACAAACATGCATATTAGGCCTAGGCCGGGACTACTACTGCAATATAACCCCCCCGCCTCCCTCTCTACTCCCTGCTCCCTATTATTCCTGTTCGACCACACGCAACGTGTGTTGGCAGTCATAACTGTAACTGAGGCCTGAGCCTTTCGCCTGCCATTCAGCAAAAGGTCTTAATATCGTTTGGCTACCACGTTCCTTTTTTTTTCTTTGCTTTTCATCTTTCGCCTGGCGTTTTTTTGCTGTTCAATGCCTGCCAATTTGTCATGCAACCAGACGTTCTTAGTAGCCACTCACTCATAACTTGAGTCTAGACGCCCCAAACTCTTGTCCTGTTCTGTCCTGGGCTTTGAGTATTTATGCCATTAGCACTTGCATTTTGATGTATTTGATTGGCTCAATCCAATCGTTTCAAATGTGCCTCTTTATACTAGTACTTTGCTCCATCAACAGCTATGCTGGTCGCACAGAGTTGCCCGACAATCTGAAGGTGCTCTTCCGTACTGTGGCCATGATGGTGCCGGATTATGCAATGATTGGCGAGATAACTCTCTACTCCAATGGCTTCGATATGGCGCGTGTGCTCTCCCAAAAGATCGTGCAGGCCTACAAACTGTGCTCCGAACAGTTGTCATCGCAATCGCATTACGATTATGGTGAGTAAAATACAATATATTGGAAACTACTTCAATTGTAGGTTTGACATTGATTCTCCAAATGACTCTTGTATTAATGAACTCTATAATTGAACTATACAAATTTACTCTACATTATTAATAGGAATTTCTATTCTTTAACAAAAATGTTGCTGATACAAAATTGATTCCCTTATCAATACTTAACACTTAAATTAATTTAATTTTGTTTAGTATTTCCTGCCTATTAATTTAGTCAAATTTTTTTAATGGCTTTGATTTTCTTGAAGTCTAAAGTTTGTCTGAAGTATATTTATGGTGTATTTTAAACATAGTAGTATATTAATATACCAAAAAACAGCATTTAGTATATTTTAATAACTTTATTAATTTAGTTTAATTATTTGGACTGCATTGATTATCGTGAAAATTAATCTGTCTGAAGTACATTTATGGTATATTTTAAATATAATGGTATATTAATATACCAAAAATAACATTTGGTATATTTTATATATCTTGTTGGTATATTAACTTTTCTCCCTTTTTTGCTTTTGCTATAAATCATCATAGATTTTAAAAATCATGGCAAATTTAACAGGCTTTAAGCAACCCACACACCATTACAAAGAGATTTTAACATATTTCCCCGTCATTCCTTGCCATTATGCATAAATTTCTATTGCAAATTTGTGCCATTAAACTCATATCAAAGAAATTCGCAATTTGCTGAGCAAAGTAAAAATACCATTAACTTATTCTTGTTCGTCGGAGCTTTGCTTGACTGTAGTTGCATCTCTTTTGTCATTTCTTTTTTTCTCTTGTAGTAATTCACCTCGCAACTGGCTGCTAATAAGGCACAAAAGTAGTCAACAAACAGGAGTTGCACTTTTCTGCTTGCAACGTGTGTGTGTGTGTCTGTGTGTGTATGCACTAAAGTACGAGTAAATTGTATATGCAACATTCAACTTTGCGTTTGTCCTGCGTCCGTCTCGTCGTGTGCTTTACTGCTGCATCCATCCTGTGTGCTAGTATCATCCAGCAAGCATTCACTCTCTCTCTCTCTATACAACACATATAGTATATCTATGCAGCTATCTCATTCTTTCTGCATGTGTATTCTTTTCACTTGTTTTCTTTCTTGTTTCAAGGCAAAGATATTGCTCGCTTTTACGACATAACATGTCATATGACATTACAACATGTCTGCTCTTCGTATCTAACGATGTGTGCTTCTGTGTGTGTGTGTGTGTGCGTCTGTCTGTGGGTGTGTGGGTGTCCGGCCAATGGCTGCAATTGCAGGCTTCTGGCAGCTGTGCAAGTTTATGTGCAAAGTACATTTGATCAGTATCTTATTTTGAGTTTAAATTGAAAAACTTTCTTGCAAGTTTGCAGCGCTTTTGTGTTGCGTGTGTGAGAGACAAATGCCACACAAACACACACACGCACACATACACACCCGCACATACAATGTGTGCGTGTTATTTTGCAAAGTAATAATAAAAACTATTTGTACATTTAGTTGCTGCCTCGCTCGTGTTGTTGTCGCTTGTTGTTGTGGCTTTCATGCCACCACTGTCCAGTTGTAAACTTTTTACGCACACATATTCCACGGCGTCTATAATGAAGCTACCTCCGGTTGAGGACATCTCCTACCAAATACTCTATCGCTGAGTTATGCTGTCGTCAAAAATGCCGCATAGCTGTTAAGCAAATGCCATGCACTTTCCCCCATTTCCTCTCCCCTGTTTAATAACATGCCGCATCTCAACAACTATTTACAGGTATGCGAGCTGTGAAATCAGTGCTATTGGCCTCCGCATCGTTGCGACGTCTTTACGCTGACCTCCCGGAGCCTGAGATTGTTTTGCGCGCCATTGTTGATGTCAATTTGCCAAAATTCCTCGAACAGGATATTTCCCTCTTCATTGGCATCTATATGGATCTCTTCCCAGGCGTCGAGCTGCCCATGGTAAGTCTCTATATATACAGTATATATATAGAAGGTTGGTATATAGAAAGACATAATAAATATGGGGTGTAATGAGCCGCAAGCGACGCCGTTAAGAACAGCGCAAATTGAAGCGATAACCGGTTTGAGATGCCTGATAAAATTACATTCAAAAGAGTTAACAATGCAGCACAGCGAAATGGGAATACTCTATTGTAGAGTTAACATGTTTTGAGATAGTTTACTCAGATATTTTTGCTTATTTGGTTAAGTAGTTTCAAAGAATTAAATATAGAACTGAAATCATTTATGGTATTCAAGTAACAAATAACTTTTCATTCTTAAATTTGTTCGATTGAGAATTATTTATATTTTATATCCATGAAAGGTTTATTCTTTTTGTTTCAATGCATCATTCTAATTTTTGTGAAAATAGTTTAATTTACATAGAAAATAACGATGACAATTGATTAGTTTAAAATCTAAATGAGAAAGCTTTCTAAAAGATAAGTATTTTTATAAAATTACACAAATAGCAGAAATTTTTCGTGGTATTCAAACTCCAAAGAGCTTTGGCATTAGCGCTTAATTTCGCATAATTTCCTTAGGCATATCTGTAGAATCCGTAAATTCCATACAAAAGAACGCTTACAACAATCCTAATACTTCTTTATGTAATCGCCCTATTAAGTATAAGAAATTGTTTACTTCACAAAAAATATGATTGAGCTCTTAGTACAATATTATTACGCATCTCATATTCATTTTTGCAAAGTGTTTTGTCGCCAAACGGCATAAAGAAAAAGCTTTACCTCTTATGCGAAAGGATATAATGAAATGCCCATTCAACCTTTCAGTTGCTCGCATATTTCATTGCATATTTTTCATATTTCATTTACACCTGTTTTCCCTTTGCCATTTCCCGACATTTTCCTCCCCCACCCCCCCATCGTTTCCTCCCATTGCGATGCGATGCCATTCCTCACTGCGTTCGACTCTTTTTACAGCCACAACGCGACGACATCCTCAAGTGGCTGCGTATTAATCTGGCGGAACGAAATCTGCAGGCCACACCTTGGTATTTGGAGAAAATACTTCAGGTATACGAGATGCTGCTGGTCCGGCACGGTCTGATGATTGTGGGCGGCTCCATGGGTGGCAAGACCACAGCCTATCAGGTGAGTCAGAAGCCAATTAAATGGCGTGGAATTAATAATTGAACAAATGGCCAATTCGAATTGCTCTATTGCTTCCCCCCACTTCAGATGCTTGCTCTGACGCTGCGCAACGTGGCAAATGATGAGGAGGCAACGCTCAAGGAATATCCCGTAGTCTTTCGCATTATCAACCCTAAGGCTATAACTATGGGTCAGCTCTACGGACGCTTTGATCCCATATCACATGAATGGTCCGACGGTGTGCTGGCCAAGACATTCCGCGAACAGGTCCAAGGACCTAAGACGGAGCGGGCTTGGGTCATGTTCGATGGTCCCGTCGATGCGGTGTGGATCGAGAACTTGAACACGGTGCTGGATGACAACAAGAAGCTGTGCCTAATGTCCGGTGAAATTATGCAAATGACCAAAATGATGAATATGATGTTTGAACCTGCTGATTTGGAGCAGGCATCGCCTGCCACAGTTTCGCGTTGTGGCATGATCTACATGGAACCATCGCAGCTGGGTTGGCGCACCTTCCACAAGAGCTTCTGCAATGTGCTGATCAACATCATTGGCCTCAACGACATCTACATGACGCTCTTCGAGGATATGGTTGAGTGGTTGATTCCCGCGGCACTCGAATTCCTTACACATTGCAAGCAAATGTTGGAATTGTCGCCGTTGTATCAGTATCAAACTTTCTCGCGCTTCTTTCTGCACTTCCTGGAGAAGCACAAGGTGTTCAATCAGACATGGTTTCAGCAGATGTTCCTCTTCTGCTATGCCTGGGCCTATTGTTCGGCATTGACAGGCGCCGGACAACGCACCTTTGACACGCTGCTGCGCAAGGTTATCTATGGCTCTAATGAGGACTTTCCCAAGCCTAAGTATTTCTCACTGAATCGCGGTCAAATGTTTCCCGAGAAACAGGTTTTCCTGGACTATCGTTTCGACGAGGCTGAGAACTGGTGGACGTGGCAAAAGTCCTCAGATGATCCGACATCGGGCAGCGCCAATTTCCCAGAGAGCGCTCAGATCAGTGAGCTAATTGTGCCCACCAAGGAGACGGGTTACATTTCCTATTGGCAGGAGTTTTGCATTTCCAAAACCTACGGCATGTTGGTCGTGGGTCCAACGGGTACAGGGAAGAGTGCCATCATTACGAGCAATTTGCTGGCTTTGCCAAAATTTGCAAATCTCGTTAATATCATCAACTTCTCGGCACGCACCTCGGCACAAATGGTGCAGGACACCATCATGAGCAAACTGGATCGACGACGCAAAGGCGTCTTTGGTCCCGCGCTGGGAAAGAAGGTAAGCTGCGGAAAAGGTGTAAAATTAAATGAAGTTTTATTTAATTCACATTCACACAGTGCATTGTGTTCTGTGATGATGTTGCCATGCCATCGAAGGACACGTATGGCTCACAGCCGCCGCTGGAGTTGTTGCGCACTTGGCTGGATCATGGCTACTGGTCGGATCTGATAGACACAACCAAAATTGAGCTGGTTGACATGGTGAGCGCATGTCGTATGATAAATGACTGTCGACTTGCTGTCTCCACATAAACGAACCGACAATATATCTCGTCTACTCTATTTACTCTTTTGTTTGCAGACACTGGTCTGTGCCATGGGCCAATTGGGTGGCAGTAATTTTATCTTTCCGCGTCTCTATCGGCACATGTTCGTTGTGGCCGTTGACTCCTTTGAGGATGCGACCATCATTCGTATATTCACGACAATTGGTGATTGGCACTTTGCCAAGGGTTATCCCGAGAAGGTGGCACTGTTATCGCGCGTATGTGTTATTCCTCGACAAGAACAACGACAACAGCAAACAGTAACAACGACAACGACAGCGACAACTTATCCAATCCCACATGCACTCTGATGTTTTTTGGCTCGGTTCCAGGCGATGGCGCATAATAAAATTAAAATGTTGTATTTTATAACTTCATTTCGCAAAAGTTCGACTGGCCATGTCCGAAGTTGTTGTTGTTGTTGCTGCTGTTGCTGTCCCCTTGTGTTGTTCAGGTATCTTCATGTGAGCCTTACTCTCTCTCTCTTCCCATCGCAGGGTTTAGCGGAGGCCATGGTCAGCGTCTATCGCGAGGCAATGCGCATCTTCTTGCCAACGCCGGCCAAGTCACACTACACATTCTCGCTGCGGGACATAACGCGCGTCTTTCAGGGCATTGTGATGGTGCCGCCAAAGCGTATGCCGGATCCGGAAAAACTCGGTCGTTTGTGGGCGCATGAAACTTATCGTGTGTTTTATGACCGGTACGTTGTTACCTTTACCTTTTTTTCTTTTACTTTACTTTACTTCATTTATGTGGCAACCATTGCATTTTTTATTGCCGTCTGACTGTCGCCTACACACTCGTATAGTCTGATTGACCAACTGGATCGTGACCGTCTCCTTACCATGGCCATTGATGCGTGCAAAAATTATCTTCGCTTCTCATTGGAATCAGCATTCGCTGACCGCATTGAGCCGGGCGAGAAATTAAGCGATAATGATCTACGAAATCTATTCTATGGCAACTATATGGAACCGGATGCGGAGCCAAAGTATTACGATGAATGTGAAAGCTACGACAAGTTGGAGAAGCTCATGAAGTATTATTTGCGAGAATATAATTCGTTTTCAAGCACACCTATGGACTTGGTCATGTTTCGTTTTGCCATTGAGCATGTTAGCAGGTAAAGTACGGGAAATTGCAAGTTAATGATTAAACGTTTAAAGAACATTTTCCGTTAGAGTGTTGCGTGTTTTGCAAATGCCTAGAGGTAATATACTTATGGTGGGCATGGGTGGATCGGGCAGACGCAGCTCTTGTCGATTGGCCGCACATATTGCCGACTGTCGCCTGATGACTGTGCAGGTGTCCAAATCGTATACGATAGCCGATTGGCGTGATGATTTAAAGAAGATACTAATGGCATCAAGTTTCAATTTGAATCACACCGTATTTCTATTCTCTGATGCCCAGGTGAGTGAATTTGATTAGACTCGTTATGTCGATCCATCAGCATAAACATGAAGCGGCCAATCAATTTTTTGATGGGGGGCCTCATAAAATACACATTTTATATTGTTGAAAATGTTGTAAACCGCCGTCCACCCAACCACACAACAAAAATCAATGCCAAACACCCAACGGAGTACAACAAACCCATAAAGAATTCTCTGTTTAACAATTGGCAGGGAAATTAATCTAAATTCATTTAAATATTCTAGACATGGTTGATTGTTGTCAGGCGTGTGGACAGTTCTGTCCAAACGTGACACATACAAATGTTTGCATAGGTGTGTGTACACTGTGCAACAAAAATGAATATGAAAATTGGCTTTTGTGCAAATTGAACTAAACTCAGCTGAGACAGAATTATGCGTTGTGAAGCAGCAGCATTCATTGTCTTGCCAAAATTTACATTTATAATTAGGTTAATTGTTGCAACTATGTAACTTGATTATTGCTAAACAATTTGCATACGCAGCAGCAGCAGCAACCACAACAACAACAATGATAATAACAACAACACAAGCATCTATCAATTATGACCAAATCAAGAATCATCGGAGAGTCGAAGTCAATAAATTAGTAAGGCCAGTAACAACCAACCCAATCGATATGATAAACAATATCTCTGAAAATACTCTCAAGTTTGTTTAGTGCTTATTATGACTTGTCAGGCATAATTAGCATTATGTGTGATTATGTCTATTAGAAAACTGAGCACACGAGAAAACATGAAAATACAGCTCAACGAACTATAAAGACTCTTTCAAGGTGTTTCCCCATTTCAAAATTGGAAGCTCGTGTGTTGATAGTTATAGCTTTTATTATGACTTTAATTAAACTGGCAACATTAAAGCAGCTTCTCGTTTTTGGGTTGCCGTAAAATCCAAAAAAAAAAAAAAAAAGTAAAATATGAATAGTAGATGAGTGAGAAATATTATTAAATTGTGTAGATACATTTTCCGATTATTCGTCATATTTAATGTGCCAAATTTAGATCAAGCATTCATTAATATGCATGCACTATTTAATTTTGATGTTGGTCGTTTGGTAAATGGGGAAGAGAAAGTAGTTGGGGCATTAATTAGGCATGCAAGACGACGACTATCTATTAACAGATCTTTTATGTCACATAAATCAGAATTCAATAGCAAATTGATTTCGTGTGGCAGTTCTAGATTTTAGTATTCGTTCTAGTTGTCCTTAATTTGAAAGTCTTTTGAGAGCTTAAACCAAACTATTTTGCCTCACTAAAACGCTTTTCGAATTTCGAGCTATATCTAGACATTAAGTGCTAGCTAGTCCTGGGTAATCCTTTTGCAAAAGTGATATAAATTGCAATTGGGCCCCGTCAGTAGTTGCGCTTCAGGCCATCCATTAACCGCTTAAACTCATCCATTAACCACTTTAATCTGCCGACTGTAGAGTAATAACTGTGCAGCATCGCATCTCCTATCTCTCTACATCTCTCCTCCCACTCTCTCGCTGCAAATTGATGGTAAAATGATTATAAACCTGATGCAGTCATAGCTTTGGCATTTGGTTCTGTTTATGGCTTGGCTCGGCACAAAATTGGAATGCAACCTGTGCACATTAGAAAGATGATGAGCAAATTCAACTCACAACTGGGCAAATCAATCAATGCTGTATTTTGGTTTCTTGCCAATGCTATTCCAACACACAAACACATACGCAAGTAAACACATACGAGAGTTTCGCTCTCCATGCACACACATTAATTAACAATTACACTAAAATGCTTCAAAGAGCCTACTACAACTCCAACTGCAACGCCAAACACCAAAATCCAACTCTGAGTTTAGCTTGGATCGAGCTCAGGGAGCTGTAAAATTTCTATGACTGTGTGCTGGCTGGCTGGCTAGCTGGCTGGCACAAATCCTACGGCACTTAGAACGAATGCAAAATGCATGTTGCAAGCTCGAGAGTTGCATGTTGGTTTTGGGCAAATACTACATAAAAATGCAGCAGTAGTCAACGACAATGACACCAAACTTCTAGTTGAAACAAAGCCTCTGGATTTGCATTGTGCATTGTGAAATTCTCTCGATATATTCTTTGTATATTCATTCACAACAGGCAACGGATGAGGGTTATGTGGAGGATATCAATGGTGTACTTAATACCGGTGATTTGCCAAATCTCTACCAACTGGAGGACAAGGCCTCCATTATGGAGAATATGGCAAATGTGGCCAAGCAAGTGGTGAGTATGAAGCCGTAGTCGTAATAGTGAGTAGAGTGTGGCAATCAAACGACAATGTTCGCTTGGTACCCCCAAAAGGATTTGCCAACTGTCAGCAACAAATTCGCTTACTTACCTTGCACACTACCTTTCCCTGAATGAAGTCCTTGTCCCTTCTCTCTTTCTCTCTTTCCCTGCACTCACACAATGTGTCAACAATGCCAACAGGGTAAAGTCCTTGATTCGCTGCCAAGTGAGGTGTATGCCTATTACATTGAAAGGATAAGGGAGCAACTGCATATTGCATTGGCCTTCTCGCCCATCGGTGAATCCTTCAAGGAACGCATACGTGTCTATCCCTCATTGATTAACTGCTGCACCATCGACTGGTACATGCCCTGGCCCGAGGAGGCACTCTCTCGTGTGGGCACCTATTTCGTCACCTCCATGAAACTCAATCGACCTCATGAAGATGACAAAGAGGAGGCGGTTGCATCGGCAGCGCCATCGACGCGTCCCTCCGAAGAAGTGCCCGAGGGTGGAAATCGCGAAACAATGGGCGAAGTGGATCGTGAATTGACCCAACTCGAGCAAGATCTTGTCTATTGTGTGATGTATTTCCATCAGTCCGTTGTGGAGGCCAGTGAAAAGTGCTATTTAGAGCTAAGTCGTCGCAATTATGTGACACCTTCGGCTTATCTAGAGTTGCTGAAGGCTTTTCGCACTTTTTATGCCCGCAAGCTGGACGAGATTACGCGACTGCGTGACCGTTATACCACAGGTCTGGAGAAGCTCGACTTTGCCGCCAGTCTGGTGGGTGAAATGCAAGCGAATCTCTACGATTTGCAGCCCAAACTAAAAGTGCTCTCCGAGGAAACGGATCGCATTATGGTGAACATTGAACGCGAAACAGCGGAGGCTGAGAAAAAGAAGGAAGTTGTGGGTGCCGATGAAGCGGCAGCTAATGAAGCAGCTGCTGCAGCTCAAGCTATTAAAGATGATTGCGAAACGGATCTGGCGGAAGCTATACCCGCCATGGAAGCAGCTCTGGAGGCGCTGAATACTCTCAAACCCGCAGACATTGGTGTGGTGAAGTCCATGAAGAATCCGCCCTATGGTGTCAAGTTAACACTGGAGGCAGTTTGTGTGCTTAAAGGTATTAAACCGGATCGCAAACCCGATCCCAGCGGACATATGGTGGAGGATTATTGGGGACCTTCGATGCGCATGCTTAGCGACATGAAGTTCCTCGAGTCGCTGAAAACATTCGACAAAGACAACATTCCACCAGCGATCATCAAAAAGATACGCGATAAGTGGGTTGATTAATACTAATACAAATAACAGCTATTAATAATATTACACCTCAGATATATAGCCGATCGTGACTTTGTGCCCGAGAAGATCAAGGCAGCTTCCATGGCCTGCGAGGGCATTTGCCGTTGGGTGAGAGCCATGGACGTCTACGACAAAGTGGCACGCATTGTGATGCCCAAGAAGGCGGCGCTGGCCGAGGCTGAAGGTGATTTGTCTCAGCAAATGGAGAAGCTAAATGCGAAACGTGCCGAGCTGCAAGTCATCTTGGACAAGTTGCAGAAACTCAACGATTTCTTTGCGGAGAAATCGCGTGAAAAGAAGCGCTTGGAGGATGACATAGAGAACTGCGAGAAGAAGCTAAACAGGTGAGTTTTTCTCGCCCACAGAAAACATATTTCTAGTATTATTGTGTGTCACATAAATTTTTCATTTGCAGAGCTGAGAAGCTCTTGGGCGGATTGGGAGGCGAGAAGACGCGCTGGTCGGAGGCAGCCAAGAATCTGCATGAATCTATTAGCAATATTGTGGGTGATGTGCTTCTCGCTGGCGGCTGCACCGCTTACTTGGGCTTCTTTACCACCGAGGTGAGTCACGACGGCGGTGGCGCCACGAAAACATTAATGCGAAACCTGCACCATTTTGCCAGCCATTACCGCAGACCAGAGCTCGTCTGCGTACTGTGTGAGTGTATGTGTGTGTGTGTGTGTGTGTGTGTATGTGGGTGTGCGGCAGAGAAACAGCAGCTAATGGCCGCGCTTCTGCATCGTGTGAGATTTCCATAAAGGATTTTAATATGCATGAGCACGTTGCATTGATTTTCCTTCCTGTTATTCTTTTTGCCACGCTCTCTCCCGTTCTTTTGTACTTAGAGGGTATAAAAAACATGGCACATCCCCCAGCCTCTGATGAGCATGTCAGACCCTGTCAATGTTTTGCACAATGTTTTGCTCTAAGCCTGACAGTTTGCTACATAAATAAAGCTTTAATCTGCATATGAGGAATATTGATTCGATTTGCAGCTATTAATTAAAGCAATCGTGTAGGATGTCCAAAACTTTTTGATATGCTGTAAAACTTAAATCATACAGCTTGAAGCTACACAATTAGTAAACAAATTCTGGTTTATACTTTCATTTATATAATCCCAATTATAGAAGTTTATTAGTTTTCTTTCCTAGGGTATTCGTTAGTCTAAATTTATATGCCAGCATCTGAAATTGGTTTTTTTGCGTTGCTTTTTGCATAGTCTTTTCAATTTTCCCGGCGCTTAGTTTTACGGCTGACGTGACATTTTTATACACAGTTATTCATATCTACATACATATGTAGATATGTACACATACAGGGTATATTTTGTATGTGGAACGTGTGCATAAGGTGCACAAATGCTGACATGTTAATATTCCAGCAAAAGTGGCGTCCAGACTTAACACTTTATTGTCATGTTTTTTATACTTTTTGGTACCAAATCGTTTATTATTTTTTAGTACCGAGCTAATATTTTGGAAGACTGGAATACAGTGTGTCAACGTAGGCATATACCCAGCAGTGAGACCTTCTCATTGGCCACCACTTTAGGCAATCCAATGACAATACGCGCCTGGTCACTTGCTGGTCTGCCGGCTGATAATTTCTCTGTGGAGAATGGCATCATTGTGACCAACTCCAGTCGCTATTCACTGCTTATCGATCCACAGGGTAAGTGCTAGAAATAAACTCTTTATTACCCAAACAAAAGCTAACATTCGTTTTACAGTGCAAGCCAATAAATGGATTAAGAACATGGAGAAGAACAATAATCTGAAGGTGGTTAAACAGACCGATTCCAACTACATGCAGGTGCTGGAATTAGCGCTGACCTATGGCCAGCCGGTGCTCATCGAAAATGTGGGTAAGTTAATGGAGCAAAGAAACGAAAAAAAGAGAAAGGAAGTTTCATGTTACAACATTTGCTTAGGAGAGAAACTGGACTCGAATTTAACGCCCATTTTGGAGAAGAACATTATAAAGCACAAGGGCGGTCTGTTCATAAGAAGTGGCGACACAATGATTGAATACAATCCCGAGTTTCGTCTTTACATAACAACATGTCTGCGCAATCCGCATTATCCGCCGGAAGTGATGGTTATGGTAAGTTTGACATATGCAGCAAGTCTGCTCTTCATCGAGTCGAGTCGAGTCGAGTCTGTGGCAAGCCAATGCCAATGATGACGTTAGTTGTTGTGTAATAAAAACGACGAACTTAAATTGATATTTTTGAGAAGGAAAAGGAGCCACACTGAAGTACAAACGATGACGGCCCGACA
Source organism: Drosophila kohkoa (assembly GCA_019972355.1). NCBI lineage: Eukaryota > Metazoa > Arthropoda > Insecta > Diptera > Drosophilidae > Drosophila > Drosophila kohkoa. The sequence continues at coordinate 2,613,920 of BJEL01000078.1, forward strand.
TCGACGACGACATCGACATCGGCGCTGGCAATATGCAAATTTTCGATGGCATTGACGAGAACGTCGAGAATGTCGAGGACATCCATCCCATTGATGTACGTGCAGAGCCGTGGCTGCTGTCTGTTTGCTTCTGCATAACTAGCGCGACGCCCTTACTCCCTCCTCCTCCTTCTCCTGTTGCTCCTTCTTATACTGAGTCTATCCCTATTCCCAGTTCTATGGTCGTGTTTATAAAATTTTCCAGCATTTCGCTTCTGTTGGCGTTTCCATTGCTTTTTATGCTGCAACTGTTGTCAGCAGTTTTCGTGTCTTTATTCTATACATTTTTTTCCCTCTTCACATTGTGTGTGTTTATTTTGAGTTTCATTTTTTCCCCATTTAACCAACCAAGCTCTTCCCTCCTATGCTATCGTGTTTAGGTAACAGTATTAAATTTCATGATAACGGAACAAGGATTACGCGAACAATTGCTAGCGATTGTGGTGGCACACGAGCGTCCCGATTTGCAAGAGAAGAAGGAACAATTGATTATTGAATCCGCAAGGAATCGTGATGCATTGTACACTATTGAATCCAAGATATTAGAGGTAAGTCTCTCTATTTTGCTTCTCTCTTCTTTACTATTTCCTATTTTCCATTTTCCCTACACACACTGCTGTGTAGAGTGTGTGTCGTCTAGTAGTGCTTTATAATAAATGTTTTTCCATTGAATGCTTTTGGTAGTTTTTCTTTCTTTTGGTTTTTGGTTTTGCTCCAGCGATTCAATTAGAGTCGAACAAACAATTTATGTTTCTTTGCGTGGCCAATGACAATTCAATTAACTGGAAACAAAACGTTTAAATCTGCAACTTACTTACGTTTGCAAACTCTTCCTCAGGTACTATCCACCTCCGAGGGCAATGTGCTTGAGGATGAGAACGCCATCAACATACTTTCCTCCAGTAAAATACTATCCGAGGATATCCAAGAGAAGCAGGTGATTGCTGTAGCCACCGAGATTGAAATCGATGCAGCACGACAGCAATATATACCCGTGTCCAAGCACTCGGCCATTCTATTCTTCTGCATCAGCGAATTGGCCAATGTGGACCCTATGTATCAGTATTCGTTGGCCTGGTTCATCAATCTCTTCGTCAACACCATACTGAAGGCACCCAAGTCTGCGGTGCTGGCCGAGCGTCTAAATAATCTCAATGATTACTTTACCAAATCCATCTATACGAATGTCTGTCGTTCGCTATTCGAAAAAGATAAGCTGGTCATCTCGTTGGTCATGTGTTTGGGCATACTTGTTTCTCAGGGTCGAGTGGCCAAAGATGAGTTGCTGTTTTTCCTCACCGGCGGCATCGGCTTCAAGAGCATCATACCCAATCCCTATGCTGAATGGTTGCCCGACAAAGCCTGGGCGGGAATTTATCGCGCCAGCGATCTAGATGGGTAAGTGAAACTCATTCTTGAAGTAACCTTTACTAATTGCATTTTTGTAGCTTAAAGAACTTGCACCTTAAAATTGAAGATAATGCTCAGGCTTGGCGTGACTATTATGATGCTGTTAATCCTCAAGACTTGCCCTTGCCCTCGCCTCATGATAAAGTTAATGACATGCTGCGTTTGATCGTGCTCAAGAGTCTGCGACCAGATAAACTGGTGCCTGCTGTGCGCGTAAGTTGAAGGAGCATATAAAAGAGAGAGTAGCTTTATTTATGAACTTCTCAATGCACAGGCTTTTATCACACACAACCTGGACAAGTCGTTTGTGGAGCCGCCACCCTTCGATTTGGGCGCCTCATTCGCGGATAGTTCACCGAAAATACCGCTGGTGTTTCTGCTATCAGCCGGCTCTGATCCCATGGCCAGCCTCTTTATGTTCGCCAAACAACGCAACATGTACGAGAAGTAAGTTAATTAACGTGAGTGCCTCATATTTCCGTGTCCATGTCGTGCGGTGTCGGCTCGTGGGCTTGGCCCATGGTGATGCGGCTGTGGATGCTCTGCTCTCGGATTGTGGGGGGGTTGGCTTGTTTTCGATTAAGCGCGACATGTGCGCCTTGTAGCGATATGTGTCTGTTTTACTCGGATGAGACGACATGTGACGAGGAGACATCATCAGAGTGGGGGTAGCAAAGACCAAAGACACAGCGACAGCGACAGCGACAGCGACCATGCTTGTGTTTTTGTCAAGTGCCCTCTTGTTGTAACTTTAAAGCGAATTTATGCTAAACGCGTTTGTTTGCCTTCTTCATCTGCTTCTTCTACTTGTGTTGCCTAGATTGAAAACCATCTCGTTGGGTCAGGGTCAAGGACCGCGTGCAGAAAAGATGATCACCGAGGCAGCCCGTCATGGGCAATGGGTCGTATTGCAGAACTGTCACGTCGCCTTCAGCTGGATGGGCGACTTGGAGCGCATATGCAATGACACCACACTTACGGACGGTGCCCACAGTGACTACCGTCTGTGGTGTACATCATATCCGAGTGCTGTGTTCCCGGTCTCGGTGCTGCAGAACTCGGTCAAGATGACAAATGAACCGCCTAAGGGATTGCGCGCCAATATGCATCGCTCGTTCACATCGGATCCCCTGATGCGGGACAAGTTCTTTACGAACGCGTTCCTCTTCTCGGACTCGGCTAACAAGTGTTGGTTGCGCGGCGTATTCGCCTTGGTCTTCTTCCATGCTGTTGTTCAGGAACGACGCGAGTTTGGGCCACTTGGCTGGAATATTCCTTACGAATTTAACGAATCGGATCTGAAGTGGGTTTGCTTAAATAGTTTACTGTATTTTCTATTAGTTATTATTACTTTTTGTAGGATATCGCTGTTGCAGCTGAAGATGTTTATAGCACAGAGTCATAGCATTCCCTTCCGTGGACATGTTTATCTCACAGGCGAATGCAACTATGGCGGGCGTGTCACAGATGATAAGGATCGACGTTTGATCTTGTCGTTGCTGAACATGATATACAACAGTAATACCATCGAGCAGGATAAGTGAGTAACAGCTTTGATTTCATCTTTAAAACGGTTAATAACTTATTTCTCCTTTAGCTACGCGTTGTCTCAATCGGGACAATACTGCGTGCCGCTAAGTCCAACCAAACTCAACTCCATTGAGTACATCAGCACTTTCCCATTGAGTCCACAACCCGAAGTTTATGGACTGCACGAGAATGCGGACATTAATCGCAATGTGAAGGAAACCAATGCGGTAAGCAGAACCTCACTGGTAAATTAATTATTCTAATACTCTGTCGACAGCTCATTAGTGGAGTGCTGCTCACCCAGACCGATCTGATGGCATCGGTAAAAGCCTCCTCGGCTGGTGGGGCTAAAGAGGATCCTGCGATTGCCATTTGCAAAGAGCTGTTGACGCGTCTGCCCGAGGAATTCGATTTGGATGAAGTGAGCAAAACGTATCCCGTCATCTATACGAATTCGATGAATACGGTGCTGCGACAGGAATTAATACGCTTCAATCGTCTGCTATCGTATATACGCAAGAGTCTAGTTAATGTGGGCAAAGCTGTCAAGGGACAGATTGCCATGATACCCGAACTGGAGCGAACGCATGCCTCCATGATTATAGGCAAGTTGCCGGCGGATTGGCTGAAAAAGAGCTATCCCTCGTTGAAACCTCTGGGTAGCTATGTCACCGATTTTCTAGCCCGGTGAGTGTTGTTGTTATTGTTGTTGCTGCTGTTGTTGTGGTTGGTTGCTGTGTGGTTTGCCTCATTTCTATTTTAAGAGCAAAACCATCAATGAATGGTGGCATTGTATGCTCTGAGCTACTGTTGCTTTTGCTACTACGTCCTTTGCTTGCTGCAATTGTGCAAATATAATAAATGTGTTTGGGTGTGCCGCATTCATATATCGCAGCACTCCTTTCCCTCTCCTTTTCGTTCCCATCGCTCATCCTCAACTCCATCCTGTTGCCGTTCAATATTGTTGCTGCCATTCATGGCAAAAATCTTATTTGCTATTGACATCAAAGGACGATGAAGCTGTGTGTGTGTTTGGTGTGTGTACAGAAGAGAGAAAAAGAGAGAACTCATGCTGCTGCCACTGCTTTGTGCACTCGCAACCTTTTGTTGTCAAATATTTAATATTTATTAACAAATTGAAAAATAAGATAACTCATCTGTCTGCACATTCTGCCTCCTCATAGATTGGCCTTTTTCCAGTCGTGGATCGAGAACGGTGAACCAAATGTCTACTGGATCTCCGGCTTCTATTTTACCCAGTCCTTTATAACGGGTGTACTGCAAAACTATTCGCGCAAAAATCGCTTCCAAATCGATATGATCAACATTGAGTTTGCGGTTACTAAATTCGAAACACAAACCGCACAAGTTGCTGATATTGGTGCCTACATTCGGGTAAGTGTGAGCTGTGAGGGGGGTCTGAACTTAATTTTAAAACAAATTAATTGCGAATGACCAAACGATAACACAATACATATTTTATCGACCGTTTGTTTTGCCAACTCTTCAGGAACAAAAAGAGATAAATGATGAGACAAAGTTTATACAAGTAAGAAAGACGCAAAGTTTCAAATATTTAAATTTATTTTAATTATCCATTTGAGTTTCAAATTGATACCGCTACTTTTTTTATAGATACTTCACTTTGTTTCAGATTATTATTGCTACGTTTTTTATACGTTATAAATTCACTTTATAATTATTCCAATGAAATATTTAAACGTTTCACTTGGCTTAAAATTATTGGTGCTACTTTAAATTTACCGCAGACTGTGCAACTTTTATTTATCACCCATTAATTCATTTTATAATTACTCCATCGAATTATTCAAGCGTTTTTAAATCCCAATTATAAAACTGAAGCAGTTTATTGTTGAAATAAGTTTCACTTTTCGAAAAAGTTATATTCAAATATTGTTTCATTTTTTATTGAACCTATTTAATTTATAATTATTTCAACAAAAATTTCAAACTTTTAAAATTGCAAATATAAATAATTGCGATTAATTAAGTTGAGCACTTTTTGTTAAATATTGTTTCTCATTTCTAATACTATTGAATTAAGTCTCCAAACTGTTTGTTGAGTAATTTAACATTTGTATTAGTTTATTATTCAGCACTTTACCAGTTTACTGTTAGATACTTAATGTAAATTAACTTCACAGTTTTATACGTTTTTGTTTAATTAAGTTCATAAGTTTATACAAAGTAATTTCACATTTTATCAGTTTACCACTTTGTTTTAAACATTTTAAGATTTATATCAATTTATTATATATATTTTTATGAACACTCCAGGGTATTTTCATAGAGGGTGCTCGTTGGAATCGTAAGACCAAAGAAGTCGATGAATCTTTCTCCAAAATATTATTCGATACTCTGCCCGTAATCTATCTACGCCCGGTGCTAAGATTACCAGATGAAATCCCACGGGGCAGTGGCGGTGCTGAGCCAAGTCCGATATATGATTGTCCCGTGTACAAGACGAGCGAACGTCGTGGTGTCCTCTCAACCACGGGCCACTCAACCAATTTTGTGATGTACCTGCAGTTGCGATGCTCCCAGACACCGATGCATTGGATTAATCGCGGCACAGCCTGTCTCTGCCAGCTCGATGATTGAAAGTTGACCCATGGGGCATATCCTGGACGTTCGACTCCAACCGGGGAACGGATGTGCCACACCATGCGTCGATTTTTATACGTTTTACATTGGGCCACGGGGAACCGAAACTGAAACTGAAACTCAGCATGGACTGGGGGCGACTACTGGTTGCCTGCCTATATTTTTATGGATATACGTATAGAATTAAACTGGAATCAAGAACAGCAGCAGCAACAGCAACAGCGACTGGACCTGTTTGGAACACCATACATATGCTGATATTCTACTATATATGTTACGTATATATCTGTTTGATTCTTGCTTTACTTTTATTTGTTGCGTTTGCGTCAGGAAACGCCGAAAGCGAATTCTGCCCACCGATTCTATTTATTTTTGTCCGTTTTTCCGCATAGGAAGAACGAAGCAATGTGCAATGCGCAGTGGCATTTTGATGATGATGTTGATTGCCAGATATAAATTAAATATGCAGAACTCTGTAGAGCAATGGCTGAATATATATTTTTTATGTGTGCGCCATTTACAAAATGAATAAATGACAAAATAAACCAGGAGCATGTGTTTTTTGCTCCACCTGCTGTGCGAAAATGTTATATGATATCTTTATAAACTGGTTGTAAACATTAAAAGCATATCTTAAATTTGTAGATAACAATACGCATAAGTAGAATTCTACTTATGTGTCGATTTAGAAAATATAAATAGAATTGCCAAGGTCTTCCATCCCGTCATATCCTCAACTTAAACGAGATCTCCATCGATCGACATTCTCCCATTGTCTAAGCTAATGGAACGCACATGGAAAAAATAATATAAAAGAATACAACAGTAACAATAGGCAACACACACACACCACAAAAAAAAAACTGATCTTAACATTCTAAGACGCCCACATGAGAGGGGATGATGACGATGATGGAGATGAAGATGATGATAATCGGTTTTAGCATTTTGATGAGATTTATTGCGTGCTTTGTGTACAATTGGAGCAGCAGCGGCAAATATAAATTTAAATTTGAATTTAAATTAAACTTTGCCACGAGCAGATAAGCATAAGCATATTGAAGAGGCATATTTCAAAATATTTCATAACGATCGATACGTTATTCGAGTAGATCTATTAAATCACCCCGCTATTAATAGATGCCTAATGTGGCGTAACCGAAAATAGCAACACTCAAGAGCTCGCGTCCATCATGGCACACACTTTCAATCCCAACTGCCAACTAAGCGTTGGCCTTAAGCGTTTTGATCAAGAGTCGCCAAAAAAACAACAAATGAAATACAAAAAAAATTTTGAAAAATGAAACAATTTGAAAGAAGTAACAAAATACACCACCTGTCTATCAGGCCGACTCCAAATGAAGAAGCGAACGTTGTTCAACAATGACAACAACGACAACGTTTTGCGACAACGATACAACGACAACTTCCGCTTGCAATTACCACGCGAGGAGGCATTGAAAATCTACCAACTAAAGCGATCAATCGACAATCGATCGACCCCTGCTATTCATATGCAATAATGTCTGTATAATGTGATACAAATAAATTGAGACTAGCGAAGCTCACGGAGCCCTCAACTATTGTTGATTCTCTGCCAAAAGTCTCGAGACAATCCAAATATCGTCGTGGCCGCCACGTTCAACATTTCTGTTGTTTGAGAAGTTTTCAGCTTTAGTTTTTAGTATTTTTATTTCTATTTTTTTATTTCGTTGGAATCAAATCAAATGTATTGTTGACTTTCGTTTTGTTTTATATATATGTATTTGTATTATTAGTTTTTTTTTTATGGTTCGCATCATTTGTTCATTTGTTTTTATACATACATACATATATGGTAAATAGGCAAGCGTTAGATACAGAGGAGGAGTACAATTGATGTGTGCTCTCGGCTTGAGATACTTTTGACAATAGCAACTAGACAAGACAAACCACTAAGAGCGGCTAATGCCGGCCATCAATGGAGATATGGCGATCGAGATGAAGATGATGAAGAAGTGGCCCAAACATACGATCGACATAGACAACTCGACAACGAGATCGCGACGCCGCAAACTCAACTATACGTTGCGTTAGTGTTAGTTGCCGCATGGAGCAGTAACCGGTTTCATTTTGTATCGTCTCCAAAGTGAATGGCACACAGAGCTGTGCTTTTGCTGCTTCTGCCGCGGCTTCTGCTTCTGCGAGAACTTTTTCGCAAAATCTGTGTATAAATAGTGTCGTAAGGTCTGGTTTGAAATCAGAATCAAATTTGGATTAATCTCATAGACACGCATCGTCTAGGAGCATCTTTGAAAATGGTTAGTTCACCATCCTCCAACTGGATAACAACTCAACCACAGGACTAACCCCTAAAAATCAACTCAACAATACTCATCGTCCAACCCTATCTTACAGAAATTCTTCGTTATTGCCTTCGCTGTGATCGCAGCTGCTGCGGCCACCTCCATCTCCACGGAGTACCTGCCCCCAGTGGACAATAACCTCGAAGTCGTCGCCGAGTCGATCGATGCCCCAGTCGAGCAGGGTGTGCTCAGTGATGATGGCTACCGTTACAAGACCGTGCGTCGCCTGAAGTTGCGCCACCGTCGTGATGTCAGCGAAGTCCCCCTCGAATACCTGCCCCCTGTTGAGGCCGCCTCTGAGGAAGTCGCTGTTGAGACCCCAGTTGCTGAGGATGGCTACCGTTACAAGACCGTCCGTCGTGTGATCCGTCGTCGTCGTGATGTCAGCGAACTCCCCCTCGAATACCTGCCCCCAGTTGAGGCTGCCGCTACTGAGGCCGTCGCTGTTGAGGCTCCCGTCCAGGAATCCGCCGTCCTTGCTGATGATGGCTACCGTTACAAGACCGTCCGTCGTGTGATCCGTCGTCGTCGTGATGTCAACGAGCTCTCCAACGAATACCTGCCCCCAGTTGAGGTTGCCGCTACCCAGGAAGTCGCTGTTGCTGCTCCCGTCGAGGAATCCGCTGTCCTTGCTGATGATGGCTACCGTTACAAGACCGTCCGCCGTGTGATCCGTCGTCGTCGTGATGTCAACGAGCTCTCCAACGAATACCTGCCCCCAGTTGAGGTTGCCGCTACCCAGGAAGTCGCTGTTGCTGCTCCCGTCGAGGAATCCGCTGTCCTTGCTGATGATGGCTACCGTTACAAGACCGTCCGCCGTGTGATCCGTCGTCGTCGTGATGTCAACGAGCTCTCCAACGAGTACCTGCCCCCAGTTGAGGTTGCCGCTACCCAGGAGGTCGCTGTTGCTGCTCCCGTCGAGGAATCCGCTGTCCTTGCTGATGATGGCTACCGTTACAAGACCGTCCGTCGTGTGATCCGTCGTCGTCGTGATGTGAGCGAGCTCCCCCTCGAATACCTGCCCCCTGTTGAGGCCGCCTCTGAGGAAGTCGCTGTTGAGACCCCAGTTGCTGAGGATGGCTACCGTTACAAGACCGTCCGTCGTGTGATCCGTCGTCGTCGTGATGTCAGCGAACTCCCCCTCGAATACCTGCCCCCAGTTGAGGCTGCCGCTACTGAGGCCGTCGCTGTTGAGACCCCAGTTGCTGAGGATGGCTACCGTTACAAGACCGTCCGCCGTGTGATCCGTCGTCGTCGTGATGTGAGCGAGCTCGCCAACGAATACCTGCCCCCAGTTGAGCAGACCCCCATCATCGATGTGCCCGCTGAGCCCACCATCTTGGCTGATGATGGCTACCGTTACAAGACTGTCCGTCGCCTCAAGCTCCGTCGTCACTAAAGTCCCACACTAATTACCCACCCACCTCCTCAGGCTTTGAGATTGCCAGATGCAACTGAATTGCTCTGTCGAACTCAATTGAACTTAACATAAGCGTATTAGTCAATGATAACGAGTTATGAATAATTCGAGTACAAAACCGAAACAACAATAAAACATTTTTTAAAAAACAAAATCAATTTATCTTTTATCCTCCTTATCTTCCCCACATTGCGCAAACTCGAAACCCGCCCAACTCAATCTTATCTTATCGTTTCAACGATAACACCTCATTGATAAGATACGCTCACCTGTCGCTCGGCAAAATCGTGCTCAGGTTTTCAGTTTTAGTTTTAGTTTATACTTCGACAAGCAGTTTGCCCCATATACGAGACGCAAAAAGTTTATTTCAAAGTTGCGAAATCAATCTATCGAGTGAATATGATGTGGCCGAAAAAGTGTTCCACCTACTTGGTGATATGTCTGGGTAAAGTTTTGCAAATTGCTAAGAATGTCTCAAGTTTTGAGCGGAAACAGTCTAAAGTTTGATGAGATATAAAAGTATTTGTGAGCTTCTATACGATTCTTAATGAATTGAGTGCGAATTAGTTATCAAACGCAGTGTTTGTGTGTGTGTGTGTCATCAAGCCAAACTGTGAGAATAGAGTCCACAACTTCTCTACACAACTTGAGCAAACTCTACACACATTAAAAATGTAAGAGCAGACTAGAGTTTAAATAAAGCAAGATAGAAATCTGTCGTTGAGCTAAAATGTGTTTCCAAAATGATTTAATTTCGGGCAACAAATAAATTACTTATCGTTCCACAAATAGTGTTCGTCGATATTAAAAGGGTTTGTGAAATAAATTTTAAACCAGAGCGATATTTTTCAAAAAAATTTATTGGCAATGAGACCCAAAAAAATGTATGTGCTAGATGTGTCATCAAGTAGAACAACGAAAATGAATTCCACAACTAGCGGAAACTCTACAAAAATGTGCGCTTATCAGTTGCCTTGTGTTATGACCAACATTAATACTGATAAACTTGGTTTACTCATCGGTGTCTCAATCGTGCTATTGTTTGTAATGAGTAACCCCCTAAATATAAGTGTAACAGGTTATATTTGTGTAGTCTTTATGTGTGAAAAAACAGAGGAATTTTCAATTGTCTTAAATTAAATTTTAATTAGACTATCAAAAGCAACCCCAAAGACTCCCACATTCATTTACATTAAGCAAGATAAACAGGAAAACAGCTTTATAAAAGTTAATATATAAACACATTTAGTTGCGCTCTATATTTGAAAATGTAAATTCACTTTGGAATTGCTTATTTAATTTTGACAATTATATTTTAATTTATTCCATAAATATTTTATTCGGTTAAAGCTGAGTGTAATGGCCCATTGCTAATACCGGATGTGGCCCAAGCACAGCAATAATTATTTCAACGTATAAATTATGAAATATGGAAAAACAATTAGTTTTCGGTTAGCGGTCGAGTGTCCCTTCGATGGGCTGCTTTGGCCAAGCGATTTGTTGATTTTGCTATTCAAATCGATAATTAAATTGATAAAATTCAAATTTACAATGTTAAATGTTAAATGGTTAATGTGGCACTAACCTCAAACATCGACAACATCAACACAGCAACAACGAAATCGATGAGAAATACGTTTGAAGCAAAGCCTGAGAATCAAGAGAAGATAATCAAAACTGACATCCGCAATGGAAACAATGGCAGAACATGCCATAATAAAGACCCCCCAAATACTCCTCACCCCTTTGCTCTGAAGCAACTTCTCAATCGCTCAGGTTCCCTTGGTCAAGTGTTTATCTGATTTATCATCGAACTTGGCGCGCGCTGGCTTTTGTTTTTTGTGGCTCTGTTGTTAAATATTTTCTTAATAATTAATTATTAATATTTAAACAACTCTTCGGACAAATAACAAGAATGTCAGCTCCATCTGTTTGATGAATGGTTAACGTCGATTTCAATGAGTTCCGTTCCGTTTCGTGCTTCTCGCGTTTATTTATTTTTTTTTTTTTTGTATTTTTTTGTTTGACCAATTCGATACGCTACGATGTGTGATGTGATCCGATGTGTGATATGATGTGATGCTCCGTTTGATAGCTTAGCTTATAGCTTAGAGACCACACACGATTCGTTTTGCGTTTTTAGCTATTATTAATTTCTTTCATTTGTTTTGCTTCGTTTTCTTTACAGTTCTGCTTGCTTGTTTCATGCAGGAAACTGAAGCCACACGACGTGTTAATCGCGGTCGCCGCACACTTACTCGCAACTACTTTAGTAAGTTTTTTTTTGTATTGTAATTTGATCGTTTATGATAATTAACAATTTCTCATACTTTTAGCTGGACTTGCCATACCCGGTTGGGCTGTGGTCACATGTGTGGCTATCGCAGAGCTGATTTTGGGTGCTGCCCTCTACTTTATTATGTACAAGTTCATCTTGGACAAGGACCCCGATACAGCAACAACTTATACTCCAGCAGCGACACACGACCCAACACCGAGTGTGCAGCATACGATTACACCAGTGCAGCCAGCACAGACAGTGCATCAGGTGCAACCTGTGCAGCCATCGCATGCCACAGAAATTGCCTAAGTAGAAGGTTAAGCGGAAGCAGAACTTGTCATTGAGCAGTTAACATTTCCAACGAAAATTCCGATACATATACATATATTAATAGTTATATAATTCCATTAGGCCAGAGCAGATCGTAAATTCATTCCGTTTTTTTTATCAATCAATCGAATAAAATCTTTATTTGTTACAAACAAAATGTAAATTATTTTTTTTTTTTAGAGCGATTAATCGCTCCAGTATTTAATAGCTGTGTTTTGGGCGGGGTTGATGGCGTGGCTTTTGATATTTTTATGACGGCGATTTAGAGGCGCCGACTTGTGATCCAGTTTGTCGTCTTTATCTTTATTATATGTATCTTGTCGTCGACAGACAGATTGAAAGTTGTCTAACTATAAATCGAAGCGCATTTTGTTGTCAGCTGCAAACAGGTCTTAGACCAACTTGTTGGCTCACACACAAAGTGTGACAGACTTTAAGGCTGAGCGAGTAATTGCATTGGGGCTTGCACAATTTGTTGCATACTTTTGAGCGTATTGAGTAAATACTCGAGTGTTGGCACTTTAGCTTTTTCATAGCTAAAATTAGATTTTAATATCAATAGCGAGACATTGAATAAACAGGCTGTAATTTGAATTAGTCTCCAACTATGTTGCGGTAAGTGGAGTTACTGCTGCTGCAGCTGTTATTGATGCTACTTGCGGCATACACTTAACTTGGTACTTGGCTTGGCAAACGAGGCGAAGCGACGCAAGTTGTCCGCTTTGCGCTGACAAATCGAAATTTATTATAAACGCAATTGAAAAATCCCCCAGCGGCACTTGAGCTCAAGCCTGATGTTGCATAGCTGCCATGGCAGCCAAGTAGCCTGTAAATGCCAACAATTGCCGCAGCGCAAAGCTTTGCTATAGCAGCGACAGCAGGCCAATGGATAGAAGATGGGATGGCGGATGGGGATGGCAAAGCAGCGTAGAAGTTGCAGCAGCCGCATAACCAAAGCGGATTTCAAATTGACACAAAACAGACAAAAAGCAAATCGTTTAGGCGCAACCACCAGCAAGAGCAGCAGCAGTAGTAGCAGTAGTAGCAGAAGCTATGCCACACATGCAGGCACCAACCAAGGCATCAGACAGTGGCAGTCGAAATTTGTGTAACGGAGCCAAGTTGCCGAAAAAAAAAAACGAGAAACCCCAGCGAACTGCAACAGAGAGACAGAGTGGAGCAAAGCCAGCGATACAAATGCCGGCAAAGCCAGTCAGGCAGCCGGCTGAAGGATACTTTGGTTGGCATAACAAAGCCACACAAAAGACTTGGTCCTGCACAACCACGACGATGGCGACAACGACGGCGATGACGACGACTGGGACGACCATGATGATGTTGCTGATGATGATGAGAATGTTGTTGCCGTTGTTGTTATAGTTGTTCCAGTTGTTGCCATTGTTATACACGTTGTTGCTATTGCTGCGAATGCAGCCAGCTTAAAGCAACTTTAAGTGACGTTCTGAAAAACACAATCTCCTGCATTTCTCTTTTAAGAGAATTACATATTATTATTTTAAACGATTTAAATAGAGATTTAAAGCAACTAAGTTAAGTTTCGAAAACGGTTTTGGGCGATCTTAATCGAGATTTAAGACAACTTTAAGTGACGTTCCCAAAAACACATTCTCTCGCATTTCTTCGAAGAGAACTGCATATTATTATGCTAGGCTATTGCAATAGAGACTTAAAGTAACTTTAAGTGAAGTTTTGAAAACGGTTTTGGGCGATCTTAATAGATATTGAAAGCACTTGTAAGTGACGTTCCGTAAAACACATTCTCTCGCATTTCTTTTCGAAGAGAATTACACTTTTTATTTTAGGCGATTCCCTTGAGATTTACATACTGGAAACACTCTGTGTTTGCTCATCTTTGTGTGTGTTTGTGCTACGCTCGGCTTGTGGTGTTAAAGTTTATCAACATATCGTCAACATTGTTGCCCCCTCATCTCTTCGCTCTTCGTTGCAGTGTCAGTGCACAGTCGCTCATATTTATTTATGGCTCTGCTAGAAAACCTAGAGAATACACATGGAGTTTACATTTTTGCTTGCCCTCAGACTGGCCGCAAGTTGCACGGCTCTGGCGCCTGAGGTTGAGGTTTAGTCTAAGACTGAGTCGGAGTCTGAGACTTGCATCTTCAAGCAGTAGCAGCAGCAGCTGACAGTTTGGCAGCCGTTTTACAATGTTATCAATTTTTTTTATTTGTATTTTTTTTAACTGCTTCTATTTGTTTTTTGTTGCTTCCGCTGCTGGTGTTGTTGTTGCTGCTGTGCTTTGGCCCGGATTTAGCCATGTACACTTGTTGTAAACAACAACATTAACAAGGGTTTGCAACGGCTTCAAGAACGCGTACGTGGGCGGGGAAGAATGGGAAAACGGTGCACACTCATAAGCATTCATTGGAAATCCTTTTCGATTTATTTGCGTATTCAAACGGAAACATTTAAAGTGATTGCGGATGCAAATTTTACGCTCCCCCGACGCCTCGACCCTTCCCTTTCCTTCCAGCACCCCTCAGGAACATCCAAGTATGTGTAGAGTCGGCAGCTGTAGCAACATACAAAACGAAGAACCAAATGGCGCCTGATATAGTAGTACTCCCCTCGCAAGCCTTGATAACTTTTCTCTTCTTCGTTCTAACCATTTCTTTTTTTTTACATTTCGTATATTTTTTTGTATCTTGGTTTCACAGATCTAAAGAGCGTTTACCCAGCGCGTGCCTGGCATTTGCGGTTTTTGCGCCAACTTCACACATTTTCTTATGTCGGTTTCTCGGTTTGCTTTTGCTTTACGTTATTTTGCTTTGGTTTGCTTTTTTATTATTGTTGCCCTGCTATGAGAATTTCAATTTTAACACAGGTGCTTGTGTTTGTTGAAAAAATAAATATCAATCATACGCCCCAACAGCCCCAACGGCCGCCTTAACCAAACAGCAGCAACTGCCTTGCCTCTGCTTGGCAAAGAAGGTCTGTTTTATTATTTATTTTACACACTCTTTTTTTTAATTTTTTATGATATTTTCCCTGGCAATTAGTTAAATGCTGTTTGATATTTATCAAGTGGCATATATATAGAACTGTAATTAGAAATAGCTTAAAGTGAACAAGCCTTTTTATAAATAGATAAAGTAATTATAATAAACTTGAATTGTTGAATGAAAGTATAAATAAATATTGAGCTATATTTAATAGAGAATCGAGTGCATTCGCGTTATAAATCCTCATTCAATTTCATTTCATAGCTATCCATTGACACATTTCGATTCCATATTCAAAGCCGAACCACAAAATTCCACATTCAGAGTATTTTTTTTCCAAGCTCTTCGCACGAATGTGCGACTCGTTATGCCTCATTGTGCCCATTAATTTCGCACTAAACTACTAAAAAAAACTGTTAATGACTACGACTGATGGCGACGGGAAGAGCAGATGTGTGGCCCGTCCGTCGGGTGCTTTGCATCATCAACGAGCGATCAGCTGCTCCATTTCTGGGGTAGTTTAAACACTTTATGGCCAATTGTGTTGTTGACAGCGTGCTAATTGCTTTCTGGCGATAAACGAAAAGTAGCTAAGCGATTCGATACTCTTGATATGCTTCTGTTTGCCATTGTCGTTAAACAGTTTCACTAAGTGATTTTAAATAAATTCAAGTTAACCAGCAGCCACAATCAAAATATTAAACTTTAAGCAGCTGCTGGCTGCCGGTTGCACGCTGCCCTCATCAAATAATAACGATGCAGCAATCAATTGAAACACCACACAAAAGTCTTGTGTGTATGGTTTCAAATTGAAATTACATTGCAGCTAAAACAAAACAATTTAAATAAAATAGAAACTACGAAGCCACAGACAAGCTCTCGCAAAACGCTGGGCAGTAAATAATTCAGCAACTGGCAGGCAAGCAGCGAGCAGCAGCGAACAGAAGCGAACAGCGAGCAGCGTGCAAATTAAATCAAATAGTTATATCATGCGAATAAATCGCTGTGGATATATCGCACATACGCCCCGTTGACCACATGCGAAGCAGTAAAGCGGCAGCTACTTACGAGCCTCGCACAATGTGACCGGCATCAGTACGCGCATTGCGCTCAGCGGCAGCAGATCGTGCCAGTGAATCGTGCCCGCCCCCTTCCGCCCACTACGCGAGTGACTGACTGTGTGCGTGTGGTTGTGTTTTAAAAAACTAGAGAAAAAACGCACGCCTATTTGTGCATATCGAAGAAGAGAAATATATAGAGACAGAGACGCGAACAGCTACCTAGCTAGCTGGGGCTATCGACTTCCTGTCTAGTGGCACTTACGCTTCTAATTCCCGGTCGTATCCACACGCGTGCTGCAGCGACTCTGACGCGGATTTCAATTGCATAACGAGAGCAAAAGAGAATCGGAGAAGGAAAGGAGAGAGCGACCGACACTGGCAGGACTTTGTGCAAACTCCAATCGCCTGTTATACACAATTTTTTCTTGCTTCGCCTGAGACTGGGGAAAAAGAGACGACACCACAATGCATACGCCGGGTAGCAAAGTGTCGGGCTACATTGTCCTGATGATTGTGCAAATAATTTTCCTGGTGCTATTCTGGCTGTTCGTGCGTTACGAGAAGGCTGTGCTCCCGGCGCCAATCGCAGCTGAAGACGCTGGATCAGCAAAGGAACACGTTTCGAAATATCCGCGTGAGTAGCCAACGTGATTTTTTTCTCCCTCCTTACCTTCTCACCCCGGGCACAATATAAAACATTGGCAAACTTTGTCATTGATTCTAAAATTAGTCGCAAACGTTGTGCAAAATTTAAGCTGCGCTATGACGATGGGGAACTCTGTGGGACATCTGTCCGTATATAAATAGTGTTTGGGGTTTTTTTATTGGATGTGCGACAATTTACAACTAATTGACTGACCAGCAGAGTGAGAGGGGAGCCGACTTGTCGGCCAACACTCAAAAGGAAAGTCCAAAATCGAAGGCTAATAAGTAAGCCTGCTGTGCAAACACTGCTTGATATTGAGTGACGGACACTTTATCTTTATCTGCATGGCGCATGGAATTTGCTGGCGGCCGAGGTGCTGTCCATCATAGGTGTAAGCATGTCATCGACACTGGACATGATGAAATTCCGCGACATCTACAGCCGATAAGACCATCAATGTATCTTAGCTTTAAAGAGCTGACAACTGACTCACTCATCAGTCTTATTAATAGACTGTAAATGTAACCCATTTGTGTGAAATGCTCAGAAGAGATAATGCTGGTTGTCAGAGCAAAGCCCAGACATCGTAATAAATAAGTTTTACATGCAGCGCGCATGACAACTGATAAAGATCGACGCTGATAAAATATCTTGAAATTAGGCTAGGTTAAGCAAACCTCTTCAAGCGAAGTTACATCATTTTTATCGACAGAGAAATTGAGCTTATCAAAACAAGCGAATACAATGGATGGTAAATCATTTGGATTACTTTAGAAGAAAAGTTATTCGAGATTATGGAAGATAAGATTTGTAAATTTGGGTAAATTTAGACATGTATGAAAGCTTAAGTCCAGAATTCTCGACTGTGAATAAAAACACCGCAAAAATCGTAAAATATATATATTAAGGATATATTTGGTATATAGATTTAGTACAGTATCCAAAATATACCATAAAATACAAAATATGTCAGATTATCAGCCAAGCAAACTAAGACCCGCATAAAGTAGGATTTCTGTCCATACACAAGTATTTTAACTTTTACAATTTTCATCTGAACAATTTTCGGGAATCTTAAATACTACGAGTATTATTATTATTGATGTGGTTTGAATATTATGTGGTTTAAAGTGATAAATTAGCAGTGTTCTGCTAATTCTAAGTCAAATGATATTTTTCCCGTGAATTCTTAACTTAACTTGTATTTTTTAACCATTTCCTGTCAATAAAAAATATTTGTTCAGCCAATTTTAAAATGTTGTTTATTTCTTAATAGCTTACATTTCAAACCACAATTTTAATAGCTTTTAGACTTCCCAAAAAGTAAGCAGCAAACTTGAAGCCCAATATTGACTATCAAAAATTAATTACATCCGAATGATGAAGTAAAAGCTAAGCAACAAAAACCCCTGCTAAAAAATGTACATTTAATCCTTCATATTGAAATAGCTTTGAGACTGCTAAAGCTATTACCCAGTCCACTTGCCAGGTTTTTAGGGCATAGATTCTCTCTATATAGTAGAAAGCATTGGCTGTGTTGCCAGCGAGCCAGCCAAGAGTGTTTGTCAGCCAAGTGTTGGCGGGTCATAAATAAATGAAGTTATTTTTCGCATAGTCTCCTTGAAGTCCCGCGGCACCAATTGCATTAATTACTTTTGCCACAATGGGCAAGCGACGAACACAAAAAAAAAAACATACACACAAATGAACCGAACCAAAACCGAACCGAAGCGAAACAAGAAGCCGAACTCTATTGTAGTGAAGCGAACTGAACCGAGAACTGGGAACTGGAATAAGTGAACGGAATGAGCCGCACACACAAATGAATAATTAAAGTCATTAATTTCAATTTATGCAAATGCGTCTGTAAACAACTTGTTGCAATTCATAATAAATAAATTAAACCGTATTTCACACTAATTGCACCCACAAACACAAACAAACACACATATGAGCACAAATTCTCTGTTCCATCGGTGCTGGACTTGGCCACCGTTCGCCATGGTGACATCAATCTCAATGCAATTGACTTTTGGCAGCAGACAATTGGGCCACTAATTGAAACGACTTGACTCAATTAATAAGAGCGTGCCAAGGCGTCAAATACAGTCAATACTCATCCACTAACTATCCCCCTCTTGCTCTCTCTCTCTTTTCAGAATTCCAGGATATTCAAGTTATGATATTCATTGGCTTCGGTTTCCTGATGACCTTTCTGCGCAAATATGGCTACAGTGCTACAGGTTACACTCTCTTTATGGCTGCCCTTGTCGTACAATGGGCTGTGCTGATGAAGGGTTTCCTTCACATGGAAGGTGGCAAGATCAGGTGAGTTGCCCCGCATCTAAATGATTGTGCAAACAGCATAAATAAATTACCAGCACAGTCGGTGTCTACATCTTACATCTCTACTGTGTCCTTGCGGAAGAAATTAAGAAAAATAACCCTGAGCTCTAATGAATTCATGCAATTACTTTAACTTGCTCAATTCCCACAACGCCCGGAAAAGTGGGCGTGGCGACAGGCGCTACTTATGCTAAGTGAAACGACAAGCAGAGACAAAGGTCGCTGGCAACTTAAAAAGTCCTTTTTATCCTGACAAGTTTCTCCCCCTGTGTTTGCTTTTTGCAGCTTTTCACTGGAGAGCATCATCGATGCGGATATTGCAGCTGCCGTGCCCTTAATCAGCATGGGAGCTTTGCTTGGACGCACCACGCCCATTCAGCTGCTTTGCATGTCTATCTTTGAGGTGGCGCTGTTTGCTGGCAACGAGTATTTGGCTCTCAATATACTGAGCGTAAGTTTGCACTAAGATATTTGTAGTTAATCCTAGATATTCCTTGTTAATCGCAGCTCCATCCTTTCTTCTCACTTCCCAGATCTGCGATTGTGGCGGCTCCATAACTGTGCACGCTTTTGGCGCCTACTTTGGCCTCGCTGTGGCTTTGATGCTACGTCCTGCCAGCGACCAGAATGATGCAGGCAAGCATGAAGGTGCCAACTATGTATCTGATTTATTCGCCATGATCGGCACCACTTTCCTGTGGGTCTACTGGCCCAGCTTCAACTCGGTGCTGGCCGAGGGATCGGGCGGAGAACGCGCCATCTTGAACACGTTCCTATCATTAGCCGCGGCAACAGGTGAGTCACGTGCCATGTCATTCTGTTCTGGCAATTAGTTGGCTCAAGTGGGTGGCGAAGCTCTCTCGCTCTCTTCTATTTATATTCTATGCATCCTGGGCAGCTGCGTTAATTATAATGTTGGCGCGGGCCTATTAACTCCGTCGGCTAGCTATTGAAATTGAAAAAGGTTAAGAGCTCGAGATCCAGATCCAGGAGGCAAGCAGGCGGCTCCTGCTGTTGCAAAATCTTTATGCATGCAACTCACAAACTAATTAAATGTCAAATAGTTTCGTTAACACATTTGAAAATTTATTTTGAGCACGTAGCGCACATAAAAACGGCCCCAAGAGCTTGGACACTTGGAGCAGCAAGTAGAAGCTGCCCAGCATTTAGCTGTGCGAGTGTGTGTGTGTGTGTGGGTCAACTATGTTTGACCATGGCCATGTCGTACACAACATATAGAAAATGTGCTAAAAGCAAAAACAACCCGAAAGTGGTGTAGTTGCAGGGGCAGCAGCAGCAGAGGGGAGGGAGGACAGTCTCTGCTGTTGCCTCACTCGGTTAATGTAAATAACAAAACACAAATTAAATGTATACAAAGGGCGCCTGGCAACGACTACAGCGACTACAACGACCAACAAAACAGCTATAGCAACATCAACAACAACAACAACACCAACAACAACAACAGCTGAGATAAGCCAAGCTGCAAGCAACATTGGAAGAGCGGTTGCGGGTCCGAGTGGGACCATGAGTCGCTATGGCGGCGACACTGGGGCGTCTGTGGCCTGAGCCTGGCCATGATATTAAAGCCCTCACGTTGCAACTGCGGAGCTAACACCTAAACAGCGTCATAGAACATATTAGCTAGCCAAAGACTAGATAAACTATTTGCTCTATGAGATACCCTGTTAAGTTGACAAGTATTTTGATGTTGAAACTCTTTGGGTCTAATCAATGCTAAGTTTGAAACTTATATTAGCGACAGTTATTACTAATTAATGCTAAGTTTGAAAATTATATTAGTGAAAACTACTACTAATCAATGTTAATCGATATATTTTTAGCAATTTTATTTAAAAATAGTCAGAAAGCTGTTGTCAAGTTTGAAATGAATGTGATATAATATACATTGACCCCCTTCGACAAATTAGCGTAAACATAAATTTTGTTTCTTTTCTATCAACATTTCCATCAATTGTTGATACATAGATTAGACAATTCTAAGAACTCCAGTTTCTTTTGGTAGGTAATCAAGCTAAATTTTACTAAGGGTTCAGCGGAAATGCTAGTATAATGAAATATTTGTAAAAATTTATATTTGAGTTTTGTTTTAAAATGCTTTTAGAGGGATATGCTCTTTTTTTTAGTAATATAGAATCGTTCAGTTCTTCTAAGTGAAATCTCAAATTTACCCATTGATGGGTTAAACCTCACGCATTAAAATCGAACTGCTAAATAATCGACAAATATTATATATTTCTTTCTAAAATAAGGATCAAAGTTGTATTATAAATAACTTTAGTAGCAAACACTCAATTTCGTTAAACTTTTGTTTATGTTTCTACTGAGCACTAATATGCCCCACAGTTGCAAACACAACTAGACGCAACTAGACAGCAGGGGGAAGGCAAGGCAGTCCGGCAGACGGGCAGACGGGGACATTTTATGCGGAAGGATGTGCGATTAGTTGAGTCAACGTGGGGCACTGCCGCTTGGGCAGCCAACTCGCTTTGGGCCGTTGTCCCGTTCAGTGGCCAGTTACTTGGCTCCGCTAGTTGTTGCCTTAATTAAACTAAAGCTGGGATTCAGTTCAATGCTGAAATTAGAGGCGTTTTTCTGGGTGTGTCACACACTCTACACTGGACATCCAAGAGTGTGTGTGTGTGTGTGTAGACCATACGGGTGTTGCGACATGCATAGCAGACGACGCCATTCGGTGTCCAAATGCGGCGCCAACAGCAAAATACGCCCCAGTTGTTGTTTTCACACCAAGTTCGAAACGAGCTTGGGTCCGAAATACGGTTTCTACGCCTCTTTGCCGGCTGTGGCTCCATATCCAGCCATCTCCTCTGCCATTTCTGCTTCTGGTCAGTGTTGTGTCGTTGTTGTTGCCATGCTATACCTTACCATACTGCCCGCCCGGCTGCCCGCATTGGCCGGCAATGTTAAGCACAAAACACATTTTATAGTCACAAGTGACACCATTGGCGTTAATTTAAATTGTTAAATGTGCAAGCAGCAAAGCACCAACAACAACAACAACAGCAGCAGCAACAAACAACAAACAACTGACGCCCCGAATCTCGGGCTGCTGCTTTTGGCCTTGCCTTGGCTTTGGTTTAGAGAGAATTTCTGGGGACCCGGCTGTAAAAATACTGTTTAATTGATTTTTAAGCCAGATTCTGTTGTACTCTCGTCGCCTGGACAATGTCAAAAGCTGTTTTTGAAATTGCTGCGGTTTCATTGTTTGTTGTTGATGTTGCTGCCGTTACAACTGTTGTTGTTGTTGTCGTTGTTGTTGCTGCTGTTGTGATTTGCACTGCTTATTTGCACTTGCCACAGAAACCGAGCGGCGTCCCGTATTAACTAATTTATGCAAATTATTATTGCTGCAACATATGTTTCGCCATAAAATGGAGATTTTTAAGTATTTAGTGTTATTTTTGCAGAGATTTATGCTTTTGCCTCTGTAATAAACTGAAGTATGCCGCTCCCTTCAATGGTTACCCTGGACAACAGGAGTCGTCTCATTCTGTGTGTTGCCTTGTTTACATTTTTATTAGTTTTGTGTTTATGAACTGCGGTTGTGGCCGAGAATTGCGGCTTGTGTATCCCATTTGCTCCACTTGGATGATTTAAGAGCATGTTATTTGTTCCAACTAGAGCCGCAAACTTTGTACCCACAATTTTTGCACCCCAAGCAAACTGCTACATTGCTATAGTAACTTGTCTCTTAATTATTATTTATATCAACATTTACTAACATACATATGAATTTAGCTGATCCTTGCATGACTTACTCAGCACTGTGCAATGCCAGGATATGTTTATGTGTTTGCTTTATTTTTGTGGATCGCATTTATTTTAATGAAGCACTGGCTTATATGGCACACCCCGCATATAAACAAATTAAACTCTTGCAAAAAAAAAAAGAAGCAATAATAATAAAACAGAGTGACCGCATGCATAAATTATTGATCAACCACTATCGATTAACGAATAGTCGCGCACTAATTGAAAGCACGATGAGCACGAAATATCGTCGCAACAATATCGATATTACAACGGTTGGCTGGAAGAGAAAACACACGCACGCAAACACATGCATAAATGCAATAATTTTTAATTTTCACATCTTATTTTGCATATTTTTCGATTAGCACAAACTTTTGAATTTATTGCAATTAACACTTTTGTTGCTGAGTCAGCAGCATTTACTTTTTAAACACTTTTAACACAACATTTTTGTTCAGCATTCGCACCACTTGGTATTATTTTGTTAACTCGAAAAAAAAAGAAAATAACACTTTCTTTATACCAATTTTAACTTTGTGCAGCTCCAACTATGCTTAACTAAACACTTAAGCATTACTTGCACAATTTGAACGGACTTCACACCAATTTATTAAACTTTTATACGCCCAATTCGTTTTTCCAACATTTTGCAAATGGCTGCGTAGAAAAAAACTGTAGAGATGCCACCTTGATTAAAAGGGGTTACTGATATTCAAACGAATAGAGCTGCCAGATTATATTTGGAAGCTGCAAAGAATCGATGTTTTCCAAGGACTGATGTTGTGCACGTATCGATAAAATAAATACTAATTGGTTTACTGCGGCTCAATTTGAAGCTCACCCGTTCAAGTACTTAGTGTAGTAGCCTAATTAAAGCGAAATAACGAAAATATAACACAAAATGGCTATCTATTGCCAAACCAAAACTACATAACGGCAACAGCTTGGGCCATTGAAAACGTAACTAGAACTCTTGAAGTAGTGTTCATCGTTGAAAAGGCAGCCTACTGGGAGCCCTTTCTGTGCATGTTGTTGTAACGTTATTCACTGTCTCCTTTATTTCCCCCCTCACAGTCTCTTACACCCTTCTCGCTTGTCTCTTGCAGTGACCACCTTCGTTGTATCCGCACTTGTCAGCCATGAGAATAAATTGGATATGGTGCACGTGCAGAATTCGACGCTGGCGGGCGGTGTTGCTGTTGGCACCGTTTGCAACTTGCTGCTCGGCGCACACGGCGCTGTCTTAATTGGCATTATCGCTGGCACGGTTTCGGTGCTCGGCTATCGCTATTTAACCGTAAGTTGAACGACTGCAAGTATCCACCCAAAAAAAAAGAACGACTACCCACCAAAAAAAAAGAGCAAACATTGGCAAAACAAGAAGAAGCACACTAATGGGGCCACATCCGGACTACTGCCGAACTACACACACACACACAGAAAGAGAGAGCCATGTAATCCATACAAACATGAGGCGCTATTCAAATGCCTAGCTCGCAGGCAGTTTGTGGCGCGTTGGCGAAGCTAGAGTTACGTTTTTGGAGTTTTGCCGACTGTTCTGTTCTGGAGCTGCGGACACTGTGTCCAGCAGCAGCAGCAGCACACTAAAGGAGTGGAGGAAGGAGTGGGCATCGTGGTGTCGCCTACTGCGTTTTAATTAGTGCACGCCTAGTGCAAAAATGTGACGCTAATGAGTAAAGTTTGTTGCCCGTCGGCTTCTGGTGCCATGTTGCAACCGGTTGTTGCACGTAAAGTTGCCTCCATCCACTCTTGCAAGGTGTAAATAAATTTGGACTCCTCTTTTTTGTGATATGCAGTTGCCATTTTTCACCTTCAAAACGTTTAATTAGTTCGCTCACAACTTAAAGCACGTTTCTTTAATACGTTTTTTCTACCCCCAAATTTTCTGTAGCCCTGGCTGACCAGTAATCTGAGAATACACGACACCTGTGGCGTACACAATCTGCATGGAATGCCAGCCCTTATCTCGGCCATTGCCTCAGCAATTGTCGCATCTATGGTCACCACAGATGACTATCAATCCGAGCTGGAAGACATTTTCCCAGCCATGGTGCATGGCAACAATGGCACAGTGACCAAAATTATGGGCGTAAGCAAACAGCTGCCATTGATTACACACTTTTGCTGCAAGCTAATACACTCCCCCATTTCCATTTCCATCTTCAATTTAGGGTCTTGGACGTAATGCGAGCACACAGGCTGGCTATCAGCTATTTGGCATTGCTGTAACACTACTCATTGCGATTGGAGGTGGTATTTTGGCAGGTGCGTAACGAAATCAATTCGAATCGGAATCTGTATCGAATCGAATCTTTAATTACCTTTAATTTAATTGTACAAACTTGCTACGTGCCGCAGGTGGCGTCATGAAGTACACTAGCTTCCGCAATTTGCAGAAGGATGAACAGCATCAGGACGAACAGTATTGGGAAGTGCCAGCCGTGGAGAACAAAGAGGAATAGTTAAGTTTTGTACTTACTTCATTCCCGTCTGCCTGCCTGCTTCACCCGAATTGAATCGAATATATTGCATTGTTAAATATCTATTATACTAAATATTTTAATTTGATTATACTTTTATTTTATGCTGTATTATTATTATTATTATTACTATGCCAAGCACACATTGTCCTCATTTGCACTTATTGTTTTTGTTTAGACTGCACACTTGTTAAACAATTTGTTGCGTATTTTTTTCACAGTGAACTAAAAATTACTGACGAGCTTTTGTTATAAACAAAGGCAACGACAGTTGCAGCTGCAGCACTCGAAACAACAACAACAATAACAACAGCAGCAGCAGCTCACAGAGTCCTGACAATCCTTTGTGTGTGCTCTCTGCTTGTTTCGCTTAATTTTTGTAGACATTTGTCGCATTCAATTAAAAAGTTCAACAAATTTACACATTTAATTAGCACAGCAACGCACAGCAATAATATAAACAACAAAAAAACATAAAAAAAAAAATAATGAAATGAAAAATCTGAAATAAAATTGCGAGTAAAATGTATTAGCAATGAAAATATGTTTTTCTTTCTTTCTCTCTCCCTTTTCTCTATCTCTCTCTCTCTGTTATTTTTTCCTTCGCTGCTCACAATTATTATTTTTGTAAATTTATTTTGCATGCTATCCGCGAATTTTAATGGAATTAAAATCATACATACAAATTCCAACGCTAACGCAAACGCAAACAACAACAAATTGCACAATGGCGAAAAGTTTAAATATGCCCCACGAAGTTTTGGATGGCGCCAATGTCGTTGTTGCTGCCACTGCTGCCAACTCCGACCCAGACGCCAACTTTAATTGGCGCCCATTTCTGTTACGCAACTGGAATGCAGTTGTCCCCACCAGCAATTTGTATGTGCGGGGCGTGCTCTACTAGAGGGGATAGGAATGGGGATCGGGGACAAGAGCTGCAGGCAGCAAACTGCAGCAAAGGCTAATTAAGTGGCCCAAGACAAAGTGTCAACTAATTAGCTGACTTTTAGCCAGCTACTTGGTCGGTTCCGGGTCCAGCTTAGCCGGCGATTAGCGCACCTGCAAAATAAAACAAAAGCGAAACCCAATAATGTCTTTTAAATGCATCTCTCCCCTCTCACTCGACTCTACTTCGATGGTAACTACGGATACGATAAGCTGTCTCGCAACGTCTTAGCCGGATTTGGGCAGCAAAGCGCAGCCAAAGAATAACAATTACCCAAGTACTACTTAACTATGAGAACTGTTGCAGCAGATCAAATGAAATCGGTAATCACTTCACGATGGCGTTGGAGTGGACAACCAACACAGATTGCCAGAACTTCTTTAGCACAAACTTCGGAAGAAGCCATCAAATTAGTTTTACTATTCAATTTTACAGCGGAAAGATAAGAAGTTAGAGTTCTGTGGAAATTGCATTTAACTTGGTTCGTTTGTAGTATTGCACGATCTAAGGGAGTTTTGCTATTTTAAACGTATGTTATCGAATTCATGAAGAGTTTGCTTTATAAGGAGTATTGAACTCATAAGTTTGGACCTCTAGAAGATGTCCTATATTTTACATATGTTGGCGAAATCAAGAAGAGTATAGGAATTAAATGGAGTAAAATGAGTTGAATTATTATTTAAAGATTTGAATATATAAGTTCAGGTATCTAGCAGATGTTCTATCTTTAACATATCTTAACGAAATCAAAATGACAAAGATATTAAAACAAGTTGAGTTTCAAGAGGTAAACACATGTTGGAGCTAAGTATATTATTATTATATTATAATTTCGTTTGAACATATAAATTAAAATGAAAATATATTGTGAAAATGTAAATTATTTTAAAATTACAACAATATTAGAATTGTAGAATTGTAAGGTAGTACTTAGTAAATATATTTCACACAGATATAGATCACAATAATTAAAAATTTGGAGGAAAACATGACTATGTTTCATTAAATTGATGCGGTTCAAAATAATTTGAAATTGTGTTCTATATTTATTAACATTTGGCGTAAATTGGTTTGTAATATAATTTCTACATATTTACTATGGGTTAAATAAATTTGATTATCATTTTTGAAATTATTAATTTTAATATGTACAAACAATGTATATTTGATTATTTTCATTTTAATTAGAGAATAGCACCATCAACCACAAAACTGTATGTATAGAATAAATTTGTTGATTTATAAATATCAAAGGTTCTGCTTAAAATTTGAGAACCACAAAAAATTTGTTGATATCAACATTTAAAAAGTTCTGCTTAAAATATGAAAACTCAAATTTCATAAAATGATATGATGCACTCACAAAATGCACATTGATATTTAACACAGCTCTTGTGTTGAAATGAAAACGTACTTTAGACTACAAAATGAATGTTTTTCTGCAGCTTTCATAGACTATTTTTATATGCTAT
This sequence comes from Drosophila kohkoa, assembly GCA_019972355.1. Taxonomy (NCBI): domain Eukaryota; kingdom Metazoa; phylum Arthropoda; class Insecta; order Diptera; family Drosophilidae; genus Drosophila; species Drosophila kohkoa. Next base: position 2,641,645 of record BJEL01000078.1, read on the forward strand.
GCTTATTCGCATATATATTTTTTTAATAAAAGATTATATGATAAATCGGCACATGTTTTAGAGAGACGGCAAAAGAAAAACAGAAAAAATAAATAATAGCTAAATGGTAAAATGGCACACGTACAAGACGTTGACAAAATGGCAAAAACTAAGGGGAGAAAAGGGGGAAAAAAAGAGTGAGAGACACGTGTAAGGCGACTAAGAGCAAAAATATTTATAGAGATGAAAGGACGACAAAAGCGTGTAGTCAAATGAGTGGCCAAGGATGCGAGTTAGAGGTTGAAGTTGGGAGTTGGGAGTGTGGAGTTGGAAGCTTTGCTGTCTGGTAGGTAAGATTGGGTTGTGCAATTTGGCAAAGTATTCCCCGGTGCGCCGTTTGACTATTTTGGCCAGGCCAACCCAGGTTCAAACGTACCAGACGACGACTACGACGAGGATGTCTGTCTACCTTTTCACTGGATGTCTATGTCGTTGTCTAAGTGCTGTTTTATTGCATGTGGTCGGTTGGCTTGGTTTGGTTTGGTTTGGTTGGTCGTAGAAGCCTGCTCTAGACATGCCAGATAGATGGACACTCACACGTCTATAATAATAATTAACAGCATGAAAGGCTGCGATGTCGACGATGGTGGCATCCTTTTGGCGCACACTGTGTCTGTGTGTGCGAGCTTTGCCGTGCGCCACGAAGTATGCAGCATATTTTATGCATGTGCTGCAGGCGGTGACTGTGACACGACAGCCATAAAAAGAGCAGCAGCAACAACAGCAACAGCAGCAGCAGCAACAACAACTGCAATTAAGGCGACTTTAAACAGCGTTGACAACTTTGCCGACATTGACTTTGCCTTTTGTCTGCGAGCAACAAATTGTTGCACATACATCTACATAGTTGCTGTCCTTATCTGCTGCTGCTGCTGTTGCTGTTGCTGAGAATGTTAGAGCTCGCCAGCTGGGGATTTGTTGCAGTTGCACTGCTGACTGCCTGACGCTGTTGTTGCAGGAAACTACGACTCGGAGCGGAAACTTGTACAACATTTTGCAACAGTAATTTTTTGGGTGTTGTTTCCGCCGGCGTTGACATTTTCCAGTCTTTGTTTATGGTTGGACGACAACCCCAACTTGTGCCCCCCTTTCCCCTTGGCCCTTCCCTCCTGTTCCTAGTACTAGCATAAAGCCTTTTGCCATTTGCTTAATGCCTTATCGAGGTTGCGTTCCCTCAGCGCGTCTCCTTGCGTTGGCAGCGTCCTGCACGTGGCCATGGAACCCTTGCAAAATTCATGATTTACGTTTAAGTGTCATTGGTATTTAATTATTTAGATGGCCCCCAAGTCGTTTAAGTTGCCGTTGTCGAGCTCCCAATCTCCCAATATACCATTCCCCTTTGCCCTGTCGCTGCGAGATGAAAGATTGCTCTGCCTAGAGATGTGAGCGTTGAGAGTTGCGAAAACAATTTGTAGCAGGAACTATCGTATATTGAAAGTTGAATTAGTTTATATAATAAGGGCAATAAACTCCTTTCTTATTGTAACTAAGTTAATCATTTGTGTACGATGTTAAGTATATTTTCCTATATTTCTTACTAGATTAGAAAATTTAGCAATATTTTCTAAAGAATTTGATTTTGATTTTGTAGGTCATTAATAAAAACTTTTCTGCATTTGAAACACCAAAATAGTAATCTCTAACACATTTATAACTTTTTTCAATATACGCAAATTTTTTTTAGAATAGTATTATTTTATAAATATTCTTGCTAAACATCTTAATGTGCATCTCCACTTAAAATATGGCGAACACTCTAGAATGAGTTTACTTTTGAGATGTTTTGTCTAGGAGTTTAAGTATGGCTAATGGCGATACCATCGGAAAATTTCAGATATTTCTAGCTTCTTAAAAACCTAAGTTCAAATTTTTTTGGTCTTATTTTGAAAATTTGGCATTCCTTAGGCTAATGTTCTTCATTTAAACATTTTTTCTGAAAGTGGTTATATTTCAAGAACAAAATTTTGATAGTTGATAGTTGACTAAGTATTGATAGTTGAGTCAGTGACAAAGTTTTATATGTGTTTAACTTTTACGAAAATATCATGCTTCTAAAGTACTGTTAATAATTAAGAAACTGGAAAATCCGTTAACGCTAGGAACAAAGTTTCTTGTTATACTTGCACTCTTTAAACTAATTTCGTATAATTTTACCACACTGCCAAATTTCGTACTTGCTTCACTAACTTAACTCTGATTAACAAGTGCTACCATGTCGATTATCAATGGTTAGCGTTAACCTTTTGCGCATTAGCTTTTGACCTGCGTTTGCCACAAAGTCGTAACTCTCACGCTTTCGCTGTGCTCACGTTGCCATCTCTAGTTGGCGGGGCAACAAGGGGAGCTGCAGCTAAGAATCGCCAATAGCTGCGACACACACGTGCGAATTGCTCGCTGTGTATTTGTTCACCTGGTCGCGCGCTTTCCATTTCATTTTTGGCCAATGCCCACTCCATTGACTTGTCGTCCCTCCCCCGCCCCTTAAACCTGGCACCCCGACACTGAGCAAAGTGTTTGCATGTTTCTTGGCTTTCTTACAGACACATACAATAAATATGGTTGCCCAGCGTCACGCGAAACCAGGGAAAATAAGGAAGGAGGCGGGAGTAAAGGAGTCAAGGAGTAGCATCCGAGCACAGTTTTGTTCGGTACTCTGGGGACTTATCGCTCCAACTGGCAGTTGATATGGCCATGTGTGAGTGTATATACATATTTGTGTGTGTGTATGTGCTCCCTGCTTGCATGGCCGGCGCTCGTTCGATGTGGGGCAGGCAACAAAACGTTCAGCAGCAGCAAAAGTGAAATTAAATAAATTTTATAACATAATTTACGCTATCACAACATGCACTTCCCCTTCTTCCCCTCCTCGCTTTCACCTGCCTGACTCTGCTGCATTTGTCTTGTATCCAGCGAGTGTCCTGGGGATTTGCACTCTCTAGGGGCGGCGTGTGTGAGTGTGGTATTTGGGTGGGCGTGGCAGTTCGCAACGCAACACAGAGCAGCGCACATTTTTCGTTAATATTGCGCACAGCCAGAAGCGCCGAAATGTAGGCTTCAATTAAATGTTAATTTTACAGAGCTTAAGCATGAAATTCGCTTTGAGTTTGGGAGGTTTTTCCACACGCCCCCTTCCCCCCAACTCCAACTTCAACTCGATTTCCATTTCCATGTCCGCCACTTTCTTCTTCCTCCTTCGTTGTCGTCCTGTTTGTCGCTGTTGGCGGATTTGTGCGCTGTTTTCGGGCTCAATGATGCCTCTTCTCCTCTCCGCCTCCTTTGCTCCTTTCTCTCCCTTTCTTCCTTCGCAGCTCTTCGAGCGCTTTTCATTAAGAACGACGCTCACATCAAATTGTATATTTTATGGCTGCATTTTAATCTTTTTTATTGCCAGCTCACTTTTCATCCAAATAAATATGGAAAAATACTTAGCCCAGCTGTCGGTTTAACGCGTTTTCATCACTTTTCTTCGCCAAGCGTTTTTACTTTATATGGCCCGCTTAACTGCGGAGCACCATCTATCGATAAATTGAATGACAACGAAGTCAATTTTCAAGGCAAGGAAGTATTCTCATTTAAGAAAACATATACAATAAGAAACGAAAAGAGTTCCTAAAGTTGTAAACACTATTGCATATGCTGTGAATTATAGTAGGCAACATCAAAGTTTAAAGTCAACTTTACTACTTTAAGTTCAGGATAACCTTTAGTTCACCTTCTGAATTATTGCTTTTCTAAGAATTATCAGCTAAATATTTATAAAACAATAATGTGTTTATATCGATACCTTAGATTACGCATAACTTCTTTAACTTAAAGATAAACTCTTATGTATAATTTATTTCAAATGAATGGTATTCACACGTTCAAATCTTGCCATTCAATTGGCCAACAAATTAAATAATTAATTTGAAATTCATTATTGATACTTTAGATATCATCACTTTTAACTAATTGTATTATCTTAAAGATTGATTTAATTCTTTAAATTCTGCATAACATCCATAACATGAAGATAAACTTTGGTATATAATTTCGCATTTGTCATTCAAAGAATTGTCAAAAAAGTTTATTGGATATTCATTATTATTCCTATTAGTTCCTATTAGTTTTGCCTATTAGTTTTATCTGAAGAAATCTCTACTGTTAATTTATATTATGAATAACTTTTTCAAGATGGTGGGTCAAATATTTGAAATCAATGATTGTTTTTGTTATACTCTCAAACTATCTCAAAAATATAATTTTCAATTCATTATTTTTCAACGTTTACATATTTAAAATACACCATTGATACTTTAACTTATGCATAACTTTTCTTACTTAGAGATGACCTATATTTTATCAGTTATCTTAAATCAATATTTACAGCAATTTTGTTATGTAAAGATAAGAAAATAGCATAGTCATTTTATAAATATTTCCAAAACTGCTACATTTAAATTTAAACTAAAGCTAAACATGTCTAACGTGCCTTAACTCGTCTAGTTTTTGTAAGCACTCGAATATAACAGCTTTGAAGATTGTTTGCCAACTGTTATACACTTTGCAGTTTTGCGTGCAAAATATTTGTCAGTTCCATTCAATTTGGGGTAACATTTTCATGATGAGCCCCATCAAAAGTTCGCCGAACGCACTTAACTTTACCTTTTTTTTTTGGCCCCAAAAAAAAATATTTTTTTATATAAAATATGCAGTAAATAAAATGCATTTCCCATTTGTCTGTGTGGTTGTTGTAGCTGTCTAAGTTGTTGTTGTTAGTGTTGCTGTGGCAGTTGGGTGAGAGTTGAGGACTCTCTGGAGGGGGAGGAGTATACCCAAAACACATTCAAAACACGCTGCGAACTTGAATTCGCTCAAGTGTCTATAAAAAGACGCACATACATACACACACACACACAGAAGTCATAAAATCCATATTGACAGTGAGGCACTTGTGAAAGGATCAGAGAGAGCAACATGAGTGAGGGGAGGAGAGGAGGAAAGGAAGCACTCACACAAGGGTCGGGCCAAACAAAAAGAAACCATTGTAATAATGTCCAAAAATATGTTACCAACACGTGTAGCATGCATACGAACAACAACAACTGAAACGAGGAAATACTTTTGCCCTGTTGACTGCAGCATAAAGGATTGGGATCAGGACACGGGGCTGAAAACGTTAGACACGCTTAATCGATGCAACAGCGGGCTGTGAGGAACGAGAAAGGGGATTGAGAGGCGCCACTTGTATTTTTATAGCAACGATATTTTATTTACCGCCAGCGGCAAACAAAGCTAGACGTGGGAGGGGAAAGCAGACACACAGAGAGACAGACAGACAGACAGAGAGACAAACAGACAAAGAGACAGACAAACAATGTCAATGCGCAGGCCGCGTTCATCACATCACACGGAAGCGCTTTAGTCGAGGTGGGAGGCAGAAAGGAAGGCAGTCCCGAGAGTTTGCCGTGTGGGCGGCATGTTTGAAACATAAAAAATATGCTGACAATAAAAATTTGTTGTCGGCTGAGCGGCTCAGCAGCATGCAACATGCTGTTGCATAGCACAACAGCGGCAGACAGACAGGCGCCTGGACAGCTGAAAAGGTAGCTTGTCGGGCAGACAGACAGATGGACAGACAGACAGACGGACAGACAGATAGACAGACAACTGGACAGATAGACAGACATCTGGACAGACATCTGGACAGACTCGATGGAGTTTCACCTGCATACGAAATATTTACATGAACAACTGATGAGGGGGAAAGTTCAATGTGACATAGCAAATTGTTTAATGCCCTAACGTTGAGTTTACATTTACATATTATCTTTCAGTTGGCATTGTTATAACTTTATCAGCTTTGAAATATGAAAATGGTCAAATTTTGATGGAGCATTGTTTAGTTGTAGGTTCTATGAATATTTTCATTTTTATTAGCTTTAAAATGTTTTCTAGGAACTCCTTTCTATAAAAATAAAGATATCTTTTTATTTTCATTTGCTTTAGAATATTACTCGCAACAATTCTGCTGATCTAAGTTTTCATCTCAATTATGCAACTTGACTTTCTATTTACTATTATATTATTTTATTCACATTAAGAAGAAGCAGAAGCCTAAAAATGTTATGTAATAAGATATATTTTATTATGCTCTTTTGTTTTAAGTAGACTATAAAGTCGACTTTGAAGAAATAACTTAATTAAGATCTTAAATAGTAGATGGCTCCAGGGGACAGTACTCCATTTTTTGGTTAATTAAATAAAGTATTTAATACTTAATTTAATATTATAAATAAATTAATTAATCAGAGCTTCAAAAAGATGATTTAAAAATGATTTAAAAAAACTTCTACGTAAAAATATTTTGTTTGAGGATAGAATTTTACTATGGTTTCTTGGTATTGTTTTTTTTTTGGTACTCTAATAATTTTTGAAGATATTTCTGGAATTATTCAATTTTGTTTTCATGAAACTTTTTATAATAATGTTACTACATAGTAAAATTTCAACACCTTACATAATCTTTATTTCTTTCTGATTTCGCTTAAAGTATACTAATTTTTGAATTTTTATTGGAGAACAAATATTATTTAGTACAAGTTGCACAGCTAAATGAGGTGACTGAAGTTTAAAAATAATTCAATAGGTTCATATTATAATATTATTTAAACCATTTAATATTATTCTGGTTTGTTCGCATTAATGTATTTTCCATAAATATCCAAATTTAAGACATTAGATTAAGTTGTTATCTTTTGCAAGTAAATTCAAATATAATCAAAGAAATAGTATTTTTAAATTTCACATGAGAAGCTTTTCAATTTCTAGATTTCACTATCCACAATTTTATGAAAAGTAATCGAATTTTTTACTTTGCCAGCAAAATATAAAAAAGCATATTTTAAGAAGCATTCCAAGCAGCTATCTACACTGCGCCATAAACGTATGCTGCACCCATTTCGTCTGGCTTTTTGCTTAAGTGAAATTCGAAAGAGTGCGAACGAAGAAGAACTGAGTCAGAATCTGAGCTGTATGTGTATTGGTGTGTGTGTGTGTGTTTATGGGCCAACTATAATACCTTTTGTTTTACAGGGTATGCGCATAATAAAAAACATTTACAGTTCAATGCCGAGGGTCTGACTTCAATGGAGTTGCAATAAAAAGCGTGGAATTCGCCATTGCAATAAAATAGAAACAACTGCGCCTAAAAACCACTCAAGCATACTTTCCCCGGTCGAAAGTGCGGGTGTGAGTGTGAGTTGGTTTGCCATAGTCAAAAGTTACAAATGCGCGCCGTGAGTGAATGCCATTGATCAGACAGTGAGACGTGGCAGTGAAGCAGAGCGCGGGGGGCAGTGGCTAGGTAGCAAAAATAAAGTCGTAAACCTGAAATAAGCCATCAATGGCATTAAAACCCAGTGACGGTGTCGCCAACGCGCTGCTTTTACAGCTAAAATCCAACACTCCAATCCGAAGCCCTCAACTTGCCCCAGCTGCCTGCCAGCCAGGCTCTTTGCTTTAGCTTTTGCTTTAGCTGTAGCTGTAGCTGTGTGTTTCATTTGTCAAAGTGCTTGGCGGCACTCTTCGAGTTCTTTTCAGCAATGACTGGCACATTTTTTTTTTTTTTTTGCTGCTGCTCCGTTCTTTTTCCTGGCGCTGCTGCTTTTGACTGCGGCTTTTACGTATGAGTAATCTTATAGGCGGGCGGCGTGCATTACTCATACGCCGCATGTGCTCGCCAAAAATCACAGTCAGGAAGCACGGGCTCACATTTAAAGTTTGCTGATTACACAGCAAATCATATAATTTCGTTGTTGATTTTTGCCCTGTCTCTCCAGTGTGTGTGTGTGTGTGCGTACTTTCGTGGCGTCATCTTATTTAAAAATCAATATTTGCGGCATTACGTGTGCGGCATATTAATCATACGCACCGCTGTACCAAAAAGAGTCCACTTTGTGTTGCGTTTCGCCACTCAACTCTCTCGCTCTTCCTTTACGTTTCTAAAAACCAGGAAAGAAAGTTACAGTGGAGTCTGCTCGGCGGTGAGATACCCGGTACACATTGTGTATAAAAGCAAAAGAGTGCAGTAAGTATCATAAAATATACCAAATTTATCACAAAAATACTGAAAATATACAAACGGTTATATTTTGTATATTAAGGTAGTACTCCGACAGCGTTTTTATCGATACAAACTATTTCTTAAAAAACTTTAATAATTTGTATCTTATTGCAACCGAAATTCCAGTAGATTTTACTATAGTTATTAATGTATGAAACAACTTAATTTAAGCTTAAACTACAATAGCTTGATCTGGGTGCAAATATAATAAGTGCTGTCGAAAAAATTATATTTCTATTTCATATTGTCTCTCAAATCTAGGTGTTTATTCGGACGGACAGACGGACATGGAAATATCGTCTTTTTGGCGTCGGATATGCCTCCTTTTGCCTGTTTATTTTGATTTCCTGGTAGCACAAAGTTATAATACCCTTCTACCGTATGGGTACAGGTATAAAAAGAAAACTTTCGCTGCCAATACGTGTGCGGCTTTGAATTGGCCACAGCGTCAGTTGGACTCCCCGCTGGGAAGTTATTTGAATATTACCTAGAGTTACAACTGGGAGAGCGACACTTGCACCTAGTTATAATAAGCAAACTTTTCACGCGGCTTAAATGAAAGCAAAATTAAGTTGAAGTTAAGACTTTGCTTTCAACTCGAAGCGGGAATATGCATGTGTTGTGTGTGGGGCGCAGTGTTTGCATTTGGGACACAACTTGATATGGCTAAATGAAGACATTAACTTGGCGCTGGGCGAGGGCAGAAATGTTTGCAGCATAACCTGCAGCCAAAGCTGGTTGCATAATTGCCATGGCCGCAAATTAGTTTTATGCCGTGCGCGGCATGGAGCTGCCGCTGCTGCTGTTGCTGCTGGTTCATCTGGTGCCTGGCCAGGCTGAAAACTACAACCAGGCAGGCGAAGGCAAGTTGCCCAGACTCATAAATGTTTGAACAGGACGCTGCCACAGACGCGCCGCAGCTCTTTGTGTTGCAAGAATAACGCTTCCGGTTTGGCAGATATTCAACATGGTTGCCGTTCACTTTGTTTTCGTGCTTAGTTTCTTGTTGTTGTTGTTGTTGTTGTCGAGTTGCGTTTTTGTATGCATATTAATTGGATTATCTAACGTGTGCTCACACACACACATACACATACGTATATGAGTGCTAGTCACGTTAATCTCTGGGGGATCAGCGAGTCCTGGCCATGCAATTGTTGAAAAAGCATTTGCGCAAACAATGCGCTTGGGGGCGGCTGCTGAATGCCTTAAGAGAGAGAGCGAAAGCGCAAAAAGACGCAAAATCAACATTAGATGCGGCCTGTTATCCCCCTTTTCTCCCTCCAGCTTCTTTTTACTGCATAAATCAACGCACGGCGGGGGAGAAGTGAAAGCAGATACGGCAATAACAGCAGCTGCTGTTGCTCTCGCTCGCTAGCTCAGCCTGGCAGCTTCTCCAAATATTTATACAATGCCAATGTAAATTAAAAAACAAAGAAAGAGAATGGGCAACAAGTTGAAAACATTGTTAACAAATGCAATGGCTGAGTACGAGAAAAAACACGAGGTAGCATTAGCAAAAATAGAGCTTACATGGCTGACTAAATGCTCTGTAAACTAATATTTTAGTTGACTAATTTAGCATAATTTAGAAATAATAAAAGTGTAGACAGCATTACGGTATAAAATAAGCTAATCCTTTAATTGTATCTATGTATAAAGAAATATTATAAGTGATTTAATAAATTTAAAAAATCAATACAATAAATCGATATTGTAATAGAACAAATAATTAAATATAAATTACAAATTAAAGGCAAACTGGGAAAGCAATTCAAACTTTTTTAAAAACAATTTTTATTTATTTATTTTTTTTTTTTATTTTTTTAGGCTTTTACTTTTAATATTGTATTTTGTCTTTTAGTATTATCGTATTATAGTATTATAGCATTATAATATTATAGTATTATAATATTATAGTATTATAGTATTATAGTATTTAAGTGTGTTAGTATTTCAATAGTATTCAGGAAGATTGCCATTTTAGTATTTTTTTTAGAGTTTTCATTGAGTCTACCAATAAGTGATAAAGTCTTCAAATTAATATAAAAGAATTATGAAAAAAAATTGATTGAAAGATACTGTATTTCATTTTGCTTTTCAATATAAGCTATATAATTTAGCATTCCTATTAAGTTTATCTAATGTTGTTTTCGTGATTTCACCCTTGTAATATTTTAAAAAATATATACTTCCTTTATCTCAATTTAGTCAATCGACTTCCTCAAAGTTAGAGCACTCTGTGTATGTGAAGTCATTGTAGCGTTAACTAAAGGGCTGCGCAGACAGACAAACAGAATCAAACAGCCTCAAATACTAGACGCCGAAACATAGGCCGCTGTTGTGGACAGGCATCATTAGGCTGTCCGTTGTGGACTAATAAACTACAGAGTGTGGCACAGAGCAATGGAAAAGTATGGGAAAGACACTGATGCAGAGTTAGTATGCGGCGTAACTAAGCCATGAACGTAGAGAACACACTCACGCTCACCCTCTCTCCTGGTCCACCTCGAGGATTATACAAACCGAGAAACAAGTAGCTTAAAAACGCTTGCGGCATCTAGCACAGGTAACCAAGGGAGTTGAGTTCGTGATTCCGCCACTGCCACTGGACACCTGGTTACCTGGAATCAAAAAGGGACACCTGGACACCGACGAATATAAAAGGGGTGCTGCTGCTGCTACTACTGCTGTTTTTGTTGACTTCACATATTTGATGCTGCGTGGCTAAATTAACAAATAAATGGCATGTTGCCGTAAGTCCTTTGTTCAGCTACGAAGAGTTGGAATTGGAGTTGGAGTTTTGTGCGTTGATTTGCTTCGCTGCTTCTTTTGCAATTTCATAAATTCCCCGATTCAAATGCGTAAAATGTGGCCAAGCAACCCCAGGCAACGTTGGATTATTTACCTTTCCTTTCGCATCGTTTTCTCCCCTGCATCACAAAGGAAGCACAGCAGAGATGTGAGTCAATGCGAGAGTCGAGCATTCGTGTCCTTTTTGTATTTGACCACAAACAACATTGCACTTGCCTTTGTTGCATTTTTGTGCGTCTGACTTCCTGCCAATCTCGATATCTGTCTGAATTCATTCTCTTTCTACCTCTCTGCTCTGCTTTTATGAGCATTGCATATGTGCTAGAGAACCTCAACTGGCAACTGACTTGACTCGATAGTCGAATCCAAAGCATAGCGTAGTTATGACTTTGTCACAGCAGCAGACACCGAATAATATATGAAATATTTAATTAAAATCCTTGAGTTAATATTTATACTAAAATCAATATTGGCAGAGCAAACTAATAATGGTTTATCAAACAGGTACGGTGGGGCATATTGTGTGTGAAACGAGTGCACACATTCAAGTTAAAGCTGCAATTTAGAGATATAAATTTGGTATAAAAATTGAATTTTTGATTGCGAAATACAAGATTTGGTCTGACTATCTAAATACTGTTGCTTATATATTTTGAAAAGAAGTTAACATTTTCTAATATTATCAATAACTTCTATGACAGTCTTTATGGAAAAAAATTAAATTCATACACCTATTGCTTTTGTTTTCAATAAACTAAACTTCAAGTTTCTTAATTCGTACATAAAATACAATTTTCAATCCAGTTTGGAAATATTAAAATTTCTCAACAATACCTAAGCTGATATATTTTAGGAATATTTTTAAAATTTCTAAATTTAAGTAAGGATTTTAAAAATATTAAACTATTAATTGAAGATGTATTCTAAAGATTAATAGTTCATCTTACGTAAACTATAATTGTGATTTTATGATATATCATGATATATTTATACCCGCTACCCATAGGGTAGAAGGGTATTATAACATTGTGCCGGCAGGAAATGTATAAAGTATATATATTCTTGATCAGCGTCAACAGCCAAGAGAATCTAGCCATGTCCGTCTGTCTGTCGGTCTGTCCGTCCGTATGAATACCTAGATATCAGAGACTATAAGAGATAGAGCTATAATTTTTGTTCGACAGCATTTGTTATGTTTGCATGCAGATCAAGTATGTGTCGTGAATTTTGGTATATATATATAGTACAATAATAACTATGGTCTAACTATTTTGTTGCGATCAGATAAAAATTGTCGAAGTTGTTAAAGAAATACTTTTGTATAACCAAAAACGCCTTCATACTAGAAGTCTTTGTTGCTTTGGCATAGAGCCTGGTATATTTTGCACTCTATAGTATATCTTGAATGTAGTATCATATCAATATACGAAATATATAATTTTGTGTATTATTAGTATTTTTTCGATGTATTGTATGTATATTTTTCATAACTTATCTGCTTTCTAACTTGATATACTACGAAAAGTCAACTATTTTCGAATTTAATTAGCGCATGTCGAAAAAACATATGTTTTGTAACTTTGGCTGTTGACTAAATGGCTTGCTTAATCCTTGACCTGATCCTTAATATTTTTTTTTTTTTTTTGGGCATGTGTAAACAAATTCCTTATTGATTGCAGCGTTGTCAGCAAATTTGTTCACCTGAAGCCAATTGCTGTGGCAGTGCAAGTGGCATGCAGCATGAAGCATGAGGCATGTGGCATGTGGTTTGGGGGAGCGGCAAGTCATTCGGACAACTTCTCAATTAAATTAAATGCAAGTGGCGGGAGAAGCCAAAGAGAGAGAGAGAAAGAGAGAGGGAAACGTGCTGAAGAGAAACAGAGTTGAAGGCTGCAACTGAAACTCTTTAGTCATTCGGGCGCTATAAATCTCGTGCTGTGAAACTTTTTTAAAATTAAATGACACAAACACACACACACTCAGACTCTGTTACACAGAGAGTAAAGTGCATAAGTGTGCGTGCGTGCAAAATGCATTTAATTTGCAGCAAAGTGGCTGTCGGGCCTCCAATGTCGACTCTGGCCAGGCATGGGCACAACTACAGCTCTGACTCTGACTCTGACTCTGCTGACTCTCTCTGGCTGTGGCTCCAGTCGTGTCGGCACCGTCAGCACGCCAGCTCAACTCCCAGCTCCAAAACTTCAGTTTCAGAAGCAGCGACAGCGACTGCGATAGAGGCAGAGACAGCGATAGGAACAGGAGCAGCACAACGGGCGGGCGGCTTTTAAAATGATAAAAGTCGCCGCTTGTCGCGACAACGAGACGCCGACAAAGCGGCGTAAATTTCAATTAAATGTGAAAGCAAAACAAATTTTAACTTTACTCAAGAGTTGGACGAAAAACGTGTCGCTGCTTTGGCTGCCATTTATTGGCCGGTTGCGTTCATGCGGCAGAAAATTTTGTGAATTGCATTTGGTAAGAAGAAAGGCTTACAAATAGTGAAAAATATATCCTGAAACATTTAATGAAACAATATTTGAATAAAACGAAAATATTTAAGTACATAATGTATATATTGAATTGATTTTTAATTGGAAATGGTAGATTATTGAGAAACTATAATTTATAATTATAGAAAATACTATTAAAGGTGAAAATGATAGTATAGTGAAAATTTCTGAATATAAATCTTTTATGAATTCTTAAAGAAATACAAATAACATAGAAAGTGGTTCAATCGTTTATCATTAACAGTTTGAAAGCTCTCCTCGGTTCTGGCTATATTATTACACTATAGAATTTAATTGTAAGATACTATTAAACGAGTAACAATTCATGAATAGAAGGCTCAGAGGTTCATATCTCTAAGTAAGCATTTTCTCTATAATTAATACAGTTTTCATAGTTATTTAGTTATTCTTTTTAATTTGATGCATAATGGATATTACTGACTAATTAGTAGTTTCAATTAAAATGGTGTAAAATAAGTATGTTGTCGAAGTATATATAAAATATCTAAAATTTGATATTATAATTGTGTTTTAATTATATTTAATTATTATTAAATGCAGACATAATTATTGGAACGGCTTTTATCATAATTGTTTTAGGAAGAAGGGAATTAAATAAACTAAATACATTCTTTGGTTTTCTATCAGCCATTCTTAATAAGTTTGAACAATAAGTAATTTTATATTACAAGGAAATTCCTTAAACAAATAAATTAAGACTAAAAGCTCATTTGCTTTAATTAACATAAAAAGCACAGAAAAGCAAGTAATGTTGCTTAGTTCCGTGGACAATTATCTGTTTGTGATTTCAAGCAACGCATGAACCTCAAATACAAATGCGAATATGTGAATATGTATGTTATGTGTGTTAGTGTGAGAATGCGAGTGTGCGTGTGCCTAAATGTAATTGTGAATTCCATATTTCAATGTGATTGTGTGTGTGCATGTAATTGCCATGACTCTCACGCTGAATGTCTGCAAATGTGTGTGTGTATGTCTGTTGTAGCTCTTGTTGTTTTTGCGTTTGTTATTACAACAATTACTTGAAAAATACTCCGATATCAGCGGCAACGGCAGCGTCAGCGTCGACAGCGCCAGTAAAATTATTTAAATGCTTTTGTGTGCGGGGATTACAAGTGAAAACACACACACATACAGACACACATACGCGCATTTCGATGTGTACTCTGAAGGATACACACTTAAATGGGGGGAGTAGGAGGAGGAGGAAGTGGGGGCAAGGCCTTGTTATACAAACACAAAAACATATACAGGTCCCATTATGATGCAGCTATAGGGCTAATGGGGGACTGAGTGTGTGTGTTGAGGATGTGTGTGTGTGTTGGGGGCTGTGCAGGGGGCGTGTCATGCATGTGCGTATGTGCGTATGTGTCCGTCCCTCTGTCTGGCTGAGTTCCGGGCTAGGCCCCGGCGCGGCCGACAGACAATTTGGTTTAATTGATAGTTGGGATAATGTAATTATAGACAATTGCGTTTCATGCGAAACCGATTTGCTGTTGCTGCTGCTTCGATTATAATGAACCTCCCTTCACTCTCTCTCTCACACAATACTCAAGTGATCATCTGTGTGTGTGTGTGTGTGTGATGCACTGCAACTGCAAAAAATGTAAAAAAGAGTCAGAGAGATTGACCAAGTGGCGGCCACTTTTGTAGATAAAGTGCGGCCAAGTCGAGAGCTGTTAAGTTGTTAAACATTGGGAAGCCCTCGATGACAATAATGGTGCTCCATTGAATAAACCAAACATTCACTTCCAACCACACACATACACCCAAATATCATGACAATGTAATAAGTGTGCAATGATTGTGCTTTAGCGTTTGCAGATTATCAGCGAATTCAATGAGTCGCAACCTGTGTGTAACTTCAGTAATTAAGTGTGCAATAAACAATCTCTTGGCTTCGTGGAATTCTTCATAATGAGCGTAATTTTTCTAGGAAATTTGTCTAGGAATTCACTTTTGTTCAAAGGTAAATACAAGAGACAATAGCTAAGAGGGCATTGATTTTTAAACGTATGAAGTCCTCAGGCTAAAGGGTAGTCGGAATTTGATATATAATATATGTGATATCTACATAAAATCTAAAAAAAAAACAAACGACTTTAAATTAAAGACAACAATTTTTAAAATATCTAGCATTAAAATAAAGAATATTCAAATAAACAAAAAATAAAAAGAGCAGGAAATATATAATGGTTCGTTATATATAAAAAATGAAGAAAATTAAAAAATGATTCAGAATAACCGTTGAAAATAAGCTTGTATAGTTGTAAGATGGTAAAAAATGTGAAATTTATGCAATTAAGATTTTGATTTGATTCTCGGCACAAAATAGAAATAATTGAAAATTGTTAAGCGTGAGCAAAAGTTGACTAATAAGAAAGGCATTATTGATGTTCGTATACTTAATATAAATAAATCTTTTAATTGAATGAAAGTAACTTTGCATAGTTATGAAAAGTATGAAAAATATGGATTGTGAATAAATGAATCTTCGAACTGTATGAAAGTAATTTTCACAGTTGAACAAGGTGTACAATTTTAATTTAATTTAGGAAACTAAGGACTGAATACATATTTTTATTATAAGAAGCACAAATAAACAGTAAATTCTAAAACTTAACTTTAAATATATTTACTTCAGTGCGATAAAAATTTGTCTAATGTGCATTAAAATGTATTTTTTCTTAAGTAAACACACAGTGCAAAGCAAAAATAAATGATGTAATGTTGTCTGATGAAACTTAAATTACATTTTAATTAACAAAGATGAGAAACGCAAAAATAAATAATATTAATTGTTGTGTATAATGTTTCTCTTTTCGCTTATACCCCACTACAACATTCCGCCTTTCCAGGGTAACGAAAAGAATGTGTCGCGCCATAGAGTCCGTTGGCGTTGGCCATTCAGGCGGCTCAATCAACTGTCGCTAATTGGCAGCATGGGGGCCAATGGGGTCAATGGGGCCACAGGTACATGCAATTAATTATGGTCATTTTCAGGTGTGCATCCACTAAACCCCAAAAGCAGCAGCAGCAGCAGTAGCTGGAGCTGCAGTTCAACTTAGAGTTGGAGTTGGAGTTGGAGCTGCATAAGTTGGAGGCAGGCAGTTTTGCTGTTTGGAGCTGCCGTTTGACGCCGCGATGCCTGTCAAATGAACGGTGGCTAAATAACAAAGCGGCGCCGTTTTGCAATGACTGTTGCATACTTTTGTGCGCGACTGTAATGGAGTGCGTGGAGCTGGGAAATTGCATTGAAAATGCGCGCAAACAAGCGCATAAACGTTGTTTCCCTATCCCCTTTGGGTTGGGGGCAACTACGAGACAAATGGAAACAAATGATGAGGTTTTTTTTGGCTGTTACTCTTTGTTGTTGTTGCTGGCGTAAAATGGCGCCCAATTGGCAATTGTCGCTTCCGGCGGCTGATTGGCTGCACCAGGCCAAATCGAAATGGACAGAGGGCAGCGAGAGAGAGAGAGAGGGCAAAAAGAGTGTGAGTGCAGGTGGAATGTGGCAAACGACAACGCAGCTGGAGCTGAAGCCGGAGCCGGCATAATGTGCATCCGTATCGATGACAATCACCAAATCGCGCTTGCCAAATGCACACCAACAACAACAGTAACAGCAACACAAACAACACATAAATAGCTGCTGCACATTTGCAGTTGGCAACCAGACATTGTGGCGGCTTTTCTTGATGCGTTTTTATGATGGGGCTTTTCTCCTCCCTTCCTCCCGTTCCTCCTTTTCAGATGCATGCAACTGATTTGCGGCCGTTAAGTGAAAATTTCATTGTAAATTGAGTCTGGCATTTAAAATATTTCTCAAAGGCTGCAAATTGACTTCAAAAGGCATTTTTTTTGCAAGCCATCACTTTTGCGTAGTTTTCGCCTTTTGCCCAGGCATCTCACGCGGCATCGCGGTAAATGAGGCGTAATTATTTTCCATCGACTTTTCCGGCATCGTGGAAAAAAAGTGTGGAAGGTGAACGTTTTAACAAGTATATTTGAGTATAATTAGTTTAAATTGCATTTAAAATTCGTTTGCCGGTAATTATCGATGGATTAATGTTTAAGTAAAGAGCGAAAAACTTATTGCAATACGTTTTTATATATTAATGTTAAAGAAAGCTTTTTCGAAGTTGTTGAAGTCAAGCACATCGTATAGCTGACGTAACTTTGAAGATTGAGTCACGATTTTTGGAGAATACAATTCAAAGTCATTATGATTAATGACAATTTGGTTGCAATTAGATAAAAATTGAAGAAATTTTTGAAGAAATAATTTTTTTTTTGGGTTTTATCTGGTTTTGTTGAAAACCTGGTATATTTTGAACTTTGTGGTATATTTTTTAATGTTTTACAATATAACAATTTAGTATAATTTGTACTCAATATATATGTAAATATTTGTATATCAACATACCAAAAATTGCATTTGGCGTATTTAAGTATTTTTTGGTATATTATTTCGATATATTTTAGGAATATTACCGCACTGTTTTTCTTGTATTAAAAATTGGTAGAAAATAGCTTTCTGACTTGTTTATAAAGATTATATTAATCGTTAAATTTGATTTAATATTTTCGGTTTGGTTGGAAGTGAATTTAATAAGCATAGTTACTTTAAAAGATTTAGTAGTTTATGTTCAGGAATATTTTAAAAATATAGCTAATTTAATTATATTAGGCTTATCATTTGATTAAATCGTAAAGATACTTAAGTAAAGTCCAAGCGCACTTAATAGAAAAAATACATAAAATTGCATGCTCCGGTATAATGAACTTAGCTGCAAGGCTTGGTCAATCGACACACCCTGTTAAATTTGTGATGGAGAAATTTATAGAAGACATTTGAAATACGTATAGTTCTGAAATTAAAGAATTTAGTCTTGAAAAGAAAAAGAAAAATTTTAAATTTTTTCAGTACGAATGTTGTAATTTCCTTTCTCTACACTTATAATTTCTCGTTGATAATATGTGTTTTATAGATTTGTAAAGTTTCAAAAGATTCTTTGTATTAAATTTCATTACATATTTTTATATCATTTTACTGCTATGTCAATCTTCGTGTAAAGGATATTTTCCAGGCAATCAATTTCAGTTGTTGTTTTGAATTTGCAGTTGTTGTCTCATTTTGTATTGAAGTTTACCGTGCTTAAGCAGGCAACGCTACTAATAAAATTAATCAACTTTAATGCACTTTAGGCGCCGGCTCGTGCCCCATGTTGAATGACTGAGATAACAATAAAAGGAATCCGGCCATGCGGCAGACAGTGGCAGCATTGGCAATGGCAAAATGAAGCAGTCGTGGTTGGTAGTAGATGGTGGCATTTGTTCTGCTAATGTTGTTGTTGCCGTTTGGCTGCAGCACTAAATAATTTCTAATAAAATAAAATAAATAATGAACGCAGCCAAGCCAAGGATACTCTGCCATTGCAGCTATCCCAGCTAGCTATATACTTGTAGATAGTAGAAGAAGAGCTCTTTTCTGGTCTCAGTCTCCGACTCAGTCTCTCTCTCTTTTAGGTTCGTCCCAGCTCTGGCCATATTGCGCAAATATTGCTGCAAGCTGCCTTTGGCAATGTGTTTTACTTTTATTGCACTCGAGCCGCCGGGCGCTGCACATTTTTAACGCCAGTCATAAAAAGGGACGAGCAGTAAGCTCGTCCTACTATCCAGCTGTAGTTGCAACTGGAAGCTGCAGTTCCCCGTCTTGGCCAACACTCTACTTCACTTCCCGTCTCCTCTCTTTCTTTCTTTTTTTTTCCAATTTTAAGGCTGAGTAGCGCACACGGCGTTCGCCAAATGACCGTAGAAATGATTGCTTGCTCGGATTGAGGGCGTTTGGTTGTGGGGCTCCGACTTTGGCCCGAGGTCGAAGCTGGAGCTGGCAACGTGGTTGGGTGGGGTGAATGGGGACAACTGCGTAACTAGGCAACGACACACAGCAAGGGTCATTGGTTGCTATTGCCCCTGGGGTAACCCGGGTAAAGCCTTCACAGTATTTTCCTCTGTTGTTATTTGCCTCGGCTTATTTGCTAAAAATAAAATCAAACTGCATCCCATCTACGACATAATAAAGGAAATTGCGTGAAAAGCGGCTTCAAACGAAGAAAAAAAAAACAACAAAATTCTAGCAAATTATAGGCTAAACTATTTTAAGTTTTAAAGATAACACTTCGAAGTTGATCAATCTGATTGGCAATTTTAAATATTTTATATGATTTATTTATGTGATGCTGTAAACAAACAAACATATCTTTTCATTGAGTTTTTATATAAAATATTGATGCACGACAAAAGAAAACATTTTCGTACATTTCATGATTTCAAGTAAAATAAATAAAGTTTTTTTTGTGGCATTTCCGTTTTGATTGGTTGTCAAACGAGAGCAACAGGGATTAAAATATGAATTTATTGCTTTACAATCACAGTTTATGCAGCGAAATTTAATTCGTTTGTATTGTAGTCTTTAATATTATCTTTAAGAAATCGTTAATGATTTAATCAAATTTTGATGGTGTATTTATTTGAAAGTTTAAGGAATTAACTACAGATTCATTCGCTCTATTTATGTTACGAAAAGCCAAATAGGAGTAGTTGAAATATATATTACAAATGGAACACGCTGCTCTAAAGGAAATAAAATTTAATATTAAATTGGCATATGTATTTATAGCGTTTTCTTTACATTCACTGTCTTTTTTGTCTTAATCGCCATCCTCTAAAAATCGTTAGTAAAGTACTTAAACTTAAATTATTCGAAGATTTAACTTGTTCAAAATAGGAGTTGCTTATATAAACATTGAAAATAAAACCTTCTACCTTAAATGAAAGGAAATTATATTCCATTGTTTTGTGGAAATTGTTAATGATGTATAAATTTAAATAACATTTGAACAATGGAATTAACACAAAAAGTTGAGTGAATTAAATCGATTTGAAAGAGTTGTGATGACTGGTAGGTTTCATTATATTAAGTAAATACAATTTTTAGTAGATTAAAAATATATTGCAAATAGAATTCACTGCTCTGAAATTGCTCGAATGGAAGTAATTGTATTCGTAGTAGTGTCCCTGTCCAGCTGATAAAGTTTCTTCTTGTTTTATTATTGTTTTTGTTGTCAACGCAATTTCAATTTATATTTATGACCTTTTAAAGCCATTTTATGAGCTGCCAACCTCGCGACACACCCTTCGTCTGTCCTTCCCCCGCCCACGCATGAGTCCGTGCAGCTCATGTTAATGTTATGACGCATTTTGCGATTTTAAAGTAATAAACTTGGGCAATGATCAGACCATCAAAAGCGGCGGCCATTAAACTGGCAAACTGACAAAGGCTGTGCTACCGAGCAGACGAGCAGAGGGAGAGCGACGCGACGCTGTTGGACCCTCAGTCTCTTCAGTTAGTTTTCGGAAATTGGCGCCTTCATTGGGGCCCGGCCTGACATATTGAGTCACATCTATTAATCGTGTGGCAATCGAGTTGCGGGCCAAAGACACTCTCAAGTCGGGGGACTGTCGGAAATGCCTTGCCATCAATCAGCCAACGACTTCATTAGACACATTTGCAGTCGCAGACGCAGTTGGAGTCGAAATCGATGCGAAAGTTGCTGCTTGTTGGCTATTCGTGCCCAATGCGCAGGACAGCTGTCCTGTCAGTTGCCGTCTAATTAGGTAGCCAATTTCAAAATTACCAGCCTTTTTGGCAACTGTGAAAAAGGTTATTAATATTTGTCAACTGGCCAACTAGCCAACTAGCGGACAACGGGTGGTGTGTGAATGATCCGATTGCAAGCCATAAAATCAAACCGAAAGCGTAAATAATTGAACAATTTTTGCAAATAACCAAAAGTCCCCGGAGAGCGGCCAGACATTAAATAAAGTATTGTATTTGAAACGAGCAAATATGCTGGAAATTATAATAATTGCAGCTGCTTTGAATGGGTATGTGGCGTATACGTAATATTTTCAATGTTATTGTATTAAATTCAATTTAGAAATAAATACTAAAATTATGAATAAATATGATTTAAATTTAATGTTATGATAGAGAATTACAGTTGCATTTTTTAATTCATCGAGTGGAGTATAAAGTTAATGATGTCCAAATTATGTTATTCCATATATCTAGAAACATTTTTATATTGATAGCATTGACAATATCTGTTACATATTTACCTTAATATTCATTTTGCCCTTTGTTTAGTATTTCAGATTGAAATTAACTGCAAAATGCATTGCGTATACTTAATATTTCGTATATTATATATTGAAATGTATATTGAAATTGACTGAAAAAATCATTACGTATGTTTAATATTTATCTTGAAAACATTTTAGTCATCCAATCCATATAGCCTTGCATTCCTCCTCTAATTTTTAGCTTGTTAACAGGGTATGCACATAGCCCCAAAAAATGGCTAAGCACTTTGTTTACATTGTTAGCTATTTATATCGCCAGCCTTTTGGTTAGAAATCTCTTTTGTTGCCGCCTCCACTTGTGTGTGTCGTTGTCGTCGTCCTTCTGTTTAAGTGTCCAGACGGTTTGTGCGTCTGGCTTGTTGCTGGGCCACAATTCGAATTGTGGTTAAATTGTATTTTGTCGTCTCTGCATTTTTGAGACATTCCTAAACGGTTTGCGTTGGTTTTTGCCACACACTCTCGCACACACACTCAACTAAAGGTCTAACATGCTGTCCACTTATTGGCAACTGTCGAGCTCAGCTCTTGCCAAACACTTTGCGGTTTTAATTTATATACAAAACTACAACATACCCTCCATTTATCCCCCGCACTTTATTTAAAATCGGGTTATAGTTTTAGCTAGCACATAATCCGAATGAGTAAAGTTTTCGACTGTCAGGTGAAACTTTGTTGTTGGATTGCAACAAGACAACAAAAGTTTTAAGTAAATACGCAAATTTATAAAGGAAACTATATGTAAAAATAAAACGCCGAGCTCATGTCACTGGAGAATGTATTAAATTGTTTGTTTTAGGCGCTTTCGCATTGCAAAGTGCACAATTCTTTTACTTGGTAATTGCATTCGAGTGAAATCCATTAGATAATTGAAATCGCCAGATAAACGTTTCGATTTGATTCGTTATCGATACGCCCTCAATTCCTTTGACTTTGGCCAAGCATTGACGTTTCTTTCACCCTTTTTTTATTTTCGATAATTGAATAATAAACGTGACGCTGCTATAAACGCAGTTTCCACTTGACATTTTCCATGTAACTTGCTGTCTTTATACTTTGTTTAAAAAGAAAGAAGAGAATATGCATTATATGGGTATTGTGAAATTTTTGTGGAAGTGGAGAATGTATTTATTTGTGACAAATGTTAATAACAAACAATTGAAAATTGAAGATCTGCCAGGTCAACGCAGCTTCATTTAAAGTAGCCTATAACCATTGTGAAAAATCAATTTCTTTTAAAATATATAGTTTATTTTATTTTATTTTTTTGTAAATATGTAATTTCTATAGAATTTGTACTAATTTTTTGCATCGTTTGTTTTTAAAAATACAATACAATTTTTTTATGTAATTTCATTTCAATCATTTTAATTTCTTCTGAATTTTTACTTTATTTTATTCTTTGTTTTCTTTATTAAGAAAGCGTATTTCATTTTCGTTAAATCAACACTAGTTTTTCTTTTATATTTTCGCATTTTTTTAACGATACGCTTCACTTGGCTCGTTACAATTTGCCAATATTTACCTGTTCACCTCGCTCACTTGCCCTCTTGCATTTTGAGTTGCATATATTGTGTCGTCGTCGTCGTCGTTGTTGTTCTTGTTGTTGTTCTTGTGCGTTTTAGCCAAAAGCTTTTAGCTGGACGCAATCGCTGGAGCGTATCACTCGTTTGGTTCTCTGTGTGTATGTGTGTGTGTGTGTCCTTTGATCCTTGGATCGCTGCATCAAACGACATTTAGCTTGCGCATAAAGTTCACTTCATTGCCAAGTTGTTTTGCCATGTTAACTATATTAGTATCAAGCCATCATCCACTTCGCTTCTCTCTACCTCTTTCCTTTTTTCTCCTCCACCCATTTCATGTCGCTGTCAAAGCTAACAACCTGCCGAGTGCCACATTGATACGACAGTCTGTTTTATTTGATTATCTTGCAAGTTGCAACTCTCGCAAGTTGCAAGTTTCGACTGGCATGCAATTTGCCGCAATTGCTGCAGCTGCACACGACTCTCTGAAATTATAATAACAATCAGTTTGCAAATATGGCAAATGAATAATACAATGACAGAGAGCAACGGAAATGCTGAAAACCAAAACGAAAAGGAAAAGCGAAAAGGAAACGAAAGAATTCCACGCAAATCGCAGGACATGTTGCCGCCTTTTGCGGCATAGACAGATGTCAATCACTTGCTCTAGCTGAGCCCCTCAGACGCGTCATACACGATATGGACTTGGTGCAAGGAGTTTGAGTTTGACAATCCTTGTGGCTACACAGCAATAAATCGTAGACAGGCTTGCTTACTTGGATGCAAGGTACTGTACTAAAAATGTACATCAATTTTGGCGTTAGACAATAGTCGATATTTTAATAATTATTTATTAAGTATGAAATGGTAGATTTTGCAAATACAAAAGAATAATTAGGTGATTTAGCAAAAGATGGGTTCGGCTGTATAGTACAATGATGCTCCTGTAACTGGGGTATACAAAGCCTAATGTCTGCTCGGGAAATGCAGTTAAACTAATATAATAAGAAATGGTACTACATATTGTATTGACTTCTTATTTTCTCAAACCAAAACAAAAATCGAATAACAAGCATAATTTTAAAGCCAATTTAATTGTGATCTATCCAAAATTGTAGAAGATATTTATGTAAATCTTTTGTTTGGAAAATTACGCCTACCGAAATAGGGTTCTTTATGGTATATTAAGAATAAAGCCTTCGGTATATTTTAGTATGTTTGTGGTATATTATTCGGTATACTTTAGAATAATACGGCAAGTTTTGCTCTTATTCAAAAGGGATAGCGGGTAACTTATGATACAGTTGACCACATCTGACTCTAGTTTTAAATACTGATTTCCAATTCAAAAATTAAAATTTTAATGTTTTTCCTAATACAAATTATTTCTGTTTGTGGAGCATTTATTCACGTTCACTTGTGAAAGTGAATAAAAAATAGTATAACATTTTACAATACGATCTTATAAAATTATATCTTATCGGGTTCAGATTATATTGCAGTAATTATGTATCGAAAATCATATATTTAAATTTACGACTAAGCTTCACTTTCTTTTTAGAGTCAATGTTCTATTATATGTGTCTTTGCAATTAAACATTTTTATTCGTAATTCTCTCCGAAAACCTGCTTTATTATCCTTAATATATTCACTAAAACTATATACCCATATAGCTGCTATCTAGTGTACTATTTTTCACAGTGCATTTTGAAGCTTGATTGATTTTTTAGCCGCAGTTTGCCGTTGACTGCGTACTCCACGTTCTCTATCGTGCTCATTCTC
The DNA here is from genome assembly GCA_019972355.1 of Drosophila kohkoa. Lineage (NCBI taxonomy): Eukaryota > Metazoa > Arthropoda > Insecta > Diptera > Drosophilidae > Drosophila > Drosophila kohkoa. The sequence goes on from BJEL01000078.1 coordinate 2,666,641, forward strand.
CTCGTTGTCGGTGCTGCCAATGCCTGTGGCCGTTGCCAGGCATATCGCGTAATAATAGGGACTCCACCGAATGGCAGACTCTCCACATGCAGCAGGCACAGAGAGTGAGCGAGTGAGTGAGTGAGGCACTTCAGCTTGAGCCGCAGGCACTTGGCAGCCCACAGTGGGCACAACAGTTAGCTATTGCCTGCCATTGTTGTTGTGCATGTTGTTGCTGTTGCTGCTGCTGTTCTAGTTGTTGTTGTTTTTAGCGTTTTGTTTGATATTATCGTCTAGCAACGTGTCTGGCAGACCGCGTGACGTAGGCAACATCGACGCTCACGCACACGAATGCAATGCACTTCCGCTTTCAATCTGATTCTCTTTGCAGCCGTTGGCATAATCAGTAGCAAAAATTTGACACGTTGCACAGCACAAACAAAAAAATGTGCAAAAAAGAAATGCGTTTGGCTTAGTCCTTTAGCACCCATTGCCAGCGGCTTTCCGCCTCCATTTTTCCCACTTTTTGATGTTTGCTGTTAACGTTCATTCCAGCGCCATTTTCTTCTGTGCGTATGTGCATGTGTGTGTGTGTGTGTGCATGTATTTGCATATCTGTTTTTGATTTTTGTCGCTCTTGGCGTATATTCAATTTGACGTCGCTCTCGACGACGACGACGATGTTCCCAGCTTCTGCTGCCTGCTGTGCAACCATGAAATCAATAAATCTGCTCCACTGTTTGAATCCAATTTATCACTTTGCAGACTTTTCGCGTTACCTTTTTCCCCCATTTTTTTTTTACATGCCACGCCCCCACAACGTTCAATCAGGCATTTATGAAGTGGCAAACAGGCGTCACCGATTGGCGGCTTATCCGCGCCAATGTGCAATACAACTTCATTAGGTAACGCGTCGTATGAGTAATGTGTTTGTCGCCCTCCACCGCCCATTTAGCAATTTCTTATGCAAACCTAATGCGAATGATGCGTTGCAACCACACACTCACACACACACACACACATACACCGATACAATGGCAACGCCTTCGCTTTGGCAATCGATCAATAATGAAATTTAGTAAAATATTCCAGCGCACAACAAAAGGGGCAAAATCGCGTTTGGCGTTTAGTCCTGCGGCGCATATTTTGCAGCTTTTGTGTGTGTCCTTCCGCATAATGCCTGGCATACTTTGTGTTCGCGCGATTAAATTGCGGAAGAGGAAGCCTTTTATTTATTGTAATATCCCTGCAAATTGAATAAACAAAATTAAGAAAACACAATTTGATCATTTCTTTTTTTTTACATTAAATATATTTAGACGTTTTTCATTCAAAATTGTTTTTGTCACGCAACTGTGTGTGGCTTAAAGCGGCGGCAACTTGCACTTTTGGAATGTCTTTGCGTTCTTTCCACCTTGCCACACTCACCACACACACACACTTGCTACAGAATCTGCAGTATATATATATATTTGTTTTTTTTTTTGGGAGTTTTCTTGACATTTTCTTTTATCGTTTAGCAAACTTCTTACATCAAGTTACATTTATATAAGTATTTTATAATTATGTTTTTTTCGGGTTTTTTGTTTGCTGGTAAATATTTCACTGTATCCTTTTTTTGTTGTTGTTGTTGTGTGTACATTTAAGTTAAAATAATTATGTAAGCTACATTTAATTGTAATATTATTATTATTATATATATATAATTAAAATTACTTTTCCTCGGTGCTATTTGTTTACCAAAAAAAACAACACAAAAATTAACAAAAACAGACAAATTTTGTTTTCATTATAAGCGAAACATAAACGAAATGCTGGCAAAGCTTCAAGTTGAGAGCAGGAACTCAAGAGTCTTTGGTTTACGAAAGTTAAGTTAATAAGCTTATGCCTAATTTTTGTATATATAAAAATTTGTTGTAAATAAAGTGTTTAGTTAATTTATTCAATTTATTACAAGCATTTAATGCATTAGATTGAGTCACTAATCTATTCAAATATTTCACTTATTTCTCAGAGACCGCAGCTGGGGAATTGCAAAGCAAAATGAAAGCAATTGTTTAAAACTAAAAAAGATTGAATAAAATTTGTCGAACAAAGAACACCAGTGAAATGTGCTCAGAAATTTCACTTTTTGCACATTGTTTTTTTTTATTTGAGTTTCTTAATGTGCTTAGTTCTAATCAAAACTCTAAATACATTTAGCTTATGTTCATTTGCCTAAACTAATTTTCCATTGTTTTTTTTTTGTGTTTTTTCTTAGTTTTTTGTTCAAGTGTTGTTGTTTTACTTTTGCTTTTTGCGTGCTGCTAAACTGTCAAGTTTTCTTTCCCGCTTTTAGTTTGTTGGCTATTGACCAATTTTCTTTGAAGTATGCTTGGCTTTTTCTTTTTTCTTTCTCGTTCATTGCGTTTTTATTTTCACATTTTGTTTTGTTGTTCTTCTTTGTTATCTGCTGATTGTCCACTAAAAACTATGCTTGCTTCTAATGCTTTGCCATTTATTTTATTTTCCTTTGTTCTATTTGAACTCTGTAATATAATTATATATTTTCGCTTTTCGTTTTTCGTTTTTACTTGTTTTCTGTATTTTTACACTTATTTTGCAATATCGGGTTTTTATTTGTTTCATTTAATACACATTAATCAAATATATAAAAATGTTGCTGAGTTTTGTCGTGTATGTAAATTATATTTTGTGCATAATGAAATTGGCAATAAATTTATTGACGAGCTTAAATAAATTGAAATATGCACTTATATGTATATTAACTTGATGTGTACTCATATGTAAGCACGCATGTGTATGTGTGTGTCTGTGTGTTATCATTTTTCATATTCGATTTTCATTTTTATCATTGGTTTCTCTATATAGATAGATTGCATTACCCTTTCCCCCAGCTTGCATTTATTACAATACAATTAAACATACAATACAAATACAAATACAATAATACATGATACACGCATACACATATACACACACATAGTATATTTTTGGAATATACTATATATAGTATATAGTATGTGGTGTGTATATATTATCATAATTTACCTTTATTTATTCAGTCTTAAGCTACAAAAATCGTTATGCATATTTCTGCTTTATGTTCTTTTTTTTTTTTTTTTGATTTTTTATTTTTTTTATTTTTGTAGTTGTATTCATTCATACAGCTGCTAAAAATTTGAATCTATTCAAATGAGTACTTTAAATTCGCAATTTATTTTTGAATTATTATTTATTCACTTATTCACTTTTCATTTATGGTTGAGTGCAGCAAATGAAAATGTAAAAGTAAAAGTTGGGCAAAAGTTCTCTGGAAATATGGAAAAGTAGGCGACAGTTATGCTTGTGTTTGTTTTTTTTTTTGGGCGTGGCAGCAGCAGTTGTAAAGACTAAGAAGTGAGTCTGAGTGTGAGTGTGAGTTTGTGTGGCTTACAAACTAGAAAGCAATCTTAATTGTTATACGTACGTTATATTTATACTCGTTTATAGATAGAACATTACGTTATGTATCTAAGTATCTGTATCTAATTTCAGCTGCGGTTTTTCGTTTCGGTTTTTCTCGTTTTTTTGTTTTGTTTTTACAGGCATGCCTCTTGTGGACCTTAGTACACTAAAACTGACTCTAGCTAAGTTAGTTAGTTGTTGACCTCACTGTACCTAAGACGTTTAGCGCTTTCCAAGTTTTATTTACTGTATTGTAGTTGTGTACCTTGCTCAAGTTTCAAACGAATCTCAAATAATTCAACTCTATGGCTAGTCAAAACTATATGCTATGTAGTACAGTTAAGATTTTCGTTTTTAATACGGTTTTGTTATTTCATTTGGTTTTGAGATTTTTCTTTTTAAATGAAACGCCAGTTTGCTCGGAGGTTTTCAATTTGTTTTTTTTTTGGTTGTAGTTTCGGTTCTGTTCGGTTTTTTGGTTTGAAGTTTTCAAGAGAGTTTTTTTTAAGAGTTAGTTCGAGAGAGACTAATATTACAGCTATCAGCTAGGATTAAATTAGTAGGTTAATCGAATTTTTTTGCATTTTTACATATTTACAAGACTTTAGTTTAGATCTCATGTTTCTGTAGCTGTAGCTTTGTCTGTGGTGTCTGTGTGTTTTTGTGTGTGTTTATTTGTGTTTCGAAGCTCGTTTCCAAAATAGTTTTTGCCATCTCACCAGATGAAAGAGAAGTTTCTCTCTGCATTTAGCTTTCACTTCTTGTGCTTCTCTTCCTGCTTGACGAACAACCAAATGAATGCTCACGAGTATTTACAGCATGCGAAAACTCAGCGTTCAACCGAGATTCAGAAAACTGACAACCGAACTGAGTAGCAGACAAACAAGCAGCTGCAGTGTCTGCAGTGGAGCACCATTGATCAGCTGATCCTGACCCGCATTGCTGCGCACATCCATCAGATCTCGTGACAGTGGCAATTCGGTGGGATCGCTCAGTTCATCGTGGCAGGGCAGCATCTCGGGCTTAAGCATAAACAGACGCACGCTGATCGAATTCTTGGTGGCCAATGCATCGAGTGCATCGCCAATTGGTGGCTGATGCATCAGCGTGTCCACATCATTGTGATTCATCGAACTCGAGGCGGAAGAGCTGCCGTAGAACGAGCTCTGTTTGTGCAGATTCAAATTGTCATCCATATCGAGTCCGCCGTGTCCCAAACCAAGCCCTGAGACATGTCCACCATTCGCCTCGTCGTAGTAATCGTAGCGTTTTTGCGTCTGTGCCACGGCTGCCACACCGGCCACATCCTTCGGCTGCGGCTGCTGTTGCCGCTTGCGTCGCTGCCGCAACTTCGATTCGAGCGCATTATTCTCGGCGGCATCATCCGTAAATTGCCGCTGGCCACGCATCGCTTGACGCGATTTACTCGACGTTCCGTGCTTCCGTGTGCCGATCACATTGCTGCCATTGAGCTCATCGAGTGTCGCATAATTGCTGCTTACGCTACTCACGCTGTTGCCAATGCCGCCCATGCTGGCGCTGTTGCTGCCAATCGCCGTGAAGCCGCCAATGTTCAGCAGATCGAGTATGTGCGATGGCACGGGGTCAACGAAATGCGACAGCTTTGGCTCCTGCAACGTGCAAATGAAATTGTCCAGCGAGTCACGCAGCTGCAGGTGACGTGTGCGATTTTTCAATTCAAAGATCCATTGTAAGCGGCAATCGCAGATGAATTTGTTGTCTGCAAGTAGAGAAGAGAGAGTGTGGATATGAGTTAAAAAGAAGTAAGACAAGTACAGTTGAGTGTGCTCGACTATGGGATATCCGCTACCCATCGTAAATAATATAAAAATATACCAAATTAATATACCAAAGTGTTATATTTGGTATATTGACACAATACAAAATATACCATATATTGCAAAATACTAAAAAATAAAAAATGCTATATTTAGTGTGATAGAGCATATACAAAATATACCTTAAAACGGAAGATATACCAGATTGTCAGCTAAAACAACTAATACCCATACAAAAGTATTTCTTAAAATTCTCAGGAATCATTAAGACTACACTTGATCTGCGTACAAAGTGATGTCGAACAAATTTTATTTCTATCATTTATAGTCCTTAAGATCTAGGTGTTCATACGGATGGACAGACAGCCAGACGGACATAGCCATATCGTCTCGGTTGTTAACGCTGATCAAGAATACTTTATAGGGTCGGAGGTATTTCCTTCTGCCTATACGAAACATTTCCTGCAGACACAAAGCTATAATACCCTTCCACCCTTTGAGTAGTGGGTATAAAAAATATAAGAGAAAGAGAAAAGGCACACTGAAATTGCTTTTGTCAAGTTGTCACCCAATCCCTCCCCCAAAAAGTGTGGCCTATTGTCTAGTCCAGGTGAGTGTGTGATGTGTGGTGTCTTCTTTCGTTTGATTTTTGCTGCTGGCTAAGGCCGTCAGCTGTTAAGTGGCCGCCAGCAACAATTGGCTGTCATTTGCTGGCCAGACAACGACTGAATCGGATATGGATTCTGTCTAGCATGACCTGACCACACTCCCAGACTCTGAAACTTCGAGACTGAGGCCAGTTGGCAGTTCGTTTTAACTGATTTTACCGTTAAATTCGTGCCTTCTGCCTGACTGCCAGGCTTCAATCGCTCGCATGTCCATGCAACTTAAACGCCTCAATGACATTTCCAATTTAGACGACGCCACAGCAACAGCAACAGCAACAGCATCAGCAGCAGTTGCAATTGAAGCAGCTTTCCAGAATCCCACAACGATTCCCCTGCAGCTGCAGGATTTTGACTGTGCCTGTCTGTTGCTCTGTCACTCAGTTGAACGCCCGCCCAACTTTGCCTTCAACTACTTCTGTTGCCACTGCCTCTGCTGCTGCTGCTGTCAATTATTTTGTAGCTCTCCAGTGTGTCCTGCGTGCCACAGATGACAGCATGAGGACGACACCCAAAGGAAGAACGACGTGGACCGCCTGCTGCTGCTGCTACGGCGTCTGCATCGATTTTCATTCGATTCGTTTCGAGTGCAAACCAATTTGTTGTTTGGTTAGTTAAGTTTGAATGGTTTTAGCCCCCCAAATTGAGCACATAAATGAGGAGCGGAGCATCCACAGAGATTCTAATGAAAATCGTCGTGCACTGAGCCGTTCGCTGAGAAATCCCCATCATTAAATCGACTTCAACAAATTATTTACAGCATTGGCCAAAGACAATCTATTCTCGAGCTGTGGTCATATATTTAGGCATACTTATAGTTAATTATTTAGCATCAATTAAAAGGCTTTTAATTTGATCTATAAATCTTTGATAAACTTAACTAGTTGCGTCACAATTATACCCATTAAAAAATAGGTTTTTAAAGAGCGTATTTTTATGCAGTTTCGAGATTTGCACAGCTAGAAAATAAGCATTAAATTATATCTATTAAATTAAAGAGTTTCAAAGATTTAGTATTTATAGAAATATATATTTTTGGCTACCATAGAATTGGGAAAAACTTTTAAAGAGGATTAAAATTTATAACTAATTATAGAAATGAAACAAATTAAATAATAATACTTTGAAGGTAGTATATTATATAAATATAGAACAGTTTCAATTAATAGATATATAAATGCTTAGCTGGAAACTCAGGATACAAAATAGAATTGTACCCATTGATTAATAATCTTTGTAAAGAAGTTTTTTTCAGTATTATTTATAGCTTTAGTTAGAAAATATTATTAAATAATATTCTAAAAGGGAGCCTTTTACTTTTATACAATTTTATAAAAAATTTGGACATAAGATTAACCAGCTTTTCCTTAGCTGCAATCCACGTTTGATTAATAGTTTGTGGCTTAGCCTCAATTAAAAGGCTTTTAGTTTAATGACTGATAAAGTCAACAGGCAATTCATCATCTAATTAATGAACTATTAAAAGAGCTAGTTAAAGAACTTATAGAGTATCTGCTAGTCAGCTACACAACGTTATCTTTCTCAATCAATTAACACTCTAACCACTAACAACAATATAAAGCTATTTGTGGACTTGCAGTGCAGCCGAAAATGAGCTGCCTACTTTGCGTTTGCCTTGGCAGGGTCAAAAGATGTCGTCAGTGCAGGGGGTGGGAGAGGAAAAAGCTAGTTAATGTCCTCGGCTGGCAAATCTCTCGAGTATAATTAGGCACAGTACGGTGACACAGTTTTGCATGTCAACATGCATAATTAGCATAAACGTTACAAACAAAATATTGACTCTTTGACTGACTTACTGACTGTGTGTGCGTTGTTGCTGTGCTGTGCCTAGCTGAACCGACTGACATACGCAGTTAAGAGCTCTGCACATCATTATCCTTGCACACACAAGCCAGACTGACAATGAAGAGCAAAGGATACAATGACGCCAGTCACTAGGCCAAAGCTAACTGAAAAGGGGCGGAGAATATCAACAATTGGTAGGGCGATGATTGGTACAATAATTCGTGGCATATATTATCTCTTCTGTGTCTGTGTCTGTATGTGTGTGTGTGTATGGCAAAGCCCCAAAAACTTGCCACAATATGACAAAAGAAAAGTTTCGTTGGCAAAATAGTTGGTAAATTAGTCCCGAGCAGCTGTACAGAAAAATTCTAATTTTCCATATGAAAACACAAAAAAAAAAAAAAAACTGTATATAAAAAGCATAAATAAACTTAAATATGCAAAGAAGCGACTCCCGGAAAATGTTCCAAATGGCCAACGACAACTTGGCAACATTTAGCAAGCAAATTACAACAAAATTAACATGATAATGAAGTGCCACCACACAAAAGGGCGAAGGCAGCCAGAGAGGATGAAAACTGAAGCCAGCTGAAAACTGCTGTTTGCAAGCTGACCAAATGACAATGATTTGCCACGACAATGCGCTCAAAAATAGAGAAAAAAAATAATGAATAGATATTTCTGGTTATATACAAAAGCAAGTATATAAGGTTACACACACACACACACACACGACGAAGCTAAAGCGAAAGGACACATGGAGATACTTTAGTCATATGACGAACTTAATGTGCAGCAAACTTTCCCTCTGTGCATAAAATACTTTTATATTTTTAATGATACTCGACCAAAGCGGTAGGAAGTGTTTTGGTCTGCTGCACACACTCCACACACACTCTACACACACACACACACACACACACACACACACACACGCTGACACACACGCCTGTCTCGTTTTGCAAGCAACGAACTTCGACTTGAAGTGCTGCCCAACTCCCACTCTTCCCCCTCTTTGTCTCTCCTCTGCCCTTCACACTCTAGATGACTTTCAACTCTACCTCAGACGGTTGCCTGCCACATGACGTTGCAGCTTACTATCTTTCCATCTCTTATTTTTTTTTTGTCTTTTTATACCCGCTGCTCATAGGGTAGAAGGATCGTATAGCTCTGTGACAGCAGCACTTGGCTTTTAGATGATTTGACTGATAATCTGGTTAGTATTGTGTACTCTGGTATATTTAGAATGAAATAGTATATTGATATACCAAATATATAATATAACAAATCGATATATTTTAGTATTTTGTCAGTATATCAATTTGATATATTTTAATAATATTGTCGAGCTGGTTGGTATATTTTAGTATCTTTTACTATATTATTGGTATATATTTTAAGAATAGTATCGCATTGTTTGGAATATAATAGTATATTGATATACCGAATATGACCATCGGTACAATTCAGTATTCTTTCAGTAATTTAATTTAGTGCATTTCATAAAAATGGTTAGCGGGTATCTCATAGTCGAGTACACTCGAATGTAGTTTTCGTATTTCTTTTTTTAAGGTTTTGGCGCTGCTGCAACAGTCGGAAACGTTTTTACGGTTAACAGAGGACATTTACATATATATAAACACACACACATACATGCACACTGCAGTAAGTGACATGCATATGCGTCTATGTGCACATTAAATTTTATTATTGTCATTTTCATAGCCATGTCCAAGCGAGTGGGTTGAACTCAACCTCAGCTCCCCTTTCCTTACTTCTCTGACTAACAAGCTCTAAGAGCTGTGTATATGTGTGTGTGTGTGTGAGTGTGTGTTTGTGCTGTGCCAACAGGCAGCCAGCCAAATTAGACTCAGCTCAACTTTGTTTGGTCAGTTTTAATGCAAATATGTTGGTCCGTTCGTCCGTCCGTCTCTCCTCTCTGATTGTCCATCGTCTTCTTCTCTGTCTGTTTGTGGAACAGTTCATGTGTCGAAACATATTCATAATTAGTTGTCATTTCCATTTGCTGCAGTTGGACATTCAGCGTTGCGATAGAAACGATATGATAACCAGCCATAGAAATTGCAGCCATGACAGAGGAATTCTTTTGTTGGCCATTTTCATTTAAACACGATTTCAGATCTTACACCCAGCAAGTGGAATGCGACTATCTAAAACAAAAGCTGCAATTCAAGACAAGCAAAAATCCTTAATTTGTTTGGTACATATTTGTAGCATTAGAGTTCATTTTTGCTTTGCAGTATTAAGAACAGCATTTTTATAATTGCTTTCATTAATTTAATATTTTTAAATAACTTTTTAATGTTTTATAGTATTATACCTGCTACCCAAAGGATATAATTTCATATGTCAAGAATCGACTGCTGCAGTTTGTTCTTTGTTGCTTTTGGCTGACAATCTGCTATATTTTATACACTATGGTATATTTTCAATGTAATAGTATATTTTAAGATTCATTGCAATGTTTTGCTTTTATTGAAAATGTGTAATGGGTATCTTATATTTGAGCACACTCGACTGTAGTTTTCTGAATTTTATTTTTCAAATAGAAACTTGAAACTTGAAAGAACTTGTAGTAATTTAGTTGATTATGGAATTGATATTAGGGAAATACCTATTACTTCAAAGTGTTGTGTTTAGTTTCTTGTATTTTCGAAATAGAATTATGCTTGTTACATATAACATTTTTTTTTTAAATGAATTTTTATATTATAGAAATAATTAATACCTCAAAGCTCAACTTCAAAGTTATATTTATTAAATTTAAACTGTCAGTTCACAAAATACTTGTATAAATTCTGCCTTTTTCATAACATTTCTTAATTAAGAACTCTGCTTACTAATTTGCCTAGTTTTTGTCATTCTCCAGCTTAAATTTTGTAGCATTTCCAGACTGTCTTTATACTTGGAATTAAAAACACACACCCAAAAAAAAAAAAAAGCTACCCAATTAAACATCATAAGCTGTTTACATTTTCTCAGTTTGCTGCCCCAAAAATGGTTGTCAAAAACAATTAATTTAAATTAATATATATTTAGTGGCAACTTCCTTGTACCTTGGCCCCCACGCTCCTCATCTTTCGGGCCTTTAGAATCGATGTATTTAGCTTTAATGGTGCCGGGGACAGCGGCTGTCATACATCAAGTTGCGGCCTTGGAGCTCACTCTAAATGGCATTTCATTAGCCCAAGTTTTTGGTTTGGTGCCCCAAAGTCCCAAACGGCGCAAAAAGAAAAACATTTATTTTAAATTTAATACACTACACACACACATACAGACTTGCACACTTACACACAAAGGAACAAAGCAAAAGGAAGAGAAGGCAGCAAAAAAATTGCAGGTCCGTTGCTTTAATTGGTTGATGGAGGGGAGCGATTTCTGCTTTGCTTTTTTTTTTTTTATTCGCTTCTCTACTTGGTTTGGTTTATTTTGTTTTCTTTTTTTTATGAGCAGAGCTTCTTTTTGGCGCTTTAACCCAGGGCAGGCAGCATTTGCTTCAGTAGATTGAAAAGAGCAAAAGAAAATGCGCGAGGCAGCTAGCAGCTCGCAGCTCGAAATATCAACACACAGATGCCAAAAGTTGCCGCACATCATGCTTCCCTACATACCTCATTCCCCTCTCTGGCCGCTTCACCTCAGCTTACCCGAAATCAGCACAGATGCTGCTGGCCTAGTTACCGCCTTTGTTTCTGACCGGATCCCGTCCAGGCTCTCTCTTGGTTGGTACAATGAATGCCACCAACGCCAACGCAGCTTTGTTTGAAATCAGCTCATTTTTAGGTGGTTTTTTCGGTTTTTTTTTCGGAGCTGAGAAGAGAGGGCAACTGGCCAAATGCGAGGGGCAATGTGGTAACGTGGCAACTGGGGAGCGCGCTGGTTCGTTTGTGGCCTGGCCAGGAGCCTTTGGCTCGGCTCTGTGACCCGCTAACGCCACCAGGGGACAGCACGCACAGTTAGCAACTTGGCGTAGAGTTGCCTCACTTGGCCAGCTACTATGCCACGCTCCTACCTCTTCCTCCTTCCGCTCCCTCTCCAGTTCTCTGCATGCCTGCTGGCTGCTGATGCTTCGTACTCTCGCTCGCTCTCTGGAGAGTTTTATCATTTTTTATTACATTGCTCGAGAGCGCTATGTATGCAAATGAAGTCGAAAGTTTCGCTTTGTATAGTTGCCCCGTTAGCTCTGGCCAGCTGGGAGTGCCAAATGAAGGAGTGAGTCAGAGGCAGAGTCAGAGTCAGAGTGACTGGCAGAGTGGCAGCGTGTGGCAACGTGTGGCAACAACAGTTGGTAACAAGCATTGTTCCGACGAGCAGTCTTCGCGGACTTCTCTGTTCTCATCTTTTTTTTTTGTGCCCAGTTCTATTATGTAACAATGTGTAACACTATTTCTACACTTTCACAGCAAGGTCAGCACACAGGTTGTTTTAGCTAGAGTAATCAAAATATGAGAGACCTTCGTAGAAATATCCTAAATTGCGTTTGAAGCAAAACTTGTTTATAATTTCTCATTTTTTAATACAAACGAACTTGAGGAGTAAGGGTTAACATTTTTTGACCTTAGAATACATTTGATTTCAATAGTTTCTGGCTATTTTATTCTACTTCAAATGGTTAGAATCCAAATTAGTACTTCCAAAGTATTTATAGATTTTTCATATTTAACATTTTATATTACACTAAATGATTCTAATAAATTTCTCTATAATAGTAGTTCTATTGAAGTATATTTATGTTAACACCTCATTAATTTATTTCTTTATTTGCTTCCTCATTTGTATTAAGATCACAAACTTATAATTGTTGTGTGTTTATAAAATAGAGATTCCTTAAATAATATTTTAAAATCTTTATATTCAAGAAATATAATGTGACCTATTCTGAATTCCTAAGTTTCTCTAGCTGTATTTAATTCAAACTTCCTTTTATAAAAAATATTATTTCACTCTTTATTTTTAAAAAATTTAATTCTAACCAACAAATTTATTAAATGGAATAAAATATATTAGTAGATGTTACAGGTACATTGCATATTGTATGTATATAAGGAACTATTTTGTATTATATTTTTCCCTATTAATATTTGGTTGTTAATCAGTTATAAATTGTTCTTTGCAGCTTGCTTGATTGTGTCGATTCATAATTCTAAAAAGAGGCAAAGTGCATGAAGCATGTATGATAATTTTCTCTTTAACATATACACACATTCCCCTCATATGATTCTCGTTCTTTGAATTGCAGAAATAATGCGTAGATCAAAGGTATAAAGGCAGTCTTAATTATAATATAATCTACTTTGAGGACATTACAATGATCCTTTCCGTCTGTTGAAGAGTATACAGACTTCATTACATTTGTGAAATCCCCTCTTTGCTTTTTTTCTGCATTCCCTATGCTTCTTTTGACTGTTTGTTTTTGTTGTGCCTTCACATGGTTTACTTTTTATTTTGAGCCGCCTTCGTTTTTTAATGAGCCTCCGAGTCCGAGTTGCAGAAAATTTTTTGTGCGTTGAGGTTCCCTTTTATTTAGCTTGTTTTCTGGCTTGTTATGGGCTGTGCGTGATTTCGCACGCTCGTTCACAGTGCGTAGGGCAACTCACAGATAAAGAGAAAGAGAGGGAGAGAAAGAGGGAAAGGGAGTGCGAGAGAGAGAGGGAAATATGAGCACTTCCCTAGCACAGAAGATATTTAATTTTGTTGCCTGCTTTTCAGGCGTCCTGCAACTTTACTCAATTTATTCAAAATCAAATGGGTTTCTTTCTCTTTATTTTATTTTATTTCATTTGCCACGCCCCTCCCTCCAGGCACTGTCTGCGCTGTTGCTCCAATGTATATGTGTGTGTGTGTGTTTGGCCATTGAAAGCCATTTCAATGGCCGTCGCTTTTCTCGCCAATTTTCTTTATGCTGTAGTTGGGGTCAGTCTCGTTTTTTTTGGGGGGTGGGCTCATTGAATGTTTTTATTACGCCAAATGAATGAAAACTGCGACTGGACTGGACCCTGGCTACAGTTGTTGTTGTTCTCGTTGTTGTTGTAGTTATTGTTGTTGCTCTCTTATTTTCGCTTGCGAGAAAGCCATAAAATTATATCACTTGTAAAGATTTTCACAGCATTCTTCTTCTACTTGTGCAAACCAGCTGCCACAGCTACTTTTTGATTTTATTTCGCTTTGCTGGATTTCAGTTTTCGTAATTTTAATAACATTTTATAAGCAATCTTTTAATGTTGCTCTGCTGCTGCTTGCTTTTTAAATTTTGCCCACGCAAAAAATAAAAAAAAAAAATCGAATGGAAATTGTAAAAATGTAATAAACAAACAGAGATAAACGAAGAGCGAAGCAGAAGAAGAAGCAAACGGATGGCAAACGGCGACTTTCAATCAGCAAACAATTACAGTTTATTTCTTTCATATCAAATTATTTTTGGCAATCGAGCGTGAACTCAAATAAGCAGGCTGAAGATCAAACACTCGACACAGACAGACAGTTGCCAGGATGTCGCTTCAGGCAGTGCTTCACTTCCCTTTCCCTTCACTTGCCCTCTGCGATATCCTGTATGGCTGGCAAAAGGGAAAGTCATTGCAGGCGATTTAACAACTACGCTCGAGGATAAATATTTTATGAAATCGCATAAACAAATCAAAGACGAATCACAGACACAGCAACACAGCAACAACAAGCAAGAAAAATCACTTTGCAAAAAACGAAAGCAAATCAAATGGGAAAGCGAAAAGCGGGCAGCATATAAAATATACAAGCATATAAAAAAAAATCAAATGCGCCGATCAAATATGACCACTCAACCGCGTTAAAGTACAAACACACACATACGCACGTACACACGCACACACAAACACACATACACTCATAAACATTAGCCCTTCGGCTAGGCATTAAGTTGCCTTTTGCCAAAATATTTGCACAGCTGAGAGAGGGAGAGGGAGAGTAAGAGAAACCGAAACTGAGGGTGAGCTAGTAATGTGTTTGTTATATGCTAAATCGCATAAAAAATAATACAGCAAGACAACAATCGAGACAGATATGCGCTCATAACAATAACAAGCAAATCAACTAAACAACAATAGTTGTGGAGAAGGGGGAAGCTAAGCCGCTGCCTCCCCCGAGGAGAGAGAGAGCAACATGTTATTACCACCCTCAGTGAACCCTCGAGTTGAGCTTTGCTTTATTGAATTGTATTTAATAAAATATGCGAATATTGGCCTGAGAGGGTGACCTCTTCACCCTCATTCAAGGGTTGCTCACAAATTATATAAATAAATAATGAGACTGTTGTTATTTCGGTGATTGCACCAAAAGTTGTGCAGCGATTTGCGGCTAAGCGTTGATACGTTGAGTGAAAGGCGAGTCTATTAACAAACACTGAGCACATCGAGTAAGATGTGGCCATATATCAAACTGACATAAATTGTGCACTCAAATGTGTCCCAAGTCCAAATGTGTAGTATAACCGTGGCCATCCATCAATGCCAACACGTTTTGCAGTGGCTAGATATCGTTCAATATATGTACCATATATATATAGACATATTGTAAATTTAAATTATTACATGTGAGTTTTGCTTATTTATGACCAACTGCATTAATCGATGCGACATTCAATACATATTGCATTGCATTTTATCGCATGCTGCTGGCACCCAAAATATTCAATTAAATGTTTGTCGCTCTGACTGCACATTCAATCGATGCTTCTCTAATGAGTTTTTCGAGACAGCGCCCAACGGCTCTCTCTCTCTGTCTCCCTCTCATTATAGTTAACAATTAAGTACGTGCACACAAATAGATATGGCAAATGAGATAAATAAGGCTCATTTCTCTCTCTCTACTTTGATAAAGTGCTCTGCAGTTGCATTTGCTGTTGCAGGTGTCACACATTAATTAGAAATTGTCCAGCAAAGACGTAAGAAAATAACAATAACTGCTGCTTTGATCTATTTGACAATCGATTTGTTGTGAAATATTGTTAATTCATAGCTCAAAATGTTTATTTATAGTAAGCTGCATCAGACACAACTTTGACTGTGAAAATGGTTATAGAAATCCGTTTAGATAAAAGCATTTTTAAGTGGAATGTCATGTTCAAGCTATCCTAATTAGTATGAAATCTAAATTAGCAGCTGCTTTTTGGTTTAAGCATTCTAATTTTATTGATTGTTAAATACTTAAAACCATTTATAATTATTTTATCTGAAATGCATTGTAGTATCTATAAATTTATCTATTCTTTTGTCTGCTTAAACATTTCTTAGGTTATAGATTCATGTATTAGTTTTATTCTTATGCTTTGGAATAAAACTTGACACACAATGAAAATATTAAGATAAATGCAGAGAATATTATAATTATTGAAGTATTAGTATTAAGTATTAAGTTAGGCATAAATACTAACAAGATTATTTATATCATTATAGATAGTAACATATTCTTCTTGCTCACAATTATTGATTGTTTACTTATTTAAAATTGAAGCTTGTCATCAGGTGACTCATTCAAACCTTTCTCACTTTAATTACTTTTAAGTTGATTTAGATGATTCAATAAAATAATTTGTTATAGCTAAAGAAATGTATGTTCTTTATCAAATGACTTATTCTATCTTCATTGTCAACTGCTTAACTTTTTTCCTATTCTGAATTGAAACTTTTCCTCAATAAACTCATGTAACCTTTATGAGCATAATTAAAATTATTCAATGCCTGTAATTCAAAGAACTTAGAAATATTCTTCAAAAGTTAGGTAATATCACTTTTAACCTTTGTTATCAACTGTTTAACTGATTTCCTTTTCCAACTTATAATTTTATCTCGGATTCTAAGATCACGTTAAGTTCCTCCTCGTTTATCTGCTTTTAAATTGATATTGCATTTGATTAATATTTCATTCTCGCAGTTCAAATTCAATATATTCCATATCAAATGCCATATTCTACACTTAGTGTCAACTGTTTAACTGTTTTGATTTCTCAAAAGTGTAACTCTTCATCTCTAAGTCGACGTTAAACGTGCCTCCATCAACGGCTTTCAACTTGATGCTACGCCTTAGCATAATGGCTTAAAACACACATTGCCAAATTAGGTAATACGCGGAAAAGCAATAACAAAAAGCCAGTAGAGTGAGATTGACTGAAATGAACTATAATCAAAGGCATTTTGTGTGTTTTGGGCGCTAACGAAAAACCGCAGGCGCAAAACCCATCGACGGCAGTCTAATCTGCGACTGCCTCCAACTATGTCTGTCTTTCAGTCTGTCTGTCCTTGCATACATTAAGATAGATTACCGCACACATATAAACACCCACACACATACACACACACACAAATCAAGTGCTTGCAATGACAGCCATGAATTTGTATTAGAAGCAAAGCCAACATGCTTTGAGAGGTCCCCAAATAGTAGCAACAACAATAAGTGAGTTACGCTCAGTTTGCCAGTAAATCCCCGAATGTGTGTGTGTGTGTGTGTTGAGTGGCGAGCGGGGAGGGGGAGAAATTGGCTTACGTGGTACAAAATTAACACGCCTAATGCGTTGTCTTTGGCATCACACCTTTAAGTGCGCATAAATTATAAACAAGCTTCATTATGATGCCAGCGAAATTCAGGAAAACTTTTTGGGGCGACGCCTAAAACTATGCAACGGCTTTTGTGCGCTTCAATGACTAAGCCAAACAAGCCAACAGCAATTGAAACCAGTTAAAGACAGCTGCTGTCGCTGCTTCGGCTTCTCCCGTTGCTGATTATAATAAATTTGAGCTAATAAAGCGCGCTAATGTGCAGGCATCAGTTAAACTGTGACAAAGGCAAAAAAGCAAGGCTTAAAGTTGACTCGCAACTGTTTCGCATTTTCTGAAAATCATTTTCGTAGCTGCTTCGCTTGCGCTTAATTGGCACATTTGACAATTTAAAGTGTCGTTGGGTAAAACAAACTAAGCAAAAACTAAGCAAATCCTATAATTCGATACAGATAATGATGACAATTAATTTCAAGGGGCGATTTAAAGCGACTTTTGTGGAGTTTGCGACAGCAATTGATGTGTGGCGGTGAAATGTGTTATAAAATATGCAAAGCAGTGAAAGTTAACACACGCACACACTCACATACACACACATACATACATGTGTTACAAGCGGCAAAGAAATGAATGAGAGGGGGAAAGGAAGAGAGGAAAGCAAGTTGGCCGCAAGGCGTACAAAAGTTTTGCACATTAAACAATAAAAACTCATTAATAATGTGCATTTAAGTTTTAATTGAACTACTTAATAAGGCAGAGAGAGAGTGAAGGCAAAGGGGGCGTGGCGTGGTATGTGGGCGGTTGTATGCTTTAAAAACATGCGATGTTGCTGCTGTTGTTGTTGTTGTTGTTGTTGCTGTGTTGTGAAAATGCCGCTGGGCCTTGTCAAGCGACATGAAAGGAAATTGTTGTATGCTCTCATTATACATGGATAATGGCCGCAGACAAATTGCACTACACACACATACACATACACACGCACATGTGTGTGTATGCGTGTTATCTTCTTCCTTCCTCTTTTTTTCTTGTATGCAGTTTGAGTTTTTATTCAATTGAAATGTTGCTGCTGCATAGAAGAGGTGCGTAATTAAAACGATGCTGCAGCAGACAATTAAGCGCATGCCACACACAGACAAATACACACACACACACACACTCTCACTCGAACCATGATCATGCATGAGCTAAAATGAGAGATGAATTTTGTGTTTAATTGCGTTGACAGACAAAAGTCTTTAAATTTATGGCACGTCGAATGTGAGTGGGAGCTGAGTTTTAATAGTCCGAAAGAAATGCGGCAGAGTTGTCAAGTTGCCGGAAATTGAATTCTAAAATATTTATAGTGGTGTCTGTGTGCAAGTATGTGTGTGTGTGTGTGGGTGTGGGTGACTAAACAATTGACTGTAGCATACTTTTTGGGGCGGGTTGATTTATGCAGCGCTTTTGCAAATGGAACACAAATGAAACCAAACCGAAACTAGTGGGGGAAAAACAGCATGAAATGCTACTTATGCATGCAGATCGCACCGAGTGTGTGTGTGTTTGTGTATTTGTGTTTGTCGAATTATACAATATGTATATAAAATTTGCTTGCTGGGCAATCAAATTGGCAGCACGACAGCACAAAAACTTATTAGTGTGCGCATACGTTTGTCTCCCACTGTGTATCGGTGTGTGTGTGTGTGCGTTCGATGTGTAACACAATGTTTTGAGCCATAGATTTATTGGTAGCAATCAGTAGGATTTGCTGCCTGGATAGGAAACAGGACATCGACATCAACATCGACGTTGACTATCGAAAGTCAATTTCGGGTGCGTGTCACATGCTCATTTGTCCAGTTTATTGGGCCCCCCCAAAAACATCATTTGCTCTCGTCCATTTTTCGTTCATGTTGCAGAGGCTGACTCCATAGTCTCCTTTTATGCCTTTCAATAAATTCACGCTTCCGGCCGCAATGCCTAATACCTGTTTATTGTTGTTTGTGTCGACATCGTTTCGGTTGTTGTTGTCGTTGTTGTTATTGTCGAACAAATGCAATTTTAAGCTGCAACACATTGCATGCATTATAAATGAGCTCAAAACCGCCTGCAATAGAAAGTTTAATTCAGTGTCCTTTTGCCAGAGGATTCGACACGGCAAGCCACGGGATTTACTCATCGTCCGCTCATCATGCCAAGTTAATCCCGGGGATCAGCAACAAAACACAGCCGAGAGAGAGCAGCCAAAGCACGCAATGATGACAAAGTGCGAAATAATGACATCTCGAAGGCAAAAGCTTTTGCCAAACACCAAACACCAACAACAACATCATATATTATAAGTTAATGACATTCTGATGAACGTAATTGCGTACAACTTGAGATGCACTTCAGCAGCAAAACATGTTTTAATGCTACACATTCAGCTACTACACATTAATTGCATTTAAAATGCAAATCAATGCTACAAAATGGGGAATAAAGTGAAGGCGAATGTTTGTATAAATATTAAATACAACAAATATTAGAGAATGCGTTAAATCTGTTTATATGCGAAAAATACCAAATTTAAGCAATTATATATTAATAGTATTTTAGTATACTAAGTAATATTTTGTACCTATTTAACAAATGAGAATTATTTAAAAGAAAAAAAATAATTGTAGGAATTATTCATAAAACAAGTAAGAAAAGAAGAAAAGAAAAGCAGTGAGGTATTATTAGTAGAATATACTAAATTAATATACTAAAACTAATAAGTAGATTTGCCAAAATTATATAATAAAAAATACTAAATTTTGCCTAAGACTTTGATGTCTTGAACTATGTATGTTTACATATCTGTAAACATGTCTTAAAACAATATTTAAATAATAAAATCATTCAATTCATGCGTTTTATTTTAACTACTGTTATTACATTCATTCGCTTATCTAAACTATAACGAAAGTAAACACAACCCTAAAACGAAAACTATTTGTGCAAAAGAAACACCTGCACCTCAATTTACAGAACCTATCTATCTATATATATAGTAAATGTGTATCACTGCGAATTTAATCAAAAATTCCAACAAGTTGCGCGCATGAAAATTCATAAAGTTCCAAACAGAAAAACTTTATTAACTGGAAAACATTTGACAGCCAAAAAAAAGAAGAAGCTAAAAATGGGTAGTGGAGAGTACAACTTTTAGAGAAATAATCAAATTGCAGTTTTCAGCTGTCAGTATCATGCGAATGCCATGCATGGAGCTTTTTTTTGAAGAGGCATATCAAAAAAAAAAATGAAAAGAATACACAAAAAATCTGTTAGAAATCCTATTTATATTTCGAAACAATAACCATTCAATTCGAGCTAACGACTGGGGTCCAGCTCTACAGCGCATAACGAACCAATTGAGCCGGACACGGACTCGTATGGGGGATTCACTTTTGGACCTTTTGGGGGTGCGAGTGTTGTCGCATTTATTACCAGTGTTGCTGCTGTGCAAAAACTGGCATTGGCTTTAAAGTGAAAGCATTTCGCAAATGGTTCCTAGGTCCACTCTGGCCACAGGCGCGACGACACAAACAAAACGTGCGACGCATACAAATAAACAAGGCTCAAACAGAAAAACACACCCACACCCCCACACACACACATGTGAACTGTGGTTTGCTGGTCAGCAATGTCGTCCTTAGAGCGACGCGTCGACCAACGGAATTGAAACAAATGCCACACAGCACTGGGCGTGCCTATAAATTTTTTACAAAATACGTGGGCATAGGTGCAGCTGTAGCTCTGTAGCTGCAGCTCAGGCCATGCCCTGCCAATGGGACAAACAAACAACACACACACATAATACATACAGCACGAGTCTTCAAAAGGACAAAACTCGAGCATTGTTTAGTGGCAGTGTTTTGGGCTCGCAGACATCAAATGGCATTTAAATGCAGGCAGCATGTGTGCTGGGTAGAACAGAAAGAAAAGAGAGAGGGAGAGGAGGATGGTAGAGAGAGAGGGAGGGGCAGCTGTGTCTACAGGTGAGTGTGCACTTTAGCTCCCAAATTCCAAAGCAGTTTAAGCCTCTGTTTAAGCTGCAACACTTAAACGCTAAAAAGTATGCAATACTATTTGCTATACTTTATGGCTGAAAAGTATGCTATACTTTTTGAGCATATTAATGTTTTCATTTACTTTGATTGTTCATCTAAGATTGGGACGCTTAAACCTCCGCTTAAATTGCGACCCCTAGACGTTGAAAAGTATTCAACACTTCTTGCCGTACTTTATGCCCGAAAAGTCTGCTACACTTTTTGAGCATATTACTTCTTTCATTCGCTTCGATTGTCCATCTAAGATTGGAGCGCTTCATTCATTCGCCTGTCAATGGCAATTACATAAAAGTCAATCCTCTTCCACAAATCACAACGTGCTCGCTGAAGCTTAACGCTTTTTCTCTTTCTCACCCTGTCTCTCTCTCTTTCGCTCTTTTAGATTACTAACAATCTGTCGTTCTCTGCTCATCTCCATTGGTATCTGTGTGTGTCTTGTCTCTGGGCTTCCCAAACTGTTTGATGCATGTGCTGGCAATCTGTTAAGGTTCATGTACATCATTTGTCCTGGCGCTAATGGAAATCCCTCAGTTGATGCCACTTCACTTCACTTAGCTGGGGCGTAACTGCAGCTTCAAACTTGATGTGCATTTGTCAAATAGTTGTGCTTCACACTGAACCGAAGCTCAGCTCATGGCGCGTCCAAAATTGTGTTGCACACCTTCTTTTCCAGCTGCTGCCAAGTTCTCTGGATAACTGCACCAAAATTCATCCTGGCGTTCGATTAGTTGACGCGCAGTTGCCAAATACTTTGGCCAGCTTTGCTTCGCCTCCTTCGCCAAGTTCGCGACTCCTTCACCCAGCTCGCTTCAAAATGGTTGTCACTTGGCATGTGATGTGGCCACGATGAACGAACAGCAGTAGTTGCTGCTGCACGTTTTATGGCCACACTGGCGGCGGCGGCGGTGGCGGCAACTTTATCCTTAGACCAAAACGTCAACGTCTGTTTCGAGTCATCCTAGCTGGTGACGTTTCTCACATGTTCGCTGCAATTCTGTTGCAATTTTTATGTGCTTTTATGCACTTGAGGCTGCTTCTGACTGCTGCCTGTCTGTCTCACTGTCTCTCTGTCTCACCGTCTGTCTGGCTGCCTCTTTCTGCTGCTTCCTTCGCAAAGATCTTCCACAGAGTAGTGACCTGCCTCACGCGTCAACACTTGCACCCAATGAACGAAGTGTTGCATCTTTTAGGCGTCTTCTTAGGGAGTGTTTTTTAGGTTCATTTTCTTTTTATTTATTCTCCATGTTTTTTTGTTTTGGTGTGCTGGCAACTTATAAATTTGTTATACGGCAAATTGAGCACATTTTTGAGCATTTTACCAAAGACGTGCAAGTTTCCTGTGGCTTTGAGTTCTTGCTCTTGCTCTTGATTGAGGTAATTCAGCAAATGAAAAGCACTTAGTTAATTTATCTGCGAGTTGCTCAAGTGTTAAAGTATTGAGGAAATTAAAGGCAAGGATATGCAGCTTTTAAATTGATTAATTGTTTGCGAAAATGTACCGCCAATGTTATAAGAATAAAGAGGATTTAAAAATCCTCTTGTCTTTAATGAATTGAATTACATTAACGAATTTCAATTGTTAAATAGTTTTGAAGTTTAATTTTCCATTTTAATAGTTTGAAATTTATCCCTTAATATTTTGAATCATTTTAGTTTACTATTGCTTTAAATATTTTGTCTCTCCATAATTTTGTAGTTTAATATTTTCAATAAAAAAAACGTCTGCCTTAAGTACCCTTAAATATTTAATTTTAACATTTCTCTTCCTACTATAAAACCCAGCTTGCTGCTCTCAAAAGCCTAATCAATATATTATTTCATTCCATGCATCAATTCATCGCGTTAATTTGCCTTTTCAACACGATTCTCTTGGATTTTTGTTGGTGGTTTAAAAGCGATTTCCATGGCATTCAATAAAGTGAAAGTGTTTGGTTCATTAGAAGCTTTGAGCTCAACTTTGCAATGTCAGCAAAAAGTTCAAAAAATTGAATTACAATTTTTTTTTTCTTTTCATATGTGATTATTTTTGCTATTTAACTTTGTCGAACTGACGCAGCGAGAGTTGAACATGAAGTGTTCTAATCAACCATTTGACGCTGCAATATGCAAAGTTAGCTAAGTGTGTGTGGGTGTGGATGGGAGTGTGTGTGTGAGTGTGAGGGTGTGTTTGTTGGGTCTCTCGATGTGTGTGTGCATAATCACTGCACATGAATTAAAAACTTTTTGGCAAGCGAAAATATTTTGCAGTTTAAAGCAATTTGAAGTCATTTGTAGCCAATTTACAAATGTCTGACTGCATATAAGCATAGTAAATGTGTGTGTGTGTGTGTGCGTGAGTGTGTGCATAGTTGCAATGCAATTACGTCTCTATACACACACGGCCTTTGTATGCCAATGCGCTCAGACTTAGTGTCTTTCAGCGCTGCCTGTTTATGGGCTCTGAACACACTCTGAGTGCTAAAGGGTATGATAAGCTATAAGTTGGAAATAGTTGGTAAAAAGTATTGCTATTCATATTAATTAAATATAAATATGACATTGAATTGAGCTCCTAATTTATTTTTAAGCAATTTTGAAAAAAGTTGGTAAATATTATTGCTATTTATATATGATTTTTGCACTGAATTATGCTCCTAAGTTAATTTTTAATTTTCCAGATTTGTTATTCCAAATAGGAGTAGTATTCATTACATTCAAATTTTAAACATTTTCGCATGCAATTTCGACATTTGGACTGCAAATGTTTAACGAATCTTTTCATAAGTTGATTAGGATTTACTTCAGGAAACACTAGTTTCATTTTTAGTGAAATTTTCAAATTAAATTTTTGGAATTTTCATATTTTAAAGAATAAAAAATGAAATATTTTATTCTTATGATTCTGTTTTCATTATTATTATTTACATCCATATTTTCCATTTGTTTTTACATGTCTTCCACTAGTCGAACATACTCCTTTGATTACAAATTGTGTTTCTCCTTTTTATTTTTGACTTAAATGAGTCATGCTAATGGCAAACCATTAGCAAAAATTTCACTTGCAGACACAGACACATGTGAGCTGATGAGAGTGCCTCTGTGTGTGTGTATGTGAGTGTGTGTGCCATAATTAAGTTGCATTTGTTACTGCCATTTGTGCGTATGTGTGTGTGTGTGTGTGTTTGCATGTCGACTGCGACTTTGTTAAATGAAAGAGAAATGCGATTTTGAAGGCTGTTGTTAAATATTTAAATGTATTCCTCAGGCCGCAGGCACACAAACTATTTCTGTTTCAATGTATTATTGTTACCGTCGTTGTTTTTGTCCTCGTCCTCGTCCTCGTCCTCATCATCATTGTTGTGGTTGTTGTCGCTGTTTTGTTATTACTGTGATTGTGATTGTTGCTGCTGTTGTTGTTATTCTTGTTGTTACAGGCGCTGATTACGCAGCGTTTACGTCAAAGCCTAATTGCGGACTAGGCTAAAAATAAAATTGCTTAAAGTGCACGAGAGCTGCTTTCAAGGCGATGCGCCAAACAGGTCATTAGTCAGCCTTGGCAAACGCATTAAATACCCTGTAATCTCAACAAAATTACTCACAAAAGCATATAATGAGCACTTTTGTAGGGAAAGTCATTTCTTGGTGGCATATTTTTTAAGAATTTGAAATCTTAATTTGAGGTAATTTGCTACTCAAGAGCGTTACACATTCGTCACCTGAATAAATAAATTATTTTGACACTTTTGGGTGTGAAGTTTTGGGTTAATTGTTGATGAAATATTGTTATAGAATATTTCAGAAATCTTATTTAAGATTTTAACTAATGGAACTTTTTAGGTGTATTTTTTGTCACACAATTTCCATTTAAATAAAAAAATTATTTTGATACTTTTGAGTGCTAAGAGCTGCTGATTTAATATTGTGAAATATTTTATTACTCTTAGTTATTTTTTTTTTTTTGCTTATTTCATCTTTGGCACGCATTTTCTATTTAAAACTAAAAATTTTGAAACTTTTGATTGTGAAGTTTGAAATCATACAGTATCATACCGTATAATATTTACATTATCTTTTTAAAGATTCTTGCCAATTGCATTTCTATTCTTGTGCGGAAACCATGAAATTATTAGATTAAAAGAAATCCTTTATTGACAACTGTATTGATGCTCACGACAATCTGAAATTGAATGCTAAATTGTTGGCTTGAAATAAGTCTTAGCCTGTCATTATTATAATTTTAGCCAAAGCTGTTCTATGAAGAAAGTTTGGGCTGCATCTTTTTTAAATTTCATCTCATTGCCATATCTGCCCAAAAGTCATGTGAAAACTTTAGTTCATAATAATAAAATTTTCTCTTGAATCATTTTAGAACTTATATCATCCTTTCCGGAATTGCTTTGCAGAGTATTTCTGCAACTAATTGCATTTTCGCACTCTCGATTTCCAAGCAGAATATGCAAAATATATTGGCAACGGAATTGAGGGCTTGTCTTAGACTGTCTACAATGTGTGCACTGCAACTGAAAAAGATTTTAGGCTTAGTTTATACCCAGCAATCTTATCTTAAATTGCAAGGAAAACGTTTGCCCAAGTTCCTTGTACAACTTAAATTATCCGTTCAGCAATTGCATTACAGGATATACTTTCATCTAATTGCATTTTCGCACTTTCCATTTCCAAGAAGTAAGCCGAAAATATATTGACAACTGAATTGAAGGCTTGGCCTAGTTGCGTTCACTCACTTAATGGACAAAAGTGGCTGTGTGTATTTTACGTTTTTTTTTTTTTTTTTGTGGCTAATAAATGCGCGCATATAATTGGAATTATTGTTTTTTGATGTGCACTTTGCCAGTGGTTGACAACCACATGAAAATGCGGTACAGTTGCACTTAATAATTCACTTTAATTTATCTTTTAATTGGGCTAATCAACACGCTAATAGCCAGCGCTATTAACTTGCCCACACACACTCGGAGTTCTCACGCCCTCGCCTATGGTCGTTTTGTTGTTCACATATTTTATTGTTATGAGTTTTGCAATGAAGTCGAGGAGTGTAGATGCAGTGGGAAGGGGGACAGGACATTCATGTTGAGTGGCTCGAATGCCGTTGGCCGCTTTCAAAATTGCACTTTAATGACTAATTTGGTTTTTGTGCACGCCGTTGGCGGAGCCCGAGTGTTCAGGTCCAGCGTATGCAATTAACAAAGGGCGAGAGTGAGAGGCAGCTAATAGGTACCACAGGCTATCTGTCTCGTTCTTAGATACAGTCAACCACACACTCATAGTCTGCAAGTGTCGACGGAAGCGCACACTTGAGCACTGACGATATGACATTTCCTTAATGAAGCCAACAAAACACGCACACTCTCTTTCTCATTCTTCTTCTTTCTTTCCTTTTCCACCTCACACTCTGAGTGTGTGTGTGTGTGTGTGTGTGTGTGTGTTTGCTGGCTAATTGTGTGCTTTGACAAAACCTACAAAACCCTGGGTCACAGTGTGCGCTGTCATAAAACTTTATGCTAGTTCCACACAAACCTCAAACAAACCTAAGCTGAGCTCAGCTCATTTGCACTGAACTGGTGCTCAGGGCGTATGTGTAATTATAATAACTTGCAAGGTTTTTTCTTTCTGTTGTTTTTGTTGCCCCATCAGTTTGCTGCATGTCATTCACTCAGCAGTAGTAGTATAGTACATCATCACTAAGTTTTCTTCCCTTCCCCATCCTCCCAAATGAGCTGTCAAAGTTTACATTTTCATCGTGTAAGCTATGGCAAAACTACGAGAATCACAGAATGAGAGAACTCACCTGACACCAACAGCTCACTGGTGCTGTTGACCAAATTGTCCATAATTGGCTGAAACGTGTAGAACGTCAGCGTTTCCAATTTGTTGGCCTGCACATTGATTGACAGCAGCGCCGGTGTTCCACGCAGCAGACCATTGTCAATTTTCTTTAGCAAATTATTGCGCAAATTCAATGTCTTCAAATTGTTCAGACCATCTAAGGCACGCTCCGAGATGCGCTGCAAAATGATAAAGAAAGATCAAATTTTATTTAGATTTATTAAGAAATACTAATTAAAGAAATTCAGCGAAATGTAGCTTAATATTTTGTGAATTATACTTAAATTGAATTTGATGATAACTGTGAAATCCCGTTACCTGTTTTTTTAGTAAAACCAATACCGTCTAGTAAAATATTTCGAATTAATATACCTAAGAATGCTCAACTATATCGAAGGATGTATATAGTATATTGTTATACTATTATATTCCGGATAATATAAAAATATACCAAGGACTGTAATTGGTATATTGTTAAACTGTGCAATTCCCAAAAAATACTAAGTATTCCGAAGGGCACATATTGGTATATTGATATGCTACTGCATTCAAAAAAATAATGGGATCTATTTGGTATATCAATATACTATTTATATAAAATTTACGAGTGTGTTCGACTAATGAATCATTGTATTTTTAAAGTGGAAACCTTTTCATGCCTTAGCTTAGAAAATACAATGCGTTATGATTATTAAATATACCAAAAATACCTAAATATACTGAACGCTATATTTTTAGTGTTCTGCAAAATACATAATTATACCAAAGACTATATTTGGAATATTGACATACTATTGCAAATTATACTAAATACAATATTTGGTATATTAACATACTATTACATATTGTAAATATACTAAAAAGTACAAAATAAACATACATGTATGTCCGGCTAGTAAAGCTGTCCGTTGAGGACGTTTTCACTGTTTTTTAATGTGAAACATTTTTCATGCTTTAACTTAACGTGTCTTTAGACTATTTATTCTTTACCTCAATGCAATACAAATAATATTTCATGGCACATTATTCAGATGCTACATTTGTTTAACCTGAAATGTTCTGAATTTTTATACATCACTTTCATTTACTATTTTTGGACTTTTCTAATTGTTTTTATAGTTTTATGCAACTAAAATTGTTGAGAAACTTTTGCAAACTTCACAATGAATTATAATAAAATGCAATTAGCTGGCTTTTTTATGGGAAGTCTTTTAGAATTTGTGCTAAAATGCATTTGTTTTAGGAAAAATATATATCATATTTAATTGTATTTATGCAACAATATCAGTTTTCGGCGAAAAAACTGTTGGCGTTCATCTTTGCTAACCTCACAAACTTGTTGTTGTGAGCTTTTTATGTTTTGCTTGGGCGACCGAGCAAACAAAAAAATATTTGCTGCCATTTTTCCGCATTTCTGCGTATTATTTTCATTGTTTTTTCAACGGTTTTCGCTGTTGGCCCCACGCTTATTGTTCGCGTGAATATGTGTGTGTGTGTGTGTGTGTGTGGGAGAGCACGTGTGTGTGTGTGGGTGTGTGCTACTGTTGTACTCTCTGTCTTTGTTTGTATATTCATTTATGCATATACATATAGGACGATATATATCTGGCATATGTAGATGCATGTTTTTTTAACTTGTATGTTCCAATTCGTTTGTCTTGAATTTTATGATATGAGAACGAAAGCAACAAAAATAGAAGTGTTTATTTTCGTGTAGTGAAAGTTGCTCCATTTATTCGCTGTCTTCGCTGGAAGTTACAAAACTCGAGTCTCTTCCTGTTTTTGCGCTATTATTTAATATTCAATATGCTTGCTCTAGTGAAATGGAAAAATTATGCATATTAAATGCCAACAATCTAAAGAGAGACATGTGCCGTTATTTATTCAACTCCGCCTCGTCTGCCAATTGTGAAGACATTGAAAAATACGCGAACGTGTTTCTTGGTCACAACATGAAAGGGCACAACGAAGCGAAAAAAAAACATATACTATATATAGGGAAATACCCCAACCCTTATTTTTTGCTTATATGACATATCTCGGCTGTTTGTTTGTTTGTTTGTTTGTTCGCCACACTGATTGACATAAAAAAATATATTTTATTGCGATATTTTGTTAGTTTGATGAGCGGCACTTGGCGTTTTTACGAGGCGCCGCCAATTTATCGGCTACAGGCCAAAAGAAAAACCCAACAACAAATAACAACAACATTGAATGGTTGTTGTTGTTGTTATTTATGCGCGACTTTTGTGGCAACTACGTAAACAAAAGTTATGATCAAGAAAAATGGTAAACATGTCCCAACACTTTATATAATCCGACAGACCAAAAATAGAGACAGCTAAGCTAACGAAATTAATTGGTAAATAAATTGGTAAATCAATTAATTTACACGGGTTTTTTTCAGGCATTGAAATTTATACAAGTTGGAATATTAATTGATTAAAAGTTGTTGAATTGATGTCTAGAATTTTATATGTTTTTTAATGAACTAGTTATTTATTATATAACTTAAATGCTGAGATTCACTTTATAGTTTCTTAATTATTTATAAGTTAAATTACGATGCGTAGTAAATGAAGAGTTAAATTCTCTTATTTTTTGTGATGCTTGTTGAAATAGTTTCTTAAATGTTTATCAGCTAAATGGCAAAATGTAGAGCAACTGCAGTCAAGTGTAAAAGAGGCAAAGGTCATGTTGCAGCATGACATTTATGCATCAAAATGTGGAGCACAGAATATGGCAGCATGTTCAATGGATGCACGTGGCATGAAAATGGAAAATCGCAGTGAATGTAGCTCATGTTATGGATGCTGCAGCATTGTAGAATAAAGCTCCCTTAAGACCAGAACTATTGATTACATATGTGAAAGAGTTTTATTCTCATAAATATATATTTTAAGTAATATATTGGAAATGAAAAATTCCATTGATTGAACATTTTTCTAAATTTTTAACAGCTTTAATCAATTAATAAAAATGTTCATTAAATTGTTGATAATTATATTTCATTATTTCATTTAGAAGTTGTATGGTATTAATGAGGAATCTTAAATTTAGAGCACAAAATATAGTTGTGTGTCAAGGTTTAATTAAATTTGGCTTAGAAAATCAAATTCCAAAATTTTCATTTATTGCTATGAATTTCTAATAAATATTTGAATAGTTAACTTGAACAATATTTAGTAGTTTCATTCTCAATTAAACTTGACAACTTTGTAGAATCAAAAAAATCCTTGCAGTGTTTTAAAGTTGGCAATTAAATTGAATGGACACATTTAAATGAATGCTCTAGTTTATTAAGCTTAAATCAAGACTGCTAATGCACTTGTTTGGCTGATTATCTATTTAATGCTGAAACTGAAGCTGGTCGCACTTGCTTAGCTTTTTTTATTTTGTGATTTTTTTTTTTTTTTTGTGTGCTGTTGTGTCAGTGAAAGACCCCGAAAAACCCAAAGCAGCTAAACCTTTTAACAGCAAAATGATTTATGAAGTACACAGGCCAGACAAGATAAAGAAAAAGAAAAGAAATAGAAAGAGAAAGGGAGAAAGAGAGAGAGCGAGAAAAAAGTGAAATGGATAACCCAAGCAAAACATGCAACGCAATTTGCTTTTATTGAAAACGACAAGAAAGCCCCCAAAAAGAGGGCAAAGGAATTTTTGGTAGCAAAAGCAGAGTCAAGTGAAAAGCATATTATGCGAGAGAAGGCGAAAGGGAATTCCGTACCCAGAAAAGCGAAACAATGCGACACTGAGGCGATAACAAGCCCAATCATTATGGCTATGACTATGACAGAAAAAGAAGCCACAGTTGGAGAGGAGATTGTCAGCAGCAGCTACAGCGAAGATGCTGGCCAAAAACACTTGAACAGCACTTGAGTTGCCAGTGTAAATGTGTGCGAGTGTGTGTGTGTGTGTGTGTCCTAGTGGCCTGACACATATGCGAGTTGTCTGGGTGTGACATGATATGCGAGCACTTTGTAAAATGGAAAAATGAAACACGCAGCAAAATGAAAAGCAAAGACGTTGGGCGAGCTGCTTCTAACAATGTTGAACCAGGATATGCAGGATTTGCGCTTATCGTTGTTGGCCCACACACACACACACACACACATACATAGAGATAGATGTAGCTAGCGACATTTTTTATTTACACTGGCCGTGGCCATTTTTATGGCAGACACACAGAAGGGTCCTTGCATATCAGATGGCCAAAAGGAGTGCCATAAATCCATTATTCCCATGATTTGTTATTCAATATTTTGTAAGTAGATTAACTTGCAAAGGCGCACATTTGTTTGCCACACCAAAGGCGCTGAAAGGCTAACACACACTCATCCACACACACTCACACACTCTCAGCGTGTGTGCTCAGCTATGTATCTTTTTTGGCCTCGAGAATTAAGCTGTCGCTTGTGTTTTGTGGTGGAAGAAGTCTTCTCTCTCTCTCTCTCTCTCTCTCTCTCTGTCGCTTCTCACATAATTTACCAATCTATTTATCATATTAGCGCCTACTCGGCAAACAGCAGGCGAACTACACTGAACACTGAAGCTCAGCTGAGTGACCACTTAAATCACCACAAAAATGGGCATTCGAATTGAATTTATGACACCCGGCCCAAGTTTTGTGTCTGTTGTGTTTTGTGTTTTGCCCCCAAGGATGTGCTATTTATGAGTCTCTCTGTCTCTTATGGTCAGTTGGCAATTTATGACCACTTAAGTGAGCCATGAGATAAACTTCTTGTTCAAGAAGAAGAAAAGCAACAACAAAAATTTCCATTTATCTATACGAACTCACCTCAATTCGATTGTCATCCAACTCCAGTTCACTCAGACTCCACAGTTCGGCAAAAACGGTGTCGCCAATAAAGTTGAGATTATTTCGCGTCAATTTGAGTAGATTGAGATTTCCCAATCCACGGAAGATTTCACTGGTCAGCACATTGATTTGATTGTGAGCCAAATTCAAATACGTCAAACGCGCCATATCCACAAAAAGTCCTTCATGCAACGTACTAATGTTATTGTTGTTCAAATACAAACGTTCGCAGTGGGGAAGATTTCTGAAAGCATAACGATCCATTTCAAAGATTTGATTGTGCTCCAAGTTGAGTTCACGCAAACGTATGTGATTGGCAAAAGCATCCTGATCGAGTGCCATAATGTGATTGTTGTTTAGAATAATACGCTCGAGGAAGCTCAAACTGGCAAACGCATAACTCTTGACGATCTCTACTTGAGAGTACTCAATGACAATGCTTGTTAAGTTCTTCAACGGTTCAATTATCATGCTGGGTATATAATCCAATCGTGCATTGTTTTGTATGACAAATTTGAGTTCACGCAAACTCTTTTGCTGATAGAAACGTGTCCAAGTCGTGTCGTTCTGATGCAGACCTTCAGAGAATACCCAGCACTCGGCTTTCTGAACGGGTATATGATTCTCATCGGGTGTGCAGTAGCACATCAGTTTCATATCGCGACGACGCGTGCAAAAGCCAGTGCTGTCCATGGGTCCATTGTAGCCAGTGCTGCCTGTATTCGAAACGGACGAAGATGAGCTGCCATAGCCGGAGCTGGAGCTGCTGCGATAGTAGCCATTGCTGCTGCCCGACATCGCTGATGAGCTGGACATGGAACCAGAGACGGAGCCGGAGTTGCTGCCACCGCGTCCACGACTGCGTCGCTCTTCGCGTGCTCGGGATGCCACCGGCGCAACGAGGCAACAACTGAGTAGGAACAGCGTGCAGATGGCGAGTTGAAACAGTTGCGACGCCATTTTATGGCGCTGATGATGCGGCAACATTGAAGCGTTCACGTGGCGTCGTTTGCCTGCAAAATACGAGAGAGAACAGAATGACTCAGTCAATAAAATTTGTTTATCTGCAGCTAAGCTTAAAAGTCATAAAATTCTTGGTGGGAAATGATTGAAAATTCTCGTTGTTGTTGTTGTTAATGTTGTAGCCACAAGTACTACGTAACGCCGTCAAATTCTGTTATCTCTTTGATGATATTATTATTATTTTATACGCGAAAAGCCAAAAGAAAAGTTTCAACTCGAATTGCGCCCACATCAAAAATGTTCAACGGAAAAACACCTCGTCAGGGATAGGAATATATATATTTTTTTATTGTATGCTGAATACGTCTTTCAATTGTTCGCATTTTCGGCTGGCAAAGTTAAAACGCTCCATAAAAATTGCTAATTAATGTTGTTAACTTTTTTACTTTTCGCTCGTATTTCATTTATCTCGCTCTCCCGCTCTCACTCCGTCTGGCTGTCACTCTTTCGCATTTGGGTCTTTCTCATTTTCCGGTTTATTCAATGAAAAGTTCATGACATTGCTGTTTTCCTTTTTATACCCGCTACCCATAGGGTAGAAGGATATTATAACTTTGTGCCGACAGGATAAGTGTGTAACAGGCGAAGGTATCTAAGACTCCATAAAGTATATATATTCTTGATCAGAATCATCACTTAACACGATATAGCAATGTCCGTCTCTCTGTCTGTCCGTCTGTCCGTAAACTTTTGTATGGTTAGCAACATTTTCTGGTATATTTTGTACTCTATGGTATATTTTGTATGGAATGCTATAGCAATATACTAAATATAGGTTTGGTATATATCTTTATCTGGTATATTTCGACCTCTTCATGTATTACTATGTCAATATACCAAATAAAGGCTTTGGTATTTTTTAGTATTAATATGGTATATTTTAAAATTAATACTGGTATATTTTGATATAAATATAGCTGTTGGTATATATCTTTATCTGGTATATTTCAACCTTTGCGTCATATTTTTCATGTATTACTATTTCAATATACCGAATATAGCATTTGGTATTTTTTAATATTTTGCGGTATATTTATTTGGTATATTTTAATATTAATACCAAACGGTTTGTCTTTTATTCAAAATGTGTACCGGGTATCTCATAGTCAAGCACACTCGACCGTATCTTTCTTCCTTGTTTTTTTTTCTGCGTGCCTCCTGCTGACTTTTTGCTGCTTTCATTTGACGCTCCGCTGGCTTCCTGTGGCGTCGGCTCACTTTGTAGGCTGCCGCTTCCCCCTCCACTCTCTCTGTCTATCCAACCCTTGAGCTTGGACTGCCCCCCATAAACAAATTTATTGCGCTCATAAATAACTGCAACACTGTCACTGATTGTTCGCTCGATGGCAACGGCTTCATAAAGTGTCCTGCCTTCCACTTCCACTGTTCAAACACTAGCTGCTCCGCTACTCAATTGCATTTCAAGTGTCATTTGGCAAAGTGCTCTCTAATTACGCTCGTATTTTTAATAAATTAATAAGTCACATCTGACATTGGGCATATTTTTCGGGTTGTACCTTCCTCCCTTCGCAGTCTCCGTTCTCTCTTTGCTGGCTGGCATAATGAAGTGTAAATAAGTTATTGGCAGTTGTCAAGTGAGTCATCGTTATCGCAGTCAGGCAGTGATTTGCATAAAATATTGTCGCCAGGCTTAAAAAGGAGGTGGGGGGGGGAAGGGAAAGGGAAAGGGAAAGGGAAAGGGAAAAAAGGAAAATCCCGAAGCCGAAAGTCATTTGAGTTATTGACTTTGGCATGCTTCATTACATTGATTTTCGTTATAAATTTTAAATAAAACGATGATAAGTGTTTTGATTGTTGAGTTGCGTTGCGTTTGCTGCTGCCGCTTAACAAACATCCTGCCATATCCTGCCCACTACGATTGTCTATCTCTGTCTGTCTGTTGCCGCCTGTCATTGCCTGTCGTCAGGGCAAAAGTTCAAGGCTCGACGGGCTCACACCGCAGGATTAAGAACTCAAAAAACACTTAAGAGCAACAGCAACAGCAGCAGCAGCCAAGGACTTGATGAGTTCAATTTAAATATCAAAGCAAAGTGAAAACTAAAATGCCAGCAACACACACACACACACACACACACACACATACACACACAGGAGTATAGAGTGTTATTTAACCACAGGAGAGCCACAGCTGTGAAATGTAGCAGGATATGGGAATTTTGTGAGGTGGCACACTTTGAAGATATTTCTTGCTTGGCATTTTTAAGTGCGCTGTCAAGCAGCAAATCAAAAAATATGTATCACAACGTTCGTCTGTCTCTAGTATGTAATTAGATTTTCAAGTGTGTTACACACACGTCGATATCCATGTATATTCATTGGCAGAGCCACAGCCAATTACTCAACTGCCTGCCAGCAATAGTCAATGGGAAGGGGAAGGGGAAATTTTCGGAGGAAGGGGGAAGTGGAGC
Organism: Drosophila kohkoa; assembly: GCA_019972355.1. Classification (NCBI taxonomy): domain Eukaryota; kingdom Metazoa; phylum Arthropoda; class Insecta; order Diptera; family Drosophilidae; genus Drosophila; species Drosophila kohkoa. The sequence continues at coordinate 2,702,046 of BJEL01000078.1, forward strand.
TATGGCACAGTGCAAGCAAATGAAAAATCAATTTGTTGATTATGCATAAATCATAAGATTTATGCGACTTCTCACAGTGTTCATAAGTCATTTATCAATGGCAAAAACTTTTTGCCAGACAACAAAATGCGACCAAGCGCGACAAAAAGACACATTCACACACATACACTCGCACACACACACTCACACTCACACACATCGATACTCTTTCGAAGCAATAAATAGGTTAATAAACTGCCTCAGAAATCCAATCGAAACTTAAAGATATCTGCTGAAATTTACGGCAAGCTGTATTTAAACATGATTGAAGATCCTCTATTGTTAAAATGAAGTGCTGATAAATCTTGATTTGTTGCCAATTGATTTCTACTTTCATTTGACAGAAATATATTACTGCACTGATTTTCCGAGCTTAACAAAAAAATGTTAGAAAAAAGTGAAAGCAAATTAAAAATGCTGTCAAAAAGCAGATTCGATGTCAATCTAACAAAAAGTGTTACTTTTTCAACATCCATTGATGAAAATGCTTTATGTTCAAAAGCGTGGCACATATTTTATTTCAATTTAATTTTAACTCTTACTTTAGAAAAAACAAGTAAGAAAGTTACATTCGAGTGTGCTCGACTGTGAGATACCCGCTACCCATTTTTAATAAGGGCAAAATATTGCGGTATTATTTTCAAAATATACCGAAAATACTAAAAATATACCAAATGGTATGTCTGGTATATCGATACAGCACACCATTCAAAATATACCATAGACAGCACAATGTACCAGATTGTCGGCCAAAGCAACTAAGACCCCTACTAAGTAGGCGTTTTTGCCCATACAAAAGTATTTATTTAATAACTTCGACAATTTTTATCTGATCGCAACCAAATTTTCAGGAATCATAACTATTATAGTAATTATAGTATATACCAAAATTCGCAACTCTAGCTTTAAAATTACGCTTGTGATTCGATTTTTTTGATTTGCGGGGGCGGAAGTGGGCGTGGCAAAAATTTGAAACAAACTTGATCTGCGTGCAAACATAACAAATGCTGTCGAAAAAAAATTATAGCTCTATCTCTTATAGTCTCTGAGATCTAGGTGTTCATACGGACAGACGGACAGACACACAGACACACAGACGGACAGACGGACATGGCTAGATCGTCTCGGCTGTTGACGCTGATCAAGAATATATATACTTTATAGGGTCGGAGATGCCTCCTTCTACCTGTTACATACATTTCCTGCCGGCACAAAGTTATAATACCCTTCTACCCTATGGGTAGCGGGTATAAAAATTATTTTTTGTCAGTGGAAAATATATGGTATACATTTATACTACTTGATTTTTTTAGAGTAGAAAATATACATCACATTTTATAATTAAAAATGTTTTTAAATAACTTGAAATGTCAGTCAATCATTTGAAATTTAATATGACTGTGTTCTCATATTTTAAATAAAATTTATTTTTCTACTTCAATACAAAGCAAGCTTGTGCTTATTTATGAATTGAAAATGAGAATGACACAAACAAAAATTATACTTATAATTCATTGAACTTGAAACATTTATGAGCAGCCATGGCAACGCAATTAAATTTCCTTCTTGCAGCCGCAAAAGAAATATAGGCTAAATTGGAAAATATGAAAATGGAAGATAAGTAGAAGGTATCACGTCAAAGCGGAAGATAATTGGAAACTCATTTTTGTGCTCAATTTTGGTATCATACGTTTATCATGTTTTATACCCGCTTTTCTTTGGATAGAAAGGTATCATAAAGTGTGCGTATCAATATACCATCTAGTTTGGTATATTGCAGTTTTTTAGTATGTTATTTTGGTATTTTTAGAAAATATTACTACACTGTTTCGCTATTATTGAAAATAATTGTTATATACGATATATACATTTTGGTATATTTCAGTATATTTAGTATATTAATTCGGTATATCTAAAAAATACCGCACTGTTTTGCTTTTATTGACAACAATTGTTATTTTAAATTATATTCGATATATATATATTTTAGTATTTTGCAGTATTTTGTCATTATGTCAATTTGGTATATTTAAAAGATAATACCTCACCAATTTATTATTATTTAGGACAGGTTGCATTCTTGACTGTAGATTTTTTTACTTGCTTTCTTATAGTTTTAATAGAAGCTTATACTTATTGAAAAAATAAATAGTATGTTTTACAGTAACATTCATAAATGTTATTTTCAAATCAAAGCAAAAAAAAAGCTAAATCTTTTATATTTTTCAGCTGAAAAGTTATGTTTAGAAATTTCTGGTATGCACGTAAAAAGCAAGTCGTACAGTATTATGATTATTATTATTGTTAGATTATGGAAATGTGAAGGCAATATTCATGCTGGCATTTCGAAGTGCAGTGCAATCAAGAAACGTAAACAAGAGACAAACGTAGCAATAACAACAGCAGAGAACCAAGAACAGAACAGAACTGAACGGAACAGAAGCAGCACCAAACACAACCTTGACAACATGGAAAATTATCCTTGCAGGCATAAAAGCAGAAACTGACATGAGACCTTCTTGTGCTCCTTCTGCTTGTGTCTTGTCTCCTCCTGCCTTGCCAACATCCTGATGTTCCTTGGCTTGTTTTGCTCCCCCCCCTTTCCACTCGTTCAAGTTGTTTCAAGTGTGCAAAATTGCAACAAGAAGCCATTTGTCTTGCTGTTTATAATTTCGATTAAACTTTCAAAGTGCGAAACGCATATGTTTTAAATTGTGTGTGTGTGTTGGGTGTGTGTGTGTGTGTGTGTGTGTCAACAATGCTGGAACGTCTGCTGCAAAAGTGTGACAGAACTTGTCGACGTCGACCCACTAGGAAATTGGAGCAAAAGCCGCAGCTTAGCTGTCAGTTCTCCCAGCGACCACACGAGCTTCCCCAGGGGCAGCTCAAGATGAGGGGAAGAGATGGAGAAGAGTGCTGTGTATATTGCACATAAATTGTTGCCAATGCTTGAATGGAAATTTTCCTTGGCTTGGCAATACTTTGGCTCTATGCTTTTGTTGTGTGTGCTCTGAAGCTCTGGCACTCGTTATGGCCCTGTTTGCAGACGACGAAGTCAGGCAACAACGTCATGTCTAAGGCAACGGCAAAGGCAAAGGCGAACGGCAGAGAAAAGTTTGCTTATCAGGCCGCATTGAATATAAACATAACAGCTTTCAAGTGGCAGAGGATGAGTGGAGGTAGCTGAGTGGCTGAGTGTGAAATGAAGTTGTGCAAGAAGCTCTGAAGAAGACAATGCCAGTCTAAAAATCTGATCTCGTTGCTCCTACTGTTGCTGCCAGTGTTGTCTGCGTGTGGAAATTGTTTTCAATTTTCGTTATTTGACAAATGGTGACACTTCCGCTGTGGCATAAACCCCGGGCACCAGCAGGACTTTAACAATATGTCTGCCAGCTGGGGGCGCCTCTCTCTCTCTCTCACTCTCTATCTCATTCCCTTCCCTTCCCTTCCCTTTGCGTGTGTATGTCATGAGGTTTTGTCAACAATAAGTTTATACGTCAGACAACGACAACGACGACGACGACGACTCGTTGTTGTTTATGACATTGCTCTGTCGCACACACATTATGAGCGGGAGCGAGCGACTCACCCATTCTGGACAGGGCCAAGGACAGCAACAGAACTAGGGACACAGGACTCTCTGAATAAGTTTAAGCTGTGACATGCCACACATGGCCAGCGGACGTGCTTGACTTTGACTGAATGCTGCTGCTGCTGCACACACAGACAGTCACCATTCGCTGACAACTTCCCTCTTTACTCGTCCCTCTTTAGTTTATTTTGCTGCAAATAAAATGGTACAAAACAGTTGGCGGACAGTTGGCGGCATTCTTTCGACTTTATTCTATTCCCTTCTCTTCCCTTTTCGCCTCCTTTTTTTTGGCCAAAGTGCATGTCTCGATCCGAGTCAGACTCTCAGAGTCCTTGACAAATGGCAAACAAAGCTGGAGCCCATCAATCAAGCCAGTTATGACGTTCGCACGTTCTTCGCTTCATTTTATTTATTTTATTTTTATTGAAATGTATAAATTTGATTTCTTTTAGTTTATGCTTGATGCTCATTCAACTTGATTTGCTTGCCTCACCGAAAATGAATTACAATTGCCACTTGGCATTGTCACATGTCAGCAGCAGTAACATTCCCTTCCCTCTTCCTTATGGAATTCGATAGGTGAGCAAGTAGACACAAGTCTGCTCTTTATGTCTGCAGGTGGTTGATGAAAATGTGATTCATCAATAAAAAAAAGGAAATCAAATGCTAGACAGTTGATCTATTTCTGTTGATTGAAGCTCAAAGGACTAATGTAAACACAATATTAATTGGGCTGTAAATAGTCATTTATAAATGGTATGGGAAGATTTAGACCGAAGGAATTTCATGTGTGTGCTTAAATTGAAGAATAAGAATGACACAGAAAAAAAGAAATTACCCAAAAGATATTGAATTGGTCTAAATCATTCAAGTCAACTTGAATACTGTTTTTACTTTATTAAATTAACAAAACTATGTATATGAACCATATAGAATAGATTTACAAATATTTGTTTAACAATTTAATGAATTTTTGGTTTCTTTTCAATTATAATCATATCGTACAGAAATTTTAAAATCTTAGAAAAAATAAAAGAGAACTTAAGAATCATTTTTATAACTCTTGCTCTTAGATAAAACAATACATTTGATTTTTTACAAAAGAAAGAAATTTTATATGTTTTTGGAATTAAAAGGAATAATTGGATCAATGCTGAATGCCAAAAATATTTATTCAAGATTATTGCGAGTCAATTTAGTTTCATTTTTTATTTATGCACAAAATTATATGGCGCTTGGCATTTCAAAAATAAAAAATAATAAGCTATTTTGAACAACTTTCTCCCAAGAAAATTTCTTTAAAAAATGCTTGAAGCACTCGCATTATTAGAGCTTAAGCAAGTTTTAAAAATGTAGAGTTGATGTTGTTGAAGGTTCTTCAAATTGAAGAAGTCGTTCAATTGAACTTATTTCAAAAATCTTTACAACTCGCAAAACTCGCTCTTCTTATTTTTCTCCATCTCCCTCTCTCTCTCTCTCTATCTCTCTCTCTCTCTTTCTTTTTCTATCTCTGTTATGCAGCACAAGCGAAAGTTTTAAGCTGAATGTGAAGCAAGTTTGGAGTGTGTGTGCTGAAACTTCGTCGAGTCAGTTGTTCAATTGAATGTATTGCTAGCACAACAGAAACGCAGCAACTGCCAACTGCTGCGAACTGCGAACTGGGTCAATACCAAACACACACACACACACACACACACACACACACACACACACACACAAACACACACACACACACACACACACACTATTGACATTTTATTAAACTGACGACACATCAGTTTTTTGTTTGCTTCTTTTCTGTCACATCATATTACTGGTGATTATATTTATTGTCAGGGTTGTCGCACTCTATAAATATTTCATAAATAGCTTGTGCCATTTGCATGTGACGAACGCTCCAAGTTTTCTTTTTCTGTCATTTGCTTAACCCTTTTGCTGTTATTATCATGCGAAAAAGTCATTGCCAGCTGTCACATGGAAGTCTCTACTCTTTTACCCCCTACTTCTCTACTCCACGAGTAGTCCCTCTCCCTCAAGTAGTTCCTTCTTCCCTCCAGTTGAAGAGCAGCTTTGTCAAATCTGCACACATTGTAGTAGGAGCTGTTAGTGCTGTTCCCCTCTGTTCTCTTCTCCTTGCAGCTTCTCTTGCGCACTTTTGACTACTTTTCAGTTAGGTAGCATCCCCCACTTCACTACCCACTGTACTTTTTTTTTTTTTGGCTTTTAGCATACCTGTCAGCAAAATAAAATGAAAAGTAGTTTCAGTGCAAACTTTCGCTCATCGTCGCCTGCTGCCTTATTGTTGACACATATTTCTCGTTATATGCAAGTGACTGCCACGCCCCCGCCCCCGTCCATTACGTTGGCTGTCATTTCACTTGGTTTCCTTTTCTTTTTTTCTTTGCATTCTTTTCACTTAGATTTTCGTGGCTGTGCTCTCTTTTATTTGCCCTTTTTTGCGGCAAGTGTAGAGCTTTAACTTTTGATGCACAATTTGTTTGCCAGTCTGCAGTCGCTCTCTCTCGCTCTTCCTTATCATCTCTCCCTCTCTTTCCTTCTCTTGACTGTTTAATACTGAAATTGGCAGCACCTGGCTTAAGTGTTTGGCGGCTGGCTCGACTGTCCTGGCAGATAAGTAGTCCTTGTGCCTTGCCTCTTCGCTTTGCTTGTCGCTTCCTCAAACTTGCCACATTTCTTTCGTTCACTTGTTCGTTGTCTTCTTGGCCAAAGTCCCCTTCACAACTGTGTGTGTGAAAATTATTATTTTGCGTCGTTGTCGTCGTCGTCGTTGCAAGTTTGTTGCAACTTTTTTCGACGCAAAGTGAAAATTTGTCATGCTCGTTGAGCAGCTTTACTAAGTATGTTCCTGTTGCCTTGATATAATAAATTCCTTCAGTTTAGCAAAAATGCTCACGAAGACAAACACAAACATAAACAGCGAAAGACAAACACAAACACTACAAACACACAAATGCAAACCAAATATCTCTTGCACAGGGGGCAACAAATTTTTGAGCCGAAAATGAGTTGTCCTCATCCTCGTTCTCTCTCTTTGCATCCTTCTTGTCGTCTGGGCGAAAACTTTTAACTCGACTGTCAAATATTTTAACAATTTTGCATAAAACATTACGAAGATGCTTAGTAAAAGCTGCTGACGAGCTAGCTCTCTCTCTCTCTCTCTTACTCGCTCGCTGCATCTCTTTCGTTCCTAATGCCAGCTTAACATTTGCCATATCTTTATCTCTTTTATAGCTCACATGTCTGAGCTGATGATTCTGAAAGTGAATTTCAAATAAGTGCCAACTCTTTTCCCCCTCCCTTTCCCTCTCTCTTCCTCTTTTTCTACTAATACATTTCAATCCCCCACTTAATTAGCTAAGTTGCCTAGTTTGTTTTTTGCCCCAGACAACTGCATGGATTCATTTCTAGACAACTCTCGTCTCTCATACTCACCTTTTGATTAAGCGAAGAAAAAGGGCCGCGTCACGTGCGGGCCTCTGGAAAACTCTAGATTTTTCCGCTGACTAATAGGATGAGCTGCAAGAAAATAGAGAGAGAGAGAGAAAAAACGTGAAAGCAAATAAATAAATATGATAAAAATCAGCAGTGGCAGCTATAAATTTCGAAGTACTTTCATTTTCGGGGGCCTGAACAAATATCTATTAGGGCATAGACGTGTTTCCTCTACCCTAACAAAGGGCATAACAATTGTTTTGTTTAGTTTGCAACATCAGCAGAATGATGCAGCATTTTTTGTATGATTGACAGACTTTGTTATATTAAGCACATATTGTATTTAGATTAAGAAACGTATATCAATGAAATGCTATGGTAACTGCGCTTAGACCTTTATTTTAAAAAATAAATGAAAAGCGAGTGTATTTAATTTATTTATTATTATCAAATTAATCGCTGATATTTATATATACTGCTATTTCAAAGTTCACAGCAGTATATATATTTTAAATCAAAGTCTTAAAGTAAGGTGAAAATTGAAAACTAAATCTATGATATTTCCATTGTAAATAATGTCTTTTGAAGCATAATCGCAATCGTGCAAAAATAATATTTATTGCATAATATAAAACACAATAATTTTTAATAAGGAGAGTACTCTCATGTGTCAATACATTAAAACCTTTTACGCACAGAATGATATTCTAAAAGACCTGAAAAGATATCATGAGCTTAAGGACTTTTCTCAAAGTAAAAACTGCAACAAATCTATTATTTGACAGATTTATTTCCAGAAGAAAAAATAAAATAAAAGCAAATCTAATATTTGACAGACTTATTCACATAGGGAAAAGTAAAATAATAAATCAATTAGAATGTACTAATTTTTATTTTTAATTCAATTTATGGAAAAATTCAAAAGTAATCAAATTTTTGACACGCCTTGTAATTTTAAAGCTAGCCAATAATAACAATAGTATTTAAGATGCCTGATACTTCTGTATTTCGCCTAATGCAGGTTTTAGCTGATTTGTCGGCCAATCTGGTATATTTGGTATACCTCTATAGAATATTTTTAATGTAGAACTGCAACGATTTACCAAATATGATATTCAGTATATTTTTGTATTTTTGTGATATATTATTTGGTATTTTTAAGAATTAAACCTGTATGTTTACCATGCATTCTATACGTTATATAGTATAACTGTCTTGAGAATTGTCAACATTGTATAGAAAGGTTATCTAAAAGTACATCTAATCGTAGACAATCAGAGAAAGAATCCCCCCTTGTATTTTTTCGCTCATTTGATGCTCGTAATAATATTATGACCCGTCACTTTTATAGAGTACCGAGTAGGCTAAAAGGGGCGTGGTCAGGTTAGGTTAGGAAAATATGCGCAGCAGAAATCTAATTGCGTTAATTTCTCAGGTAATTGTGGCACAGCTCGGCTGTTAGACGACCGAATGGGGACCAGGACATGCGACTACGTAAAAACTATTAACACGCGCAGCTGCTGCGGAGCATGGTGAGGGGGAGTGGAAAGGGGGAGGGGGAAAAGGACAACAGCTGAACCACACACATGTGTGTTACACCAGGGGCGTTGGCTGTAGGAGGAGGCGTGGGCGTGGGCGTAGGTGTGGGCGTGGGCTGTTGCGCGTTATTCAAATAGTTTTATTTTCCACACGCGCCTCATAATTTGCTGCGTGTCCATTGTCCATGTGGACGACGTCGACGACGACGACGACGACGTCGACGTTGCTGATGATGACGACGACGAACCGAAGTAATTCCCCAGTCTGTGGGCTTAAATGTCACGGAGCATATTTAAGTAGTGGAAGGTCTTTTTTTTTTTGTTATCGGGGCATGAAATGAAATAATTGCATTTTGCTGCGCCTACAAAAAAATGGAAGAAAAATACTTGCCCCGCCCTCGCACACAAGTGGCGCCACTTCCTCTGGTGGGGCAAGCGATTAACTCTCCCCTCTCTTCCCCTCTCTACCCTTCTCTTCCCTTCCCTTCCCTTCCCTTCCCTTCCCTTCCCTTCATAATCTCAGTTTATACACAATTTACATACGCTTCTAATGTCGCTTTTTTTATACGTCTGCAATTATAATCGTTTCCATATCTATCCCCATCGCTGACCAATTTCTGTTTTTTTTTTCTTTTCCTCCGTTTTTTCGTTGATAATTATGCCCGCATTATTCGAATAATATCCCGCTCTCTCTGCAGTACTTAGCTGAATTAAAGTCTAGGAGTTTAATAAGCTTTATGTGCCCCATAATGATATGTTGCACTTGTGGGAGTAACAGTTGCTGTTGCAGCCACACACACACACATATACATATACACACACTTATTATCGTAGCATTGGCATCAACAAGCTATAAGCAACAACAAACTGATTGCCGTGACGAATGTCAAACAAGTTCAACTTGTCGCTTGGCGGCTGCCCGGGGCAACCGACAAAACTGAAACCAAAGCTCCCAAATACATTGACAATTTGTTATTAAGTGGGTGTGTGTCTGTGTGTGTGTGTGCATATGCATATAATAAACTTGTAGCAGGTTAACTTCATCACCCTTCCGACTCCTTTCTTGCCCCTTAGGGAATGGAAATTGTGTGTGCAACATTTGAAATGGCATCAATTGTAATAAAAATTATTTGCACACAATATGAAGTTTTTCATTTGCAAATAGTTCACATACTTTGTTTTTGGCAATTTCAGTCTATTGAGGAAATTAAAATTGACAATATTTATGGCACAAAATAAAATAAAACAAGTATACGGATGTATGACAAATTCAATAACTCTTATTTACTTTATTAAATATCGGCTATGAACTGTCGACATTGAAAAACAAGTAAGAAAGATACAATGGAATGTGATCGACTGTGAGATACCCGTTACCCATTGTGAACAAAAGTTAAGCAATGCGGTATTATTCTTAAATAATAAAAAATAATATACCACAAAAATACTTGAATATACTGAATGAATGAACTTTAAAATATATCAAATCAAAATATCACAAAAATATTAAAAATATACCGAATGTTGCATTTGGTATACTGATATATGTAGTACTACCTTCAAAATATAAGATAGAGTGAAAAATAGTCCAAAATGTCAGACAAATCAACTAAGGCACATACAAAATTATTTCTTTAATAGCTTCTACAATAATATAATATAATTATATATATATAATAATATATAATAATATATATAATATACTCTGAATAAGAGCTGCCATCTTTTTATATAGAGAGGCCTTTTTCTCTCCTAGAATATATAAATATCTCAGACAACTTTTGAGACTTGATAATATTTATGACATATTGTAAATGGTTTGCGCAAATTGAATAACTCTTAATTTAAATTAATTTATAGTTTTTTTTTTTTGAAAGTCGTCTATTAAGTTTCGACATTGAAAAATATTCTTTTGTTTATTTTATATTAGAGCATAAAAACATTAAAGTATTTCGTAGTTATACAACTTTAAGCTAAAGGTCGCAAATAAAATATGTATATATAATATAAATCATTTACATAGTAAATTCTTATATATTTTTGTCTGTTTGAGAACTTTAATTTAAATTGTATAAGTACAAAATAATTTAATATTTTCAATATCAAAACGTCAGCTTTAAGTGTTTATAAAAGACATAAAAAAGACTACTATTTATAAGTATAACCGAATAAATATTTCCTTTAGTACTTTTATTTATTTTATTTAAGTATTGCATAAAGTTTAGTTAAAATTGAAGCGTATCAACTTTGTAGCATCTTTAAGTTATTTTTAATCAAAGAAATTTCATCGTGAACAAATTGTTAATTATGTATTGAAATTTAGGAATTCAAGAATTTTGGAAGTATTCAAAAAATTTTCACCTCAAATGAAAACCCTTTGTGTGACCATTAAGGACAGACTTGAAAATTTCAAAGTTTGCTTAACAGCTTTGTATCAAAAGTTGGGTGATAATTTGAGCGACTTTTGTCGACAAATATTTCACATAAATGCTGCTGTTGCAAGTGCTTGGTTAAACCTGGTTAATGAGTTCATTTCCAGTTGCAGTTGTTTCCTCTCTTCCTCTCTCTCCCATACTCTTTCTTCTCTCAATCTGCTTAATAACTTCTAAGCTTAACCCCCGCCCCTCAGAGTCATTATTTGCAAGTGAATAAAGTGCAGAAGTTGCTCGTGCAGCAAAGAGGAAACGAAAGTTGCTTGCAGCAAACTGCAGCAACGTTTCCATTTCATGTGAGGCAATAAAAATTTAATATAATTACGCACAATTTCCAGTTGAACTTTATGACACACACACACACATGAAGTATATAGAATACACTTTTGTAGACTAGTTGCTGTGACTTTTGACAGCGTCGTGGGTCGCGTTGTGACTGCTCGCTTTTTCGCTTTTGCCTCAGCAAAAAGTTTATGAGTCGCCACCAAGACAAACATAAACACTTGTGAAGACACAAGGGATGCTCAGTGGGTGGGTGGGAGAGAGGGAGTGGGAGGGGTTCAATCAAGGGGATGCAGCTGATTTCATAAAGTGTAACAAGCCAAAGCTTTGAGCTCGGCGACAAATAAGCGACTGAAGCAGCAACCAGCCAAGCAGCCAGCCCTCGAGCTGCCTGCAAGTCGACAATAAAGCGTTGCGCAAAAGTTTACAAGTTGCCTGTGGCATGAAGTAGCCGAGTGTTGTGTGTGTGTGTGTGGCTCCACAACACACACACACACACACACGAACACGAACACACTTCGCTGCGAGTTAAATATTTGTTTCTGTTTCGCTTGTTTACATTGAGGACCCCAAAGCAAAGTCGACAGCAGCAGCAACAAGAGCAGAGACAGGAGTTTGAAGCTGATGCTGTTGCTGTTGCTGCTGCTGTGGCATATCTGTCGCCCAGAACTTGCATTTTCCACATTTGCCTCCGGCAAGTTGTTATTTCTTAATATCGAGTCGCTGCCGCAGTCGCTGCCTCAGTCGCAGTCGCTGCGGCGAACTCTCAACCCGCGGGCATATGTCAGGCGACTTAACCTTTGACAGGCGCCGCTGTTGGCTACAACCTGCCACCTCCCCTTTCCCCTCCCCACTCCGCTTTTCACCATTTTCCCACTCACCACTTAGCCATAAATTGAGTGGCGTTTGTCTGCTGCTGTTGCTGCTTCAGCCAATGTAATCAGATCATTTTGTACGCTTCAACAAGTACGCGAAACTTTTATTTGATTTGAAATGAGAAAATCTTTGATAGAACGTGCCTCAAACACCATGCCACAAAAGCAACAAACTTTCTCTACGCTGCTCTAGCCAATTAACCTGTTGATATCCCAGATGGATTTTGCCTTCTTGTTTTTACTGCTTCTTCTTGTTTATGTTCAGCTGAATTTCATAATATGATAATTAATTGAAAGTTGTGCCTGTTGGCTTGACAAAAATTCAAAGTTAGGCATATTTAGTTGACTCTTTTGAAATGGTCTCAAGTGTAATGTCAAATTTGCGTGGCTTATAAATTTAAAAAAAAAGAATGTACATTATATCAAACGAAATCAGAATCTTATAAGTAAAATGCGAGCTAGTTGCTTCTGAACATTTAATGTAAAATGGTAATTTTAATGATTTCGCTCAATTACAAAATAAATCTAATAATTTCTATTGAGTTAAAATGATTATATTAAATTTCATTTTACTTCTGCTAAAAAGAGTATGGTAAGCCTGCCTAAATTCAGTCTTAAAACAAAACTCACCAGTTAGACTAAGATATTATATATGAGACAAGTCAGAAAGCTACAGTCGAGTGTGAGATACCTTCGAATCATTAATTAATTAATAAAAGCAAAACAGTGCGGTATTTATTTTAAAATATACCAAATTAAAATATCGTAAAATTACTCTACTATTTTCAAAATATACCATAAGGTACAAAGAAATTGTCACATTGTTTCTTAAATATTTATTGAATACCTTCTTCCATTTATTTCATTATTTTTTTCTATATTTTCTTTTAATTTAATTTAATATATTATAATTGCTTTGCTATGTGCTAGTATTTTTATGTTATCCCTTCATGACTTTGTTTATAAATCGAAAATAAATTTCATTAATTAAAAAAAATATTATACTTCGTCTTTTTATTTTCCAACTGAAAAATTTTATACTATTTAACTCTTTTTACTATTTGTATTTTTTTTTTTTAATTTTTAAAAGATACATTTAATTTGTAATATTTTAAACAGTTAATTTATCTGTTTATAAGAAGTTTATTAAATTCTCTTCTTGAATTTGCTTTAAAAATTTAAATAGCTAGTCTAGCTTTTTGTCTTTTCCTTGCCACAAAAATTTTCCACTTACTAATTTACCAATATCAACACATTAATGGTTAAAAGCTTTCCACTTTCCCCGCCATTTTCTCTCTCTCTTTGCTTTCTGCTTGCTCACTTTAGCTGCGCTTCCCGAATGTGTCAATTGGCGTTAATGTAATTATGTAATAAACTTGTGTTATTTGGTCGGCAGAGAAGGAGGAGGAGACGAGAAGGGGAGGAGACGGGGTGCAGCTGCCACCAGCCAGCTAACAACAGGCAACAGCCGCTAATATTAATTAGGCAGAGAAAGAAGAAGCAGCAGCAGCAACAGCAGAGGGCAACAAGAAAATGCTGGTCACATTTTTGTTTACATTTTGGGCGCTTGAATTCAGCTCGTGTCGTCAGCTGGCTATTAAAAGTGCTATGCTAAATGGCCATAACAACTTCCGTGTGCCACACACACAAACATACGCATCTATATACACACACACTCACACACACACACTAAGACTTGCCTCACCCAGTAGCCAGGCTAGGCTCTCATTTATAACAATAAACAGCAGCATAAAAGCCATGAAACTGATTTTTCACGCCATTTTCGTTTACATTTTGTTATTGTTGTTGTTGTTGTTGCCTTGAAACAGCTGAACAGCGCTGCCAACGCATGTGTAATTAAAATATAATAATTTTTGCCGAACAAAAGCAACAGTGGAAAAAAAGCACAGTGGAAAAAAAAACAGAAGCTCGCTCTCTGCTTTCTCTGTGTGTGTGTGTATTTATGACGAAAGTTTCAAGTGTGCCAAAGAGGAGAGGGGGCGTGTAAAGAGGAAGAGATGGGCTGGCGTGTTTCAAGGCAATGATGATCATAATGATGGCCACTCTGCACGCACCTGCCACAGACTCGCCTCAGTTCTTGCCTCCTCCTGTAAATGTCCTTCACCTTTGTATTTCGCTCTCTCTCTCTCTCGCTTTTGGCAGTTGTTTTCATATTTTTGCTTTCCGCACATTTGTTACGCACCATAAATGAAAATGCTCATATAAATATTTCATATTTTAACACACACCAAAAAGAAAACCACCCACAACCAAAAATGACAACAAGTCGTCGCGTTGTTTTGTTTAGTAGCATCTTGTGCAGCGTTCACCTCATTTCAAAGTAACCACCCAACTCACCACCCACTCACCACTCACCAGACACCACACTACATTTCACTTTTCAGTCGAGAAATTTCCGCCCATTAAATTGACATACGCGCATTCGCCATTCGCATTCATTTCCTCTTTCCATTTTGGGTGTATTTTTTTGCTGTGCTTTGTTATTTCTTTTGCTTTCTTTATTTTTTATTTTTATTGCTCTCCCTTTGCCTGTTTGCACAAGTTTTGTAATATTTCGGGTTTATGTTTACAGTTGGCAAACGCATTAAAATCACAGATTTACATTTTTTTATCCTTCGCTCTTCGCTTTCTTATACATATAAATGTGTGTGTGTCCTGCTGAATTATTTAGTGTTGTCGCCCTCTACACCCTCCTCCCCCCTCTAGCATTTGTCCAACTGTGTGTGTGTGCAAAGTATTCGTATTATTGAATTTGAATTTGAGTTTTTTTTTTTTTGTGTAGACTGGCGACAGCTTCGAGGCTTATTGTTTCAAATGTCCCCGACGCAATCTCGAGAATGTAAACTGTTGATAGCTTGCTACACACACACACTTACACTTACACTCTTACACCCTTGCACACACTTGCGTCTTAAGCGGGGGGCTTAGGCTGTGTGCCAAGTTGAGCATGGAAATTATTTTTTAATAAACACAAAGCACTCGCTTACAAAGGGGAACAAGACACACACACAGACAGACAACTGAACTCAACTCAACTTAACGCATCCGCATTCGCATTCGCATTTACTCTTGGACTGTTGCAGAGACTCACTGGGTGGGGGAGTGAACGGAGGGAGGGAGTGAAAGAGGAGGAGGTACGACAGGAATCTCTTGTTTTCGCTGCTGTTCAGCGAATGGCAACAGCGTCGAGCGCAAAATAAATAAACCCACTTTAATATGCGCTCGTTATATTATTTTCTTTTCATTTTCTTGATTTCGTTTCCCTTTGCTTTCGTGCTTCTCTTCTTCAGTTTTTCTCTCATTTTTCCCTGCTGCTATCATGTTTTTCTTTCAGCTTTCTTTTTTTTTATTTATTTATTTTTATTTATTTTTTTTTACGTGTTGTTCTCCCACCTTCTCCTCAGAGTTCACCCCCGCTCCGCCTGACATCGACCCGTCGGTTTCGCTTGTTTGAAGTGCCACGCTCTATTTAAAGGCAAATTGTCTGTAGTCCTTTTTACAAATATTGTGTTTCTTTCTTTTGCATATTTATCCGTTGCTTTCTGCTGCACTCGTCCTCCTCCCCCTCTCCACTCCCACACCATTTTGTTGTGGCACAGCCAAAAGACAAACTCGCTGGCTGGTTGGTAAAAAAATGCGCTGCTAGCAACAGCTTCGCGTCTAGACATTGTGGAATTAGGTAAAGCAAACGGGCCAAATAGCTCTGTCTAAAAATGCATAACCCCACCATCCACTTCTCCCCCCTCTTCGCCCAAAGTGTCCGACAAACTCGAGACGGACACGGGGAGGAGAAAAAAAATGAGGGGGATCGTCGTTGGGGCAGCTGAGAACTGGACGCTTGAATTAGCATTTGAAGCAAGTGCGCTGACCTGTGGAACAGCAGCTGCAGCAGCTTCTCTACCTTCTTCTCCCCTTTCCCTCTTTCTCCATTTCTGGCTCGCTTTTTTATTGCATCCACAATGCGGGTCAAGTCACTGGGGATAGCTTTAGAGTGCTTCACATTTCAAGTGGATATTATTAGGGGATTGCATTACGCTGTTCACCAAATGCTAAATTGTCCAAGCTAAGTGCTATCATTCCACGACTACTCCAAACTCTGCTTTGACTAAGCGACTCAACTTAATTGATCTGAGCTTACAACTAAAGCGAGGATTTCTCTTTCAACGCATTCTACATAAACCTCAAATATTCATTTGCTTCTAAGAGCTGGGACAACAAATTAAACTAAATATCTTTCATTCAAATAAAAGCATTTTTTTTGCAGAGCTTTAGCAATTTCTTTCAAATCTTAGCTTAACTTAAAGCCACTTCTAAAAACAAAGACAACAAATTTTTTTAAAATTCGAGAAAAAGAATTTTCTTTTTGCAAAATTTGAACAATTTCTATTAAATTTGAGTTTAACTTAAACTAACTTACTCGTCATATAAAAGATATTAACGAATTCCTTATAGCTTAAGCTACTCTTAATATAATTGGATTGTTTTTGGTTTACTTTGACAATATTTAGTTTACTCAGTTAAACCATATCCTATGTTAATATCCTTAACTGACAAAACGGTATTTATATATGCCTTATTGTTATTCCATATTAGTATATTAGTACACTAAAAATAGACCACAAAGTATAAAATATACTAGATGGTCTTATTGCATTGTAAATGGACGAAAAGCAAAGTTCAGTCATTTTTATATAGGTGATAATTAGCATAAATATTCTATGTTAATATCCAAACTTATAAATGTAAAATAGCCGCTACTCATTTTAAATAACATAAAACTAAAACGGTATTATTTATTGAATATACCAATTTATTATTTCATAAAATTACTAAAATATAACAAAGTCTGTATATTTAGCAAAGAGCAAAGTACAAAAAAATACCAAATTTTTAACCAAAGCAACTAAAGACCGACTGCATCAGCCGTTTTTTCTTCCATACCAAATTCTCAACATTATTTTTACATATTAATCATATCAGTGTTCATAGGCTTTCATAGTTCCACAATTTTGTTAATGATATGTAATTAGAACTTTCTACTTCCTTAGCAACTATGACTGTTCTTTTTTTACTACACAGTTTTCGTTTTAATTATAAACATAGAGCACACTAAACAAATAAACAACTTCATTCTTTTGTCGCTTTATTGGAGTTATAAAATGTCACACAAATTAACTAATTTGCTTACCAAAACTATTAACAGCTAATAGGTTTATGATGTTCAATTGCTGTTGTACTTTATGGCTAAACTGTTAAACATTATTTATATTCATGCTATTCTTAGTTGCTTTTGTATTAAATAAGATCTATATAAAATAATATTATTATATAGATCTCTGTATATTATATATCTTATCTAATCTATATATTACATAAGATCTATATAATTATTTAATTATGTTGTGCATTATTTGTCTAAATAATCAATGGTATTTATTGTAAGCGTATAACATATGTAGTTCATACTTATAATGAGGTAATAATAAATTTCATTATTTTTACATTCTGAATATTGGTTGCTTTAAATTTTATAAGAAACATCATGATTTTATGGTATTTACAATCGAAATATGAATATATTGTGGCCCTACCTAATTTATTCTTTTCTTAATTAAATATTTTTCTCCACTTCAAAAATGTTATCGAGAAAAACTGTATTATATTAAATATAATTTAACTTCACCAAAATATAAATATAATATAAATGCATTTAATATAGATTCTTCAAGTAATTCTAGTATCTTTAGATAATCTATATACACCGTAGAAACATATAGAGTTACCCTAATTAGATTGTAGATTAATTATAATCATTATAAAATCTAAACACCTCAATTCACTGATTTGTATACATGACTGCTAAGCACTTTTAATCCGCACTCATGATACGCACATTAGGGTTGCGCTTTTAATACATGCAGCATGGTAACCCTAATGTGCATAACTTTCCGCTCGGTTCAGTGGCCTTCGTTGCACATAAATCCGAGCGGAACAAGAAGAAGAAGAAGCAGACGAATAAGAAGAAGAAGCAGCAGCAGAAGTCGCACTAGAAATACGCAGATCCATAAGGGCGCCTAGTTTCAATTACACACGCACTTGGCGAATGTTAGAATGGGGGAGAGGGAGAGTAGAGAAGAGTGAGAGGGAGAGGGAATGAGGGAGCAGGCTACGCATAAAGTACAGTCCCCACCATACTCCTCCATATATAGTATATAGCACATTCTATATACACATTCGCTTCGCTCTCTTTCTGCAATTGTTGCGCCTTTTATTTGTTTGCTTTTTGTTGTCGCTGTTATTGTTGTTGCTGTTGTTGTTGCTGTTGTTGCTGTTATTGTTGTAGTTGTTCTTGTCGTCGTTTCGTGTCATTGCCTTTGTTTGCTTTTTGCAGCCTTTTGCACCCGCCACTCACCCGCTATTTCCTTGTCCCTACTTTGCCTCGTGTTTATTTTCTTTTTTTTTTTATTCCTATATATATTTCGAGCATGGCGCACATTACACATTTACACACAAAAGCGAAAGCGGAGCAAAGAGCACGGACACGCTGTGGCACGCATGTTGCCTGCCACCCCCTTCTCGACTTACCCCTCTGCCCTCACTCACCCCTTTTCGGTTTGCCAGACACTGCGCTCGGCACTCGTTAAAGGTAAAAATTTATTGTGTCTTATTATTATTTTTTTATTGACAATACGTGACGCGTACGCCAAAAAGGACAATCGCTTTCACTCGCTCTCTCTCTTTCCCTTTCACTCTCCATCTCTTTCTCTGTGTGTGTGTGTCTGAGGATCCTCGCTGCTGCTTCGCATACATAAAAAGATTTTGTTCAATCGATGGCAAGCGCCTTTTGTTATTTTATAATTTTCGATTGTTTTGTTTTGCTTTGCATTGCTTTCGTCCTGCTTGGGCGCCGTTGTCCTGTTTGCTTTCTTTTTTTTTTCTGCTTTGTGGCTGTCGCCAGTTATTTGTTTTGTTGTAGCCTTTCGTCTGTTATTACGTTTATAATGCCGACAACGCGCTTTTGTTCGCCGCCTCCACACTCAGTCTCTTCTCCCATTTTCCACTTACTTTCTCCAATTTTCCTCCCACTTTCTCCTACTTTTACTCCCTCATACTTTGTCCTGGTCAATGCCATTAAAATGCGCTTAGACCTTCAACTAGCAGCGTTAATCATTGTTTGCAGTTCTGTGTGGGTGTGTGTGTGTGAGGGAGAGGGGGGGCAACTAAAGTGCCGCAAATCGAAGATTACGGCAAACAATTAAGTTAATCACATCTGCTTTGCTTTATTTCGCCAGCGACTTCAATAAAGACATTGCGCATACGCCCCGTTAACGTGCTTTACCCAAAACCAAAAACTTCGACAACAATTTGCCGGGCCACCCAAAACACAGCAAACGAATGAGTGAATGAGTGAATGAGTGAGTGAGTGAGTGAATGAGTGCACAACAGTCAGACGACGACGACAAGCGTTTATCTATGGCATCAGGGAAAAAGTTTTGTGCTTCGGGTTTTGCTTTTTGGTTGCTGTCGGTTTCCCGGTTTCCCGCTTTTCCCGCTTTTCGCGCTGCTCGCCTGCCCGAGGTTAAGTTTTTCCGTTTGCTTCAATTAATTTTCATTTGTTTACTAATCTAACAAATTAAACTAACGGTAAAGGTTTCGCTGCCGAGCGGAAATTGGAAAGGATTTCAATGGCCTGTGGGCAAACGTCTTCGACTTCATCTCATCTTCATCTCATCTGCTTCTCATTGTCAGCTGCCTGCAAAATTTTGTAATCATAATTAAACTGATGTGTTTTTTTTTTTTTGGCTAACAAAATGCGCGGGCTCAATCGATAGTTGGTTTTCAATTACATTCGGAATTTGTTGAGCAAAGGTTTTGTCGCATTTGTATTTCGATTTTTTTTTCGATTTTGTTCCTCTACTCATTCAGATTTTTGCCATCAATTTATGCATTTGCCATTTCCTGACCCTTTGACCTCACATACATATTGCTTATCTGCTGCTCGGTTGAGCTCTGCTTTTCCATTTCCTTTCTCTGTGCTCGTTTCCGTATTTGCAGTTGTTAAACAAAACCAATTTCTACCTCTGCTCTCTCTCTCTCTCTTTCTCTATCTCCCACTCTCAGATGCTATGCTAATTAATTTTGCAACTCGACCCACACACACACACACACACACATACATCGCTCGCTTGGTCGCCCTTAGGCATTTGTTGGCTAGCCAGAAAATATTTTGTGTTTGTCTTGGTCCAAAAATAATTCATTCTCACTCTCATTGCCCGCATTTTGGGACTCGCTTTCTTCTCTCGGCTGGAATGCGGCTCTTTGATGTGGCCCACAGCCAAAGCAATGGCCACTTAAGCAACGGCAACGATATTTTAAACACATGCAACACAGCCGACTTTCAACTTCGAGAGTCACCAAATTAATTGGAGCGCTTTTTTAAAGCGCTTGCTTGCTACACACATTTTCTCTGCCCCTTAACTATTTTTATACCCACTACCCTGAGCGTAGAAGGGTATTATAACTTTGTGGCGCCAGTAAAAGTATCGAAGAGGCAGAAGAAGTAACGTTTGACTCCATAAAGTATATAAAGACTAGAAGAGATTCGCTTTGTTTGACAATCTTGGTATAGTTTAGTTTTTTACTATATGGTATATTTAGAATATAAAAGTGTATCGATATCAATATACCAAATATAGAGTATATTGTAGTATTTGTTACTCTATAGTATATTTATAATCGATATTACAAACGTAGCCTTATGTATAGTTAAGTATTTCTTGTAGTATATAAATTCGGTATATTTTAATACGAATTCCACATGGTTTTTCTAATTTTTATGGTATACATATAATGTAGTAGTGTATCGATATAGCTAATAAAGCATTTGGTATATCTTAGCATTTTTTACTTTATGGTATATTTTACATGTAATAGTATATCAGTATAGGTTATATTGTCATAAATGTATTAATATACCAAATATAGCATTTGGTATATTTTAGTATTTTTCAGTATTTTAATTATAATTGGTATATTTTGAATGCAGTAGTATTTTGATGTACCAAATGTAGACTTTGGTATATATTAGTATTTTTGTGGTATATTAAGTTTTCATATTTTAAAAATACTTCTACTCTGTTTAACTTTTATTATAACTGTGTTGCGGATATCTCACAGTCGAGCACACTCGATTGTCGCTTTTTTTTTTAGTTGTTGAAATATTTTATGTAAAAATTCTTGACGGAGTCGCTCGCTTTGGCTGCCTGTCGCGTCAAATGTCGCGCCGAAAATTATACCTCTAAAAAACTGCAAATGGCAAATAGCAGTGCAGAGTCCGGCAGGACCCCAAAGGACCCTCTGTGATCCTGCTCAGCACACTCGCGCGTTGTTGTCGCCGTCGTCGTCGTCGTCGTCCATTGTGTGTGTGGCCAACCAAACAACTTGGGCATTTTTCCGGCTTTTCTTTTTCGTTGACGTTGACGTGGCGATTGCTGTTGTTGTTGTTGTTGTTGCTAGCAATGTGGTTGCTCGAGTTACTGTTGTTGTTGCTGTTGCTGCTGTTGTTGCTGCTGCAGCCACGCCTCGTACACTGAGTTCGTTTTATGTATTCAGTCTCAGTGCGCTCACTTGACTTTAATTCTTTTTTCACACGCCCACTTCGCGGCTGCTGTCCCCTTTCTCCCTTCTCCTCACTCTTCGCCTGGCTGGCTGGCAAGTGCAATTTTCTAACAGCTCTTAAGTTGCAGCAGCAGCAACCAACAAAAACAACAAGCACTACAACGACCACAACAACAACAACATTTTTGCTTGTATTCGTATTCAGATGAGCATGTCAGTTGAAAGGTGCGCCAAGCTTCCCCTTCCCCTTCTACTTCCTCCCCCTCCCCTCTCTACGACCCACAACATTGAGTTGTAATTGCTGAACATGCCAAGTTTTCTGCAATTTTATGTAGATTTAATAGCTTCCTGGCCGCTCCCCACTTTGGCATTTTTTGTTCCCTCCTTCTGTGTGCTTGTCTCACATTTCGTTTGCCTTGCGTGACATTTCATTTGTGTGGCGCTCAGATTTGTAGATAAGAATAAACCCATTCTTGATCTCTTTTGCCTGACATTCCCGGTCAAGGCAGCAGCAGCAGGTGTAAAATTTAATTGATTCGAGCTAAACAACGGAAAAACTGCGGCCAGCAGCCATGTCAGTCATGTCAACAATCGCGTGGCTGACTTCACAAAACTTACAACTTCGAAAGAAGAAAACTCAAATGCCGGAAAAGCTTTCGCGAGCACGACCAATAACTTCCGGCTCTCGACTTCGACTTCGACTTCGACTCACTTTCTTTGGCGGCAATTACAATCGACTGACATGTTAATTGGCAGGCAAAGCCAAGCCCTGAAACTCCACTCGATTGATTGCCAATGCTCTCTTTCTCCATTGTCCTGCTACTTGCCAACTGTCAGAAAGTTTTGTGCAACAATTGAATTAAGGCCAGAGTTTATTTAAAACAAAAGCCGCAACATTTATTTTAAACTATATCTGACATAGAACTTATACGCGCTTTGGTTAATTGAATCAAAATAGTTTGCACAATAAACTGCCATGTCCATCACACTGTATTTCAGAGACTATAAGAGATTTTAGTCTATAGTCTTTTTGATTCCAACAATTTTGTTGCCATCAAATAAAAAATGTAGAAACTATTTCATTTGGCAAGTTATATTTTACCCTCTATGGTATATTTTGAGTGGTAAGGTATTTGTTTTTAGTACAATATCGATATACCAAATATAGACTCCGGTATATTTTGCAGTCTATGGTATATTTTGAGTAGTAAGGTATTTTTTGTATCATATCAATATACCAAATACATCCTTTAGTATGTGTAAGCATTTTTTGAGTACTTTATTTTGGTATATTTTTAAATTAATACCGCACTCTATGGTATATTTTGGGTAGTATAGTATATTTATGCAGTACAATGTCAATATACCAAATACATCCTTCAGTATATTTCGTTTTTCTTTTATTCACAATGGGTAACAGGTATCTTACATTTGAGCACACTCGAATTTAGCTTTTTCACCAATTACCAATATTTTACCAATTATTTTCAAAAATATATCTATTCACTAGTGCATTTTAACTGTTTTCATTTACACTTTACTTTAATATCATATTTCATTATTTAGTTATGTTATCAACAACAGCTCGTTAAACACTTTTGTCTCAAACACTCGTGAATTAAGTTTACTTCGTTAAACAAATTTCATAATAATTTATTAAACAACTCACTGCTATTTAATGCTTTTCTTCTCATAAGAAAAAAAAACACAAGCAGCTTTATTTTCTATTTACATTTTTTTACAACACGTTTGCATACAATTTTTCATTGGAATCATTTTCATTGTTTCTATCAAATGCTGAAGGTTTCAGTAAATAAATGCAGTAAGTAAAACAGAAAGTAAATAAACACTTCAAGTGAAAAGCAAATAAATGAAAATATGCTTTTACATAACTTGTAAATATAAATATTGCTGTTAATAATAATAATAACAAAAAATTGTGATTGCTTGGCGATGATTTTAAATTCACTTTCACTGTGTATAAATTGTACAAACCAAATAAAAATTCAATATGAAGGTCAAATATATTTACACTTTTTAAAGAAAATGTCCATATATATAATATATAAAATGTAGTATTTATGTAAATAACTAAGTTTGTAAAGTTGGAAAGCGACAAAATATATTTCAGAAACTTTTGCAAGATTATTTGGTACTTTACTCAAATTTCATAATTTATTAAAGCTATTAAATTTAATTTTACATCAAAACGTAAATTATATGAGGCTATTATTTTCCATAATGAATTCACATTTTAATTTCAACAAAATCGAAATAAATGAGCTTAACTTTCATTTTTGGTTTGATTAAATGAACTATAAATTTGGGCGGATGATAATAATGAAAAAGTATTTTCTATTTGTAATTGACTCGCTTATTATTTTAGATGTTAGTTGTCGCTTCAATAAAACAGCTAACAATTAATGCCACTAATTGTTATTTTTATGAATTATATTTATTATAAACACAAATTATTCAACATTTGCAAAGCTAAACTTGTTTAGCTATGTATTTGTCTCGTTCATCATTTCAACAGCAATTAATTTTCACTGTTATTTATTTATATGAATAATTACTAATTTGATTTAAGATACTAATAAAAGTTGAAAATGTTTTTACGTTCATAAAATGTATGAAAAACTAAAGTAGTTAAACAATCTGACTCTTTTATCATTTTTAGTTAATGTTAATTAAATGAAAGGCAAAAATATTTTCAAATTGGAAATGATATGCAAATTTTAAATAGTTTAACTATTTGACTTGTTTATCATTTTTGCTTCTATTACTTTTTAATTTAGCCATAAATTAATGTCCATAATAATAATCTTTATGAATTATGGTATTTTAATAAGGTTTTGTTTGAAAATAATATTTTCTATTTGTAAATGAAATGCTTTACTTTGTAAATCGTTAATCATTTTTTGTTAATATTTGCCTTTAATTTGCGCTTCAATAATTAAGCAATTAACTAATAACAATTACCTATACGAGTAATCACGATTTGATAAAATTTCCTAGTAAAAAATGTGTCCTGAATTAAAATTGTTGTACTATTTTCCTAACTCACAATTTGTTGTTGCTATTTTCACTTCAATAATTTGGCTATAAATTAATGTCAATAATTATCTGTATGAATTATAGTTTTTTAATACATACTATTCTCTATTTGTAAATTAAATGCAATCCTAAAAGAGCTTAATTTTCATTTATGATTGGTATCAGTTTCAGTTTGCTCTTTAATAATTAAGCCATAAATTAATGTCAATAATTTTCCATATGAATAATCACAATTTTATAAAGTTTCCTAGTACAAAATTGTTCTATTTTGTTAATTAAAAGCAAATATTAAATTGGTTTAACTATTTGCATAGCTCACAATTTGTTTCACTTCAATGATTTGGCTATAAATTAAATTTAATAATTATCTATATGAATTATAGTAATGAAAAGTTCTGCACAAATATTTCTTCTGCAACTTAAATTTCGATTGCCGCATTTCCTATTGCTTTATTTCTAATCTTCCTCAACTGCAAATTGGCAACATGAATATTGGCATTTCAGTCATATCACTGGCAAAAGTTGCAGCTGCAGATGCAATTGTATCTGGAGCTGGCTTTAAGTATCTGTCGGATACTTTGGCACACATTTTGCATTTCACTTGTAATTGCAAGCAATTGAATGCAGCAGTCGGATAAGTGAAGTAGCAGCAAATGGCCAAAGGGAGGGAAGGAGAGAACGGGCGGATGGTGAGAAGGGGGCGTGGTTGACGGCAAACAACAGCGAAAAGTGCTGTGCGCTGCTTTTGCTTTGCGGTAAAGTGGAGCAAACGCTAAAAGCTGTTTGTTGGAGTCCCCAAGAATTGTCGCGACTTTGCCTCATGATGAGGTAGTAGAAGACGAAGCAGTAGATAAAGTCGTGTTTTCAGGGGGCGTGGCCAGTTTGCCAGTTGCCAGTTGCCAGTTACCAGTTTGCTAGCTCAGCTCGGTTTGCCCAGCAATTGACGTTGCGGTTGCATTTAGCATTTTCTCATGCAATTTATCTCTCCACTTCTCTCTACTTCTCTCCCTCTCCCTCCCAGATCTCTGTCTCGCTTTCGCTTTTCAAGTGAAGTTGGCTAAAGTATCTACGACTTCTATGTGTGTGTGTGTGTGTGTGTGTGCGTTTGTTTATGGCTTTTTATTTGCTCACGACTAAGCCCAGTCAGCAAAAAGAAGAAGGGGGAAAAGAGTTGGGTTTTGGTCTGCTTCTGTTTGTTTCTGCGGTTGTAAATGCATTTTTCAAACAAATTGCAAATCATTGCCTAACAATAGTTTCCCCCAGCATCCACTGTGATTCACTCTCGGTTCCTCTTTCATTCACTCGCTTTCTATCTCTTTCTCTTTGTGTCTGTGTGTGTGTGGCTTGTGAATCTTCGACCACAATGACAGTGATTTAGTTTTTGGCTCGAAACATTTCACATACGCAGTCTATTATATTCAGGGTTTTTGTAGCTTTTAAGCAAACTCTGCTCCACAGTTTTAAAAGCGAAATTTGTGTAATTTGTCAGTTTTTGGAAAAGGGATCACATTAAATTACATTTATGCCGTGTCGAGTGTCGAATTGAATTTAGCCAAAGAACTTTTTTCGCACACTTTTCTTTTTCATTTCAATTTCCACGAATTTCTAGATGAGAGATGTATTCTGTTTGATTTTCGTCCGTCTGTCCGTTCGTCTGTTCTGTTTTGTTTTGTTTGCTTTATTTTTATTTGCGCCAAGTTTCGTTAAGTGTACGCTATTTAGGGGGCAAAGAGGCGCCTCTCAAAGTAGTCTCATTTTCAGCACTTGCCGCGCTCACTTTCCACATTGTTATTTGCATGACGTCCATTGACCCACAAAGCATTTACAACTCTCGTAATGCGCCCAAAAGCAGGCTGCACAAATATTAAACTTTCGTTCGCTCGCTTTTTATTTTACTTTCGCATGAGTTGAACTTACTTGCTATGCGGATGATTACGACAGCGATGATGACGTTGATGAGAGCCTGCCAAAAATTAATTTGTCGAAGCTTTTCTTGTTGTTGTTGTTGGTTTGTTGCTTCGTAATTGCACGCACTTTAAAGTTGTTCTAACTTGTTGCACTGTATTTTTTTTGTGTGCTAAACTCACTTTTTCACAGCGCCTTAAAATAGGCAACACTTCTTTTGTTTTTGCTGTTTGCTCGTCTTCTTCTTCTTTTATTTCTTGTTTGCTGTGTTTATCAAAGATTAACGAGACGCACGCACGAATCGCACACGGACACACTCGTTATTTGATGGGGCGGGGGTGGTGCAAGGGATCACGCAAAATTTCTTCTTTACGTTTTGTGTGTGTAGAGCAACACGTTGTTGACACAAAGACCGCCTAACGAAGACTAATGATAGCGTTTGTTGTACGTTTGTAGCACTTGGGGAGCCAAACACGACGCACAGCAATTTGTAACTGGCAGCGTTGCTTGCACGACGAATGTTAAATACGAACTGATTGCTTGCCTGCTTGCTGACTGCCTGCCTGCTTGCTAAGTATCTCTAACAGACACTCGTGTCTGCACTGCTGGACGAAACGATGGCACGCGAACTGTCTTCGGTTCTCGGCGAAGCAGCGCGGCGGCCGCGACAAAGAGGGTGAGCGAGAGTCCCAGTGGGAGTGCAAAGAGCGCTGCCAAAGAGCAGCGACAAACGAAACGAAATGGAATTGCTGGGCATAGCCGTGGCAGCGCTGCCGCAGCGCATTGCTAACGAGCTGCTGCCCACCCTCATGCAGCACAATTGAGATGTTAAACGTTTCATTTCGTTTCCATTCGTCTCTCGCTCAGCTTATCAATTGCGGCGTGCTCTCTTTCTCTCTCTCCGTAACTGTTGCTTGCTTTGGCGTTTCGCTTTCAGTTTCCGCTATATTATATGTGTGTTCCAATTTTGCTGTGCGCCTGCGCAACGCACGCTCAATGCGCTCTTATCTTCAAATTGAAAGACTGCTTTCAATTCAATTGCAGTTTGCTCTTTGAACGTCGTTTCGTGGCCCGGGACAATGTTTCAGTTCAGTTTGTTTCACAATTGTTGCTGTTGCTGCCGCCGCTGGCGCTTTAAAGCGTTCCGTTTGTCAGGCTTAAACTTTTCATTTTGGGTCTGAGTTGTTGTTGCTTGTTTCGTGTTTCTGTTGTGGCGCGCAACAGGTTCAGTTACAGAGTGCGATTGCTTTCAACTTTCAGCCTGCCGTCGCCTTTGCCTTTGCCTGTCTATGGGCTTTGATTGGCCTTTCTTCCTGGCTGGTTTGGCAACACTTTGCTCTAGAGTTGTCGCTCACCTTGTCGTGTATTTATTTATTTGCAGTTCATTCAATTTTGTTTTTTTTTTATTTTCTTTATGCAAATACGTGCACAAAATCGTTTTCTGCACGCTTTGACTTTGCCTTGACTAAAAGTCTCTCTCTCGCTCTCGCATACTCTCTTAGGTGTGCGTGTTTGTGTTTGTGTGTGTGAGAAGTCGTGTATAAATGAATTTGCATATAATTGTTTGCATGCTGAGTGCCTTTTAATTGATTTTATTGGTTTGCACAGCAACAACAACAACAAGAACGCAACAACATTGGCAACAAGCAACATTTCTCATTTTATCGCGTGAGCTATCTCCGTGGCCAGTTTATTTACTTGTAAGCACTTTTTGGCCCAATGATTGAGTTCGTATGAATTCACAATGTGTGCCTCTTATTTGTATTTGTGCTTGTTATGATATCCTGTAAACATATTATATACTTAAAGGGTATGCTGTTTAAATTATTTTATCAGCTGCACTAGAAATCAGAACTGTTAAAAGACTACTCCAAATTATAAAATTCTTATTCTTTTTTGTTTTTTTTTTTTAATTATAGTAAAAGTAAAGAAGTTTTCTTATCGTTAAAAAAAATATCGAACGGCAAATCTTTTTTAATTGCTGCTCAGTTTTACATTTTGTATATGAATACCTTAAACAATAAGTTTCAAGAAATCTTTCCACTGAATTTTGTATAACGGGAAGCATACATTTGTTATTAAAGAATTTTTATTGAATCAATACAAATAGCGTGACAGATTAAAGAAACAAAATGAATTAATAGTAGACTTGATTTGAGTGACAAATCGGAAAATAATTAAGTGTTGAGTGTCTAATATCTAAGAAAGAAACCAGGAAATACATTAGAGTCATGATATGAATATCAAAGCCACTTTGTTTTTCAGGTAATTATAATTTCAGAAAACTTTTAATTTCCGTACAATATTTTTATATGAATGTGGTAAAATCAAAAAGAACGTTTATTAAAAAATCGATTTTTTCATCTTTTATTTATCGACTAAAGATAACTTAAGTTTCTTTATTATTCGAGCCCAATACCTTAATAGGTTTAGGTAGGACCTTAATAACTTCAATTTAAATTTCAACACAGTTTGGCATCTATTGACTTCCTTATCCGTATATATAATAATATATAATAATTGTGCACTATACATACTAAACATTGAATGCAACATTAGAAGTAGAGAGAGAAATAATTTTACGACTATAGTTTGTTTTTATGTAATACCAGTTTGATAGAAAACTTTGAAAAAACTAAATAACAATCTAGGTAACATAAATAAATGTCAGTATTCATTTAATTGCATTTGAGTTGAGAGCAAAACATAAAATAAAAGGGAAAAATAAACTGGAAAGAGAAATGGAGTAATTTTTAAGCGAAAACTCTTGTTTTCAATGTGTTTCTAATTGAATTAATAACAGAATGAGAAAATCATTTTAAATATACGAATGGCACTCAATTGAAATTCGTATATATATATATATAGAGAGAGAGTGAGAGAGAGAGAGAGAGAGAGAGAGAGAGAGAGAGAGAGAGAGAGAGAGAGATAGAGCAAGGAATGGAAGTAACTTTTTCGAAATAAATCTGAGCATCTTAAAGCAATTATTCACAGAGAGCTTACCTCAAAACGCACTGCAGGGTATAATTGAGTTCAGCAGAGTGACTTGCAGCAATTATTATACAAATGAGCTCATTCATACATAACATAAATATGTTTAAATTATGCAGTTTATAAGCTGCATTGTTTTATGTAGGTCGTAAATTGTGGCCTCAACTCGGCTCTCTCATAATTATTACAATAACGATGATGAAGTTCGCTCATAGTTATTATGTATTTGAATGAAAATCGATATTTGAGATTATGTGGTCTTAAATGCGCACAAAAAAAAATACGAATCATTTAAAGCTTGAGTGAGGCTCAATTTTAACGGAGATTAAAGAGATTATGAGAAAAGTGTAGAGAGCGTGACCGTGGGGCAAATTGCAAGACTAATTGATGGATTAAGTAGCATTTGCACAATGGTCAGAGTCAATGCAATTTACAAGCAGTCTTTGTGCAAAGGAAGCAAAGGTTAAATACCTATGCAGATTAATGGTGAAATGGAGTAATAAATGCATTTTTATTGTTTTACATAAATTGTTTAATATACAAACCAGTTCATTTATAAATAGTTTGAAGCTGCATCTTTAATTTAACTCAGTATAAATTTTGATAAACAACAAATTTACATTTAAAGTTACGGTCAGAAGGAGCGCCGAATTATGCTTCACGTTAGTTAAGCCTACATTTTAGATTTGCTTGACAGATAATCCAGATGTTATATATCTAACTTGTGGCTGTAACTTCAATTCATATAAGTGGAAAATTTCATGAAGCTTGGTTTAAAGCCTAATAAGAAATTTGAGTTTAAAGTCGCGGACAGACGGACTGCACGACAATACTAAAAGCTTTTACAATAATTGTTTACTATATCAAAAAAATATTTTAAATCTAATTAGTAGCTCTACCTTTAAGTCACATCCGTCGCAAATTTCCTGAAGCTAACTTTGAAACTGTAGCTGCAATTTGAATTTAAAGCCACGGATAGACGGACTTCAGGATAAAATTGAGTCAGCATTTTTCATTAAGCTTGTTTTAAAGCTTAACAAGCAACTTACATTAAAAGACCTGGACAGACAGACAGCAGGATAATACTACAAGTTTGCTAAGCCTGCATTATGAATTTGCTTGATATATAATGCAGCTGTAATATATTTAACTTTTAGATGTACTATCTCCATGTAATATCCGCAGAAAATTTTACGAAGACAACTTTAAACCTAAGGCTGTAATTTGCATTTAAAGTTTAGGACAGACGGACGTCAGGATAATACTTTATATTAGCTAAGCCAACATTTTGAATTTGTTTTATAGATCATTCAGCTAGTATATATCTAACTTTCAGCTGTATCTCAAAGTGATATCAGTACCAAATTTCATAAAACTTACTTTAAAACTCAAGCAGTAATTCGTATTTAAAGTCACGGACAGACGGACGTCAGGTTAAAGCTATGTAAACTAAACCTGCACTTTTAGGCAAAATGTAAAAAAATGGATTTGTTTTAAAGACGTTAATTAGTTAACTGGGAAGTTCGAGCAAAACGTGTTGACCACAATTTTTAGCGGCAAACGAAAAATTGTGGAAATGTAATCAGGAAAATTGCAAGGATATTTGGCAGGCGGCGTGAAACTAATTTAAAACAGCCACCAACTGTAATTAGGCGCTAATGAGTTATGCCCCCAAAAGTGGCAAGCGTGGGAGTGATGAAGCGAGAGACAGAGGGAGAGTGAGAAAGAGGTTTGGTTGCCGCAGCAACCCGAAAGAGAGCGAGAGAGAGAGGCAGAGGAAGAGGAAGAGAAAGAGCTTGCTGCCTGCAGTTGCTAATCAAAAACTGCGATTCATTTGGCCGGCATTTGAATGGTGCCACAAAAAGCTGCAGTGTGGCACACAGTGTGCTTGTCGCGTCTCGCTGTCAGCGACAGTTGAGCTGTTGGGCGCCAGAGTGGGCGTGGCACTAAGCCACAACTGTAGCTGAAGCTGGTGTCAATGACTGCAGCTGAGAGATTGAAGCAGAGAGAGCGGAAGAGAGAGAGTTGGCAAAAGGTGATAATAATCAGACAGGCCGTTTTAACAAGACACACGCACGCCTTGCCCCCAAACAGCCACGCCTCCCGTTCCAAGAGGCAAATAAAGGGAGTTGGTGGAGGGGAATGATGCTATGGTAATCCATCTTCCATCTTGACAATGGTTGCTCTGGACAGCAGCAGCAGCAGTAAGCTCTCTCTTTTTCGCTCCTCTCTCTCTCTCTTTCTCACTTCCTCACTATCTTTGGCTGCGGGGCGTGCTGAACACTAAATCCAGAAGAAATCAGATACAAATATCTTTGGCTCTCACTGTGTCTGCTAACTGTAAGCACCAACTGTAACTGTGTCTGTGTGTGTGTGTAATTATGGTGGCATCGCAGAACATGTCGTTGACAAGCTCAAGTTGGGACAGTCACTCAGTCGGTCATATCAAGTGAACTGCTCCAACACACACACACACACATACACTCACACACACAGATAGAAAGCACTACCATAAAAGACAGGCGCACACAGAGATTTGGCCTGTGGGTGGGCCATAAAGCAGGTCCGCATGTGTCCAAGTTCGTAAAGTTGATTCATTCATTGCAGAAAATTTATATGGCCATGACGCGTGTTGTGCTGGCTAGAGCGAGGCTGGAGAATGTAGGACACTGGATTTGGAGGAGGATTGTGGAGGAGACCCTCGAAAGCATCTAAAGAACAACTATAAAACAAGTAAGACTGCGCTAGCTAACATACATTTATAAGTCTGCTGGACAGTAAAATACGCTGTCTTTAGTTGTAGCCACCAAGCAAAGCCGCTCTACTTCTACTCTTCGATTCCATGAATATAATATACAGTAGATTCCGGTTATAACGACTTTCAAGGGACCGACCATTTTACGTCGTTATAACCGGAGGACGCACTAACCGGAAGGAGCAAAAAATATATTTTTTTGTTTATTTTATGGTTTCCAGTTCGTAATAGGCTTCTAAAATAAAACAAATTAATTTTTAAATAAAAAAAAAATTTTTTGAGACATTTT
Source organism: Drosophila kohkoa (assembly GCA_019972355.1). NCBI lineage: Eukaryota > Metazoa > Arthropoda > Insecta > Diptera > Drosophilidae > Drosophila > Drosophila kohkoa. The sequence continues at coordinate 2,734,893 of BJEL01000078.1, forward strand.
GCGGGTGTAATGCACAAGTGTCGAGCTTAAACTGAATGACCTCTTCATTGCGCATTTTGTGCATTTTGCGCATTAACTCACATTTGGCGAAATTACGCAGAAAAAACAGAAAAAACTAGAAATATAACGGAATAGGCTATGTGATCTGCACACGCACGCTGTAAACATTTGTGTGACGTCAGCATTGCACTTCGACTGTCTCTCTCTAACAGCAACGTTGCTAAGGCGACGGCTAAGATTGATAGAGAATAGTGAGAGTCTAAGAGCTTCGTGTCGCTGCTACGCACACAAGCAAGGGTTCCGATCACTGATAAATACATACATTTCTAATTACGCCGTTTGATGCTTAAATTTGTTGGCAATTTTTCGCAGAATTTTTTTTTTTCGTCGCTATATCCGGTTGAATTCTGAAAAATTTCGTCGGTATAAGCGGTTAGTCGCTAAAAGCGGAGACGTTCTAAGCGGAGGCGCTTTCGTATAAGTTTGTATGGGGACCAATCAAGCCATCGAGTTTTCGTCGTAATAACCGGTCGGACGCTATAAGCGGAGTCGTTATAACCGGATTCTACTGTATATATATTTTTGCAACTATTTTCATTTAAATTGAATTGAATAAAACGCATTATCAAGTATAAGTTAAAGACTAAACTTATTGTTATATGACTTTTATAATTTATTTATATATAATTAGGCTGATGTATTATCAAATATTGTTCTTAATAACCAATTTTTGGTTCCTAACTTGGAGTATTTAAGAAATTTATAAACTAATTTATTTTTTCTTCTACTTTAACTTCATGTAAGATTACAAGAATTATGTTGTGGTAAAGCTTCAGCCTCTTAGCTCTTACCCTTTGGACCGTGTGTAAAAAGTTGAAAATTTCTGCCTTCTAAATAGCGCCATATAATTTGCTCATTAATAGCTTATACAATGATAGCAAAGTTCAAACTTCTAGCTCTTACCGTTTGGCGTGTGCGTTATCAGTCAGTCTAATATAAAGTTCAGCCTTCTAGCTCTTACCATTTTCTTAGCATATTAATAGATTATTCAATGATAACAACTTTCGGCCTCAAAGATCGTACAGTTTAATCTGTGCTTTGATACTTGAGTTAGTTTGGAAGTTGTCAGCCTCCTAGCTCTTACCGTTTGGCCTTTGCGTTGATAGTTCAGTCAGTCACATGTATAAAAGTTCAGCCTCCCAGCTCTTACCATTTGATAGCTTATACGCTTGGAATTATCAGCCTTCTAGCTCTCACCAGTTGGACTGTACTTTGATAATTCAGTGAATGAATGAAAACTTCAGTCTTCTAAGTCATACCATTGACAGCTAAGCTCGTAAAAAAAATTAGTCAATTAGGACGAAAAACAGATAATGCAAGTTTTTGTTGTAGAATTAAAGCTCGATCTAAAATTATTCTATATATTAAATATTGTTATTTGGAATTTCTTTATTAAAATATATAGGCCTTAAATTTATACAATTTTGTTCTTGATTGAAATGAGAATGTTTTTTGGTTCAATTGATTTTTCTTTTAACTCATCTTATATTGTCACAGGCTAATGGGCAGAGAGAATTCGGGTGATAAAGAGACATTTCAGCTTATCAATTGTGTTAAGCCTATTACACTAAGGCCTGTCACAGATATTTTCACAAACTTAGCATACCCTTCCTGTGAAGATGTGATTCAATGGTCGCGAGGTATAATAAAAAAGCAGAGAAACAGCAGCAGCAACTAAAACTAACTATAGCCTCAGCCTTGGCATGGGGATAAGGATGAGCTGCTGCTGATGCTGATGCTGATGAAGCCGCTGACAATGACAATGACGATGGAGCTAATGCCACATGGATGCTGCCCCTCACACTCTGCATCCCCCCTCCTCCCCATCCATCTCGTCATCTCTCAGATCACGCATCACGCTGTGTTCGCTGTTCGCTGTTTGCTGTGCGCCGCAGGCAGCCGTTTTGAGTCAAATGATTTATCTCACAGCTGGCTGAGAAGAGGAGCTGAGCTATTGCTCTGACTGCTCTGACTGCGACTGCGACGACGACTGCGACAGCTTCAGCGACTGCGGCTGTTTGTTGTAAATGAAAGCGCCACATCTTGGCCGCCTATTTGCTTATTTGTCGTGCTGCCAATTAGACGGTCATATGTCAGGGACACTGAGCACAAGCAAACAGCGTCCTTCAAGCCGCAAACGTTTCACGATTCGCATCTAAAAAAGATAGCAGCCGTTGACTGCACAAATAATCTGAATTTAAACTAGATGCAGCAGAATGGCAATAATTGCAACCTACTTTTAACTGCAAATCTAAGTTAATTGCATAAAATTGTTGTTAAATCAGTTGCATATAACTGCACATTTCGAACTACATATGAGTTGCATCACTGAGAGAATGAAATACAATTATATTTAAGTTCATTGTTAATGAGAGCACATATACCTAATAAAGCATCCCAAATATCAACAGAAAGTTATATTTAAATGAATTGCATATAACGACATATACCCCAGATAACTTCTGTGAGTTCTACTTAAGTGCTTTGCATATAACTGTACATTATGGATTATTTGCTTTGCATTTCTGAGATATTAAAATATATTTGAAAATCAGAGCTTTTCTAAACATACTCGTAATTCACCATCCCAAATAACTGAAGCTCTTTCTAGTTAAATGCATTGCACTTAACTTCTCACTTCTGTTTATTGCATATTTTTCACATCTACAATGTTTTAAGCTTGTTGAAATTGAACTTAAATGCATTGCACCTACATTTAATTACACATTCAAGATGATAAGGTAGATTTTTTAAAGTTCGCAAAATAATACAACTATGGAAAATAGATTTCTTGACTAACTTTTCGGCTTGCACTTAGATAGAAAGCAGACGGAAAAAAGAATTACTAAGTATCAATGACTTTTACTTTTCTTAAAGGTTATAAAGCTCAACGCATAGCAGCCTTTTTCTTGCGTCTCGCAATCTTGGCCAGCTCCTGATCCGTGGGCCGTCGATCGCTATATCTCGCCACCCACGCTTCGGCTGTGCTATAGAACTTCTTGGGATCATTCTGAAACTGACTCGCAATATCCATAGAATAAGGATTCTCGGGTTGCGGATCATTGATAGTAGCCAGCAAAACATTAAAAATGGTGTCCATCCGCGAAGTGGGAATCCAATGTTCCGTCTCGAGGATGGGCAGACAAACCTGACCACGTTCATTCACATTCGGATGATAGATCTTGGTGTTGATGTGCAAACGAGGCGGTCGAAATGGATACTCCTTGGGAAAATCCACTTCTAGTTTGAAGGCACCTTTGTCATAAGGCGGAGTGTTGGGCATGAGCAGAGCAAACCACTTGAAGATGTTGTCCTTCTCTGCCTCAAGGAGTTGCACTTGCTTCAGCTCCTTGTAGCCCATCATTAGCTTGAGTTCGTTTTGCATGCGCTTTGGCCCATCCATGATGGGTTCCTCCTTCGCCATGGTGACTAACCAAAAAGTTTCACTTGCTGACTATTTAAAAATTCAGCTACAATTTTGTTCAAAGTGTTTCTCGCAGTGTACTATGAGAGAGTGAGAGAGAGAGAGAGAGAGAGGGAGCGAAGCAGAACTCTAGAAGTAGACATAATGCATGTGAGTTGAAACGTAAAAAATCCTTTCACATTGACGTTAATCCCCGAAATACCCGCTAAAGCAGAGAGAGAGCGAGAACGAGAAGCGAGTTTGTGATGTGAACAGACTCTGACAGGCAGCACATTAGGATCAACTGGGAAATGTGGAAAAACTGCGAAGAACTGGTCAAAGCAAGGCGAAATCAGTTGGCAAATGTCTGAAAGGTTTCGCCCAATACAATTCCACAGTAAGCAAAACTTTGTTGTTGCCCATCATAACTCCCTGCCTCGTGTCCTGCCTCATGTCCTTTGTGCCTTGAATTATGCAATGAGCGATGTCGTGTCGCGTTTGCCTTGATTGACATGTGTGAAGCAGTCTACACTTTTGATATGATTGCCATTGACATTATAGTTTTCAATTAGCTGAACACAGCAGAGAAGAGGAGAAGCTCCTGGGCCTCTAGCTCGGGAAGAAGTAGGAGACTCTACACCGCAATTCCAGCGAATTTCCGTGCTCATAAATATGTAAAGATTTGCCAAAAAGCATCATAAAAGCCCAGTCAAAAGGAAAGCAAAGGCAATGACAGATGAGTCGACGCTGTTCGCTCTTTCTCTCCTGCTTTCAAGCTTGATAACAAAAACATGAAAATTAAATATCAAAAATATGCGAAGCAAACATACAACAACAACAACAACGAGCGAGGAGCTCTGTGAGCACTTTGTGCGTGTGTGTAATTATTTATGTTGGATGTCATCATGATGTAAATGAAACCAAGACGAGACGCTCATTCGTTCGCTGGTCTTGCTTGGCCGGAAACGCAGCATGACGTGATGTGCCGGGGCGCTCAAGCATAATTAGGATATACAAAATACATAGAAATATATCTTGATGTGTGTCTAAGTGTGTGTGTGTGCGCCATGTGTAAGCGTCTTGGTGTAGGTGTAGCCGTGTAGTCGTCGTTGTTTGTGTGCCAAATAACAAATCTTCAGCGAGTCGCTTTTGTAGTCGACCCAGAGATTACCTGTAAATCGTTAAGAACTACACTTTGGGAATATTTTGAATACTTTATCATATAAAGATCTGAGTCAAGAATGCTTAGTAATTGGAACAACAATTCTGAAAGAATGTAATGTTTATTTTTGACTCAGAAGAAACTTTTCAATACAAATTTCCAAGTTATCGCTTTCGTTATTACTCTTAATTAATATACTCTGAAAGCTTTAATAACTGGCTTCTCAATTAAACGGTCACTTCTCTTAAGTAAGGATCTTAAGATATGATTGTTAAGACCTCTACTTTGGGCATAATTCGAAAGCCATTTTCAGCAATGAATTTAATTGTATATCGATCTTATATCAAACAAGAAATTTATTAACAGAAATTCGATATGTAACATTCCTGGACAATTCTATATACAATTAATATTTTGAGAATTTCTTGTATTTTGAGTAAGGAGCAGAACGCTCCTCCTTCTGCATCCTTTTCATATGAAATTTAGCATAATTTTTTGCTTAAGACTTATCATAATCGCCTTTTTTTAAATAGTGGTCTGATTTTATTCAGATAACATTTGACAAATCTTTGCCTTACTGTCATACGCTTCATATAAATTGTTTGTCACAGCAAAGCTTACAATCGAGCTCTCACAAGTCTACTCAGAAAAATCTGTTTTATGGAATCTAACTAATTTCCTAGAAACAGGTAGCTAGTGCTATTATTAGATTTCAATTATGTTAAGTAGCTATGTTGCTAATAATATGACAAAATAATAAATATTGCTATATATATGTTACTTCTCTTAGCTCCGTCTTTTAATGAACTGCATTTAAATTTTCTTAGTAAGAGTACACATAGTGGTTTTACTTCATTAATTTCAGAACTGTTAAGCCACAAAACTGACTTAGTACATTAATTGCAAACATATTAATGCAAGCAATTGGCAATTGCGAGTAGCAAAACAAAGATGTAAATCATGAAAAGTGTGTGTTGCAACACTGAATTCGATTAATCAGTATTATCGATAGCACGTCAGTGGCCCAAAATGCCCCACGCATGAGCCCAGGAATAGCCTGCAACAATAAGATAAATGCCTGGCCAAGAGAGAAAAGCAAAAAAAATAAAGCAACCAAACCCAAAACAACTTGAGGGCGAAACGTGGCAGCCAAGGCGTCTGACAGCGCTGCGGGACGCAGAAGGTTGCTTGGGGAACGCGAAGGGTAGAAGAAGAGATCGAGGAGATATTGTTGTTGTCGCTGTTGTTGTTGTTGTCGCTCTTCCTAGTGTGTGTTGTCAGTGATGCCATCAACATTGCCGCCATACTTTTAGCATAAACAGCCGGAAGCGGAAATGTTGATGACGCTGTGCGTTGCCGCTCATAGATCTCTCTCTCTCACTCTCTTTCCCACTCTCTCTCTCTCTCTCTGTGGGTTTTGTGTCTGTGTATTTCGTAGCATCATCCGCGCGCCTGCTGTCAGTGCCACTCCCAATCTGCAAATCCAATCCCCCGGCCCTTGAACGCGTCTGTCATTTGTTTAGCTGTCATTGCCGGCGTATTGCCGTTGACAGCTCTCGTTGGGGCAGCTCTCGCAGGGGAGAGGTGAAACAAGGGGAGCCAGGCGAGAAAGAGAGAGAGAGATTGCGATTTTTCTGGGTGTTTGTTTGGCGCCAAGTCGCATAGAGAAACTTTTGCTATGCCAAATGAAAAATCAGCCGAAAAATTAGCCGTCGCCGCATTAAATCTAATCTGATCCGATTTTCTATTACCAATTGGCTGGCTTTGAGTGGCACACACGCTCAGTCTGTGTGTGTAGGTGTGTGGGTGTTGTGTCTGTATCATGCTGTCTGCCACTTGCCACACAGATTTCCGCTCTCCGCTCCGCTCTTCTCTTCTTTTCTCGCCTCATGTCCGCATGTGTGCATTTTAATCTTTTTATCGCACTCTAACACTTTGCGCCTCAATTTCTGCCTTCAGCTTCTGGCCTTCACGCCTTTTGTTCCACGTAGGCAGTGCTTCATTAGTCCCCCTTTCCTCTCCTTCCCTCCCGTCTGTTATTTCTTTAACTCCGCGCGAAAAACGTCGCGTGCGGCTTTTTGGCCTTTTTTTTGTATTCATTTTCATTTCCATTTCCATTTCCGGCTTGTCATCGACCCTTTTAGCTGCCTTTTTTGTTTGTGTTGTTGGGGTGTCGCTTTCGGGTCTGTTGAGACCCTGATATATGAAGCGATTAACATTAAAGGTGCCTAATTGATTTGGGGCAACATTGCAATGCAAAAACACTTGTGTGCGGCAATTTCAAAATGTCTGTTCAAGTAAAATTTTCATTAAGAAATTATCGCTCGTGTTGCTCAAATTTAAATTAATTATATATGGTTTATCATAAAGTAAATGGTGGCATGCAACCATACGACAACTTGCCACCACATGCCGCAGGCACAAACACACACACACACACACACACATGCAACAGATTATTTATGCCTTCAGTGAATGAACCACTTCGATGGAGAGAAAGAGAGGAGCATGAGGATGCAACTGAAGTCGACTGTCGAAGTACTCGTGTAATATTAAATTGCATAAAGTAAATAAGAGCACACACTCACACACACACACACACACTCACACACACCCACACCTGGGTGCAACGCGTTGCGCCTATCACAGTGCCTGCTAAAAGTTAAGGGTTGCATTTCGGTGCAATTGGAATCAGTTGCCAAATGAGCTGGAACAAGTTAAATAACTTAATGAAACGTTTTTCAATCTATTTTTAATACAAAAATGTTGAAAATTCGTTGTGAATATTGACACTGTCTGGTTAATGAATTTATTTTTGTGTTTACACTCTGCGTGTTGACAATTTGCGATGATATTGATGCTGTCTGCGTAATTAATTCAAATATAAAAATAATTATATTTACTTTTCAATTGTTGGGTAAAATGTATTCCAGATTCGAAAAATGTTAACAAAGAACTATTTAAAGCTTTCTTACTTTTTTTTTATGAATAAAGAATATTAAAGTATTTGCAAAATTCAGAGGAAAAGCGGAACCAAAAGAAATTGATTATTTAAAATAAAAGAGAAGTAATAAAGTGTTATTTCTAGATGAGTTTTAACTGAATATATACAAATTTTTATTGTATAATAATATTTTGAATTTCTTTTGCTATATTTTGTATATACATACATATTCTACTTCAGATGCACAAAATATTCATATTTTTATTACTTGATAGTTATTGCTTTTAAAAATGTAAAATGTTTTTAATTCTGCTCAAAGGCAAAGCAAATGTTTAGAGTAGATATTTATATAAAATTACTCAATAACAGAATTGTATTAACCATTTATAAAAAAAATCTTTTTCGACATTTATGTCAACACTTTTATTGCCTATAAGAAGATTAAAATAGCAGCCGCAATTTGAGTCAAAGCCATAACTCATATTAAGCCTCGTGAAGCCATTAAGCTAGTTTCGGAACTAGTTCACAGCGAACCAAAGGAACCAAGATAGTGAACCACTTCTAAGACTGCAAGAGGCTTTCAGACTCTCAGACGGCTGCCTTGCCTATCGAGTGCGGATTAATCAGGACTCACTTTGTCATAAATAATGCAAACTGAACCGAGCGTTGCACAGACAGGCAAGAAGTGAAAGGGAGTGAAAGAGAGGGGGAGAAAGGGAGTGAAAGCGAGACGCACACACGCTGCAGGGCATTGCTCAATATGCAGTTAGCTGCTCTCAAACGTGGTGCAATTACTGCAAACTGCGGCTTTACTTTCCAGCTCCTCTACTTGCCTGTCGTCTACCATCCTCTGACGTCGTCTGAGCTGCTATCGCCTGCTTGCTTGCCTCGTCTGCATTTGGCTTTCTGGCAGTCAACGGCAACGTCATTTGTACTTAATGACTTTTCAACGTCGTGTGCGTGCAACGTCGTCAGTTTGCCTGCGCCGTCGTCGTCTTCTTGCGGCCCAAAAAATAAAACAAAACCTCGCTTATTGCATTAAAACGTTGCAGCATTTAAAGTGCGTGTTGTCACCTGTTGCACGTCTGATGTTTAATTGTTGCACGAATTTTGTGCAAATTGTGAAGTGCAAAAATAAAACAACGCTTTTAGCTGGCTTACTTGATGCTCTGCATGTTATCACTCTGACCCACATCTCAGAGCTTAGAGCGGCTTAGCTCTGCTGGCCGCTAAGTAACTAAGTGCTCGTAAGTAAAGCTCATATTTCGTACCACATAGCCACTGGCAACTTCAAAGCTATCTTCAAAGCGCCTCAACCCAAAATCCAAAACCCAAAGAGAAGGCAACAACAAAATAAACAACGAAAACGGAAAAAATCTAGAGAAAAACATAAAATAAATCGCTGAAACATCCAAATCAATGGGCAGCCACACGGCAAAACAAACAACAAAAGCCTTAAGTGTATGTGTATGTATGTGTGTGTGTCTGCTTATCATAAAATGTTTAATAAAACACATCTGGCAGGCACTGTGAACTGTGAGAAGAGAGCGCAGGTCGCTCACAACAAATATTATTATATATGAGCCACAGCGGGATTTGCTTGCTTGAAATGGGACCGAAATGCGGCACGTCGAGTGAAAATGATTTAAAATATTTCTTTTGACAGCGGCGCAAAATGTTTTTCCTTTCTCCTTTCGCTTTGCCCCAATAAGTATGCTAGCCTTTTTTCATCTATGTTGCTTGGCTAGCGCTTTACCCCAATAAGTATGCTAGCCTTTTTTTTCTGTGTGTTATTGCGCTTTAAGCGCGCGGCACATGAAGCTGAAGATGAGAAAGTGTGAGGCTATTAATAATAAAGCAAAGTCTAAAACGAAATTCAATAAGCGTGATTTGAACAGCCAAACGACGCCCTACTCCGCAAACCGGTCAGCAAGCATACATCTTTCTCTAGAGAAAGAGAAAGGGAAGGGAGAAGGAGCAAGAGAAAGAGAACTCCCGCCCCATAATTTAACTTCGACTGGTCACCGTCGACTTCGACGTCGTCGTCGGCGGGTTTGGCAAAATATTTAAGGCGGTTGGCCTAAGGATGCCAATAAATCAAAGTGGAAAAAAGGTTGCCGAACAATGTGCGGCATGTGTAGAATTTGCTTGTGGACCACACACACACACACACACACGCGTACTCACACAGAGCCAGAGAAGGACAAGCACCCATATAACATAGTATGTGTGCACTCAAAGAGTTGTCTGTTCTCGGAAGTGTGAAAATTATTGAGTCTGAGTCGTTTCATTGTCTTTAAACGGCATTTACCAAACGAAAAAGACTAAATAATTTATTTCTTAAATTTAAATAAAGATCAATCAAAGTGGAAAGGTGCTCTTCAAGCAATTTAAACAGTCAAATCTAAATTTAAATACAAAAACGAATGCAAATAAATACAACCAAATCTAAATATTTTATCTGTTAAGTTTAAATAAAGATCAATCAACGGGAAAACGTGATTTTTAAACAATTTAAGGACTTTTGTTAATTTAAGAACGAATTCTAAAAAAACTCCATGTTTTTCCTCTTTCGCTTTTCTGAAAACTATCAAATACTTTATTTATATGTATTGTAAATAACAATTCATAGGCAAAGACAAATAATCAGCTTTGCTATAAAACTATTAAAAATATGAATTAGTTAAAAAATACATATCTAAGTTTAGAAGATGTAAATTATATAAAACAACAAAAACAGACAAATAATCAGCTTTGCTATAAAACTATTAAAAATATGAATAAGTTAAAAAATACATATCTAAGTTTAGAAGATGTAAATTATATAAAACAATTAATTTTGAACTACATAGTTTGAATAAATTGCTTTGAATAAAGATTGAAGAACAATAAACAAAATATAATTAACTATTTTATTTGAAAGAAATATGAATACATATTTAATTTTTTAACAAAATATCAATTCAAGAAAGAATTAAAAAAAATAAAAGCTGGTAATAATTACAATAGTTGGCAATAAATAAAATGTAATTATATAATTTTTTATTTCAGAATTAAGCAATCCTAATAGTTGCTTTAAAGCTATTGAAATTTTAAGCCCATTAAAATAAGCTTCTTAAAAGTAAAGTAATCTTATTGATAAATACTACACTTGCACTACAAATTTCATAAATTCACTCCATCATAAAATTCAGGTCGACAACACCAACAGTTAAAAAAAAGTGAACAATATACAACTAAACTATACAAAAAAATGTATTCAACTACTTAATTTCAAAGAAAATCCAATTAGATTGCCAAAAACTTTTAAAATATTTTGAAACGTAATACAATATATGAAAAAAAATTAAATCTTTTCGAAAATCGAAAACTTGCTTCTAAAAATCTTATAAATTGGATTTAATTGAAAAAGCAGTCAGCAACAAAAATGCTTAGCAACGAAATCAATATAAAATTCAATTGATTAAAAATGCAAATGAAACATAAAATGTTGGTAAAAATATAAAATAAAGAATTTGAAGCTTTAAAGGAGAGCCAAAGGCAAGTGTCGGAAATCTATAAGCAAGTATTTGACCAACGTGCAACGTGCAAATGTCCAACAAAGATGCATGCCACAAGCAGCTAAAGAAGAGAGCGATGGAAGCAGGGAAGGAAATAGAAGCTGGGAGAGGAGAAGAGCAAAGCAGAACCGAGCAGAGCAGAGCAGAGCAGGCGTGGTGCGTGCTAAGAGCGCAAAGCTTGTAAGCGGCTTAAAGTTGTACAAAGTTTTTCAAGCGCATTCGCCAGTCACCAAAGGCGGCAACGATGGCGATGACGATGGCGATGGCGATGAGCGAAAAAGTTATGAGTGGCTCTGGATCACACACACACACTCACACTCACTTGAAGCAGCAGACAAAGGCATATGTAAGCTGGTCGCGGCTCTATTGCAAGTCCAAATAATAAAGAAAAAAAAAAACGCAGAAAGGAAACTTCGAGTTGCGCCACCAACAGCGTCGCATCGTCGTCAAGTGGCAAAGTGTGTGGCATGCCCCGCTGGAGCATGTAAAAGGATTAAGTTCGCTTAATATCATTGATGAGCATCGTCGAGCCACACCCAAGCTGCTTCCCCCTCACTCTCTTGCCGCTTTGCAACTTCTCCCTTTGTGTCAAGACACAGAGCTGAGATTTGCTTTGAGCTGTTGAGTCAATACTTAGCTGTTGAACTGAAGTCGCAGCTGCTGCATTCACATTGAGACTGTGGCATGCAGCAAGAGATATTTAAGCAGCCACCACCCTGCTACTGCCGCATTCAACGTGCCACAAATGCCAAGGTCAGAGAGTGGCTAATTAAAAATGCAGCAGTCGTGGCGGCTCGTTTTCGCAGGCAAAACAAATGATTTTATGAGCACACAGCACTTTGAACAAAGTTCACTTTCGGCAACTTTATGCAAATACCTTGTAAGTGCGTAAAGTCCACAATGAAGAAGCAACAGAAAGCAAGCGAGAGAGAGAGAGAGAGAAAGAGAAGCAAGCAAAAAGTAGAAGACAACACGAACATAAAAAAATGCAATCGAAACAATACACAAATGTAATGAATATTTACGAATCTGAACAGAGAGTGCAGAGCACATGCGAAATCTCAAAAATATTCCCACACATATATTATCAAAAGACACAAAAAAATAAGAACGTACAAGAGAGTGGGAGGCAGTGAAAGACTCGACAGACAGACAGATTGCCTTTCGTATTTACGCTCGAAAAATTACAGAAAATTTTCATTTAATTATGAAAAGTCTTGGCCTGAACACTGAAGAACAGAGCAGAACAGAACAGAGCAGAGAAGCAAGGGCTTCCTTCCTTCGTCCTTCCTTCCTTCCTACGAACAACTTCATTTCACACTCATCGCCACTCCAGCCACGTGCTAATTAAAAGTAAAAGTTGAGAGCGCTCAGCTCAACACAAGGTGTGGAACAGCCCTCGATAAGCAATTTCGAGCTAAGGGTAATCACAACTCTATCTTTTGCACCAGAGACTTACTTACCCCTTTCAACACACACACTCATACACAATGCTGTGCACACACTCTCCCTGGCATACACGCACTCTTGGGTGTCGTTAGAGCTGCAATGAAAAACATTGATGTACTTCAATTAGTTTTTTCATAGTTGTCGTAAGGGTATTTGAGATATAATGATTCAATAATGAAGTTTGGATTAGTTTATTTAAAGTTTATAAATATGACTAAAATATTTAGTATTAAAAATTTTAGTATTGATTTGAGAAAATATTAGCAGTTTTTAGTTTTTTTGTCAAAAATATCAACATGTAACATTTTTAGCATTAGTTTGGAAAATATGGTTTATTATTTAAAAAATAGACTCTAGCTTTCTTACTTGTTTATATTATTTGTACTTCAAAATAGTTGTAAATTCCTTCATTTATGTGATCGCCCTTACAAGTATTTCATATTTACAAATTTTAATTTAAAAATATATATTTTGTATAACTGTTTAATTCTTTTGAGATATAAGCATGTTAACTTGTTATTGCACTCCACTCCATTCCATTTCCATTGTATTTCCTTTACTCTCCTTCCTCTTAAATCCCACTTAGGTAAGAGTATTTCCTGTGCAACTTGCATTTGAAATTTCTCAATAATTGCACTTATTACTGCTGTTGCTGTTCGTGTTGTTGTTGTGTGTTGTGCAGGCAAACATGAAGTCATTGGACAGTAATTTCAGCGTCATAGTCAAAGTCTTGTCATCGTCAAGTCAACATCAATGGGGAATCCCCCCGTCCTCTTCCACCAATTGCAAATGGTAGTGGCATCATCGTTTGGCTTGATTTCCCATTGCCAAGGAAAGCTGTGAGCTGAGAGAGCTGGCAATCTGCGAAGTAAGCTGGCTCATATTTACAAAATGTCTAATGAAAATATTTTCTTCGCAGCTCGGAGATACTGGAAGAGATCCGGCAACAGATCCCAGGCATCGACTGTCTCCAAGAGACAACTTACGCTGAAGAGGGAAAAAATCAAATTAGCTGCATGAATGACGCTGGCAAATGCGCTTGCCGGATTAACAGGGTGGCCAAAGAACTGAATATATGGGACAGAGTAGAGCTGAACAGTTCAGGACTGGGACAGATAAGATGTGTGGGAGTCGGGCGGTTGTGGGAGGCGTGGCAACTGCTACATCAATGGCAGTTTTTATTTTTGTTGCCTTCTTTGTTTGGCACTGAGAGCCTTGGCCAGGAAAGATTGCAATGGCAGTGTGCCTGCTCTTTGTGTGATTGATGCAACTTCATGTTTGTGAGCTAATTGCTGGCTTAAATGAAGAGGAAGACAGACTGAGAGAGAGAGACAGAGAGAGGGAGAGAGACCTCTTATCGCATTATAACGTTATGCTATTCACTTGTTTACAATTTTTTTGTCATAATTATTTTACAAAATGCGAAAAGCATCAACCTAATGACCAGCAAAGTCCTGCTGAATGGCATAGAAAGAGAAGAAGATAGTGGCCGAGAGAGAGAGGGCAGAGAGGGAGAGACTCTACTCTGTTAATACGTGTAGCCTTGATGTCCTTTATGCATGTGCATGAGTGTCTGTACCTCCAGCTCCCTCTTGCCCTCCCACACAGGGGCGAATCTGGGAAATCTCAACTTTTAACTCTTTTCTCAATGCTTTTGAATGCTGCATGAGCCGAGCAAAAAATCAGATAGCGCATTTAAAATAAGTAGAGAGCACAAAGCGCACGACTGAGTAGATGAGCACAACACAACACAACAAAAAAGAAGCATCAACAACAAGAACAACATCAATGGGTGAAAAAACATTGCAGAGGGCGACATAGAAAAAAAAGCAAAAGGCAAAAGAAACAAGCCAGAAGCGTAGTTGCCAGCAGTGTGTGAAGGAGGAGGTGAAGAGGGGAAAAGTCGAGGAAAACTGAAAAACTGTATCAAGTAACTGAGCCGCGCCAGAGCTGCATAGTGAAAATGCAACTGTGCGGAAAACTGTGCGAACATTTTCATTTTCAATGCAACTCTTGGCACACAAATAGTGAGACACACAGACAGACACATTCGCACACTCACACACATCGGCAGCAGAAAGAGGCAACAACTAGTAGCAAATAGACAAGTTTAAGTACAAAACGTGGCGCGCGTACACACATTCGAAACCGGGGCAACAGCAAAAGAAATCGCAACTGGAATCGCTAAAAATCGCTTAGAAAACCGGGAGAAGCACACATACTATACACAAAAAAAGCGAGTAAGAAAGTTAAAGTCGAGTGTGCTCGACTGTGAGATACCGGCTATCCACTTCAAATAAAAGCAAAATAGTGCGGTATTCATTTTTAAATATACCGAATTAATATACCACAAAAATACTAAAAATATACCGAAGCCTGTCTTTGGTATATTAATATACCACATTCATAATATACTGGTTTGTCAACCAAAGTCGCTATGACCTTTAGTAGGTAGACGGTTTTGCTAAAATATTAAAAATATAACAAAGGCTATATTTGATATATTCATATAGTATTAATTCGAAATATACCAAACAACTAAGACTCATAGTAAGTAGGCGGTTTAGCCATACAAAAGTATTTCTAAAATATCTCCTAAAATTCGCAACCAAAAATATACCAAAAATCGATCTCTGCCTTTCTATTTTTTTCGATTTGCAAGAGTGGATTTAAACGGGGCTAAAATTTGAAACAAACATGATCTGCGTGCTTCTTATCTATTTCATATAGTCTATGAGATCTTGGTGTTCTACAGATGAACGGACAGACAGACAGACGGAGAAATGGACATGGCTTTATCGTCTCGACTGTTAACGCTGATCAAGAATACGTATATTTTATAGGATCGGAAACGTCTTCTTTTGCCTTTTACATTTATTGCAGGCACAAATTTAAAATACCCTTCTACCCTTTGGGTAGCTGGTATACAAAAATAAATATAAAGAAAACAGCAAAATTTGTAGATGCAATGCGAACAAAAGCATATGGGCGTTGCAAGTGCAACGCGGGCACCTCTGACTGTCGACTGCCGACTGCGGACTGCCGAGTGCCGGGGTTTTTCTTTCAATTTGAAACATTTGCTGTTGCCGTTGCCGTTGCACGTAGTCCAAAAATAACTTCCGACAACTTTGACTGATTTTTTTTGCTACTGGCTGCTGCTGCTGCAAAATTGCAGGAAACGATTCTATTTAAAGTCCAACCGAAAGTCTATCCACTAATGGCAGCGACATAAATACCATAGAGAAAATACGGTGAAGGTCGTCAAAGTGCTTGTGATATCTATGAGATACAATTTTGGGAAATGTAAACGTTTAGTTCATGACAAGTGGGTAACCCAGCTCAGTTCAGCTCAGTCTCATCTCAGTGTGGTTTCTATCTGTATTTCTATTTATATTATACATACGTAGATACATATATAATTTACAAAAAATTCAATTAGCCACGCTGTCCAAAACAGAAGCCCCAAACACACACACACACACACACACACATACACAGAAGCAAAGTCAATAGTTGGAGCTCAGCCACCCACCATTAACAAAATAAACTTTCTCAACTGCCAATCAGCCGGACAGCGGACAACGGCCAACGGGCAGCTCTACAGAGTTACTCTGCCAGCCAACAACAGTCAGTCAGGAAGCCTTTAATAAACCCACATAAAACTTGGCTAGCCATTACTACTACAATGCCAACAGTAGTGCACAGTGGTGCCACATTTAATCCCATAACCTAGAACTTTTTGCAATTTTTTACTGCTGTTAAAATGACACAGTGTAATGGCAAAGAATCAAGGCCAAAGCATTCAAAACTGTGCTCTGTAATTGAAGTGCATTATAACATAATGATAATTAAATGTGGTAAAACTTTGTTCAATTATGATTCAATTTTGCGTAAATTGCATGCCAGAAATCAAGGCCAGATCGTTCAAAGTTCGGTCCACATTTTGTTTTGCTAAATTACGTGAAAATAAAACTTTTTCGCATCGATGTGAAATTTTCCATAAATATAATTGGCATATATGCCAAGGTCAAAATAATCAAGTTGAGAGGGAAATTAAATTGGTTATAATTGGAGTATGTGTGTATTACAATACTAATTATTCGTAGAAAAAAAATCGAATGTTAATTCAAAGAAAAATAGTTTTTAATTTACGATTGCCTTTTTTTAATTCACCTTCAATTTTTGTTCAAGAGGCAATCGAATTTTGAATCAAATTATGTTAATTCAAAGATTATAAAGCGAAAAGATTTTGGTTAATTTAAGACTTTTTTTTAAAATTGTTATCAATATAGCTTAAGGTATATTAAAAATGTTAAAGTATATTTTTATACCAAAAACAGTATTCGATATATTTGTAGAATTCTTGGAATATCAATTTGGTACATTTTTAGTAATACTTAGAATCCATTCGACTCGACGCAATCGAGCCCTTTCGACTCTAGCTTCCTTATTTTGTGTAATGGTATATTTAGGATGTATGAGTATATTCATATACCAAATATAGCTTTCGGTATATGCCAATTATAGCGTAAGGTATATTAAAAATGAAAGAGTATATTTATATACCAAAAACAGTATTCGTTATATTTGTAGTATTTTTGGGATATCTATTTGGTATATTTTTAGTATAACTTCGAATCCATTCGACTCTAGCTTTCTTATTTTGCGTTCAATGGTATATTTAGAATCTTTGAGTATATTTATATACCAACTATAGCGATCGTTATAATTATAGTATTATATAAAATAATAGCACAGTATAATAATTTAACACTTTTACATTTTTTTATTCATAAGAATTAATATAACCAATTATGAAAAAAAAAACAAAATTTTACATTTACATTTTGTTATGTTTAATTCATCTGCTATTTTAGTATATGTTTTACCAGGCTGCTAAAAGTATTGTAATATTATACCGTTTTCATAAAGCGACCCCTTCACTTTTGCTTTGTCTCAACCTGAGTATTATCACAAGAAGTTTCACTGTGCGCATGAACCATTAACAAAAGTTTGTTAAAAAATAAAAAACAACATTTACCAAACTGCGCTTCAATGTTAAATGAATTGTTGTCTTAACTACTAGACAAGCTGAGGGGTTATAGAGTCTCTTGCTCAGCGTGTGTTCAAAACAAAAAAAATTGTGGTGAACTGGCGTGAGGTGGCCGAAAAAGTTAGTAAAATTCATTTTTGGAAAGTGCAAAATAAGGTAGAGAAAAAAAAAGAATGTAGAAAAACAAGAAGAAGAGCAGACGAAAAAAATTGTGGCGGTTGAATAAAAAAAAAAGTTTAAATAACTTTGGCAACTAAATTTAAGTTGCAAGTGTGCGAGTTGGGCAAAGGGGCAAGGGAGGAGACAAAATCAACGAGGTGCAAGAGAAGAAGTAGAAGAAGAAGTAGAAGAGAATCTGCCCAACAGTCGTGACAAAGTTAGGGGCCAGATTCTCGTTGTTGCTGTTGCTGATAAAAACTGCAGCAGACGCAAAACTAATTTGCGTGGTTATGTAAATTAGAGTTGGAGTTGAGTTGAGTTGAGTTGAGTCTGCGATAAACTTGTTGAGGGTGAAAAGCGCTAAAAAAAAAGCAAAACATACACAGAAAAACAAAAAGTATCTTGCACAATGCGTAAAATGGTTTTTGGAGGCTGCTGCACCTGGTTGTTTGACCCAAACCGGAGGCCAACTCTCGACTCTCTAAATGCAGCAAAAACAGACTCCAACGTCAACGTCTGTGGGCGTGGCCAAAAGGCATTCGGTTTACCTGCCTTGCTGTGTAGTGCTGTGTTGCACTCTGTGTTTGTTTGTTTGTTTTTGTAGCCTTAATCCGAGACCACAGCACAGATAACAGAATCGTTGCACAGACAAAGATGCCACAACCCCTCATCCCAAAAAGGCGCCACAGGCTAACAACTAAATAATGTGCAGAAAATTTAGTGTCGAATCGTGCGATGCCAAAAAGGAGTACGAGGAAGAGAAGTTGTTGGATACCAGACAACAGACAACAGATACACATGGCAACCAGGCTGGCAGCTTAGATAATTTTTTGTCTCTGGGAAAGGAAGTTATTTAAAAGCATCAGAGGTAGGCATAATTTCGGGGTCCCCCCCAAAAAGCTGGCAAAGACATGAGCCCAATTGTGAGTCAAGTCTATGAGAATGCAGCCAGCAGACAAACATTGAGTGCTCCAAACTCAGCTGCATTGTCGGTCGACGGTCGTCGGTTGTCGGTTGTCTTGCCAACCACAACAGCAACAGCAACAGCTACAGTCGAAGCCACACAGGATGCTCAGGACACACAGCAGGAGTCGCGTCTGAACTCGGCACCTAAAGTCATATTAATAATTTTGTAGGGATTTGATCCTGCCCCGCAGCAACGTCGCCTGTGAAAAGAGCCGCAACAACTTGCAGTTGCAGCTGCTGCTGCTGCTGTTGCAGCAACATGCAGTTACGAATATGAATGTGAATACAACTCCGAGTGTGAGTGCAGAAATGAATGCTACTGCTCTTTGTCTCTGGGGCTGCCTGCCATACCATTTTGCCTGCTCGGCTCTGTTTACATTTGCAATGCAAACGAATAACTCGGCACCAAAATGCACAAAAATTTCACTTGCACCTGTTGTTTGGATATTGAATGGACTTTGATTTTGCCATCGAATATTCGACTCGTCTGCTCTGCTCTGCTCTCTGAATATACAGACATCATCATTGTGGCAAATGGATGATAAGAATCCCTCCCAAAACCAACTTTATTAGCAGCGCTTTAAATATTGTTTAAAGAGTAGAAATAAAAATATTTCTATAGTTGTCAATCTGGTAGATTTTGTACTGAATGGTATATTTTGAATCAGATATAGTCATCTGCATATTTGTAATATTTTTTCGGTGTAATAATTCTGTATATTTTTTATTTGCCATAAATTCATCATTTTTGTCATTAAATAACTTTCATTTTCTCTTTTGTCATTCTGCAAACATTACATATTTAAAGACAAATGTGTTTATATACTAATCGGCACACATTGATGCCATAAATTAAGTACGATTTGTATAAATATTATATTTAAATTCCACTCACACAATTTTTTATGGCAACAAACAAATTTTGAATGTTTTCCTATTTTGTCTTATTTAAATAAATTATTTATTTGCAACAGTTTTCGTTTTTGCTCGTTTTTTGCTGCTATTGTTGTTGTTGAGGCTTTTGGTAAAAAATGCGATTTGTCTGTGATGCGTGAAAATATTTTCATTTACTTTGTGCCCGCATTTTGACCACTGCAACCGCATTTGGCAAACATTTTAAATACCTTTTTACATTTTGCCCATTAGTTTTCATTTGATTGTTGCTGCACAGCATTTTTGTGATTTTTGTGTGTGAAAAACTTATCCAGAGATTTTCCGTTTGCCGTTTGTTTGCAGATTTATTTGATTTCGACACAGAGCTTTATTTTTCAATTTCAACCATGCCTTGGGAATGAGAATATGCCAAACCTCGAGTATATGTCAAAAATTTCCAATTTAGTTGTGATCAAATAGAATACGTTAGTTTACCGTTTGTTTATGTTATTGCTTTATTGTGTTGAGCATCATTTGATTTAATAATAAAAAATTCTAATTGAATTTTGATTTGATTATTTTTATTTGTCGCTGCGGTGCATTGATTACCTCACGCTTGTGGCCGCAATCTGTGAAAATGATAAACGCTTTTTCCCACCACATCTCGGCTGTCGCTTGATTTAATGATTTTTCTCACAGCACCCGCAAAGTAAATAGTAAATATTTACATTTTACATCTGCTCTGGCACCTACGGACCACACCACACCAGATCACCCCATGCATTTTCAATAAAACAATCAACTGTCGAAAAAAATATAAACAGAGACAGTGGGACGTCGCTCGCTCAGGATTGCCCAGGATGAAGGTCTGGGGTTCTGTCCTGCGGCTGTTTTCGGGGTCAGAGGACCACCAAAGTTGATTTGCATGTCATTAACAGGCAGCAGTCAAATGGAATCGCATCCCTATCGAATTGAATCACATCCAAACTGCCGTCTGCTAAAAATAAAAATCTAGAGTTTCAGTTTACTCCACGTCGTTGCCACGTGCTGCAAGCGGCGTGGGGAATGAGGCATGAGGCATTCGGTGGTTGCACTCTGTGGCACTCTGTAAACAAGCCGCCACTAAAAATATCACATGTCGTCGGAGTAGGCTGCGGTTGGGTTTGGGGTGCCAAACTAATTAGTATCTGTGACTCCAGTTGAGCACTCATAGCTCTATTCAAAATATTCTGTGGGAACTGCTGTAAATATTTGACTCAGACAAATGTGTGAACTTTATTTGTTTCGATTCGAGTTAATTTCCTTTTGCTTTCCCATGAAAATCTTCATAGTTCTTCAAACACATTAATATTTTAAATTACATCTTGATTTGTGTAGAAAATCAATTTTTTAATTCACGACAGAGCTCAAATCAGATACGCACTCTAAATATAGCACATTACTTTGAGCATGAATGAAGATAAACTCTGATTTCTTTAGAATCTTTGGGGTGAATAGAGAATAAGTATTGTATATTCTATCTTTAGCACAGTCATTGTGTTGCTTCCTTTATAAATTTTGCGAATTAAGACAGCTTTCATACATGCAGTTTAAATTTAGTTTACATCAGAAATTATCTCTCGGAGTATTCTCTTCATTGTTTTATTAAAACAGTTGAAATTAAGGTAAACTTTGAATTCAATAGAACCTTTACAGTTAATAGAGAATAAATACTATACGATTCTATCTTTTGCTCTATTATTGTATTGCTTGCTTTAATAATTTTGTGAATTAAATCAACTTTTGCTTGCAAAGTAAATTTAGATTACAACAGATATTATCACGTAGTATTTTCTTCAACATTTTGGTAAAACAATTAGTATTACTAAAAGCAAATTGCCTAAGTGAAGGCGAACTTTGATTTCAATAGAATATAGTCGAAAAGAAAGCCTTTAATCTCTGTTACTTTGTGGTTTTCTCTATTCATTTTGCAAACGAAAGCTTTTTATACCGGCTATTCATATGGTCGAACGGTATTAAAACATTATGTTTGTAGGAATGATACGGCATTTAAAAATTTATTTTATATTGCTGCAGCTATTGTATATTTTAAATGTAAAAGTATTCTTTTTTGGTATAAAAACTTTTTATATGTAAAAATAATAGCGTAGTCTTTTGTATATTTTCAATGTAATAGTTTAAAGGCATATTTTTTTTTGGTATATTAATTTGATATATTTTAATGTTATATTATATCGATATACCAAATATAAATTGTTGTATGGTTTTAGTATTTTTTGGGTATATTAATGTGGCATATTTTAATAGTAAATTTCACTGTTTTGATTTTATTTAGTATCTCACAGTCGAGTGTGCTCGAGCACACTCTGTGCTTTCTTATTTGTTTTTCCATAATTTTATTAAAATAATTATAATAACTAAAAACAAATTGCACAAAATACACTGCCGCTCAACAGGTTGCACAAAAAAAAACAACATTTCTAATTAATACACAATTAAAACAAGCATAAAAAATCCCTTAAAACTCTACAAATAGATTATGAAAACTTAAAATCATATATAGTAAACATATATTGCAGCTACCTGCAGCAGGGGCGTAAAAAAAGCTATCGTTGGGTCTCTGCTTTTAATTAAACTTGGCTAGACAATTGCATAAAAAATAACAGAGAAAAAAAAATAAAACAAATTGTGGTTAAAGTTGTGTGTTATTTTTTTTTTATGCTTTATTCGTCGGCGCCATTTTGCAGCAATCTGTGGAAATGATCGTAAAAGTCTTGTGCAATCTCAGTTTTGTGTTTTAAAGCCAAACATTTTGTTGGCAGTTCACTGTTTGGAGTTGGCAGTTGGTTGGCAGTTGAATGGAAGTCGAGGTTTATTCTTGATATTTAACGAGCGCTACGGGGCGCTTATCTATTTGTTAGATGGCCGCGAGTTAATGAGAAAAATGCATACGCATAAAAAGCATAAAAACGACGTCTAGTTCCGACACATAAACCTGACAGCAGTGAGAGCATTCAAAAGGCAGCAGACGCGAGAAGGGATTGGGGGAGAGGGAGCGGGAGAGGACTAAAGTGATGGACCAGAGGCACGGGGAATTCAAGAGCTTCAACAATTTGCCATGGCGCACTTCACTTGAATTTTACGAGCTTGTCGCTGCGTTCACAGTTCTGCGTTCTGCGTTCAAGTTCTGGTTCTGCCTCTGGCTGATGCTTCTGCTGCTCCTGCTTCTGCTGCCCAGACAGACACATAAAGCAGACGCGATCTCAGGCGTAATAAAATCGTAAAAAACACAAGTCCAAAAATGCCAGACAAAACCATTCATTGTATTGTGCCTGCTGCGTGGGTGTGAGTGTGCTGTGTGTGTGTGTTTTGTTGTTCGTGGTTTGTTGTTGCTGTTTCTACAAATTGTACACAAATTACACAAAAATTTTTAATTTCAACTTTAATTATGGCAAAAAGCAAACGTGTGAGAGTTTTGTAGGCTCTTTTGGCCAATTTATGCCTCTTGGCGCCATCGACTGTCGACTATCAAAATTTTATTTACTTTTCTCCCTCCGAACTCCGATGTATCGTATTTATTGGTCGCACAAGGCGCTAGCTATTTATAGCCTAGTCCCAGCCGAAAATGTTTGTTTGAACCAGGCTAACATGAGGGGAGGAGGGAGGACATTTTCAGGGGAAGGTAGAGGTGCAGCAACCGCTGCAGTTTCCCACAAAATCCGTTGAATTATTTTGGTTTCTGGCTGTGATTTGGCAATCGGCGCTTTTTGGGTGTTCTGCTTGTTCTAATTTCACTCGCGTGTGTGGACAGTTTATACCCTGGAGCCATTGGAAAATGGCAATAACGAGGTGCTTTAGTTAGGCCTTTATGATGTTTGCCAATGTTTGTAACAGATATTGAGAGGAGTTTAGAGTAAGAGTAAGCTTAGTCTTTAAAATTCAATAGGAATTTAAATGAATTCAAATTTTTAACTTTCCTTACTTGTTTAACTAATTAAAAATGTTCGAACCTATTCAATAATAAAATTGTGTTTCACATTTATAGTTTCTTTAAATTTAATAATTTTCATAAATTTGTTCTTAAATTATTTAGAAACATCATTTAAACTTAAAAAGATTTTAGTTATGGATTCAAAATGAAGTTTTTCTCACTCAAAGTTCAGGAAAACATTTTTATAATTAATTTAATTTCTTATATTTGAAATTAAAACGACCAAACTAAATAATTTACATATTATTCTAATCATAAATTTCCTTATGAGTCAATGAAATATTGTACATAAAAGTGTAGTTTTTTTAAGTTCTTAGCAAAATCACTCGCTAATAGTCACATAAAAGTGTTTTCTCTTGACATCTAAGAATCATTTTTTTTCACTTTTAAAATAAAAATTTTCATATAAATCTAAACTGTTATTTCTGGATTTAAAATGTTCTTACTTAAAGAAAACTCAACATTTTTTTAGTTTTTCTTGATAAAATTAATTGATTTATTATAAAATCAAAATGTAGCTTCACAGCATTTTTTTTTAAATTTGTTTAAAATCTTTTTTGTTTCAAAAACTAACTTAAAAACACAAAAGAATATTTGAACTTCTACATATTAAACTTTGAAGCTTTAGCTTATTAAACATATTTCCTTTCTTAGATTTGTTCTTATATTTAAGTATTATTTAATTGCAGCATTTTCCCATAAAAACTAGACGTATTTTATTTATAAAAAATAAAAAGGAAATATAATATATAGTTCATTCCAGAGTATCTCAGATTACGGTTGAGTTGTATGTACAGTATTTCACTTATTTTGCTATAAGTTCGAAACGCTTAGGAGGCATGAGGCATGGCGCGTTTGCGGCTTTTAGCTGCACGTTGCAAATAAATTTAACCAGCAGTCGAAAACGATTTAATTTGCGGTTTTTCCCAACACAAAATGGCGCGCTCAGAAAACTGATAACAAAAACACACACGAAAAAAAAATCCGAAAACTTATTTGGGGCAGTTGTCTTCAGTTTATTGTTGTTGTTGTTGTTTGTTAGCGAACAAATTGAAATGCAAATTGTTTATTAGGAACGGTGAACAAGGAGGCGAAAACCAATTGGAACAATTTATCATATATATTTGAGCGCCATTTCTGGTCAGTCGAGAAGGCATTGCATGGCATCGCTCAATTTGTTAACGGACAGCAAATAATCGATTTTCAACTCACCAAACTGCCCATCAAAGTCAGCCAAATCATCAGCTTTGCAGCTGCAGCTGCTCTCTTCAGTTGGTGTGGCAAAAACGCGTTGCAAGCGCAGCCAATGCTTGGCCAGAATGTTGGCAAGCATAAGAAGCTCCTGCAGCAGCTCTTCGTCATCGTTGTCGGTCAGCAGAATGCAGCACATCTGTTGCACGAACGTATTATGCGCCAGCTGCAGCTGTGGCAAGCTCACACTCAGCTCCAACTGAGCATCACATTCGACTGCCGCTTGCTGCAATTGCGGCAGCTTCAGTTGCTGCTGCAAAGCTAGCTCTAACTTGGCTTTACAACTGTGCAGAGTGCTAGTGAAATTGAGCGTCGGCAGCTGTTGCAACTTGCGTATGGCCACATGCAACTGCAACTGCCTGCGATAAGCGATGTTATACAGATCAAGTTGTGAAGCATAGATTATGCAATCGAGAGTCGCATCACAGCTGTAAAGCAGCGATAGTTGATCGAGATCCGCACTTGGGAGTGCCACACTGAAGGGGTATGCCACACGCGTATTGTGCTGATCGAGCACTTGCTGCAACTGCTGCTTAGCCAAAGCAGTGAAACCTTGTTCCAGTTGATGCACAGCCAGCTCAAGTTGCTCAGCAAATTCATCGAAATCCAGCAGCAAATAAATTTTTCGTAACTCTGTCAATACTTTTTGCATCTGCAACTGTTCGCGTATCAAGTGCACCACAAATGAATTCACGAGCAACACTCTTGGCTCCAGCACACGATCCAACGAGCGGCAGATGAGTTCATGCAACGGCGCATAGTTGACACAACTCAAGCACTGCTTCAGCAGCTCGTCGATGGTGCAAATGTGGGGCAGCTTAAAGTCCACCTGCGATTCCTTGTAGTAAGCATAGTACATGCCACGCAGCTGCTCGTTGTCGGTGGCACGCAGCTGGCGAAAGATGTCCGGCGCCTTGGGTTGCTTCTTCAGCGGCTCCAGCTGATACGGTTTCAGCTGAGGCAGCAGCGTCTTGACCAGCATGTGATACAGTGATTTCTTTAGCAGCGCACGATGCACGCCCACAAAGTGTCCCAGACGATTGGCATCGTGGAGCACAGCCAACGATTTGCCTGCGCACACAATGTGACGCTCAATGATCTGATAGATGGGAGATTGAGTGAGCTCTGAGGCATCTTGACCCTCCAGAGGACGCATCACGTACTGTGTGCGTCCGTCGATGAGTTGCTGCTGTGCGGGGAACTCTTCATGCCAGTCCTGAAAGTCGCCCAGCAACCACCAGCTATCCAAAAACTGGCAATACACTTGCAGCACATGCAACAGCAAGGCCGCAGCGCTGCCACGTCGCCCCTCGGTATCCAGATGTGCGGGCACCGCGGCAAGTTGCAGCAGATTGTAGACAATGTGTTGGCTGCGATAGTGTGCAGCGATGCCGAGTTGCTGCTGCGGCGGTAACGCGTAGCTGCCAACGGCCAGACTCCACAGCAGCTGCAGACGTGGCAAGCTCGAACGCATGGCACGCAGCAGGCAACGTAATGTGGCCTGCTTCGAATCGATGGCCACGCGTTGCTCAAAATAGGTGAGAGTCTCCACGACGGGTTTGAGCAGACGCCGCAAGGCCGCTGTTAAGCTGGACAACGTCTCCAAGTGGCGCTGATAGCAATCGATGAAGAGCTGCAGCAGTTGCATGTGCTGCAACGGAGCGAGAAACTTCGAGAGCAGCTGCTGCTTGGCCTCAGTGCTGCACATCATATTGGAGCGCAGTTGCAACAGTTGATTGTCCACCTCGAAGTAGCGACAGCCTCGTGGTTGAAAGAACATGGCGAGCACCTCGCGCAGCAGAAATCCTTTTTCGCCGTATTGTTGCACTGCCTGTTGCACATCTTGCAATGGCTGATGCAAGTAGTTGCCAAAGGACACAGCAAAAGCGGCCACAGGACGCGGTTCATTGGGTGGCATTGCCTCATCGATGCTGGCTTTCGGTTGTTGTTGTTGCTCCTGCAGTTGACTGAGCGCTAGAGAATATCTTTGCCGCGCTTGCTCCAGCTCAGCTTGATCTTTAGCTGACTCTTGTTGTGGATTCACTGTGCTGGATTCGTGTGAGGAAAGCAATGACAAATCCAACGATAAATCCACCGAGGATAGATTTGTGGCTGCTGACAAGGAATTGTCTCCAACGCTACCCAATTCGCTGTCGAGATCAAATGAACGCTTCTGCAGCTTTTCCTCTTGCTGCTTCTCAGCTTTGAACCTGGCTTTCTTTCTATAGCTGTAAGCCCAGTCGAGGGACCGAAGCAACTGCTGGCGACCAGCCATGAGATCTTTGAGATGCATTCTCGCCGTGTTGAAAGCACGAAAGTTCACCGAGAGCATAAAATCCAGCAGGCTCCATTTGTGCTCCTCCTGCAATTGTTGATCGTCGAGTATCACCTGACTCAGCAGCTTCACTGTGTCTCCTAGTTCCCCGAGACACTCCAAATGAAATCGTTCAATAAAGTTCGTTAGATTCTCCTCAACCCTATCGTATGCATCCGCCGGTCCGTTGTGATTTGCTATGCGAACAGTGGCGTATTTTAGACAATCATCGTAGTCGACATGTTTCTGCTGCTCGTCGCATTTGAGAAGATGTTGCAGCAGCTGTGGCAAGCAACGTTCAACGATTTCCTGCTGCATCTTACATAGAAAATATATATATATATATATAGATTTGGATTGTACTATATATCAGCAAGCGAGCTCGACAACTGAGACACTGCGCGCTGCGAGCTGAGAATTGAAAACTGAGATTCACCGCCTGCTGCCATCGAAAAAAAAGGGCACACAAAAAAGGATTGATGTTAGGATATGTGCAGCTTACAAGTCTGCTGAAGTCCTGTTGGAGTCGTGGCTTTTGGGCGCTTAAGGCAAATTCGAGCATGCAAATTCCTGTGGCATGCAGCAGCTGCAACGGTATGTGCAACACCAGATTCCAGCCAGAGACCAGAGACCAGAGACCGATACCGACACCAAGCCAGAACTTTGACACCGCTGACCTATTTCCTAGAAAACCATATAAGCAGCTATGTATGTGTGTGTGTGTGTGTGTCGATGTTCAATAGCCTTGTAGAATGTGCGTACTTTGCTTTATTTTATTGTCTGACAAGATAAATACCAAAATATTGAATATGCACAAGCAGCCAGGGCATCGACACCCCGAGTAAGATCCTTTTGCAGGTCCCTCTTCCTCTTCTCCTCTACTCTCCTTGTGTTCTGCTGTCAACTGACCCACTAACAATAACTCAAATGCAATCGAGCATATTTGCTGCAGAGAGCAAATAAACCGAACACAGCTACAGCAAAAACAACAACAACAAAGAAAAGGACACGCAAACGTGCCACAGTGGTTGTGATTCAATAAGTGCTCAATGCGAGAGCCTGCATAAAGTATTTTAAACTTAATCATTTAGTTGAACAATTTCACAATAAATGTCAATAAGTTTTAAATCCTTATTTACAGTTCAATGTGCCTGGCAATAAAAGTGTCACAATCAAGACCGAAATTATTACATTGCATTTGGCGATGCTTGCGAGAGGCGACTCAGGTGCCAAGTTCGCTTTAAGTGAATTGTAACAAGTGGGAAAGTTGAGTTTGCTCGACTATTGAATAACTTGAGACTCTACATTTTGAACAAAAACAAAAAAAGATTGATAAACTATACTACATAAATATACCAAAATTTACCACTTAAATATACCTAAAATATTCTGCAAGAATATACCTGAATTATACTATAATAAGCAAATACTACATTTGGTATAAAAATATAGCATTACATTGAAAACAAGTCATTATTGCGAAAATAGCAGCTTAAACGGATAAATATATGTTGATAATATAATATAACTAAATAATAATGAAGATAAGTTACAAAACTTATATTATATATTATATATATATATATATATTATATATATATATATATATTATATTATATTTCCTTCAGACCACGAATTATATAATATAGTATACCATACGCATTGTAAAGCAAAATCACTTGGTCGAATCTGAAAAATATATATTAAATAAGGACGCCAAAAACATAGTCATAATAATAAAAACAAAAAGTATGTTAAACATTAAAATATACCATTAGGATAGGAAAATACCCTAAAGTTATTATGGAATCTGACTTAGAAATCTGAAAAAAATATATTTAGCAATAACTCCAGAAACATAGTCAAAATAAGCAAAAAAAAAAATCATATTTGACATTAAAATATACCATTAACTTATGCAAATATCATAACGTTATATTGTACTATAAGCTGTTCAATTCCTTGATACTTTGTCAAACAAACAAAGCCTAATTTAATTGTTTCTTGATTCAAGAATCGTGAATAAGTTTGGAGTTTCTCATCCAAACTCTAATAAATTTGCTGAATTTTTTATAGATGGACTTATTATTGCATGTAACGAAATTCTAAATTTGAGATAACTTTTTCTGTATTAATTTTTGTATTAAGAGTGAACAATTTAAAACAAGCTTTATTTGATTTTAATAATTTGAAGTGGTATCAAAATAAGAAGTTAGCTCAATATCATGAATACTAAGATCTCCCTTCTAAAAGAGATATTTAAATATACTGCAATATAACATAAGCAAATATTGATACTTGTCTAGTTATAACTAAACAATTAGCTTCAAATGTGTACTTAAATGTTGATTTACGATTATTATAAAGTACATTTATTTATGTGGCTGCATGCCTATTAAATGCTGCTCCACTGCACTGCATTTCACATTATCGATTTGGCTTCACTGTGCTGCTGTGCCACAAATATATATTTGTTGGTGTCTAAAAAACGAGTATAGACAACAAATTTGTTGAGGACTCTTTTGACCAAAAAAGAAAGTTTTTCAAGCTGCGACTGAGATTCAGTCTAGCTGTCTGGCTATTCGACAGTCTGTCTGATTGTGCGGGAGAGCCGAGATGAGAGGAAGCGACGGGGGGCGGCGACTGTTGGCAAAACAGCAAGTGAAATCTTAACCAGAAAACAAAAGCCGAAATGTAGAAAAACAAGAGAAAATTGTTTGAAGGGAAAACTTGTGAGGGTAAACTTTTTGTCGCACTCGGCGAAAAGTAAGCGAAAACTTAATAAAGATCGCAGCTGGCGTCGACGTCGACAGCGGCAGCGACGTCAGCAGTGGGGCAAGCACACGCACTTAAGCGGGCAACGTTGACAGCCCTTTTGGTCAATGGCAGCGACGACAGCGACGACGTCGCAGCAGCAGCGACCACAGACTGTCGAAATTAAACCAAACTGAATTTGCACTTACACTTTGGCCAAACGCTGCCGCCGCTGCTCTTCGACTTTGGCAAGTTGTGTGTGTTTGTGTGGCTGCCACACGGACTGACTCCTTGCAACTCCTACGCGGGCGCTATCTGTGTGAGGCTGTCGAAATTGTCACTTTCGCAATTTGCTCAGTGGGTGCAACGTTGGCATTTGCTGAACACAATGGCTTGCTTGCAACTTGCCGCATGGCGTGCGTCAAGGAGCGCGTAAGTGACATTTATGCGCCTGGGCGGCAGCGTGCAACGTGCAACGTGCAGAGTGCAGCGTGCGGCAAGTGACAAACTTTTGGCCACCAGTCAGCCAAATGCAAAATCAGCGAAGCGAAGAAAGAGACCGAGAGAGAGAAAAAGAGAGAGAAAGCAAAAGCGAGAGCATCAAGTTTGTTTTAATAAATACTTTCATTGTGTATGCAGCAGTGGCAGGCAGCAGTGGCAAGCAGCAGCATTACCTGCCTCCAGCTGAGTCACAACAGTCGCTGGCTGTCATGATGATGAAAAGTTTTGCGCAAAGAATTTACTCCGCTCATCGACATTTCTTTTGCAACTTACACACAGCACAATAGATGCAGCCGCCGGGAAACAATCAACAGCCGCAGTTGCAGCCACAGCCACAGCCGGCAAATGCAAAAATTACTCAATTTCTCTCCCTCTCACACTCACTCAGGCTTTTGTTCTCCACCCGTTTTTATGAACTCTGACATTTGAGTTGTGGCAATTAAAAGAAAAGTTCTTAAGTTTTTTGTACGACTTACGACTGCAAGAAATAAATATGAAAATTAAGACACAGCACACCAACATCATCAAAAATCTTTGTGAGCGACTCTTTTGTTCTCTACACAACATTAGCTGCAGGGCCAACAGTGATGTTGCAAAAAAGGACAAAGCAATTTTTGAGATACAATTTCTTAACTCCTGAGGCGACTGTCTGGGTTTTGCTCCAAAAAAACGAGGGTACAGCAATATTTTCGATATTTGTTTATTTGTAAATACACTTAAAAAAATAATCCAGCTTCTCAAATCAAGAATATTAATCTTGAAAATTGTGTTCTTAAAATAAAACCATTTTAAAGCCAAACTATTAAAAGATGAATTTGAAGAATGAGTAATTTTGAAAATAAGACCGAATATACTAGATAAATTCTAAAATATCACTACGCTTAGTTAGAAACAATTAAGAAAGCTACAGTCAAGAGTGCTCGAAATTTGGATAATCGCTACTCATTGTAAATAAAACCAAAACAGTTTAGTAAATACCAAATAATATACCGCACATGTACTAAAATATATCGAAGGACATATTTGGTTACTACATACGATGGAGTACAACATACTAAAAGTAGTATTCGGTATATTTCAGTCTTTTTGTGGTATATTAATTTGGTATATTTTAAAATGAATACCGCAATGTTTTAGTCTTGAGCACACTCGCTTTATTAATTGTTTATCTATTAATACGATTTGCGGTCTAAAAAGTATAGAATTTTTTTATTTTATCAATAAGAACTTGTTCTTATATCAAAGGTTTCTGAAATCAAGATGTGTTTTATATTTTTAAGATGTTAGACGAAAATTCTTAGTACTAAGACCAAAATTTGGATTTAAGAACATTCTTTTCAGTGCACACATTTTATTTATTAATGCCCCACAGAACTGAAACTGTTTCTGTTTGCTTTGACATTGGGGATTTTTGTTTTAACAATTTTCATGTAGTCTGCCTTTTGACCCCAGTTGCTGCTGCCACAAGCAACAAACAAACACCTTGCCCCCTCAAACTGTTGTGTCTGCTTGTTCGTTAGGCCTCATTTAGCTGGGCAATAAACTATACATTAGCATTGACTACCGGAAGCATCAACGGGAAAACATGTTGTCTATTTTTGAAACGCATGCAACAATGCAACACATCTGGTGCATCATCATAATTTTTTTTTGTCTTGTTTGGAGCCGAAGGCAAAGTTAATTAGTTGTGATTTTTCAAAGAACATTCAAATCGAAGGCAGACCCAAAAACACAAACAAATCAACTCAACTCAACTCACAACTCGCAACTCGACTGAGCTCGAGGCGTGGCAACGAAGGGAGGAAGAAGCATGCAACGAGGCCGAGGCACATGTTGAGTGTATAAAATTTTGATGAATGTTTTGTTTGCGGCAGCTTTATACTCGTCCAAAAACGGGGGAGTTGCATGCCACACTCCTTCTGCCCCCGCGGGGCATGTGCATGGACATGTTCTGGTTGTGATGGCGTGTGAGTCGTTGGTCGTTGGTCCGAGTCCATCAGCGTGATGATGCCTGGGATGCAGCACACATGTGGCACAAGCGCCCGAGGCAACAGCCACAAGTTGCCGCACAGCAATTGAATGTGAATTATACTCGGCTATCGAACACTGAGCGAACTGAGCGCCAGTGGAAGACTGAGCCAGACTTCGGTCAGGGCCATGTTGCAAGCGTTGCACGTGAACTGCTGTGTGTATGGCTGTGTGTGTGGCAACAGATGGGGACCACATAAATTACACAACATAAACAGACTGCATCTAATTAACAGGGAAATCTGTTGAAAATGCATGCAACACATTCTCATCTTAAAGATATTTGAGGTGGGGCAGCCGCAACACACACAAACACCCACACACACACACACACATATGCGAAAATGCTTAAGGGCAGCATTTACTTAATTTCCCAATCAAATTCACTCTGTCTACGCCGTATAATAATTTAAATATCTTACCCGCCGGGCTGAGTATTTTTTTTCTCTTCCTTCTAAAGAGGACAACAACAGGAAATGCCATTTCAGCTGCGGCATGCTAACAAGCCAGTCAACAACAACAGCAACAACAATAGCTAGTAAATGCGTGCCATTACAAAACTGCAAGAAAAAAGGCCCAAAGACAGCAAAAGCAACAGCAGCAACAGCAACAATGACTGGAATTGGGCGGGGGAAATGGAGGAAAAACTTAACTGCCGCGAGCTACACACGAAAACACACACAAAAAGGCAGAAAACGGCAAGAAATTAGTTTTCTCTGGGCGAGCGTTGTTCTAGTTGTTGTTGCTGTTGCTGCTGCTGGTTGCTGCTGCTGTTGTTGTTGTGGTTGCTGTTGTTGCGGGTGCAAAGCTGCCAAAGGAGGACAAATGCAAAACACACAAACAAACAAACAAAACGAGTGAAAAAAGCAAGCGAGTGAAACGAACACAACAACAGAGGCAACCAAAAAGCAAAAAAAAAGAGCAAAGCGGGCTGCATTAGGCTCCGGAAAATGCCTTTTGCGAGCAGGAAAATTTTGTACATGTGTGTGTACGAGTGTGAGTGTGGGAAAAATGGCAAAGTCGTATAGTTGTTTTATACGTTAAAGGCGAAATATGCAGGCCACAAACATTCGCAGACAACGTAAACCTCAAGATACAGAGATAGTCGAAGAAGGAGGACGACGACACAGACACAGACACAGACACACAAAAAATACATACACAAAAACCCATATAAACAAAGGCATGGCCATAATTGAAGAGCGGGGAATGAGGAGGCGAAGCAAACCTCAGCAAGGATAAGCTGATGGCGGGTTAATAAGCTGCCCCCAAGAAATGTATTTCAAATGCAAATAGATTGTGCGGGCCGCACACAAATCCCAAAAGATTAAATATTTAAATGGATTTCGTGGAAAACAAAAAGAGTTTTGTCATGTAAGTAAAAAAAAGGATGTTCCTTATTATTAATAATAAGAAAATGATTAAGAGATAGTACAGCTTTTTCGTTGACAGTTTAACCAAAATATATTGTCATATTATAAAGAAGCTTTGGAGTTTTATGAATAGTGTTCCTTATTATTAAGAAGAATAACATGATTAGTTGCTAGTTTTAAATTAATTATAGTTTAAGTAAAAGATTGGTTTCTCCAGTCGTATCTAAAAGATACCGTCTTTCATCTTCATTCTTTAAATAGATTTTGAGGCAAACACAAAAGACGTTTTCCATATAAGTTTAATAAGAATGTCGTGTTCTGCAAAATGATTCGTAGTTGTTACAAAATATCGTCTATCGAAATATATATTCAAATCAATTTCAAATAAAAGAAAAAGAGCTTTTCTGGAATGCTATGTTCCTCATTATTAATGAGATCAATAGAAGTTGACACAACATACGCAAAACATACACCTATGTGTTTCAAGTCATATGTTAAAGATAGATAGTTTTATCACTAACCTGTATCTTAAATGAAGCCATAATGTTCTTTTCATATTTTGTAACAAAAATGATTCGTAGTTGATACACAATTATTCACAGATAAATGAAGTACAAGATTTCTATCTGTAGTCGTATCCAAAAGATCTCTCGAAAAAGAATGGCGTTCTCAAAATAAGTATTCCATATTACTTATGAATAATAATACGAAATTGATTAGAAACTAGCACAAAACATTTGCTGACAGTTTGACTATGGTGTAAAAGCTGTCATCTAAAAGATATGTATGTATGTATATATGTATGTATCTATCAGTTCATACACATCTACAAATTCGTGGATAAAAAAATTCAATATAAATTTGAATATAATGATGCTAGAATAATATTCATATTACTCCGAAAATAGTTCGTCATAATTATTTGTAGAAAGATTGCATCTCTTAAGATATTATTAAAACTGAAAGTGCTCTTCTTGTTAATAAAATAAAATATCATTTTCCTTATTACCAACAAAACAAAATATATTAAAAGTTGGCACAAATTATTTGCAGACAGTTTAACTGAAAGATATGTATCTCAACTCCTAACTAAAAGATATATAATTCTATCATAAAAGAAGACATAATCTCCTTTTTGGGCATATGTACATTTTTGAGATTAGTAGTTGGTACAAATTATTTGCGGACAGTTTAACTAAAAGATAGCTATCTCTAGTCATAACTAAAAGATGCCCATCCATCGCTGCCCTGTAGCCAAAAATGAGCCATAATCTGCTTTCAGGGTATATGCAAATGTTTTTGTGTTTGGCAACCTGAAGTTGTCAAGTGCCAACAGTCATTGATACGCTTACATACATTATTTTGGACCCGCACAAGGAAAAAATGCTGAATGAATGTCCCGGGGCACAAATGAATATGCCATAGACACAGGTAAATACGTTTCGGTTGTAAAGAAAATAAAAATTGTAAAACATGATGAAATTCTTGAGATGCCTGAGGGTGTTAGGGCCGAGGTGCTTCATGGCCAGCGCTTAAGCTTAACTTCATTCAAAAGTTTTTTGCACCCACTTCCGCTGCCGATGCGGCACGTGTTATGATCAGCAGGTAACTGCGATGCTATGCGATGCTATTACCTCCATCTCCCCTCCACTCACCCTCTTGGTTTGTGGCAGGCAGCAGGTGTCGCCAACATACCAAAAATTTCAATAGAGCTGCGAAAGTTTCATTGACTTGACAGCTGAGAAGCAGCCGAAGTGTATTCGGCTGTGTGTGTATGTGTGTGTGTGTTGATATTTCACAATAAGTTGGCCCAAGTGTAATTGTTACCGTTTAAATTTCCATTAAACGTGGCGCATAGGCAAATGGCTCTCACGTGAGGCCCGCGGCGAGCTTTGCCATGAAAACCAAAGCGGCCCCAGAAGAAGCAGCCAAAAGCCGTTTCACAAAATATGTCACAACATTTAAGCTGCGTTTTAGACAACAACAACAACAATGGGGGCAACAAGCTAGAAGCCCAATGAAAAGCAGAAGACGTTGAGGGGGGAGGGGGGCAGCGACGGAAACAATGGCGACGGATACAACAAAAGGCGACCGCTTTGAAAAGGCCGCCCGCTATTAACAAACCATAAAGTAATTTCTTGCTTTCCTGCACGGAAATTAGACATTTTGTCAAGGGAACACTCATCTTGGACGTCGACGTCGCAGTCGCCGTTGACGTTGGCGGCCAGCAGCAACAGGGATAACAATAACATGAACAATAATAAGTGTAGCCAGAGAGAGAAGGGAGAGAGGTGGAGGAACACTTGCTGCCAAGTTAAAAGTGAAAATATTATAATGAAGTATGTTGTTAGCTGTTTCGAGATTTTCCAAATGTATCCATCCAAAGATATGGCTGGAGAGAGGTTTGAGCGACTCCTGAGGGTGTTGCGTCTGCAGACGGACAACCAGATTGAGGGGACGGGGAGGGTAGCTGGGAAAACATTTTATAAGTAAACAAGCAGCGGCAACAAAAGTTTGTCTATTTAAAAAGTTTTGCGCTTCATGCGCAAAAGTTATAAAACATGAAAATATTTCTTAATTATTTTTATAAACAACGGCAGCTACGTCTTTGGGTCGCACGGCCTCCTTTTCCCCTTCCCTTTCGCCCCCTCCTGTTGTGCCTTACCCCTTGTTAGCCAAGGCCTAGTCTGAGGTTTTTACAGCAAGTACGTGGGTCGATTTGTGTCTTGAAACTTGTTTCTCGTTGTTGTTGTTGGTCTCCATTTGTTGTTTGTCTTGCTGATTTCTGGAACACATTTTGCCTGAGGTCAGGATTCTGTTTGATTAGCATAAATACGACTAATACAACAGCCAAAACAAAACACAACAGCAAAAAAAAAGGGAAATTTTCAATTTTTTTGCGTTTCTTTTCTGCTTGAAAAATTAATTAGTTAGAATAAAATGCCATACTTTGACTTACATTGGCTTAAACGATTCCCAGAAAGCACCTGCAAAAAAAAAACAGAAAAGTTCTTTAAATATTTTTGTATTCTTAATTAATATACTGAAATATTTGTACAAGTATTTTCCTAGTATTAATCCCCTCGCTACTCGGTAAATTTTGATTGCCGTTATCTGCATTTTATGATGCTTTTGCCACCGCATTTCACATTGGTTTTATGTGATATACGACAGCCATTAAATGTGCCAAAAATGGCCAAAGCGAATGGCAATTCAATTCTGTTTTTCTCTACTTGCCATTGCAGTTATGATTTATGCAGCTCGCGGGAAAACTAACAAATTTAAACACAGGCAAATGGAATTGTCAACAATGTTTAAGGCGACATTCATTTGACTATTTTCCCAAAGACTAGACAACTGAGCTAGGCTATAAGCAGGCAAGCACTGAAGAAGAAGAAGTGGAAAACGAAGGAAGGAAAACACCAATAGGAATTTCCATCAAATTGCTGCCAGAAGATGAGAAGAATGTTTGCCATTTAGGGTTGAGGTCTTTAAGCACTCGGTTTAAGAATGTTGGCAAAACTTTCCACTAGATAATTACATTTCTAATTATGTTGAGTAAGCTGGAAGGTGCTTGAAAAGATAAGATATATATTTTTTTAATTTCCAAATTAAAGGTATTTTAATTTTATTCATTTTTAAAGTGTTTTTAGGCATTTGATTTAATATAACTCTAAGTTAAATTATTTAAAATCTTAAAGCTCTTAGTATGTTTGCAAAACTTGTCGCTGAATAAATACATTTATAATTATATTGAGTAAACTAGAGAGTGTTTTTTTTTTTAATTCATTTCCGAAAAAGATTATTAATAGTAAAAGTATTTGCTAGTGCTTGAGCTTAAAAGGTGCTACTATTGAGGATGTATTTAAACACTCGGCTTAAAAATATTGCAAAACTTTCCACTAGATAATTACATTTGTAATTATGTTGAGTAAGCTGGAAGGTGCTTCAAGGCTAGGAATATTTTGTTAAACTTCTGGATTAATACAATATTGTATTTATTGTAAACGTTTTGTTTTAAGCATTTGACTTAATATTAAATTAATTGCTAGCCGCACCTTAAATAATAAAATATAGAAGGTGTTTAAGCTCTTGATTTATGAATGTTTGCGAATCTTTCCGCTCGATAATTACTTTAGAAATTAACTTGGGTAAGCTGAAGAATGCTTGAAAAGAAACACAAAATGCTGAAACTGCTTTAGAGATATAAATAATTTTAAAAGTGCTTGATGGACTCAAACTGATTTTTATTAAAGTTAAAAATGCAGGTACTACAATTGATTAGAACTTTTAGCGCTCATTTAATGGCAAATTTTTCCATTACATTTGTAATTATGTTGGATAAGCTTGATGAAAGCTTGAATGGTAGGAAATTCTCTAAAATGTTAAATCAATGGCCTTGTAGAAATCACAAAATTCAAAGGTGTTATGATCAAATTTAATAAATAATTTATTTCCCTTTTAAGTCTTACATAAATGCACTTTCATTGTCGAGGTTTTTCGATTAAGGAATTTGACAAAACTTTTCTCCAAATAATTAATATTTCAGATTATGTGGCTACAGATGGAATCACATAACATTCTTTTAATGTTTAAACTGGCCTAAAGACATCATAAATTCTTTCCAGTTCTTTGGATAAACTTAAAATTAATGACTTATTTCATTAATATATTACTGTTAATAGAACTACTTGTTTAAATTTGTTGTTTAGGTTAAAGAGTGTCTGAAATATATTTATGATAGTTCATTATAGACATAATAATCATTTGCAAGACTTTAATTTAAACGAACTATTTTCTTCTCATTAAAGTCAAATACAAAGACATTTCATCTTTATAAATTGCTGAACACTAAATGTGAGCAATATGAGTATCTACTATTAAATTCATCTCGTAATTTAAACTCTATTGAAAGTGTATATGTGTCGGAAATTTGATAACTCTTTTGTTGTGTGTTTAACCTGTAGTTAAAGCTGTTCGTTTCGGCGTGTTCGTTTCAATCGAGCTGTATCAACACGCTGGCAGCGTAACATTTCAATTTGCTGCAACAAATGCTCATAATTTATAAATTTTAAATCTATTTTTCGGCAAACGACCTGCGCGCGCGCTTCGTTTTGCGGCATGCCACGCAGACAGAGGAAGAGACGGGGGCAAAGTGGTTTGAAATTGGGGAATGCTTTGTTGCTGATTTATTGAAGTTGCTGTTGCTGCTGTAGTTGTAGTTGTTGTTGCTGTTGTCGGTCATGCTGCGATTTCCATTGTCTGGATTTTTGGCACTGTTAACCCGATTTTCCACTTTTCATGCGGCAACGTGAATAGCTGTGCGGCATGCATGATGATCGTGTTTACGTTGCAACCTCACAGACTCAGAGCATCCTTTCGTCCTTTCCCCCAACTTCGACTGCGACTACAACTGGCTGCAGCTGTAGTCGATGTCACTAATGGGGCGCACGTTCAAGTCAAGTCACGTCACCTTTTGGCTGTGCAACTGCGACGAAGTCTTGACTTGGTCTGGCTGCCACCGAAGAACGCATTGCGAAACGAGATCACGTAATGCGCCGCGAGATTTTTGCAATTTCATGTGCCTTCCCATATCGGAAAACTATCTTTCAATTAAATTCCATTCCATACATTGCCTCACAGCACATCGCAGCGCATCGCATTCACATCCTTTTGCAACGCTTCAATTTCAATCAGAATCATATTTTTGACACCGTGTGTGTGTTTTTCGGTAATTGTGCCACACACACACACTCACACACACACACAGACACAGAAAACCGCGTCAGCTGATAGTTTTAAGTAATAAGCGAAAAATCAAAACATTGTCACAGGTGCCGCATGCAACGTGCCACACGCAACATGCGACGCTTTGTTAACATTTGCAAACGTTAATTTGATTATGAAATTGCAATGAAAATATTTTCATTGCATTTTCCGGGGTTGGCCGCGTATCATTTTAAGCTATTTTCCATGCATTTTCCCAGCAATATACAAATATTTTTGGGTCACCGGCCCAATAATGAAATTTATCATGATGCCAGCAAACAGCTAAACAGAATAGAACCGAACAGAAAGGGGGCAGGACACAGAGGTGCGTTCGGTTGGCAGTTTTCAACTTCATTTAATTTAATTTATTTTTCAGCAGTGACAAAATTTATGTAACAACTTTGGCCTTGTCGTTGTCCTTGTTGCTGTTTTTGTTGTTGTTGTTATTATTTGAAACTAATTTGCATAAAATGAGCGTCGAGTGTTATTTGGTTACCTGGCACATAAAAGCACACACACACAGATACAGATACACAGATACAGATACATTGACACTGACACTGTCGCACATATGTCGTGCTGTTGTTTTGGCCCTGAAGCGGTCAAGTCGCAATAAATTGCCTCCTGATGACTCCTTTAAAAGCGGACCAAAGCAGCAAGTCTGCAATTCGATTTCGTTTTTATGGCGCATAAATTATTCAGAGTTTGTCTATAGTCTATAAAATGTTGAGGGTCGTTAAGTCAGCTCACAAGCTGAACGCTTTGCTGCTTCTTCGACTTGCTCTTCTTGTGTTTGTAGTTTGCTCCTTATGCCCGCAGGACGTGCGCTGACCTTGTATCCCTTTTTTTTTCTTCTAAATAGACAATTTGCCCCTGCTTTACGCACTATTGTTGAACGGCCCTTTCCTCCTTGTTTGTCCGCTGGTCCGATTGTCCGGTTGCCGTGGCATAAAAATCAGTTTAAGCTTGTGCCACAGCGCCTGGATTTATGCTACAGTTTCTTTTTATACCCGCTACCCTTAAGGTAGAAGGGTATTACAACTATGTGGTGTAACAGGAAGATGGTGATATCTCTGACCCCATAAGGTATATATGTTCTTGATCAGCATGAACAGTCAAGACGTTATAGTCGTATCTGTCTATCTGTCTGTCCGTCCGTCAGTATGAATACCTAGATCTCAAAGAATTTAAGCGATAGAGCCATTATTGTTTTTAGACAGCATTTGTTATGTTGCACGCAGATCAAGTTCGTTTAAAATATATGCCGCGCCCACTTAAGCCCCGGCAAGTCGATACAAATCGAATAGCAAGCGTAATTTTTAAGCTGAACTCGATTTTTGGTACACTAATAACTACAGTATTTACGATTCCTGAAAATGTGATTAAAATAAAAAAGTTATTTAAGAAATACTTTTTTATGGGCAAAACCGGCTACATACTACGGGTTTTAGTTGTTTTGGCTGACAGTCTGGTATATTTTGCACTCTACGGTATATTTTAAAAGTAGTACTATATAAATAAACATAATATAGCATTCGATCTATTTTATTATTTTGCGTATTAATAGTATTTATTATTAATTTGGTATATTTTAATACCATACGACTAAAGGTCGTAGTTGCTTTGGCTGACAATCTGGTATATTTTTACCTTTATGGTATATATAGCCTAATATATATTTGAGTATTTTTGCGTTATATTAATTTGGTATAAGAATAATACCTCATTGTTTTGCTTTTACTCGAAATGGGTACCGGGTATCTGGCAGTCAATCACACTCGACTGCAGTTTTGTTGCTCGTTTTTTTGCCATTGTTTCTCTATATGTTTCTTTTCTTTTCGCTCTCATTTCTGTCAACAATTTTACGAGTAAATTGAGAGCCACAATCGTTACGGCAAATCACTTTTAGCTTAGAGACTATCCAACAGCAATAAGCAGAGAACCAAAAACGAAACTCTTTCGCCTTTTGTGCAAAGTTTTATGGCTGCGGCAAAGCTGTTTAACTTATGTGAATACCCTATAGTATTTATAGAATGCGACTTATGAGCAAATACCTAATAGTATTTTGTAAAAATAGATCACGTGCTCGTTTCACGTTGCACGTTTTTAATATCTAATGGAGAATTGGAACTTGCACAGTCAAGTTATCAATATTAAATCAAGACTCTTCATTGTTGACTCTCTGCTCAGTCTGTCTGCTGCGTAAAATGCAGCATCATTGTTTGTCCACTCAAAGTTAATGTACTCCAGCGATGTCTTGAAGGGCAATGCTAAGGGCCAAACAAATACGCATGAAGTTGCGCTTTTTGCCATATCGCAAAACAATTTGCTGTTTGCTTAGAGCCAAGTCAGGCCAAACGCATCGTCAGACGAGACGAGACAGAAGAAAAGACAGAAGGCAAAGGCAAGGCGAGCGGAAGTGCTTTTTGTCCTTCTGGCCACTGTGACCCAATTAGTTTAAAAGCTCTGTCACATAATCAATATTATTTCAGCAGTATTATTACTTATTGGTATCCTTGGCACAAAATGTTTTTAATCCCTTGTATTTTGTATTTTGTTTTGTTTGTTTTCTGTTTTCTATTTTCCATTTTTTTTTCATTGTACATTAATTTTGCGTATCAAATTCCTGGGAAACATTTCAGCTATTCTGTTTGTGTGTGTGTGTGTGTGGACTGTGACACGCTTGATTTGCAAATTGCCCAACAGACGCATTAATAAAATAAAATAATGTATGAATAAATAAAATTTAATTTTTCGTAAAAACTGACAAACAGTCCCCAGTTAGTTGAGACTCAGACTTCGACTCAGACTCAGGAGAAGGCAACTAACAACCCACTGCAACAACAACAACAACAACAATGACAATGGCAACTTGTCAGGCAAAAACATTTTTTCGCTTCTTTTCCTTTTTTTTTTTTTTGTCTGTTTGTTTGTTTGTTGTAGCATATTTGAGTGTATTTGCACAAAATACGTGAAATTACGCGAAAAGTTGGGTTTCGTCTGTCTAACCGACTGTCTCTCCGTTTGTCTGTCTGCTTTGTCTGGCTGCCGTTCCAGCAACTGTTTACATCAAGACGACGCCAAAGGCAACTGCCTTCCACTGGCCACCAAAGGGCCGCTGGGAATGAAAGGGAGCTAAGTGAATGGGGAATGTGTGTCCTGACTCGACTCGAGTCGACTCGAGTTGAGTTTTTGGCTGCTTGTTATGTTAGTTGAACTGGCCTGAAACAAATGCCATTTAATTTTGATGGCAAACGGTTGTGCCACCGTTGGGAACACACAGCGAGTGGAATGCTACTTGTATACTATGTGGGCCACAGGGCGTATGCGCAATGTTCGCCCATCTAAGTAGTTTGGCACAGCGTATATTGTTAAGCTTAACGTGTGGTTATCTCTAGATAACTACACAGCTACGAACGAGTACTCGAAATCCTTTCACCTCAATTTTTAATGCACTTCATGAGTTTGCGAATTCGTATTTCCCTTTCTCTGAGTGTCTCTGGAGTTATTTCAATTTCAGAGTTAAATATGTTTCACTTTATGCTTGGGAAATTATTAATGAGCTGCTTGGCATACAAGTTAATAATCCGTTGCGCAACAAAGCAGCAGCAGCAGCTCTCTACGTGGTGTGCAACTTTACAGCGGAAATCTCATTTGTCATTCAGCCGGCCATTTATCAGTTGGCATTTAAAAAGCCATTAAAACCGAATCCGACAAACGCAAGAATAAAAATCAAAATAAAACGAGCAAACGCAAAAGAAAAAAAATTAAATTGAAAATGAAAATAAAAATGGGGAAAATGGGGAAAATAAAATAATTTCAACGCTTTCGCAACTTTGGCGCAGGAAGCAGCCGCAAAGGAATCGACAACTGCGAACCTGGAGCTGGCCAAGTTCCCGCTGCCAATTCAATTCATAATTTAAAAGCCAGAGAGCCGATTGCGTTTGTCTGCCCCGCGTGGCACGTTCAACGAGTCACAGCAATAAATTAATATAAAAATTCCTCACGCTCAGCCAATAAGAGAGAACATTGAAGCATTTTATCGCAGTGGCCAGACGACACACACAGAACCGAGAGACAGAGGCCCACGCAGGCAAAAGCAATGACTCCAATGACTACAAATTCTCAACTCCACTTTGAGAGATGTCTAAGATGCCAGCACACGCGACCAGTTTGCTTTTGGTCTGACCCTCAGGACAGCAGCAATAGCAGAAGCAGCAGACATTTGTGGTATGCGCGACTAGAACATTGAGTATTAAAAACTATTCAACATTTATGGCATACTTGAGGAGAGCGACAGCGAGTGGCAATACTACAATCGTCACTCAATTGATTCCCCAAGACGAACTTTTGTGTGTGCAACGAGATAAGTTTAACACAATAAGAAAAGAGAGAAAGAGAAGTTAGCATAAACCGCAGCAATTCTTTTCGCAAAGCTAATTGCAGTCGACGTTTAAATCGTTGCGTCCATCGATTTATTTGTGAAAAACTTCGACTTGAAAGGCTGCTGGTGCCCTCAGCTATAGCTGTCTCTCAGTTACAGTAACAGTCGATATCTGCTCCACCATAAAAAGGGCAAAGTTTTGCATGTGACCTCGTTAGAGAGTCTTGGCTCGGCTGGCAAATGGTTGACTGGCTGTTGCCAATGTTGTGGGACAACTTAGTTAATGGTTTTGTCATAAATTTTAATTCGATTGCATCAGTGGGTGTGTGTGACGGCGACGTCGCTGTCTGAAAAATGCATTAGAGGCGGACAGAAAACTTGGACCAAAGCATGTGGCACACAGCATATAAGCGGGTTTTGCACAAGTTTTTGATAGTTCGGCTGGCCGCAGCCACAACTTCAAACCAGGCTAGACACAAAAGCAGACGACCGACAGTCTGTCGGTCAATTAATTTATGCAGTCTCACACAGAACTTTAAAGGAAACTTTAAATGAATTGAAAGCTTCAGATGAGCTACAATTTTCGCAGACAAAAGGTGGCAAATTCTTGATACGTGGAAAATGCGTTCAATTAATGAATTTTAAATGCATTGTCATTGTCACTTCCTTTGGCAATGGCTACAGTTACCAGGCGACGGCATCGGCATCAGCATCGGCCTCGACCACGGCCCTGACTCACGCTGCGTATGCGTAACGCGCTATTTGCAAGTCAACCGCCGCTTCAGGCACAGAAAAGGGACAAAAGACATTACTTATCTTTGTGTGCGGTTGCCCAGGCAAGCAGCATGCCA
Source organism: Drosophila kohkoa (assembly GCA_019972355.1). NCBI lineage: Eukaryota > Metazoa > Arthropoda > Insecta > Diptera > Drosophilidae > Drosophila > Drosophila kohkoa. The sequence goes on from BJEL01000078.1 coordinate 2,779,738, forward strand.
CAGTGGTGCGAAAACTATTTGTCAACTAAGCTCAAGTATACGAAATTTAAGTTATATTTTGTGTATAAAAATAAAACATTTTATAAATGATTTTCATTTAAACTCTTATATGCAAATATGATTTATATACGATTTTCTTGAACTACTTTTAACTAGTTTTGTTGCCAGTGTGCGTTGCGTGCGCTGACTGTGAAAAGGCTTACGAAATGATGCTACGGCCGACTCGCATTAACTACAAGGATAATTCCGCGCGCCAGGCATGAAAAAATAACAAGAAAATGCCAGGCATCGTTCATTACCTGGCCCCAGTTCGCAGTTCGCAGTCCGCAGTTGTTGGTTGCTTGTGGCTGAGGCAAGACAAGAGCGACAAGACATCCGTAATGTTTTATTGTTGTAACTGTCGCCTGGCGCCATAATATATAGTCTGTGGCACATCCTGGCGCTCAACTCTATAGCTGCTGCCTGCTGACACAAATCACATGCAACCTTTTCTTCAGCCAGCTGTAAGGAAGAGAGTGGGAGGAGGACGCATTTTTGGTGCTCGTACGTGCCCGCATTGGACAGGTGGGCGGACCTTGGGTCCAAGGTTGTTGAAGGTACAAAATTATGTAAGCTTAAAAGTGGAATTAGTGTACATCTTCCACAGTCTCTTACTCGCTTGCGTCTTTTGGCGCTGTGCTTTTGTGTCTGCGTTTGTCGTCTTCCGTTTTAACAAATGTTTTGTTAGCGCGACGCTCTCAAGTCTTCCGTTTGCAAAAATTATGCGGAAACGGAAGCGACAAAAGGAAAACCACAATTGAGTGGATGTGTGTGCAAGTGTGTGTGTGAGGAATGTACACACTTGTACACTCACTTAAATGTGTGTCTGGGCTTGTCCATATGGCTCGACACGTGTGGCCCACACATATTGCTTCTGCTGCTGATGATTGCTCACCTGCTGCTGTAGCTCACGCTCTCTCTCTCTATCTCTCTCACTCTCTGTCAACGCTACGAATTAGGACTATTCAATTTTCATTATTGAATAATGCCGGGGAATTGATAAAAGCAATCCAACAACTATTACAACAAAAGCTGATGAGGCAGACGCACGTGCCGTCGAATGAAAATGAAATGCACGTACGCTTGCGCCATTTTTAGACGACAAATAGTGCGTGTCCTCACACACACACAGGATGCGTGAGCCGATGGCTAAAAATGTAATTAAATTTGGCCCAAAAGTAAACCGTGCACTTCCTGCTTAGTCAGGCAAAAACAGCCAATAAATAAAATGTGCTGGAGATGGAGTTGCGAACGATTTGCTGCTGAGCAGTCGCCCATCGATAAATCATAACAGATTCACATAATTTTTATCGTTTTGCACAATTTTGCATATGTCGCGCACACTTCAAGCTGTATGTATGTAGGTGTGTGTGTGCGATTGTGTGAGTATGCGCCTCGTTTGGGCTTTCAAGTTAAACGTTTCAATAAAGTCGAGCACCTGTCAATAAATCGAAATTGCCTCTCGTATTATTTTTATCGTCTACGTTTCGTTTACATTGCACAAGCTCAAGCTGCCGCATGTCAGATTGCCAGCGGCCACGCCCATGCCATACTTGCCACAGTGCCACACAGAGAAAGAGAAAGAGAGTGGGAGAGAGATAGAGAGTGGAAGAGAGATAGAGAGACATATATAGATACCCAGTTGCTCGCCTGCAACTCCAGTGACGACCTTAGATATCTCCACATCGCCATCTTGTTCCACTTGAGCGCGTCTGCGGGTTTTAGACTTGCCGCTTGCCCCACTTCCACTCGCTCCCCCTAACTTCTCTACTCTTTCCTCCCATCTCCTGCTGCTGCCTGTCGTCTGGCAATCTCTCTTTTGTGGTTTCACATTTTCCATTTGAGCCGTATTTCGGTTTACGGTTTTTCATCGTCGTCGTCGTCGTCGTCATCGTCGACGTCCTTTTGTCTTAGCCGCGTTTTAATTCAGTTTCACCAATCGAATTTTCGGCCAGTTTTCATGCCATTTCGTTAGCTGCAATTAAAGCGCCTTTTGAAGTTCGTCATATGTACGCTTGCCTTTTTTCGTTTGCGTTTGCGTTTGCGCTTTAATTTTAATCCACTTCCGCTTAAGCAGCACCAAAATGAGATCCCCATGCGCCATCCTTATGAAAATTTAATAAGCAGCACACCATTATCTGAGCTCAATGGCGGATGGTTTGCTTGGGTGGCGCCAAGTGCTTTCGCCTCCCCACTGATGATGCGACTTGAGCATGCCACCATCCAAGGCACATGTCGTGGCAGCCACAGCAAGAGCAACGACAACAGCAACAACATCAAGAGGAATAAGAGCAACAACTTCCCCTTCCTCAGAATTCACATGTGTCATGTAAAAAGATTCTTAAACAAGGAGCAAAAAAAAAAAAAAACTTAAAAATGAAATGCGTTTCTTGGTTTTGAGTGTCAGGTGTAAGGGGCAGGGGCGATTTGAGTTGTGCACTGTGGGACGAAAATAAGTAAATGTATTCAAAGTGATTTATTTGAACTCTAATTGTTATTTGTCAAATGATTTCTATTGTAGTTAAAGAAGTTCAAAACAAACTGAACAGTTTAATTGAATTAATATTTATATGATCTGTCCTTTTTCTTTGTCACTTAAAATCGACATTGTCCATTTATTAAGTTATCTCAATATTTCAGAGTTGTACTTCTTCTTTTCCATTTAATTTATATTGAACATTTTCAAGTTTATAAATTCCTTTGCAAATCTTTGCGATCTCTAGTTTATCTTTTTTAATATTTTTTCAACATATTTAATGTATTAAATCATTTGAATATTTTTACGAGCTGTTCTTTTTCTTTGTCTATGAATATTTTGTTAGAATGCTCATTTAAATTCAATTTGCTAATTTATCAAACAATTCAATAAAATCTAACAAAAAATACATTTAAATGATATAAGAAAAGATACACATATCTTTTTAATATTTTTTATTGTTGTTATTATGTCTTCTATATATTTTATATCTCCTTTTATTTTCAAACTAAATATTTTATTTCAACAACTATACATCCAATTAAATTCATATGCCTTTATCTGCTGCCAGCTGCACTTAAGCTTAACTGATTTTCACAGCTGACAAACTGAGTAATTTTATGCATGCGACTCCACTGTGTGCAACTGTCCTTGTGCAAGTCGTTGCTCTCGAGGAGCAACGCAACAAACAAGCGAAATATTATTTACGAGCTGTCAAATCCCAGTTAACATGCTTTATGCAGAGCCTGTGGACGAGTCATAGTGTGTGTGTGTGTGTGAGGGTGTGGGTGTGTTGTGTGTGGTCGCATAGTTGGCTAAGAGACAACCGCAGATACAGCTACAGTTACAGCTACAGCTACAGCAACGGCTACAGTTACAGCTACAGCTACAGATACAGATACAAAGTTGCAGATACTGTTGCCGCTGAAAGTGTGCCGTCTTGACGCACGGCCTCGAAACTGTTGAATTGTATGACGAGGCAAGAGACGAGGGTGTGAGGGTAGCAGTCACAAGGAGCACAAGGATCAACGACGGGCAACAGGCATAATAAAATAAGAAGCATAAATAAAAATAAAAAAAAATAAAATGACGGAGAATAAGAAGAAGAAGAAGCAGGCGGCCAAATGAAACCACGAAAAAATAATTTAAATTTATGTACTTCTGTTTATTTATTTGTGCGTCGCATTTCTTGCCACGCTCTCTCGCTGCTTGCAACATCGCGACGTTTTCTCCGCACACACACACAACACATTAAATTCAATTTGCATGTGTATGTGTATGTGTGTGCGTGTGTGAGGTCCTTGCCTGCCACTCAGCGTCAGTTACAGTTCGCTTGTATCGAAGGCTGAGTTTTTGGGGCCGACGACGACGACGACAACGAAGATTGCAAGGACTTTCGCAGGCGATGGCGACCTGTTGTGTTGTTTAAGGAATTACTTGAAATGTTAAATGAATACACATGTCTGTGTACATGTGTGAGTGCGCGTGTTTAAGTGTGTGTGAGTGTAAGGACATTAAGCAGGCACGAAGTGTGAGTACACGATATGCGAAAATTCTTATAAGAAAACTTGTTGCAAAAATGGCGAGGAATATGTCAAGAACGATATATTTTACCAAGTAATAAATACAAAATGAATAAAAGTTGAAACTACAGAGGAAAAAAAGAGTCAAAGTTTGGTATTTGAAAATACTAAGAACTGTATTTTTCCAGAAGATAGGAAAAAAAGGAACTAATTTTAATAAGTACAAAACAAAAAAATAACAATGTATATACCAAAGATATGTTTATTTTCAATTTGGTATTCAAAAATACTAACATAATACTAAAAGTACTTTTTAATGCCACTTTTGAAATAGATAAATTTTTGGAATAAAAATGTGTGGTATTCAAAAATACTAAAACCAAATTTTAAATCTATATACTTTTGGTATAAGAAATTGGTATTAAAAATACTGTATTAGTATTTTTTAATATGAATCTTTTTATTCCAAAACTAAAATTTTAACTAATATTGATATCAGTGTTTATTAGGTACTCACATTAGTATTTTTAATACTACATTTTAAATATATCCATATTTGTATGTACATATAAATAACATAATGTGAAAAAAATACCAAAAACTATTAAAGAAAAAAACATATAGCTTTTCCCACAAACAAATTTGTTAAATTAATCCATGGTATATCTTTTTTACAGGGTATTGCTATTGTGCCCACCTTTCATCCACTTATTATGGCTTGTTTATTCAGAATTCGCTGGGTCGAAATATATTTATGCGTTGCTGTTGCTCATATGAAACACTGTCAGTGAATGACTGTATCTGTGTGAGTGGCGTGTGTGTGTGTGTGTGGGAGTGTGTGGGTGGTTGTATGTGTGTGGGAGAGAGGTCTGCTTGACAATGCGTGCGTCAGCTCGACAAGTTTCCTCAAAAAACGAGACAAGTGGAAATCCGTTAAAGAAATTCGTGAAACAGATAAAGCAGCTGCTGTTCCTGGCACACAACAACAACGAGAACAATAACAACAACAACTCGCTGTCTATGCGTGTGCAAGAAGCAGGCTTATATGTGTGTATGCGAGTGCACAAAGATATGTCGTCAGCAGCAAATAAAAATTAATTGAAAAATGTTTATCAAGGACTTTATGATTAAAATGCAGAAACAAGCATAAAGCAGACACACACACACAAAAATCGAGACTAAAAGTGAGAAAGAGAATGATAATGAGAATGAGAAAGAGAGAGAATTAAGCTGACATGCTGGCGAAATGGAAATTATTAAAAAAATGTTCGCCATTACTTATGCGAATGCTGGGCATCAGCAAATAAATGCATCATTCGCAGCTTATCCAACTGAAGTTGCAACACTAAACTACTTGCCACGTGGCAATATTGCGAAATGCTGCTGCACTTAACATATTCGCATTTAGCATGCTAGCAACAGCAGCAGCAACAATAAAGCGTTGGCGCAAATATGTATTAAAATATTTTGTGGCAAATATGCGCGCACAAAACTAAAAATTATGCAACGCATTAAAAATTTAACAAGCGCTTATCCGCTTAGTGCAACGCCTGGCATGCAGCATGACAACACAAAAATTGGGGACGAGACAAGAGAGAGAGGAGGCAAGTTGGCAGATTGGTTTGTGGGAGGATTGTGGGCGGAAGGGGAAGGGAGCTGCAGCTCGAGTTCGTTGCCTGTTGCCTGCCACTTTTAATATTTTAATTTTGACATTTACTATGCCATAGAGCAGAGAAAAGAATGATAGAGATAGCACATGGAAGTGAGAGTGAGCTGCAGATCATTGCTGCTGCTGCATAATGCCGTCGAAATGTTGCATCAACGCAAATTGGGCAGAAGTAATGTGCAAACATTAACACAAAAATCAGAATCCAACCTAATTGGCAGCAGTCACAACTTTTGTCAGCGTTGCCAACGCGCGCACATTTGCAATTATAAATTCTCGTTCGCTCTCTCAGTCTGAATTATATATGCGCCAAACGAATCTAGTGATATGTTTGCACTTGGCTAACAAGCATTCAGAGCCCAGGGGAGGAGGAGGAGAGTTGAGCACGAAGTTCTGATTAAATCAGTGTGCACTTACTGCACATGGAATACATCAAATATTTAATTAAATCGCGTAAATATTTTCTTTTTTTTCGAATATGTCAAAGCAAGTTTTTTTTTTTTGTTTTCTGTGATGAATATTATTTAGAAATGGTTTGAATATGAAATGAAAATATACTGTATGTAAATGATTTTGGGTGACGAGGCTAATCAACTTCTACTAATTAAAATATATATATATATTATCACAGCTAAAATGATATTATACAAATGTTTTGCTTGCTATGATTTGTTGAATATTTAACAAAACAAATATTGAATTAATTATGGCCACGCTGTTTGTTTTGCATAGATTAAATAATATTCTAAATAATGAAATTCTGTATGAATCTAAGCTAAATTCTATAATAAGCTAAATAATATTACTTTCATTTAATGTAAACTAATTTAAATACTACATAAATGTTTACGATATCCTAATATTTTTTCTTTCTTTAAATAAAATAAATATTAAAAAATTACACAAACATATTTTGCAAATTATATTACTATCATTTAAATTATTCTTTTTAAAATATAGAAATGACTTTTCTATAATATATCTTTCATTGTATTCATTCACTGACCTCTTTTGATTACGAGTATATCGAAATATTTCTAATATGAAATGGAAAAAATGAAACAATTCCTTTAATAATACTTTAAGAATGTAAAATAATAATATTCAAATGATATTACTTTTATTGAATTAAAAAAAAATATGCCAAAATAATATACCGCAATAATCTTAAATATATGTTCAAAATATACCACATAGTAGTAAAATACACCAGATTGTCAGCCAAAGCAACTAAAACCAATAGTAAGTAGGCATATTTTCTCATACAAAAGTATTTCTTAGATATATAACTTCTACAATGTTTATCTGATTGTAAATCAGGGATCACAAATACTATTTACACTTATCAAATATATATATACTATACTTTATACATAAATGTAAATAATATGACATTCAAATAGTTTTACTTTCATATTATTCATATGTAAAACCAATTTTAATAATATGTAAATATTTATAATATTATATAATAAAACTAATTTCAATAAAATGTAAATATTTATAATATAAGCTTTTTACATACTAATCTAATTTAAATAATAGAGAAATACATGCAATATGAAATGCAAACAGTGTTTCACTTATTTTATTCATCTGCTTAAATGTCACAAGTGTCTCCCCTCGTGGTCGTTAAAATTGTTGTTCTATCTAATGGTTTAACCGTAACAATTGACACAACGATTGGTAGCTGTTGGCAGCTCGGGGGCGCCACAGCCACACCCCAGTCATTAGGGTGGAGAGGAGGAGGTGGGAGGAGAAAGAAGGGAGTTGGGTTGTCTTGTGCTTAAGCCATCTTGTGGAATTAATATTTAGTTGAAATTTTTGCAGTGCATTTAACTTTATCTGCAGTTGGCAAAACCCAACAAGGCGAACAGCCCGATGTTGCGGTTTGCCCTCAGAGTGTGTGACAGTGAGTAAGAGAGAGAGAGGGAGAGTATACAGGAAAGAGAGAGTGAGTGTGTATTTTAAAATGCAACAGATGCGCCAAATTAATGCGACCATTAAATTGTATTAGCGTGTGCAAAATGTAAAGCGCATTTCCCGCTCGAAACTCAAACTCTGCAGTAGCAAGGGCAAAAGCAGCTTGTCATGCTATTTCTATGTGTGTATATGTGTGTGTGGGTGTGCGTGTGTGTGTATCTGTGTGCAAATGTATCCGGATGCGCTTTGGTATCTCGCCCGCAGTTAGTGTGCGTTGCATTTGCTGCAAATTTGTGTGTGAATAAACATGAGAGTCGTTGCATTAATGCGCATACAAAAGCCAGCAGCACACTCCAAACTCTGCTCTCCCCTCGCTCTCACAGTTGCTACTGCCACTGCCACTGCCACATGCAGCACGCTATCGCTAGCCACCCACAAAACATCGACATGGATTTAAATATCCCAGTCAGCAGACAAATGCATCCGCTCAATGCTTAAATATCAGAGGCAACAGGAATACAGCTGCAGCAGCAACAGTAGCGTCAAGTTTATGTGGCATGCCACAAAACATACACACATACTCACACACACACACACGGCTGCCTTTTTGCAATAATTTCATGTGCTCGTCGTCTGTTTGTGTGTGTGTTGCATTCTTATTAGTGCAGCTTCAACGCCAGCAACACCGCAGCAACAACAGCAACAGCAACAACAATCAGCTGCAACAAGAGAATTTAATATCGAGCGCTCGTTGCAACGTGTATTGAGTGCTCCAATGGAATGTTTAGATAAAATAATTAATTATCCAGCATCCTTTATATTTTTCACTACAAAAAAATATGTGGCATTAATTAGGTGCACGGCTGTGTGTGGAGATATTTATTCATTAGTCGGCAGCATAATTTGCTGTTGTTGGCATGCTTTCGGGCAGCAACAGCAGCAGCAACAGAAGCAAGCGAAATTAGCGCCGTTTGCTGTTGCAATTACAATTCGAACAACAGCTAGAACAAGAGAAGCAGCAACAACAAAGAACGAGGCAAACTAATAGGCTTCTAATTGGAACGTCGTTTTAGGCGCGCGCGCGTTTTTCGTTAAAAGCGCCAACGTCGGCAGTTGTTGCATTTTCGTTAGCTCTGAATTTGTATTCCAATTAAAGCACATCTGTTACCGCAGGCAACTAATTTTACACACCCACTCACACATATATTCAGAGAATACAGACACCACAACACACAATAGTACAAAGCGAGTGCAACTGTTGCCTCTGCCCCATTAGTAGCAGCAGCCAAATCCAAGGCACACACATAATACTCCTATAAGCGTATCCATAACCAAAGCGCGCTTCAGGCGCAGACTTCACCTGCTTCCCACCCCCGCCCCTAAGGCTTGGATGCATTGTTAACTTGCCAAATATCTATTACTAATTGTTGGCAACGGATACAACAACGGACACATGGTTAATTACAACGCGACTGCAGTTGTGTGTGTGTGTGTGTGTTTGAGGTGGGGGGAGGAGCGAGAGTAAGCTGCAGTAACTGGTTAGGTAGGCAAATAGAACAAGTAAGGAAGCTAGACTAGAGTAAGATCGACTATGAGATACCCGCTAGACACTTTCAAAATAAAACAGTGCTGCATTTTGCCTAAAATATATCGAATTAATATACCAATAAGATATTAAAATAATGTTCAAAATATACCACAATACAAAAATATACCGAAAATTATATTTGATATTTTGATATAATACTACGGTCAAATTATACCAGATTATTGACCAGAGCAGTTAAAAGATTACTCAACTTTTCGATTAACACTGATCGCGTTGCTTCCTTCAGAAGTAAGGACTCTCGAAACAGACTCTCGAACAAAAAGAGCTATAATGAAGTCAGATCTATCATCAATAGAGAATTGTCAGAAAAGCCTAGAGAAAATTAATACATATGTAGAAATTTGTCCGAATACAGATTTTTATTGATTGATTGATCAATTTTCATCTAATCGCAACCAAAGAAACTAGTTATTATTGTATGTACAGAAATCTCTACTTTTACATTTGTTCTTGGTAATCTTTTTGTGAATGCTATAACAAACTTGAAATTTATAGATATATTTCTTATAGTCTCTGAGATCTAGGTATTTATACGGACAGACAGACAGCCGGACATGGCTATATTGCGGCATTTGTCACTGATCAATAACGTGTCTACATACTTTTTGCATCTTTACTTTACCTGCATCAGCTTGTTACATGCTTTTGCTGTAGACACAAGGTTATAATACCCTTTTCCTCGACAAATAGCGGGTATAAAAATGATATTGTATTTTGGCATGCCAAACTCAATCCTAATAGAGCGTTGTCTGATTGATAGACTAACTGACTGACTGCGAAAAACGATGGCCAAAGCATTTGGCTATAACCTGCTTTGATTTCTGATTAAACGGACTAACTGAAATGATCTAATAAATATGAATTAAGCACGAAGCTTTGCCCGCAGCAGCAATAATTATATTAATGAACAAAGCAACTTGCAGAGGGATAAATAGGAGAGTGGCGGGGAGGGATAGGGAAAGAGGAAGAGGGGGAGAGAGTTGGGTAGCGATTTAACAATGCAGCCGCATATATTTGCATAGGAATATTAATGCCATAATTATTTGCCACATGGACACAATGCTCAAATGTGTACAATATTTAGCATGTCTGTGCTAACAAGTTGATTTGTGTGCATGCGCATCGCTGTATGTGTATGTGTTTTTCTGTGGGTGTGTATCTGTGTGTGCTTGTGGGTATGTGTTAATATCTGTGCTGTTGCTACTGGCGATATTGTATTATTGCATTTGGGCATTTTGAGGCTGTGAAATATTTCGGTTTCACTTAACAACTGCTTGTCGTTGTTGTTATTATTGTTGTTGTTGTTGTTGTTATTGCTGTCATTACTGCTACTTGGGGTTATGGGTTAAGCACACACACACACACACACACATATGTAGCTGACATAATGCAACTCAATTAATTTGCAATGCACAATTGTTATTACGCTTCGGAAGTTGCTGAAGCGCAGCATACTTTCATGCTATCAATCAGTCAGTTCATCAACTTTTATGGCTGCATTGCTCTTGTGCAATTTTAATCAACTACTTTAGGAATATATTTAATGCATTAATGATGCCAAGGCCAAATGTAAAAACTAAGCAAATTAATTAGAAATTAAGTCGATTAGTTTAGCTTGCCAAATACTAAGTATATTATAGTAATTGAAGCTGACTGCGATATCAATCTGTCTGACTGTTTGTCTGTCTGTCTGCTACATGCCACAAGCAATAAGCCACGCCATGTGGCAATGAAATCGACTTAAAGTGCACGCAGCGCGCACTTCGCGCATATTGAATGAATGCACATGGCTTTTATTATTGTTGTTGTTGTAGCCAGCTGTGTGGCAGCTTGGGCTAAGTGCGGATTAAAGGTGAAATAACGCAGTGCACAGCGAAATGTGGCAGCAACAGCAGCAACAACCACCACCATCCGCCACCCGCTCGTCGCCCGTCGCCTAAGCCAAATACCACTCAAGCCGATCCGCAGCTAGAAATAATGCCCTTGCATTAGCGTGCAATTTGCTCATTTGCAGGCAGCCAGTTTTACGACGCAGCAACCAACTACCAGCCACCAACCAGCAATGTGCCACCCAATGTGGCACTCACTCAAACTCAAACTCAAACCCAAAACTGAACATGCACGCGTACTTAGCATTAATCCTGCTCTTTTACCGAGGCTGCATTGCATTTATTTATCAAACAATTTCAATATGCTTATACTGCATAATCTCTAACCAGCGACCTTCTCCCTTTCTCTCTATCTATCTCTTATTGAATTGTGTGTATGCTATATCTATTGTTTTATTGCATAATGGCTCAAGTGTCTCAGTGTCTGTGTGGTGAGTGCGTGGGTCTGTTTGTTTAGGATTAGAGAGCGTAACGCAGCGACGTTGTCCAAAGTTTAACTCGTATGTTTGCCTTTCGGTTTTTGCAACCCCTGCAATTCACATTCACCATTCATCGAATTAGGAGGGGATAGGAAAAAACTACTAGTAGGAAGTGTAGGTAGCAAGTTTTTCGTTGTTGGTGGTGGTGGTTGGACGACCCTTGACCCTGAGCTCTAATTTGAGTTTGACATTTATGTCAATATTTGGTCAGTCATTGTTCGCACTCGACTCCTTCTCTCTCTCTCTCTCTCTCACACACTCTTTGGCTTTATTATATTGTTACGCTTGGTGTCCTCATTGCGAGCCTTGTTTGTTTGCCTGTCCGACACCCCTCGCTCTCTCTGTGCTGGCTTTCTTTTGTATATTCGTTTGCCTGTGGTTTGCCTGGGTTGCCACATGCGGGTCACCTCGCTGGCTGGTGACATCAACTTGGACACTGGGACACTAATAGAAATTTATTGAACATACTAAAATACAATTAAATAAATTATGAGATTTACTCAAACCCCAACCCAACCCGACTCGCAACTCGCATCTCTTATAATTTTTTTGAATAAGCCCCAGCGGATGCGACCCGCTTTGTTTGCCCATTCCTTTCCCTTCCCTTCTCTTCCCATTCCATTTAAGACTCCAGGTAATTGGGGTATATAACCATGGGTTGTGTGAGATAATCGGAGTGCGTGCCCGGCTGCGTTCAGGTGAGCAAAACTGTGCAAAGGATTTCTATTAAAAGCCGCAACAAAGTAGAGTAAAGTAAGACAAAGTAGAGATGCCACAGCGCCTCGCTAGGGCTGTGGCACTAAAAGAGCAACATGTTGCCTCAAGTCGAGTACAGACGGAGTAGCAACAGCAACACCAACGCAGACATAGACATTGCCTACTTTGTCTGGCGCTCATCTACATGCCCGCCCCGTAAATTATGGGAGCCGTGCACGTCTGGTCATTAAGCCAAATAAAACCGGCGCAAGATTTATACACGCGCCCCTGAGCCGCAGTCACAGTAAGAAGAGAAGGCGTGTTGCCAGGCGGAAGCTTCTGACTCTGCTTCTGGGTAACTTTCAAATGGACTCAACCCAAGCTCGGTGTGTGTATAAAACAAAAGCAACTCCAACTCGGACTTGAACTGCCGGGATGGGTGCTAACTCAAACCCTGATTTTTAGGGGATAGCGTTAACTTTTTGTTATAAATTTTACTGCTGCTGCTACTGCTGGTCGGTCGGGCACTTAATTTCCTTGCTGCCGCCGCGCAGCACATACGTGAAACTCCCCAAAAAAAGAAAGAATAAAGAAAGCTACATTCGAATGTTCTCAACTGTAAGATACCCGCTACCTCTTTGTGAGTAAAAGCAAACCAGTGCGGTATTACTATTAAAATATACCAAATTTATATACCATAAATAGTGAAATATACCAAATATTGTATTTGGTATATAAATGCTACATTCAAAATATACCATAGAGTGCCAAATAAACCAGATAACAGTGTGGTATTACTATTAAAATATACCAAAATAATATACAGAAAAGTACTAAAAATATACCAAAAACTGTATTTGATATATTGATGTAATACTGCAATATATACCAACTACTAGTGCTGTATTACCATTAAGATATACCAAATTAATATACCATACTAAAATAAACCAAATACTATATTCGGTATATTGATTTAGTTATTCATTCGAAATAAACCATAGGGTGTAAAATAAACCAGATACCATTGTGGTATTATTATTAAAATATACCAAATTAATATACGTACAAATATACTAAAATTTACAAAAGGCATGATTTGGTATACTCATTTAATACTACATTCAAAATATAGAGTGTCAAATATACTAAAATACTACAAATATACCAAATGCTATATACCATAGACTGCAAAATATACCATATTGACAGCTAGAGCAACTAGGACCCGTAATAAGTACATGGCAATATCATATCGGCTATTGACGTTGATCAAGAATAACATATATATGCATACCTGATACGGTCGAAGATGCCCCCTTCTGCCCGTTACATACATTTCCTGGACGCACAAAGTTATCATACCCTTCTACCCTATGGGTAGCGGGTAGAAAAAGGTGCAGCCGCGCAACAGTTAATCTTAGTTACGATTAGTCAGGCCAAATAAACTTATATTTGGCCATGAGCAGCTTCAGATTGCGTGTCTAGTTAATAAGATCACGTAATTTATTTCATTTGCTTGCCGCATGTCGTCGTCGTATTCAGTTTCCTGACTTCTAAACGCCAGCTGTCGAGTCTATGCAGAATAATAATTATAATAACAAGAGCCAAAAAGGGTCGAAGCTTAGTAATTTGCTCTAATTATAGATATAAAGTCAATTTTCAATATGCAAACAGCTTATCATAAACAATTATCTGCATTTTGTGTTGAGTGCTTTAAATTTCCAAGTTGAAATGCAAAATATGAACAATTTTTAATGTATTTTACTTGGAAGTTTTCGGCTAAAATTAAGTCATAGTTTGCAGTTTTACTCATAGTTTATAGACAGAGAAAACTTGAGAACATTTTCAAAGACCTTCGCCAGATGCTAGATGCTAGCCAAGGAACTTGTGTACTATGTATACGAAACTGCAGTTGGTTTCTATGTAAATCGCAACGAGAGAAAAGGGAGAATAGTTTTAGCATAATTTGTTGCTGGTTTAAATGTTGAATTACGAGTAGTTAGTGCAACTAAGTACTGAAGTACAATCTCAGTACTCTATCTGTGTGTGTGTGTGTTATTTATATTTGTGTGTGTATGTGTTTGTGGAGGAGGGAGAGACAACTGTTAAGCACACATTTAGGTCTGGCAAGTCAACAAAGTGGCACGGCGCTGAAACTTTATCCAACACTTGGTACACTTTTTGGCCAGATAGGCGAATGCGAATTGTCTTAGCACTCTCTCAGAATCGTGTGCAACTTTGAAGTGCATTGCAGCATTGCCAAGATGCGTCACGCACTCGCAGAGCCAAAGAATAGAATCTGAAAATATAGAAGCACAGAATTTGAAGAAGAAACTCCACACAACCATTTACCCATTGTCTTTCTATTTTTTTTTTTTTTAGAAGAAGATTAAGAAGAACCCTCGCCCAAAAGCAAATGTCTTAAAAATTCAAGGCAAGTGCAAACTTTTGGCCCAAACACTTTGCGCAGTCATAAAAAAAAACTATATCGCAGGCGTAAGTCGTAGTTGGGAGTCGTAGCTTGGCATAAAATAAGCAACAACTGTAAAAACCTAAAACCAAACTAACTGCAAAATGGTTTACCCTACCCGCAGTCCTTCGCTCTTGGTCCCTTCCATCTGGTCTTTAGTCTTCATGGTCCGCATGGACCATGGCCCAATGGCCCCAAATGCGCACTAAAAATTACTAAATTTTCGTACGCAACATTTGAGCCAGCCAAGCTTGAAAGTTGGCCCATGCTGTTGGACCAATAAATTGCCTTGGCATTCGGTTTGGCTTTAAGATCTCGCCAAGCTGTTGAAAATGGTCTTGGCGGTGGTTTGGCTTCTGCTTAAACACACAAAGGCCAAAAACCCAAGCCATGCAAGCCAGCCAGCAAGCAGCCAACCAAGCAACCAGCCAACCAACCAACTATCGATTGCGGACCCTTTTTGCCACTTTTGGGCGCGAGCTTTGGTGTCATTGTTTGCCATCGTCAGTGCAAATACCCTGTAATTACTGTGTCAAGGGTAGTTCGAAATATTTATAGTCAAATTTTGTCACTTGCCTTGAAGTTAATCCTGAAGAATTCATTGATTATATTAGGAATTGGTAATTAATAAATTATCTCTTCAAATCTCTTATAATTAATAATAATTTAAAAATATCTCAATTGTTAATAGAATGATTTTTCAACACACCTATCTTATAATTATTTTAGAAGTATTTCTTGCCTATTCAAAGAAATGATTAACTTAGTCAGTAAGTTCTTCAACTTATATATTGTATCATAAAATATTCTTAAATATCTCTTCTGATCAAAGAAAGATATTTTAACACAGTCAACTCTTAAAGCTTATGAATTTCGCCATCTGTCTTAGAGATAATTCTGATGTAGTATTTGCTTGTTTCAAGGAACTATTTTTATACTTAGATAACTATATATATATATACAAATGCATCTTAAAATCTGGAAAAAAAAAACAAATGAGAAATTTCAAATTTTTCTAAAATGTTTTCACTGCTTTACTTCACCATTTTGCTACTGATTCCCAGTTAATACTTTTTTAATACCTTCAAATTTATAATGTGTATATGAAAGTTGGCAAAAAGCTCCATTTGTTTAAATAATGATATTTAAACTGAGTCAACTCTTAAAATTAATGTATTAAAAGATGTATTTCTTGCTTATCTAAACTAATATCAAATATTCCTGTTTTAAAAGGGTATTTGCTAGTCGCAAACTGTCTGCTCAAGACGTTTATCTTAGCCATTTTTGTGCGCTCTGGCTCTTGCCGGGTTTTGTTATAGTTCTATTGTTTTATTTGCTTTTAATTTTGCGAAGTAAGTTTTTAAGTGCAGCCAGCATCGAGCGTCTGTTTAGCATCGCAAGACTTTGCCATTTGCAATTTGCCATAGGGCGCCATAATTATTTTGTTGCAATTAAAAGTCTTGACACTGTCGGCATTTGAATTTTCCCTTCCTCACCGTCCCAAACTAAAGTAACAGTTACAGCATTGCAGTAGCATTCAAGACATAAAATTGGCATTGGCATTGGAGCCGAAAACAAAACTTACGCCAAAAATATACGAGTATAAAACTTGCAACTGCAAGTGCAATTTTTGTGTGCGCAAAAGTTTTGCGTAGCAAACTTCATAATTATTTCCTGCATATGTGAAGTCGCTACACTGCGACAAAAGAGGAGGAGAACGCAGAAAGGTTGCAGGTCAGATTGCTTTAATAATGTGAACTCTGTGTGTGACCTTCAGCATTTTGATGTTTGCCGATTGCCATTTGCCATTTGGCATGCGGCATTTGATTGATGGCCTCAAAGGGTGGCGCACTCAATTCCAAAAATCAAACAGTCTTCAGCCTTCCCTTCGCTGTGCCTTGACTCGAAGAATGCGCGGCATAAATGTTGCAGGTAAAATGCTGCCATAAAATTTCAATTTCTGCCTATTAATAACACACAATGCCAACGCTTTTGTTGGCCAAATATAATAATTCAATGCGCCAGCTATTGTTTTTGCCATCCTCCCCTTAAGATGAGGGAGAGTTTTCTTCTCTTCTCTTCTGCCCATTTTGCATAGAACGAAATTAATTTTAAATTATGCATGACCAAGAAGAGCAAATGGAGTGACGGTGGTGTACGTTCGCTAACCACTGGGGATTTCGAAATTTTCACCTGCCAACATTAACCCAGAGTATCGAGAGAGGGGAAAAGGGCGGAGCCGAATGTATTTTGGAGTATCTGCACCGTATTAAATTTCGCTATAGCGCAAACTTAAAGACTCCTTTCATTTATATCGCCTTTGGCTGGCTGGCTGGCTGGTTGGTTGGAAGTGCAGCAGCACGGTTTTTACGAGTGGCGAGTTTTTTGCATTTATTGAGTAATAAAATCGTAAATTTTCCGTGCCATGTTACAAGTGAATGCGCTGGCTTTTTCCACTTTACCACACTCCGCTTACTTGCCAGCTTCCTCTCTCTCTCTCTCTCGTTTTTTACTTGTACCTTGTTCAACAAGCCGCAGGCATTGCAATTGTTGGCCATTCAACAAGCGTTCGCAAAAATGCTGCCTGCTTGGTTCTGGCCACAGGTGCCTCATGCTGCTGCTTGGCCTGCTTTTTAGTAAACGAACTGACTTGCTGACTGGCTGACTGGTTGCCACCTTCTAACGAGGCATGGCCCCGCCCCCCGCCTCGCCACGCCTCGCAGTGTGCGCGATTCCTTTGTGTGCCATTGTCGAAAATTGAATTTCAAATTATTTTCACAGCTCTCACTCGACTTGCTTTCTGTCGGAGCACGCCCCCTGTGCTCCCTTTGGCCTGCCCCCCAGCTGCTCAAAGTCCACTTGACTGACACTGAGCCATTGGGCCACGACTACAGTTGCCACACTTTTGCTAGTCTCTCTCGCTAGTCTCTGACTCTGACTTTGACTCCAGCTCTGACTCTGTCTCTCTATAGTCCGCTGTCTGTATAATCGCAGCTTTATTAATTTTTTATCGCCTACTTGTGCGGCTATTTTTTGCATTTTTATTGGAAATTAAAAATGCTAATGTCTCTAGCGTGCTCAGCCGCGTGACGGCTTTCACTTTTCAACAACTTCTGGCCCTGGACTTGGCCTCATTTCTCTGCATTTCTCTCTTTCTTTTTCTCTCTTTTGCTCCCTTTTACTTTGCCAGTCCAGCGCATTTAACGCTATTTTAATTTGTACTCAAAAATGTATAAAACTTAGTTACTTCCAACGTCTCCATCTGTGTGCGTTTCTCTGACTCTGACTCTGACTTCGACTCTGACTCTGTCTGGCTTAATAAAGTCGCTGCCTTGGCCGCGCTTTGATCTCTCATCTCTCAGTCCACTGGGATTGCTGCCTTTGCTGCCATTGCTTTTTATGCACTGAGCTGTTAATGATGTGGCAAATTATTATGGCAACTGTCGATTGCCGAATGTCCAGAGTTTGAGGGCGCCAACACTCCTCGACTTTTGTGGGTTGCTTTCTTATCGAAATGCATTTAAGCTGAAGCGGAGCTTGTTTTGGCCATTTGATTGGCCCGCGTTTATTGTAAAGTTTTCGATACGCTTTGGTTGCCTTATTATTCCTTTGCCGACCCTTTAGGTGCATTTGTTCAACACATATAAATTGCGCTCCACATGTCGCGACCATAACCATTTTGTTTTGTCCAAGCAATTTGCCAAATTACCCAAGCTGTTCTTTGGCTTGTTAAAAATGTATTGAGTTGCCAAGTCGAAACAACAATACGCTACTTTTTGACTTAAAATTAAGTAATATACATATTAGCTATTAAAATATTCATGTCAAAATGAACATCATTGCCGTTATGCTCTGCGAAATGAAAAGTGGTCTTATTTCGTGCATTTTTGATTCGCGTGCCGCTTTGCCTGGTGACGGGCTTATAATTTCTTGACAAAGGTGCATATAATTTGCACAGCTTTTAGACGCTAAGCGCGGCCAGTCACGTGCCACTTGGACCCAGTTTTCAGCCAGATCCCTCCTTCCCCAAGTTCAATTCCCATTCTCATTCCCGCTTTTAGCCTTGAAAGTGGCGCCTAGCTCTGCGGCTGTCAGAGCTATCCAAGTCAAGGCAAAACCAGGCGCAAAACAAAAGTCAAATGTCATGTTTATGTCATGTTACCTTCTTTGCTGCCGCTGCTTCTGCTTTTCTTTGTGCGCTTTATTTCACTTTGCCTTTTGTTTGCTTTCTTTTCTATACCCGCTACCCATAGGGTAGATGGGTATTATAACTTTGTGCCTCGAGGAAGTGAATGTAACAGCAGTACGCATCTCTGACCCTATAAAGTTTATATATTCCTAATCAACAGCCGAGACGATATAGCCATATCCGTTTGTCAGTCTGTCTGTCTGTCTGTCTGTTCATCCGTATGAACACATACATAGATCTCTGCGACTATAGGAGATAGAGATATAATATTTTTCGACAACATATATGAAGTTTGTTTTAAATTTGTGTCACGCCTACTTCTGCAATTTTGGTATAGACAATAATAACTATAGTATATTATGATTCCTAAGAATTTAAGAATCGGATAAAAACTGTACAAGTTAGCTAAGAAATACTTTAGTAAAAAACGACTACTTACTACAGTTTTTAGTTGCTTTGGCTGGCAATCAGGTAAATTTTGTACTCTATCAAAATATAGTCCATTCATGTTTGGTATATTTACGGTAAATTGAATTGGTATACTTAAAATAAATACTATCATGCATTACTTAGTATTCTTGCGGTATATTAATCTGGTAGAATTTAAAATAAATACCATACTTTTATTCACAATTTGTAGCGGGTATCTCGCAGTCGAGCTCACTCGACTTTAACTTTCTTTCTTTTTTTCTTGCTGTTGTGCGTATTGCGTTTCTTTTTATTTGTTTGGAAATATTTCACTTACACTGACATTTCGCCTGCCGCTGATAAAACTTGAGCAACAAGACAAGGCACCTTACTCCTCCTTTTTACCATTCCCTTACTCCTCCTTAAGACGACCCCTTCTTGGACTTGGCTGACAGATGCCTGTGTGTTGGGTCCCACACGTCGTTTTATGACATTTACTTTTATGACAGGTATTTGTGTGTGCCCCTTTCTTATGCAAGCGTGAAAACCAACTGAAATATTAATTTGCTATTTTATTGCGCATACGCCGCGTGTTGCGCTGCATGATTTATGGCATTTCGGTTGCAAGCCCTACAACCCCAAAAATTTAACAACAGATTGAATTGGATTTAATCAATCTGGGAATGCCGTTTATCATACATACAACTACTAGAAAATTTCAACAATTTTAAATTAAAATTCAACAAAAAGGGGGGAATGAGAAAGGAGAAAAGATTAAACTAAACGGCTCGCTGCTCATTTTGCGCTGGAGATAAGCAGTAGCGCAGCAAAAAGAATTAATTCAGTTAAAAGTTTCACATTAAAAGCAACAACAACAAAATGTGAAACAACAATGGACACTGGGAAAACAGAAGAAGAAAAAGCAGAAACAAAAAAAAAGCGAGTAGCAAAGTTGAAAACAAAACTTTTTAAATATGCTCGTCTGCTTGTTGGCTTTGCCTTTAACTCCTTTGGCGCTGCTGGTTTCCTTTTATTTCACATCGTTCGCTTTTTGTTTTTTTGTTTTTGCGCACGTTTTTATTTTACTTTTTTGGCAACTGCAGCAAAACAAATTGCAAATTAAGAACTAATTGGCTTACAGAACCTAAAGCAGCCATTAAAAGGCGAGGCTAAAGGTAAGGCAACTTAAAAGCCGCTTTCACTTTAAACTTTGCCGCAACTTGAGCGGCCAAAGATCACAGGGAAAAAGCGAAGTAAAAAGAAAATGCTCTCCTCAAAAGAAATCAAAGAGGTGCGAGTTTCGCTGCCTTGAAGATGCAAGGCGTGTGGCAGTCAACATTAAAAGCGCAAATGCATGAAGAGGCAACACAAACAACAGATACTTTACAGCTCGTCCAGCTGCCGTTGCTGATGCCGTGCTGTTGAATATAATTAAAAAGGAAACAACAACAACTGCTGAATGGCAAGGACTGTCAGCAAGACGTTCAAGTCGTTCGTTTTAAATGCTGCTTTAGCCTTAGTCCAATCCGTTGCGACCTCGAGCTGTTGCTTCTCAGCTTGCTGTATTTGTGTGTTTTTGCGTTTCCGCTTCGTTTGGTCCCTTTTCCTTTTTTTTTTTCTTGTTTTTGGAGCATCCTTTTTCAATTATTTAGATAATTATTTGCACATTTACAGGCACACTTGCAGCGTTATACATATATATACGTATATTTTGTTGACCTGTTAATTCGTTCTTCGCATCAGTTATCACCTGGCATCACATTACGCATACGCCGCATGCGCTGAGGGGCCACTTGACACTTTTTATGTGGGCCAACGGTGGAGTGGTGCCACAGGCTTCATTCCGTACTTTTCATTTACTTAATTTATTCAATTAATTTACACTTAAGCATATCAGTGACTGAGACCCGCTCACTCACTCACTGACTCTTTGACCTGTCAGCACATTATGAACTCAAAATAAATAATAAAAGCCGTTAAAATGAAAGAGAGCAGCCGTCGATGTCAAGCGCTGCTGTCACTGAATTGAGCATTGGCCAATCAATGCAAACAGCATCGTAATCGCATTGACCAGGCCAACAGCAGAAGCTGAAGCAATACTTGGGGAATACTCGACTCGAATTGCTGCTGACAGCAACTCCAATAACATCTCCAACAACAACAGCAGCAGCAATAATAACAACCGCAATCACAACAGCAACAGCAACAACAACAACAACAAGAACTACAACAATGAAATAAATAAATACAATTAAAGTTCTTATTGACTCTTGTGTTAACTGCTGGCCAATGACATTTCAAGATGAGCTTGTGGTGACAGCCAATAAACAAAAGATGCACACAAAGAGAAACGCATCATCTCAGCCATCCGATTACCTCGTGTCACTATTGTCAATTATACGCCTGAAGTGCACGCACAATTGCTACTGTCAATAAGAAGGTGAATTACAGTCAATTTATCTGCCATTAATATACAATACACAATATCTATTTGAAATTAATTTACCACTTTCGCTTGGCAATCGAAAATCAGCAACATGAATAATAAAATTGATTATAATAAAGTCTCAAAGACTTTTGGCATTCATAATTATTAAGAAAGTTAAATAAGATAAACAAGCAAAGGATTATAAGACTAAAGAAGATATAACAGATTTACAAGACTCTAAAAAGATTAATTACAGGTAATTTATCTGAAATTATTACACAATAACTTTCAGTTGGGTATCGACGATAGGTAAAATATCAAATTATAATAACAGTATGTTTTAATTTAAACATATTTATTACAAAATTAGTTGAACGGCAAAAAAAATAAATATAAATAAACTGGAACTAGAAAAAAGTGAATTACATTCATTTTATATGCAATTATGATGCAATATCTATTTGAATTTTGTTTGCCAGTTTGCTTGGCAATCTGAAATGGGTACAAAAATAGATGCAATAATTATCTCTAAGGATTTTCGGCAACCTTAATTATTATGAGGGATCCGACAAACAATAAAGATCGCCAAAGAAAATAATAAAAGCCTAGAAAAGATATTTCAGATGACCAAGAAAGTAAAATTACAAAAAGGTAATCATTTCGGCAATATGGTAAATAAAAGATTATATTAATAGTTTGTAAGTATTCCGTACAATAATAATTATCAATCAGAATGAAGAAAGATCACTAAACAAAAAAGCAAGGATTGCTTATCAGCGTAACAATACAAAATTAACAATTCGACTGTAAAAGCTTTGCTTTGGCTGCTAAATTGATTCTGTAGTCTCCAGAGTCTCTGCTATTTCTGTTAGTTGCCAAGTTGAAAAATTCTGATGTAGTCGCTCATGTAGTAAACATTTTAGATGCTAGACTTCTGACCTCTGGGGAGTTCATTGCACCCACGCATATTGAAGCTAAGTAGCTGAGAAATGCATTAAAATTGCAACAGTTCATGGCTAGCTTCTAGTATATTCGTTGAATCACTCGTAGCTAACCAAAAATTCGGCTGGGCAAATGCTTGGGAGCCAAAAAAGCAAAGGCTGGCAAAGTAATCACAGCAATGGCTTTTGTGTTATTTCATTTGCAGTGCAAAGTTGTTCAGTTTGCAGTTTGGCTGTTGGGCAGTTTTTAAAAATTAACACACAACACAAGACTCACACATACTCGTACACACATGCATGGAGTGTGTATAGAATTGCAGAGCAACAACATGTTGGCAATCACAACGAGCGCTGCCAGCACTTCCGGACAAGCTTTTTTTAGGGGGAAGCCTGCAGTTGCCTCTTCTATTTTATTATTATTATTTTCGTTTTTCAGAACTGTTTTTTTTTTTTGGCTAGTGGCTGGGCAAACATTTGAAAACTTTTCACATTTACATCCAGTGGTGCTGTTAGAGCGTTTTATTAAATTATGACACACGCTAGCCAACAGCACACACACTCAGCTGAGTGCAACTGTAACTGGCCTGAGGACCATACGACTAGTTGCTCCAAATGGGCTGTGAGAATGTGCGAGAGTGTTCAGTCCAGTCAAGTTGAGTCATAAGCCGCCTCCAGTTTCTCCCCTTTTTTTTTGTGGAGCGCATAAATTTCATTGCTCTCGAGTCGCAACTGCAAATGAGCCACACGAGTCACACTCTGGGGGTCATTGCGACATTGCTGCTGCTCGTTGCTGCGACACTGACCATTTACACATTTTTAAGCGACGCTCAACTAAAAATTTGCGACCCTTTCGCGGCACGCATAACAATGCCAAAAGCCTGGACTCTGCAGGGCACCAGGACATCAGTCAAGCGGACTTTCTTAATTAATTATGTCGTCTTTCAGTTTAAAGGCGTTTAAGCAGGGATGGTTTTTGAAAAATGCCACTGCCGCATGCCGACAATGAAAAACGCGACCGCAGCGCCAGCAGCAGCAGCAACAGCAACAATGCAGCTGACTGACTAACTGCCGCCGAGTGACCCAAATTATTCACGACGAAGCTGAGGCTGAGGCTGAGGCTGAGGCTGAGGACTGCGGGCATCATTGTGAATAAGGGCCAAGGGGTTCACAACGACGACAACGACGACGACGATGATGATGGCTTGATGAGTTGCGAGATGGCAACAACAACAACGACAGCAGCGCGCTGAGTTCGCATTGTATGAATAATTTTTTGCTCGTTTTTCTGACAGCCCGCAAAATGAAATGAGGGAAAAGGACAAAAGACGATACTGTTTAAGCGTATGCAAGAAATCCAAAGTTAAGTCAAGTCATAAACGAAAGAGAGCGAGAGAGAGGTGAGGGACATTGTTCGACCTGTGAAACTTTGTTAACTCTTTGGCAGTGCGTTTATCAATAGCATAGTTAGCTCGCTAAGCATTAATAAAACGCAAATAAAACGTTGGCAAAGCGCCTGCACAATGCGTCGTATACTTGACTTTCACCCTCACTCTTTTGCTGCCCCTGTGTTGTTTGTTGTATGCAACTTCAAACGGCGCACGCAAAGCATTTTTGATTAGGCGCTCTCGGCGCACGTTTCGTGTTTGACTTTGGGCACAGCGGCTCATGCGACGTATACGCAATGTGAACTTTGCCCTCAACATGGCTTATTTAAGCGCTTGCCATCAATCCTTTGGCTGATGTTCAGCTAGTTAACCTACCTCCTTCCCTCCTCTCCTCGCCGCTCGCTTGCTTTTCTACTTTCAGGTCTTTCTTTTACGCGCTTTGACATTTTAAAAGCATTTTTATGTTGTGTGAGTGACTTTTGCGGCTAGCATTTATGGGGAATGCGAAAGCGAATGCGAATGTGATTGTGAATGCGAATACGAATGCGAATGGTTTGCCCTCTCAGAGTTCAGCCAGCTGTTTTTTTAGCTGTGCATCAACAATTCACTTCGCTTTTATTTTTTGCCAGCTTTTATACAGTTTTGCCTCTTTTCTAAATGTTTTTTCTTTATGTTGATTTTTGTTTTAATTATTCGCAGTTATTTAAACCATTTAATAGCTATTTATTTGTGTGTTAATTATATATAGGAAAAAAATGTTGCTTAAGTTGATGATGGCGCTCTGCATTAACAGCTAATTTTGTATTTTGTTTTATTTTTCACATAATTATATCGTAAATATTTCATGTGATCAGAATTAATTAAAAGTGGGGGATAATAACACGCATGATATTTTATATTTTGTGTGTGCAATAAATTGGAATTGTGCTTATTTATGCGGTCGGATCATCCCATCAACAGCAGACAAAATGCATAAATGTGTATTTGTAGATGCAACCACAAAATGGTGCGAATATTGCGGTTGTTAAGCAACTGCAGAGACTTGAAATTCGAGTTGATGTGAGTGCAGAAATTACTATTTAAAAATTAGTAATACGAAAAGTTCCACACGCACACAGACACACACATTAAACATATTAAATATCTCGAATAGATACTTGCAATCAAATAAAATTGAATTGAAATCCTCAGTTTCCCTTTGCTTGTTTCTCCATGGCAATTTCAAGCAATTAAAAGACCAAAAATTAATTGATACAAGGCATACTTCTTCTATGTACGTTGAGGAAGCAAACCAGAATCCATCATCTGCTCACTATGATTATTTTCTCCATTTTTTTCAGTTTGAATCTTTTGCTCTCTGCCTTATATTCTCTGTCTGTCTGTGTGTATTCATCAGCATGCAAACGTCTTTCATACCTTTATTGGACTTTCCTTTTTGCCACACCCAACAGCAAGGCAACTCAACTTAACTCAACTCAAGGCAATCAATGGGTTACACACTGATTCCATTTCATTTTTTGGCTATTTTTATACTCGCTACCCATAGAGGAGAAGGGTATTATAGCTCCAGGAAATGTATGTATCAGGCAGAAGAAGACATCTCTGACCCCATATAGTATACATAAGTATATACTCTTGATCAGCGTCAACAGCCGAGACAAGCACCTAGATCTCAGAAACTATAATATAGTAGATATAGCTATAATTTTATTTCGACAGCATTTGTTACGTTTGCACGCAGATCAAGTTTGTTTCAAATTTTTGCCACGCCTACTTCCGACCCCTCAAATCGTCAAATAGGGAATATGAGACGAAATTTTAAAGCTAGATTTTTGGTACATACAATAATAACTTAAGTATATATATAAAGTATAAAGTTTTTAAGACTAATACCGCTTTTACTTTTATTGAAAATGGGTATCGCGTATCTCATAGTCGAGCACACCCAACGGCACCTCTCTTACTTGAATTTTTTCCTCTCTGCCTTTATATCTCGCTCGCTTGCTTGCCACTCGGAGAAGCGTATGCCATTTATTAACCAAACTGCTATCAGTATCTATTTCTCGCCTGCAACGAACGGTGTAAAATACTTTTCGAAACTTTCAACTAAACTAAACTAAAATGACGCCATTGTGGAATGGGTTGAAGTTCGGGGATCAAACTGGAGGTCAGTTGGCGTCTTGTGACTCGACTTTCGCTTGCATGCACTTTACACACTTTCCACTTTCCACTTTGCTAGCGCCAGTTCCAGAGAGCAAGAGAGAGAGAGCGCGTGCTCTTCCTTCGCCGAGTTTCAGCGCTTGTTTGACGGTCAAAAGTCAACTCGAAGTCGAGTTCACTTCAAGTTGAATTTTGTTTGCTGGGGCCAAGTGGGGCACAGAACGCTGCTTCTCCTGCTTCTTCTACAGCGGCTGCTGTTGCAACATTCGCTGACTTGGTGCCTGGCTTGGTGATTCATTGCTTTGACGCTTTGACTTCTATGCGCTTACTTATTTGTTGTTGTTCGCTTTGCTTTTCGCTTTTTTTTCGATGTTGTGTTTGTGTTGTGTGTGTCCTAGTTGCGTGTCAGTTTTTTTGAGCTTTCATTTTCATTTGAGCATAGTTCCTCACGTTGTTGTTGCTCATTTAACGCACACGTCACACTCAATTCCAGGTTTAAAGTTGCATCCCTTCGGCCACATAAAATTATGACTCAATTTTTTGGTATTTTTATGCTTATGCCATTGTCGAAAGTCAACTACACAAGCACTGGCCGTCGTCACGCACAGCACAAAAATCCGCAAAATATGTTTTAATATAAGTTTTGTCAGCCATCGTAGCTACGAAGAAGCCCCGAAAGTTTTAAGCAACTCTAATAATATTAAGCGTATGGCATAAATATTTAAATTTCATTGTCACTCGCACTACGGCATACCGCATTTTTATGCAAATAACGCTGCAATTTATTTGGTTTTGTCACGAATGGCGCTCCAAAAGATACGGGGAAGAGTATAAAAGACACAAAAAAAATACCAAAAAGAACCGAGAACTTGGAACAAAAGCCATGGGGAGCAGCTAACTCAGACCAGGCGGAAATATTAGCAAACATAATAATATCTATACACTAGACGAACCAAAGATACTTTGCTCTAGACGAACTCTTTGAGGACATTTAAAGTTATTTTCTGTAGGGTTCAAGTTAAGCCAATAAATTCGCAATTCAAACTACAAATGAGTAGAGTTTGAAATGGTGAAGGGATAAAGACTCATGCCAGTTGAAATCACTTCAAGTAAAGCCTTTTAATTTACCCTTTAGCATTGTAATTCTCCAACTAAATCGCACATAGAGAACATACGCTTCGGTGTGCATTTGACTGCACCCTTCATTTGAGGCTTTTGGCAGCTATTTGGTGAAAAACAAAAGGGTCCTGCCAAGCAGTGGGGGGTCGGGCAGTCAGGCTCGTTGAGCGACCACAAAGTTGATGGGGCCAACCAAATGAAAACATCAAATGACTTGTTTGGCTTTGCCGTTCCTTTTGCCTTGGCGCGCCTCCTGTTCATTGGCAATGCTTTTACTTTTGGCCCTCTCACCATCAGCAGGTGAATCGCTGCTGTCGCCGCTGTCTGGTTGATAACTTGGCAACTTGTGTTTGTCTGCGGGTTCTATTCACTTTTTTTCTGTTTTGCTTTTGTTTTTTTTGTTTTTTTTTTTTTTGAGCTGTGCAAATTATGCCGAGTACGACGACCGCCAAATGGCAGGCGAAAGCAAACACACACAATACACACACACGGAGAAACACGGACACGGAGTTGGACATGAACATGGACACGGACAATTGCGGAACGTGAGCGACGCGACATGCCAAAATCGAAAGTAGGCAACATCAACATCAATTGTGGGCGGGGCACACAGAGCACGCTGCACACAAACGCCAAATGGTGGCAAAAAGAAATGAACTGAAATAAATTGTACGTTTCCTGAGCAATTTCCATGCCCCACAACTGGCAACGGACTAGCGACTGTGGCAACTGTGTATGGACACAGTTGGTGTTGGTCGTTGTTGTCCTTGTTGTCGTCGATGTTACAGCTGCTGCTGCTGCTGCTACTGCTGCTGTTGGCAGGGCATTAAATAAAACGTCAGCTACAACAATGCTAAAAGTGCTAGCAATCAAATAAATTCAAACGTGACCAAAAATATCCACATATTATCCACTTTTGTTACTGGTCGCACTTCCCTCTCCTCTCCAGCCAAGTGGTTAGGCTAGAATCAGAATCACAATCAACACACACCCAAATAGCCGCAACCACAGAACCCCCCAAAAAAAGCCGCCGCATTGTGCAATTACGAGTATTTTGAGCAGATTTGCGTCGCGTCATAAATTTTGTGGACTCTGCGAATGCGAATAAAGTGGCTGCAGCTCAGACATCATCATCATCATAAGCATTCAGACGTCATCATCGTGCAGAACATGAATGAAGTCTAGACGCAGTAGGTAGCCATAGAGCATAACAATTCATTGAGAACATAATCGTAATACGAAATTCGAAATACGTTTGGCAATATGTTGAGTGCTGTTTGGCAAAATTATGGTTAACTCAGCCAAGAACTATGCAAATTCTCTGTCAAGACCAATATACTCTAATACTCCACTTGAAATTTCTGCATCTTAGACTCGGCTTCATTAAATCAACAGCAAATGCGATTTATAATTGAGTCTGTGTGAGTTTGTGGGCAAAGTCACTTTAGAGAATGCACTCTTCCATTTACTTGTCTCTACTCGTATCGCAATTTGTTGGCATTGTTCTCGTTCAGCTTTTTTATGTTTTTTGGCAGCCGTTCGTTCATTTCTTTTTGCTACTCTATACTTTGTTGGATGAAAAAGTATTTTAGTTTTGTGCCAACTGGAATTCTTTATTACTTAAATAATTCTACAAAGTAAAAATGTTCTTGATTAGACTCAATAGCAGAGTTAATATGGTCATGTTCGTCTACAAATCACAGAGATTATGAAAGCTAGAGTAGTGAAACTTCTAGCGAGTATCTCTTAGTCGATCACATTCTACTTCCGCTTTAGCTGCCGCAAAATTGCATTAAATTAAGCGCATAAAAACGAGACGGCATGACACATTTAATATATGCATAAGCAAATTGCTTTATTAACAGTTCAAACACCAGTGACAGACTTTGCCCCTGAAAAATGTGAGCATGCAACAGATCAGTAGAAGAGTAAGAGAGATGAGAGAGAGAGAGACGGGGAGATGCAACGCGTGTGTGCAACGCCGCGGCTGCTACGTGACTCATCGCCAAGCTTTTCGCATTTTAATTTGATAAAAATAATATTTATCATGCTAATGGCTTCATTTCACAACAATCACAAGAGACACACTGACAATGCAAAATTTTAGTGAACAATTTGGAAAAAAAACTTGAACACAACGTTGCTTAATCATTACTGACAACTTGTCAACTGCATGTGCCACAATATCAATAGCAACAAATTAGAGAAGTGCACTGAATACATTTTAAATTAGAGTTAAAGTTTAAATTCTTTGCTCTCGCTGACTTTTTCAAAATGTTTTATGTTAATTAGCATCATAACATTTTAATATTAAATTAAAATACAATTCAACCAATTTATCTGCTCCTGAAAGTAATAAAAACAATAGCGATAATTAATCTGAATGAAAACATAAATATCATTAAACAAAAGTACGCATGCTCATGCATATTAAAGCTGTTTCAAAAATTTTATTGCACTCAAGTTGGGGAGCTAAACTTTATGAATATTTAAGACAGCGTAACTTATTTAGTTATCATGAAAAAAAAAAATTGATTAAAGCAAGATTTTGGTCTTCGTACTAAGATTTTTGGTCTAATAAGAGCCTCAAGAAAATTAAAATCTTAATGTTAGAAAAAATTCTTTATTACTAGAACATTTAATAAATGACTAGTTATTTTTAATTAGACAAAAAAATCGATTAATTTCTATACAAAACAATTTTTTTAAATGATTATAATTAAAAACTTTATAGGAATTTTGATTGTTTACAGAATTTTGTAATCTAAATATAGTATTTCGGTTTGAGAATTTAATATTTTGCAGAATAAAGTTCTTAGATTTAAGAATTTGTTCTTAAAGTCGCCTTATTCTAAGAACACAATTTTTAGAACACATATTTATGACTTTAGAAATTGGTTTGTCAGAGTTTTTAGTATATTAGCATTAACAATTAAAAGTTAAATTAAAACAAAAATCTCTAAATTGCTTTGCTGATTAAAATATAAAAACACTAAATATATTATGAAAAAAAAAAAAAAAATGAAGCACGCATATTTATAAAACCATTCTGGTAGCGAATTAACATGTACAAAACACATAGTCTTAACAGTTTATGATTTTATCATATTTATGATTTTATCAGACTACGTTTACAACATAGAGTATAACAGAGACTTTAACTGAGACAAAGGCAACAAGAAATAACTGGCAGGCGGCTGTGGTCGGTGCTTGGCTATTGCTGTCCGCTGTTCATTTCATTGCGCCGTGATAAAAGGATTAAATGCTAAAAGCATGAATTTAAGTCTCTGCAAATGTCATTTTCATTTTCATTCCACTTCTGAGTCTCAACAATATAAGCAGCAGCGAGAATGAGAACAGCGACAGCGACAGCAACAGTTGCAACCTGAACTCCGACAGACAGTTGGGCATTCTGAAAACTTGGCTCGGAAAATCCAATACGAAAACTGTATTCATTAGTGGCTAAAATACTGCAAATGAGAGACACAGCGTCAGAGACAGAAAGGAGAGTGGAGAGCAGGTGGCAAGGATTGAGGACAGCTAGACAATGGCAGCAGGCAACAACAACAGGAATAAGTCTCTCACCATTTTCACTGAGGCAAATTACATTTTGTGGTGCTGATAAAAATCATTTAATGACAAGACGCGCGCCACACAATTAAGCCATTTAATTTAAATGAGATTAATCATAATTACTAAGCAGCAAACGGTGAGAATCCACAGAGACAGAGAGAGGGAAAAGCTAAAGCGAATGAAGAGAAACCAGAGATTTTCATGCCTTTATGTTTCGATTCTATGTGACAGTTTACCTTGTGAGGGGAGTCAAACGATTGACTACTCTGTGCTTTGACCCATGTGTGGCAATGGAGCGCAGTTGTCACGCTGACCTCACTTTCAGTGGCAGCGCACTGACTTAATTTACACTCAAGTCACAGCAAATTAACCTAATGCAAGTCCTGGGGCTTCGATTCTGAATTAAAACGATGCAAAGGAAAAACGACGGACAGCAAATGTGAAGTAAACACGAAGAGATGACAGATAAGACAAGTACTCTTTTAAAAGGTAGAGTTCTATTCTTACCAAGTAGGTTATACATAAAAGTAAACATCATTTATTTTGTTGGGTGTTCAAGTATAATATTATAAATTAAATGATCAACAATTATAAATACTTTATCAGATTATTATGTTTTCTGCAAAATAGTTTTATTATATATTTTGTATTTTAATTTACTTTTTACTTAGTAGTCGAGTAAGTAACTTTAACTTTGAAATATATTTAATTTTTAATTTATTTTTATTTATAACTGAACTAAACAATTGAGAAATTTGCAGTCGAGTGTGCTCCACTGTGTACACGCATTTTTAATAATAGTGACAGACTGCGGTATTTTTCTTAAAATGTGCCAAATTAATATACCGCAAAAATATAAAATATACCAAAGGCTGTATTTGATATAATGATATAGTATTCAAGACATAGATAGTATTCAAAATATAGTATATAAAATATACCAAAATGTTAGCCATAGCTTTTAAGCGATTTCAAATACAAAACTTTAATTAGTGAAAGACTTTAATTTCAGATAATTCTTTTCGGTGAGCTTTAATTCTACTACTTTCGACTACTTTAGAGTATGTATAATTCGTTGCTGGCAATCAGCGACTCCGCAGCTGTTGTTGTTGGCGTGAAGCTGTCGCTTTAGCTGCTGCGATGCAATTTATGAAAAATAATTTAAATATCAAAAGGCTTTCGTTTTAATTACGCACAACACAAAAACAAAAGCAATAACAAAACCAAATACAATGGCAAAGGCAATGGCAAAGAGCAACAGCACCGAGAGCCGCACCAAGAGCAACAGGAACAGCAGACGAAGAAGCAGAAGAACCAGCAACCGAAGCAACAGCAACATCACGAGCAGCAAAAGACACGCGGCAGCAGTCAAAAGCTGTGGCTTCACAACCGGGCGCCCAAGTCAGATTCAGACCCAGATGCAAATGCAAGAGAGAGAGTAAGGAAAGATACCCAGAGAGAGAGAGAGAGAGAGAGAGAGAGAGAGAGAGAGTGAAAGAGTAAAAAGAGCTCGAGTGAGTGCTGGAGCAGCTGGTTGGCTTTTGCAGAGGCGCAGACACTACTTTAATGCCGTAGCAGTCATTTCCATGCCCGCTGCGTTTAAATAATTAATTAAGATTGATGCAGACTCATTTGTCTTGCTGCGCCAAGGACGAGTGCGGCAACAGCAGCGGGCGGACGGGAGGAGCCAACCCGTCGAGCAGGATATGAGCGCCAGACCAAGCCAGACCAGGCCAGGCCAGGACATGCCACGCCTCCTCGCCGCCTCTTCGCCACGCCTCGGCGGGCGCGCACTTTGCATTTTGCTTTTCAATTTATTTTGTTGATGCTGCGCGTGTTGCCTTTTTGTGTGTGTGTATTTTCCTTGGAACTCTCGCGCTCTGTTGTCGTGTTTTATATCGAAAGATTTTGCATTAGTTTGCATTAAAATTTCACTTTGTTGTTTGACGCTTTAAAATCTCCACGCTGAACGGACTAATGCCACGAAAATTTTCGCCCACGCAGCACTCGACTCGATGTCTGTCCGACTTTTAACCTCAGCATCTAGTTGCACCCTCTCTCCTTCCCCTGCTCTCCCGCTCTGCACTCAACGCCAATGAAGCTTGGCGCATTGTTGGCTATAATTCGCGTACATTTTGCAGCACACACAGAAGCATACACACAAAGTTGCATTTGATGTAATTACATTGTAATGCCTCCGACCCCAAACCCCATTCTATGTTGGGGAAGGGAGAGGACGCTTTACGCTCAGTAGGCACGCATGAGGGCGCTTCGCTTGCCAATTCGGCGGATTACAATGCAAAATGAGTTTATAAACAATGCGCACAATTGCCAGACAATGCCAATTGCCAAAGAGATAAAAAAATAATTGCAATTGACTATCCGCGCAGTAGCACGAAAAAAAGAAGAAAGCTACGGTCGACTATGCTCGACTGTGAGATATCCGGTACCCGTTGTGAATAAAAGCAAACCAGTGCGGCATACATTTTAGAGTATGCCAAATTAAATATGTATAACGCAAAAATACTAAAAATATACCAACGGTTGTATTTGGTATATTCATATAGTACTACATTGAAAATATACCAAAGAGTGTAAAATATAACAGATTGTAGGAAAGGCAACACAGCAACTTTTAAAATATAACAAATTAATATATCACAAAAATACTAAAAATATACCAAAAGTAGTGTATTAATATATTGACGCAGTAAATTTGGTATATTGACATAATACTACATTCGAAATATATCATAGAGTACTAAATATATTAGATTCTCAGTCAAAGCTATTCGTTATTCCATTTTTTCGAGTTGCGGGGCGGAAGAGGGCACGGCAAAATATTGAAAAAAAAAAACTTGATCTGCGCGCAAACATAACAAAACATAACGTACAAAAATTATATCTCCGTCTCTTATAGTCTCTGAGATCTAGGTGTTCATACGGACCAGTCAGACAGACGGACATATGGACATGATTATATCGTCTCGTTACATATCAAGTATAGGATCGGAAATGCCTTCTTCTGCCTGTTAAATACATTTCCTGCCAGCACAAAGTTATACTACCCATCTACCCTATGGATAGCGAGTATAAAAACGCAACGATTTTTTGTGATTTTCATCAGCGCTTCAAGCCGACGCTAAAATACACTAAAGTGCTTTATCTGTTTATGCATATCGATAACTAAAATATGCTGCAAACAGTTCGATATAGTCTACGATATCTGTTATGTTGCTCTGCTTTGTGTGTGCTGTTAATTGGGTGCAATGTGTTTTTGTGTGTTTGTGTATCGCTAACTTCTTGATTTTCCGCATGCATTTATTTATTTAAATAATCCCATTTGTTGTTGACCGGCACATTGCATATCAAAAAATTTAAATAATAATTAGTGGGGCGCGAAAATCGCTTTAAATGAAACAACGGCGCGCAAATTGGCAAATAGCGTAAAAATAATGGCAAATGAAAACATAAAATTAAAAACAAAAGCGTTTTTCTCTATTTTCATTTGCGACATTGTTGTTGTTGTTGTTCTTGTTGCTGCTGCTGCTGTCGCTGCTGCTGTTGCTAATGAAAACGAAATTAATTAATTTAAAACAACAATTGGCTGGCTTGGCCCTGGCTACGTGAGCGGACGGACAGTAAACGCTTGGGGGCGCCCATGGCGTATGCGCAATTTTCAATAGCTCGCAATTGCTTTACTGTTTACTGTATGCGCGCGTTTATATATGTGCAACAACACATACGCAGTGTATGCTCATCATATTCATTCTCATATGTATATGGTGTGTATTGGTAACGCCCACGCTTTGGCTTTGGCTTTGACTGTCATGTCATGCATATGTAATTATTCCATGGCTAGCAAAAGCGATTCGCAAAGCAAATGTCGGCCAAATGTTTGCGACGTGTAAACAAGCTTTGAGTGCTCAGATTCACCTGCTTGCCGGCAACGGCGACAGCGACTTCTCTCATATTAAAAACTCAACCCAAACCCCGAAAGCCTAAAGCCCCAACCCAACCCCCTAAAAAACCGTTTCGAAAGTTGGGCAAACAGCGATGCGATGGCAAAAATTGTTGCATATTTTCATTTTTGTTACGCTCTTTTTTTTATTTTGTATATTTGAAAGGGTGCGGAGGAGGGAGGACGAAGGGTCGTTGGCAAAACGCACAACGTCGCAGAGCGACACACAAACTACAAAAGCACTGGCAGCACTGGCTGGCAGCAGCTAAAAGACCAAAAAGGCCACGTACTTAGCCTGATTTACACGTTGCCATGGAAAGTCAGCACCCAACCTCGAGAGTCTCACAAATTTGCATCACAAATGTGTCTTTTTCAGGTTGCTTGACTTTGCATAACCCCTTTCAGCATGCAAACCCTCTCAAAGTAATAGGTCGACTCAGAGCCAAGAGCTGCGAGTCTCTGACTCAGTCTCTGTCTCTCTCAGTTAGAGTCTGACTCTCTACACAGACTGGGGATGGGATAGCTTTATTTCATATTTTCTCTGGCAACATTTGCGTACGATTTGCATTACAAAGCAAACGATGCGAGTTGTGCTTTTTATTGGCATACAAAATCTAATACGACGCCCACTACTTTTACATTTTATACTCCGCCTTAGAATGCTGTTAAGCTGCCTAATTAACAACCTAAAAAAAGTAAGTTTACCCCTTTTTTGTGTATCTCTCTTCAACATTAAAGTGCTGCAGCTACTATCACAAAATTTCAATTAATTCTCTGAGCTCAGAGTAATATTAACTGTCAGTGTGTTTGCAAATAAGAGTATTGGAAATATTTATGAAAAATCTTTTGATGTCAAATTTCTGGTAGACTTGCAATTTAGTGCACTGTTTGCTTTTGTTTGTAAAATGCTGTTTGCTGTTTGTAAAATCATTTGCTGCAACTGCAGGCAGCCATCAGGCAAATAGCATGAAACAAGAGGCAAACATACAAGCACTTTGATATAGTAAAAGGCAACAAATAATACACTCACTCACTCACTCACTATCTATGCAAATACGAGGGTTGCTATTTAAGTTTCTGGCCTAGGTCACTTTTAGCCATATTATGACCAATTGGCTATTTCCCAAAGAAAGTTTGGACTTTTATCGATAAAAGCTTCATACAACTTTGTTATGTGTGATCACGTTTAATATCGATAAACGATTAATCAAAAAGTTACCTCGACAGAAAAATGAAATTAACCCGCGAACATTTTCGAGCAATTATTTTTCACAATTTTCGACGTGGATTATCACGTAAAGAGTGCATCGATGAGCTGAAATCTTTGTATGGCGATGAAGCACCATCCTATAGCACTGTGAAAACTTGGTTCAATGAATTCTCTCGTGGCCGATGCTCGCTCGAAGACGCAGGTCGTGAAGGTCGTCCAAAAACAGCCGTTGTGCAAGAGAACATTGATGCCGTGCGTGAACTAATAATCCAAGATCGTCATGTGACATACCGTGAGATAGAGGCATCCTTAGGCATTTCTTCCACTAGTATACATTTGATATTACATGAACACCTGGTCGTAAAAAAACTTTGTTCACGTTGGATCCCGCACAATTTGACAATTGCTCAAAAAAAGGCTCGTGTGGATTGGTGCAAAGAAATTTTGGAAAAGTACATTCGCGGTGCTTCAAAAGACGTTTATAAGATCGTCACAGGTGACGAATCTTGGATCTATGCTTATGAGCCCGAAACAAAGCAGCAATCAACCGTGTGGGTCTTTGAAGACGAGCCAAAGCCAACGAAAGTTGTTCGAGGAAGAAGCACTTCGAAGCAAATGGTCGCCTGTTTCTTCAGTAAAACTGGTCATGTGGCGACTATTCCGCTTGAGCAACGTAGGACGGTGAATTCTGAGTGGTACACCACAATTTGTTTGCCTGAAGTCTTTGGAGAAGTTCGAAAAACGAACAAGACAAAACGGATCGTTCTGCACCACGACAATGCGAGCTCTCACACATCAGCTCAAACCCGCTCCTTTTTGACCGCCCAAAACGTGGAATTGATGGGTCACCCGCCGTACAGCCCTGACTTGGCACCTAATGACTTTTTTCTATTCCCGAACATCAAGGGAAAAATGCGTGGTCAACGATTTTCATCGCCAGAAGATGCTGTTGAGGCGTTCAAAACCCATGTATTGGAGGTGCCTCAATCGGAGTGGAAAAAGTGCTTCGAAAATTGGTTTGAGCGCATGCAAAAGTGCATTAATCTTGCTGGAGATTACTTTGAAAAACAATAAACCCATTTTCGATGATAAATATTACCATTTTCACTATTAGGCCAGAAATATAAATAGCAACCCTCGTATGCATAAACAAAAAGCCTAGTCTTCATTTGTGTGTGTGATTTATTGAAATGCATATCCGAAAATACTTTTGGCAAATTGCAAGAAGGAAGGCAACGAACGCATATAGAAAATTCTTAGAAAATAAACTCATATTAGATATTTACCTGCGAGTTGTTTTGACGAGTAAATCTGCAAGTAGAAAACAAAGATTTAAAAGCGTGATTATTTAATGCAGTTAAACACAGTAAATTAGCAAAATGAGCTATTTAATGATCAAACGGAAAAAATGTTAATTAACTAACCCGTTGCGCACAAAAGTAGGCAACGGAAATTAACAAACTTCATATTGATGAATTGATGTCAGTGTCCGCAAACACAACATCTACTGAGTGTGTGTGTGTGTGTTGACGTGTGCACTTGAGCTTAATTGTTAGTCAAATTATGCAAAGTATTTTGCCTGCTCATGTTGCCACGTTTGTACAACGTCAAGTGTCGCCTGTCCGTCTACGCCTCCTACTCCGCCTCCCTGCGTTTGATTGTGCACACATTATTGGCACTGCAGTGCATTTGTATTAGTGTACACACACACACACACACACAACTGACGCTTCATTTGTTTAGACGGCGTCCAATGGTCCATGAAAATATTCCAAAATGGCGTCCGGCAAACTCGCTAAAAGTTTAACCCAAAAATCACTGTAGAGTGGGTTAAACTCGGCATAGTAAATAGTCAGCCACCCACACACTCACACACGCACACTCGTGCAGTACACATGTTAGTGGATCAATACATGAGCTTATCGTGTGCATTACACAAATACTTTTGTATTTTGTGAGTACATGGGATATTTACGGCATTTAAATGTCGTCTAGCGAATATCCCATATGCGAGTCATTTTCTTTTTACTCCCCCCTTTTGGTTGTGTGTTTGTTTGACATTTAATTCCAATTGCTTTTACCTACAAATTGACATTTTGTGCTACACACAAAATGCCAGCTAATACACATGAATGAATTCCGCCAAACGTTTTCTGCCACATTTCACCAAAGTTTTACACGAAACGAAATCAAAACTAAATCCTTAAAGCACCAATTGAGGCGAATTTGTTGTTTGGAATGCCAGCGATTGGCATCGAGTCATTTGGCATATCTGATTGTGTGTTTCTCTCTCTCTCTACCTCTCACTTTCTGATTCTCATTCTCTCTTGTTTGGATATGAAACACCAAATAAAACTTGTACATATGATGTGGTTGATTTTTATTTTTTTGCTGTTGTTGCTTCAGAGCAGAGTTTACAATTTATGTATTGCCGTTTTTAATAGCTATAAAGCATTTTCATGTTGCTGAAAGCATGTCGAACTCACACTACAATAACTGCTACTATGTACTTTTCTTCTCTTTCTTCCTCTGTTTTTTCTTCTATCATGTGTGTGTGTGTTTGTGCGTTTGTCTGTCCTGTTTATGTTCCATAGTCAGTTTTATGCATTTTGAACATGCAAACTTATGGAAAAAGCCTTGTTGATGGAATTGTAGCTGGGATTGGGTTCGGGATTCGAACAACGAATTTGAATTGAAATAGGAGTTGGGTTTGGGGCTTAGGGGCTAGGGTTTGGCATAGTAATTAAATGTGTCTCTGGGGCGTCATTTGGTTACAGTTTTGGTCCTTGTCCGACGACTTGCAGCTATTCATTAGCGTTACCGTTAATGTTATTAGCATAATTCAGGGTGCCATAAACACATGAATTAAGTAACGTATTGATTGACTATACCAACTGCGACAGAGGCTCAATTTAACACGCTCGACAAATGCACAAACATGTCATTTGTATCTCTATCTGTATGTGTATCTGTGTCTGTATCTGGGCAAATGGCTAACAATAAGTATAAATGTTTACAAGCAATAAAACTAGCAAAACAAATGGCATACACACATAATCCAGAACACACACACACACACACAGAGAGAGCGTTATAATGATATATAGACCGCAAATGCTGCACACATTTACAAGCTGCACACACGCAGACAACGCAGACAACACAGACAAAAGCTTTAATTGTTATTTTAATGATAAAAATGGAGACAAATTACATTTCGGTAGCATGCCCCCAAGAGTCTCTGCCACAGTCATAAAAACTAATAACAAACAATAGCAACAGTTCATTGTTATTGTCGGTTCTTCTGGCAGGCCTAAATTGTGGGTACAACCAACGCACACACACACTCAAAATCGCATGTGGGAGACGAACCTACAAATCGACTCATTCGGCAAATTTATTGGTTTGCATTAGCGGCAACGGAAATCAATAAAACCCGTGTGCTACGATTAATGTGTGCAACGATCCGCACAAATTGAGCACACGCTCCAAATTTGGATGTGTGTGTGTGTGCTTGGCATCTTAAAGATACAAATGTATCTATGGCGTTTGTAGAGCTTTAAAAGCGACACATCACATCGCACACACATTACGTATACGCAGTGTATACATATTCATGTTAGCTGCTTAACGCTACTTCCGTTGCTGCTACTTCAGGGCGTCATTGCATGTCAAAGTGCAATTTAACAAAATCAAAATACTTAGAATAATTTAAGTTTTAATTGGCGCTGAGCTGAAAAGTTGACGCTTTGGCGTTGGCAAATATTTCCATAGCCAGTTGCCAGTTGCAAGTTGCCAACAACACAAGTTGCCACGCCACGCCCACAATGTAAAATGTGCCAACAAACTGCAGTTAATGTGCGGCCCATAAATAATGTATGCCAAATAATAAATTAAATCAAAGAACAAGTATGCACAGTTGTCGAGGAATTTAACATGGATTAAAATTCACATTGAATATTGACAGAAATTTCTCTTTCTCCTTTTGCTCTCTTTGACGTTCTCATCGATTTAAGTATAAAGCTAAAATACCTTTGCACTCTTGGCTTTAACGAAAATCCCTTTAAATATCGTTTGCGCTAAATTCGTTGACGCAACTGGGCCACATTCCAAGTTCCTGACACTTACGAATTCATTTCACTGGCGCACTTTATCACCAGCAAGCGAGATAGGAGCGAGTAAAGAAAGAAGCGAGAGGGGAAAGGCGAGAGAAACATCTAAAAATTGAATAAAAATGCACTCAACGTGCAATGTGCAGGGCAAAATGTTGTTGCCATAGTTACGTGTATTTCAAGTGCATATTTTGTTTGATAAATTGTTTGCCACGTTCCAAGTCGAAAAAAAAAGCGAGGCGAAACTCGGTTGCCGGCTGCCGGCTGCTGTTGCTGCTGCTGTTCCCCAGCTTTCGTTCCATTTCCCAATCCCTCAGTAGCAATCCCTAGCCCGAAAAAGCAAAGCAAGAGAGAGCTCTCTCTAACCCTTGCCGCTATTCCCGCTGTCATTCCCAAAATGGGCGCCCGGGGAGTCACAAATATGGCAGCGGCTTTTGCTAGACGCCAGCAGACAAAATTTATAAACGCGCGAGAGGCTCCAACTATGTGTGTATGTGTATGTGTATGCTTATATGTATGTGTGTAGGTAAAGTAAGTAAAAGTCTGGCCCGAGGCGGTAAACAACCTGACGACGAAATATGAAAGTGTTAAATGGGCAGGAGAGTGGGGAGGAAGCAGCAAACGCTGACTCTAGAGCTCTTAGTCCTTAGCCTTGTGACTTTGACTGTGTATACACGCCTGTCCTGGTATCTATGGCGTCTTTTGATATTCTGCTGACAGAATTGGGTCATTGCCTGCAAGCGATTAACATGCAAGCTCGAGTCCAGGAAATGGGTTTAGGGTCGAGCGTTGAGCGTTGAGCGTTGAGCGTAGAGAGAGTACTTTAATCTTGACGAACTTTTAACTGAATTATGCGACCAAAAACAGCAACAGCATCCAAACACATGCATATGCAACATATTTACATACACAAATACATCACACACATATGCTTAGACCTAAATTAGTTGATAGCACACGGCCTCCAATTACAACTACAACTAAAACTACATATGTGCTATATGTGGGCCAACCAAATATTGTGAGTCGCCGCTTCGCGTCAGCTGTAAAAATATTGTGGCGAAAAATTCCACTGCCAATTTGTGCTAGCTTTTTTGGATTTTTGTGTATGTGTGTGTGTGTGTATGTGTGTTGAACGGCAACGCGACAACGGCAACGACAACTGAACGGCAACAGCTGCATATCAAAATATTTGCGAGGCGTGTGACAGTCGCCCACTTGGAGATTGGGCCAAATTGCGAGTGCTGATGATGTTTTTACCGCAGCATGAATATCATGCGACAAACTTTTTAGACGACGACGCCCATCTGTTGGCCAACACTCCTGACTCACTCCACTTTCGACTCTCTTCCACTCCAATCTGTGTCTGTTGCCAGCCGCAACGAATTAGGTCAGAAGTTGCCATCGACAGCAGCGAATGGTTGTGTATGTGTGTATGGGGCACAACTCTCTGTTACTTGCGTTTCTGTTGGGCTTCAGTTGGGGTTTTTAATGAGGCGCATTTCATAATCAACGCGTGCATTGCCGACACCCGCCCGCCCATCTCATCCAGCGGTTGCCTGCCATTGACGGCAATGTCGTCGTTTCCTAGTTGGTAGCTGGTAGTTGGTAGTTGGGTTGAGTCGGCTCGCATTTCCGTGTTTGCCATAAATTCACATGCCAGACGGGGAACATGCCTTGTGCCACTTGAAGGCAACTGGAGCCGCAACCGTTTCACATGAATCGTGTCAGTGTATGACAACACCAGAACCCGATACCAAGGCTTGAGCTGAGGTAAGCGGACACAAACCGAGTCACCTACGCTTCATATTAATAATGTGGCAAATGGCACAAAACTGCAACAAACAAGTCGCAATCTTGGTTAGCAGCATGGCAGAAACTTGCATAAAATAGCTGGCTACGAGAAAATGGAAGTAAGAAAACTACTGACAAGATTGATCGACTGTGAAATACTCGCTATCTACTGAATTTTTGTGAAAATATACCTAGGTAATATAGCGAAAAATACTAAAATATACCAAAAGTAATATTTGCTATATCAATATTCATTCAAAATATACCGAAGAATAAAAAATATTTCAGAATGACAACCAATGCAATATATAATCTATGGGACGGAAGGTATATTTGGTATATCAATATACTTCCACATTTAAAATATACCACAAAACACAAAATATTACAGAATTACAACCAATGTAATATTTATGGTATCATAGTGCGGTATCATTGTTCAAAATATACCGAATAAATACTACAATATACCGAAAGCAATATTTGGTATATTAATATACCTGCCTGCCTGACAAACATTGCAATACAAATATTTACTGTGCCGGTGATGACCATAAAAACAAAAGAGTGCGGTTAAAATACCGAAAAATACTACAATTTCGTAAAATTCTTCAATATACGGAAAATTATATGTACCGCATACACCATAGAGGACAAAATATACTTGAATGGTATCAGAGGTTCTCATAAAAGCAAAACAGTGCTGTATATTTGTAAAAATATACCAAATTAATATAACTAAATATACAAAAATATGCCGAAATTTATACTTCGTATACTTCCACATTCAAAATTTACCGTACACTACAAAATATACCAGTTTGTTGGAAATGCCTTTCTCTTTCAGTCACATGCATTTCCTGTTAGCAAAGTCATAATACCTTTCTACCCTTTGGAAAGCAGGTATAACAAAAAAGACAACATCCCAAAGAAAAAAGGCAAAAGCCAAAGCAAATGCTAAGACTTGCAGCTGACTTCATTTGTTACGATTGCTTTGACAATGTTGCTGCGTCATTTGATGCCCATTTGCAACGCTGCCTGACACAGCTAAAGCTATCACTTTCACACACAGCCTTTATCTATATATAGGAAGGAAGCGTACTTAGTAAGCTACAACTGGGTCACATTGATTACGATAATTCGATAAAGTAATTTAAATTTTCCAAGTTTTTCAAACCTATTGCTTTCATTTATAACTCAATTATCCATAGGTTATTATTTCTCGTTATTGTTGTTGTTGTTGTTAGCTGCTGCTTTTATGACCCACTTTGTTGATAGTTTTGT
The DNA here is from genome assembly GCA_019972355.1 of Drosophila kohkoa. Classification (NCBI taxonomy): domain Eukaryota; kingdom Metazoa; phylum Arthropoda; class Insecta; order Diptera; family Drosophilidae; genus Drosophila; species Drosophila kohkoa. Next base: position 2,823,075 of record BJEL01000078.1, read on the forward strand.
GGCGTCGATGGCTACGCCCACAAATCGATAGCAATCAATTGTGTTAATCACATGCAATTACCTTTCAGCGCAACGCAACGAAATAAAGAAATTGTTTGGTCCCTCTGCCTCTGCCTATGTCTGTGCTCTGTAATTTGTTCAAATTGAATATTACGCATACGCACCGTTAACTTTGCCAACGACACTTAATGCCTCAGCGTGTGCGTATGCGTATGCGTTTGCGTTTGCTTTGTCGCCATTCCCAAAGACCCAAAGCCAAATAACAGCCGTCGATAAGCAGCGCTTAATCAGATGCTCGCCCATGAACCAAGCATTCTAACACACACTCACACATACACATACACATTGAGACACACACATGCCCAAACACTTTCAATGGGTTAGCTTTGCGATTGTTGTGCTCGCCAATGGCATTCGAAGACTCAGTGGCGCCTCCACATACCTGAGGCGTATTATCCACTCTATTAACACGATTAGTTACACAAATACAAAGGCGCAAAGCAGCACACGAAACGCACACACACACTCACACACAATGAGATACACACGCACACACGGCCGGAACTAGGAAATGGCAAAAGGAAACAAAACATTAGCCTGACGCGCCGCCTGACAGCCAGCCTTGGCTTGCCTTGCCCTGCCTTGCGTTGCGCTGCCTTTCAGTCTGCCTGGCTTGAGGGCAAACTTACTTAGCAAATAAACATTGATTAATTTGTTGACAATACACACAAGCAACACATACACTTACACACTCACACAGACAAAGGCAATGAATGCGTTTATCAGTTGAAATGGCTGCTGCCTCTTTGACTATTGAATAATGGCAGCGCGTTTGCTCGTCGCATAACAACTAAAGCCACAGACGAAGACTGAGACGCAGCTGGACTTTCGATTGTGACTCTGTAACTGGCTGGGAAGTGGGAAATGGATGAAGAGAAGTGGCGACAGTGGACAGTGGACATCTGCTCGCTGCCCGCTGGGTCGCTCAATAAACTTCAATAAATGTTAAAAGGTTATGCACGCATCGTTCTACAGCTTTTGACTTAATGGATTTCGCATTGACGCCCATAAATCTTCGGCCAGCAAGTTCTCCCCTTTTGTGTATGTGTGTTGTGCCGGACGTTGACAGGTGTTGTCGTTCCGCTCCCCCTTTTATCCATCGCTGCCTGTGCTTATGCTGATCAACAGTTTGCACATTGACAATTATAGTTGATTGCCATGTGCGAAATAAAATTCCACTCAAATGCTCGACTGGGCTGATTTGTCTGCGCTGTTGTGGACGCCACACACGGAAATATCCACAGCTCTTGTTTGTTGGCCACAATTTGAGGGGAGAAATGTGCGTATGCGTAATTTGCAAACACTTTTCGGCTTCAAAGAGTTTTGGCAAACGCAATTGAATTAATAGATTTCAGTGTATAGCAGTCGAATAGTGGCTCTATGCAAAACCGCCAAGGCAATACCTCAAGTTCATTTACTAATAGCATTCAATGCACTTAATATTTCAAACTAAAGAGCCGTGTGGCCAGCAGCGCATTTGCAATGCCTTTTGTTCAATTGCGGACACCGCAAAAGGGCCTCATTCAAAAGCAATTTAAATGCTCATTACGGCTTTAAACAGCAAACGGAAATTAATTGAATTGCCGTTTTTTAACCGCACACACAACACACATGGAGACTCACACTCTCTTAGTGAGGGAAGATATTCAAGCATTGGTATTCAGCTAAGCCGCAGCCACAACCGATACGACACTTGAACAAATACACAATCAGTCCATAATGTGCAGGGTGTATTTGATTAAGGAGTGAGGCAGAGTGTCGAGGAGGTGTGAAGGGGAGTGGCTTTGAAACAAAAGCCCGCAAAAGAAAAGAGCTTAGTTTAAGTTACAACAAGAACAAAAAGCGAGCACATTCACATACACACAGGAAATACAATCGATTTGCTTTGCTTATTTCATTAAACAAAACTTTTGTGTGCAATGCAAATGAAAGACAACAAATAACAACAACAACAACAACAAAGAGACAAAAAGAGCAACGTAGTGTGAGGAAAAGCGCAGCAGCAACAGCAACAGCATGAATATTTACTCGATACTCAAAGCACACTCGTTGAACTACTACTCACGAATTGATCCGCTTAGTGTTGATTGCTTGCATTTCATTTAAAAGAACAAAAGCAATAAAACAAAAAAACAATAAAATAAAAAACAAGAACTGCAAAAGTGTCGCTGTGTTATTTGTGTTGTAGTTATTTCTCGTGGTGGCAGCATTTGTCTGTGTCTTTTTTTTGTGTTTGATGTGTGCGCAGCAATGAATGCAATTTTTAGAAACTAAGCTTTAAGTGTTTCTGGATTATAAAGCAAAAGCTTTTCTACTATTTGAATGCTGAAATAACTTCAAATATTGCAGCAACTGCTGTGCTGCAGGAAATTGTTTTCACTCTGTTAGCACAAAAAACTTTCGCATTGAAAGGGATTAGAATGCAATTAAGATTGCAGGCGCTGTTAAGCTACGTGAATGCGCTGAGCTTTCCTGAAAGCTTTCTATTAATATTGAGGAGTTTCACGATTTATGGAAATTATAAGAATATATAATATATATTTTGATGTTCATAATTGTAGTTGTTGTTCCTTATAGGAGCAACGTAGTGTGAGGAAAAGCGCACCAACAGCATGAATATTTACTCGATACTCTTTATTTTCCTAAATTGTGTATAATTTAATTTTCGCTAATTTTCTTATTTTAGAAGACAATACTGAATTGGTGATATATATGTGCAATTATGATTCCTCATATGATATTAATTATATTATTAAATATTTTATTTTAACTATTTGCAGAAGAATTAATAATATTTTGAAATTTATGAATTAATCTGTTCAGATTCGAGTAATATGTAGTTTATTGGACTGTCAAAATCTACATAATAAATAATTTTGCAAGCCATGGGGAAGAAGCGCAATATATTTTTGTGCCTGCAGAAATTTGTTTCTGTTTTCTTCTCATTGTTATATTTTGAATTTAGTATGTATTCAATATACCAAATATATATTATAGAATATTTTAGTATTTTTGAGACATATTTTTGATATACTTTAAAAATAAGACCACGCTTTTTTCTTTTATTCAAAATGAGTAGCTTGTTTATCACAGTCGAGCACACTCGAATGTAGCTATCTTAGTTGTTTTTTCTAACTTCTATGTAACATGAATCTATTTTATTAGACTGTCAATATCTACATGACAAATGATTTTCTTATTATATTGAATTCTGCTGAATTTTAATGTTTTTTATTACTTTGTTAAATAGACAAGTTCGTTGGTTCTTCAGCGCATATTTAATGCGTTGTTCAACTATGTATTGCAATTGCTTTTTTGGCTGTCACATTCGTAAAATTTACCACACAAGCAGTTCTCTATCATATATTCAGTTTCGTTTATCATTTGCTTAGATACCGCAGTTTGCAAATGCAAGCCAAAGCTTAATTTATGTAAACACTTAAAGAGCGCGAAAGGGAGAGAAAGAGAGAGATTTAGAGAGAAGGCGATGGGAGCAAACAATTTAAGGCCATCGATATGCTTGACGCGACAAACACTATAAATTTAAATGCTCATATCCTGTCGTGCAAGGACCCAACGATAAGAGCGCAAGCATCGAATCCAGTTGCCGCACTTTCGGCCCTCGTCCTCCTCCATAACCCCTAACCCCTAACCCGATTTTTGGGGCTGTGCTCTGGTGCGCCTCATGCATGACTAAAGATGCAAACGCCGCCGCCATTTCGGTGGTGGCTCAAAGTGGAAATTACTTTGCATTTTGCGCAAAACCACTTGAACCACTTGAAACGCTGTGCTGCGTTTATTTAATGGCCTTCGCTATTGCCGTTGCCGTTGCCTCTGAGACTGAGACTTGACGTTGGTCAGCTAACTGCTCAAAGTCACTGTCGATAGGCAAATATTTGCCAGCTGCATTGGGAAACTGTGAGCGGTGAGCTGTATGCTGTGAGCTGTGTGAGTTTCGTAGTTGGGTGTTGCCTCGACTTTGGCCAGGTTTATTTACTCTGCTTTGGTAGCCAATTAAAAGCGTTAACGGCAGCCTCATCACACACACTTCTCCCCCTTCCTTTACTCCTTCTCGCTTTTCGCTTTTGATACCCTTTGACACTTACGGCTCGGTGGGCATGGTTGAGATTTATGTTGGAAGCCACGACACTAAACAGCTTCCGCCATTAAACATGAACGCATATTTTTCGTTCGCTCATAACTCAGGCGCATATAAACAAGCCACAGTTGTTGTTCCTCATGTTGCTCTGTTGTAGTTGTTGTTGTTGTTGTTGGGTGTGTTCGCATGGCGACATACTAAACTTAACTTAAATATAAATTATGAGCATCTTAAAAAGCCACAGCGAAAGGATAATTTTCATAAATATTAGAGTTGCGTTGTAGCTGGTTGGCAATTGCGACAAGTCTGTGTGGGGCAGGGAGGAAGAAATGTGGCAGCAACGCCTCGCAGCTTAGTGCAGAAACCAAATGCTGCCAACTGTGTGCATACATGAGACTGAGTCTGAGTCTGAATGTGTGTGTGTTTGGTGTGGATATCTTTCTGTGTATCTGAGGCTTGTTTGCTGCCACCAGCAGCTGAGAACAGGCTTGGTTTTTTGGCTGAATGCTCATAACCTTCACGCCCCCTGGAAGCCAAACGTCCCCCTCACATAAACACACAATTAAAAATAATACTTTCAACGTGGTGGCAATTAATTAGTCGCCCACACACACACATACACTCTCACACTCTCGCACAGAAAACAGGAGACATACAGACAGCAACAGAGCTTGGGTAATGAGAGTCTCAGACTGAATGTGGCAAGCAGCACATGTGCCCCAAACACACACACACACACACACACACAGAGGCAAGGAGATGAAGCTTTAAAATGGAAGGAAGCACGCTGCGATTATTGTGGCCATGCAGCATGCGCGCCACAATTATATTTTCTTCTATTTTCTGCCTTCTACATTTTTTTTGTATTTTTAGAAACAGCCTTGAGGCTGCTTATGAATACAGCAGCTATTAGCTGCGGTTTTTTGAGATACTATTTGTGGCAGGCTAAACATTAAAGCCAGGCTGAAGTGAAGAGATGTTTTGATAGAGTGAAGCGTGCCAAAATGTTGTGTTAAAAACTGTGAACGATTTAGTTGAGGTGACGTTAAATTGTGTTAGCGTTGACGTTATTGTAATAGGTAGACTAGATTGAATCTTCGCAAATTGTGTGATTTTAATATGGGATAATTGTATATATCTTCTATATATATAAAAAAAAAATCTGTTTAATCTGTTGATTAATCTAATGTAAAATGTCTCTCTCATAGGTACTTCTCGAGAATGGAGCCGAAATCAACACCCGTTCGAATAATTTTAATGAGAGTGCATTGTCACTGGCTAGCTTGCTGGGTCATTTGGATATGGTGCGTTACCTTCTGCAAGCCGGCACCGATCACGTGCACTTCGCTCTCATTGCGGCTTCAATAAATGGCTATGTCGAAGTAGCGCGATTGCTATTAGACTCTGACCTAAAGCTTTTTTATTTTGTATTCCCTTTTTTCCATTCACTGCAAAAATTGCGATTAATTAAATTACAATGAAATCGGAACTTGTATTTAACTCAATGGTTCGATTTATATGAGCTACTTGAACCAAAACCCTTTTAGTGATTTAGCAGATGTTGCGCTCAAAATCTTTTCCCTGCCATGGTCGAGCGCTGAAGTTGAGCGTATATTCTCACAAATGAATACGAGTATATAAATTACGCAACCGTATGAGCCTTAAAACATTAAATGCGATATTGCATATAAGTTTAGTTTTGAATTTAAATAATTTTAAAATAAATTAAATATTAACTTTATTTATGTATTGGACTATATAGGCATGACAAATGTTGCCATAATTATGTACTTCCCTACGAGTACTTAGTTACAATTTCAGGAAACAAAAAGTACACGGATAGTAAGGAAGCAGAAGAATTGGACGAAATTATAAGTATTTTGTAATGTTAACAAAAGAAGATATGAAATACTTTTTATTTTATTTTTTTTATTTTTAATTTCAATATTTTATTCTCAAATTAATTTAATAATAATTAATTAAAAATGTACATACTATTTGAAAAAAAATATTTGAAAATTTAGCAATTTTTTTTTTGGCCTTTTTTGTAATTTTTAAACATTTTTAGCAACTTTTATTCTTAAATCTAGCAACTTTTACTCCGGAGAATCTGGCAGCATTGGTTACGTTGAGTTTGTCATCATACGATCATCGAGCGTGGAGCAAGCATCAACGATAACTTCACCACATTAATATTTGCCCCGCGCTCGATGAGCAGAGGCTACACGATTTTCACAATAGTACTAAAAGAGCAAGAAACAATACAAATTTACTTCAGCTCTCTGGCGGCTGATAGAACAGTTCCTTATCAAACAATTCTAGAACCACTTGAGAATTGCAACAGTCAAGTAAGTAAGATTTACTGTTTACATTTTTAGTTTATGTAAACAAATCTGCAATAATGCCATACAAATTTGTAATTGGAGAACGAAATATTGCATACTTTCAAGCTGATCATTCCAAGAACATAAAAAATCAAGAAAGCTGCAGTCAAGTGTGCTCGACTCTGAGACGCCCGCTACCCATTTTGAATAAAAGCAAAATATTGCGGTAATAATCTCAAAATATTAAAAAGAAATATGCATGTATTCTCGATCGGGATTTGAGCTCGAGCACCACTGGTTAAAAAAAAAAAAGTTCGAGCGGGCTCGAACACGAGCACGAGCTTGTACTCTACCACCAGAGCTATCGCATTGCTTATGAACACACTTGACTTTAGCTTTCTTACTTGTTATCTGATCGCAACCAAATTTTCTGGAATCATAATTACTATAGTTATTATTATATATACCAAAATTACTCTAGCTTAAAAATTACGCTTGTTATTCGAGTTTCATCGAACTTGATCTACGTACAAACATAACAAATGCCGTCGAAAATTATAGCTCTATGTCTTATAGTCCCTGAGATCCAGCGTTCATACGGACAGACATGGCTACATCTCCTCGGTTGTTGACGCTGATCAAGAATATATATACTGTTGAGCTACTAAGCTTTTTTAGTAGCTTTTACGTGTAAAAACTATTGCTTATAAAATTAAAACGCGCAAGTTCAAATTTAATGGTTTATTGTCATGGTACATATGTGCATATAATATATGTAACCACTTATATTTTTGCTTGTGACTTGAGCAAGTATCAAACTTTGCCACCGACACAATCTATAAGAGAGAGAAAGAGAGCGAATACAAGTGAGTCAACAATTAGCCGATCGAACCGAAAGAATTATAGGATGGTGGTCAGTTGAAGAGAGAAAATTTGGGAGATTTTTCATGTATAATTTGGTTGGACTTTATTGTATCGTACTCTTTACAAAAGTGAAGTGCTTAGTTCTAACAGAGTCGATATAAATTATATAACGCTGAGCTTGGGCAGTCTGAGTTGTGGCGTGATCGCTCTCCCGCCTAGTATTATACTATATATTTAAAACAGGCAAGAATTATGAAGAATTCTTCAATTTATTGTAAAATTCTTTTGAGAATTTTAGGCTTCAGTAAATAACATTACTTTTAGTAAAACACAATTGAGTATAAATTAGTATTGCCATGTAAAAAATATGTTGGTTGCTATTGAGAACAAATTAAATTTAATTACAAAGAAATATTAAATAAAAATTCCTTATCATAATATATTATTTAAAATTTTGTGACTTCTTTAAAAACTTCTTTGAAGTAAAACACTGTTGAATACAAATTATTTTGCCAATGCTCTATTCAAAAATTTGTTCGATATTTAATTTCAAATATAAAAAATTGTAAAGCTATTTTGATTTAAGCTTCTTGTACTTCGCTTTTGTCAGCATATTAAAATCTCTTGGTTGCCAGTATTTCATTTAGTATATTATGTTTATTTATTCACATGGCAGGCAAGTTGGCAACTGTGACTAGTTGTTGCGCTCACATAATATTTACGTGGCGTATTTACAGATGTATTTGTGTAGTTGCTCCCAGTTTTAGCCACTTCTCTTTGGGCCATAAATCCAAAAGCGCGAATTGTAAGCAAAAAACTTACGAATAACTGAGTAGATTGCCCTTCCCTCTCAGTCAGTCTCTCTCTCACTATTCTCCCTCCGGTCTGTTCTCTCCTCTCTCTCTCAGCCTCTCTATCACTATTTTCCCCCAGCCTGTAACTCTCCTCTCTCCCCGCCATCCTCTTTCTCTCTCGTTCTGTTTAAATGTGGGCGTTTGGCGCTTATCACGCCATGTCTGTTTGTCTGCCAGCCTGTGTGTGTATGTGTGTGTTTGTGTGTCTGTGTGAGTTTCTGAGTGCTTAGCTGTGATATATTGTCCACTGTTCTTTCTACTGTTGTTGTTGTTGTGTATTAAAAGTTCATTGCTTGCGCATAAAGCACATGAAATGCTCCGCATTCGCACTGCTTTCTAAACAACCGCAGTTTGAGTTTTGTCGTTTGTCGTTGCAGCTATTAAATTCCCATGCTTCCCCCTTGTTCCCTTTCCCTTCCTTCCCTCAGTATAACTGTGTGTGTGTATTATGCAAATTTCAAATTTTGTTGTTTGTCGCGTTACTCGTAAAAACTTTGCGCCGTCCGCACATTTTTCGGTTCGCTGGCGTTCCCAAAAATGTTCTCTGCGTGTGTGTGTGTATGAAATTCTATGTCAATGCATTAAGCTCTTAAATAATGGCAAATGGCTCTAGTTAAACTGCAAATAATGTTGAATTAAAACGCCTTGTTTGTGTTGATCAAATGAGCTGCCATATGCTATGCTGATTTATTGGTTTTCAATTGAGCGAGCAAAACTTGTCCTTAAAAACTTTTTCACAGTGACACAAAAAAGGGAATAAAATTAACAAAATTTAATTGCGACAGCTAATGACTTTAGGACAACAGAGAGCAGTGGAAATACGCAAATGTGTAAGCCATAAATGATAACAAGCAACCGCATAAACCGCTTTACCTGCCATCCAGCCGGGCAGCAATCCCCAACGAAAAGCGAAACGAGTTGGAAGCCAACCACCGACCGGAGTAGCCACAACCCACAGCCACGTGGGCGCACGCACACACACTCGCACACCCGTAACATACACACACTCGTATCACTGTGCTATAAAACGTAGCGAACCCAACCCAACAAACGTCCGCAAATTGTCCAAAGCCGCTTATAAAGGTAAACGCTGGCCAAAACACTTTTTGGGCCAAAACTAACACACAAAGTGCTGCAGCATGCCAGCAGCAGTAGCAACAACAACAAAAGCAACAAAAAAATAACCCACAAGTTGTGCACCAAAGTGAAAAAGTAGCACACGAATTTCATAAATATAAAAAACAGAAAACGCAAAAGTATAGAAAAAACAGTTGGGTCACGCCTCGACTAAAGGATACATACTCGAAAACTCATAGCCAAAAAGTAGGTGCCGAGAGTTCCGTTGCTACTGCTTCATTTCAATTATTATAATGATGACAATATTATGAAATGTCCGCAAACTTTACCTAAAACACACTCAAAGCGGCAGCTAATTGAAAGACCCAAAATCCGGCTGCTTTACAAATACTCCTGCCAAAAGTCCAAAGTCATGGGCAGCGACAAGTAGACCGAGAAAAGCGCCTCCCCCCGATATCGAGGCGAGTCGAGTCGAAGAGCCTGCCGTGTTGTTGATAACCCAAACAGGTCCTCGAGCACACAAATCACATAAATTCCAATTGAGTGCATAGACGACGACAACGAGTTTGCCGGGCTGCCAAAAATAAATGTAAATTTACTATGCAGTTGGCTGGCTGCCCACACTTGGTCTGCTGTCCACAGTGCGTATGATTAATTTGCTTAATTTCATGTGTGAAAGCAAGCATACACATACATATTTGAATGCCTATTTAAATACTCACTCTGTAGCTCATTTATAAAATTAGTAGAAACTACATCAATATACAATATACAAAAATAGAAGCAAAAACTTTTGAAGAGCTCAAGAAACTTTTGCCAGAATATTTATTGTATGCTTAGCAGTTAGTGTAGATCGCATCTTTATTATTGCAACTAAATTGTTGTTAAAGCAGATAGATTGTACTTTATTATTCCTCCACATTAAACTGGGCTGCAAAACTTTGGCAGTTCCACACGCTTCAGCACAACAGGCAGCAACAAATTAGAACAACATCTTCATATGCTGAGTGGCATCAACATCAACAGCAGCCGCATCGACAGCAGCTATTGAGTGTTTCTCACAAATTTTTGGCTGCTGTTGCTTTGCCAACAACTACTGGGGAGAGCTTCGAGTGTATCCTTTGTCTTTAAGTGGCATTTAACTTCAAGTGCCTCACGCTGGCGAAAACTTTTGCCAGTCAAATTTGTGAAATTAATGCGATTTGGCCTTGTGCTTTACCATCGAGTTATGTGCATTGTCGCATGCTTCATAGACTCGTCCTTTGATACACAACAAGAAGTCTAAGTACTATATAGTACTTCGACTATATATATTGACTGTTGGCGGTGTTGCGGTTGCCCCTTAAGTTAGTCAAAGTTTTGCAGATTTGCAGTTAGTCTGATTCAGCTAAGCATTGCTATGGGCGCCGAGCCAGAATCAATGCCAGACTTCAACATACAAAAATGTATGTGTATGCATATACATATGTATGTGTGTGTGAGCCAACAAAAGCGCAGCTCATCCATTTTGGGTCGTTTATGCAGAACAAACTTATGTCATGCATGCATAAATATACAAGTATTTATAGTTAGATATTTATGCCAACCAGAAAAATGTGCCAGCAGCTCAAGGAAGGCCGAGGGAGGGAAGGAAGAGCGATAGGTCACCCACAAAGCGCTCACAACTGCGACCCTAAAGATTTATTGTGGTGATTTATTTGCCCTCTCTCTCTACTCTCTATTACTTATTTTTCCTGTGTAGATATAGAGTACATTGGTTTCGCTTTTGCTATGCGTGTCAGAATCCAAGAGTCTCCTTTGGCCTCCGTCTCTCAGTCTCTCAGTCTGTCTGTCCATCAGTCTGGCATGCTCACAGCTTATTTATTTATTCATTTTCTAATTTATTGATGTTTGTCTGACCCAACAGACAGCTGAAACTGAAAACGTTTTGGCCCAATCGCCAGATGCTGCGCTGATTAGCCCTTGAGCTGTGGGAATGAGAATGAGAATGAGAAGAGGAGAAGAGCCGAAGAGAAAGTGCTCATAAAAGGCAAACTTAAATATAATCGAAGATGTTCCACAAATCACTTTTTTCTTTTGCTAGCAAATAAAATTCATTTTCTCTTCACTTTCTGTTGAGCTGGTTTTTATAGTTGATTTACTCGACTTTTTTCTTGTTGCTTTTTGACGAATTTATCTTTAATGCAGTTTAAAATAAATATTTCGAGGCGATTGAGTTTCCTGAACTTCCTTTGACTTTAGCTTTGACTTTGACTCTGGCTTCGGCTTTGCTTTGCTTTGCTTATTTGTGCCTTGGCAGTGAAGCGCGAAATTTGAAAACAGCAAAAAGACGCGCAAAGCGGTGAAATTTGCTGTTGCTTTGGGCGCTAAGGGGCCTAGATCTCATTCGCTTTCTTTCGCACTTTCTCTCTGCGGGGCTAAAAGAAATTGATGCTAAACAAAAGCTAATTACGCGCTCACACCTCTGCCTTTCGAAAGCGGTTGTCAAAGCCGCCAATGCCAGAAACGCCAACAGCAGGCAGGCAGGCAGGCAGCAGCAGCTTTTGCGATAATTAACCAACATGGCGTATACGTAATTTTTTGTTTGGTATTTTCACTGCCCGCGAGCTTCGACTTGACTTTAAGTCCATTTAAAGCCCATCGATTTAAAGATATTTCTAAAGTAAGTGAAATGTTTTCAGCTATTCAACGTAGACACAACTCACTCAGACGCACATCATTTTTTTTTTTTTTTGTGTGCATGGCTGCTCCATTTTGTTGGCACTTGGTTGGGTTTTGTTTTCAACGCCAGCGCATTTTTCGCTTCATCTTTTTACTTTTTTTTTTTGTGTGCGCGAGTATTTTTTATGCATTTGCATAAAGCGAAATGTATTTCCAGGCTGCTGACGCTGACTCTGACGCTGCGCAGTTTTTATTGCACAATTCCTTTTGGCTATTGCTGCCGCACACAGTTGCATTTTAATGAGGAGCGCCAGTTTTATGGCATGAGGCTTAGTTGGACACCTGACACGTGTGCAGACTTCTTTCAATCAGTATCCGACTAAGCTCCTCTCCTGCCTGCCTGCCTGCCTGCCTAACTGTCTGAGAGGGTCTGCGTAGGTTGTTTGTCTGTTTATCTGTTTGTCTGTTTGTTGTGCCTGCGATTTGTTTGTTTATTTGTTGACTTTCTACGCCCGATTTCCCGTCATTATAATGTCCTGACTCTAGCTGAGGCCGGGCACTTGTTGCCCTCTTCCTGACTGCTGCCTGTCACTTAATTAAAACGTTGAAAAATCAACACAAGCTAGGCTACGCTAACGCCTGCCTGCAATAGAAGAACTTCAAGCTTCAAGCGCCTCTTTATGGCTTCGACGAACTTTGGTGGGCGTGCTAAATAAATGGGGAATAGCAGAGGTCTGAAGTGCTGGCATCGTTTTTTTTTTTTTTTTTTTTTTTTTTTTCAACTACCAAGCTTCTGCTGCTGCTGCGCGTCTCGAGATTTTATCGCCAGCCTTTGGCTGATTGTGCCAATTATGGAGCGAAATGCGCGAGTCGCCCTCAAGTGCTTTATGCACTTTCAAATCATAATAATAAATCCTAAAAGCGCTCTCGGCAATGGGCCACCAAACTACAACAACGAGAAACAACAACAACAATGGAGAACAACAATGCGAAGAGCAAGGAGGCGAAAAACCAAGTGCCATTTGCTTTTGCATGAACGAAATCATTTAAATTTATTGTGCGCTGCATTTCACGCCCTGCACTTTTAATCAGCCGGCACAATTTTCGGGAATTATCCAGCAAAAGTTTTCTCTTTACGCTATATTGAATTTCTATATATTCCGACACACTTAACCGACAAAACTTTTCGATGCCCCAAAAAAACGTTGAAACTCGATCTGAATAATGGCAGCTCATTTTTTTTCCTTTTAGCTAATCGCTGAATTTAACATTAAACAAAAATTTCTATCTACTTCAGTGTTTGATATTTGCTGTGCGATTTAATCATGTTTACTTCCGCAATAAAAGCTGATTAATTTTTTTAAATATTTATGTTTTTATCGTAATTGCATTTAATCATAATTTATTAAGCCAAAGCTTAAAAAATGTTTGAGCTTAATTAATGCAGATTAAAATGTAATTTAATTTGCAATAATATTTTTTCAATCCCCAACCCGAAGTCCAACTTCAACTCTTCTATTCGCTGCAACTTCAGCGATAACTATTATTGTATTGAGTTGCTTTTCAACGCGTTTGGCGGTGTCACATAGTTGACGTGATTGATTGATTGATTGATGGTGTCACTTAAATCGCCGTCTGCCACACACTCATACACACACACACACACACACACACACTCCAAATAATAACATTAAGCCTCAGTTTGCCACATTCAAGTATGGGTATAAATAAATAAATCAAATAATAAAAAAAAGAATGAATGTGATTGTATCAACAACGTAAAATAATTAAATCAACATGAATGATTTAACGCTACAAATGCAATACACAAAACTTTCATAGCACCCACTCGGATCACAACATTTCTACGCACACACACACACTTCCCCCCACCCACACACACACACATGTGAACCACAGTCGCTATAGGGCAACATTCGGTGTTGACAAGTGTTGACAGGCAAAACAAAATATAAAAATTGCGAATGAAATAATATAAAAATGTAGCACAAAGTAAAATTTAATTAAATAAAACAAGTGAACTGAAGAATGCAAGAATATGCGACTACTAGATATGCTAACCTAAGGGCATGAACAACAAATGCTGAAATCTTAGAGAAAAACAATTCTTATACTCAGAAATTTTCCTACTTAAGATTTGCTTTTCCTTTTTATATCAAGTTTCTAAACTTTTGTAGAGTATTTTAACTATAAACTATAAATCGTTGAATTACAATTATTGCCCTCAAATCAACCAACATAATAAATCATATTTTCTTACACAAAAAATCCTTGCACTGAAATATTATTTTGAAATTTTCATTAAACTAAAGTTAATAACATAAATAAATGCTCAAATTAAAAGTTTGTTTTGTGTGTCATTTCAAGTCAAGCCTAGCCGCCCATGGCAAAATATGCAAATTCTATGAATTGATATTCGCCAAAAAATACTATATACTATATATAGTATTTTCCATTACGAATATCTATGCATGCGATTGTTTTTATACCTCTAACCTAAAAATTTAGCAATCGAATTGAATAACAAACAGAAAACTGTCCGAAAATGTTTTTCATTTTATTTTCACATTTTTTGTGATTTCTTTTCTTTTTTTTTCAATAAATAACTGGGAATTGTCAAAAACAAGGCAGCGGATATTTGGTAGCCAACAAAAATGCATTTAACTGGTCAGCGGTACAATAAATGGGCGATGCGGCAGCGTATTGCGTATACGCCACCGTAATACACACACACAAGTGATGGAAATGGGTAAATGCAAAGAGCAAAAAAAGCGAGAGAAAAGCCGCTACAAAAGGCAGCAACTTTAATCAATATTGAAGCAGTTTTTGAGGCCAATAAATCATTTCATAATCAATTTTGTCGCTGACATGTACCTCGCTCCCTTATGCACACATACATATACATATGTGAAGGGAGTCTGCGTGTGTGTGTGTGATAATGTATATGCGTATGTGAGTGTGGCTTATAGTGATGCAAAAGGTCTGAGAATAAAAGAAGTGAGCGCGGCACATGGACAAACACAAAAACTTTGGCCACCTTGTGCGCCATGTGCGCTGTGTGTGAGTGCAATAAACAAACCACACACACACACACACATACGCATACACGTGCAGCGCAGTAACGCAGTGGTGTGTGCAACAACGTGAAGTGCAAAAAACAAGCAACGCCAAAATAATCAACAGATGTTGCAAACAACAACAAGCGGCAACAGAGACTACCACGAAAAACTGCCTATCTCGCCTCTGTGCGTGTGCGAGTGTGTGTGTGTGTGTGTGTGTGAGAGAGTGTGCGTGTGTGTAAATGAAAAGCGGAAGTTGAAAGTTCAGCAAGACTGACAGCGTCAGGCCAGAGCGAGGTCGCCAGCGTCAACAATGACAGCAAGAGTAGCGCGGCCCCAAAAAGTATGCTACAAAAACATAACAGAGTGTTGCTGCTGTTGTTGTTGTTGCTGCAATTGTTCTTGTAGTGGTTGAGAGTAGTTGTTGCTGTGCTGTGGCGCATTGTGCGAACTTCAAGCGGAAATTAAGTGTGACCTCTTCGCGTGGTTGTGAACAGCGAACAGAGAACGGCGAGAGAGAGAAAAACAACGAAAAAGTTGGCAATCCAACGTGCATATCAATGCTGCGACTACAACGGACATTCGCACACATATTTGCCCAAGTGCTGCTCTGACACTCCATTTGCAGTTGCAGCTGGCAAACAACAACAACAACATCACCAATGCCTCCCCATTGGTGATTGTGTTTGCGTGTTGTGATGCGTTCAAAATTGTATTTGCCTAGCATTGTGGATGTGAGTGAGTAGAGTGTAGTTGTTGTAGCTTGTACTTCTAACTGTTGTTGTAGGATGTGGGGACCTGACCTATGTATAGACTGTGGCGCGGATGCAACGCCAATTGGCCTTTGGGGCACTTTGATTTTTTCATTGGATTTGATGAGTGCGTTTCGTTGCGTTCGCGTTTTTAGTTATCAAACATTTCCAGTTGGCTAAAAGCCAACGATACGATGCGAACTTCCATATACATATATAGTACTACTGTCACATATATTTTCACTGTGATATTGCATATTGGCAGCAATGTAATAAAGGCGCTCAATCGCAACCAATTGCTGCAGCCAGCCTCTAATCCAATTTGAGAATATGGCAACTGTTGATGGTGATTTAAGAGCAGCGAAATTTCCACAACTAAAAAAAATATGAACGCATTTCTTTTTGCTGCTGTTGTCATTCGCACTCCATCAGCTGCATGTCTTACTTTGCTTGCCACATAAGCAGCTTTTCGACTTGCCTCAGCGGCTTGCTTCATATTTCCCCGCATTAAGGACACTCATCTATCAGACAAGCAGACTTAAGCTCGGGATTAAAACATTTCGCAAACATCAACAGCAACATCAACGACAGCAGCAACAGCGACAGCAACAGGGAACGGCAACAGCCACAGCAATAAAATTATCAGTTTCTCCTGGACAAAGGTCACACACACTCAAACACACACTCACTCAGCTCTTAGTTGCAGGTGAAACTTGGTCGGAATAAAATACGGAAAATGCTATTACAGAACACAAAGTGCAATGATTAATCAGATTTATTTGTCAGTTTTATTTCGTGCTAAAAGTGTCAAAGAGAATATTTATAAAAGTTTATTAACACTAAGTACTTCGCCACACACACACACCGACACACATCGAAAGAGACAGAGCGAGCGAGGGAGAGTGAGTGAGAGAGTAAGAGAGATGGCGCAGCACATTAGAAATGACCATAAAATACAAACAAAACAGTTGCCAAGAACAACAAACCAAGACGAACAAGCGCACAAGTTGAACGTCCTGGAAACGTTCCCAGAAGCAAACTTCAAGAGCAGTTCGAGATGTTGTGGAGGAGAGCAAAAAAAAAAAAGAAAAAAATATGAGAGCGATGTGGGAAAAGAAAAAAAACTGGCACAGCACAAAGTGCACAAAACGTACTTAGAATCGTCTTTAAGTTCAACATAAAGAACAAAAAAACAACAACTTGGCCAAAACATAA
Organism: Drosophila kohkoa; assembly: GCA_019972355.1. Classification (NCBI taxonomy): domain Eukaryota; kingdom Metazoa; phylum Arthropoda; class Insecta; order Diptera; family Drosophilidae; genus Drosophila; species Drosophila kohkoa. The sequence continues at coordinate 2,840,061 of BJEL01000078.1, forward strand.
ATCCCATCAACACAAACAAACGGTAAGTAACCCACACATACACACACACACACACACATGGCCATAGCAACAGCTAGTAGCAGCATATTAAGACTGATTTTGGCCTAAAACAGCCGCTGGGCAGCTGGCCAGCATATTTAGGCGAATATTTATGGCCAATGGCGACGACGACGTTGAATCCGACACTCGGCGCGACTTGTTGGCAGTTGCTGCTGATATGTGTATGAGTGAGTGTGTTGTGTGTGTGTGTGTGTGAGAGTGGGCGACAAACAAGAACAAACATGAGCAGTTTGAGCTGCTTTCAAACTTGCCAACTGTCTGCTGTTTATTGACAACGACAACAACAACAAGAAAAACCACGACAAAAAAAACATATAAGAAAGCTATAATCGAATGTGCTCGACACTAAGATACCAGCTATATATTTTCAATAAAAGTAAAAACAGAGCGATATTATTTTATCAATATATAATATATAAACTAAAATACCGAAAAAAAATAAAATATTTTCAATAAATACAAAAATGTCCCTTATTATTCTTACAATATATCCAATTATTCTTCCAAAAAATACTGAAACATACCAAATGATATATTTGGTATATCGAACTTCTACTGCATTAAAAATACACATAGATTATACAATATACCACATTGTTAATAAAAGCAGCTAAAGACAATGCGGTAAGACTCTTACAATATACCAAATGTACATAAAACTACAAAAATATACCGAATGGTATATTTAGTATATCGATATTGTAATACAGTCTAAATTTACCATAAATTACAAAATATACCAGATTGTTCACCAAAGTAACTAAAGACAAACAGACGAACATGACTATATCGTCTTGGATGATCAAAAATATAATATATATCCTTGATGCGGTCGGGAATGACTCTCTGCTTGTTTCGCTGGAGCCATAATACTCTTGTACCCTGTTTGTAATGGGTATAAAAACAAAGACAACAATCGTAACAAACCGGCAAAAATGACACTTAGCGACCCAAAACGCCAGCGAAGCCTGTGACTGCCAAATAGGATCTACTTACAGCGGGAGTCTCGACCCCCAACTGAACAAAACAAAACAGAACAGAACTGAACTGGACCCGACAAGTGGCAGCAGCTCACATGTTATATAAGTGTGCCAAACACAGACACATACAACACACACACAGTGGAACCAAAAACAAAAATACATTTTACATTATTAGAAAACTCAGAACTGAATTCCAAGGGAATTGATGAGAACGAAATGGAGCTGAATGAGAAATGTGACAAAAAGCAATTGAAATAGGATTATTATTATATTGATATATCAATAAGAGAAACACACACACATTTCAGATATGACAAAGTTGAGCAAGTTTTTGCAAATTACTTTAAACAACAACAAAAATAAATTAGCTTGGGTTCTCAGAAAAAATTGTGAGAGGCTGCAATTTAATAGATAATCTTTCAGCATATGAAATGGAACCAGTGTAGAGAGCAGACCCAAGTTGAACCTGCGCCTGTTTTTGTCAACCAGAATGGAATTTTTCGATTCGTTTCGTTTCATTTCGTTTTGGTTTTCATTTTGGGTTTTGTCATTTTGACAAACGAAAACAACATTTGATATGCCAAACACATGTGGAGACGCCTGGGAACGTTTTGGCACACGCCCTCGCTTCAGTCTCCCTTTTGTGAACATTCTGCCGCCCGGCTGTCAGTTGTTTGCGGTTGCAATGGAATAACAAGAGCTGCGACTGCGACGACTGTGACTGTGACTGCGACTGCGACGACGACACGACAACGTGGCGTATGAGTAACTTAATAAATTTGACAACAATGCCGCGCAAAGGCAAACAAAATGCATCTGGCAGCCGCCAGAGTTGTCACCGTTTTCGGGCAACTGCAATTCCCAACTATTATTGCCGTTGTCACTTCCATTGTCGTTCCGTCTGCTGTCGCTGCTGCTCCTGCTGCTGCTGTGCATTTTCAATTTGTTTTCGTGGCGCGGCCTGTAAACAAAATCCGCCGGAAAATACGTAACAAGCGACGCGTCGCGTCGCGTCGCTTACGAAAAAGCCAAATAGCCAAAAGAGTCCAAAGGAAATGCCATTTAGTCGCAACACGCATCTATTTCCCCACCAACCACTTTTCCTGGTGTCGTTTGGCTAAAGTTGACAAGCGTGTTAAGACCCCCTCTTTTAACTCCAAACCGATCTATGTGTAGCCATTTTATCAGTGTTTACAAATTGACCAATGTTTATTCAGTTGTTTGCTTGTTGTTGTTTGACTCGGCTGCTGCTGTTGCTGTTGCTGCTGCTTCACGCTGTGTTTTGTTATCAACCATTTTTAATAAATATGCAGAGCTGACCACAACGCACTTTGGCTTATTGAAATTGCAACTGTATCCAAACACACGCATACACACACACTTACACACACAATGCACCAAATGCAAATTTACCCTCTGAACCGAACTGAGCCGTGCCAGTCGAACTCAGTCGAGTGCATTACGGCGAACTGCAGAACCAAGTTCCACAGTGAACAGATGCATTTTTAGGCAATATCACTGTTGCGGAAACAAATTCTGAGAGCCTTTTTTAGGGTAGGGTATTAATATTAATAATGGATGCAGTCGAAGTGAGAGCGGATTTGATGCATCAAGGGTGCTTCATTTGAGTCAGAAAAAAAGGTAGTGATAGTATTTTAAAAATTGTTTATTGAATGTGTAAATGTACAAGTCAATTTGATGTGTAAGAAAGCTTGGCATTGATTAAAGTGAAAAGGTATTAGCTTATAGAAAAAATAATCTTGCTAATGAATGCTTTTTTGAAAGTGGTTATTTACTGAGGCGCATGGGTAAGAATTTAAAAGTTAAATCCAAATTGTTTGCTCTTCATTGAAGATTACATTTACATGTACATGTAACGTTGTTAACATAATAGAATGCTTACAGTGCACTGTTAATTAATTAATTTTGTCAGATTAAGAATATTCAAATTTACATTATTCCAACATCTTCAGAATTAAATTCTTCGCATTTCCTTTTTGAATAGAAACTGAATCGAATTCTGAATTCTTTTCTTTTCAATACTTCAAATTTCTACCTTTTACAATTTACCCTAAACACTAAAAAAATCATGAGAAGTTTTTTTTTTAAATTCTTCTACACAGAATGCTAGCATCAACATTTTGCGATTTAATTTTTTTCAATTCAAAGAAACTAACTTACATTACTAATACAAAAAATAAGCTTATAAACGAATGAATTATTTGTACTAGTGAAACTTCAGAATATCTTTTTTTCTCGACGAGAATCGATTAAAGAAATTCTTCTAATCTGAATTCTCAATACTTTTAGTATTTATATTTATTTATTTGCAATTCTACAAATTTGAATAAACTAGATTACATAGGTTTATTAACACTTCATATAAAAATATATAAATTATTTTATTCTAAATTTTCTTTAATTACTTGAAATACTTATTTATTATCATAGTGTGATCAATACTCTAACTATAAAGGGTTGTAGCTTTTGTTTCAATTTATGCATACTTAAAATCTTAGAGTTATTTCGTTGGTAGGTTTATATGCTATATACATCACAAACTATCGAAACTTTAATCTTTAATAACTTCTGAAAAGTACTGAAGAAAACTATGTATAATCATTCAATTCTCGTATATCATTTTAATTTGCTAATTTAAATTTCTACAAAGAAAAGATGTTTTCAGCTCCCAAACAAAAAATGCGAGACTACATTTTAAATTTATTTTGTTGTATTTAGAACTCAAATTCAAATCTCTCTTAGTAACACATATTTGCGGTTCAATAATGGAATCCAATTTGAATCCAACTAAACTAAGCTAATCAATTGAGGTTATCCAATAAATAAAATGCAGAGATCAATTTGCAAATGTTAAATATTGAATATGTTTCAGCTTTTGCACTTTTAGATTTATTTAATTTCTATGAATTTCAATTAAATCAGCGTCGATTTCTATCTCAATAGCTACAACAGAGTATTTTATAAGCTGAATGTTTATTTGAATCGAAAAAGTGGCAGCTACTTTTCACAGTCTTTTGTCATGGCAATATAATCAATTTGCAATTTTGGTTGATGCTAAATGAATGCTGCATTTGTTGTTTTTTTGTGTATAAAAAGCTAAAATTGTTGGTTTCGTTTCAGGTGGATTTTCTTTTTGGGAGTTTTTGACCGAAAAACGTTGATTTGCATTTGCTGCTGCTGCTGTTGCTGCTGGAAAAATTACAACTGGGGAAAAGCCGCTTAACATAAATTTCCATTGCAGTATCCACCTACAACAATTCGACTATATATCTTTCTCTATATGTGTGTGTATGAGTGTATAACTAAACATTTACATTTCATTAAAACTAAAAACAACACACAAAAGCAGAGTGAGCACGACACGAAAACGAATGCGAAAAATGAAAACTAACCAAATACAGAGATAGAAACAGACGCAGACACAGTCAGATACCTGCAACTCGTAGTGGCATGTTAGCAGCATACTTTTGGTACATCTCACTCCCCTTTCCCCCCTCTCTCTTCCACTATCTGCTGCTTTCGCTGGCAAACTACAAGTTTGTCGTACTGTTGTCGTCAGCTCGTCTCAGCTCGCGTCCTCTGCAAGGTGAGTGCCACTCGAGAAGCTGCTGCCTAGCTCTGAGCTGTGAACTCTCTATCTCTCAGTGTGTGTATGTGTGTGTGTGTGCATCATATCGCTTTTTAAAACACACATACTTAAACTCGACGTTTTGCACTCAACGAGCTTTTACACAGCGGCAACAAAGTGCAACAACAACAATGCTGCTGCCACTCTCATCTCTGTCTCCATCTCAGTCTCCGTCTCAGTTTGTGTTTTATTTTCATACGCAAAAAGTTGGCCAGCTTGGAATGTGGTTCATTTGGGCCACTCGCGCGCTAGAGCTCTGAGCTCTGAGCGCTGAGAGTAGCGAAATAAATAGTATATTTTGCCCGAGTGCCACTCATGGAAATTGCACAAAAAACAACAACAGCTAGCTAGACCCGGACATGCGGCGGATACGTATTCTCTGACTCTTGCTCTTGCCTATGCCGAGTGCCTGTCAAATATGAATTGGCCGTTGCTGTTGCCGTTGCCGTCGCTGTTGCCATTCCCGTTGCCGTTGCGCATGGGGCACTTACAGCATAATAACAAGAAGTAACTGTGCCCATTTACATGCAACTGCAACTGCAACAACATTTGTTGCCTGGCTGACCCAATTGGTGCCTTTTGTTTCCCAGACACCGAGAGTTGGGCCAAAATGCCGCCTAATTATGGCGCATGTTTAGCAGCTCTATTCAATTAGATGTAATGCACGTACGGAGCGGTACAGTGAGGTACATTGCCATAACTTAAATCTCAGCAATCAGTGCTGCAAAATGTGCTGCTGCTGCTGCTGGCCAACATTTCATACTAAGCAACGTGCCACACACATTTGTTACCTGCCTTCGCTCCATGCTTGCCTCCGCTTCAACGTTTAATTAAAAAAACTAAAGCAGCTGCAACAGCAAACCACTCTCTCTCTCTCTTTCTCTGCTACGTTTGCTGTTTACACTTTCTGCTTTGCACTTTGCACAGCTCACACACAGTTAGCACTTTTCAATTTCCAATTGTGCAGCATAAACTCAATTTGTATTTTTCCAACATTTTGCCACAATTCCTTTTGTATTTATTGGGCGGGCACACTGCAGTCGTTAAGAATTTTTACTAGCTGTCAGCATTTTTTTTCTGTTGCACTTAACAAGCCACCCAAATACATGCAAAAAAATAACTTCGGGAACGCGCATTCAGAATACACTTTATTTTAAAGTTTTAATATTGAAAGTAAATTATAAAATACATATTATCTTAGAAATAGTAAGTTATAACATATTCTATGGTTGACGAAATATTAAACATAACATTTCATATTAACATATTCATATTAAGTACAAATGTCAAATATATATTTGGTATTTTATATTTGAATAAGTTGGAGAATATAACTTGAAACCTACAATCGAGAGAGCTTAACTGTGAGATACCCGCTACTTATTTTCAATATGCCGAAGACTATATTTGGTATATTGATATACTATCCCATTTAAAATACAACATAGAGTACAACATATACCAAAGCAGCTACCGAATGCAGCAGCGGTTTTTTTGCCATGTACAATTAGTTCTTTAATAACTTTTACAATTTTATCTGATCACATTTAAATTTTCGGGAATCATAAGAAATATAGTTACTTTCCATGTAATTAGTTTCTGGCATGCAAAATTTATAATTCAATAGTTTAAAAGTAAAATTGATCAAAAAGTTTTAAGTTCAACACATTTTATTTAAATTTTCTATATATATTCTTTTATTTTCCATAAATCTGTGTGATTTGCTTAACATAATTAGTTAGTTACTGCATGTATAAGGAAATATATTTTAATACTTCCAAAATATCTTTCTTAACATTACTTTTGAAATATTTGCCTAAATATTCTAAACTTTATTAAAATTAAATATAGAATTTAAAAACTCTTGAGCATATGTTAGAATATTGAAAAGGCAATTGGCGCAAATTGAATATGCAATAATTGGCTCGTTATGCGTTAATTGCAGTGCGAGCTCATTATGCTGTCTGTCTTGCGAGTATCACTTGGGCTGCTGCCCAAGCTGATGATGCACTGCTAATGACTCCTCTTCAGAGAGAGCGAAAGCAAAAGAGTGAGAAAGAGTTAAGTGAAAAGTGCCAAGGCGCTGGCACTTAGCAGCCAATAAATTGTAATTCGACACTAGCAACAGCAAAAGGAGCTGTTGAGCCAAGACACATACGCACACACACACATACACACTCGCATACGCACACACATTCTTTTCCATTTCGCTTGTGAAATGGAAAATTAATTTTCAAACGATTTCAGTTGCTGCTTTTCCCTGTCGCTGCAGCTGCGCCAGCAAAGTTGTCGCGCGTCTTGAATCCTTTCTTGAACATTGCGCCTGTGTGTTAAGTGTCACATTCGCATGTCCCTTACCCACTTGACTCCCCTCTCCTCCTCCCTCTTGCTACCCTCTCAAAACACTCTCAGTTTCTGTGCACAATTTTTATATTAGTTTCATTTATTTTGCTTTATTTTGCCCACGCCCACGTTGCCAGCATACAAGTGGCAAATAAATTCATTAGTGGCACAAATTAGTTGCATGCAACCGGCAGCCGAGACCAGCATCGAGCTGTAGCTGCAACTCTCAAGCCAAGCCAAGCCAAGCCAAGCAAAGGACACTAAAGTGCTTTCAATTTCAATTAAATTTGCTACTCGCTGCAGTTGCACACACAATTCTGCTGTTCGCTGTTCACTGTTCGCCTGCTGGCCTGCACTTTGCCACACCCACGTCTCAGATCCGCATGACCTCAGCACACTCCACCACACACTTCACTCCCCTCGCTTGCCTCGTCCGCAGAGTGCGTGCTGACTCAGGGGCACACTTAAAGCTCGTTTAAGCGCTCGTTTCGTTTCATCTGCTTCTGCTTCTGCTTGGCCAACCCGTTTAGCCCCGATGCGAACGCGGCGTGCTGATTATGTAATCAAAGTATTTGCCAGCTAATTTATCGCCGCCAGCCTTTGACCGAGCATACGCTGCGTATGCGCAACATTAAACAGCTTAACAGTGACGTCACACACACAAACACACACACACAAGCAAAAGCGAACAGACGATAGACGCTTGCAAGACTGATAGATTGGGGCAATGTATAAAATCGATGGGTGAAACATATGCAAACCGAAACGAATTGCTGCCAAAGATAAAGCTGAATATTTAGCTTAACCCAAAACGCAGCCGTTACTCATTTTGTGGCGAAACTTGAAGCCTCAAGAAATAATATATGTATGTGCGCGTGGCAACGTGAGGCGAGACATGAGACGAGACGAGACGTGAGACAAGGCGGAGCAAATTGCGGCACATTTGTCGCGCACAAGCCACATTGCTGGGATACTCGACGCTCGAGTTTTTTTTTTGCCCCAAAGTCCTCTATCAGGCGAACAGACATATCGTACATCGCATCGCAGCATCGTAAAGAGATGCGAGAGAGACAACAACGAAGCGAAACAGGCAACAATCAGCAAGGAAATTACAAACATGTGTACACATTCATATGTGTATGTTATGTATTTCTATGTCGCATCTCTCTCTCTCTCTCTCTCTCACTTTCTGAGCGACGTCTCAACTCTCGACTCCCAGCTCATTTGTCAATACACACGTAGCGTTGCTTCCTTTCCGCTTCGTGTTATCCCCAGCGTTAAGTATGCGCTCTGTGATCCCCAGGCAAAAGCCCACAAATGCCTCGCATTTGTAGCCGCATGAAAGAAAGCACAAGGAGCCAAAGGTTGGGGAGTGGGGGAAGCACACGTATGATGATGTGGATGGAGGCAGCAGCAGGTTGCTGCTTTTAAGTGTACTTTAAATATCACTTAACGCATTTAACGTTGATTTCGCAGCCTTGACATTTTATCTCCTTATGCCATATTTGTTTTGCATATTTATTGGGCGCGTATTGCGCACCGCTTAAAGCGCTTTGAAGACGCTCCTCTGTGTATGTATGTGTGTGTGAGTGTGTGGGTATGCGATGTGCTTGCCATTAGTAAACTGATATTAAATTCAATTCAATTTTGACTAAACACAAAATGATGTCATGCATATGCGAAGAAATTAAATTTCCCATTTTAATGAGCCATCAAAAAAGCAAAAATATATAAACATAAATGGGAATCCAACCCACAGGAAGTACATCAAAGTGAAGCCAATGTCTCTTACGACTTATAAATACCCTCGATTAACTAGAAATGATTTTTAGTATTCAATTTGATCTCTTAAAAAAAAATGCTTAAGTATTTTCCGCATTTGTAATGAACGCATTCAATCAGCTGCATAACTCATACGCCCCACTGGCTCCACTGGGTATGAAGCATAAGAAGAAAGAGAGATTGAAAAGCAAAGCTAACAAAGCCCCCAAATGCTTAAAGTTAATTTAAATTTAATTAGGATTTTTTTCGACATTGTTTTTAGGCACCACAGAGAGCGAGAGAGAGAAAGGGAGAGAGAAGCGCGCCAGCGGAAGCTTCCAGCTCCCAGTGGACCAACTGTAAATGAAAATTGACGCAACGCAAGTTTATTAAAATGCGATTTGCATAAGGATGTGACACAGAAGCCGACTGCCGACTGCTGACTGCCGACGACTGCCGCAAAAGTCAAATGTAAGGCAAGAGCACAATCAAAGCACACACAAGCACAGAGCCAATGAATTTTAAATATTTTCACAGCTCACAGACAACGCCCCAAAATGAGGGACACGAATCAGACTGCAAACTGAACAGAAACTGACTGAAAACACCCAGACACACACATTTGACACGGACAAACAGACGGACAATGACACACACACAAAAAAAAAAAACAAAAGCAAACAGAGGAAAACAGAGGAAAAAAACAACAAAAGTCGGAAAAGCCAACCGAGCGCATTAATTTTCGCTTTTTCGCCTTTCACACGCATTTGATTTGCGTTCAAAACTCAATTAAAAGTAGCCAAGGTTCTGACCAGAGAACGAACCTTTGCCCTGACAGTTCTTTATTTCTCACACAATTGTTGAATATAAAACTGTTTACCTGGTCATTAAGTTGATAATGGCGTCAATAGACGCAGTCGAAGAAGCCAACCCCGAGGAAGAAGCAGTAGAAGGCTAATGAAAAAAGTTGCGTCAGGCGGCGGCAGCAAAAAAGGAAATGAAAACAATTCGTTCGTCCGAACTGTGTGTGTTGATATAATACAGAAATGTGGGTAATATTTTATGCAAGAGCCCAGAGTGTGTCTATGCTTAGTCTTTCTGTCTCGTCGAAATGGACAACTTGAGTGAAAGGACAGCGCTCTTAGCTCTTAGCTGTTAACTGTTAGCTGTTCGCTGACAATAAGCTGAGCCGAAACAAAGGCAAAGTTATCTTCCTCAGTTCATTTTAATTGGAAATTCAATAGATTTTTACCCTTTGCCACGATGCAAACGAACTTTAAATACTCTTACATTATTTTGATTGTAACGTGAATTGTAAATTGAAATCGATATCATTTTACAAATTTAACATATTCAAATTGATTATCTCTTATCGATAGAGTTTTAAATTTAAGTTATATCACATTCTTCCCTGCCTTCATCAAAGTATAAATTACTCATACGACTCGTTGCAAACTTAGTTACAAAGTTGTGGGAAATAAATCTTGAACAGTTGACCAAATTGTTATGGCCTCGCTCACCGTTTGAAGTGCAACCAAAATGAAATTACAATAAAAATGCGCATCACACTCACACAAACGGTGGCAGCAATCAATGCAACGCTGTGGCACTTTTAATTGCTTTGCATAGTTATAGATTGATATACTACCGAGTGAAAGCTTTAGCCTTATTGCACACGCTTCGCAGAATTGCAATCGCAATCGCCGTTGCCAGTTGCCAGTTGCCGTTGCTATCGCATTTAGTGGGCAACGTTGCAGCAACAATTGATGCCGCTTGGTCGTCAGTTTCCTGCCACAACAATGATGTGGCATTGTCTCCTCCTTCGCCTCTCAATGCAGTCTGCTGTCTGCCGTCTTCTGTCGTACAGCAAAGCAGCTCTTCAATTGCACAACGGAAACTGTGCTTCAATGGTGCAATAAAAACAGAATTCACCAACCAGGAAGGCAGCTCAAATTGAAGTTGACCGCCTGACATTAGAGCCATGCGAGCAATTGTCTGCCACACAGAGAAACACACACAATCACACAATCACACTTGAACAGTAGTGAATATGCATTGAGCGCTTTTAATAAATAAAATAAAACTTAAATTGAAAATTGTTGTCATCGTAAATTGATAATAATTAATTTTAATTGCATGCAATGCACACAGTTGTCCTCGTTGTTGTTGTTGTTGTTGTTGGTATTATGGCCATTTGCAAATTGCATGTGAAAGGCATGTGCATTGAGTAGCATCAGTAGCTGGCTAAAAAAAAAAATACAAAAAGAAGAAGGCTTCCCTCTCTCTTATTCCTTGCCACATCACGCATACGCCGCATTGTCAGCGCACATAAAAAAGCCATTAAGCAAACAACATTAAAATTAACTTAAATATTGCACAAAAATAGCTGCAAAGCAAAATGCATTTGGCATATTTGCTTAATCGCATTTTCCCTTTCTATCATTCATGTTTGTTTTCCATTTTTAATTTCATTTGGTTTTCCATTTCATTTCAGCTCAGTTTCCAGTTTTTAGTTTTAGTTTCAGCTTTGGTAATTGCCAAAAAATTATAACTATTATTATTATATGTGGCAGTGACATCGACATCGACATCAATGAAATGCATTTCCACTTCGCTATACACAAATTAATTACAATTTAAATTAATTTTTGATATTGCAATTCTTTTTCGCACGCACAGCTTCAATTACAAACACATCTATTTTGTTTATTTATCTCGATGCTTGTTTAGATAAATATTTGCTAATGTGCAAAATTAATTGGAATTGTTTGTTGTTGCAAATACGAAATTTCGGTTATTTGATAAGCCAAAAGCAAACTATGAGATTCGAAGCAAATAGAAACATAAAAAGCATTCGATTGAACGAGCTTACAACGAAGCAAAGCATAAAATAGATTCATTAGTTTGAAAACATAGATCTGAATATATAATTTATACTTTTGATAAAGTTTAGTTGTGAATCAATTATTGATCTGTTTCATTAATAATTTATCCAAGTTAATTATGATTTTATACATATTACTTTTGATGAGGATAGAGAGAAAAGTCAATCAATTATTGAAGTGTTTCATTATAAATTTACTTCACGTAATTATGATTGATTGTTTCAACTGTTAACTAATCCACTCTGTGATAGTGCATAAAAAGTAAAGAGTATAAATGGATGTCTAAAATTAACCTGGCTATATTTGCACCTACAAATTAAAATTTCAATTAAATTGCTGTGGCGCATTGATAAACATCCAGCCATCTATCTTTCTATCCATCTATCTTTCTGGTCGACTGGCAAATTGTTTTGTTTGTCAGCCGTAATTATGCATGCTGTGTGCATCTTACAGATACTTTTGCATCTGTCGGACAACGACGACGATTGTCAATGCATAAGTAAACTAATCATTTGCATTAATAATTCAATTTCAAAGTGTTTCGAATGATTCTTCTTTGGCTTATGACCAGTAATTAATGCTAGCTTCTTTTAGGAGGGAAAGTCTCACCGAGGAAAAATGTTGAAATAATTACAAATGCATTTTTGGGTCGTGATCAAAAAGGCAAATTTGTTTATGCGTGTGCAATTTGCCAGGCTAAGCAAAATATTTAGCAAATATTTGATAAATTGCTTAAAGCATTTCGTGCGTTTGTGCATCAATTGACAGGCAACAATGGCAACAGGATTACACACAATATTTTGTGTGCCATCTGCCAGGTGAAACTTGTGTTGTGAATTCCCTCTCTCATTCTCTCTCTCACCTGCAATTTATTGTGTCGTTTTATTTTCTTCAGGAATGTTGTGCATAAATACAACAAACAAAAGGCATTTAATTCAATAACAGTAAATAATAAATACCTCATGAAACAATAATAGTAGAAAACAAAATTCTTGGGCCAGCATTGCCAAATTTCATTTGATTATCAACTAAATCACGTTTGGTATTTCCTTTATCAATAACTCTTATTATTCATGCTAGAGTGTGTGTGAAGCACACACACACATTCACATTCACAATCCGAACTTTATTCGTTCACTTACCGGAGTAGAAATAAAAGTTTTTGTGGTGAATTCACGTTCAGGACTTCACTTCGAATTAGTTTTGTCGCACTTTTGAAGCCACGTTTGCAAAAGTCTTTTCATTCGACCAGCCACACCAGGCTCAATAAATTAGCAGAAGCGTCAGGCACAAATCCAGTGACAATGACTTTTAGTTCTCCGAACACACCGAAACACACACACTCACGCACGCACAGAGCAGAAGAAGCGGAAATGTGGCAGCGTATTAAAAACTCATTAAGCGACCAAAGCCAGCTCCAAACACACTCATGAGTGTGGCCGTGTGAATGTGAGTGAGTGTATGAGTATATTTTTTTGTTTTTAATTTATGCAAATATCGACCGAGTCACACACACACAAAAACACACTCACTGCTTGAGAAGCTGCCAAAAAGTATGCTATGCTTTTTTTCTGCTGGCCAACGAAAGTAAATCGAATGTCAACCGCACTCACACACACATGCACACACACGCATAGAACGGCTCGTGAGTAGCGTGAGTCTGTTGTTGTGTCGTGAGTTGGAGCAGCAGCACGTGCGATACGTGACCTATGCCAAAGCGACCAAAACTTTGCTTTGAAGCTGCCAAAGCGACTTCTCCTGGCTAGAGTAAGCGATTCCGATTACGTATACGTAAGGAAGAACAAGTCACTGACGAGAGACGAGTGTACACATAGACTCACACACATACACACACACTCACGTGTCGACCAAATCCGCTTAAGACAAACTGACGACTGATTCTGTGCCACGCAACGCGGTGCCGCAAGTTGGGGCAACTTGGCCCCAAATTGGCGTCGGCAACGACGACGACGACGACGGCGTCAGCGTCACAGTCAGCGTCGTCAGCATAGCCTCAGCTTCAGTTTCAGCTTTCAGCTACAGCTACAGCTGCTCGGCTCGGCTACAATGGCTTTAGCCTGTCGGCAAACTGGCAACAACAGCAACCCAAAAAACAGGCAACAAACGAAAGGGGCCACAGCACCCGGACCTGCGACACTGTCAAAGAGCGTGAGACAGCTAAGAGAGAACAGACAAGAGAAAGCACTTTGAAAAGAGAGCGTGTTTCATTGCCAAAGCGTTTCAGCGTGTGCGGCATGTGGCATGTGCGGCGTGTGGCGCAACTGGTTAGTCAGCCGCATGGAAACCAAAATGTGTGGCATTGGAAGTTTACGATTTGCCTCGCTCTCTCTCTCTCTCTCTACTCTGTCTCTCTCTCTCGCTGTCTGTGTGCTGCACTTGCCTCACTGCTGCTGCACTCTCTCCTCGCTGCTGGTCACTAGCTTGCCGGCAACTGGCGTCTGTTTTGTTTGCCCAATTAAATGCCACATATGTCATGGACTCCCATGGACCCAGCGAACTGCCAGTTGCCATTCCTGCCCCGTTCCCGCTGCTGCTGCCGCTGCTGCTGCTGTTGCCCCAATCCCCCAGTGAGTATGCAGTTTTTTAATTAATCATTAATAGGAGCCACGCTCGGCTGGCAACCAAAGCAACCAAGAAGAAGCCAGCGCCAAAGCAGATAAGCTGCTGCTCCCCCAACAGAATGCCAAATTACGACGACATTCTCGTTGTCGTTGCCTTTGATATGCCCCAACTCCGTGCCGCAACTCCAGCCGCGCCTCGAACTCCAACCACAGCTTTAGCTGCAGCTGCAGCCGCAATTAGCGAGCGGCAACATTGCAACTGTTGCATCGTCGATGCAAAGTCCCCAAGCACGTCTCATGCACTGCAACTGAGCCTATTTCACTCCACGCTGCGTGTGTGTTTGGCGACACATGAAACCACGCTGAAAACTAAAAAAACAAACACTAAAATGAAAGCCACAGTCGAGCGTGATCGACTTCGTGATACCCGCTACGCATTTTCAATAAAACAATATTCCAAAATGATACCAAATAAATATGCCGAAAAATACTAGATATATACCAAATGTAAATAATACCACAGAGTGCAAAATATACCAGATTGTCCAGTACTACAGTCAAGTAACTCGCTCAGCAATTCCACTAAAACCTTATACTACAAATATACCAAATTTATATACCGTAAAAAATAATTTGGTATATCGATATACATATGTATATATATATTGCATTCAAAATATAGCTTACAGTTCAAAATGTACCATTTTGTCCAACACTTCAATTAAAATATACTTAAGCGTACAAAATATACCAGATTGTCAGGCAAAGCAACTAAGACCCGATTGCAATTGTCATTTCTTGCCATATACAAAAATTGTTTAAATACTTTACACAATTTTTATCCGATCGCAACCAAATTTTCAGGAACTATAAATACTGGAGTTATTATTATATGAACCAAAACACAAGATTGTAGCCTCAGAATGACTCTTTCTATTTGCGGGAAGTAGGAGTAGAAAAATTTTGATGCTAACTTGATAAAAATAAATGTTGTCAAAAATATTATATCGCTATCTCCTATAGTATCTAAAATTTAGGTGTTCATACGGACGGACAGACAGACTGAAGGACAGACAGACGTGCCTATATTATCTCAGCTGTTAATGCTGATTAAAAATATATATACTTTTTAGAGTCAGAGCTGCATTCTTCTGCCTGTTACATACATTTCGAATAGCTTTAAAGTTATAACACCATTCTACCCTATGAATAGCGGGTATAAACATTGACAGCATTTCACATTGTGAAACAACGACAAGTGAATACACTGCAGCAGATAAGAAAGTTGCTTTTAGTACTCAACTTGTTGTAGTCTATAAAAGGGAAATACACTGTTGCACCCTACACTTTGCCAGCTGCAAGCTACAACTGCGAGTCTCTTTGGCTGTTGCCGCCCTAAGTCAACAATTGACCCGCGGGTCGTCTGTCACCGCAGCTCGATTTACATTCGTGCCTCCCTCAGCTGTGTTGTTGTGTGTGTGTGTGTGTGTGGCTGCAAATACTATTTGCTTCAGTCGGTCGAACATATTCTGGATTTCGCATAATTTTATTGGCTGCGCTGAACTTCGACGACGACAGCAAACAGAATCAACAGTTACCCAGTTGCAGTCACTGACGCTGTCGCAGTTTGTCCCATGCGACTCTCCCCAATGCATTTTTGTAGGCGCTGAGTGCAACGGCGGCCATATGTCAGAGTCATAGACAGAAGCAGCAACAGCAGCAGCAACTACAGAGCCAGAGAGTGTGATCCCTTTACCGAGAGCACTTATGTTTTGCATATGCAATCGTGCACATAATCAACGACTGCGACCCCGGATTGGGAAATCGAGAGGTCTCCGTTGGTTTGGCGAGCTGCGAGTTGTGAGTTGCATATGGCAAAAATGCTAATTAGGCGTAATTCGCATAAAATTCGCAAACATTTCGCTGTCATTGGCAGCGCCAAGAGTCATGGATTCAACTCAGCTGTAGTATTCCATTTTTTTTTTTTGAGGGGCTTTTTGATTTACGAGCCATGCCGCCTATCAGCAGCACATCAACACAGCGCCAATCGTCAGCTCATCCGTCATCGAAGACCACACCCGGAGTTGAAAGCTGATGCCCGAGCTGCGAGTGAATTCCCTCCAATCACATTCCCCAGCAATCGCAGCAGACTGATGAATTATTAAATGTATGCTGTAAGCTGACGTGATTCTGATACTTTGGTGGATTTGTTTTGCTTTGCTTTACACACACAAACAAACACAAACATAATCAGCTCATCTGCGTTGACATGTGTATTTGACCAGCAAAACGCTTTAAGCGAAAGCAAATTGAAAGACTTATCCTTGACCTTGTCTCTGGGTAAACAGAAAAAAAACAGAATGCAAGACAAAGCGGAATAGCAAGAGACAAGGACTTGTCAAAGTTGTTGCAACTGAGCAACTTGTTATGTTAATTAAATAGTTAGGATGATGATCAAACTATGCCGCGCCAGCAGCAAGCAGCAAGCTCCAGAGAGAAGCATTACTCAATTGAGTTTTGCATAGTTTTGTGTTTCGCCAACAGCTGCGACTAACGATGCGTAGCAGACCAAGGAAATGCCATGGAATGGGGCAACAACATTCACTTTGCCCAAGTACTTAGCAAGCTTAGCAGCGAGGAGAGTGGAGAGGGAAGCGCACAACTATTGTCAACAAGGCGTACTTTGTGTTTGGTCGCCGAGGCCGAAAATACCGCTGCTGATGTTGCTGCTGTTTCTGCTGTTGCTGTTGATGCTGCTGCCATTGTCATTTCCTGTACGCTGAAAGGATTTCAATGTCACACGGCGGCTGTTTAGCTGTTTCGGCTGCTAACTTCAGTCTCTCCTCACGGCCAGTCCATTACATTAACCCTCGAGAGCGCATCAAGTTTCGGCGACCACAAAAACGTCACAATGAAAATTCATGAAAATTTCTCCATCAGTCGCGCGTTCGCTCGCTCGCTCGCTCGATTTGCCATCTTTGTCTGATTTTTGGGCGACTGCCTTGGCTCTTAGCCACTTTTGTGGTCAATTAACGGGACGCTTTTTGCAGGCCTCAAGTTTGCTTTTGTGTAATGAATTTAAATGACCCACTGCGTTGCTATCTGTCTCCCCTCTTTCCTCTTCACTCCTCCGTCAAGTGGCATAAAGTGTGTCTCCTCTGCCGACACCTTAAGCCAAGGCACAATACACACAGCAGAACTGGATTGCCATTTCCCACAGCTCCTACATACAACAACAGCAACAACAACAACAACAACAAGCGCTCTCACACGTTGTGACAACACCTGTCGCCGAAAAATTTTCAACAATTTAGCTAATGACTTCCATGGGTGGCCTGTGGGGAGCTAGACGTCGTAGATGTGGCTAGCCAAGGCAAGCCGCTCAGTAAATACCAAATTAATTATATTCCATGCAGTGAAATTAATCAAGTGTTGCGTCCGCACCCCCATCGTCAGCGCCATCGCCAGCGAAACCAAAATCAACTATGTACACTTTCGACCTGAACTCTATTTAACCCCGAAACAAGCCAGAAACCTGTCTTAGCTCTCCCTCTACCCTCTACCTTCAACCTTCTTCTTTGGTCGCCCACTGCATCAAGTTCAGCTAAAATCGTTGCCCAGCTTGGGCCCATTTCATTAATCACACTCAACACTTAGGCTGGGGACTTGTTCTATGGGTTTGGGGATTTTCCGGGGGACACGTTGAGCTCACTTGTGGCCAATGTCAAATGGTTTCGCTTCTACCTCGAGATTATTTATTATTGTTTACACACACACACCCGTTCACCGGGACTTACCCACACACCAACACGCTGCGGTAGCAGCTGCATGCTGCACTCAGTCAAGGCGATTGACTTTTATTGGTGGCAAGACTTGCACTTAGCCAGGAAATTAGAAGATGTGTTTGTGTGTTTGTGTGTTCCGCGTGTTGTTTTGTTATTGCAGTTAAATTTTGTGTAGCATAATTTTGGGCAGCAGAAACAAAGAGCTTAACAGCAGCGACAACAACCTCAGCACCATAAACGAAACTTGGCATTATGTATAGCAAGCTGTTTATAGCAAAGCGGTGCTTGGCTAAGCTAGCCTAAAAATATGCCATCAACTCTACAAAAGGGAAATTCACGTGCGCCGCAAAGTATGCCATAAAATAAATTAGAAGACTGACGCCACAGCATAGTGCATGACTCAGCCGCTGGGGGGCGCTGCAACGTTTACCTGCTAATGCTTTATCGCTTTTCACACAGTTCAGTCGCGCGATCGGCCGCATACGAAACAGGTGTACAAGCGAAAAGTGCATGCGAGACTTGCGCTGTGATAAGAACAACAACAGATAAAAAAAAGTACACGGTAATTTCAATATCAAATAGTCGAACGATTTATCTAACCAAAAACGGAAATCAAACTGAGGCAAAGTGCGCAAATTAAATGACATAAAGCTCATAAATGAAAATAATACAATTAAGCAATGCGCTAACAAAACTTGCAACTGTGTGAGTGTGACTTGTTTTCGAGTGCGTGTGTACGTGTGAGTGTGTGTGTGTGATAAGATAGCCCAGAAACGCGACGCTTGTGATAAGCGTTGGTTAAAGAAGACAGCGCATAAAACAGTGTAAAAACTTAAACACAATACGAATTAGTCAGCAGTGCAGAATTGTAAATAATCTACAATTAGTTGCTCTTCTAAGCCATAATAATTTGTGTTATATATATTTGTACATACAAGTATATATCATAATTAAATAGGAGATATGCTTATATGAGCAGCTTCCGCTACTCGCTTTGGACTCTGGCTTGGCCGTTTAAACAGTGGAAAAAAATTATATAAATTAGGTTACGGCTTTGCTGTCACATTCAACTACTATACTATATATCATGTACCATATTCATATCTCTCTATATATCATTGAGTTGGGGCGCTCAATCAGCGAGAAATAACATTACAACAAAAAAAAAAACAAGCTTGCGGAATCGAAGCGCAGCGAATTACAAACAACAAATATTTTCGAATACAAATCGGAAATAATTACGACGCTGTCAGCTGTGAGCTGCGAGCCTATGATTAACTCTGAGGGAGGCAACAACGGTATCTCTATTTATTTTTTATAGAAAAAATGACAGCACACAAAAAGTGAAGTGAAAAACTGAGCTGAAATTTATAACTTATCAAATTCACATTTAAGGCTTAAATAACAACTTAATAGAAGTGTGTTATTTATAGGTCTGAGTTGTCTATTTGTTTGTGCCAGTTCCCAGTTCCACAGCCGGTTTTATGCGACAACAACAACGGGGAAAGCAAAAGAAATTGTCTAAGAAATAGCGTCGTAAATAGCGTTACACAATCTCGCAATCTCTGGCATAACATCAGCACAAGAATAACTCTTCTGCCCAACTTAAAACCGACCTGCAATTAGTCGACACTTACCAGCCCAGGTCGTTGGCCATTAAAAGCAGCCACAACAACAACAACAAAACGCAACTGCCCTTAGCTATGCTCGCATTTGTATTTGTTTTGTGACGTCATATTAAGTGAACTGAACAATTCAACAAAACAGCAAACAGCAATGAAATACGTTTATTTCGTTACAGTTTTGATTTTAATTTAATCTCTTTGGTCATTAACTTGTACACATGCAACAACTTGCATTGTTGTACAGCAATGTTTTTGTTTTTGTTTGTGCTGGTGTTGTTGTTGTTGTTGTGGCTGTGGCTACCTCCCGCTATCAGCTGTGCACCTTTCACAGCTCACACTCTCCAGTGCGGAAGTATTAATATTGCATTTTTAATAAATAGTAGCAACAACAAAAACATCAACAACATCAACAACAGCGGCAAACACAACACAACACAAGAGCAAAGACAACAATGCATCTCATTCAAGTGCAGAGCTACGAAAACTAGCTCAATAAATATTTAGATACATAACAGATCGAATAGCGAATACACTTTCTATGAGCGAGATATGTAAATAACATAAATAAATAAAATATATTTTAACGAATAATAGTTTTTTCGTTACTGTATACTTTATTTACAATTCATCTTGAAATAATTTCATTTTACAGACTACTTTATATAAAGCACATATTTGAAAAAATGCATATAATGTTTTAAATATTGGAAATTCTTGCAAGCAATATACATATTCAGTTTAACTACTTAAACCTTAAACTACTTGATAACGTAACATTTATTAATACTTCCACTATATCTAACATTACTTAAATTGCTTCATAGCATTACAGTCATTAGTATTTCAAGTATGTTAAACATTGCTTAACTGACAAAAATATTAATGCAATTTCTTTGAAGTATGTTTATTCAGAAATTAAGTATAATAATCTATATTTTTTTAAATATTACTTGATAGAATAATGTTCATTAGCACTTCAACTACTACTACAACTACCATTTAAATTACTTGACAACAATAATATTAATTAAAATTCTTCGAAGTCTGCTAATGCATTAATAATCTATATTTTGTTAGTTAAAGTTTATTACACTAAAATGCCCCAAAATGCTTATCAAAGATAAGCACAAAGCTTTGAAGGTCATTTAAAATAAAAGTGGAACATTCGTTGCAATCAATTACCAATTAGGTTGACTAAGCCAGCAAAGAAGATAGATTGGTCTTTTGGCATTTCTATTGCTGTTTGATCACTAATTTAAGCTGTGATTCAAACGTGAATGTTTTTAAAGTGTGGCATTCTATTTAGTGAGTTGCCTTAAACGAAAAGACAGTCACAAGATTATTATCTTATATCTTATGTATTTTTCTTGTTGCTTTGCCAAATTCTTCTCTGGTAACAAACCAAATGACAATCCGGAAATGCCCATAAAGTGAGTGTGTATCAAACACTTTATGATATTGCGCTGAGCGCAGCTTTCAAATTGTCAAGCGCAGAGAAAGAGAGAAAGACAATGCGAGAGAGCGTCAGATAATTAGAGAAAGAGCAAGCATGAAAGAGAAGTCGATCCCAGAGAGAGAGAGAGAGAGAGAGAGCGAGCGCAGCGAATGCGCAATGGGCTTGGCCTTAGTTCTAACTTTACCTCGAACTACACCGCCGCCGACACCGCCACCACCACCGCTACCGTCACCGCCATTGAGGCACACACACCTCTGGCATTGTCGCTACCTGGTGGGTGACGTTAGTCGCGTTCAGTTGCCGGCAACAAGAGGAACACAGCGAGCGCAGAGAATGCGATTAGAACACTGATAAAAAACGAAATTCAAAAACAAAACAGCGCAAAACTCGCAACAGTGCAAAGTGAAGCATGTAAAAAAGCCCCAAAAGATAACTATGGTAAAGTCGGGGAATGAAAAGAGAGAGGGGAAAGAGGCAACTGCTGAGTGTTAAACGGTGCACTACAAATCTATTTTAATTGCAGTTGAAATTGTGGCGAATCCAAAGTGCAAGTTGAAGCAACACGAACATGGCCTCCAGCAACATCAGCAGCCCCAAAACGCCAACAACTCCGACGACGCCAACGACGAACAGCGATCTGGATAGCCAAGTGAATGTGGAGGATTTGCCCATAACCTTCAAGGTTCGTACCGCCAAACAGACCGCATCATTTCACACCGAAATGGATATTTAAATTGTTGTGTATGCTGAGAGTGTGCTTCAGTGCGTTTAACTCCGACTCCTCCACCGAGCGACACGCACTCGTCACGCTTTGTTGACTCTCTGAGAGTTGGCCAAAGTCGCATTTGAGCATTTTTCGGCTGAGCTCTGTGTTTGCCCCACATCCGGTTCGCATCGGATGCAAATGAGTCGCGCGCTCCGTGAGTGTCGCATATAACGGGCTTTGGTCCGGAAGTAGCTTCAAAAAGCCAAGCCACAATTGTTAAAAAGGTTTTCCCACTTTGTTGCAGGTCAAATACATTGGCTCGGAGGCATCGCGGGGCTTGTGGGGCATCAAATACACCCGCCGCCCGGTGGACATTATGGTGGGCGTGGCCAAGAATTTGCCGCCTAACAAAGTGCTGCCCAATTGCGAACTTAAAGTTTCGACCTCAGGAGTGCAGCTGGAGATCATTTCACCCAAGGCGAGCATCAACAACTGGAGCTATCCCATCGATACGATCTCGTATGGAGTGCAGGATTTAGTTTATACGCGTGTCTTTGCCATGATTGTGGTCAAGGACGAGACGAGTCCGCATCCCTTTGAGGTGCACGCCTTTGTCTGCGACAGTCGCGCCATGGCACGCAAGTTGACCTTTGCCCTCTCTGCCGCCTTCCAGGACTATTCGCGGGTGGTGAAGGAGGCTTCTGGGGAGGATCAAGTGGATGACACACACAACGATTTAATCACGCCAACGAGGCAAAAGTTTGCCATCGATCTGCGCACGCCCGAGGAGATTCAGGCGGGGGAACTTGAGCAGGAGACGGAAGCGTAGATCGGGACTTTCCCCTCAGTATATGTGTATATGTATGTGTGTTTGTGTGTGTATGTGCTTTTTTGTACTATCTCCGGGGTGCGGAAGTCGTGTCAATTGTGATTGTCATAGTTACTTATTCGACTGCAGAGTGCAGTTTAGTTGCAGTTGCCTTTTGTTAATCATTCTTCTTCTCTCTCTCTCTCTGTCTGTCACCCAGTATTTGCTGTCCTTGTCTCTCACCTGGTAGTAGCCTCATACAGCTAATTACCCAAAGCCTAAGCATAAAGCAACTGTAAACAACAATTAATCATTTACGTCAAAATAAAATTAAAATATAAAATCAACAAACCAAACAGCCAACAAGTTTTTGCCATCTTTATCTTTTTCTGATTACTTCCTCTGCTTATCTCTGAGTCATCGTATCTGTAATTAACTGGTTGTCGCTTTAACTGATTGCAACTTTCGATAACTTGTGTCTACATCAGCTGAATCACTTTTACTACTTTCTAAGAACACATGCTTTTCTTATCGACTTCTTAACTTTTACTAAGTGTTGGTCGATAAGACGTTTCATAGCTTGTCTATTTAAAAAAAATTTAAGCATGTATTCTTGATCGGCGTTAATAGCCGAGACATTATATCCTTCTCCGCCTATCCCTCTGTCTGCCAGTCCACTGGACCCTCTGGAATAATTTGAACTCTATGGTATATAGTATATTGAATGTTATAGTACATATTTATAACTAATACATATGACATTTGGTATTGTTTAGTATTTTTTCGGTATAATTATTTAGTATATTTGTCAGCTATCTTATGGTATTTTTAATAATGTTGTGCTACTCTATATTGTGAAAGTATCATCGTTGGCCAAAATGATTCCAATATCCGGCATGACAGGTTAGTTGCCTTGTGATGTTTCTAAGCGCCTTTTATCATAATTGAATTTATTAATTTCTGCCACAGCTTGATTTTCAGCGATTTAACAGCTCATCAGTTCATAATATCTTCAACGTGTTTGGACGTCACTCAACTAAGAGATTAATTAATTTTTTAAACTATTTTTTTTTTCAATATAATCATTAAAATATTTTTCCATTCTATACTTTTTATTTAATCATTTTATATTTCTAGTATGTGTCTTACATATTAGCTGGTAACATTATCTAATCTTTTGATAATAATTAATTTAAGTTTAATTAGTTTCTCTTCAGTAAGTGATTATTATAAATGATGCCTAGTGTGACGAATTGTTTTTTGTTTAGGTCGTATTATAGTTAGCCATCTCTATCGTTCAGCGGTTGAATGCTCATTTTGCCAAAGTCAAACACTCAAACCAATGCACGATGGAGATGGCCAACGTTTAAATTCCCACCCGCCAAAAAAAATATTAATTACATACCTGATTAATTTTTTAAGATTTTTATTTAAAAGTTTTTTCAATTTTTTTGTTTTGTATTTGTTTGTTTGTTTGTTTAACGCAAAAGGATACAACAATGCTAAACTTAAAATTTCAACTCTCGTGTGCGCTTTTTCGAGAAGTGCAGAAATGGCCATAAAACTAGAAAATCAAAAAATAGTCATTAAAGTTTGCCTAGGTGCAAATGAGTGGGATAGCCGAAGAGTCAATTGGACAGTCGAGTATTTGGGAGTTGCCTCCGGAATTAGACTGGACCTCGGCTTAATGGTTTTGTGCTTTTGATGTGGGCGATGTGGGCGGGTTTTTTGCAGTGCTTTGAGGAGAACTCACAAAGTAAGAAGTTTGCTCCCTAACTGGCATCGGCACGAAACAGAAAACGACGCTTGCGTGCATCCATTTTGGTTTGGGTTTTAAGCTCATCCGACTGTTGCTCTGGCTCCTCCACTTTGCTGACTGTCACGGGCGCCGTCTGCACCTTGGACATGCTGGGCTCAGCGATGGAAATGCGCTTGTATATGGGTAGGATAACTTCCTCTTGTTCAGCACTCGACGCGGGTTCAGGCTCGGGCTCAGCAGCGGGAGCTGAGGCAACTTCGGGAGCAGAGTCGACTGCTGAAGAAGCTTCAGCTGCAACCTCTGTGTCCTCATCAGCCACAGGTGCTGACTGCTGCTCTATCTCTGGCTGTGTCTCCTGCTTGTCCTCGCTGTTGCTCTGAATCAACGCCATGGGAGCTGCAGCACCTGGTGTGAGGATCAGTTCCATGGGCGCGAGCTGCTCGTTTTTGGGATTCTGATCGAGACGCTCCTTGACGAGCTCCACAATGTCATCGATGCTGATGGGTGGCATATAAGCAGCTGTGGCCAAGCTCATCTGAGGCTCAGTTTCCACTGGCTTCTGCTCTGGCTCAGCTGTCAATTGAGGTGCTGCCTCCTGAATCACTTCTTGCGCTGTCTCTGACGCTGGCTCTGACTCGGCCTCTGGCTTAGATTCCTCTACTGGCTCTGGCATCGAGACCACTTGCACTGGAATTTGATAGTCAGCGGGCAGATGGTTCAGTTGCACAATGTTGTAAATAGGAGAGTCCTGCGTCAATTTCAGTTTCGGTTGTGGCTCTGGCTCGGTGTCTACTTCCAGCAGTTGTTCCTCAACGGAAGCGTTCTTGTCAATAATCTCTGGCTCTGGCAGCTTTTGCTCCTCAATTGATACGTTGTCTGCTTGCTCCTCAGGTGTCTTGAGCAACTCTGTCTCTGGCTTCACTTCGCTCTCTTGTGCTTGTGGCTGCTGCTCAATGGTCTCGGCCATGTCCATGGCAGCGCTGGCCAACTCAGTCTCAGTTTTCTCCTCATGCTTGCGCAGCGTATTCAGAAAATCGGTGATCAGCTGCTCTGCCTCGGCAGCCATGACAGGATCCACAGGCTTGAAGCCACCAGCCGTTTGCTTCATGCTCTCATCAATGTTGCCAATGTTGTCCAGCATCTCTTCCACCAAAGGACTTGGTTGAGCCATCTCGGGGGTTGCGGGCAGACTCTCGGGCGCATCAGCAGGCTTGGCAGCCTCCAAGGCTTCAATGTTATTCAGGGCTTCCTCGTTGGAGTTGCTGGGCTCTACAATAGCAGGAGCTGCTTCGAGCTTAGGCTCTTCTGCGATGGTTTGACTGATTTCTGACTGTGATGGTTGCACTATAGGCTGCTCTGCAGGCTGCTCTGCTGTCTGTTGGAGTTCCTGTTCAGCTTCCTGTTCCTGTGGCTGTTCTACTGGCGTCTCAACTGGTTTCTCAACTGGTGTCTCAACTGGTGTCTCAACTGGGGTCTCAACTGGAGTCTCAACTGGCGTTTCAACAGGCGTCTCATTTGGCTCAGCTGCCTGTTCTTTAATCTCCTCTGCTGGCTGCTCAGCTGTCTGTTCCTTAATTTGTTCCACGGGTTCATCCACTGGTTTTTCCTCTGTCTCTACTGGCAGCTGCTCTGGCTGCTGAGCTGGCTGCTGAGCTGGCTGCTCTACTAGAATCTCAGCTGGTTGCTCGACAGGCAACTCAGCTGGCTGCTCCTCTGCGGGCTGCTCCACTGGTTGCTCAATCTCTTGTGGCTTTTCCTCCAAGGTCTCGGCAATCACAGCAGGAATTTCCTCATAGGCTTCAACGGGTTGCACTTCATTCAGTTCCATCTTAATTGGGGCATCTTGCTCTGCTACTATCTCAGTCTTAATTGGCTCTGGCTCTAGCTCAGCTGCAATCTCCAGTGGCTGTGGCTCTGGCTCCGGCTCTGACTCAATCTCTGGCTCAGGTTGTGCAATGGCCACCACAGGTTCAGAGGCTTCAGGCACAGGTTCTTCTACAACCTGCACGGGAACAACTGGAGCTGTGTCCACAAACATGGTCTGCAGCTTCAAAGTGGGCTGTGGTTCACTCAGCTCCGCTTGAGCTTGAATAGCCTCGGTGACAGCTGCTTCGCTTTCCTCCACTGGCTTTGTGGTGGGCTTGTTGAAGATGGCGGGACGCTTGCGGATGGCATTAAAGAGTTCGTTGCGAATGGGGGCGGCAGGCTTCAGAGTCTGAGGCTTTTCCTTGTTGGGTCTGGCATTAAAACGCTGTGGCTTTGGCTTGGCTGCCACAGGAGCGACAACAACAGCGACAGGTTCAGGTTCAACTGCCTCAACAGGCTCAACAACAGGTGCTGTGGTGGCAGGAACAGGTGCTTTCCTCTGGGGTTTGTTGTAGGTAACAGCGGGTTTTCGGCGATTTGGCTTTGGCTTGGGTTTCTGCACCTTCATAGGCTTGGCGGGTTCCACGACGGGTTCGGGCGCGGGTTCGGCAGGTGCTGCGGGAGCTTCGCTCTCCTCGGGTTGCTGATCAGGCTGTTCGTTCTCTGCGGCTGCAGCTGCGGGTTGCTTCTCTTCTTCGGTGGAGACGCCAAAGTTGCTGTTCAGCTCGTAGTATCTGTAGCTTTCTTCGCACTCGATGGTCATATCCTCACGACGCATGCAAGTGAATGATTCCTAGGCAAGTTAGGGTGTTAATATAGTTAAAGAAAGAATTTATGCTACGCTTACCTGACTGAAGATGGTCTCCTCGGGGCAAATGAAGCTCCAGCGGAAAGTGTTCTCCTTGCCATCAGCGTAAGTCACTGGCAAACAGACATGGAAGATCTGGCAATCGTTCTCCACATCAGCATAGTAGCCATACGATTTGTTTGCACACGAAAAGCTATCCGTGATGTCCGCTCTGATTGAAGTGGCATTGCTCGGCAACGTCAAAGTGCCCACCAAGGGAGCAGCTGCTTCCGCTTCCGTTTGCACTTCTGATTCCGTCTCCGTCTGCGTCTGGGATTCCTGAGACATTACAACGCTATCCTCGCGTGCATTTATGGGCATATTCTTCCTCTGAGTAGAAATTATAGGAAAGATATTATTATTAACCCAAGAGGCGGTCATTCAGCTAACGATCTACGTGCGACGCATGCGCAACTTGCGCATTTGAATCACAACGCAGCACGTGACGTGACGTCTTTATACCTGAACCGTGCCTAAGAGGGCAGTTGAAACAAAATTTCACTTGTGTTCTAGTTTTTGGCGTTAAGTGAAAACTGAATTACCCAATGTCCCCCTCCCTATATATCACTATCTATTTTTTGGGACCCTCCCCCTCACTTGTGTGCACTTCGCACCTGGCAGCTGGTTAACCTTTTTGGCCAAAGCTGCAATTCGATTGGACTTTCGAATGGTTCGAATCGCTTGAATGTTATCACATCATATTTTTAACCATATCGATTTGTTATTTATACACTTCAGTTATGCATTTCAATTAGTTGAGGCAATCTAGGTGGCGGCTTTCAGTCACGCAGCAAAAACATTTTGGCGGGGGAAATGAAGTTAAAGTTGGTTGAAGCTTCTGGAATATTTGTGGATTTTATGAACAATGTTTGCTAAGTGATCGTAGCAAATTTAGCAAAACTTTGACTATTATAATTATCTATGATAAGATATTTTTTAATAATTTTCAAGTTGTTTAATTTGGAAATTAATTTGATGCCTATATTTTTATTTTTTTTTTCTAGAAATAACATTTTTCTCTACTATTAATATAATATATTAAATCAGCAATTTTAGTAAATATAAATAATAATAATATGCTCATGTTATTTTCATTCTCTTCTGAAAATATTATCTATAAATACGGGTCATTTCTGAATTTGCCACAATTTACTCATCACGCTCAATTTATTTTGGTTTTTAATAAATAAAAAATATGCATTTAAATGTATTCATTTGTTCGCTATTGTTGTTTCATTATCAATTTGCTATTTTTACAGGTTTTTCCGTGCGATATTAGCACCAAATACTCGGCTTTGATGTCTTTATGAGTCTCATTCCAATTGCCAAGTGCGTTGCCCATCTTGGAGCCAAAGAGAATGGTCTGTTGGCATCCAAAGCCGGCGAAATAGTTTGTCAGCCATAAATAGACAGAAGTAGAAGAAGCGAACCTGCAGCTGTCTCTAAAAATACTCCTCAGCGCTGCAGTTAGCCGTTAAAAGGCTAAACGTTTGGCATACCAACTAAGCACTAGCTGAGCGAAGACAGGCTTATGCAAATGCCACAAGCAGCAGACGACGACACTTTTTGAGTATGGAATGACTAAGTCAACTCCATTAAAATTTCAGACTATGCCTCGACAAGGCAAAGCCAAGCAAGCAGGCAAGTAGGCAGGCACATTTCATTAACAGTTTTTCATTGACCGTTTCGATTTCCGTTAGTAAACGGAAGTCGTCTGCAATTGCAACCCAAACGAATCCGAATCGGAATCGGAATCAAATTCGATATCCATCACCCACCTGTTGATTGAGTGGTCCCGCGTTGCAGCAGGCGCTCAAGAAGATTAGGGCACAAATGTACTTCCACATCATGTTGCACAAATTGTTCAGTTATATGTTATTTATATATATTTATCACTTTTGTATATCACGAGAACTCTTCTTTCTGAATTTAATTGCCTTCTTTTGCACTTTCCACTTAATTGCTAATGCACATAGTAATAATCCTTTGCGTTCGATTTTAAGCGTGAGTTGTATACAGATGTGTGTATGAGGGCGTATGTGTGTGTTAATCCAATTTGGCGTATCCAGGCGTATGTCTCACACGCGATCTGTGTAGATCTGTCTATATAGAGTAAACCAAAGCTTGCACTCGCACACCTGTGAGGCACCGTTGGCTTCCAAATACGAACTGCGACCGACGAACCAATGCGACGCCCAATTTATATATTCTTCACTTTGATTTATTAAGAATGCAAAAGGTAGAGAAAACCCAACAAACGACAACTCGCACACACACTAAGACACGCACACACTTTGTCACTTACAGGTGCGTGCGGCAAAGAAATGTAGGCGACAACAACAACTACAACGATCGCACTCACTATCACAATTACAATGACAATGGCAAACGCTCACGTTGTTGTTGTTTTTGTTATTTCTTTTGCCACTTCGGCTTCGGCTTCTGCCGCGGCTTTTGCTTCTGCTTGTGCTGTGTAAACGTGACGTGGATGCCAGTGGAACTTAGTGGAACGTATTCCAAGCACCCAAGCTAAGCACCAACGCAAAGCAGTGCAGCAAGCAGTCCAAATAATCCTACGACAGGAGAGCGAAAATTTAAGATGCGAAGAATAACGAATTTAAGATTATTGATTTTCTTTCTATTTTAATTAATAGATTTTTATTAATAACACATTTTAAAATAAAATCCTTTCCGTTCACTTGTAAACTTTGCTTTGCTATTGTGATAATACATATGATCTAATTAATATCATTATTGCTAACCTACAAAAATTTAAAAATAGGTCTTTCGTACGATCATACTAGCTTCAAATAATGGTGTAAACAACTACAGTGATAAATATGAAGTTTTACTTAAATTGAATCATATAAATAACTACACTGATTAGTTTCGTATTACTTATACTCACTTTAAAGGAGTGCTCATAAACAACTGAACCCTGTCTCATACTCAAATGCCGCCTGCTTATTATGCCAGACATATTTAAAAGACTCAATCTTCTCCAGCAAGCCAACAAGATCTCAGCCCACAGATAGATGCCACTTTGAATTGCCGCCCGTAAAATAAACATGCTGTTGTTGGGCGACGTTGGAACACTCATATAATCGTTATTCTTAGCGCCAGCAGTTCGCGTACAACACAAATCAAATCGAAACTCCAAAAGTAATTAATAAGAAAAAATTATAAAATTACTACTAGCTCGTATACTTTAATGGCAACTAGCTATTTCCGATGCCAATGGCCTCAGTTAGCTTTCGCTTTTTGCTGTGTGTGCGCACTGTACGTGATTTTGATAGAACAGTGGGATGGAAGCAGCGAAGGGCGCTGAAGAGGAACACCGCCACCAAACAGACTTATTAAATAAACTCGTTAAATTAGAAATTCATAATTGACGCGTAATACCCGGTACGTGTAGCCAAAAGGCAAGGCAAAGGCAAAGGCACAAGCTACGTATGTCGACCAGAGCGCGAAATGGTAGCAAACCATTCTAAATTATTAATGCGCCTTAATAAGCGTCGCTTGTTTTGGTCTCTATGTGAAAGCCACAACATGATGATATTTCGTTTGTTGCATAATCCTTTCTTCTCCTCCGCTTCTCTACTCGCACTCTCTGCCCATGGCAATGAACTCTAACGAAGTGTTTTCTTCTTTATTCTCCATTATTTTTGGCCAATCTCAGGTGTGTTTGGTTAGTTCTCAAAGTGCTGCTAAAGCTCCACTTGGTACACATAAAATTGCAATCTCACGTCTGAGGCAATCTTTCGAGTGTAATCTCTGGAGAAGAGTGCGAGAAGCAGAAGAGAACCACTGAGCAGACATGTTTATGGATAAACAATTTTCTTGGTAATCAGACTATCAACTATGCGCATAAAGTTCCTTGGAAGTGTGACACAGAGAAAAGGAAATAAGGAAAAGATATGATGCCAATGGGTGCTAATAGTAAAAAAGTTGAGCTCACAGTTAGTGTCGATGGTTATAAAGAGTTAAAAAAGTAATTTGCTATTAATAGTATATAAGATCGGTTTAACTATGATCAAAAATGATTATATCAAGTCGAGTCTGCTCGACTGTGAGATACTTACTACCCATTTTCAATAAGAACAAAACACTGTGGAACTATTCTTAAAAATATACCGAATATATGTACCAAAAATACTAAAATACACTTAGTGCTATATTTGGTATACCAATATACTATTAGATGCAAAACATACCATTTAGTAAAAACCAATTCAGATTGTTTGCCATAGAAACTAAGAACCGACTGCAGCAATAATTTTTTGCCATATAAACTGATTTCTCAATAATATAATATATAAAAATATTATTTTTTTTTTTCTCTTCACTGCTTCATAATGCCAAAATAAATAAAGCCAACTTTTCTATTCAAAGGTTATATCATTTTTTTTAATCGATCTTTGAAAAGTAATTTCGCTACTTTGTTATATTGATCTATAGATCTCTTTATAGATTAAAATTTGTATTTAACAGTAATTTTCCCCATTATTTATTTAAAATACTTTCTTCTTTTTTCATTGCTTAATAAAGCCAAAACAAAGCCAAGTTTATTAGTATAAAAGCCTTAAAAGAAAACTACAATTTTCCATCACACATACCTTCCACATATTTGCTAATGATAGACTCAAAAGTTGGCAGCACCTTCTCCAAAGAGTCGTAATCTTTTACTATCCACCCATATATGGTAGATGGGCAGCTAAATTGCTGTTAAGTAGTTGTAAAGCCTTTGAGCATGATCATTAAAATACCAACATGGATTTTTTGCGCACTTAGCAACAAAGTGATTTAAGATGCACTTTTGGCTGAAATACAGAAGGAACAGACAAACAGTGAGACAGACAGACAGACGAACAAAGTGTAAAACGTGCAGAGATAAAGCGATTGACAAGAGGGCGACGTGTTAAGCAGAAATTCTATATATGAAATGAAATGAAGTGAAGTGAAGTGAGTTTTTGCTGGTGCTGGCAAAAAAACATGACTGGAATTATGATAATGAAATTATGAATAGAATGGAGTGGGGCAAACATTTACTCATAGAGGGGTTGACAAAGGGGAGGGGGAGGGGATTGCTGCACAGCATGGTCATTATGGAAGCACTGTAGAAATTGCAGACTTAATTTCAGACTTTGACTTTGACTTTTTCTTTTCTTTTGAACGTTTTGTTATTTTTTTTTTTTTGTTGGTATTTTTGGTGGATTTTCTTATTGTATTTTAATGCAATGGGAAACACGTGTAACTTTCTAAAATGCAAATCAAAGTGCAATGGAAAAATATCATGAGCACTTTTCAAATTTTAAAATGTCCCAAGTCGCTGGACACGTGGGCGTAGATCCCCCTCAACACCCCCTCTCGATAAAGAAAGAGAGAGACAGAATGTGTCGTGCAGTGCGTATACGTGATGCAGCGACACTTTCTAGTGCAGCACTTAAATTAATTAAATGTTGATATCATTTCACTCTTCTTCTAGTTGTTGTTGTTGTTGTTGTCGTGTGGCGATCACATCAAATGCCTCAACTTGATGGCAGCAATGACAGTCGCACGTCGCCGCCTGTCGTTTAGTGGAGCAGCAGCAATAAACGCGCTTAGAAAATTATTTGTATACACTTCTCTTTTTTTTTTTGCATACGTGGCGAATACTTCCTTGGAGTTCTATACGAGCTCAACTCTGATATTTTTTTGGCAAAACACGCACGTTGCCCCACTGAGGCGCTGGTTTAACCGTTATTTCACCGACATCCATCGGCCAGATTCGCCAAACAAATTTTGCACAAAGAATTTCAATTGATTTTTTGTTTTTGTTGCAGGAACTCAACAAGAACTTATATTGAAGATTGGTATCTACATGATATATGGCCATTGGCCACACCCACCCAAGACTGTCACGGTGCTATCACCGCCCACAGTTGAAGTTGAAGTTTAGAAAGTGCTGAAATAAATAAACTAAACTATTTCTCTCCCTCCTCGGTTTTGATGATCATCAATTACTTATGTGCCACACGTTTGCAGTCACCTCCGAGAGGCTCCCACGCAGTAGTGCAGTCCTCCTCCTCAAGGGGGCAATCGAATTTTTATGGCCAATTTCATTGATTTTAATTTTGCTAATGATAAACATTTCTTTGCACGAACCCACAAAGAAACAGAAGCAGCAACACACAGACACACACACTCGCACACACTCTTGTGATTGCTGCCTCATGATAAGAGGCATGTTGCGGCATGTCAATTCGCTTTTCTTTCGCCTGCCCCCCGCATGTTGCATGTTAATGGGCCAAGCAACACGAGCTTTTCTTTCAATTAGTGCAGCACTCTATGTGTGCTTTAAACAAGGTCAATATCAATACAAGTGGCAATAAAACGTGTCAGAATGCATGTGAAATGTCGTGCGATCCGACTCCAAACTGGACCTTTGATCACTTTCTTTTTGGTCGGTCAGAGTCTGACTCTGTCTCTGTCTCTAGGGGGTCGAATATCAATCAATTTTTCAACTCTTGTCATCCGTGCATCCTAATCACAATCCATCAATTATTGTCCACAATTTATTGACCATAAATTGGCCATCTTCCAGCTTGTTTTGACGTTTGTCAAACACAAAACTTAATTGCTTATTACAATTATTGCCAAACATTTTGCCAAGTTCCCCCTTAAACCAAAATTCATCCACTCAAAATTCACAACACGCATCGCGCATGCGCAAATTGTCGTGGCAACGAGACAATCGAGACAAAGCGACACAATGAGATACAACAATCGTGGTGACTGAGCACTGAACACTCAGCACTGAAGACCGAAGACACCCATCCGCGATTTGTCTAGCTCATTTGTGGGAGCACGTCGCACCTATTTGGTATTACGGAGCAGTTCCATCGCCCAGAATTGGGCCACAAATTAGAATCAAGTGCACGGCGACACAGGTGAAATTTCGAAATTCCACATAGAATTGACCGCATTCTGAAATTATTCGCTGTCTTCTTTCTTTTTTGCAAGTTATTATTGGATACTCTGCAAGTCAAAACAGGAAGTGAAACCGATATAAAAACATCTGCTCGGAATACGCAAGATATATAAAAATCCCAGCTCAAGATGTGCTCTGCTCCAAAAACTACAATTTCTATTCAATGTTCGCGAATAAATTTATAAACTATCTTCTCTTGATATAAAATGAATATATGTGCTGTACATATTTTCTGTTGAGATTTCTGTTTAGTTTTAGTACAACTTTGAAGATGTAAAGATCACGAAACTTTGATTTACTACAAAAACTAAGGCTGACGCCTTTTATTAAAGCATTTAAATAAATAATAATGAAAAATAATGTGTTTGTAATAAAATCTGTTCATCTATTCATGTTGACATTTAGAAGTGTTTTAAAAAGAAAGTAATTTAAAAAATAAAAAACTAAACAAAATGCCTAAAAAATTGAATAAAAAGATAGAAATCAAAACATTTTTCTATTTTACAATTAACATTAAAAGAAGAAATTCCAAAAATAAATAAACGTCCATGAAATTAAAATAAATAAATTTAAAATGCTACAACTTCCATACATTTAAATGTATTATTTTGTCACTTTTAATAACAAGCAGCCAATTAAATGCAGTTCAGAAATAAATAATATATTTTAGAAATCCCTGCAATAAATCAGCGTCTAATAAAAAAACAAATAGTATTCCAAATAACATATATTTGGCAAACATCTAACATCTAGAACCGAAAGAAATATACTTAAAAATTGAAAATAGTTTTCTAAAATAAATCAATGTCCAGAAATATGTATCTGCTTACTAAAAATCATCACTGCTGAAAAAAATCGAGTTCCACTTTAATAACAAATAAAAATGCAAATAATCATTTACAGTTCTTGAAGAATTTAATATGGTTCATAATAAATAACATACGAGTACAATAAATAAAACGAATAAATTACTTAATCCTACAATTAATTTGTTCTATGTTGAAAAAAAATTGATAAAGTTATCAACTTGGGATTATTGCACTACATATAAATCAAGATAAATTTCTACTAAGGCGGGGTTATAGCTAAAATTGTTTTACTGGCATTTGTGCTAAAATTAATTTCGAATAACTAGGACTATATGGGGATTATTTAATAATCAGCGTCATATTACGATATCGAAATAAATATTAGGTTAGGTTAGGTTAAACATTAAAGATATATATGTAATGCTGAATGTTCCCATGGGGCGCACTCACTGCCACTGATATTGATTGCGATATGCCAGATAATGGGCATCTTGGGCCTGTTGCTGCTGTGGCTGTGTTCTCAGCTGATAGCTGTCCGTGGATGAGTCCACGTCCTCGATGGAGGGATCCGTTTGCAGCGAACGCTTCCAGTAGCTACCCTCACCGCCCCAATCATCGCCATGGTCCTCGTAATGGTGCTGATGATGAGCATGTTCGACATAGACAACCTAGTTAGAAACAATTCAAATACGGCGTGAAGTGAGAAACACCACAGGAAATACCAAAGAGCCCAGAGTGTAAGAGCTGTGACATGGACATGATATGGGATATGATATGATATTATATTTTATATTGAATGAATGATGAAGAGCAAGGGGAACAATCGATTTGTCTTTCGTAGGGGAAAAGGGATTTTCGGGGGATAACCTGAGGCTAAGGCTGAGGCTTTAGGCGTTACTCTAAGACACGCCCATACTTACACATTGTGGGGAACATTTTTGGATACGCTACGTTTTTGTTTTGCTTGAATTGAATTTTTTATGAGATTTGCTTTTGATTTATTTGGAATTTCTTTTACTGTTAATTGCTGTAGCTGTCCAAAATTAATACCATATCTGAAACCAAAGAGGTCTGAATTTGTTAGCACACGGAACATTTTCGAGGTATGTAATTTATGGAACTGTTTTTGTAAAAAACGGAAACCGCAGCTTGAAGTGAAACTTCTGTGTAACTGTGTACGAATTCGAAAATTATATACATATTTGAAGTGTTGTACCATAGGGAGTGAAAGAGAGTTATAGGAGAAAAACAGAGAGAAAAAAACAGATTGGCAAACGTGAAGTTTTTGCCAAAAACAAAAACAATTGCTGTACTTAAGAAACAATAATTTTGTATACAACTGAAAAAAGGGTGCATAAGATCCATTTAGAATAAGAAAACATTGGTCTCATAACCGGAACAAGTTGTGTTCGTGTGTGTTCTCCAGAACAAAAACAAAAAACACATTAGCAACATATTAAGGTGAACACAACGGACGCCCGCCATGGGCCACCTCAACTCACCTTGGACGGTGTGCCGCCACGCTTGACATCGATCCAGAAGCGAGCAATATTGATGAGCAGTCCGATTAGCGCAATGGCAAAGAACTTGATCTGCAAGTGAGCGCCCAATATCTTCAGCAGCAATTCGATTTTGGCCTTCAGCAGAGTACCAATCAGCGCCAGCTTAGCGAGTGCCTTCCTCTTCTTCTTCTTCTTACCGCGTGTAACTGTGAATCAAGTTGCATCGATTAGCTCATGATCATCATAAAATTCCACTTACGTCTAAGCAAACATAACGCAGTAAAAAAAAACATAGTAAATCTTTCAGCGATATTTATCGCTTGGGAGGGTGGTGTTTGTTAGTATGAACTGCAGTGCGCGTAAGTGCGTTAACGGTAACGAAACGATAACGATAACACAACAAGCATTCGAGGCAATTTATGTACAAAAAATAACTTGAATATGCGAGCAAAAAATCAATTTGGACACATCAATTGTTTGCTCGTTTAATTGTAGCTTAAAAATAACGATTTCAATCTTTGAACTGCATGCTATGTAGTATAACTGCTTAAACACGCACGCAAACCACCACCAATGTAAACTGCTTGCTCAAGCAGTGCAAATAATTTGGTGTACATGCTTCGCAGCTGGCTGCTACGACATGCACAAGTTACATGTGAAACGAAACGAGTTGGAAAAGAGATTGCGACTAAACACGCTTGCAGAGTAGGCTAAAAATTTGTGTTAAATTAAAAAGTGAAATATTTAAATGCTTAAGCAAAGTGAAGAAGAAAAAATTGAAGATATTTTATACTTAAATGAACATGTTTGCCTACTCTGCAAGTGTAGTTAATCGCCCTCTTTTTATACACTAATTTATACAAACTAAATCTAAAGATAGACAGGCACTAAGTTGTGCTTAGGAAACGGTGCGCTAAAGTCATTGAAAACCACACGCAGCAAACAACACACACCTCCGTTACTTCTACCATAATTTGTTGAGAATTTATGCTTGCGCTTTCCACCGCCGATGCCAACTCCGCTGTCGACCAGCTCTTCCAGCAACTCCAGACCGAGGGGATCGCTTGACTCGTGATCTTGCACCAGCACCGTCGAACCTTGTTGACCCTTCTTCTTGCGCTTGCCACGCTTCTGCTTCCTCTTAAACGGCTTCGCACCACCTTCATCTCCTCCATGACCATGACTGACAATCGGTGAATCGCTCTCGTGCCCGAAGTCCACATCGTGATGCTCTGGCGCCGCCTGCACCACGACCAATGTGGCTGGCTGTTGTTGCTGTCCCTTCTTCTTGTTCTTCCGCTTGTTCTTCATCTTCTTTCGCTTACCGCCGCCGGGCTTTTTCACCGCACCCGCAGCATCCTCTGCGCCCTCCTCGAGTTCTATGAACTCGACGCCACCTGAAGTGCCATCGCCATCTGCGCTAAACGCAGAGTTTTTCACCTCGTCATTGGCATTTACATTTGCATTGGCAACTTCGACATTGGCGGCGGGCTTCTTCACAATTGGAACACTTTCATTGTCGGGTTCATCTTCCGCTTCATCCTCCTCGGCATCGCTGGTTTCCTGTTCACCATCCGATCCATCCGCCTCATCCTCTTCCTCGCCGGTTTCCGCACTGTCGGCAGCATCCCCTTCGCCTTCAGCATCAGCATCAGCTTCGGCGTCCGTCTCATCGTCGTAGTCGGCGTTTTCACTATCGCTGGACGCAGCTTTTGGTGCCTGCAGATATTCATATTCGCGGCCAAGGAAACTACGAAACGAATCAGAAAAAAATAAAAAAAAATTCATCAGAAATGGAAAGAGATAAGAAACCTGAAACACTCGAATTGTTACCCGTCCATCGTTTCGGCCAGATACTCCTTCATGTATTTCGTGCCAATTTCGATTTTCTTCAGCAACGTCGACGGCTTCTCACTTATGGGCAGCTCGGAGGCACTGTAGCCACGTCTCTCGAGCGTTGCGTTCAGCTGTCGATCGGCTTCCACTATACAACGCAAAATAATAATAATAAAATAAAACATTTAAGTGAATTTTGTAATTACCAAAACGTAATTGCAATATTATTGCCAGCAATTAAATCTGACATTATTTTGATTTTTTAAGTTCATTTCGTTTTGTTTCTTGCTCTCATTTTCTCTCAGCTTTGCGAGTGCAAAAATAAAGACCACAAATGCACTTTCTGGGTCTTTAAGCAATTTGCAAATTTCACTGACTTTGATTTTCTCTCGAGTGCATAAATCATAAGCCATAAGCTGAAGAGCAGCAGCGGGACAGCTAAAAGCTTTTGTCTTGTTAATTAAGAGTGGACAATTAACACCTCTTTCACTCTTGACGCCGCTGCTCAGAGCTTCGACCTAACACAACTTTGTCCAATATGTTTGCTCACCTTTCAACTTTTGCCATTGGACAGACAACTCGGCATCCCACACATCTAAAATTCTGGCCGATCGTTGGCGAGCACACGTCCAAGGTTCGGCACGAATGGGACAGAGAGCCAGATCCAAATATGGTGAGATTTCTGCAAAATAAAAAAGAGAGAAGAAGATGATGATGAACACGATTGAGTTTTGGTCAGCGGAATTTGGTCTGATTTTTTGGCGTTTGCCGCTTTTCCAATTGTAAATATTTGAGTGAAAGTACGCACAAAGCCAAAACGACGGACGAACAACAACAAACAGTGATAACACCTTGTGTGGCAGCAGTTGCAGTTGAAGTCGCATCCGAAGCTGCCACTTGTGGCATTGTCAGCGGCAACAAGCCGCATACCTTGTTCAAGACATGGCTAATGCCTGTGGTTTTCTAATGGCCAAGCAAAGCACTCGAATGCGGTGGCATCCACTTAAAAATGAAGTGAAAATGCTCGCAATTAATCAGAGTGCAGCTGGCGGCCAGTTCCAACAAGCTAATTGCCCGCAAATTAATTAAAATTCAATCACTTGCGGTGCCCAGTGAGCGACAGCCATCACATGGCGACGGTAGCTGATGATTTTTATATATTGTTAAATGAAAATTTAACAATTATTTTGATTACCTTTATTGCCTGGCTACCTTTTAATTGCACGTTGCACGTTGTAGTTTACACATTGCCACAGC
Source organism: Drosophila kohkoa (assembly GCA_019972355.1). Taxonomy (NCBI): domain Eukaryota; kingdom Metazoa; phylum Arthropoda; class Insecta; order Diptera; family Drosophilidae; genus Drosophila; species Drosophila kohkoa. Next base: position 2,879,550 of record BJEL01000078.1, read on the forward strand.
TGCAGCTGCATCGTTTTGGGAAAATTTTACTTTTCAATGAGCTGCTTTGTACTTTGACCCAAACGGCAGCTAATAGTGTCACAGCGATGCACATTCAATGCCAATGCCAATGCCAATGCCAATGCCATTGCCAAGAGAAAGCTGCGCCTCGTGTGCATCGTGCAACTAGGATGCGACATTTGAGCCTGTGAAAAATTGGTTGTTTATCTTGCAGCAGTTGTTGCTGCTGTTGCAGCTTGTCGTGGTGACATTTAACCGATAAAAATCCTTGTCTACAAAACCCACGCCAAGAGCTGTCTCCTCAGCATATTTTGACATTTGTTTTGCCAGCTTTGTTTTCGGTAGTCTTTGGCAACTACCTGTGGATCTTTTCACTTTTTCCAGGCAGGAGGGCGTGCGATCAATGCTAATGCACCCTGAACCAAGTTCAATCCCCTCTCACATTTGTCTCTCTCTCTCTCTCTCTCTCTCTCTTTCTCTCTCTGTAACCCTTTTGTAGCTGACATGACAATGCCCATGAGCTTGGGCTCGAGCTACTTAATTTTCATTTACAATTTGAACTTTCACTGCAATTGAAATTTATGCGTCCGTCGGTTTATTAAGGCATTGTACAAAGTAAAATGGGGCGTGGTCAATGCGAACTGAACTTGATGATGGGTGACGTGTTTATATATTTGCATGCCACAGCCAAAGAAGAACGGCTCATTGACTGCATGTAAAAACAAAACACAACAAAACTGTAAACGCTGCTCCGGCTTTTACACATTTGGGCCAACTGCAAAATTACAACCAAACTGCCAACTACCAACTGAACATAACTGTCCAGCCATATGCCATAAATCGCAGTTACCTATAGCCAATGGCTAGGCATAACAGTAGCTCATAAAATATTAGCATAATCACCTACGAATTCTCAAAAGATAAAGTTGTTAAGTTTTGAAAAGCCAACAATTTGAAAGTGAAATACATTGTGATTACTCCACGAATCAATGTATTTAGTTAGCACGGTTATTTAGTTTATTTTTTTGTGCTGAATAATTTATGAATACATTTTCACTGCATTCAATGTAAATGCCAAATAATATGCTAGCTTTGTGCTAGTCTCTTTTTTCAATTTCCAGTTTTTTTTTAAGGAATGCAGAACAAAGAATTTATCAACTTTTATGTTGGATTAGAAATAGAAACTTGTCCCCCCGAAGAAGAAACATGCTTCATCGTACCGTTATGCCAGCGAGCTGTCGTTGTTGTTGTTGCGACCAAAAGAGAAGAAGAAATAAAAAACAAGCTCAATAAACTTTCACTGGTTTCGATCCATGACTTGGAAGACACCCGCAGACGACAGCCAACAGCAAACAACAAGCTGAGGAAGATCTACTAAGCAAATCGCGGACATTTTGAGGTCTGGAAATGCGCTCTGGAAAAACAACATCAGCCAAAGCCAATGTCATTTAATCCTACACGCAAATAAATTGACAGACGGATCGAGGGGGGAACTGCAAAAGGGGGGAATATTTGTAGTTCGGCATTGTATATGACTGACCAAACGTGGCTAATGCCTAACTAAATGCCAGACATGCTTTAGTCGCAATTAAAAAATGAAATTTCATTTCATTTCGTGGAAAAACTCACTCAACACTTTTAGTTTTTCCATCCATTCAGTTTTTTTTTGCGCTTAAAAATGTCGCTTTGCAATCGGACATGGACGCAATTTTGTTTTCAGTTTTACAATTGCACGAGTAACACAACGAATCAAAATGAATGAACAGAAAACAACAACAAAAAGCTAACCCAACCAGACAAGTTGTAAGCACATTTACACACACTCCAAGCACACACAAATGTATGATGGTTATAACCCAATTATGCGCATTTTTCAGGTTGTTTTTTGTGTCGTCTCCCCACAAACTCAAACGCAAACTGTGCCGACTCCACTTTAATTCACTCGTATTGTGGACAAGCGAATCTGCCACCATCATACACCAAACACCATATCATGACTTGACTTGACTGACTTGACTAAGATATCAACTAAGTAGTTGGTCAGTTTGTTGTTTACTTTTGCTACTATTATTGCTGCTTTTGTGTTATTATTATGCTCTTTAGAAGTTAGGGTATACTAGCTGATAGACCTATTTTTAGACCTATTTTTTTAGTTTTAGGTAAACTAAATATATCTTCAAACTCCAGAAGTTAGTTTAAAGTCTAAACAATAGTTTAAATTTAACTTTTAAGCTTTTCATTCATTATCTTATTTTAGTAGTTTATTAAAATATCAATTGATTCTCATTTTTAATAAAGACACGCCTTTTTGTTCTAAGTTAAGAAGCCTACTTAGACCTAAAGCATTATTTAAGATTGATTATTATCATTTTTTGTAGATCTATTAATCTAAATATCCGTTTAAATTACAGAATTTAGTTAAGAGTCTAAGCAAAAGCTAAACTTCAATAATTAAAACAGATTTCGCATTAAATAAGGCTTATCGTTTTTATTATTTAAGTAAAAAAATAAAAAAAATTAAATTGTTAAGGTAGGTTATGTAAACTTTAATTGCTTCTTTTTAATTTTATTTAATTTTATTTTATTTATTTTATTCCTTCATTTCGTTAAAGTTAAGCCAATATTTTCTATATGTTAAGAAATTTTGCCAAACCTAAAGCATTATTCAATAATTTATATATGTATATTTGTTAATCTGCATATCTGATTGTTTTTTTAGAATTTAGAAGTCTAAACAATAGTTAAACTTCGCTATTTAAAGCAGATTTCGCTTTATGCTGAGCATTTCTTTAAAATTATTTAAGTAGGTTATTAATTGATTCTTTTATTTATTTTGTCTTTTCAATAAAGCTGTTCTAATTAATGTTTTGCAAATGTTAATAAAGCCTATTGTAAAGGCTTTTGTTGTATCTAATATAAGTATTCATATTCAAATTAATATCTATTCATTCCAAAAAATATGTAATTTGATTCACAAAGAATAAAAAAACAATAAATATAAAAGAAAAATTCTTTAATTTAATTCAGCAGAGTCAAAACTCTTTTGTTTGTTAATTTAATTTCTGAACTGTGTTAAGAGGTAAGAAATATCATTCTGCAAATTATTATATGACCAACTAACCGAGTTTCAAAAGAAAAGCTTTTCAATTTGTTAGGTATGAAATAATTTGTGTATTAATTGTTCTGTTCAATATATATAATAAGGTTTTTAAGTATGAAATAAATTGTGTATTAATTGTTCTCTTCAATTTGAATAATTATAATAATATTGTAATTATTTTTGCTACATTCATTCAAGCATAAACAAAAGTTAAACAATTTGGTTTTCATTTTTTACAACAAATAAATAAATTCTTTAATTGGATAACTGTTTTCATTCAAAGAAAAGAAAAGTTTTGTTTCTTATAAATAGTTTCTTAATTTGATAACTGTTTTATTCAAACCCACCCAATGACAAAGCTTTTTAAGCCGAAACTGTTCTTTCGTTGACACAATAATCGAGAACTTAATCACCAAATGGTGATTATCAGTCTGTTAATTAAGTCTTCAAGCTGAAGCTGAAGCAAAAAAACGAAATTTCTGATTTCTTGTGTATTTACTAGCGCATCTAAACTTCGTTCTATAAAACAAGTCTAATTCACATGTTGCTGCTTTTTATGTGCGTCTTCCTTAATGACTCGACATTATGTACAGTTTTGTTTGCCGCCTGCGCCTCCCTCCCGCCCCTGACACGCCCCCTACAAGAAACACCACACTTTGCTCTGCGAAATCTGGCAACCTGCGTAAAAATAATCTGTCTGTGCTTAACGCTCAACAAGTTCTAGTTGAAGTTATAAGTATGACTTGAGTATGACCCATATTACATATAGTTGTGGTAGTGCTTCTATGCTTCTTCTTCTCTCTCCCTCTCTGGCACCTTCGCAACAAGTGCAGGCGACCGGCTAATTGCTCGACTTACACATCAGAACTCAACTGAAGTAAAGACAATATGGAATATGGAGTATGGTAAGTACGAAGTGAAAAAGTGTTGCCGGTTTTTACGAGTTTCTTCTTTCTGAGCTGTCGTTGTTCGCATAACGTAAGAGAGCATGTCACCTGCTCTAAAAAATAAAGTCGAAACCCCTTTTAGCCATATTAAATGCGTATTCTTGTTCTGCTGCGTTACCCATGCAGCAAGTCGTTTGCTAATTAAAGGTATCGAGTTGAATTCGTGTCGCCTTGTCAGCTGTCAATTGCCACATCAACTTAGGTTGGGCTGATCAACAATAGATAAGACAGAGAGAGAGGGAGAGTGGACTAGCTCCAATGGCTAGTCGGGCAGTCGACTATGATATAATGGCTAATAAATTTTGAATGCGCTCTCACATTCAACTTAATGAGCAAAAAAATTTCACTGCAATAAAAAAAAAATGAAGTGTTTTTGATTATGTTTTTTTCGGTATGTTTGTTTGTTTTGTTTCTCTTGACTTGTTTTGTTTACGCGTTTACATATGCCAAAAAGAAATTGTACATTTTACATTGCCGCTGAGTCATCCACACAAAAATGTTTAGCCCCAAAAACAAAAAAGAACACATATCTTCGATCTGCATAAATTTATGCTTCGACATGACTTGCCAGAATTGAGAACTTACGATTTAGTTGTCGAGCAATTGGCTTAGCTGCCACAACTGGCGACCAAGCCAGAGACGAGGTGGTGGCAGGTGCAGGTGCGGCGGCAGGTGTGGCAATTGCAGCCAGGCTCCAGGTATGCGTCAATGTGAATGACATGAGCAAACAGCAGCTAAGCAGCAGCTGCCCAGCGCCCGCTGTGGAACGCTGCCAATCCATATTTAGTTAAGCCAACTAACTAACGCACAGTTACAAAAGAAAACCGAGTTGGAACTGATGGAAGATGCCGTTAAATGTTACAGAACTCTTGCAGTCTTTTCTTCGAAAAAAAACACACACACTGATTTATATACACTTATCGACACGCAAAACTACAACGGATCTTTGTTCCATTTTTCTCAAAGCACTCTTTTGATGTGTGTCTTTGTGTCTTATGTCCAATAGAAGTCACCGAAGCCCGTTCAATTAACGCACTTATAAATATTCAAATTCAAATGTTCATCACCGGCACACAGGAAGAGGCACAACTATTGTCTGTTACTACGATCTTAACACGACCAAGTTCAAGGTAAGATTGAGCCATGACGCGCATACGTAAGAAGTTTTATACCAAACCATGCAGCTCACTTCGAGCTGTTGAGCTCCCAAAGAGAGCACAATGTGAAAGCTGGTGCTGCTGCCGTCGTGCTCTTCTGTGGAAAGTGAGCAGCCGCATGTGGCCAAAGAGCCAAAAGAGCACACAAGACACACACCAAACACACACACACACACACACACACATACTCGTAGTTCGCTATGGGCAGGCTTGTTGTAGGCGCAATATAGCGGCTTCTCCATTTGAATATGTGAATTTTTTTTCGGTTTTTTTTTTTTGGAGGGACCCAAAACTGCGCCATACTTCAATTAAGCTGTCTACTTAAGACACATCGAGTGTCACATGAGGTGATATACGAGTCTTGTAAGTGGAATTTGCAGAACTTGTTGCCTTTAGTCTCGACAGGGATTAGAGTCGGGCGTAGGAATTACATTTGAATGTCGTGCATTGAAGCATGTATTTAAAACTGAAAGTCTTCAATCCTTGTCGAAGTTGAAATGCGAAAGTGTTTCTTAGTTTAAGAAAAATGAATTAAATTGCAATTATTCCAACACAACATAGCAAGTATTGATTTATATATTAATATGCAAATTGCTTTAATCCTACTTCAATGTACAAATATATTTAAATTAATATTAATACCCCTAACTGAGACATTTACCATGTTTACAAGTTTTTCTATCGGCGATGAAAGTTAATAACTCGAAACTTACTTCGCACATGCTTAGAGTTTTTGTATGCGTTTTAATAACAACAACTTTCAGATCCTGTACCTGTTCATTCAACCTATGTATATCAACTCACATTTTTCGTTCATAGTTTCTATATTTCCTTTTAAGCTTGATGTTCTTTCTTACAATATAACATAAATCTATAAAAAAAATAATCTTAAAACAAGATTTTAATGTTGAAAAAATTTTAAGTCTAGATTTTTATGCTGAAATTTCATTTTAAGATTAAAAACATTTTAATTTAAGATTAACATTTTGATTCAACAAAGTTTTATTCTAGATTTTAACGTAGATTTATTGATCTTGATTTAAAATATCTTCTATTATCTGATTAAGGAAATTAAAAGTAAGAGTTTATACTTTTATGTTCACCTAATATTATAACATTTTTATGCTTACTTCAATAGAAACATATGAAATAAAATCGAATAATTTTAGACAGCTAAAAGGGAGGGAAGGCTTTGTTAATATTAAATAAACGAATTAAATACATATCGCACTATAATATTTAAAAATAAAAATGAAAAACTCAAAATAGTAAGTAAACTACAAACTTATAATAAATAAAACCCAAAATAGTAAGTCACTTAAGTAAACTTATTTTATTAGTTACTAAACTGTGCGCAACGAATACTGCAAATCATGCCCAATATTTTAAGCACACGAACGCTTCATTTAGCACCCATTTGGGAGTCTCACGCATTGCGTCAACTAATTTATTTGTTAATGTAATTAACAATACGTTTACGCAATTGATACAGTTGCATCATTTACATATTCTCTGACAGCGGTTTGTTTTTGTATTTTAATTCACAAATTTTCTCTAGCAAACGCGACAAAACGAAAGTTTTCTAAAATGTTTGTCAAGCGAAATGCAGCTTGGCTGGCCCAAAGCATTTTATTGTGCTGTGTTCTTTTATTGACCCTGCCAATTATCACACTAATGCTATTCAGATGTAGGCTTTTGGGCACAGCCCAGCCCAGTCCAGTTAAGTACATTCATAGATCCGCATGTTGAGGGCGTAGTCTCCAATTGACAGACCAGTTAGTTTAAAGATTTTTTATTTTCAGTTTGCTTGACAATTTCTACACCTGTCACTTGTGTCTGTCGATAGAGGTGACAAAAGGAAAGTTTGCAAAAAAATAAATTAATAATAATTCGCTGGGCAGCGGAAGAGTGACCAAAAAAACAACCGAAAATCAAATACCAAAAACATCAAATGACGAAAACCACTCAACTCAACGGCGATCGCATTTTGATTTTCGGATTACGAAATTACGAATTGAACTTAACAGTCCAAGCACGTGGCGCAGACGACGAGTACTCATGCGAGTTGTATCAATTTCACTTTCTTTCTGGTTAAGATGCGACAATTGCCAATTAAAAAGGAATAGAGGAATAGGGCAAACGTAGACAAGTTGTCAAAGGTAAAACGTCTGTGGCCACGATGATCACATTGGCATCCTCTTATGTCCATGCTCATGTCCAATTATCATGTTAGCTGGCGAGTGAGATCAGACAGCAGGTCTCCAGTTGGTTGGCCCAGTCAGTCCCAATGTCACCATTGGCATTGCCATTGCCATCCTGTCAGCTGCAATTATCCACATTTTGCAGCAGCAAAAGACAAAAGCCGTTGCCGATGGTCGATTGTCGGCTGGATGGTTAGACTGTCGGTGGCACATGATTTGTAGCCAAACAAAACTGCAAGTGGCCATAAGAAAAAACCTTTCTGGCGTATTTCAATAATCGGCATTGGCAATGCGTTAGAAAGCAGTGAAATTTGTGTGATCAGCTAAAGCGACTCTTCAGTTTGGCAGCAACAAGTTGTAATATATAGCCAGCTACGCACTTGACCATGCGAACAAAAAGGCAAGAATAACACAAGCTTGTTTGGTAACACAACAAACATACCCTGTAACAGGCAGACAGCAAATTGACAAGTCATTGTTGTCTTTAGAGTGTAATAAAATGAAGTTTAACAATTTGTTATTTAACTAAAATGTCATTTACACGTTCATACCTTTTGTTATTTTGAATGCTGAGTATTAATATGATTTGCGCCATTTCATTTTCGGTGAGACTAATTAATTGACGCGTTTACGAGCAGCTCTGCAAAAGGCATCGCTGTGCATTTTCCGTTTTTAATTAAAACGCCGCCGTAGACAAAGACATCAGACCACAGGCAGAAGACAGCAGACTGCAATCCGCCAACAACATACTACATACTAGAGACAACAACAATGACAACAACTGAATGCCAACTGCATGCACTCGTTTACAAGGACAACTTCCAACTTGCAAGCTTGCAACTTGCAAACAATCAACTTAGCCGCTTGGCAACTATGGCGACCGTCTGGCGTTGGCGATTTGACAGCCATCAATATCTAACGCACTGATCTCCGCTCAGGCTCGTCTTATTAAATGTCTAGCGCTGTCGGATCGGGCTTTAATTGTGCACACAACTGAAGCCGATAAATATTTATCGAGCACGGAACGAGTCATTAATTTGTTACAGTTGTCAGATTGGTTTTTATGCGCAATTTGGCTTCTGGTTTGCCAACGCATTCATTTTGCTTTCTATGGTGCGGCGCATGTCACACGTTGACCACAAATTTTAATTACGTTTAATTATTGTGGCATAATTTATAACCGCAAACATTGCTATTTGGCCTGCATATGCATTTAATATGCCCTATAGACGAAGTTAGTTGCTGAAATAAAAAAATCACTTGCTGTCACTTTTAAAAACAGAAGACTTAGGGCACAAACTTGATGAATGGGTGTTTTCTAAAAAGTATAGCATACTTTTGTGCTGACATATAAATTAGTTCGAAAAGTGCACGCACAAAAAGTGTTGCATACTTTTGTATGCTGCCTTAATGAGATTGAGGTTTGAAGGCAATTGAACATTTCAAATGTTGCACTAAATTAAAAAACAGTCCACAATTTGTGGTTGAAACAAAATGAATTGGATTAGTGTAAATTTAGTGTACTTATAAAAACATTCAATGAACTGTTCAACAACCATTCACTGTATCCAATTACCCGAAGTATTCTTCCATTGGATAAGCAATCAATAATAATTATTTAATTACCCAAAAAATGCATTAATCAACAGCAAACTAACCAGACGAATTTAATAAACCAATTAACTAAATGGGCTACGCTTTGTTATACAGCAATCAACTGCCAATCGACGCTCTGATTGATCTAATTCCATCTGATCTTTCACTTTGTGCAAATATTTGGAATTTTAAATGAAATTGAAAACCTCGAAATTATGACCAACAAATTTGAATCGTTTTGCTTGAAGCCCGCAGAGGCGACGCTAATGTAACGTTAGCCCGCACAAAAGAAGCCGTCGCTCGCTTAATCCCGCTAACCGTCGCTCGTCTGTTACCCAAATTGGTAATGTTTTTTTCTGCTCCCCCTTTGGCCTTTTCCATCGACTCGTATGTAAGCAAAAGCTACCGTCGAGACGGTGACTTTGACTTCCATTTCAATGTTCGCGATAATGTCGATGATTAGACGGCAAAATGTGGAGTCAGCACACGCCCATTGTTGAGCTCGGCGCTCGGCGAAAGAAATCTCCAGCGGTGGCACTTGTCAAAAGCCCAATTAATCAAGCGCTACAAAGCTGTCACATTCGATTCCCTCAACTTCGCGGGAAGAAGACTTTCTTCACAAAATTGATCACCATACGTGGCCAAAGCTGTCACGGCAAACGTTGCTAATTATTTCAGTAGTTTTTGGTTATATATTTTGTTTTAAATATGCTTAGACTTTATTATAAATAAATAAGTTACAGGCGTTGGTTCATCTTACAGCTATTTACAGTGAAAATAATTTAATTAAGTTGTAGGTCCTAACTCAAGCGGTTTTAATTACGTAAAGCTGCGCCCCCATGAAAAGTCGCTGACTAAATTGTTTACTCGGTGGTCGTTGGCCGCACTTTGAAAGCCCCCCCGTCCAATCAGCGTATCAAGCTACGCGCCGGATACTTTGTGGGCAGCAGCGACATGGGATCCGTGTTGTTGGGCACCTCGACGTGTTGCTCCTGATACTGTCCCGTTGGCATATAGGCGCCATAGGGATCCGAGCGACTGGCCCAACCATTGCTTGACTCATAGTTATATCCAACTTGATTGGCCAGCTGCGCTTGGGTCTGTGCATTGCCGTGAATGTGCAAATGAATCTCCTTGCTGGGTGGAGGATGATGAGGCGATGCTGGTCCCGAGCCACTTAGACCAGTTGGTCCCCATGATTCCTTGGCATGTGGATTCCAGCCGGGATAACTGAAACTGGGTGCCGCATTCTCATATGAGCCAAAGAGACTCGTCTTGAGGGTCAAGAATTTGCCCAAAATAGCCAAAGCATTCATCACAACGAGCACCTTGAGCAGGAACAGCGATTTCATGCCAATGGCCACGAGGAATGCCACCATGGCTGAGAGCACGCCAAACTTGAAGATGATGGGTATCAATGCCATTTGCAGACGTCGAATCTTGCCAAACGTGCGGCCCTCTGTGAATATAAAGTGAGAAGTGAGAGATTATTTATTAAGTGAAATAGCTCTTCACGCTTTGGCAAAGTTCGTTGCCTCAGTCTTTTGGTTTTTCATGAAAATTGCTTATTGAATCGGTATCGTTGGCAAATTAAGATTCGCTTTTAGTATTACAATAATGATTTCATTAACAAACAGACCTGAACGCCGCCAAGAAAGTCCATTAAAACAAAAAAGACGCAAATAAACACATAAATATTTTCTCAGCGTTGAAAAATGTGCGTGGCTCTTTTTTTTTTTTGCTTTGTTTTGTTCGCTGTTTTTTTGCTTTTTGTTTTTTGATAAATATAATAATTTACGCGAGTCTAGAAAAAATGCGGAAAGTGAAATTACAACGAGGTGCTTGCTGTTGCCATGAGAAATCAAAATACCAACTCATACAGCGAGGGGATAAATTGTCTGTGTGTGTGCTCAGGAGTTAACACCTCTTAAGCATCTCTCTTGATCGCATGCTATTTTTGTTTACTTATGTTATTTCATATCTTCGTTGTTGTCTTCTTGTCTTCTAGCAAGTCAGGTTTCATTGAAAAACGAAAGTGAATCGAACAACGGACGCAAAGCGATGTGAACAAATTAAAGTTGATTAGAGCAGTCGCTAATCAGTGGCAATCGGTGTTTGAATTGCGTAAATGCAATCAACGCCTCACTAATTGTTTGGGCATTTGTAATTTGGAGCAGAGCATTGAGAGCTGCTGCAGCTGAACGCTACTCACCCACGGCTGATGCTGTGGCTGCTGGTTTTTCATCGTCGTCGCCGAAAAGACTTTCACTCAAATCGCTGCGCAGCCAACTCCAAAGTGTGCGGACCATGCCCCAAACACTTAGATCTGTGGGATCAACGGCGGGCTTCACATCGTTCTTGTTGTTTGTTGTGGCTACTGCGGCATCCTTATCAGCTTGCTTCTTCACCTTCACCTTCTCCTTCTTCACCTTCTCCTTCACCTTTTCTTCCTCATCATCATCATCGTCGTCGTCGTCGTCATCATCATCGTTGTCATTGCTAACGATATCCTCATCGTCATCATCATCATCATCGTCGTCATCGTTGGCCGCGTTTTCTATAGCTGCCTGGGCAGCTTCTACGGCTGCTTCGACTGCCGTCTCTGCATTGTCTTCATTGTTATTGGCATTGGCCGGCGGCTTTTCGACCTTTTTAGTGATTTTGGCGCCCAATGCGCTGCTCAGACAGCATAATGCCAGCAGTAAGGCGAGCATCGAGCGTCGCGCACTTGAACTCTTTGTGAGAAACTGAAAGTACAAATGGGAGAGGAGAAATTGTTGTAACGAGCGTATGTATGTATGTTTAACTGCATTGTTCAGATATGACATCAAAAAGCCGCTTGAGACGCATTTCATCATAGTTGTCTATACGCACACGGAAATTGCGTAAACGAAAGACTTAGGAAACGAACCTGCTGCTAGACCAAAATGCCCAACGACCACTTCACTTGCCATCGTAATAACAGTTGTGAACACTTTTCAGAATGCACTAAACCCAACCTGCCGCCACTTCAACGCACTCATAAAACATTTTATGACACATTTTTTTTTTCTCGCTTGCAACAATTTCCATTTGCCGCTAAACGCTGTGTCGCCTTTTATGTAATTCCCCCCAACCTCAACTAGTTCGAATACAACGCAAAACAATAAGAAATGTGTCAACATTTGCCAAAGCTGTTGTTGTTATTGTGGAGCTTAGCTCTTAAGTTGTGGGCAGCAATTTATATGTAAATATTTGCACTATGTAAATGATGCACACGGACGGAAACCCGACTTCGTCACTCGTAAATCATCCACATATTTTGCGACATTAATTAGACAAACGGATATTACGAAAAGATGTTGGCAAAAAAGTGAAATTTTTGAAGTTGATTCAACGATAAGAATTAAGTGTATTAAATAATAAATTTGTTAGCTTTGGGAAACAAAATGAAGATGATATCATTAAATTGTGTCAAATTGTCGTTTTGTTTCCAATTTGTTGCAGCGACATTGCGAAGAGATTAACTTTGTTGAATGAAAGACCTTTGGAAAACCAAATAAATTTAAAATTTAAGGGAAGTGCCTCATTAAACATTTAAGATGACATTAATTATGAAGCTCAGTTCAGAATTGATTTTATTAATTAAAAGTATTTAAATCTTACTAGCAACTGCAGCGCAGAGAAAAAGCTAAGCAGCCATTGATATAATGACTGACTATTTTGATTGTGAATATTTATTTCATAAGTGCAAGTTACTTTTTACTCAGTATTGATATTAATACTTATAAGTATTTAATTGACAGAAGCAACTAACCCACAGTAAATAAATTAGGCAGCTTTAAGATTAAGCTTCTAAGTCTAAAATATTTCTTATTTAGAATAGTTGTTTATAATTCAAAGTCTTTAATTCTTACAAGCAACTGCACCGCAACTTTTGATATTTTTTGAAGAAACGATTCATTTAAATTGTGGATCTTCTCTTAATATACTGTCTCTTAGTATTATTTAATAGTAAGTATTTAATTTCAACAAGCAACTGTAAAACGGGGAACAAATTATGCATGTTTTGATAGCGGAGCTTATAATCTACCATTTACTTTTAAGTACAAGCTACTTCTTACTCAAAATACATGTTCATAATTAAAAGTACTTAATTGTTACAAGCAACTGCACCGCAGGGCACAAATTAAGCCACAAGCCCTTGGCACATTTGTCTTCCAGATTGAGTCCCAAAACTTGCAGCCAGAAGCTCTTTGACCCCCACAATGATTGTGTAATTACTGATATTATTCCCAACATTTATCCCCAAAAAACTGAAAGTCATCATTAAGTTGCTTTTCATTTTCAATTTTCAGAACCTATTAGAAACCCAAAAAAAAAAGACGCCTCTGCACCTGCTTCAACCTGCGTATAGATGGAACCTATTTGTGATTTCTAATTGTCTTGGCCCCAAAATATAAAAAATTTCCCTGGAGCGTGGCCAAGTGATATCTCAATTCGGTCAAAACACAAAACACAAATAAAGTTCTGAACGAATCGCGTAAATTATGTAGAACTAACTAACGGTTGGCATCATTCCATGTAAACAAAAGGCCTCCTCCAGCGTCCAGTTCACTGAAGATTAATCAAAACACAATTCTGAGACAGTTTAATTAGCGAAGAGAGAGGGAAAAGAATTCGCATTTCAGATGGAATCCGTTGGCTTGACATAATTTGTGGCTGCTTTTGTTCCATTATCTAATAAGAATTGTATCTAAAATATTTCATTTTTTTGGCATTGTTTATTAATTCTCTGTCAAAGCTATTGTTAAGGTTCTTTCATGCCGATTTGTGCTGAATTTGTTATTTTGCTTCTTTTTTATGTGGTTGTGGTTGAAACTGTAAATGGAAATCTGCAGTTTGGCCTTGATTAAATATAATACGAAATTATTGACTCTGTTATTATTTAAATAACTGCAGTTGCAGTCAAAGCAAATCGAAACTAAAACAAAAAGAAAGGTTCGGAAAAAGAAATGCTGTTTACGATGATGCAACAGGCGTAGAAATTCGAATTTTATCTGCTTTTTATTTGAATATAAACACAAGTGATAATAAACAATATAAGTAAAAAGGCGATCGAAATAAAAATTAACATATTTTCCGTTTGAACTGACTGATTGATACGACCGACACATAGAAGGTAGTTTTTCCAGCTCAGTTTCACTTTGGACTCTGTTTCCAACCGCATTCAAAATTAATGACTTTAGCATAATTTAATTTACATCTTTAGCTTTTAATGTCGTTCGTCGATGTAACTTAATTTTAATATATTGTATATTGTACCCTTTGGTGAAATTTTGAGGCTGACTTGTATTTCGGCTTTTTTTTTTTTTCTTCCCCCTCATTTCTTGCTGTATAAATATTTAAAGAGCTTTAGCCAACAAAATTTCGCCAGGCATATTTCAACGAATTGGTGTTAAATACTTTGCTGCCAAATTTACTCTTGGGTTGGGTTAACATTTATTTAAATTTTTAGCACTTTTCGCCAATCGCTGATGACTCAAATTAGTCTTTAAAATGGAAAGTGTTAAAGATAAACCCTTGTTGTTATCGAACTAATTCTCTATTATTCTAGTTCAAATCAACAGCAATTTGACTAAAGTTTTTTTAACAATTTAACTATGGGAATTGTCTTTATGTGTTTTGATTTGATTACGAGCAACAATAATTTACAATTTGTCTGTGTTATTGTCTGCGGTGATATAAACAAATTAAGCTAATAAAACGCTGATTATATCAATTAAATGTATTAAACTTTTTTGTTTGTAGAGCAAATATTGTAAAATTGTGTGTACTTTAATGAACAAGGTTAAATTATGGAAAATATTGTAAAGTATTCTCAATAAGTTTCCCAAGCTTTTAAATAACTTTTTGTTTGGTTTATTTGTCAATACATTTTAAATTATTGTAAAGCAAATGTTGTAAAATTGGACTGACTTAATTATGGGAATTATTGTAAATATTCTCAATAAATTTTTCATATCTCTTTATCTGTTTTATGTCTAAGTGGGTATCTTCATAAATTTTATCGACTGCAGTTAAAATTACATCAAATTTTTTTAGAGCAAATATTGTAAAATTAAATTCCGGAAAGTATTGTAAATATTCTCCAAGCTTTCATATAATCTTTATTTATTTCTTCTGTTTCAATAAATGTTATCTACTGTAGATAAATTTATAAGTGTTTTTTGTAGATCAAATATTGTAAAATTGAGTTAACTTAATTTATGGAAAAAATTGTAAATCATCACAATAAATTTCTCAAACTTTCAAATAACTTTATTTTAGTTTGTCTTTTAATAAATTCAATTATAGTTAAATTTATATGAGATTTTTGTAACGCTTTTATTATCGTTTATTTATTTTATGCCTGAGTAGGTAACTTAATAAATTTTAGCGGCATTTGTTAATTTCTTACGAGTTTTCTGTAGAGCAAATACTATTAAATTGGGCGTTTTAAGTATTCTCAATAAATTTCCTACTTTTTCAGATATCTCTCTTCTGTTTTATGTCCGAGTTGATAACTCTATAAATTTTAGCGACGTTTTGTATAAAAGATATTGTAAAATAGGGTGTACTTAATTTATGAAAAATGTTTTAAATATTCTCAATAAATTTCCTTATCTTTCACATCTCTTTTCTTCTGTTTTATGGATGAGTGGGTAACTCAATAAATTTTAGCAGTAAAGATTTATACGAGTTTACAACGGCACCACGCCTACTAAAAGTGGACATAATAAAAGCATAAATAATAAACAAGCCCCCAGCTTGCCCTGCTTCATTGTGTCATTCGTCGTAAAACTATAACAATAATCATAAAACTAATAAAATCGTAGAGTCTTGTTGTTGTGTATGCAATTAGGGCACGTGTTGGACGTGAGGCACACAGATGAATGTGGCATATGAGTAATTACGAGGCTGCAAGCGAGCATTATCTAATGGTAGTTAAAGCCACAGTTCATGACACAAAAAATTGGAATGGAAAAAGCATTTAAAAGACACTCTAATAATAGAGTGCTTACAACAGCTGTGCTTTGCTTTGCTTTACTTTGGCAATTGAATAAAGAAGAAAGTTTACTTTGCTAGTTTACTATTATTTTGTTGGCCAAATGACAAATAACAATATATAGAATGCGGCCAACAACAAAGGCACAATTGACAATTGACAAATGACAATTGACTTGGCACTGTTATCAGTCGTGTCGACTCCTTTGAGTCGAACACAAAAACGAGGTAAGTCGGTCGCGCAATGCGTGCCAGGTATTATAATGAGAGACACAGAGAGAGATACTTGTACTCGGTATGTTAAAGATACGATCGAAATTTGTATCGTGCATTTGTTGTCGGTCTGACTTACCAGCATAATGATAGCTTTTCTTTTGTGTGTTTGGCAGCTTTGGCGGGATAATGATTTTGTTTTTGGTATTATTTGAGTGTTTTCACTTGTTTACTGTGTTTTGTCGTCTCTCGCTTGTATCCTTAATTAATGCATTGAACTTTAAAGTCTCCGAAATGCTCGAACGACTTTCACGCAACCACCGAAATCGAAAACGAAATCAATCTCAACAGCAACAGCAGCAGCACACACGCAAATTGCCCGTTTTGCCTTGCTTGTTTTGCCAGCCTGTTGCCAAATAAAGAGAAGCAGTAGCTAAGGAGATTGGCTTCGTAGATAGATAGAGATACAAATAGTAGACTCGCGTCTGCTGCGCTTGAGATGTGCCCGTTGACTGTCAGTTGGTTACGGTCTTGGCCAACTGGTAAGGTCTTTGGAGACCGAGCGCGAATCTTGCTCTCGGTTGCGGACCAGTCTTTTTGACCAGAGCTTCTTCTTTAACGTGTTTACGACGACTCTCACAACAACAGCAACAACTACGCTGCTGCTGCTGTTGCTCTCTCAGTTACAATTTCGTTTTCAACACTTTCTTCACAATTTTCCCCTAAACGGCAGCAGCAGCGAACATCAACAGCAGACGATCTCTAAAAGTGCCGACTCAACTTGGTGTTCCATTGTTGACTTTATTACGAATAGTCGTGCAATGGGCCAGAGACAGCAAAAATGTCTTTTAGCGAACGTGACAAACACGCAACTGACGTCACATGCACTTAACGATGGTGAGGGGAGAGGAGGGGGAGGGAAGGGGAGGGAACAGTGCAGTGTACTCTACTCCATAGTCATGCTTGACCCAAAGCCCCAACCCAAACAATATAACAGGCCCAGCCCATTTTCAACTATGTTTGCACAGTTGTTGCTCTAGTGTCTCAAGTATTTATCCGTCCGCAACTTGCACCTGCAGTTGCAGGGTATAACAAGTTGTGGCTACCCTTTGTGACCCCGTGAGACACTTGTTACAAAGCACAATTCTTTGAATTGCACTTAATGTTATTTCCTTTAAATGGTAGTGTATAATTCCTTGTTAGAGCATTTGCAGTTCGTCTTTTGCTCATTTGCATTTCATGATTTTTTTTCTGTCTATGTAATCCAATCATTTTTGCCGGCTGCCTTTTACCCGCGCTTTTGTGATTGTTTTTTTGACCCATTTCCAACTTCAGCCGACGCTCTCGCTGTCTGTCTCTCTCCCGCTCTCCCGCTCTCTCGCTCATTCTCTCTCTCTCACGCTGTATCCATGAACTCGACATTCACCAAGTGCCCTACAAGCAAACAGCTGCTTTGCATGATAAAAGCTCACGTATTGTCTGTCATTGATAAGCAGACTATTTATAACATAATCGAAGAACATTTGATATGATGCAAAGATGATTTTTGATGTGTCCCATCAATCCATATCATGCATAACATAGCAGCTTACAGTTACAATGGGGCGTAGCTCCAAATACCACCTTTCTATTAAGCGACCAATGTGGGTCATAAGTCAACCAACTACTAACGATGAACTTGTGTGGCTGTTGCTGATGAAGTGCAGCAGCAGCAACTTTAGCAAGTTTCAAGTTCATTACTCTGCGTGCATAGCTCAAACATTTGCCAAGTTACATAATGGCAACAAGAGTAGCATGCTACTCGAAACTAGCAACCAGGTGTGAAATCCGTTAAGCACACCACACTGTAATACAAAGTGTGTGGTAATCGGCCAGCGCACTTTCAGGCCTAACCACAAGAACTAAGTGGAAGTTTATGTTTTGGGTTTTTGGGCGGCAGCTTATTTGTTTTTTTGTTTATACCCGATAACCGTAAGGTAGAAGGGTAGTACAACTTTGTGACATCAGAGGGAGGCACCTCTAAACCAATAAGCAGAATATATTTTTATGATCAGTGTCAGACGAGACTTTATAGCTATGTATGTCCCAGATCTCAGAAACTATAGGAGATAGAGCTTTCATTTTCTTCTACATACCAGTTGCAAGCAGATAATGTTTGCTTTTAATTTTTGACACTCCCATTGCACATGTACATAACTATAGTTTTTATGATTGCTATAAATTTGTTTACGATCTTATAACAATCATTTTATATAGTCTTAGTTACATTGGTTGATAATGTGGAATATTTAGAACTCGTTGGTATATTTTGAATATAATAGTATATTAATATACCAAATATAGCCTTCGGTATATTTCACTTTTTTGTATTTTTTGAATGTACTAGTAAATTGATATACTACTATCAACGTTAAATGATAATGCGGTATATTTGGTTCTTTTTGGTATATTTTAAATATAATATTATATTAATATAACAAATTAGTTGCCGGTATATTTCAGTTTTTGGTATATTTTGCAATGTAATAGTATATTGATATACAAAATATAGCTCTCGGTATATTTTTTGGTGTAGTTTAAGAATAATACCGCACTGTTTTCCTAATATCAATAATGGGTAGCGAGTATCTCACAGTCTAGCGCACCTTTCTTTAACTTTCTTACTCGCTTTTCCGTGTCAAAAGGTGTCATAAATGTTCTGATGGGCTCTACGTGTATTCTGTAACGGTTTTCCCGCGCCCAATGACATGAGCTGTCATGCTGCTTATCAAAATGATGTCATTATGGATTATATCATTTGCATTTTTATGTGCGCTCTCACACGTGTTGGTAACTGTATCACACCAGACAAAAGAACATAAGCACTAAGAACACCACGATGACTTTCTTACAAAAAACACTTAAAACATTTTATTTAAACAACAGCGAAAATAATAATAACATATGCTGACAACAACGAGTCTATTTTTTACCCCAACTATTTTGGTAGACATTCGAATAGTAACTCTGCCAGTTGGGTGTGCTAAGCGAGGCATAAGGATTGTAGCTGTTGTTGTTGTAGTATGTGGGGTACAGATATTGTCCAATCACATAGGGCCAGATGCGTATCTTGGGATCATTGTAGTAGTAAGGCGTGGCAGTGGGATAGTAGTAAGGATACGGTGTGGTATAGTAATAGTTAGTCAAGCTGGCGAACGTTGGACTGGGTGTGTTATATGGATTATATGGCGTGTAGTACTGAGCTGCAGCAAGCTATATAAAAAATGATAGTTAGATATAAAATATAAATAAACTTGAAGGATAGTTTAAACTTACCGCACTTAGCGAAACCAGCAGCAGCACTGAATAGAATTTCTGATATTTCATCGTGTGATATTATCCAATTGGGTTGCGAATAGTTGAAGCTTTAATGCACGACTAACTGTGGAACACCAAATGGTGTTACATTTTATAAACTGTTTCAACCAGGAAGTTGCAAATTTCACGCCCTGACTCCGCTTTTTTCGCGCAGCAATTTCATCTCATGTGCCAGTCTCTGCTTTTTCTCGATACCCTTTCTGGCGTTGCGTCATTGAACTTGACTCATCGGGGTTATTTACCCAGAGTCGGTGACTCCCATCATGGGCGAAAAAAAATCTATAACAATTTTCGACAATTTGTTAATGGACCTAAAACATTTTGTCACATCAACGAAAAATCTCTAGAACATTTTTTTTGTGCTTTGCGCAAAGCCCGCGAATAATCATTTCATATAGTTGTACAATCCATGGTTTCGATTTATTTTGTTGTTCTTGTTGTGCTTACAAACAAAAGAAAATTATTTGTAAATTATACAGTAATCTGACGACGGCCTCGAATTGTTGTAGTTCATGTTTTGTTACTCATGCTGCTGCAGTTATTGTTGTTGTTATTAGTTAGTGGCCTTCTATTTACATTATTTACACGACTCTCATTCAATACACAATACTCAAAATTAGACTACATATACAATTGTACAATAAAACGAAACTCAACAAAAATTGTCAACAAATTTTCTTAAATTAGTTAACATTTTCATGGAAATTTACTCTCCATTTAGGGCTTTTTGCGTTTTTTTTTTATCATTTCATTTTCACATATGTTTTCTTCAGTTTACACAGTTAATTTAATTTGTTTTTGCTCCCCAAAGACAATAAATATTTAGTTAATTGCATTTAGTAGTCCTCATCATCTTCATCTGGCGGATCCGTGGCATAAGTTAACTCATTCAGATAGAACCATTTCTAAGGTAAATGAAAGATGTATTTAATTAGTATTATTGCTGTATTTAAATAAGCAAAAGTATGCTCACCGGCGACTCTGTGCAGTTAAAATTGTAATCCCAATCACATATTCTGTATTCCTGATTAAAGCTCGTCTCATTCGCACACAAATGCGGTATTCGATTGCCCTCCTCATCGCACATGTGGAATATCTGTAATGTAAGTGTATTTTTAGTGGCATACTTTTAGGCGGCGCATAGAAAAGCCAGCAAGCAGTTGCGGAAATTTAACTGCTTACTTTCACTTGCACTAGCATTTGCACTGCTTACCTGGCAATTGTACTCCATGTCCGCATAGAAGCCCACCGAACGCCGCTTGCAATCGAATGAGAATGTTATATTATCTAAATTCGTCCATTCCTTCGTCTTGTGATTCTGAAATACTGGACTGGCTGGCTCCTGCGCTCTAATCGCCACCAACAACAGGTGAGCTGTAAATATAGAAATTGCCAAACTGATTAGGCAAGGCTCTTAAATAGGAAATGACCATCAGCAAAGTAAAAAGCGACTTGAACTCTTCAGTTACGGTTGAAGTTTGCATTTTGAAATTCCTCTCCATGCTCTACTTAGTTGTGCGATGGTTGCCAACTCTTTTGTGGCTTATATTATATATTTGTTAATGTGGCTCACGCCTGCGATGCCTTGCGATGCGGCCTCAAAGCAAATCGTCTAATCGACGCACTTGGCATTTAATTTATGTGTCGAGTTGTGTGTTTGCGCTTGCGTTTGTGGTCTTGTCTGGTCGCGTTATTGGGGCCACAACTCACCTAGTAAAACGCCGGAAAGCCATAAAATTCTATAACTGTAAACCATTTTTGTTGAGCTGCACATTTTGGCCTCTGTTTTGGTTGCTCGCTTCGGTCGCCTCGATCGTCGTTGTCGTCGTCGCAGTCGTGTGTCTTCTGTGGCAGCTCCGCTCTCTTGATGTCCAAAAAATGCAACACGTCTATTCCCTCTCTCTCTCTCTCTCTCACTCACTCGGACTTTGAGTTTGCCGCGTGCTACGCGTCCATTTAGCTGGCACTTTTCAATTAGGAAGCGTGACTTTGTTTATGGCAGCAGGCACATGGCTAAAAGCAGCAAAAGAAAAAAAAAAACAAGAAATACGTTAACATTAAATTGCTGTGGCAGCTGCAATAAGTTGTCAGTTAATTGGCGGCCAATTTTGGTGAAATATTCATTAACTAATATTACAAAATCATCATCAACACAACAACAGCAACAACAACAAATCTCGTCGCAATGACAGCCTCCATTTGCGTAGAGTCGTCTTTATTTACATACATAGAGAGAGAGACTTAGGCCAAACCCGTTGAGATGATATGTCTGCGTTTTTTCTTTCGACTGAGTCATGCGGCGGATGCCGCTAATGGTAAATTTTTCCCACTCAGCTGCCAGCTGACGTCACAATCATCAAACGCACCCGCATCCGCAACAGGATCGAAGTATGTCTAGACGGCAACTTGACCCAGTTTTTGGTGGCCCAGTGTCTAGCAATTCTTTGCTATGCTATGCGCTGACTAATCGTCATTTAAATTTGAATTTGCATTCATATTTCATAACAATCATTTCACATCAATCATCCGACTTGCGGCTGCCAAATTAACACACACATGGGCACAACAAAAGAGTAGGAAGAAATATGGAATGTCTGAAATGCCATTAAAAGACAATAAGTCAATGGCAGATCCAATCAGCAATAGAATTTATTTATGCAAACTGCTCGGAATTTATTTCATTCTCTTTTTTTCCATGTACCATGTATGTTTCTTTTTTTGGAGAGGCTTTTGTTAATCTTTTCGGCCAATCGCTGAGAAAAAAGAAAGAAACCATTTTAAAATGACCTTGCTCACGATTGTCGTTGTCTGCCTTGTTGTCTTCATTGTTGTTGTTTTGTTTGCTGTTGCTTCGGCTGCTTCAGCTGCTGCTGCTGCTGCTGCTGGCGTTGACCGGCTCCAATTAAAGTGTCAACCAGGTCGAACTGCAGCCACGGCCTCAAGACCTGAGCGCAACCCGATTGAGCGATTAGTGAACCGCAGTCGCTGATTGCATTTTATTGTGCGACGACCAATCTTCTTTCTCTTTGCCAAATCCTTGACATTTTTTTGTTGTCTTTCTTGTGCTGTGATATTTATGGCTGCCGCCTGCGTAGACAACTGCAGCGATTAACATCGGCTTAAGTCAGCGTTGCAGACAAATAATCGTAAATTGTTTCGCGGCAACACGACGCCCCCGCATTCCCAACTAATTTGCCGGCAACAATGGCAACAACACCGACAACAACGGGAACGCAGCCCAGACTTAAAAATATTTCCAACTTTGCCCGCGCCATATAATGAATGATATGCAGATTTTTCTTTGACTGCCGCTCGTAAAGTGAAGGCGACGTTAAAGGTCATCAGCAGGCCAAC